>CM038674.1:696342570-698790287 GCA_021605145.1 Aegilops bicornis
AGAGGCCGTAGCTCTTCCCAGAGAGGCCCGCGAGGCTTGCCGTGAGTGGAGCAGCCATATCTTGTGGAAGCGTCGGTGAGAAGCCATGCAAGGAAAGCCCGATTAGCCATGGCTCTGTCGTCCCCTCACCTTGAGTGACAGCCTCCTCGTCTCATGGCTTGACAAGAAGGCTAGCCAGTCGGTTGTCAGACCGTTATGTGTGTGGCGTCGCCAGCTTGAACTTGTCCAAGCCACACTTTGTTATGGGCTAGGAGCGAGGAGCTCGAAACCCCCCCCAGCCCCATGTGATTGGCGCTGACAGGCTAGTGGCCAAATGACGCGCTGCTCATCGTAAAGTGACCCGGAATTAACCACAGTGTCGGCGGGTGGCAGAAGAAGGGAACTCGGCGCACCCCTACTGTACGCCAAATAGGCTCTCCAGTTCGGGTTCCCGGCAAACCCCTCCTGGGATTCGAACACTAGGGTCTTGCTAGCGGAGATTTCGCCCTCTACCTGCACCGCCCGCGCCTCTACCGCTAGGATCTAAGCTATGAAAAGAACAACACAAGAAACACGGGGGTTTATACTAGTTGGGGCCCACCATTGTGGTGTAATACCCTACTCTAGTTTGTGGTGTGGTGTATTGCCTCTTGGGCTGATGGTGGTGAACAATACAAGGAAGAACAACCTTGCGAGGGTCTGTTCTTGGCTGGTGCGATGAACTGCTAGGGGGAGTTCAGTCGCTTCTCTCTCCCTCTATCTCCGATCTCAGGTGCCAGATCAAGCTGCCTCTACCCTGTGGGTGGCTAGTCCTATTTATAGGCAAGGCCACAGGCCTGCTCCCCAAATATTGGCCGGGAAGGCATAACAATTGGCCATTTTGAAGGGGAACATCTGGTACACTTTATCTGACTAAAGTTGGTCCTCGCTTTGTCAAAGGCTCTGGTGGTGGCGCTGCTTGGGCTCCACAATGACTTCCTTCACACCCCGTTGCGTCTTAGTCTTGATGTATTGCACAGAAATGGATGCCTTTGCTTGATGCTCACGCTGCGCTTGCTCCTTTGCACCAAGAGGAAAGGAGGACCTGCCCGAAATTTGCGCTGGCCCGTCTGGCGCCCTTGGTCAAATCATGGCTTGCGTCCTGGGCACCTCGTGAGTTACCCCATTTGATCTCTTAAGCCTCCTCGCTTGAGCATTTGTGAGCCGTGCCTTTAAGGAAGCTTCTGTGATCACCCAGCCTGGCCCCCTTGAGGGTCTTGAGCTTGTCTCGATGAAGATGAGCCGTGCTGGGCCTCCCCTTGAGCCACGCCCGGCAGTGACGAGCGAGCAAGTGCAGGGACCCCGTTCCCAGGCATCGCGGTGTTCGCCCAGACGTGTCCGTTCTCTGCGAGGCATGAATAGAACAATGGTTTTTGTTTTTGAGGGAATGAATAGAACAATGCTAATAATGAGATGACTTCTTAAATTAGATCATTTTTATCGCCATATGGCACTGGCTGCGTGTTTAGCGTGCTCCTCCGTCGCAGTACTACTCCGGTGGAAAAACTTGAGGTATACCTTAGCACGGTTCTTTAACTCCTCCTCGATCGGTCGTCGACGCATTTGTACGAGCGGTCAAATCCTGAGCCCATAGCCTTCAGTGATGATAGTAGTCAAATCACAAAGGCCCTAGCCTCTCGTGAAACCGACCAAGCTAGACTGCCTCGCCCTCTAGCCTTTTAAAAAATGTATACTTTTGTACAACAGTAGTATCGATGGATTGCACCATGGTGCAAAACTTGAAATTAGAAAAAAAGGTGGTACTACCTCCGTCTAGGGTTTATTGGTCCCCATTATATTTACGTGCCAAATTTTGACCATAGATTAAACTAACAAAATGTCTCACGCACATGTCACCAAACATTATATTTTGAAAACTATGTGTTCCAAGTACGAGATCCAATGAGATAATTTTTCTTGACATGCATTAACATTTTGTTAGTTAAATCTTTAGTCAAAATTTGACACAAACTTCTAAAGGGACCTACAAACCAGGATGACAAGAGGTAGTACATAGAGAGCGCTTCGCTAAAATTATGCATATAGTACTATTAAAAGGCTAGTCACAATAATGGTGTCCAAAAGACAACCCACCCCTCAAATAAAACTAAGCACTCGAATTCTTTGACAAAAACTAAGCACCCTGAAATTCTTTGACAACTAAAGCTGCTGGCTATATGATGTTGGCCATATATATTGTCACGTATATAATGTGAAGAAACGAGTGGTAGTACTATACCAACTAAAAGATGAAATGTAAGAAATACTAGTATGTACGCATGAAGAGTTAAAGTAACAAGAAGAAACATAACATAGTTACTTGAGGGCTCAAAGACAACACACCCTCAAATTAAACTAAGCACACCTGAAATTAAACTATGCAACTAATCGTGAATAGACATCGTGCATTTAGAAGTTTAGAGCCGCCATGAGCAACGACATCGCCACCTTACTGTGAGTCCTTCGTCCACGCCCCTCGACTTCGCCCTTGTCCCTCTTCCTCTTGGCCAATACTTCTTTGCTTGAACCGCCAACTTGGCTGTTGCTCTTCATCCAACCCTTGTAGATATTGAAACAATGGTAGCCATCCATTTGCAGCCGCATTGGATGTGGTCTATATCTAGTACATTCGGCTGCCATGCAAATGCACGATGAAACGTGGTATGGAGGTTTCTCCGCCATCTGCACGAAGGATGAACCATGGCTCTGCCAGGTCAGCATTGAAGGTGACGAGAGGACACCGGTAGATTCTTTTGGAGGTCGAGAAGGTGTTGCCTACAACGAGGCCTATCCGACGCAGACTTTTTGTCGCTACCAAAGTCTACAAGAATCGAATTTGACTAGGTTGCTCTCGAGGATGTCCTTAAAATCACGGCACTCAAGGTCGACATGGCATATGTGGTAGACCAAGCATAAGTCATGCACGCAAACACTGGATCACGGCGGGCTTCTTCCTCTCTTCTTCGCCCTTTAGATCCTTCTCTCGTCCCCACGACCAGCGGTGTACTCAACATCTAGCCCAACGACCCACTCATCATCTGAGTCTTCGAATACGCGTCCACAGGCGAGAAAGGCATCCTTTCACCATCGCGGAAGTATGGGTGTAGATGGCGTCCAACTCATCGCCGGTGATGGTTTCTAACCTTTGTACTCACCGCCCGATCGGGGAGATTTAGGATGCCATGGATTTGGGAGGAGGGTTAGGATTAGTGGAACTGCGCGTAATGTGAATGGGCCAGGGACTAATTAGAAGCGAACCAGAGTATTAAAGGATGTAAAGGGGACGCAGTAGGAGCCGGAATCGCCAGCTGCTTGGCGAACGTGGTGTGGTAGTGGCTTTCCTTTCTCCCATGATCACGGGCTTCCGAGAGCCCTTGGATCTGAGATCGAATGGTTGCATGGCGTGATTCTAGACCTATGGGTGAATATCCTATCCTGGAGTGTTATTCTGCAAATTTTTAGTAACTTAGCATGCGACCGTTTGATCTCAGATCCAAGGGCTGCCAAAGACGCTTAGTATATCATGGTCAGCGCCTTACCACGAATCACGACGGCTTTCATGGTCGCTGCCTTTCTTTGAGATTTAACACGGTGCGTTAGGGCTATCCGATGTTGGCATGTCATACATTGTCATCACTTAGTCACTCATACTACAACAAGGTTGGCTATAAGTGTATATTTTTTACTCCTCTCTCTTTCTTCAGATTCCTCCGTCCCATAATATAAGAACGCTTTTGACACTAGTGTAGTGTCAAAACGTTCTTATATCAATGGGACACAGGAGTACTAGTATTTATTGCATTTGCCAAGGAGTGACCTCTTCCAATGAAATGGTGTTGCTAAGTTTGCTTCATTTAATTAGCTATAGACTCAAAATTGTCTTTTTCACCCTAGGTACACGCTACTAGCACCGCTTTCTTTCTTGGAGTCACCAAACTAGTCTCTCTCTTCTTGATTAACTTGCCACATCGGACTTTATGCCTATGTGGCAAGCTTAAAACAATCCTGTGAGGGAGAACAAGTAAGTACAATGATCGCTTTACATGGCATTTTTGCATATGTGGAGGAAAGAGAGGCAAGGAAAAAGTGGAGAAGTGGGCTCTCATGCAAGAGCCAGCCTCTACTACATGGTGGAGCATTGGGAGAGGCACCTGTATGGAGGTGGTGGGGATTGGGAGACTCACGCTGAGAGCCGCCATAATTAAAATGATAATGGCAAGTCAAATCACGCGGCCCCACCTGTCCAATAGTAACTCGCTATCAAATCACACAGCCCTACGTTTGCAGCAGCCTACTCCCTCGTCTTCTCGCATCTCTATCGACCCAACTAGGCGGAACGTCCCGTCCAGCCTACAAGGCGAGAAAAGCCCCGCCCTCGACTTTTAAATAGTATCTGAGTAGATACTAATTTGTATCCATGGATTGCGCCCGCGCCATGGAGCAAAAGCGTCTAGAAAGCGGCGGTACACATGTCACGGAATTATCTGACCGCCCGTCGGGTTCGCGTCGCACCGAACCGCATTTGCCCGTCGGTCGATCGCAGCACTGCTATCTCTGAATGGAGCAGCGCGTCATATTGGCGTTAGCACACTAATGTGGGACGGCAATTGAGAACCGACCATGAGGCAAACTCCCGGCCCGCAAGTCGGGTGACTTAATAGAAGAGGAGGCGGTGATAGTACTAGAGAAGTGTTGTACTATGTTGGTGCACAGACGATCCACGCAAGACCACGGAAGACCAGTTCGTCCATGCATGTGACGAGACTCCGTAGAGACACGCTGGATTGGCTATCGTCTACATATCGTGCAGGCTGTGTTGTACATGGTTGTAGTTGTGGTGAGAAATCTAAAAAGGTTTCTTGTCATCTCGCAACATTAGGTGTCATGTGCTTCGGATCACTGCGAGGGTTAAACAGCGACAACTGAGTTGGGCTAGTCATTGGGGGCACATGCACAAACAGTTACTACTCGGATGCCATCTAGGTCAAGCGTACTATGTTAATTAGGACATCTATCGACGGACCCCTTTTCTACGAGTTTATCTTTAATTTGAGCTTTGTTCCTCGTCTAGTTTGTCAATCTGAGTTCATATGTTGTCTCCTTTGGGCGGTGAGGTTATGATTTCTTGTCATGTGGCATTTTTTCGTGTTATATGTTATAATCCGTGGCAGAGATCAAAATGGCGACAAGCTAGCCTCAAGACCCGTGCATGAAGACTTCTCGGCCCAGATCATTGGCGAGGTCAAGCCGTTTGGCTCCATTAGACAAAACAAAACTAAGTACTACTCCACTATATAGGCAGGAGCCTCCACGCTTGCTTGCTAGTGTTGCTCTCTTCACCTTGTCTCGGCCTCCGAGATCTAAACACGGCAATGGTGGCCACACACTCTCTCTCTCTCTGCTCACCGCTGGTCACAGATCCAGCCGGATCCTCTCCGCCGGGGAAGGTGAGAAGGTGTCGTCCTCGACGACGGCTCTTACCCACTGCTGGCGCGTCCCGATCAGCCTACCTTGCCGTTCTCTCCCAAGCACCCTTGCGTGGCAGGGAGGGCCTCGAAGCCCTTCTTCCTACATTGCCGTGGTGTGGCGGAATCCGGCCTCCGCCACCCACCTAGCAACATCCCGGTGACCATCAGTATAACTTCCTTCAAACAGCCTTGCTCTACTTCCCAAGCTCTGAAGTCGCTGCATTTGTAACTTTTACTATTTCTCGGGCCCCTCGTAGATAGGATCGACGGCTGTTAAAGCGACCTAATTTTTTTTTTACGTTTAAGAGGTAAAACTAGTTCATGCACTGAATCTAGTACTACTTGGTTCAAACAAGGAAGAAAGGGGGTGGGGGTGGGGGGGTATTTGTTACCCGAATCTAGGACATGGTCGAAAGAGGAAATAATGGGGTAAAAAAAGCAGAGATTGGCTATCCAAGCGGTCTCTAGGTCTGATAGGGAAATAAAGGAAGCAGTACAAACTCAATATAAACCCGATCTATTGATTGAAAAAGGAAAGAAAGTGGGGAATGGGGACAAGTCAACAGAGGTATGTCGACACTAGATTTGCTAGCCTCACACACGATTATAAGGTGGCTATACCCGAACAAAAATGGGACCAACCCGGATATCCTCGTTATGATGTTTGTTGCCTGAGAGCCACTCTTATGTAATGCCCTTTGGTAAAATGTAGCAGGCCTTTATTAAAAAGTAAGGACACGTTAAACCAATGTTGTTTTCAATGTAATGCCTCGAAGAATATGAATCAATGGCACTTCTTTACATGTCCTGCTAAAATTTCCCATTAAGATAAGTTGGTTCTTTTAGATTTAGAAATGCAACTGCCTCTTGGTCCGCCCTACTCTCCAGTGCCCAAAGTAATGTCGTATTTAATGGTTGTCATAGTTTAATCCTAATGCCCACACTAATATATAGCAATGCCTTTGCTTTAGAAATTGCTACTTGTCCTTGTAGGATTGCCATTCAGATAAGGAACATGCTTCTTTTCATTTCATGCATGTTTCATCACTTTTTAGTCACCCTCCTTTCCACCTTTTTTGTGCAAACAGAGATATACATTTCACGCTCGATCTTAGTTGAACTACACAAATGATATCCAAATTATAGTTGAGCATTCCAGGAGCTTCACAACCAACCTTGATGTTGCTCAATTTTATTGCAAAAATTGAAGAAGAAGCTGCTAGCTCACGGGACATTGCTTCATTTTAGGTGAACTGCACCAAAAGGTCCCATGAATTGAATCATCCATGTTGGTGGTAGAAAGAGCCCGACTTGACATCCTAGTCTAAGCACCCCGGCCTCCATCCTTGCGGCCCTTACGGGTACACCTCGTTTGCCACCTGCTCGACCCTAGTGTCCTTTGATAAAAATGAAGTAATAATACAGTTAAAATAGGCGAGTGTCATCTCTATCATTTCATTTCCAATGTAGATAAAGAAAGTGCTTCTCTTTGTTAAAGTATGTTTCATCAACTAGTCCCATTGTTAATTTTTAAAGCGTTTCGCAAACCGGGGTGCTTAATTTTAGTTGATATGTACAAAATAGAGATTTGCATGTCTCAAAGGCGCCTCCTTGTACTCTTTCTTTGACATCGATGTTCATCACCGCGGAAAAGGTGTATCTGGGAGACTTGGGACGATGTCGATATGAGGCGTCAGAGGCCCATCTAAGCCCTCTGAGCATGGCATACTATGATACTATCGCAATATTTTCTTCTATTTATTTTGTGTGTTTTTCATCAACTAGTGCCCGGTATAATGTAATCACGCTTTTCATTATCTGTGCAAACAAGGTTATTCTAATTGCATTTTTGGTGGAGCTGCACAAATGTACGTATGGAACCGCATATATGCAGAGTGCAGGTGTGCCAAGTAAAATTAATGACACCAACCATGCTGCATGCATGCATTGGCATCCACCACCACCAGTGGGATGTGTGGCGCTCTTTGTGGATGGATCTTTCTCGGCAGCAAATCCTCTAACCAAATACTAGTAGCTTATATTGGCTGTTTTCTAGGGAGTACTCTTTTCTGAAAGAAGCACCAATCTATCTTTCTTTATTTGTACACTTTGTGTCACAACTTTGACCCAAAGGTCGGAGCTAATTTAGGGTGATTGGCGTAGTACTCAGAGACTGATTGTAAGCATGATTTTCATTAGGTGTCACACTGATTGTAAGCATGAGCAGGTGGAAGATTAGGTTAGTCTGAAGCTTACCTTAAACCCTAGGTCGCCCGTTGAAGCGAGGTGGCGTCCCGAGGAACCGTGGAGAACAGCGGGGAAGCGACGTCGCGCCCTCCGGCCTCCTCTTGCGGTGGGAGGCAGAATACTCCCCGTGGCTCCGGCTGGCTCTGCACCCTCCACGAAGGGCACACCATAGTCGATCGATTCGTTTATCCTCTGGGTGCTCGACCTTCGACCATATACCCACCACCTCTGCTTGTTGTCGCCTCGGGCGAATACATGCCACTCCATCGCCCATAGGAGATACTCGATGAACTTCCGGAGGGCTGCGGGCGTGATCGCTGGCCGAGGAGTACATGTACATCGCCGCCGCCGTCTCGCTTCTTTCGCATACATTGCCACATAGTCCGCACTGTCCTCGAAATCTCCCACTCATTGTCAAACCAACTAAGGATCTCCTTCACACTGGCTAACTTTGCACGAGTGGCCGCCCGGCGATACACTTTGATTCTGCTGCATCCTCTCCATAGATGTCATACAGGTGGTCGGTGCTAGCTTTGGAAGATGGGAGGAGGCGGTGGTCTTGCAATAGAGAAGAGGGAGAGGAGAGGAGGTGGTTTTGGAATGGAGATGATGGAGGAGAGGAGGTGGTTTTGCAATGGAGAGAAGATCGGAAGAGAGAGGAGAGGCGAGATGGTGGTTTGGAATGGAGATGATGGAGGAGAGAGAGAGGTGGTTTTGGAATGGAGATGATGATGGAGAGGGAGAGGAGGTGGTTTTGCAATGGAGAAGATCGAGAAGAGGGAGAGGCGAGGCAGGTGGTTTTGGAATGGAGATGATGGAGAGGAGAGGAGGTGGTTTTGCAATGTCGGAGAGAAGAGGAGAGGAGGCGTGCAGCATGATTTAGGATTGGGCGAGAGGGCGGTCTTGGCTGTGACTAGATCAAAATCAAAATCAATTTACCCTTCAATTAAGAAAGTGACCCCACATTAACTAGTCTCCTTTTATTACGGGTCATAATTGACCATGATTTTCGCACATAAAAATATATGTTATCGTTGCAAAAATAATATAATTTGAAAGTACATTCGGATACAAACCAAAGCGATACAATTTTTGGTGACATGCATTCACATTTTGCTTGTCAAATACAGTGATTACATGGTCAAACTTTGACCCAAAATCACATAAAACAACAAAAAATACTTCCAAGACCAGGTACGCTCTCTTCGCTCTTCTCCTCTTAAACCACCGCCGCTCCTCTCTGTTCCAATCTAAATCGTGCCGCTCCTCTCCTCTTCCATTTCAAAACCACCGCCCCTCCTCTCTGTTCCATTCCAAAACCATTAAGGTCGCTCCTCTCCGTTTAATCCAAAACCAAGCGCTGCTCCTCTCCTCTTCCATTCAAAACCACCGTCGGCGAGTGGAAAGGTCTTTGTGGAGAAGTAGATCGATGGAGGAGTACAACGATACGTGAGGATCGCATGAGCCAGCGACCACAATGAAGCTAGCTAGGATGTTGGAGATCTGGTCTTGGTTTGACAACAAGGACCAACTAAGCGGCGGTGTGACATCCATGGCCAAATATCTACAACAGGCGAAAAGCTGGCGATACTCACGGAGGGAGTCGCGGGAGTACATAGAGCTGCTCCTCTGGGCCATGGAGCAAACAGATTCACCGAATCCGATCGTGAGGAAGCGGTGGTGGGAGTATCGATCGAGATGGAGCATCCACCAGAGATTGAAGGATCGAGCATCTCTGGGTGCCGTTTGTGAGGTGTCCTGCGGAGGCGAGCCGGTGGAGTCTTCGTCGACCAAACCCAACTGCAAGAGGAGAAAAGCAGTTTGCCGATGGCGCTTCCCGCCATCGTCTCCCTCGCCATTCACATCGTCTCACGGGCGGTTGTCTACCGCCGAGGAATAGGAGGGGCTGCCCCTGACGCCAATAGTCGGGCAGGTTGTGAATTGTCAAGAAGAGCTTAGGGTTGTCGATGTTGCAGGTTGTGAATTGTGTTTTTGTGTTGTGTATTTTGAGAGTACTTTCGAGATATGAATGTCTTTTGAATTCAGATTTGCAGTATTTTGCATATGAAAGAATTTTATGAATTCTAGAGATCTATTTTTAGCACTTAAAATGTAGTTTCATAGGAGTATAAAAGTGCGAGATTTAGAAGAAAAGCGCAAGTTTCAGTTTTAGATAAGAAATCGGGAAGTTGATTTCGGATAAGCTTGCAACTTTCGAGAGGTAGAGCATTTATATTAACACGGCCTTTTCAAACAGGGTTAACATCATGTTGGATGTTTTATTCATGGTCGAAAATGGAACTACCAGCCGAGTTAACATCATCTTTGGTCGACATTCATGCATAGCACATCTTCATATGATGCACGGTCAAAATGCCCACACAATGTCGAATTATGCGAAACACGAGGAGAAAGCGAGGGGAAGTTTTGGCAGAAGTGTTGACGTGGTTTTGGGCTGCCCGTCTAGGGCTTTCATTTTAACATCGCAGCCCATGACCTCGGATGGGAGGGCCTGTTTGTATTTTCTTAGGGCCGTCATGTATCGGTAGGCCTATGGACCTCCCATCAGAGGTTTTATTTTTGGCAGCCCAATTTATGTATTTTTTTGAAGAAAAGCATGAGGTCTGTTCTATTTTTCTATATAAGAATAGGAACGCCAGGTACAACTTATGTTTCCTTCTAACTATATTATATATATTTAAATTATCTTATAGGTTATTATATATTATTTTTATTGTCATCATATATTTAATGAGATACTTACATATGTAAGAAAACAATATCCCACATCTTATTAACTTATATAAAAATAATTTCTTAACAAATAAAATCCTAGATTGTTTGGTACGAAAATCCTAGTGATTGTGTACAAAAGCTTGGTAAGATTTAAGGACGAATGTAATAATATCACTTATTATTTAAATATATTTATAACAAAATGCTCAACCCTTTTTTATTTCTTGATAACATTGCTGGCCCAACCCAACATTATAATTAGAATCAGCCCAGCAAAATCGTGTATTTCAGAAAGTGCAAATGGCATGTAATTTTTTAGGAAATAAAATAAATGGGCCGCATGGACGCTGCATTAATTGTTCACCCAGCCCAGCTAATGGCTGTAATTCAAAAAAAAGAACAAATTGACTGTAAATTCTACCGCGCAAAAAAAAAGACTAGAAATTCTGAAAAAATGGGTTGAATACATGCCACATTTTTGCGGGCTGAAATGTAGGCCAATAGGCCGAAGCCAATGCAAGTCGTTGTCAATTTAGTCAACAAATGATTCTGACATGTTAGCTGTTGGATTTACATCCAACGACCGGCATCCATCTTCAATCTCTTGTCTTCTTCTCCAGTGCCGCCGGGACCACATCCCGCCTCCCGCTGCTAGAAGCTCTGCTTAGCACGCTTCGCTATGAAGCGCTACTCCACCGTTGGCTAGGCCATCCCTCCACCCCTCCACACCTCCTGTTCTTCTCCACCGACTACCGAACCACACCACACTAGAACTAGTTAACCCTCGTACACATCTCCGTCTGCGACTCTACTCCCGCGTCTTCCCGTGTCCAAGCTCGTTGCTTTGTCAAGGGGCCTGCCCGTCGTCCACCACCTTGGATTTGCTCGTGGCGGCGTGGTGGCAACGTGGTCAATCTAACGACACCATCGGAAGTAGACTATGCGTGGAGAGGTCGACAGTAGGGTCCATGGCCGCACACAAGGAAATGCCTCCTTATTACGTGCAAAATAATGATTCCTCCACGACATCCCAGGACCCACCGAAGACCTACATGTATTCTATGAAAAAACGTGCCCCAAAGTGACAATTTGCCGGACCCACCAGCTATCTTCGCACGCGCAATTAAGTGCCTCCTTATTACGCACAAAAAAATGAATACTCCCCACCTTGATTTGAGACCCAACATGCTTTGGGAGGCTGACATCAGGGCCTACCAAGTTGTGAGGGGCGTAGACGGGGCTTTATCAACTTAGTCAATATGAATGATTCTAGCTCCTGTTCTGCGTCTGATGTTCATCCAGCAGTTGTAGTGCTTCTTCAACCTCTGGTCTTCTTGCTCGGCCGCCCAAACCAGCTCAAATTAGATGTAGCGTGCGGCTCCTGCCTCCCGTGGCCATTTGTGATGCCCATGGAGGCCTCACCGCCCACTACTACTCCCACCGCTGGCCAGGCCATCCCTCTACTCACCACACCCCTTTGTTATTACTGGCAGCAGCAATGACTTCACACGCATTAACCGAACGGTGAACCCTCATACTCCTCTTGGCGTGGGCATCCACTCTTGCGTCTTCCCGGCTCAAAGTCGTCCCCTTCCTAGGCCTGCGCCGTCGTCACCGCCGTGGTGCTCTCGGCCTTGGCGTGGTCAGCGTGGTCAAGAGCGACTTAGTCGGGCGAATTTGTATGCGTGGAGAGGTGACAGTGAGTCCTGACATGACAAGAAAGTGCCTCCTTATTACACGGAAAATAATGATTCCTCCACACGACGGCGGGGACCCACCGGACGGGCCACCGTGTTCGCCAAAAAAGTTTCCCCACATTGCTTTGGGACCCTGACTACATCTTATCGACGCAAGGAAGTGCGTCAGGGCAAAAAAAAACGATTCGCCCCCACATTGCTGGGACCCACCAGCTACATCTTATACGCATAAGGAAGTGCGTCCGGCAAAAAAAATGATTAAGCCCCCACATTGCTGGGACCCACCAGCTACATCTTCGCATGCAAAGGAAGTGCGTCGGCAAAAAAAAAGCGATTCGCCCCTCATTGCTGGGACCCACCGACTACATTTTCGACGCAAGGAACTGGTAGCGGTCGGGACCCACACGGTCGGGCGTGCACGTAGTGTTGTCATTTTAATTGGTCGTGACGATATGCGTACGTACATATATCTTGGTCGATGTAGAGGCGCCGCACGTGTCATAGTAGAGGCGTCGATTACGCCGTAGTAGAAAGCGCTGCACGTAGCATGTACTGCGTATGTCTGTGGCGGGGGTGCAAGAAAGAAAATCTGACCATGTATGCGCATTACATACGGGCGGGTCTCGACGCCCTACCGGCGCGCATACGTACATGGCTGGAGTCAGACGGAGAAAGCAGACTAAAATGCGTCGTGTTCATGGGGAGGCAGCGGAATGCCTCGTGTTCATAGGAGGCAGCGGAATGCGTCGTGTTCATCGGGAGGCAGCGAGCAGCGTGGGAGCCAACCGGCTTGGACGGAACATGCGATGGAAAGCGAGGGCTGGCATACCGCGGAAGCGGAGAAAGCGGCCTTGTGTTCGGCCAAGCCCACGTTCGGGCAGGGGTCCTGTTGATCGGGAAGGGTGTGTCGTGCCATTAAAAGCGGAGGAAGCGGACCTCCTACGATCGGCAGAGTCCTGTTGATCCCGGGAGGGGTGTGGCGTCTTGCCAAAGCGGACAAAAGCGGACCTCCTGCGGTCGAAAGCAGGGGTCATGTTGATCGGGAGGGTGTGGCGTCACCGCAAAAGCGGACGCAAAGCAGACTTGTGTTGGAGCGCCTACAGTCGAAATGGGGGTCCTGTTCATCGGGAGGGTGTGGCGTGCCGCAAAGCAGGACTCCACGGATACTATTCATCTCCACCGTCGACCTCCTCCGGCCTCCACGGGCTACCGTCTGACCTCCTCCAGCCTCCATGGGCTCCTGTTCATCCGGCCTCCACCGCAAGGCTACTCCACAAGCCATTGTTGAACCACCCCTCCACCTTCTCTGTTCATCCAGCCCTCCACACCACGGGTCTGTTCAACCACCCTCCACGGCCACCCCTCCACCGTCTGTTCATCCACCCTCCACACCACGGGGTCTGTTCATCCAGAGGCAATGCCACCGCCACCGTTCATCCAACCCCTCGCAACGCTCCTTTGTTCATCCAATCGATCGGCTTCAGTTAGCAGCAAGAGCGGCGAATCGCTCCATCGGCTTGATTAACGACCATCGGCGATCGCTTCCGAGTTGATGTAACGCCAGAGTTCTGCCAGTGCAATCGCCGGGTTGATTAGAGCCCAACGCCTCGCTTCGGGTTCGATTAGAGCTAACGCCGCACCTGCAGCAGCGTACGTGTACGAGAGAACGCAGCATCGCTCGCCCCCGACTCCTCCCACCGTAACCGCAACTCCCAAAATTTTCCTCCCCTCGCTTCTACCACGGTTTTTTCCGTCATGGACGGCCCAAAGAATGTCATGCAGCTGCGTCTCGGCCCGCCTGGACAAAAGCCCATTTTCTGTCATGATTATTTGTCATAGAAGTAGGAGCCCACCACATCTATGATGATACCGGTTTTTTCACAATTATCATCATAGAAGTGTCATATGTATGACAGAAAAAATTTCGTTCGGCCCAAAATGTCACGGATCCAGTCATCAGACCTCTCCGGGTGTTTGGAGCGTAGAAAATTCTTGTGTTCGTCCATATACGGAGCCACCAAGGCGGAATTCTGTAGAACTGTGTAGTGTGCTTCAGTGAGAGAATGTCCGTCCATACATATTAGTTGATTCCCTCCTAGCGTGCCTTTTCCATCCAGTCTGCCCTTATGTCGCGATTCAGGAACACCAATCGGCTTAAGGTCAGAATAAAGTCAATACAAAACTCAATGACCTCCTCATTGTGATGGCCCTTGGAGATGCTTCCTACGGCCTAGCATGGTTATGAACATATTTCTTTAAGACTCCCATGAACCTCTCAAAGGGGAAAATATTGTGTAGAAATACAGGACCCAAAACGTTAATCTCTTCGCATAGGTGAACTAGGACATGCGTCATGATGTTGAAGAAGGATGGTGGGAATACCAACTTGAAACTCACAAGACATTGCACCAAATCATTCTGTAACCTTGGTATGATTTCTGGATCGATTACCTTCTGAGACATTGCATTGAGGAATGCACATAGCTTCACAATGGCTAATCGAACGTTATCTGGTAGAAGCCCCTCAATGCAACCGGAAGCAGATTAAGGCGTCATAATCATGTGGCAGTCATGAGACTTTAGGTTACGGAACTTTTCTACGCCATGTTTATTATTCCTTTTATATTCAAAGAGAAACCAGACGGTACCTTAATATCGAAAGTGTGCATTCAAAGAAAATTTCCTTCTCTTCTTTGGTAAGGCGTAGCCGGCATGACCACGATGTATGTCGTCTTTTCCGTGCATACGTTGTTGGTCCTCCCGTGCCTCAGGTGTATCTTTTGTCTTCCCATACACGCCCAAGAAGCCAAGCAGGGTCACACAAAGATTCTTCGTCACGTGCATCCCGTCGATTGGGGAGTGTACCTCTAGGTCTTTCCAATAGGGCAGGTCCCAAAATATAGATTTCTTCTTCCATATGGGTGCGCGTCCGTCAGCGTCATTCGGAACAGGTTGTCCGCCAGGACCCTGTCCAAAGACTACCTTCAAATGCTTGACCATATCATGTACATCAGCACCAGTACGGTGGAGAGGCTTCGTCCGGTGATCCGCCTCACCTTTGAAATGCTTGCCTTTCTTTCTTACGGGATGCCTGCTCGGAAGAAATTGACGATGTCAGTACACATTCTTCCTACAATTGTCCAAATATATACTGTCGGTATCATCCAAATAGTGCGTGCATGCGCGGTATCCCTTGTTTGTCTGTCCTGAAAGGTTACTGAGAGCAGGCCAATAATTGATGGTCACGAACAGCAACGCTGAGGGAGTTCTGGACTAGGGGGTGTCCGGATAGCCGAACTATCATCTTTGGCCGGACTCCTGGACTATGAAGATACAAGACTGAAGACTTCGTCCCGTGTCCGGATGGGACTTTCCTTGGCGTGGAAGGCAAGCTTGGCAATACGGATATGTAGATCGCATACCATGTTACCCGACTCTGTGTAACCCTAACCCTATCCGGTGTCTATATAAACCGGAGGGTTTTAGTCCCAGGACAAACAACAATCATACCATAGGCTAGCTTCTAGGGTTTAGCCTCTCGATCTCATGGTAGATCTACCGTGTACTACCCATATCATCAATATTAATCAAAATTTGGGTAGGGTTTTACCTCCATCGAGAGGGCCCGAACACGGGTAAAACCATACGTGTCCCTTGTCTCCTGTTACCATCCGCCTAGACGCACAGTTCGGGACCCCCTACCGAGATCCGCGGTTTTGACACCGACATTGGTGCTTTCATTGAGAGTTCCTCTGTGCCGTCGCCGTCGGGAAGGATGCCTCATCCCGTCTTTTTTGAAGATTTACATTATCGCCAAAAGAGCCTTGGCACTTGCCGACTCTTCGGCTAGATGGTTTCCTTATGACCACCAGTTCGGCCGCGGCCGACGATGACTTCTTGGGTCATCGAAACCAATCTTTTGTGTTAACTTCCGGAACTTGTTGAGCAGCTAGATCGATCGAGCTCTCCTCCGTGAACGAGCTCTTGGATCGCATCACCGCCTCAGGAGTCGCCATCGATTACTGATCGATCGGGCCCAAACCGATCCGAGAGAGATTAACTCTCGGGCTACCCACCATGTTGCTGTGGTAGAGGAGCGATACGGCGACTTTTCTTCTATCTTAAGGACTAGCTACATCCGATTCCCGACCCTCCATGCGGATTCCGCGGAGGACAGATGTCGACCAAATCCTGAACTTAAAGAAGTCGGTAGCGGGTTGGATTCATTGGATAACATCCAAAACCCAAACTTCCAAGTCCGGAAACTTCCGGCCCTTTGAGTCTTAGATTGACGAGGTTCGGATTTAGTTCCACCGCCCACCCAAACATTAGCGATCTATCTCGAATTAAATCAAGAGCCATTGAAACAAGATTACATCATTCTTGGGCAAGATTCCTCTGGTTATGGATAGGATAAAGGACTGCCGAGAGGAGGACGCAATCTCACTCTTCTGCAATAATTGCAGACGAAGGAATCCTAAACACCATAAGTCATCGTGGAAATTATCGCTTTTGTTGACTTGGTGACCATAGTACAAAAGTCTTTATGCGATGGAAGTGCTTGGAAAACCGAAAGTAAATTTTGGGATAATCCTGCCCGAACACAACCCTAGTCCGAAATAAAAGGGGTGCATCATCACCAACCACAGGTTAAATACAAAAACAAAACCCCTAAAGGGCATGGAACCGTCTTTGGAGGGATGGCTCACGGACCTGCAAAATTCATAGCACAGAGGACGCCACTCCAACTCATAGCCTTGAGCATTTTGGATACTACGGCGGTGGCCAAAAGTGGCGAAGAGCTTCTAACAGAATCCCAGCCCAACAATACCAAAGACGGTATTAATAGTCTTGAGACCTTAGCATCAAATAACATGCGAAGCGAACACTCCATAACCTTGCGAAGTCTACCAAGTAGCAACAATAAATCCATGGGTGACACGGCTATTACCTTTAATGCCAAAGTGATTTAACCCAAATTTGAACGACTGAGCACCGGCCGCATTGGTCCTCGGTCCAATAGTGTCTGACTTCGCCTTACTAAGGTACTCATGGATGGCGGCAGCGGATTAAACCTCATCTATGAGGAAACCCTCCAAAATGGAAATAGAATGGAACCGCATTGAGCTAAGCAGCACAACCTTCAGAGGAATAATCCCTGGCAGGAAGCATCTGCACAGGAAAATCACATTGGACGTGGTGTTAGGCTCACCGGAGAATTACAGGTCCGAGGAGGTCACATTTCAAGTGGCCCCGTTCAGCAGCGGATATCACGCTCTATTAGGGTGAGAGGCATTCACAATTTTTCAAGCTATACCCCATTATGGGTACATGAAGCTTAAAATGCCCGGACCTAACGGAATCATCACTCTCGCTAGTGATCCGAACATAGCACTCATTCCCAAAAACAAGACAGCCGCACTAGCCCTCGAGGCACTATCCAAAGCCCTAGCGGCCGAGGAACTCAACTTGCGATGCTCCCTTTGTGAACAGGACGATGTGATACTTGATAAAAGATCCAAGTCCACCTCGTTTAAACCAGCGAATGGAATAGTCAAATTCCAAGTCCACCCAACGGACCTCGCAAAGACGGCTTCCATTGGGGCACAATTAAACCCCGATGTAGACGCCGCACCACGAGAATTTCTACGAGAACTGGATATTTTTGCTGGCGCCCTTCGGACATGCCAGAATCCCACGCCGGCTAGCCGAGCACAGCCTAAATATCCTAAAAGTTTAAGCCCGATCAAGCGAGTTCTTGGCGTTTTTAGAACCCAAGAGACAGGCCATGGGAGAGGAGCTAGCCAAACTTTGGATGCGGATTCATCGAGAGATATAAAACATCCGGACTGGCTAGCAAATCTGGTGATGGTACCAAGAAGGACAAATCCTGGGCGCCTATGTGTTGATTTCAAAGACCTTAATAAGGCTTGCCCAAAGGATCCCTTCCTCCCTCGCATTGATCAAATCATTGGCGCCACAGCAGGACCACGATTCATTGTGCTTCCTCGGCGCATACTCGGCTACCACCAAATTAAGATGGCGGGCAGAACCAAGCATAGCGGCATTCACCACCTCCTCCCAAGATCGAACACTTGACGGGACGGATGCCGCCACGGCCGGACTTGAAGAAATAAAAGCTATATTGGCAACAAATCCAGCCCTCGCCGTGCCCAACATGGGCGAACCAATGCTATTATATATGGCCGCAACACATCAAGTTGTTACGCGGTGCTCGTCGTCGAACGAGAAACGGACGGATACAGGTTCCCTCGTCAAAAACCAGTTTACTATGTGTCCACTGTCCTCACTCCATGCAAGTCCCGGTACCCACATTATCAAAAGATAGCATACGCAGTGTTCATGGCATCCGGAAGCTGCGACACTACTTTCAAGAGTGTTCGATTCTGAGCCTCCGAAGTACCTCTTAACGACATTATAAACAACCATGACGTGGCGGGCGGATTGCGAATGGTCCATCGAGCTCCTCCCATTCGACATAACCTATAAGCCACGACGAGCTATTAAGTCACAAGTGTTGGCGATTTCGTTGCGAATGGACCGGCCGAACTCCCTAAAAGAGTACGGGCGCATATTCCAATTGGATCATGCGCCGATGGCTCCAAAATGTTGGCGGCACTGGGGCGGCGTCGTCTGACGCCCCCAACCGGGGACACGGTCCAATACGTCCTTGAGATAATGTACACGGACTCCAACAACGCGGCGAACACGAGGCCCATACGCACGACCTCCGGATGGCAGTCTCCATGGGCATTAAACGCCTAGAGGTTTGCGAGGATTCAAACCTCGCAATATCTCAAATAAGCGGAGACTTTGATGCCAAAGATCCGAAAATGGCAGCATCGCAACGCAGTCCTAAAAATGTCAACCACGGTTCGAAGGCTCGAATTTCATCATATAGCCCGGGATAACAACCAGGCGGCGGACGTATTGTCACGCATCGGCGCAAAACGCGATGCCGTCCCGCCCAACATCTTCCTGGAACGGCTGTTCAAGCCATCCGTACTATGGGAAGGGGAGTCCGGAAATAACAATCCGGACCCAACCGCACTGCCTAACACCGAACACTCTGACACAATCGGAGGCTCTGCCAACGAGATAACACCCTCCGCCCACGAAATAATGGCGGTTATTGCCCCGTGGACGGAGCCATTCCTAGCCTACCTAACTAGGCAGTAACTCCTCAAGACCAAAATGAGGCCTCATTTTGCATGTCACAGCGATCCAAAGCCTATAAAGTCCATGAGGAGAGCTCTATAAGAAAAGCGCACAGGAGTCCTTCAAAGGTGTATCTCAAGAGGAAGGCGAAACCTCACGGCTGAAATTCATGCCGGACTAGGTGGGCACCACGCCGCAGCCTGGGCCCTTGTAGGCAAGGCCTTGGTATTTATTGGCCGACGGCCCGGGCAGATGCGCATGGGATTTAGTCCAACGATCGTGGGTTGCCAGCTTTTTGCTAACCAAAGCCACATGCCACCCACCGCCCTCAAAACTATACCCATCACACGGCCGTTCATGATGCAGGGGCTGGACATGGTTGGACCCCTCAAGGGAGGAACCCACAAGCAAAAATACCTATTGGTCATGGTGGATAAATTCACCAAATGGATAGAGGCCAAGCCTGTTAAAACGGCCGAATCCGGACCGGTGATAGACTTCATATCAGGGATAGTGCACCGTTACGGTGTCCCCCACAGTATCATCACCGATAACGGCACCAACTTCACAGCCGATGAGGTCAAACTATGGTGCAAAAACATGGGCATCAAGCTCGATTACGCCTGGACTATCACCCTCAAACTAACGGTCAAGTCGGCAGGCAAACGGTCTAATCATGAGCGGCATTAAACCTAGACTAGTGCGGTCCCTTAAGGAATCTAACACGCCTTTGGGTAGAGGAGCTTCGACTCCGTACTGGGGAGCTGCGGACCACGCGAATCGCACTACCGGATTCACACCATTTTTATGGTGTATGCGGCGCAGAGGTAGTCTTGCCCTGCGACATAATTCATGACTCACCTCGGCGTGCGCATGTGTGAAGAAAGAGAAGCCGAACTCGATCAGCAGGACAGTCTGGACGCCTTGGAGGAGGAGGAGCGACGTGGCAAAAGCTCGTTCCGCATTTTATCAACAGCAGGCTCGAAGATATCGAAGCAGAGAAGTACGGGCCAAAGCTTACAACATTGGCGAACTAGTTCTCGCTTCACGGACAAGAAAAGGACAAACTCAAGCCCAAATGGGAAGGTCCCTTCATCATCGACCAGGTCTGACCCGGCGGGGCACCATACCGTCTGCGAAGCGCATCGGATAACCGACTCGAGCCAAACCCATGGAGCGCAGCCCGCCCACTGAAGATTCCTCGTCTAGCGCGCGGACTGCAGGTTCGTCTCCTTCCTCCGTCCAAAATTTATACTTTAGCTGTCTTTTATTTCTCTCCTTCCCCCTCCTTCTTCTTGAAGCCTTCAGAGGCTCGCTTGCGCTTTTTTCGCACATACTTGGCCAGCCACCCAGCTCATTATACTGGGGCTTCTTTAACGAAGCTTATTTATCTGGGCTTTATGCCCAACACATGTGTCAAACTTCCGCATGTACCTTTTACTCACCATTATATGCATCGATATGACTTAAGATTTTGGCCAAGCTGGGTTGCTGGCTCTGTGCTTACCCCTCGTTCCGATTGTTCGGCTAGGCGGTAAAGGAGCACCTCTGTGATTATTACTACGGGTCAGCGGATGTGTACCTCGGGCCCAGGTGAAGCAGCTAAGCGTTCTTAAGGGAATATTCGGTCGGTGAGCTGAAAGATGATTTTAAACTATTTATCCACACTGCCGCGGATGATTTTCTGCTTTCTTAGCAGTTTGGACATACACTTTAGGGCATGCCTCCCGAGAAAGGAACCATAACTTGGAACTATTCTCCTGGAAGATGTTTCTTACTACCCACGTAATATAACATAACTAGTTGGGCACTTATACGTCTGACAATAATGACCCCTACGCCTTGTCTCCATGCATGCCCGGTTCTTACATAACCGTGAGGGTATTGACACACTCAGGACTATTGGGTCCCGAGGTCGAAGCGAAAAGGTCCGCTATGACAAGCGATCTACAATCCGGCTAGAAGACATTTTTCATGTCATATTAAATTACATAGTCAACTTTCGTGATTGTATTCCTCCTCAATGCCATCTAATAGGCTGTCTAATTTACAATCTTCTTGGGAATACTTGGCGGCCAATTCTACTTGGCATTACACTAAGCTTACAGGTGGATCTCCTTCCCATCAGGCCCCACAGGTCCGACCTCGGCCATGTGGTTCGGGTCGACAACCGTGTCTTAGCGTCCTTACCATGGCCCGAGGCCTCCTGGCGCCTTTGACGGCAGCCGATATCCTCCATAGTCGGAGCGCCGCCGTGCTCCTTGAAGCCGCTCTGCCATCTCCCCAATGCCTTGAGCGGGGAGATAGATAGCCACAAGGCACAGGCGATGCCTTTCATCACCTGCCGAACTTCGTTAAATGCGGTAGCCTATGATTCGGGAAGAAGGTCACCCGAAGAACTGGGCATCTCCTCCTCAGGACGACCCGTGAGCAAACCTACATACATGTTTATGTTAGTCGCCTTCCTCGCCGAACTCTTTCAAAGTTCGTTTAAGCACTTACTGAAAATGCCGCGACAAAGTCGTCGATTCTCCTTCTGGTCGGACAAGCTGAGCACGAACATCCTTTAGTTCCTCACCCGGTTGGGTGTTGGCATCTTGGAGGTTATTCTTCTCCTGCCGCACCCTCGTAAGCACGCTCTCGCTTGACCTTTAGCTGGCGCAGAGCTGTTGCTTGTCGGATCCATCCGGCGCTATCTGCCTTTATTAATGTCAGATTTATGCACCGCGCACTTTGCTAAACTACTTCTACTTTGAAGGGCATATATTACGGAGGGGGTCTTCATGGCTTCCCGGTTCGCTGACGATGCGGCCTCAAGTTGGGCCATGCACTCTTTAAGCTCCTGAGACAAACGGGTATTCTTTTCGGTAAGAACCTGCATTCCAAATGATCCTTAAATCAGTTATCCTAACTATTTTAAGTCTCGGGGGCTACTAGCATATATAACTATCAAAATTCCTTACCCGTATGTCTTTCACATACTGCTCCGTGGCTCTGGCTAGGCCATCTTGGCTGACGCAGTGCGCTTCTCCCGAACTAAAGGCGTCCAACGCCTCTTGGGAGAAACATGCGTCACGTAGAACAGTCCGGCGGCGCCTATGATTCATGGCGCTCTCCACGTATGACTTGGTGGCGGACAGTATCTCGGCATCCTCCGTTGGAGGAGCATCCGACGCACGCCTTGTGTTTGTACCCCTTTCCGGACTCGGCTTTTGAGCCTGGCTGGCGGAGGTCCGATTGGCAACTCCTCCGGACTTAGTCCGGCGAGCGCTCTTTTTCCTGAAAAAACCACGATCGTCAGTATGCCTCTCATGAACCTCTCCTTAAAAACACGATGGCACATCATACCGTTGCGGCGACGTCTCGAGTCGTACCATACTTCTTTTCCGCCTGTTGGGCCGAGCTGGCCCTTGTTGGACGGTCGCGGCAGGCTCGGCTTCCCGTTCTGAAGGCACCCACTGCGAAACACCATCAAATACGCGGCGATTAGAAGTAAAGCACGGGTGGGTCATGGTATCCAGACTTCGGTCACGGTTACAGGAGGCCGGAAATAGTCTGGGGTAGTCGGCGTAATGGCAACCAAAGCATTGTCGATGCTAAGTTGATGGAACACCCGTCGATCAGCTCCACCTTTATATCCGAGTCCTCTTTGGAGGCGGATCGAGGACCATTAGGATCCTCTGGTTGTGGAGGCGGGCTGTGTATCTTCTCCTGACGGCCTGCGCAGTTCTGCGCGAAACCATGAAATGAGATATTTAACCACGGGAACATGGATCGGACAGGCCACAAAGATATTCGCGTACCCAACTTCGAGGATTACTCGAAGAAAACCCGTTCGATGGATTGGCCGCGGAAGATCCTCCTCTTCCCCTTTGTACATGGCGGACAAGGTCTTCACCATTTCGGTGACCGATCCACGGCCCTTTGCGGCCATGGTGGGTTGCATCATCCTCCCGTTGAAATTCTACATGGGGTGGCCCCTATATTGGGCGGCTGAACTCCCCTCATAATGCAGTTGCCATGACTCAATCATGGTCAATCCGGCATGAAACCAGCAATCTTATTCGGCTCATCAAGTAAAGGACATCGGTCATTTTCCCTCTAGGGGCTCATGGGCGCCCGGCTTAGGCGCTTCTTGGAGAGCGTTGCTAAACTCTGGAAGGCCGATCCGAACAGGATCCGGCGGGGCGTCCTCCATGTAAAACCATTAGAGGCCAGTCCTCGGGCGCCTTCTTTGGGTTCCGGATAAGTATCCGGGTCCCGGCGATCGCCATAATTCGGCTCGGCCCACTTGATATATTGACCCTTCGTGAGAAGCGAGGCACAAAGCGAGAACAATCTCTTCCACAGGCGAAATGGGCCTCAACGCCCGAACACAGCTTGGCTATAAAAGGGCCTGAAGCCCGCTATATGCAAGATGGAGGCAGGCGTAAGGTTGTGCGGTGGAGGCCGTAGAACTCCGAAGCCCGAGAAAGCGGATGGATTGGAAATCCGAGTCCTCTCATTAGGTAAGAGACGGGCACACCCGCTCTCCCTTAGAGGGATCGGGGCGCTCTCACCGCTTCCGCCCTTATAAGTGGCGAGTCCGAACGCATACCGGAACCAAGAAGGTCGGGGAAGGAATCCCTTGGTTTGGAGCACCACCAATTATTTGTGCGGGGATCGAGCATCTCCCCCAATCTCGGGCTGAGGGCTGGGAGGCCCAGCGGAGAGGAGGAGCCACCGATCGTCCCATGATGGAGTGGATTTTTTGGTCAAAGGCACTCTAATGAAGGCTCGTGAAGGGAGGATGGTGCGATCCGGATCTGGATCCCCGTCTCTTTTATAGACGGCTCATTTGCACAGCAAGGGGGGTAAATGTAAAGATACCCTGACTTTTCACATTCATTCAACACGTGGAAGATGGCCATTATTGGGCGTAGAAGCCAAGGAGCGCAGCATTTATCAGAAGCCGGACACTATTCGACAAGTATATGGAATTTGGAGAAGAACCCGCCTCGCAATGCCGAACACAATCTCTGGCGCCGGACTCATCGTCATTGAAGCCTGGTTCGGGGCTACCGAGGAGTCTGGACTAGGGGGTGTCCGGATAGCCGAACTATCATCTTTGGCGGACTCTGGACTATGAAGATACAAGGCCCGAAGACTTCGTCCCGTGTCCGGATGGGACTTTCCTTGGCGTGGAAGGCAAGCTTGGCAATACGGATATGTAGATCTCCTACCATTGTAACGGCTCTGTAACCCTAACCCTATCACGGTGTCTATATAAACCGGAGGGTTTTAGTCCATTGATGGAACAACAATCATACCATAGGCTAGCTTCTAGGGTTTAGCCTCTACGATCTCGTGGTAGATCTACTCTTGTACTACCCATATCATGAATATTAATCAAGCAGAGTAGGGTTTTACCTCCATCGAGAGGGCCCGAACCCGGGTAAAACATCGTGTCCTTTGTCTCCTGTTACCATCCGCCTAGGCGCACGGTTGGGACCCCCTACCGAGATCCGCCGGTTTTTGACACCGACAAACGCCTTTTAGGTCAAATTCTTCCCCATGTGCTCATCCCACGCACGTACACTGTTCCATTCCACGGTACATGGCGTTCTTCAACTAATGGCCTTAGGTACACATCAATGTCGTTCTTAGGGTTGCTTAGGGCCTTGGATGAGCAAGGTGGCATCATAATGAACTTCCGCTTCATGCACAACCAAGGAGGAAGGTTATACAAACATAGAGTCACGGGCCAGGTGCTATGGTTGCTGCTCTGCTCCCCAAAAGGATTAATGCCATCGTGCTTAGACCAAACCATACGTTCCTTGCGTCATCTCGCAAACTCCTTCCCGTACTTTCTCTCGATTTTTCTCCACCGTGACCCGTCGTGGGTACTCTCAACTTTCCGTCTTTCTTCACGGTGTTCTTCGTGCCATCGCATCGCCTTTGGCTTGCTCTTTGTTTTGGAAAAAACGTTTCAACCATGGTATTATAGGAGCATACCGCATCACCTTGGCAGGAATCTTCTTCACAGGGCGCTAAACCTCGACATCACCCGGGGTCATCGCGGCTGATCTTATAGTGCAATGCCTTTGCATATCGGGCAATCGTTCAAATCCTCGTACTCACCGCGATAGAGGATGTAGTCATTAGGGCATGCATGTATCTTCTGCACCTCTAACCCTAGAGGGCAGACAGCCTTCTTTGCTTCGTACATATACTCGGGCAATTCGTTGTCCTTTGGAAGCATATTCTTTATCATTACCAGCAACTTTCCAAATCCCTTGTCAGATACACCATTCTCTGCCTTCCATTGCAGCAATTCCAGTGTGGTGCCCAACTTTTTCTTGTCAGCTTTGCAATTCGGGTACAACAATTTCTTGTGATCCTCTAACATGCGCTGCAACTTCTTCTTCTCCAAATCACTTGCGTAGTTTCTCTTTGCATCGGCAATGGCCCGACCTAGATCATCAGCGGGCTCATCTGATGCCTCTTCTTCAGCTTCTTCCCACATTGCCGGCTCAGCTTCTTCCCCCATTGTTGTATCATCGTATGCAGGGAACCCATGGCTAGGATAGCTGTCGTCATCCTCTTCTTCTTCATTGTCTTCCATCATAACCCCTCTTTCTCCATGCTTGGTCCAAACATTGTAGTGGGGCATGAAACCGGACTTAAGCAATTGGGCGTGAATGGTTCTTGACGTAGAGTAATTGTGATCATTCTTACAGACAGCACATGGACAAGGCATAAAACCATCCGCCCGCTTGTTTGCCTCAGCCGCAAGCAGAAAAGTTTGTAGGCCATTAATGAACTCAGGAGAGCATCGGTCATCGTACATCCATTGTCGGCTCATCTTCATTACACAACACCGAAAAAGACCAAATTAATACAAGTTCATACATAAAGGTCAGACAACACTTAAATGCAACAAACAAATAACTCTCTAACTAAAGCATTTAATGCAACAAAAAATGCGATCAAGATCGGAACTAAGGTAACAATTGATCCAACAACATAATGATACCAAGCCTCACTATCAATGGCATATTTTCTAATCTTCCTAATCTTCTAGCGTATTTTCTCCATCTTGATCTTGTAATCATCGACGACATCGGCAACATGCAACTCCAATTCCATCTTCTCCCCCTCAATTCTTTTCAATTTTTCTTTCAAATACTCGTTTTCTCTTTCAACTAAATTTAACCTCTCGACAATAGGGTCGGTTGGAATTTCCTGTTCACAAACCTCCTAGAAAAAAATATCTATGTCAACTTGATGGGCATAATAATTTATCATAAACACGAAATGCAACAACTAGTTTTAAAAGAGAATATACCACATCCAAATCATAACAAGGACGAGGGCCGACGGGGACGGATATCAAAACCATGGCACTATGTATAACAAACAATGTACGGGTAAGATAATTATACGAGTAACTATATATCCAGATCACACAAACATCAATTTGTAATGTAAGCGTTCATGAACAAGAGGCTCACCACAAGGTGGTGCGGCTGACGGACAGTGCTTGAGCGATCGACAGTGGTTACGATGGAGATTTAGAAGGCACTAAGTAAACCACACCTACATATGCAAACTAAGTGTTATTTTTGACCTCAAATTGCATATAAATCAAATACTAGCACATATATTTCCTCCCAAATTACTAAACTCATAAATTAATCACTATACAAAGCATTGCAAGAGCTAATCTAGCAAAGAGAGATGAAAGGACAAAGTTGCTAACCTTTGTGATCATTTGAATGGATGGGGGCCTTCAAATCTTGACAAATTTTGGGCAAAATGTGTGATGAGCTCGAGAGGAAGAGGGGAAGAACAGAGAGGAGAGGGGAAGAACAGAGAGGAAAGGGGAAGAACAGAGCAAGCTCGGGTGGACGAAGGGTTTATGTACGACGACCTTTAGCACCGGTTCGTGCCACAAACCGGTACTAAAGGTGCTGGAGGGGCCCCGGACTGACAACATCCTGCCACCACTCACTTTAGTACCGGTCCATGGCACGAACAGGTGCTAAATGTTAGCCACGAACCGGTACTAATGAGAGCGGCTGACTAGCCGTTGGAACCGGCACTAATGCACACATTAGTGCCAGCTCAAAACCAAACCGGCACTAATGTGCTTGACATTTGACCCTTTTTCTACTAGTGCATGTCGCCGACATCTGGGACATATAGCAACCGGGTTGACGTGTCAAGCACCAAATAACAGCAGCAGATAAGCGTTAGGGGGCCTTTTACTCGTACCGGCCCAGTAGTAGTAATGAGCAATGAGACGTCAAATCACAATGCCGCACCTTCCTAGACGGACGAAGCAACCATTATTTCACACTTCGGTTCGCCATCATCTCAAACCACGTAGTATTGCTTCTGCCTCAAGAGGGACACGCGCATCGCCTTGGTACATCATGACACGTGGGACCGCATGACTGGCCATGCTCCCCCGCCGATCGCTCGGTAAAATCACCTCATTTTTACTAGTACTATACCTCCTCCGTATTGGTTTACATGGCATGCACGTTGTTCTAGGTTGAGAATTTAACTGGCTATATATGTGATGAACAGTATATGTTTAGAAACTACATCCACTTAATAATCCAATGATATACTTTTTGTGACATAGTAACTCATATTTAGTTAGTCAAATGGATGACCTAGAACTACGTGCACGCCCTATAAACCGAGACGCCTAAAAAAACGAGACGGAGAGGGTATTCAGTACGTATCTTTTAGATAAATATAGTCGGGATTCACCAAGGGCAAAACCAAGTGGTAGGTTGCACATCGTGTTGGCGTAACAACTCAAGCAGTGGTCAGTCACTACGAAATGGCGACACACTTAACAGGACCCCTTTGGCCAACATGTGGCTCATCCACTGCCTTGTTCCACGTGCAATGCACCAAATTACAGTTCGAGCAGCGGTTGGAATTGGAGGCACCCAGTCAGAAGCGCCGTAGTAGTAGAAAATGAGCGATGAGGGTTAAATCAGAAGCCCCACCTTTTCTGCATTAAGTCGATGAATAAAGCAACCATCATTCCACTCTAGGGCGCAAGAGCATAAAGAAAAGAGAAAACCAATGATGCGTGTGGTAGCTACCTAGGGCACCCTAGGGTAGGGGTCTCCACTATAGATCATTTTTTTTGAAAGCGCCTCCACTACGAATCGGCTTCTCCCTCGTCCTCTTGAAGAAAACCGATGATGCGTGCGGCGGTAGGGTTTGTAGTAGTACTACTACGTGCGTGGGCCACGTCGTAGTAAACGGGAGAGGGATTGAGTTCGAGTCGATGCCTTAAATATGTGTGGGCCGCTTGGTTTTAGGGGAACGAGGCAGCATTTTGGGTTCGGGGATGAGTGGAGATATAGTACGTACAAAAAATTGTGGACGTAGGTTCGGCCGAAAGGCAATGATGCATGGGCCCTGCATTTTGATATACCCGGGGCCGCGTGAAATTTGCTGCTCTACTCAAAACTAGTAAGGTACACATGCATTGAATGCATGAGATTTTTAAACCAAATTATGAATAAATACACACTATAGCATGTAAAGCTTTGAGTCATATATGCATGATGTAGATGTTCGTTTAGTTCTTATAGTTCATCTGATTCAAAATCAATTAGTTTTATAAAAATGTTAAGATTCATGGGGTTGTGCATTGTAAAGCATAAAGTAAAAAACAATAATAGAAATTCATTTAGAAAAAAAATTCAATTATGATACGGAAGATTCTAGAACAAAGGAGAAGTGCTTGTGTTTTGAGGTTTGTGCATTATGCTTAAGTTCAACCATGGAGTCTTCTAAATTGTACATGTGGCAGATCTGGTGGAATGTTGATGATATCCAACGGTCAAAGAGTGCTCGGATTTCCCATCTCAAGCTTTGTCGGATTAGCTTCATCCGGTGACCGTCTTTCAAAGTTATTCGCACAGTATATAGTTCTTGTGCCATAGTTGCATGTCTTGGAAAAAAGCTACTAGTGGGTTGTACTAGATATTTAGGAATAGAAGATGTATACATGGAAGCTGCAGGGAAAGAGATGACATGGAGTATCTCAATTCCTATGAGTAGGGATTGGAAAAGAGATATCATTTAGTGTCACACCCTGATTTTCATGCCACTACACTTAAGCTAACAATCATTATAAAATGTGGTTTGACAAAAACTTTTGAGTGTTTTGGACCTTGCCTTGATTGGATTTTGTCTGTTGTTTGCAAGTGCTCTAAAAATCAAATAAATCCTCCAACTCCTATACTTCATCTCCTTGCTCCAAACTCTTGAACCAATGATCATGCCATGTGTATAGGACATAAAAATAATTTCTTACAAAAATAATTTGGCCAAATAGTATTTTTGAAAATTAGTTTTCCAAAAACCCCTGAATTGAGGTTTGCACTGCAAGTACTTAATTAAGGGCAGTAAAACTCTTTCCAAAAATATATTTGACTCCTATTAGATATAGGATACCCAGAAACCATAAAAATATAATTTTAAAAGTTATTTTCCTATTTTATTTAAAGGCTTTTTCTTAAGGCCTGAAATGGTCTTTAATAGGTTAAAATTATTTTAATGCTTTAACAATATTTGGGAAAAACCTAGGGAAACTCAGTGGACATATATTGTCCGTATATAAGAGTTTCAACACATGGTCATGTTCAAAATATTGGTCAAATCCCTCAAAAACTCTTTCTGGATATTTCAAACTTTTGAAATATTTACAAAGGAAATATTCCCCAAAAATTCCAATAAAATTCTAGCATGTCACATATGACATGTTTGATGAACTTGACAAGTCTCATGTCATGGGGAATAGTATAACCCCATGAAATCCTCTCAAAACCACTTCTGTCCTTTTTCAAGTTTGAACAACTTTGCACTGTCAAACATGTCCAAATGCTCTAAAACTTGGTGCACATGCTAAAATGGTGTAATAATGCATCTAGACCAAATGGCACAAGTTGGAGAGAATGTTATCTTGATCAAAGTGCCCCAAAACCCTCTTTGTCCAGAACCAAATTTCAACAACTTTACATTGGCAACATTCTCCTTTTGATCTCAACTTTTGTGGACATGTTCAGAACCTCAAATGATGACACTACACTAAGTGGTGCATCAAGGAGAACAGATTTGTATGACTAAATCTTGGTAAAGCCATTTCTGCTGATTTCTAGGGTTTACAAAAGTTGCATTGGCAACTTTGCCCAAATGAACTCAATCTTGGTGGAACCTCTTACTTTCTCAGGCCATTTGACCCTGTCAAGCCTCATGACAAGGGAAGTCAATTTGCTTGCCCGAACCTACATCAAACACCTTTGGCAGAAATCTAAAATGCATGTTTTGTCCATTTCCACTAATCTCCATGAGCTCAACTTTTTCCCACAACCTCATCTGCTCCTCCTCTACCTCCTGCATGCTTTTCTGCCCAAGGAGAAATGATTAAGGGGGGCAGAGACCCATTTTTCTTCCCTAGACAGCAGTTTTCCCCCTCTCTCTCAACCCCACCGCTCCTCCAGTGGCTTCCCAGGGCATCCAATGCCACTTTCCCATTGTTTACTCCCCCATGCAGCTGCCAGACATAAGTGGACGCGCGAGTGCGCGCGGAAAAGCCGCGGATGCCGGCCAAAGACGCGCTCTGGAGCGCGAGTGTAGTAAGCGATCGCTGACGCCCGCAACCCCGACCACCTCGAGCCTCCCCCTTGCGCCAGTCGAGGTGCCTCGACGTCCGCAACACGCCACCGTGCAGGCCCCCTCGTCTCTCCCTCTCTCTCACCTCCTGCGGCGCGTGCCCAGAGCCGCCCGGCTTGGTCAATGCTCCCGCAGCTCCTGTGGCCGCGTGCAGCTCGCCCCGCTCCTCCTCTCTCTTCCTGGCGCCCCACTCAACTCCCACGAACGCCGTAGACAGCCCCTCGCCCTATCTCCTGGCCTCCCGAGCCGTTGTCGCGGCCACCCGTGCGCCACATCCATGGTGAGCCGCGGGTCGGCTACATAAGGCCATTCCAGACCCTCCTCGCTGCTCCATTTGCTCCCTCTCCCTCCCGAGCATCCTCTGGACCAAGCCATCCCTCTTCTCGTGCCCTCCTTGCATCTCCATGGCCGGAGCAATGCCGCCGGCCTCCGCCTAAATTCGCGCCACTGAGAGCCCCTCCTCCCCACCTCTTTGTTCCAGAGCAGCACCAGCACCACCGCCAACTCTCCCCGCGCACCATTTTCTCCTTCCCGTGCTCGCCTTGCCATGCCCAAACCTCGCCCGAAACCCCGTCCGCCGGCGTCAAGACCACTGTCATCTCGGTCCTCCCCAACCTACATGAGATCCATGGATGGGCTCGGCTCGACCTCCCGAGTCCGTTGGTATGCCGACCGCCTCCGGGGACGGCCGGAGTCGGCGGGAAGGGCGCCAGCACCTTGCTCGGCCAGCCTCCCCTGCTCCTCCTCTGTTTTGAGCGAGAGGTAGGAGGTGGGCCTGCCAGCGGGACCCGCCTGTAAGTGGCTAACGCCTCGGGCCCCCCGGGTAAGTGGAGACGGCCTCCGCTAAAGGCGTCTGCCCGGAGCGAAGACGTACTCCCGGCAGTACGCCATCAACGTCGCCTGGGCACCCCGCGCGGCTGATGCCACTGGGCCGGCCCACGTCTATATCTCGCCTGCGTGCATGATAAGGTTAAGCCCTTATTCCTTTTTCTTTTTACAGTCAACTTCAAAAATCCATAAATAATTCAACAGAGCTCCAAATTTGATGATTCAAATTTCTAGGGGCTCCACAAATCATGATCTATCACATGGTGCTATTTGCACACTTTTCCAGAAAATTTCTCTTCAGAAATATTTATCAAAACCCCATTTCCCATTTCGGTGATAAACTTTAGAAAATCACAGAGAGCTCAAATTTGATCCAAATGCCATGATTCAAATTCCTAGATGTTTCTAAGTTCATAACTTAGTTTATGAACATTTTTCTTAATACTTTCTGTACCACATAAAATAATGAGTCATTTCTTCATATTTTTCAACTTTGCAAATTCATAGGAAATTCATTTGAACTCCAAATCCAGTGAAACCAACTCCCAGATGCTTCTAAAATCATGATTTGCTAAATGGGTGCCTTTGCTAATTTTTCAAAAATATATTTCTGTACACTTCATGCAAATCCATAAACCCCTTGATTTCATCATATTGAAATGTTTAGAAATATTCACTAATCCAATTCCAATGAAACCACCACGGTTATTTTCATATGACCGGGAAGTCCTAGAAAAGTCAAATCCATATTTTTTAGAGCAATTTTATTTTCTGCCTTGTTGTGTTGCTTATTATGATTGTTTTGACGTTAGTTGACGGAAGTAGACGAGTACTTGGAGAAGGACCGGAAGATCTCAAGACTACGATGAACTGTGCAGCCCTTTGACCATGTCTATGAAACCCTTTTTATGCATTTCATATAGCACCATATTGTTGTTGCAACGGAATCATGATGAGGTGGTAACCACCTTGATGGGTTGCCTCTGTTACTTTCTCGTTGATACTTGCATGGTGCATGACCCTACCTCCTTATGAGGTTTATGCCGGTGGGAGTAGATATGATGCTATAGTAGTGGCTACGCAAATGGGACGGGAATATGCATGGTGATGGAGACAAAGTATTTACAAAAGACTTTTCGAAAACCCTGTCGGTTGCCACTTAAGCCCGAGGGAGATAATGAGTTGGGTAACCACTTGATGACGAAGTGGTGTACCAAGGCAAGTGTGAGTGTTCTTTTCTAAACGGATTGGTTTAAGTTGCGACCGTTATTCCAACCTTACATGCGCAACCACCCTACCCTTATATGGGAAAGGGCATTCTTGATTACCTAGGCCGATACTAGCTTGGAGCCCGCATTACTAGTGACGGGAGAGTTGTTGTTGCGCTCTCTCGGGATGGGGTCGTGCCAGGTAGGGCGGCCAAGAACATTTTTATGGGGCACCGGACACACCGTTGGTACCCCGTGCCAGTGGTATGGATGAATATGGGAGCAAGGCTCCACAAATTTTAAGTTGTGAAATGTTGGGCACGGGGGTTACTACCAATCGAGTGGACTCCATGTTAGTGTCGTCTAAGGAAAGATAGTGATCGGGTGCTTACCCCGGGTACTTGAGGTACCCGTGGTCGTGTGGTCGATACGGAAGTTCCCCGGATCTGGTGGGTAAAGTGTGCAACCTCTGCAGAGTGTAAAACTATTCGAATAGCCGTGTCCACGGTCAAGAATAGTTGGGTAACTGCTCTTGGGCTACGTCCACTTGTTTACAAACCAGTGTGTGTTGGGATAAGTGGGAAGAACTACGTGGGTCAAGTCAAAGGACTTGACATGATTGAGTTGGGTTGATGCCCACTCTATTATCTTGATATCTGTAACCTATCCTCATGGTTACTTGAATTCTCCTGATGCACGTCTTACAAGTTGTTGAACATGTCATTGCACTCAAAACTAGCTTTACGCAAAAATTTACCTATATCATGCATTGTTGTATCTTGAACCAAAACATGGGTTGCTTACAGTACATTCAAAGTACTCATTGGCTTGCCACTGGTTATTTTATTGGCCAGGCATGAAATAACAAGATATATTGAAGAGTTCCTTGGTGACGATCGTGCGAACTAGGATGCTTTCCCAGTCAGAATGCCTGTGGGGTTAAGGCAGATGGCATGGGTCCAAGTTATTGACGAAGATTTCCGCTGCAATGTTATACTCAAGACTTGACCATAATGGTCCTACTTGTATGTCTGGTATGTATGGATGTAAGCCTCTTGTTATTCAGCTTCTGTGTGTTCAGTGAGCATTGATCTCTGGGATCACTGTACACGTGCATTTGGTGATCACGACTTATGAGTCGGGGTCCCCACATTTAGTTCACATCATAGGAACTTTTCTATTGAATCTAGAGATGACATGTATCTCAATTCCTATGAGGAGGGATTAGAAAAGAGATGTAATTTGGTTCATATCATAGGAACTTTTCTATTGAATATACGCTAATGTTTATTTTCCTTTGAAATTATGGGAGTATAGGAATCCATTCATATGAACCAAGTGGCTCTAAAGCTATAGAAATGATATCATGTTTATTTCCTTTGAAATGTGGAGTATATAAATCTATTCCTATGAACCAATTGGCTCTAAAGGAAAAAATCATATAAAAATCATATCATATAGAGTTCCTATGATATTCCTCCACACCAAAGGGTGTTTGAAATTGATGCAGGTGATACGATGGTCTTTCTTTGTAGACTCCTCCCCCATCTTTATAGTTACCTCTCGAAGATGAATGAAATGATATATACTGTGGTATTCTACATGTGCAATTTGGTACCACGAAAACTTCGGTAAAAGTTTGCGAGGTTCGAATTTTCAATAAAGCTATATGCACTGCATTTTGGAACGGAGGGAGCATACGGCAGTTGCTAACACTCACGTGGAAGATTTGTGTGTAGGAGGAGTTGTTGTTTTGTTAAATGACATGACAAAACTGACACTATCGGATGCGGGTCTAACGGTTCTTACGGCGTTCGTCAGGAAAAGGCTTGTGGCGAACGTTTGTTAGATAATGATTTACGGACACATGCATTGCATTGATACGTGCCCCCCCCTCTCTCTCACGTGCATGCACCCTCACGATTCACGACTCTCCAGAGTCCTCTCGCACCCACCGTCTATCTGCAGGTAGACGTCACACACATATGTGCTCTTCACACCCTACCCTCAGAACTTCTAAAAAACAAAAAGATGTCGCGCACATTTTAATTTAGCTCACACGTCACACACTTATACTATTACTCTTGTGGCGAACGTTCTTTGGGCATAGTATATTGTACTCTCACGAAGAGAAGCGGTGCACGCACGCACTAGTTCTCTCACACCCGTCGCGGTACATGTAGGAGCGCATTTTTTGAAGTTGGTACAACAAAATCACTCCACTATATATATATATATATACAGGAGCCTTAGTGCTTGCTTTACTAGGGTTCCTCTCATTCACTCTCTCATGCTCTCGTGTCTAAGCAAGACATAGGTGGCCCCACTCTCTCTCAGCTCACGGCTGGTCACAAATCCGGTCGGAAAACCTCGACCGGGGCAGGGGTGTAGGTGCATCGTTCACGCTGTCATCGGCGGCGAGGGAGGAGACCAAAGGTTGCCCGCGCGTCCCGATCGGCGGCCCTGCCATTCTCTCCGAGAGAGCGCCGGCTCGGGAGGGCCTCCAACCACTTCTTCCTCCCTACGGTATTGTGGCCAAGATGCGGGCTCCCGACGCCATGTTTGCCACATGCCGACGACCCTCAGGTATATATTCCTTCGAAACCTGCCTTGCTCTACTGCCCCAGCTCCCCACTTGGCTTCGTGTGGATCTTTTTATACTTCCGTCCGCTATTCCAAAGCCACCTAGACTTTTACTATTATTAGAGGTAAAGCTAGTTCACACAGTCGACTCTAAGAGTTGGTTCAAACAGGGAAGAAAGTGGGAAAGCTGTAGCATGAATCTAGGACTTGGTTCTAAGAGGAAACGGGGGAAAGTAGTAGATACTGGCTACCCAACCGGTCTCTTGGTTGAAAAGACGAAGAAAGCATGGTGATGGAAAAGGGTGGGGGCAAGTGGACCTATCTCTTGGTTGAAAAAGGAAAGAAAGTGACGGGTGTTGGGGGACAACGCAAATGAGAATGAGCAGGTCTAGATTTCCTGTGCTCACCATTTTATGAAGTGCTTCTGTCTTGCTTTATTTCCCATGAATTGTGTTTTTGTAGTTACACTTGAATCTCACACCGCTAACATTGCTTCATCCCAGTGGAACTGCACAAATTTGATTGCACATTTACTGACCATGTTCTACTCTCATGACAGTAATACTAATGCTATTGTTCTGCATGTTAATCTACTGGCAGTGTTGATGTGATGTGATGCTACTTACTTAAGGACACATTCATCCTGTCAATCTAGTGCCAATTATAACACAATAGGTGCTGCTGTTAATCATACGCCACTGCAAATATCTGTCACTGTTTCAATAACTGTATTTCGTATTTGCGCCAACAGGGATGTCTGTCTTCATATCGTTTCGGGATGTCTGTCTCCGTATCGTTTCTATCCGCGCAATCAAAAGCACACATGAGGGAGTCCCGGACTAGGGGGTGTCCGGATAGCCGGACTATCGTCACGGCCGGACTCCAAGACTATGAAGATACAAGATTCAAGACTTCGTCCCGTGTCCGGATGGGACTTTCCTTGGCCTGGAAGGCAAGCTTGGCGATACGGATATGTAGATCTCCTACCATTGAAACCGACTCTGTGTAACCCTAACCTATCCGGTGTCTATATAAACCGGAGGGTTTTAGTCCGTAGAGACGAACAACAATCATACCATAGGCTAGCTTCTAGGGTTTAGCCTCCTTGATCTCGTGGTAGATCTACTCTTGTACTACCCATATCATCAATATTAATCAAGCAGGAGTAGGGTATTACCTCCATCGAGAGGGCCCGAACACAGGTAAAAACATCGTGTCCCTTGTCTCCTGTTACCATCCGCCTAGACGCACGATTCGGGACCCCTACCCGAGATCCGCGGTTTTGACACCGACATTGGTGCTTTCATTGAGAGTTCCTCTGCGTGCCGCCATCAGGTAGGATGCCTCATCTCGTCTTTAAAGACGATACTATCGCCAAAGGAGCCTTGGTCATGGCCGACTCTTGACTAGGTGGTTTTCTTATGACCGCCAGTCCGCCACCCACCGACGATGACCTCTCGAGTCATCGAAACCAATCTCCATGTTAGTTCGGAACTTGCCGAGCAGTCGAGATCCGATCGACCTCTCCTCCATAAACGAGCTCTTGGATTGCATCGCGCATACAGGAGTCGCCACAGACATGCACCGGATCGGGCCTAAAACCGATCTCGAGAGAGATCAACTCTCCCTGTGCTACCCATCATGTTTACGTGATAGAGGAGCAATGCGGCGATTCTTCTTCTACCTTAAGGACTAGCTACGTCCGGATTCCCGATCCTCCATGCCGGATTCTGCGGAGGGACGGATGTCGATAAAGCCTGAACCTAAAGTCAGCGGCGGGTCGGACTCATTGGATAGCACTCAAAATCCAAATTTCCGAGTTCGAAACTTCGCCCTTGAGTCCTAAATTGACGGGTTCCGGATTTAGTGCCACCGCCCACCCAAACATTGGCGATCTCTCTCGAATTCGCAAGAGTCTGCTGAAACAAAGACATCATTATCGGGCCAGATTCCTCCTGGTTATGAACAGGATAAAGGATTGCCGAGAGGAGGACTTAATCCCAATTTTGCAATAATTGCACGAACAAGGGAATCCTAAACGCCATAAGTTGTCATAAATTACACGCTTTGCTGACTTGGTGACCATAGTACAAAAGTCTTGTGCAATGGAGAGCGCTCGAAAACCGAAAGTAAATTTTGGGATAATCCGCCCGAATACATCCCTTAGTCCGGAACAAAAGGGTGCATCATTATCAAGCACCTGGGTTGAATACCAAAAACCAAAACCCCTAAAGGGTACGGAATCAGCATCGAGGGTTGGCTAAGCGGACTCGCAAAATTCATAGTACGAGGGCGCCACTCCCACTCATAGCCTTGAGCATGTTGGATACTACGGCAGGTGGCCAAAAGTGGCGAAGAGCTTCTAGCTTCGTAATCCCAGCCCAGCAACACCAAAGACGGTGTTAACGATCATCGAGACTTTTGCATCAAATAACATGCGAAACGACAACTCCGCAACCTTGCGAAGTCTACCAAGTAGCAACAATAAATCCATGGGTGACACGACTATTAACTTCAATGCCGGTGATTTAACCTAAATTCGAACTGCCCGGCACCAGCCGCATTGGTCCTCGGCCCGATAGTAGACGGCTTTTCGCCTTTACTAACGTACTCATGGATGGCGGCGGAGACTAAACCTCATCCATGAGGAAACCCTCCGAAAAAATGGAAATAGATCGAACCGCATTGAGCGAAGCAGCACAACCTTTAGAGGAATAATCCCCAGCCGGGAAGCATGCTGCACAGGAAAAATCACGCTGGAGGTAGTGTTCGGCTCGCGGACAATTACAGGTCCGAGGAGGTCACATTTCAAGTGGCCCCGTTCAACAGCGGATATCATGCTTTATTAGGACGAGAGGCATTCACAAATTTTCAAGCTATACCCCATTATGGGTACATGAAGCTTAAAATGCCCGGTCCCAACGGAATCATCACTCTCGCTAGTGATCCAAACATAGCACTCGCGCCGAAAAATAAGACAGCCGCACTATCCCTCGAGGCACTATCCGAAGCCCTAGCGGCCGAGGAACTCATGGCGATGCGCTCCACGGTGAACAGGGACGACGTGATACTTGATAAAAGATCCAAGTCCACCTCTTTTAAACCAGCGGATGAAATAGTCAAATTCCAAGTCCACCCAACGGACCTGCGAAGACGGCCTCCATCGGGGCACAATTAAACCACGATGTAGACGCGCCAGACCACGAGGATTTCTACAAGAAAACTAGGACATCTTTGCTGGCACCTTCGGACATGCCAGAATCCCACGTCACCGGCCGAGCACAGCCTAAACATCCTAAAAGGATTCAAGCCAGTCAAACAGGCTCTTGGCGCTTCCGAACCCAAGAGACAGGCCATGGGAGAGGAGCTAGCCAAACTTACGGAGGCCGGATTCATCGGAGATATAAAACATCCGGACCGGCTAGCGAACCTGGTGATGGTACCAGAAGAAGGATAAATCACGGCGCCTATGTGTTGATTTCAAAGACCTTAATAAGGCTTGCCCAAAGGATCCCTTCCCTCCCTCGAATTAATCAAATCATTGACGCTTACAGCAGGACACGACTTATTATGCTTCCTCGACGCTGCATACTGCTACCACCAAATTAAGATGGCGGAGCTGCACCAAGCCGCAACAGCATTCATCACTCCATACGGCCCGCTCGCTTCAACACAATGCCCTTCGGGCTCAAAAACGCCAGCGCAACAAATTAGCGCATGATCCGTATACATGTCCGCAAACCAGATCGGCAAAACAATTGGAAGCATATGTAGATGACGTGGTCGTCAAAACCAAACACGTTGAAACTCTAGTAGGCGACTTGAGCCTCACATTCGACAATCTTGAAAATATGACATCAAGCTCAATCCGGAAAAATGCGTCTTGGCGTTCGGTAGGAAAAGCTCCTAGGCTTCATTGTGTCCTAGAGGAATTGAAGCAAACCCAGCCAAGATTCGAGCTCTGTCACAATTGGATATTCCAAAAGACCTCAAACAAATACAAAATCGACGGGATGCGTAGCGGCTCTAAGCCGCTTTATCTCCCGCTTAGGAGAAAAGGCATTACCTCTTTACCGCCTCCTCCGCAAGACCGAACACTTCGGTGGGACGGATACCGCCACGGCCGGACTCGAAGAAATAAAGGACATTTTGGCAACAAATCCGGTCTGGCCGCGCCTAACGTGGGCGAACCAATGCTATTATATATCGCCGCAACACACCAAGTTGTCAGTAGCGGTGCTCGTTGTCGAACGAGAAGCGGACGGACACGGTTCCCTGTTCAAAACCGGTTTATTATGTGTCCACTGTCCTAACTCCATGCAAGTCCGGTACCCACACTATCAAAAGATAGCATATGCGGTGTTCACGGCATCCCGAAGCTGAGACACTACTTTCAAGAGTTTTGATAACGGTAGCCTCCGAAGTACCTCTTAACGACATTATAAACAACCGCGACGCGACGGGCCGGATTGCTAAATGGGCCATAGAGCTCCTTCCATTCGACATAACCTATAAGCCACGACGAGCTATTAAGTCGTAGGTTTTGGCCGACTTCGTGGCCGAATGGATCAAGCCGAACTCCCTAAAGAGTACGGCGCATACTCCAATTGGATCATGCACATTAGCGGCTCCAAAATGTTGGCTGGCATGGGGGCTGGCGTTGCCCGACGTCCCCAACCGGGGACACAGTCCAATACGTCCTTCAGATAATGTATATGGACTCCAACAACGCAGCCGAATACGAGACCCTTCTGCACGGCCTCCGGATGGCAGTCTCCATGGGCATTCAACGCCTAGAGGTGCACGGGGATTCAAACCTCGCAATATCTCAAATAAACGGAGACTTTGACGCCAAAGAATCGAAAATGGCAGCATACCGCAATGCGGTCCTAAAAATGTCGGCCGCGGTTCAAGGGCTCGAATTTCATCATATAGCCGGGATAACAACCAAAGGTGGCGGATATATTGGCACGCATCGGTGCAAAATGCCGTCCCACCCAATATCTTTTGGAACGGCTGTTCAAGCCATCCGTACTATGGGAAGGGAGTCCGCAATAACAATCCGGACCCAACCGCATCACCGACGCCGAACACTCGACACAACCGAGGCTCCGCCCGAGATAACACCCTCTGCTCACGAAATAATGGCGGTTATCATACATGGACGGAACCATTCCTAGCCTACCTAACTAGGCAGGAACTCCCGAAGACCAAAATGGGGCTCACTTTGCATAGTACGGCGCTCTAAAGCCTATAAAGTCCATGAGGAGAGCTTTATAAGAAAAAGCACTACCGGAGTCCTTCAAAGGTGTATCTCAAGAGGAAGGGCGAAACCTCCCGGCTGAAATTCATGCCGATTGCAGGTGGGCACCACGCCGCAGCCCGGGTCCTTGTAGGCAAGGCCTTCCATACAGGATTTTATTGGCCGACGGCCCGGGCAGATGCGCAGGACTTAGTCCAACGATGCGTCGGTTGCCATCTTTTTGCTAACCAAAGCCACATGCCACCCACCGCCCTTAAAACTATACCCATCACCTGGCCATTCGCGGTCTGGGGGCTTGACATGGTTGGACCCCTCAAGGGAGGAACCCACAAGCAAAAATACCTATTGGTCATGGTGGACAAATTCACCAAATGGATAGAGGCCAAACCAGTTAAAACGGCCGAATCCGGACCAAAGGATAGACGTCATATCAGGGGTAGTGCACCGTTACGGTGTCCCCACCAGTATCATGACTGACAATGGCACCAACTTCACGGCCGATGAGGTCAAATCATGGTGCAAAAACATGGGCATCAAGCTCGATTACGCCTCAGTCTATCACCCTCAAATCAACGGCCAAGTCGAACGGGCAAACGGTCTAATCATGAGCGGCATTAAACCCAGACTAGTGCGGTCCCTCAAGGAATCTAACACGCACTGGGTCGAGGAGCTCGACTCCGTACTCTGGGGGCTGCGGACCATGCCGAATCTGTTGGAAATATGCCCTAGAGGCAATAATAAATTAGTTATTATTATATTTCCTTGTTCATGATAATCGTTTATTATCCATGCTATAATTGTATTGATAGGAAACTCAGATAGATGTGTGGGTACATAGACAACACCATGTCCCTAGTAAGCCTCTAGTTGACTAGCTCGTTAATCAATAGATGGTTACGGTTTCACGACCATGGACATTGGATGTCGTTGATAACGGGATCACATCATTGGCAGAATGATGTGATGGACAAGACCCAATCCTAAGCCTAGCACAAAGATCGTGTAGTTCGTATGCTAAAGCTTTTCTAATGTCAAGTATCTTTTCCTTAGACCATGAGATTGTGCAACTCCGGATACCGTAGGAATGCTTTGGGTGTACCAAACGTCACAACGAATCGGGTGGCTATAAAGGTGCATTACGGTATCTCCAAAAGTGTACATTGGGTTGTACCTAATCGAGATCGGATTTGTCACTCCGTGTAAACGGAGAGGTATCTCTGGGCCCACTCGGTAGGACATCATCATAATGTGCACAATGTGACCAAGGGGTTGATCATGGGATTATGTGTTACGGAACGAGTAAAGAGCCTTGCCGGTAACGAGATTGAACAAGGTATCGGATACCGACGATCGAATCTCGGGCAAGTACAATGCCGCTAGACAAAGGGAATTGTATACGGGGTCGATTGAGTCCTTGACATCGTGGTTCATCCGATGAGATCATCGTGGAACATGTGGGAGCCAACATGGGTATCCAGATCCCGCTGTTGGTTATGGACCGGAGAACGTCTCGGTCATGTCTGCATGGTTCCCGAACCCGTAGGGTCTACACACTTAAGGTTCGATGACGCTAGGGTTATAAAGGAAGTTTGTATGTGGTTACCGAAGGTTGTTCGGAGTCCCGGATGAGATCCCGGACGTCACGAGGAGTTCCGGAATGGTCCGGAGGTAAAGATTTATATATAGGAAGTCTTATTATGGTCGGAAAAAGTTTGGCGCATTATCGGTATTGTAGGGAGTCTTAGAAAGGGGTCCGGGGTCCACCGGGGGTCCACCTGCCCGGGGGCCACATGGGCTGTAGGGTGCGCCTTGGCCCATATGGGCCAAGGGCACCAGCCCCAAGAGGCCCATGCGCCAAGGAGACTTGGGGAGGAAGAGTCCAAGGGGGAAGGCACCTCAGGGTGCCTTGGGAGGATGGACTCCTCCCCTCTTGGCCGCACCCTTCCTTGGAGGAAGGGGCAAGGCTGCGCCCTCCCCTCTCTTGCACCTATATAAAGGGAGGGGAGGGAGGGGAAGCCACACCTGAGTCCCTGGCGCCTCCCTCCCTCCCGTGACACCTCCTCCTCTCCCGCAGGTGCTTGGCGAAGCCCTGCAGGATTACCACGCTCCTCCACCACCACCACGCCGTTGTGCTGCTGCTGGATGGAGTCTTCCTCAACCTCTCCCTCTCTCCTTGCTGGATCAAGGCATGGGAGACGCCACCGGCTGTACGTGTGTTGAACACGGAGGTGCCGTCTGCTCGACACTAGGATCATCGGTGATCTGAATCACTTAGCACGACTCCATCAACCCCGTTCACTTGAACGCTTGCGCTTAGCGATCTACAAGGGTATGTAGATGCACTCTCCTTCCCCTCATTGCTAGTCTCTCCATGGATAGATCTTGGTGACACGTAGGAAAATTCTGAATTTCTGCTACGTTCCCCAACAGTGGCATCATGAGCTAAGTCTATTGCGTAGATTCTTTGCACGAGTAGAACACAAAGTAGTTGTGAGCGTTGATTTTTTTGAATATGCTTACCGTTACTAGTCCAATCTTGTTTCGACGGTATTGTGGGATGAAGCGGCCCGGACCGACCTTACATTAGACACTTACGTGAGACAGGTTCCACCGACTGACATGCACTTGGTGCATAAGGTGGCTAGCGGGTGCCAGTCTCTCCCACTTTAGTCGGGACGGATTCGATGAAAAGGGTCTTATGAAGGGTAAATATCAATTGGCATATCACGTTGTGGTTTTGCGTAGGTAAGAAACGTTCTTGCTAGAAACCCATAGCAGCCACGTAAAACATGCAAACAACAATTAGAGGACGTCTAACTTGTTTTTGCAGGGTATGCTATGTGATGTGATATGGCCAAGAAGAATGTGATGAATGATATTTGATGTATGAGATTGATCATGTTCTTGTAATAGGAATCACGACTTGCATGTCGATGAGTATGACAACCGGCAGGAGCCATAGGAGTTGTCTTTATTTATTGTATGACCTGCGTGTCATTAAACAACGCCATGTAATTACTTTACTTTATTGCTAACCGGTAGCCATAGTAGTAGAAGTAATAGTTGGCGAGATACTTCGTGGAGACACGATGATGGAGATCATGGTGTCATGCCGGTGACGATGATGATGATCATGGAGCCTCAAGATGGAGATCAAAGGAGCAAAATGATATTGGCCATATCATGTCACTATTTGATTGCATGTGATGTTTATCATGTTTATGCATCTTATTTGCTTAGAACAACGGTAGTAAATAAGATGGTCCCTCATTAAAATTTCAAGAAAGTGTTCCCGCTAACTGTTCACCGTTGCGAAAGTTCGTCGCTTCAAGCACCACGTGATGATCGGGTGTGATAGATTCTTACGTTCACATACAACGGGTGTAAGCGGATTTACACACGCAGAACACTTAGGTTAGCTTGACGAGCCTAGCATGTACAGACATGGCCTCGGAACACAAGAGACCGAAAGGTCGAGCATGAGTCGATAGTAGATACGATCAACATGAAGATGTTCACCGATGATGACTAGTCCGTCTCACGTGATGATCGGACACGGCCTAGTTGACTCGGATCATGTAATCACTTAGATGACTAGAGGGATGTCTATCTCGAGTGGGAGTTCATGAGATGAACTTAATTATCCTAAACATAGTCAAAAGATCTTTGCAAATTATGTCGTGGCTCGGCGCTTTAGTTCCACTTTGTTTAGATATGTTCCTAGAGAAAATATAGTTGATAGTTGACAGTAGCAATTATGCGGTCGAGAAAGCTTATGTCCTTAATGCACCGCTTCGGTGTCTTGGACCTCGAACGTGGTCTTGTGGATGTTGCGAACATCTCGACACACGTTTTGATGACTACGTGATAGTTCGCAATGTTAAACGGCTTAGAATCGAGGCACCAAAGACGTTTTTGAAACGTCATGGAACATATGAGATGTTACGAGGGCTGAAATTGGGATTTCAGGCTCGTGCCCACGTCAAGAGGTATAAGACCTCCGACGATTTTCTTAGCCTGCAAACTAAGGGAGAAAAGCTCAATCATTGAGCTTGTGCTCAGATTGTCTAAGTGCAACAATCACTTGAATCGAGTGGGAGTTGATCTTCCAGATGAGATAGTGATGTTTCTCCAAAGTCATTGCCACCAAGCTGCTAGAGCTTCGTGTTGAACTATAGCATATTAGGGATAGATATGATGATCCTTGAAGTGTTCGCGATGTTTGACACCGCAAAAGTAGAAGTCAAGTAGGAGCATCAATTGTTGATGGTTGGTAAAACCACTAGTTTCAAGAAGGGCAAGGGCAACAAGGGATACTTCATGAAACCGCAAAACAGTTGCTGCTCTAGTGAAGAAACCCAAGGTTGAACCCAAACCCGAGACTAAGTGCTTCTGTAATGAGAGGAACGGACACTGAAGTGGAACCACCCTAGATACTTGGTAGATGAGAAGGCTGGCAAGGTCGATAGAAGTATATTGGATATACATTATGTTAATGTGTACTTTACTAGTACTCCTAGTAGCACCAGGGTATTAGATACCGGTTCGGTTGCTAAGTGTTAGTAACTCGAAATAAAAGCTACGGAATAAATGGAGACTAGCTAAAGGTGAGCCGACGATATGTGTTGGAATGTTTCCAAGGTTGATGTGATCAAGCATCGCATGCTCCCTCTACCATCAAGATTGGAGTTAAACCTAAAATTGTAATTTGGTGTTTGCGTTGAGCATAGACATGATTGGATTATGTCTATCGCAATATGGTTATTCATTTAAGGGGAATAATGGTTACTCTATTTATTTGAATAAATACCTTCAATGGTCTTGCACCGAAAAGAATGGTTTATTGAATCTCGATCGTAGTGATACACATTTTCATGCCAAAAGATATAAGATAGTAATGATAGTACCACGTACTTGTGGTAATCGCCATGTAAGTCATATTTGTATAAACGCATGAAGAAGCTCCATGATGATGGATCTTTGGACTCACTCGTTTTTGAAAAGTTTGAGACATGCAAACCATGTCTATTGGTGTATACGCATGAAGAAACTCCATGCAGATAGATCGTTTGGACTCACTTGATTTTGAATCACTTGAGATATGCAAATCATACCACATGGGCAAGATGATTGAAAAGCCTCGGTTTCAAAGAAGATGGAACAAGGTAGCAACCTGTTGGAAGTAACACATTTTGATGTGTGCAGTCCAATGAGTGCTTTGAGGCATGCAAAGTGAATATCGTTATGTTCGACTTCGAGATGATTCGAGTAGATGTTGAGTATATTTACTTGATGAAACACAAGTCTGAATTATTGAATGGTTCAAGTAATTTCAGAGTGAAGTTAAAGATCATTGTGACAAGAGGATAAAATGTCTATGATATGATCATAGAGATGAGTATCTGAGTTCTGAGCTTTGGCACGCAATTAATTACGACGGGTGGAAATTGTTTTACAATTAATATCACCGAACACCATAGTGTGATGGTGTGTCCGAACATCATAGTTGCACCCTATTGGATATGGTGCGTACCATGATGTCTCTTATCGAATTACCACTATCGTTCATGGGTTAGGCATTAGAGACAACCGTACTCACTTTAATAGGGCACCACGTAATTCCGTTGAGACGGCACTGTTTGAACTATGGTTTGGAGAAACCTAAGTTGTCGTTTCTTAAAAGTTTGGGGCTGCGACGCTTATGTGAAAAAGTTTCATCGTGATAAGCTCGAACCCAAAACGGATAAATACATCTTCATAGGACACCCAAAACAGTTGGGTATACCTCCTAATTCAGATCCGAAAGCAATAGGGATTGTTTTCTAGAAACGGGTCCTTTCTCGAGGAAAAGTTTCTCTCGAAAGAATTGAGTGGGAGGATGGTGGAGACTTGATGAGGTTATTGAACCATCACTTCAACTAGTGTGCAGCAGGGCACAGGAAGTTGTTCCGGTGGCGCTGACGGTGTCCTGGACTAGGGGGTACTCACCACGTCGTCCCCCAATCGGTTAGATTGGGCCGAGGACCCCAGGGCCGCATACTCATGGGCCAGTCCGGACAGGTGCCGCATACAAGGAAGATTCCACAAGACTTGGTGATCAAGACAAGGACTCCTCCCCACCGGCGTATTCGGCTAGGACTCTTGTTATCCTAGGCCTCTGGTGCATTATATAAACCAGGGCCAGGCTAGTCGACAGATATACAATACACAACAACCATACCATAGGCTAGCTTCTAGGGTTTAGCCTCTTTGATCTCGTGGTAGATCTACTCTTGTAACACACATCATCCATATCAATCAAGCAGGATGTAGGGTTTTACCTCCATCAAGAGGGCCCGAACCTGGGTAAACATCGTGTCCCTTGTCTCCTGTTACCATTGATCCTAAGATGCACTGCTTGGGACCCCCTACCCGAGATCCACCGGTTTTGACACCGACATTGGTGCTTTAATTGAGAGTTCTGCTGTGTGATCGGCGAAAGGATCAATGGCTCGCTTCAGCATCAATCGCAACTTCGGCATCTTCGTCACCAAATGACCGTTGGTCACCTTGGTTCGACCAAGGATCGCCCTACCTCCGATCGTCATGTTCGGATGAGGGCCTTCATCAACATCAATTCCGATCTCTATCAAGATCATGGAGGAATCATCCAGGGAGCCCGGGGCTCAACGCCAACATTGCCCTCGAGCCACCGTCTTTTTTTACGGACAGCGGACTTGTGTCCGCCACCACCGCCTCCTCAAGCGTCGTTTTAACGATTGCTTCGGTCGAATTATGCGGAATTGAGTCTACAACAACCCTGGAAAATTTCGTCGAGTTCCGATGGAGGAATCTCTAGCAATCTCCGATATACCGGAGTCGCATTGAATCTGGACGAGAATCCGGACGAGTTTAGGGCGTGGTGTCCAGCTTCTAGCTCGGAGTTCCTTTGGAAGATCCAACCGTTGATCGGCTGCGGAATTCCTATATCTACCACCCCTCAAAATTTCAGCTCGATCCGACCGTCCAAACTCCGGGAACCTTCCGATTAGTGCATCACTTTTTCGGATCTGTTTTCTGCGCGAAAACGAATCCAACCCGAGTTCGTGTTTTTTATGAACGGGATTTTGGACATCCTTTTTGAAGGAAGTTTTGTATGGGGTATTGTGTTTTGTTTCCGAACACATCCCACTAACTTTAAGATCTTTTCAACATGATCTTCAACATCATCTTGGTGTCAAATCAGTCCGGTAATATTGTTCCACGGTCACGACCTGCGCTTAGACACGCCCGTCACTTTGTTGAGCCGAGCTCAACTTCTTCGGATCATCATCTCGGCAAGCCGAACAAGAGTCCGCATCGCGAAGGATAAATCATCACCAACATCGCCGCCCCACGGATTACACGGAGGCGGGCATACCGCATCGCCGCGCGGTCGCTTCATCAAGCGGCATCGACCACGCCACGACCGCATCGGCATGGCCGCACTATTGCTTCTTCAAGCTGGTGTCCATCACGCCGACCTACTTCGGCATCTCGGCTGGACCGGGGGCTTCGCCATCTCTTCATCAACCTACTCCGGACACTTCGGCGTCACTAGCCGACCAGGCAATGGGTGCGCGGGTCGAGTCCCAATTTTGGGAATCACGTTCCTTTGGATTGCTACAACAAATAAACCAGGTCTATCAAATGGTGGCCGCATTAACGACGGTCGCATGGTGGTTTGGTCAGTTTCCGTACATAGTCCGGCGAACGCCGCATCCGGAACTCGAACCGACCTGTGAATTCAGGCCTTGCCATGCCTTTACCGGATCACGCCGCCGCCCTGCATCGACATTGACTTCGGCGCCAGGCCATATTTCTTTTATTACTCACTTTGCATAAATTATTTATTATGCAACGATTTTTTTATTACTATTATCTCTGGTTTGCACTATTTTTTGTGCACAGGAAAATGATCCAGCCTGACTATATCCTTTGGCGTCACCTCGGCTGGACGGGGGGCTTTTTCAACACTTCATTACCCCATGCCAAGGACTTCGGCATCACTCTGCCGTCCTGCATTGACCGTGCTATGTCACCACTTCGGAGTGCCAAGCTCTTTGCTCCGCCACCTCGGGACCGGCTTGGGGGATGGAACCTTGTCCCGCATCAAGCTCGGACTGCGTCGTCAATACCGAACACATTAACCAGCTAAGTTGCCTTCATGCTCAAAGTTTTAAATTTCTAACTTGTGTTCGGTTCGACCAAGCATTATACTTTTTTGAAAAAAAGTTGCTTGTAAAAATTTTCCTTGTCCAAACTTTGTTTGCACATACTTGACGCGCTACCCGCGCTCATTATACCTGGGGGCTTCTTTAACAGAAGCTTATTAATACGGGCTTTATGCCCAACACATGTGTCACACTTCCGCATGTACCTTTTATTCACCATTATATGCATCGATATGACTTAAGTTTTGGCCAAGCTGGGTTGCTGGCTCTGTGCTTACCCCACGTTCCCGATTGTTCGGCTAGGTGGTAAAGGGAGCACCTCTGCGATTATTCTTGCCGGGTCAATAGGGATGTGTACCTCGACTGGGTGAAGCCGAAAGCTAAGCGTTCTTAAGGGAATATTTGGTCGGTGAACTAAAAGATGATTTTTAATTATTTACCCATCTGCCCCAGATGATTTTCTCGCTTTCATAGCAGCTTTGACATGCACTTTAGGGCATGCATCCTAGCGAAAGGAACCCTTAACGGAACTATTCTCCCCGGAAGATGTTTCTTACTACCCATGTAATATAACATAACTAGTTGGGCACTTGTACGATCTGACACTAATGACCCCTACGCCTTTGTCTCCATGCATACCACGGTTCTTATATAACCACGAAGGTATTCGGACACACTCCGGACTATTGGGTCACGAGGTCGGGTTAAAAGGTCCGCTATGACAAACGATCTACAATCCGGCTAGAAGGCATTCTACATGTCACCTTACATTATATAGTCAACTTTTACCCAAGTCACTTGGGGGCTCTTATGTTTATTTGAGTCGTTTCATACTAAGTGTTTTTCTTCTTAGTCGTTGCAAAGTTTTTATTATTTATCACTCCTTTTCTCGACACGAGTGTGCGGTCACTAGCCGAGGAGCCTAATTTCTCTCTCAAAATCGCTAGAGTTTAGTTTTCTAAACTTGCCTAATCCGTAGGCTGACCCACTTGAAGTCTTGAGATGGGATGTGTCATGTTAAAGCACGGCAGAATCACTTTTTTTCTTCTAAAGTCCAATTTCGGATTGGCACGAACACTTGATCTTGTTCGGACGTCATGTTTTTACTGACGTTTTTTTTGGGTTTTCAAACTTTTGGCACTTTTAAACTATTTGTGTGTTTTCAGCACAAGTCTCCAAGTGCAACGCCGGACACCTTTAGAGATTCGGCGAAAACATTCTCGGATATTGCTATATATGCATCAGTTTCGAATTGTGTCTTCGGTCAATAGTTGGGTTGCCCAGCTCCCGCGCTTGCCTCCTACGTTCCGCTTTGTTCGGCTAGGTGTGCAAAGGGAGAACCACTGCGATTGTGCTTCCAGCTCGCATGGTCAAGCACCTCAATGGAGAAAGCCGAAAACTGACTGTCACAATAGGTGTAAACTGGTCAGCGATCCGATGACTATATTAAATGACGGGCCATTCATAACATTGGCCGAAGTGTTTACGGCTTGACCTCAACTGTCGCCGAACACTACCGGGGGCTATTAATTGGCCTCCCAAACTAAATCCTCGATCTTTTGCTCTTACATTGGAGTTGAGGTTTCATGATCATGCTTAGCATGACAACCCAACGAAAGGAACCGATAGCGGGACTATTTTCTTTGGAAGACATTTCTTCTATTAAACAGTAATATAACATATCTCTCTGCGTACCTTTGTTTATAAAACCGCATGGCCAGATTGCCTTGTTTGTCGTAAATCTTTGCCCTCATAAAGGCTTTATAAAGTAGGACAAACACTCCTCGCCATCTTGGCCGAGGAGGTTGAAGCCGATGGTCGGTCAACAAAGTTTTGTACAATGCGGATCCGAGCATTAATGACATAAAGTACTTGGATACATTGAGTCATTACACATAATTTGTGATTTTATTATGGATATCGATCCTTAATTCGGCCTCCTGTGCCCGCATTAAGGCTCGGGGGCTACTGGGCTTCGGGCTTATTATTTACAAATATTAAAGGGGGCACATCAATCCTCGACCGGTGTTGCCACCCGACCCGGTGTCTCGGGGCTCTTGCATTGCTTGTTCTATGCACGAGAAAATCTTAAGTGCAATACAGTTTGCGAGGAGATTTTGATCCTCAGGTTGGTCGGCCGCACCCAACCTGAGTCTCGAGGTCTAAGCACGCCGCTTTTTGCGTCCCGAAGTATTCTGCCGAGCTAGGACTTGATCCTCAGAACGATTTTGCAAATCAACCTGAGTCTCAGCAACTACGGGAATCAACGATTCTGCCGAAGTATTCATGGGCATCTCGAGTTTTAGACCGATACCCACCTTGAGGGCTACCGGCTATGTATCTCGGCAGAGAATAAATTGCACCACCACGGAAGCAGTCCGGCATAAAGCTCGGGCGCTAGTGGCTGGCTCCATAGAGGGCATTTCTGGCATTAAGCTCGGCTAAACTCCTTCAAACTTCTTTGAACCAAGGTGATTTACGACACCTCGGACACATAGTCCGGCGTTGGAGCTCGGACACATAGTCCGGCGTTGGAGCTCGGATACAGTCCGGCGTTGGAGCTCGGATACATTCCGGCGTTAGAGCTGGGAAGCAGTCCGGCGTTGGTGCTCGGCTGCAAAGATACCTCGAATGCGATCTGGCGTTGGAGCTCGGACGCAAGAGGGCTGCCGCCCGGGAACAACTTCAAGCCCGAGGTGTGGCATAAAAATAACAAGGCATTGATAAAGGCGGAAACTTAAAGGGCTCCTCGGATACCCGACGTATAAACTCGCCGAATGCATTTCGGTGATCCTCAAGATCGAAGATGAGAAGATTTGTTGAACCAGTTTTCAAGACCGCAAATCAAGATGAAGAACAGTTCGGAAGAATCGAGGAGCGTCCCTAACTTGAAGACCGGTTCGGGGGCTCTTGACGGTGTCTGGACTAGGGGGTACTCACCACGTCGTCCCCAATCGGTTAGATTGGGCCGAGGACCCAGGGCCGCATACTCATGGGCTAGCCGGACAGGTGCCGCATACAAGGAAGATTCCACAAGACTTGGTGATCAAGACAAGGACTCCTCCCCACCGGCGATTCGGGTTAGGACTCTTGTTATCCTAGGCCTACGGTGCATTATATAAACCAGGCCGGGCTAGTCGACAGATATACAATACACAACAACCATACCATAGGCTAGCTTCTAGGGTTTAGCCTCTTTGATCTCGTGGTAGATCTACTCTTGTAACACACATCATCAATATCAATCAAGCAGGACGTAGGGTTTTACCTCCATCAGGAGGGCCCGAACCTGGGTAAACATCGTGTCCCTTGTCTCCTGTTACCATTGATCCTAAGACGCACTGCTTGGGACCCCCTACCCGAGATCCGCCGGTTTTGACACTGACAGGCGCCTACACCAATTGAAGAAGAAGCTTATGATAGTGATCATGAAGTTTCAGATCAAGTCACTACCGTGCCTCGTAGGGTGACAAGGATGCGTACTACTTGAGTGGTACAAGAATCATGTCTTGAAGGTCATGTTGCTAGACAACAATGAACCTACGAGCTATGGAGAAGCGATGGTGGGCCCATATTCCAACAAATGGTTAGAAGCCATGAAATCCGAGATAGGATCCATGTATCAGAACAAAGCATGGACTTTGGTGGACTTGCCCGTTGATCGGCAAGCCATTGAGATAAATGGATCTTTAAGAAGAAGACAGACGTGGATGGTAATGTCACCGTCTATGAAGCTCGACTTGTGGCGAAGAGTTTTTCACAAGTTCAAGGAGTTGACTACGATGAGATTTTCTCATCCGTAGCGATGCTTAAGTCCGTCGGAATCATGTTAGCATTAGCTGCATTTATGAAATCTGGCGGATGGATGTCAAAACGATCTTCCTTACCGATCTTACGTAAGGAAAGGTTGTATGTGATACAATCGAGAAAGTTTTTGTCGATCCTAAGGATGATAAAAGGTATGCTTTGGCTCCAATGATCCTTCTAAGGATCGGAGTAAGCATCTCGGAGTTGGAATATACGCTTTGATAAAATGATCAAAGATTTTGGGTTTATACAAAAATTGTGAGAAACTTGTATTTCCAAAGAAGTGAGTGGGAGCACTATAGAATTTCTGATGAGTATATGTCGTTGACATATTGATGATCAGAAATGATGAAGAATTTTCTATAAAGCATATAGGCTTATTTGAAAAGTGTTTTCAAGTGAAAACCTGGATTAAGCTGCTTAAACATTGAGCATCAAGATCTATGAGAACAGATCAAAACGCTAAATGATACTTTCAAATGAGCACATACCTTGACATGATCTTGAAGGTGTTCAAGATGGATCGATCAAAGAAGGAGTTCTTGCACGAGATGTAAGGTATGAAGTTAAGACTTAAAGCTCGACCCACGGCAGAAAAGAGAGAAAGGACGAAGGTCGCCCCTATGCTTTAGACGTAGGCTCTATAGTATGCTATCTTTGTACCAGACCGGAAGTGTGCCTTGCCATGAGTCATTCAAGGGGTACAAGAATGATCCAGGAATGGGGATCATTGGACAGCGGTCAAAATTGTCCTTGGAGTAAATAAGGACATGTTTCTCGATTATGGAGGTGATAAAGAGTTCGGCGTAAAGGGTTACGCCGATGCAAGCTTTGACACCTATCCGAATGACTCTGAATAGCAAACCCGATACGTATAGTGGAGCAACCATTTGGAATAGTTTCAAATGGAGCGTGGAAGCAACATTTCTAATATGACCTAGAAATTTGCAAAGCACACACGGATCTGAAAGGTTCAGATCCGATTGACTAAAACCTCTCTCACAAGCAAAACATGATCAAACCCCAGAACTCATTGAGTCTTAATCACATGATGATGTGAACTAGTTTAATGACACTAGTAAACTCTTTGGATGTTGGTCACATGGCGATGTGACCTGTGAGTGTTAATCACATGGCGATGTGAACTAGATTATTGACTCTAGTGCAAGTGGGAGACTGTTGGAAATATGCCCTAGAGGCAATAATAAATTAGTTATTATTATATTTCCTTGTTCATGATAATCGTTTATTATCCATGCTATAATTGTATTGATAGGAAACTCAGATACATGTGTGGGTACATAGACAACACCATGTCCCTAGTAAGCCTCTAGTTGACTAGCTCGTTAATCAATAGATGGTTACGGTTTCACGACCATGGACATTGGATGTCGTTGATAACGGGATCACATCATTGGCGAGAATGATGTGATGGACAAGACAATCCTAAGCCTAGCACAAAGATCGTGTAGTTCGTATGCTAAAGCTTTTCTAATGTCAAGTATCTTTTCCTTAGACCATGAGATTGTGCAACTCCGGATACCGTAGGAATGCTTTGGGTGTACCAAAGCGTCACAATGTAACTGGGTGGCTATAAAGGTGCATTACGGTGTATCTCCGAAAGTGTACATTGGGTTGGCACGAATCGAGACTGGGATTTGTCACTCCGTGTAAACGGAGAGGTATCTCTGGGCCCACTCGGTAGGACATCATCATAATGTGCACAATGTGACCAAGGGGTTGATCACGGGATGATGTGTTACGGAACGAGTAAAGAGACTTGCCGGTAACGATATTGAACAAGGTATCGGATACCGACGATCGAATCTCGGGCAAGTACAATGCCGCTAGACAAAGGGAATTGTATACGGGATCGATTGAGTCCTTGACATCGTGGTTCATCCGATGAGATCATCGTGGAACATGTGGGAGCCAACATGGGTATCCAGATCCCGCTGTTGGTTATTGACCGGAGAACGCCTCGGTCATATGCGCATGGTTCCCGAACCTGTAGGGTCTACACACTTAAGGTTCGATGGCGCTAGGGTTATAAAGGAAGTTTGTATGTGGTTACCGAATGTTGTTTGGAGTCCGGATGAGATCCCGGACGTCACGAGGAGTTCCGGAATGGTCCGGAGGTAAAGATTTATATATAGGAAGTCTTATTTTGGTCAGAAAAAGTTTGGCGCATTATCGGTATTGTAGGGGAGTGCCGAAGGGGTCCGGGGTCCACTGGAGTCCACCTGCCTGGGGGCACATGGGCTGTAGAAGTGCGCCTTGGCCCATATGGGCCAAGGGCACCAGCCCCAAGAGGCCCATGCGCCAAGGAGACTTGGGAGGGAAGAGTCCAAGGGGGAAGGCACCTCAGGTGCCTTGGGAGGATGGACTCCTCCCCCCCTCTGGCCGCACCCTTCCTTGGAGGAAGGGGCAGGCTGCACCCTCCCCTCTCTTGCACCTATATAAAGGGAGGAGGGAGGAAGCCACACCCAGTCCTGGCGCCTCCCTCCTCCCGTGACACCTCCTCTTCTCCCATGGTGCTTGGCGGCCCCTGCAGGATTACCACGCCTCCACCACCACCACGCCTGTTGTGCTGCTGCTTTGGATGGAGTCTTCCTCAACCTCTCCCTCTCCTTTACGGATCAAGGCATGGGAGACGCCACCGGGCTGTACACGTGTGTTGAACGCGGAGAGTGCCGTCTGCTCGGCACTAGGATCATCGGTGATCCGAATCACGACGCAGTACGACTCCATCAACCCCGTTCACTTGAACGCTTCCGCTTAGCAATCTACAAGGGTATGTAGATGCACTCTCCTTCCCTCGTTGCTAGTCTCTCCATGGATAGATCTTGGTGACACGAGGAAAATTTTGAATTTCTGCCACGTTCCCCAATGTAATCAGATTACCGGATGTACACCATTCTTCATGGTGTACGGCGCCGAGGCAGTCTTGCCCTGCGACATAATACATGACTCACCTCGCGGACGCATGTATGAAGAAAGAGAAGCCGAGCTCGATCGGCAGGACAGTTTGGACGCATTGGAGGAGGAGCGCTGACGTGGCAAAAGCTCGTTCGCATTCTATCAACAATGAGGCTCGAAGATATCAAAGCAGGAAGTACGGGCCAAAGCTTATAACATTGGTGCACTAGTTCTACACACGTCGGACAAGAAAAGGACAAACTCAAGCCCAAATGGGAAGGTCCTCCATCATCGACCAGGTCCCGACCGGTGGAGCATACCGTCTGCTAAACGCATCGGATAACCGACTCGAGCCGAACCCATGGAACGCAGCCCGTCTCACGAAGATTCTACGCCTAAGTGCCGGACTCCAAGTTCGTCTCCTTCCTCCGTCCGCATTCTTTATTTTTGCTTTTTGCTGTCTTTTTATTTCTCTCCTTCCTCCTTCTTCTTCTTGTAGCCTTTAGAGGCCTGCTTATGCTTTTTCCACACACACTTTGACGCGCTATCCACGCTCATTATACACTGGGGCTTCTTTAATGAAGCTTATTTATACGGGCTTCATGCCCAATACATGCGTTAAACTTCCGCATGTACCTTTTATTCACCATTATATGCATCGATATGACTTAAGTTTTGGCCAAGCTGGGTTGCCCGGCTCCTGTGCTTACCCCTACGTTCCCGATTGTTCGGCTAGGTGGTAAAGGAGCACCTCTGCGATTATTCTTTGTCGAATTGACGGATGTGTACCTCGACCGGGTGAAGCCGAAAGCTAAGCGTTCTTAAGGGAATATTCGTCGGTGAATTGAAAGATGATTTTAACTTTTACCCATCTGCCCCAGATGATTTTCTGCTTTCATAGCAGCTTTGACATGCACTTTAGGGCATGCATCCCAAAAAAGGAACCCTTAACGGAACTATTCTCCCTGGAAGATGTTTCTTACTACCCACGTAATATAACATAACTAGTTGGGCACTTGTCTGATACAGCAACAATGCCCCCTACGCCTTGTCTCCATGCATACCACGGTTCTTATATAACCATGAAGATATTCGGACACACTCGGACTATTAGTCCGGAGGTCGGGTTAAAAGGTCCGCTACGACAAACGATCTACAATCCGGCTAGAAGACATTCTTTTCTTTCATGTCATATTTTTACATAGTCAACTCGACTCATTGTATTCCTCCTCAATGCCATCTAATAGGCTATCTAATTTACAATCTTGCTGGGACTACTTGGCGGCCAATTCTACTTGGCCGACACTGCTTACAAATGATCTCCATCCCATCCGCCCCACAGGTCCGACCTCGGCCATGTGGTTTGGGTCAACCGTGTACTGCTGCGTCTTCACCATGGCCCAGCCTCCTGGCGCCTTTGACGGCAGGCCGATATCTTCCATAGCCGGAAAGCGCCATTGCGTTCCCTTGAAACCGCCTCCGCCAGCTCCCCAATGCCTTCGAGCAGGGGAGATAGATGGCCACAAGGCTTGGCCGATGCCTTTCATCACCTACCGGACTCGTTCGTGCAGTGACGTAATTCGGAAGAAGATCACCAAGAATTGGGCATCTCCTCCTCAGACGACTCGTGAGCAAGCCTACATACATGTTTATGTTAGTCGCCTTTCCTCTTAGAACTCTTCCAAAGTTCACTCAAGCACTTATCGAAAATGCCGACGAAGCCGCCGATTCTCCTTTACGGAGTCGATAACTGGGCACGAACGTCCTTCAATTCCTCACCCAGCTTGGTGTTGGCGTCTTGGAGGTTATTCTTCTCCTGCCGCCGCACTCGTAAGCACTCTCGCCGGCCTTTAACTGGCGTAAGAGCTGTTGCTTGTCCGGATCTAGTCCGGCGCCATCTGCAATGTTTTTGTCAGCTTTACACACCCGCCGCACTTCATAAATTATTTATCTTCTGAAGCGTATATTACCAGAGGGGGTCTCTGTGGCTCCCCCCGTAGCGGCTAGTGCGGCCTCAAGATGGGCCCTGCACTCTTCAAGCTGCCGAGACAGTCGGGTATTCTTTTCTGTAAGATCCTGCATAACAAATGATCCTTAAATCAGTTATTCTAACTATTTTAAGTCTTGGGGGCTACTGGCATATATAACTGTTTTTCCTTACCCGTATGTCCTTCACATACTGCTCCGTGGCTCGCTAGTCCATCTTGAGCGGCACGGAGTGCGATCTCTGAATCAAAGGCATTCAAGGCCTCTTGGGAGAAATACGTCCACGAAGAACTGTCCGTGGCGCTTTGTGGTTCAAGGCACTCTCCACCTCGGAGTTGGTGGCGGACAACCTGTCGGCATCCTCTGTCGGAGGAGCATCCGACGCACGTCTCGTGTTCGCCTCAGCCTCCGGACCCGGCTTTGAAGCTTGTCCGGTGAAGGTTCGATCGGCAACCTCTCCGGACTCAGTCCGGCGAGTGCTCTTTTTCCTGAAAAGGGTATCAGCGTTAATACGCCTTCCGTGAATCAATCACGGGAGTATGGTGACATGCCATACCGCTGCGACGGAGTTTCGTCCGGACCGCACTTCTTTTTAACTCAAGGCCGGACTGCCCTTTGTTGGCCAGCCGCAGTGCTCGGCTTCTGCCTCGAAGCTACCCCTGCGAAGCACCATTGGTATACTGGTGATCAAAAATAAGCATGGATGGGTCGTTATCGTGGTTTTGGCGATCTCGATCTCATTTACCCGTGAGGCTGGAAGTATTCCGGGGTAATCAGCCGTAATGGCGACTCAACGCATTGTCGATGCTAAGTTGGTGGAATACCCGTCGATCAACTCCACCTTTATGTCCGGATCCTCTTCGAGGTCGGATCGAGGGACCATTCCGGATCCTCGGGTTGTGGGGTGGGCTGTGTATCTTCTCCATAAATCCGGCGCAGATTCTCGCTAGAAACCATGAAATGAGATATTTAACTACGGGAACATGGATCGGACAGGTCACAAAGATGTTTGCTTACCCAGCTTCGAGGATTATTTGAAGAAAACTCCTTCTGGGTTGACACGGAGGAAATCCTCCTCCTCTCCTTTGTACATGGCGTATAAAGATCTTCACCAGTTCGGTGACCGATCCTGCCCTTTGCGGCCATGGCGGGTGGCATCGCCCTCCCAGTTGAAGTCCCACATGGGGTGGCCCCTGTATTGGAGCGGCTGCACTCCCCTCATAATGCAGATTGCCATGACTCCTGTCATGGTCAATCCGGCATGAGCCAGTAACCTTATTCGGCTCATCAAATAACGGACATCCCGGTCATCTTCTCTCCGGGGGCTCCGAGGGCGCCAGCTTAGGCGCTTCTTCAGAGGAGCATTGCTGAACTCCGGAAGGCCGATCCGAACAGGATCCGGCAGCTGGACGTCCTCCATGTAAAACCATTCAAGGCCAGTCTTGGACGCTTTCTTTGGGGTTCCGGATAGGTATCCGTCCCGGCGATGCGCCATAGCTCGCTCCGCCCACTTGATATATTGACCCCTCATGAGAACGGGTACTAGGCAGAATATTCTCTTCCACAATCAGAAATGAGCCTCGACGCCAAGAATAGTTCGCAAAGGGCCACGAAGCCCGCGATGTGCGGGATGGAGGCAGGGAGTAAGGTGGTGCAATTGGAGGTCAGAGAACTCCAAGAGCCCGGAGAAACGGATGGATGGAAATCCGAGGATCTCTTACTAGATAAGAGATGAAGCATACCCACCCTCCTTTAGAGGGATCGGGACGCCTTCGCTTGCTTTCCGCCCTTGTAGGTGGCAAGTCTGGCTCGAACCGGAACCATGAAGGCTGGGGGGAGAAATCCCTTGGTTTGGAGTATAACTAGCTCGCTATGCGGGACTGAGCATCTCTCCCAATTTCTCGGCTGAGGGCTGGGAGCGCGAGAGGAGGAGCCACGTCGACTGTCCATGATGGAATGGGCTTTGGTCGAGGCGCTCGATGAAAGCTTGCAAAGGGGGATGGTGTGACTCAGATCTAGATCCTTGCCCCTTTTATAGGCGGCTCATTTATGCCGGGCTAGGGGGTAATTGTAAAAATACCCCCGGCTGTTCGTGATTCATTCAAACACGTGGAAGATGGCCATTATTGGGCATAGAAGCCGAGGAGCGCAGCATTTATCGTAAGCGGACACTATTCGACAAGTATATGGAATTTGGAGAAGAACCCGCCTAGCAATGCCAAGACAATCAACGCGCGGACTCATCGTCATTGAAGCCTGGTTCGGGGCTACTAAGGAGTCCGGACTAGGGGTGTCCGGATAGCGGACTATCGCCACGGCCGGACTCCAAGACTATGAAGATACAAGATTGAAGACTTCGTCCCGTGTCCGGATGGGACTTTCCTTGGCGTGGAAGGCAAGCTTGGCGACACGGATATGTAGATCTCCTACCATTGTAACCGACTCAGGTAACCCTAACCTATCCGGTGTCTATATAAACCGGAGGGTTTTAGTCCGTAGGGACTAACAACAATCATACCATAGGCTAGCTTCTAGGGTTTAGCCTCCTTGATCTCGTGGTAGATCTACTCTTGTACTACCCATATCATCAATATTAATCAAGCAGGAGTAGGGTATTACCTCCATCGAGAGGGCCCAACCTGGGTAAAAACATCGTGTCCCTTGTCTCCTGTTACCATCCGCCTAGACGCACAGTTCGGGACCCCCTACCCGAGATCCGCCGGTTTTGACACCGACAACACACCTCAGTTTTAGTAGAACTACGCAAAATGAGATGGCTATCCCTCGTTGCTGTCGTCTAACCACCCGTCTTCCAGGTATTCCTACATTGGTAGTTACTAGGTAGAATGACCAACGTAATATAAAAGTAGTTGATTCGTACATTTTACTTCCTCGATTGCAAAGGTAGGACGAGCCAAAACAACTGCATCCTAGTCCGGAATGCACTTTCTACAAGTTCATCCATGGACCGAGGACTAGCTGGCACGGCTGCACGGTGGTTTTTTGGACAGGTGCGCGGACAAGAGGCATTGTGGTCTGCTTATTTCTGCAAATAGTGGTGCTTAAATTTAGTGGAATGCACAAGACTTTCAGCTGGTCAGTACACTACATGGTTCAGTTCAGCATTCCAACTGAGAGCACAATTATAATTGGTTATTCTGGAATGAGAGAACCTAACCCTTCACGGTGGCAACAAGAAAAAACCAGATTGAACTCCAAGAAATTGAAGCCTGCCGGGAGGCCCTTTGCTTAGAGAAGCCTTGCTTGTTTTTTTCCCTGATTTGTAAACCTTCTCGCAACTATGTCTTCTGCTGTGAACTAGTATATGTTTGTTATGTTCTATGAATCATTGAGATGTATAAAATTTCTTAACTTATGCTTTTCAAGTTTTTTATGAAGCCGAGTTTAATGTGAGTGTTCCACATGAACGCTGGACTAGCGTGTGAACGTTTGGAATTTACATTGTGGCCTCAGTTAACTGCATGAACCACTGTAACAAGATACATAGTTTCTTATATGTCAGACGACAGATTGTTGATTGTTAGCTGGTCGATAGCCTAGTGTTGAAGCGAGCTAGGCCAATGTGTCGTGTTTTGCACAAATGCTTACAAGTGGGTTAGCACCAACAGTGTTTACAAGTACTTATGTATACGTTGGCACATAGTTCTCGAACGATTACTCTATTTCATCAAAACATACACTCCTCGTATGATAAACTGTGACAACTTATGTCTTACCATGCCATATTCATGAAAAAACTAGTGAGGACGCATCTTTTTCGGCAACAATTATGATGGTTCTCACATGATTCACGGGCACACGAAAGTAGCAGCAGTTCCCATAGACAGATTCAAACAAAGTACTATCCCCAGAGGGCTCGATAACAGGAAAGGTTCGGATAATTAGACACAATCCAAACTACTATTAAACACTAGCTGGGGCAACTATTTCATGCCTCGATCTAATTTGGGCTGGACACAAGACGGACCTTGCCATGAACATCATCGAGGACGTCCCGCAAAGAGCTCAATCCTCGTGAACCTTCATGAAGACAACCTTGTGGCCTTGCCACTCATAAACTTGTTTGTGGAGGCATGACATGTCATCTTCTCGCGTAAGCTTGACAAGAACAAGATGCCTCACAAACGAAGGAGTAGCTTTGAACTTCTTGTGCTTCAAGACACCTGGACGACAGACGCCTTACAACAAAGGAGGCTGGAATACAACTCTTCATTGGTATAAGCGCAAATGGCTTCCAGTGATCCAACAGCCTGAAAACTCTGCTTTTTTCCCAAAGGCGTATATTCAGGTCATCCGCCTCATAGCGAGTGACATGTACAACCACACAATCCTTCTCTGCATCAGGGCTCTAATTGAAACAGAAACAAATTCTGAATTACTTTCCAGTATAAGAAACACAAGTTATTTAAACCACTATGTATAGTGATACGTCTCCAACGTATCTATAATTTTTGATTGCTCCATGCTACTTTATCTACTGTTTTGGACTATATTGGGCTTTATTTTCCACTTTTATATTATTTTTGGGACTAACCTATTAATCGGAGGCCCACCGTAATTGCTGTTTTTTGCCTTTTTCAATATTTCAAGAAACAGAATATCAAACGGAGTCCAAACAGAAAAATCCTTTTGGAACGTGATTTTCTTCCCTAATAAGACACAGGAGACTTGGACCTCACGCTAAGGAACGCCGGAGGCGGTCACGAGGGTAGGGGGCGCGCCACCTCGGGCGCGCCTACCTCGTGGGCCCTCAAGCTCCACCGACGCATTCTCCTTCCTCCTATATATACTTCACGCATCCCCGATCGATCAGAATATGAGCCAAAAACCTAATTCCACCGCCGCAACTTTCTCGTATCCACGAGATCCCATCTTGGGGCCTGCTCAGGAGCTCACGGAGAGGGTCAGCCATCACGGAGGGCTTCAGATCATCATAGCCTCTCCGATGAAGTGTGAGTAGTTTACTTGCACCTTCGGGTCCATAGTTATTAGCTATATGGCTTCTTCTCTCTTCTTTTTGGATCTCAATACAATGATCTCCCCTCTCTTGTGGAGATCTATTCGATGTAATCTTCTTTTTTGCGTGTGTGTTTGTTGAGATCGATGACTTGTGGGTTTATGATCCAGTATTATCTATGGAAAATATTTGATTCTTCTCTGAATTCTTTTACGTATGATTGAGTTATCTTTGCAAGTCTCTTCGAATTATCTTTTTGATTTGGCCAACTAGATTGGTAGTTCTTGCAATGGGAGAAGTGCTTAGCTTTGGGTTCAATCTTATGGTGTCCTTACTCAAAGGATGTAAAGAGTTGCAAGGCACGTATTGTATTGTTGCCATCGAGGATAACAAGATGGGGGTTTTATCATATTGCATGAATTTATCCCAATACATCATGTCATCTTGCTTACGGCGTACTCTGCTTTTTTACTTAATACTCTAGATGCATGTTGGATAGCGGTCGACGAGTGGAGTAATAGTAGTAGATGCAGAATCGTTTTGATCTACTTGTCTCGGACGTGATGCCTATATACATGATCATTGCCTAGATATACTCATAACTATGCTCAATTCTGTCAATTGCTCAACAGTAATTTGTTCACCCACCATAGAATACTTATGCTCTTGAGAGAAGCCACTAGTGAAAGCAATGGCTCCCTGGTCTATTCTCATCATATCAATCTATATCACTTTATTTACTTGCTTTGTTTTACTTTGCCTTTTACTTTTTACTTTGCATCTATCTCTATCAAAAATACCAAAAATATTATTTATTATCTCTATTAGATCTCACTCGTAAGTGACCGTGAAGGGATTGACAACCCCTAAGCGTTGGTTGCGAGTTGCTATCGCTTTGTGTAGGTATGAGGGACTTGTGCGTGGTATCTCATCGGATTGATACCTTGGTTCTCAAAACTGAGGGAAATACTTACGCTACTTTACTACATCATCCCTTCCTCTTCGGGAAAACCAACGCAGTGCTCAAGAGGTAGCAAGAAGGATTTCCCGCGCTGCTGTCGGGAGGCTCACGCAAGCAAGTCAACCACACAAAGTACCCATCGCAATCCCTATCTCTCGCATTACATTATTTGCCATTTGCCTCTCGTTTTCCTCTCCCCCACTTCACCCTTGCCGTTTTATTTTCCCTCTCTTTCCCAATCTCCTCCTCTTTTTCGCTTGTCTCTTGTTGGCTTGTGTCTCCATGTGTCTTCTTTTTGCTTGCATCTTCGCTTGCTAAAAGTTTATGGATCCTCATCCGCTTGCTAATCTCTTATAGAGATCCAATTATGTTGAACCTATTGCTAGTGAGTTGAGTGCACTAGATTATCTTTATGAGGTTTTGCTAGAAATTCGTGAATATAAAAATTGTGATGAAGAACTATATGAATCAATTCACTATAGATCTTTTAATAAAAAGCAACATTGCAATGATATTAATTTAAATTCTCTTGATGTCAATTGTGTTAATAATATGCAAAACCCTAAGCTTGGGGATGCTAGTTTTGCTATGTCCTCTACTTGTTGCAATGATCATGATTGGGGTGATTCTTCTTATGATCTTGAAAATTTATTTAATCCCCATGATGAATATGAGATTGATAATAGTGTTTGCAATAATATTGAAAGTGGGTTTGGAAGAGTGTCAACTTTAGATCCCACATATTTGGATAATGTTCAATCTTATGAAGTTTTTGATAAAAGTGGGTTTGGAGAGGTCATGACTTTAGTTAATATTAATCCCACTATTTCGGAAGAGTGTCTACTTTGCATGCATGTGGATCGTGTTGAGAATATGTTATGTGATAGCTATTTTGTTGAATTTGCTTATGATCCTACATGTGACTATTATGAGAAAGGAAATTATGGTTGTAGAAGTTCTCATGTTACTAAATTACCTCTCTTCATGTTGAGATTGCTATCATCTCTTTGTTCTTCCTTGCATATGCTAGTTTTTGCTTGACTTGATAATTTGTTTGCTTACAAGATGCCTATGCATAGGAAGTATGTTAGACTTAAGTGTGCTTGTCACATGTTTTATGATGCTCTCTTAGTGCTTCAATTCTTGTCTTTCATGTGAGCATCATTGAAATCTCAATGCCTAGCTAGGGGCGTTAAACGATAGCGCTAGTTGGGAGGCAACCCAATTTTATTTTGTGTTTTTGCTTTTGCTTATGTTTAGGAATAAATAATCCATCTAGCCTCTGTTTAGATGTGGTTTTATCTTTTAATTAGTGTTTGTGCCAAGCTAGACCTATTGGATCTTCTTGGATGACAGTTATTTGATCTTGCTGTAATTTCCAGAATCTTTGTGCTCAGTGCCCGAATTGTTAAAAATCACCAGAACGTGATAAAATACTGATTCCAATTGATTCTGATCAATAAACAAATTGTCTAGGTCTTCTAATTTTTGTAGAAGTTTTTGGGTTCCAGAAGTTTGCGTTAGTAACAGATTGCTACAGACTGTTCTGTTTTTGACAGATTCTGTTTTTCGTGTGTTGTTTGCTTATTTTGATGAATCTATGGCTAGTAAATTAGTTTATAAACCATAGAGAAGTTGGAATACAGTAGGTTTAACACCAATATAAATAAATAATGAGTTCATTACAGTACCTTGAAGTAGTCTTTTGTTTTCTTTCTCTAACGGAGCTCATGAGATTTCTATTGAGTTTTGTGTTGTGAAGTTTTCAAGTTTTGGGTGAATTCTTTTGATGGATTATGGAACACGGAGTGGCAAAAGCCTAAGCTTGGGGATGCCCATGGCACCCCCAAGATAATCCAAGGACACCAAAAATTCAAAGCTTGGGGATGCCCTGAAGGCATCCCCTCTTCGCCCACTTCCATCGGTAATTTACTTGGAGCTATATTTTTATTCACCAACATGATATGTGTTTTGCTTGGAGCGTCTTGTATTATTTGTGTCTTTGCTTGTTAGTTTACCACAATTATCCTTGCTTTACACACCTTTTGAGAGAGCCATACTTGATTTGGAATTTTTTAGAATACCCTTTGTGCTTCACTTATATCTTTTGAGCTTGATAGTTTTGCTCATAGTGCTTCACTTATATTTTTTGAGCGTGATAATTTTTGCTCTAGTACTTCACTTACATCTTTTAGAGCACAGTGGTGGATTTTTTTTAAAGAAACTATTTGATCTCTCATGCTTCACTTAGATTATTTTGAGAGACTTTAATAGCATGGTAATTTGCTTAATGTTAATAAACTTGGTGTTCAAGATAGGCGAAACTTTCTTTTGAGTGAATTGAATACTAAGATAAGTTTGATGCTTGATAATTGTTTTGAGATATGGAGGTGATAATATCAAAGTCGTGCTAGTTGAGTAGTTGTGAATTTGAGAAATACTTGTGTTGAAGTTTGCAAGTCCCGTAGCATGCACGCATTATGGTTAAAGTTGTGTAACAAATTTGAAACATGAAGTGTACCTCGGCTTGTGCATCCTTATGAGTGGCGGTCGGGGACGAGCGATGGTCTTTTTCCTACCAATCTATCCCTAGGAGCATGCGCCAGTAGTACTTGAATTTTGATGGCTTCTAAATTTTTGCAATAAGTATATGAGTTCTTTTGACTAATGTTGAGTCCATGGATTATACGCACTTTTACCTTTCCGCCTTTGCTAGCCTCTTCGGCAGACTGCAGCATTGCCTCTTTCTCACCTTGAGAGTTGGTGCAAACTTCACGGTGCATCCAAACCCTGTGATACGATACGCTCTATCACCCATAAACCTCCTTATATCTTCCTCAAAACAGCCACCATACCTACCTATTATGGCATTTCCATAGCCATTCCGAGATATATTGCCATGCAACTTCCATCATCATCATAATGACATACATCACTTTTGTCATATTGCCATCGCATGATCATGTAGTTGACATCGTATTTGTGGCAAAGCCACCATGCATTATTTTTCATACATGTCACTCTTGATTCATTGCACCATCCCGTTACATCACCGTCGGAGGCAATCATATAGAGTTATATCTTGTTCTAAGTTTCTAGTTGTAATCCTTGTGTTGTAACCAATAGAAGTGTGATGATCATCATTATTAGAGCATTGCCCAAAAAAAAAGAGAAAGGCCAAAAAAAAGGCCCAAAAAAAAGAAAATAAAAAGGGCAATGCTACTATCTCTTTTTCCACACTTGTGCTTCAAAGTAGCACCTTGTTCTTCATGTAGTGAGTCTCATATATTGTGCTTCAAAGTAGCACCTCGTTCTTCATATAGTGAGTCTCATAAGTTGTCTTTTTTTTACTAGTGGGAATTTTTCATTATAGAACTTGGATTGCATATTCCAACAATGGGCTTCCTCAAATGCCCTAGGTCTTCGTGAGCAAGCAAGTTGGACGTACACCCACTAGTTTTCTTTTGTTGAGCATTCATAGCTCTAGTTCATCCGTTGCATGGCAATCCCTACTCCTCATGTTGACATCAATTGATGGGCATCTCCATAGCCCGTTGATTAGCCTCGTCAACGTGAGACTTTCTCCTTTTTGTCTTCTCCACACAATCCCCATCATCATATTCTATTCCACCCATAGTGCTATATCCATGGCTCACGCTCATGTATTGCGTGAAAGTTGAAAAAGTTTGAGATTATTTAGGTATGAAACAATTGCTTAGCTTGTCATCGGGGGTATAGAAGTTGGGAACATCTTTGTGTGACGAAAGTGAAGCATAGCCTAACTATATGATTTTGTAGGGATGAACTTTCTTTTGCCATGTTATTTTGAGAAGACATGATTGCTTTGATTAGTATGCTTGAAGTATTATTATTTTTGTGTCAATATGAACTTTTGTCTTGAATCTTTCGGATCTGAATATTCATATCACAATTAAGAGGATTTACATTGAAATTATGCCAAAGTATCACTCCGCATCAAAAATTCTTTTTTATCATTTACCTACTCGAGGACGCAGCAGGAATTAAGCTTAGGGATGCCCGATACGTCTCCAACGTATCTATAATTTTTATTGCTCCATGCTACTTTATCTACTGTTTTGGACTACATTGGGCTTTATTTTCCACTTTTATATTATTTTTGGGACTAACCTATTAACCAGAGGCCCAGCCCAGAATTGTTGTTTTTTGCCTTTTTCAGTATTTCGAAGAAACAGAAAAATCCTTTTTGGAACGTGATTTTCTTCCCGAATAAGACACAGGAGACTTGGACCCTACGCCAAGGAACGCCGGAGGCGGTCACGAGGGTAGGGGCGCGCCCCCCTACCTCGTGGGCCCCTCGGAGCTCCACCGACGTACTCCTTCCTCCTATATATACCTACGTATCCCCGATCGATCAGAACAGGAGCCAAAAACCTAATTCCACCGCCGCAACTTTCTGTATCCACGAGATCCCATCTTGGGGCCTGTTAGGATTCACGGGAGAGGGCCATCATCACGGAGGGCTTCTACATCATCATAGCCTCTTCGATGAAGTGTGAGTAGTTTACTTCAGACCTTCTGGTCCATAGTTATTAGCTAGATGGCTTCTTCTCTCTTCTTTTTGGATCTCAATACAATGATCTCCCCCTCTCTTGTGGAGATCTATTCGATGTAATCTTCTTTTTGCGGTGTGTTTGTTGAGATCAATGAATTGTGGGTTTATGATCCAGTATTATCTATGGAAAATATTTGATTCTTCTCTGAATTGTTTTATGTATGATTGAGTTATCTTTGCAAGTCTCTTCGAATTATCTTTTTGGTTTCGCCAACTAGATTGGTATTTCTTGCAATGGGAGAAGTGCTTAGCTTTGGGTTCAATCTTGGGGTGTCTTTACACCGTGACAGAAAGAGTTGCAAGGCACGTATTGTATTGTTGCCATAGAGGATAACAACATGGGGTTTTTATCATATTGCATGAATTTATTCCTCAACATCAGGTCATCTTGCTTACGGCGTTACTCTGTTTTTTACTTAATACTCCAGATGCATGCTGGATAGCAGTCGATGAGTGGAGTAATAGTAGTAGATGCAGAATCGTTTCGATCTACTTGTCTCGGACGTGATGCCTATATACATGATCATTGCCTAGATATACTCATCACTATGCTCAATTACATCAATTGCTCAACAAAGAATTTGTTCACCCAATCGTAGAATACTTATGCTCTTGAGAGAAGCCACTAGTGAAACCTATGGCCCCCGGGTCTATTCTCATCATATCAATCTATATCACTTTATTCAGTTGCTTTGTTTTACTTTGCCTTTTACTTTTTACTTTGCATCTATCTCTATCAAAAATACCAAAAATACTGACGCTACTTTACTGCATCATCCCTTCCTCTTCGGGGAAAAACCAACGCAGTGCTCAAGAAGTAGCATATAGCATGGCATCGAAGCTAATAAAATTTTGCATTATTCATCACCACATACTTAGATGAAAAACCACAATCGAGATTGGCAAAGAATAAAATCACCTTGGGCAGCTCGGGGTGGTGGGGGGACACATCCTTGAAGGGGGAAAACTGCCTCTGCAGTGCCACGGGGGTCAGAACCTCAAACGGGCGCCGAATTATCTCAAGATCGTCCGTGAGCGTGTCACGGGGATCGTGGCTCGGTGGCTGCCTCCATCTTCTTGGAGCTCTCTGTCTCGTGGGGATTAGCCTCCGGCTCCTGCTCCTATATCGGCAGATCTTTGCTCGGTTCTCCTTGGTCCATCATGAAACGGACGAATACTAGGGGTCCACTGAAAGGAAAACACAATCGCAATGACAATGAAACAAAAAAGAGAGTGAGGATCGGTTCTTGCTTTGCAAAAGTTCTTTTTTCCTAAGCGAAAATATACCAACATCACGGCTCCGCTTACCTTCCCTTCATTGGGAGAGAAGAACGATGGCAGATGCGAGTGTTGCCTTTTCTTGAAGACGGTGAGGGAGAAGGGGATTCAGAAAGAGTGAAATGATGGTTGCTTCGTCTGTCCAAACTTAGACTGCGGGGAGGTGGGGTTTTGTGATACGACGGCTCGTTACTGCCGCGCTACGACCGGGGTGACACTCCACCTGCATACTGCCTTCTAATTTGGTGGATGGCATTTGGGCCCATGCGCTGCATGGCCCGCATGTCGGTGAACAAAAGTATAATGGCATTCAGTAGAGGGAGACGTTTCGATGACTTAGGAGGACCCAGAAGCGGTATTGTATCCGCTGTACTAGTAGTAATTGTTTTTCTGGGTAGCTGTAGAGTGTCTCCACTGTACTAGTAGTAATTGTTTCTCTGGGCCCAAGACAAAACAGCCCATCCACCCTAGTAAATAGTAAAATCAATTCAAAAGTCCAGATATTTCTTGAATGAGAGGCGCTACCCACACCCAAAGACCCCGCCCAAAAAAAACCCGTGTTCTTCTTCCTCATTACTCCCACCCACCTCACATCATTTCGCTCCATTCGTACCCCCAAATTCCTCACCTCACTCCAACATAAAACCCCAGCTCCCTTCTTCCTCACTACTCTGAGAAAACCCCAGCTCCCTTCTTCTTCACTTGCACTACAACTAGGCTCGCCATTCACATTACTCTGCCCAAATCCGTGAGCCTTGACGCGACGCCTCGAGGAAAATGGAGTCGGCTGACCTTGAAAGCACTAAGAAGATGAGGCTCCCTTCAGCTGGCGCGTGCACAGATCCACTTGCACTGACAGCGGGGAGAAGAGGCGACTCGGCCCGGATCCTGTGAACTCAGAGAATCTTGGGTGGACCGTGATCAGCCGATCTCCGGACGCTGCTCTTGGGGAGATCATCTCGCTTCTCCCCACCAAGGATTGCCGCCGCACTCCAAGTCATCCCAATTCGGTGGCGCCCTCTAAAAGGCCGTGCCTTTAATCTCGACTATCGTCTGCTATCTCTCTTCAATGATTTTTAAATCACCAGAGCCATCATCTCCTCCCCACCGTGGCTCCATTCAAAGCCTCTGCATCCCTGGGCCATGCTACACGAAAGTAAGCATACCATGCCCTGCATGGTATTCACCTGGCTGAAATCCCCTGAATTCACAAAACTATAGCTGCTTGAGTTCTACTAGTCCCCTGGAAATCACCTACCCGATACCGAACGACATCTACATGTGCCCTCAGCACCGACGTCCATCTCAAGGGTTTTCCTCCTCTCTCCACACCGCCACCTTTATGCTGTGTGACCTACCAAACAATCTCGGTACTAAACCTTCGACTCCCATTTCTCAAGAAACTTTCACTTGTGCAGGTTCAGATATCGGAGGTCTTCATTGCACAAAGCATCATCCACTCTAGTTGCGCTTGCCCTCGGAGTGCTTGGTTCTTGTTTTCACAGTTAGAATCGGTTGTCTCCAAATAAAGTCGTCTAGCCTTGTAAGAATTGGAATTTGTTTTGAAAGAAGGCAGCTCATCATCCAAGATACCCCTTCACTTCAAAGGTTGATCCTTGATTCTAGTTATTCACCGTTGCAAATAATCGTCCTCTCTGCGCCTAAATTGGAGACCTTGGGTGTAATACATGATCTCTGTGCTCATTTCAATATGGTGTTTGGCTCCACAGTTCTTGTGTACTTTATATTATCATCTACACTTGTAACCATAAGCTGCATTTTAAATTTCTGCGCATAAGTTATATGCCATCTTGGAGTACACATTTTGTACTATTATTATGTTCTATGCTCAAGTCAAGAGTTTCTCCATGGATGGCCTATCAATGGTGCTGGATTACATCAAGATCTTATATATCCAAATGAATAGTTTTGATCTGAACAAGATTATTGGCTTGCTACAATGCTTTCCATATCCGGAGAAGTTGTATAAAAAGGTGATAATTTCACGCACATTGGAAGCCCGCATATAGTGTACTAGAATTAACCGTTCAATTTGTTGCTCTTTCGACACTCTTTTTTAGACCTTAATCTGTTTTCAATCTTCATGTCTATTTAGGCAACATGACAGGGTAAGAAAGTTATAACCAATCGGTGCATTCGTAAGCATCGGGATTTTCTCACTTTTCATGAGATTCGATTGAAGACAATAACGCTAGAACGATATGTAGCCAACCATGCAAACACTAGATTTGTCACATTCTTCCTGCTGAATGTGAGGTTACTATTGTCCATCAGGCTTAAGTTTATCAGCAGCATGGTTTTGACGGATGGGTACGTGGAAGAGCAAAAAAAGGAGTTTCAGGTGGGCAAAAGAGCTTCTGAACGTGTCGGGCTTCTATTTACAACATATTGTGGTCATAATCCAGTAAACTTTACGACCCAGGATGTTCATTCTATGGACCCGACCGATCCATTTGACCGTGGATCGCCGAAAACAAAGTGCTAGAGTTAGATGTTGTTGCCCTTTTCAACTTGGGTTTTTCAGAAATCTGATGAACAATTAACCCTCGTGGCTTTTATGCAGTTTGTAAGTCGGAGTTAGATGTTCTTGCCCTTTTCAACTCGGTTGTGACTGGCTATATTTTCTTTGAAGCAAGGCAAATGGCTTGCCAATCGCTTTAATTTAGAGTGAAATATTGTAACAACTAACAAATACCAACAAAGGGAAAAAACATCACAATCGCCGGCGCATGAGCTCTTACATAAGCCAAGTGATTAGCCCCCACCAGCACCCACAAACTTATTTCAACTAGAACATCAAATGGGCTGTAAATTTTCATAGGAAAGGCTGCATGACCGTGGATAGATTTGGATTCGACATTTGGGACCCGCGAGGAAATAGCCTATCCAAGGTGGTGTCGACTTACTAGCTACCAACAAACGATTTCGCTTACCACCGTTGGATTGACATCCAACATCATCGTGTATCTTCTATCTCTTGTCTTCTTCTTCCTCCGTAGCCACCCAAACTAAACCACCCCTTGCCGGCTCCGCCCGCTTCCCGCCTCCCATGGCTGGTTGCGCCCCACGCCTCCTACCGTACATACCGTCCCAACGTTGGCCAGCCCTCCCTCTATTCCCACACACGCCCTGTTATTCTCCCATGACGTTAGCCCCCAACAAGCACTCCGCACCCGAACCAGTCAACCTCGTAGTCCCCTCCGCTGCGGATCGGACCGGCGGTCTTCCATGGCTCCTCGCTCATTCCTGGCCCGAGGCTCGCTGTCCCCTCTCGCCTTTGGCGGCCTTGGTTCGCTGCCATGCGCTGATGCGCCGCCCTTCTCTGGCGTTGTCAACATCACAACAACCAAGAGGAACAAAGAGATGACTGTGCGTGGAGAGGATGACAGTAGGGACCCACCAGCGTCATGGGAGTACGCAAGCAAGTGCCTCTATATTACAAGCCCAAAAATATGGTTCCTCCTAATGGTTGGACATCTGGGCTCACGCCATTGTCAACGTAGTCAATAAACGAGAATTACACCACGAGTGGATACACGGGACCCAAAGCAGGTCGCTGCAGCTTTTTTTAGGAACAAGCGGTTGTTATTTATACTAGTTTTAGTGACGTAATCGTGGTAACAACGGGGCTGTGGGGGCTATGGCCCGCTTCAGCTGTGGTTTTATTTATGTTTACTACATCATGAGCCCGGGGCTTGTGTTTTTTCTTGCCGAAAACGGCTAGGACAGTTCTATTTTTTAAGAAATACCCAAACGAGGCCTACTTTGTTTTATCAGCCTCATTTGGGCTGCAAATCTTTCAAGACGAGGAGAGCTTCGCTCGGTTTGCCTGTAAATGGGTTGTAGCATTTTAAAAACACATAAAACCGGAATTAGTTTCAATTTTTTTTCATTACAACATTTTAAATTCCATTGATTTTTATGCGTGGACACTTATATTTGGATTTGATATTTATATAAATTATTTTTCAAAATATTTTGAATGTGAATCGATATTTCGATTAAAAACAGTTGACCGCACCGAAATATGCAAAATTTCGTATACTTTTTAACCATAGCCACAATATGGGGTGTAATGCTAATAAAAAGAAGATAGGCTCCAAAAAAATTCTTAAGAATTAGCAAATGGGATGTACATTATTAGAAATAATGCACGCGAGAGCAGTGACTGTTGGATGTCCATCCAACGGCTGCCGTGCTTCTTCAATCTCGCTTCTTCCTCGCTTCCGGGGCCGCTCAAACGAAGGCCAAGTGGACTGCTCGCTCCCTCCTCCCGCTGGCAGTAATGCTGTCGCAGCCTCACCGCCCCATCGATTTCCCATCGCTGGCCTAGCCATCCTCTACTCACCCACACCTGTTGTTATTCTCCGGGACGGCAGACGAATCCAAAGATAAACCCTCGTGATTCCTCCGCGTGGGAAACAACTCCCGAGTCTTCTCCTCGGCTCCGTCGCTCCTTCCTAGGGTTTCGCCATCGCCCACCGCCACAGTGCTTCGGCGCGGCCTAGTCAACGTGGTCAATGAACGACATCCATCGGAAGTGGATTGTACGTCGAGAGGCTGACAACTGGGTCCACGGCCGCACGCAAGGAAATGCCTCCTTATTACGCGAAAAATAATGATTCCTCCACCTGACAGCTAGGACCCACGGGAAGGGCTTCTGTATTTCGTGAAAAAACGTTCCCCCGCCTGACAGGTCGGACCCACCATCTATATCTTTGCACGCAAGGAAGTGCCTCCTTATTACGCACAAAAACATGAATACCCCCATGCTAGCTGGGACCCACCATAGTGGTGGCTGACTTGTGGGCCTACTAAGTTAACGGGGACGGAGGGCTTTGTCAACTTTGTCAATATGCACGATTCTAGCTCTAGTGAGCGTACGATGTCCATCGAACGGCCATAGTGCTTCTACAACCTCAGGTCTTCTTGCTCCAGGCGCCCAAAGCAGCGCTGGTCGTGCCTCTGGATGGAGGTAATACCCTACTTCCTGCTTGATTGATCTTGATGATATGAGTATTACAAGAGTTGATCTACCACGAGATCGTAGAGGCTAAACCCTAGAAGCTAGCCTACGATATGATTGTTGTTCGACGGACTAAACCCTCCGGTTTATATAGACACCGGAGGGGGCTAGGGTTACACAGAGTCAGTTACAAGGGAGGAGATCTACATATCCGTATTGCCAAGCTTGCCTTCCACGCCAAGGAGAGTCCCATCCGGACACGGGATGAAGTCTTCAATCTTGTATCTTCATAGTCCAACAGTCCGGCCAAAGGATATAGTCCGGCTATCCGAGGACCCCCTAATCCAAGACTCCCTCAGTAGCCCCTGAACCAGGCTACAATGACGATGAGTCCAGCGCGTAGATTGTCTTCGGCATTGCAAGGCGGGTTCCTCCTCCGAGTACTCCATAGAAGATTTTGAACACAAGGGTAGTGTCCGGCTCTGCAAAACAAATTCCACATACCGCTGTAGAGAGAATAATATTTCCACAAATCTAATCCGCTGACACATTTGGCAACATGACATCATACCACGGCCCGGGCATTATTCGAACTGTTTTTCTCAACCAGCCATCTGCACATTATGTAGGCGGTTTTCTTGGAACGCCTTGTTGAAGCAGTAGATCGTGTCCCCTTATCACGGGATTCTCATCAATACGGGCAGAACCCAACCGCCACATCAATTAAGGCGCTTGGGGAATAAGCGAACTTACTCAGCAGTGTGGGGAGGCATATAGTTTCTTCTACCCTTATAAAGGGACAAGGTGATTCCTCTTTTACCCACGCCATCTTCCTCCTTGCTCATCCATTCTTGGCGCACTTTTCGAGCTCCGGCACCCAAGTTCGCATTTCTCCTCAAACCACTCCAAGCATGTCCGGAGGCGGGAGGCAAGTGGATGGTCTTCTCCGCTACGGAGGAGCACATCACAAAGCTTCAAGGGGAGCAGGATATCGGCGCGAGATATATCGCACACCGCTGCCGAGATCTTGAAGGCATCGTCCCTACTTCAGAACCCCATGAGAGGGTGGGTTTCCTTACCCACTTCATCCGCGGACTGGGATTTCTCCTCCACCCGTTTGTCCGCGGGCTCATGTTCTACTACGGGCTGGACTTTCACGATCTGGTCCCCAATTTCATCCTCAACATCTCGGCGTTTATCGTCGTGTGCGAAACCTTCCTCGCATCAAGCTTCCCCACTTCGGCAGGTGGTCAAGACCTTCAACGTTAAGTCGAAGGTGGTGGTCGCCAGCAAGCGGAGTGCGGAGGCGCCATGGTGGGCAAAATGCCTAACGCCACACGGCTTGAAGGCTCCTATGTGGAGACCATAAAGGTGGCAATCGGTGGTTCTACATCACCGAGCCGCGACACCAACCGGGTGGCGGCCCCCAAATTTCGACCCGAATCCCCATGCCGCTCACCTCACGGAAAGAGAAGGGCCTATCCCGGGTTCCTCGGTAGAGCTGACCGGACTCCAGGACTCAAGGCCAAAAACATGATGAGCAAGAAAATCAAGCTCACAACGTGGGTCCAAGTCATGCTCTTCCGCCGGATCCTCCCGTGTCAAAGACGGGCATTCAGTTTGTAGGGAGTTCGACCGGCCGAGCACCGAGATGCTGCGAGCTCTTCACACAACGCACAAGGACGTCTGGAGGAGTGCTTTGCTCAAGGTCGCCGAGGTGCTCTCCTCCTTACCGAGGACCGCGGACTCAGCGAAAGCGCCCCGCCAATCCGGTAAGCCTTTTTACATCTCATAAGATGTTCTTTTTCCTCAAGATAACTGCCACAAGGATCTAAGCCTCCACGCCATTTAACAGACTGGGTAGCGGCAATGAGCAGGATCGATTGTCCGGCTCTCGTGCCCGAAGATCCAGCGGATGCTCTCCTAACGGAGATGCTGGTTCCGACGCTTATGAGGTGCCGGAGAAGAAAGTCAAGAAGAAGGCCACGGGGACCAGGAAGGGTCTCCGGCGCAAGGTTATATCGGACTCATCGTTCAAAAACACCGAGGCGCACTCCTCCCACGAAAACGAGGAGGAGGGAGAGGAAAGTTCTCCCCCCCATCCGGGGGGGACAAGAAAAGGAAGGCCGCCCATCGTGAGGCCAAGGGTCGAAGAAGGGAAGGACCCTCCTCCCGGACTGTTTCCATCGACGGCCGCTTTCAGCGACGAGGAGTGGTTGCCCAGGGACAAGCCCCTGGCGAAGTCGTGAGTATCCGGATACCCTAACAATTCTTGGTACGTCTTATTGTACTATTTCTTATCACACTGCGCGTGATTATGCAGACCCTCTCGAGCCCACATCGACGTATCTTCGTCGGATGATTCTTTGGGCCCGTCGGACCTGAATAGCAATTCACTTCCGACCGCCTCCTCCCCTCGCCCTACGAACAACGTCGAGGTGTTGTCTCGAAGGGCACCTAACCAAGGGGAGGTAGTCCTGGAGTCGCCTCAAGGCGACATTCCGGACACTGGGCGCAAGCGGAGCAAGACTCCCATGGGCTCTGCTGACGCGGGCAGCAAATTCGGCCTCCAGCCGAATACTGCATCGGAACCTCCAGTGGTTCCGGACTCTGTCAGGCGACCCCTCACTAAGAGGGGCAAGCCGCCTGTGCCGATGGCCTCAGTCCATCCAGAGTCATCGGACAACTTGCTGGAAGCGCTTCGAGGCGCTTCCATCGACGAAGAGCACCGCACTATCATGAGTGCGGTGATCGAGAAAGTTTGGTCCGCCAAAAGCGGACTGACTGAAGCTTGTGCCAGCCTGCTAACAGGCTTTCAGGTAAGTGGTCAAATTATGAGAAAATGTTACAGCATAGACAGTAGCCCCTGATGCTCTTCTTGGTGTTCGCAAAGAAAGGCTAAACGGAGGATCAAACAATAACCACAGGAGTCTAATCAGAATATGTCTATGTGCATATGCACGCTTCACTGCTGGCCACGTACTGCGAAGGTCGCTGCACTAAAGCAGGACCTTGAGCGGTCCAAGGAAGAGCTCGGCCTTACCAAGAGGCAGCTCGAAGAGAACAAAGGTAAGCGATACCCCGTCTGTATATTAAAATAAGTTGGTTGTAAAATAATAGGATCATCATGAATTTTGCTAGGCGCCACGACCAAAGTGGCGGCCCTGCAGAAGGCGCTACCCGAGGCCGAAGACAAAGCGGCCAAGGAGCGCATCGAGCGAGAGAAACAAGAGGCCCGAGTAGGCGAGGTGCAGCAAGATCTCCAGGCTCTCGTCAAGAAACACGAGGTCTTGGAGCTTGACTCTAAGACGCAAGGGTCCGAGCTTGCGAAGGCCCTCAAAGCGCATTAACATGCCAAGGCCGAAGCCCAAAAAGGCCCTCCAGGAGATTGAGGCGGTTAAGAAGATAGCGGCGGGTAAGGCATTCATTATGCAAAGCAAGCATGTGAAGGAAACTTTCTTTTTACTTACCCGAAGTTCGAGCTCTCCAGAGCGTTCGCAGATCTACCTTGCAGTGTGTCGATGTCATGGAGTTCTACCGGGCTGAGGAGGGGAGATCGACGGGGAAGTTGTTCTGGTCTCAGTATACTGGGACCGAACACCCAATGCCCTTGAGCAACCAGCTGAAGCAACTGACCGAGCTCCATAAGGCGGCCGAACAGGGCATGAAGGGTCTTATAGTCCGGATGTGGCCTGGTGATCCCCTGCCTGACAGCTACTTCGGTCTGGTGAGGCGGCTTCTGAATGCCTGCTCACGTCTTGAAGTCATAAAGCGGTCTGTCTGCATCAAGGGTGCGCGCAGGGCTTTTGCCCGGGCGAAGGTGCACTGGGAAGCTGGTGACCGAAGGGCCGCCAGAGGGGAAGGAGCACCGCAAGCCCGAACTATATTATGACAGTGTCCTGAAGGGTGCTCGCCTTGTGGCGAAGGAATGTACTAAGGATGTAATATTCGAGTGAATGTACTCATGTGATCCTGTGATATGAAACGAGTTCATTTGGCGCTTATACCATGCTTGTTAATTTAAAATATTACCTTCTCAGGCGGCCGCTTATAAAATCCGAGAGTTGGCTGGCCGTCAAGCCCGCCCCCATGTAACTACTAATGGGGTGTTCGGGATAAACCTGAGCACTCTTTATCCAAATTTTGGGTCCTTCGAAGGAGGTGTGCAGCACAACAAACCAGGCAATCGGACTATAAGGCTTTATTACTCTCACTTAGCCATAGAAGTCTTCAATTTTAAATTTTGGCGAAGCCCCTAGTATTCGGAAGGCCGAATTTGGGGCGCTATATACGCCTAAGTCGGGCAAGGCCGACTCCTCGCCCGAAGAGGAAAAAGTCTTTAAGGACTTGAGACCTCTCGAACAGCAACCAGCTCTCGCCTTATCATGACAGTCAGTTTTCGGCTTTCTCTACTGAGGTGCTCGTCCGGAAGAACCGGGATACAATCGCGATAGTTCTCCAAAGGTTACCTTAGCCGATATTGCGGAACGTAAGGTACCAAAACATGAGAGCCGGGCAAACCCAACTATTGACCCAAGACATGATTCGGAGCCGATGCATATAGTGCTATAAGTTCGGGGTGCTGCACTGTCGAAAGTGTTCGGATTTCTCACGCCGTATTTATGGGGTATACTGAAGCCCCTGGCATATTGGTCGTACCAGAATGTACTGGTGCAATTTGTCGTAAATAAGCAGACAAGGAAGAAAAAAAAGAAAGAAAGAAAGTAATGCAATAATAGACTAGCGCTATGCATTGTTATTAAATAATACGTCGAAGCGTACGGATACAAGTAGTGCAATAAGCAAAAAATAGGACTATTTGACATGTCCTATCCAAGGGCAAGCTGCGTATGGGTATTTAAAACAGGTATTTTGATCGTTATCAGAGACCACCTGGGGATTCCCTTGTACGTCGGAGCTTCTTGCTTCCTTGGTATTTCCTTCCCGTAATACGTCCCAGCAATCAGATCACGAAAAGGGGTTCCAGAGAGTAAGGTCTTGAAAGAGAGAAAATGATAAAGGTATGTAGCCTGGGCGGTTGAGCCGCATTAGATGGGGACGATGCCTTGGCCGTGCTCCCCGCCCTATGCCCATGGTATTTTAGTGTGTAATTATGTACGCTGCTGCACAGATTTCGTCGCTATTTGGGACTAGGACGGGGCTGAATTGCTAGGGCGAAGCTCTGAACGTGCGAAGCGATCCTGCGCATTACCTCCACTCGCTTGAAGGTGTCCGGGGTTTTATCGCCCGAATTGGCGGTTTGCCTTAAAAGGATGCTTTGTGCTTCTGCTGCTAGGGCCACAGTGTCCTCCTCCGTGCGGAGCGAGCGTTCTGTGTTTCCACTGACTGTTATAACCCCATGAGGTCCTGGCATTTTGAGCTTGAGGTATGCATAATGCGGTACCGCGTTGAATCTGGCAAATGCGGTTCGCCCGAGCAGTGCGTGATAGCCACTTCGAAACGGGACGATATCGAAGATAACTCCTTGCTTTGGAAGTTGTCCGGAGATCCAAAGACCGCTTCCAGTGTGATTGAGCCCGTGCAATGGGCCTCTACACCTGGGATGACACCTTTAAAGGTGGTTTTAGTGGGTTTGATCCTCGAGGGGTCTATACCCATTTTGCGACCGTGTCCCTCGATAGAGCAGGTTCGGGCTCATTGCCGCCGTCCATAAGGACTCGAGTGAGGTGAAATCCATCGATGATGGGGTCAAGGACTAGTGCGCAGTAACCGCCATGTCAGATACTAGTGGGGTGGTCCCTGCGATCGAATGTGATCGGACAAGAGGACCATGGGTTGAACTTTGGGGCGACTGGCTCCATCGCATAGACGTCCCTTAGTGCACGCTTCCGTTCCCTCTTGGGAATGTGGGTTGCGTATATCATGTTCACTATTTTCACTTGTGGAGGGAACCTCTTTTGTCCTCCTGTGTTCGGAAGCCGAGGCTCCTCCTAGTCGTTGCTATGCAGCCCCTTGTCCTTGTTTTCGGCATTCAACTTGCCGGCCTGCTTCAACACCCAGCATTCTCTGTTGGTGTGATTAGCTGGCCTATCGGGGGTGCCGTGAATTTGACACGAGCGATCGAGTATGCGGTCCAAACTGGACGGGCCCGGATTACTTATTTTGAACGGCTTTTTCCGCTGACCGGATTTAGAGCCGCTGAATCCGGCATTGACTGCCGTGTCTTCGGCATTGTCACCGTTGCTGCGGCGCTTGTGTCTGTTACGACGTGGTCTACCGTTAGTATCTTTGGTATCTGAAGTGCCAGGATTTCTTGATGTGTTGTTGCTGCAAGCCAGCCAGCTATCCTCGCCCGCGCAAAAGCGGGTCATGAGTGTCGTGAGGGCTGCCATGGACTTCGGCTTCTCCTGGCCGAGGTGCCGGGTGAGCCTCTCGTCACGGATGTTATGCTTAAATGCCGCTAAGGCCTCTGCATCCGAACAGTGGACAATTTGGTTTTTCTTGGTTAGGAACCTGGTCCAGAATTTTTTGGCCGATTCCCCTGGCTGCTGAATTATATGGCTCAATTCGTCAACATCCGGTGGTCGCACATAAGTGCCCTGGAAGTTGTCAAGGAATGCATCTTCCAAATCCTCCCAACTGCCAATGGAGTCTGGCCGGCAAGCTATTCAGCCAATGCCGAGCTGGCCCTTTGAGTTTTGTGGGAGGTACTTGATGGCATGTAGATCATCATCATGAGCCATGTGGATGTGGAGGAGGAAATCCTCAATCCATACCATGGGGTCTGTTGTACCATCATATGATTCAATGTTTACGGGTTTAAAAACCCTCCGGGAATTCATGATCCATTACTTCATCGGTGAAGCATAGGGGTGTGCGGCGCCTCTGTGCCGGGCTATATCACGACGCAGTTCATACGAGTCTTGTCTGCTGTATTCGGCCCGGCTGGATTTGCTTTTAGTATATCTGGCATGATGGTCATCGTCCCGCGTTGGGGCGCGCCCCCGTGATCCGTAGATCGATCTCGCATGTCCTGCTTTGTTTTCCAATATGTCTGGCAGGTCCCGCTTGTTGCCCCGGGCCTTGGTATTTTTGTTTGAATGGCGGCGGGGTGCGGGCTAGACTTCGGGCTGGTATGCCCTTCGCCTTGGCCACGAGGTGGCGATAAAGCCGCATCATACGCTGGTGATGTAGGTTTCAATGCTTCCTCCTCGAGTTGGGGTAGCAACCTGCGCTTTGGTTAACTCTTGGTTGGGCGCTCGAGTTCGTATTCCTCGGCCGCCAGGACTTCAGTCCATCTATCCGCTAGCACATCTTTATCAGCTCAAAGCTGTTGTTGCTTTTTCTTTAGGCTGTTCGTTGTGGCTATAAGTCGGCGCTTGAAGCGCTCGCTCGGCTGTGATCCTCGTGCACGATAAATTCTTTCGTCGCCGAGGCTCAACTCGCCCTCGGAGAGAGGCATGTAATTGTCATCCTCGATTCTCCGTCTGTCACGCCTGCTCGGAGGGCTAGCTTGTTCATCCTCCCGCTCGAGATCTGGCTGGAGGGTATTGTCGTCGTCTTCGGCACTATCTGGAGCGTTATTGCTTTTGGGCCAGTATCGCTGCTATGGCGGGACTTAGAGCGGCGCCGCTGACGTCGGTGCTTGGATTGCTGCTTGGAGGGTTTATCCTCCGTTGTCTTATCGCCATCGCCTTCTTTGGTGGTGTCACCATGTGTATATCATATGATGAGGTGGCGATCCAAAGGCTCTGTGGTGATGGTTCCTGTTCGTCTCCTACATCGTCGTCCATACTGTCGATGTCTTCGGAGCCGAAATCAAGCATGTCGGTTGAATCATCGATAGTGGCTACTAAGTGGGTGGTGGGTGGGGAGCAAATTTTTTCGTCGTCCGCATCCCATTCTAGCCGGACATAGTTCGGCCAAGGGTCTCCTGACAGGGAGAGAGACCTCAACGAGTTTAGTACATCGCCGAAGGGTGAGTGCTGAAAGATATCCACGGAGGTAAACTCCATGATCGGTGCCCATCGGATTCGATAGGCACGGATGCAGGCGGCTCAGAGCCCATGGCCGGGGACGAATCCAACAGTTCGGCAACACGGGTCTCGTAGGAGGTGAAGTCAGTATTCGGCTCTATCACCACTGAGTGTGCAGCCTCCGTGGCGGGGTCCATCCACCTGTCCTTGGATGGCGCAATCTATTCCGGATTGAGGGCCGGAGTAGTTGCAGGTGTGATCTCCCGAACACTGTCCGACGACAGAGCTAAGTCATGCTCGTCGTGATTGTGCGGCGCACCTGGCATAGGTTCGAATCCGTCAAAGATCGAGTCTCCGCGGATGTTGGTGGTATAGTTCAAGTTTCCAAACCTGACCTGATGGCCAAGGGCATAGCTCTCGATCTGCTCCAGATGGCCAAGCGAGTTGGCCCTTGAAGGCAGCCGCCACGAACACGAAGATCTGTCGGGAGGAAAACCTCACTCGGATCGCATCGTTGCCGATGATCGAAGGGGCCATCAAACCTTGTGGTGACGGCACAGTGGAACTCTCAATGAAAGCACCAATGTCGGTGACAAAACCGGCGGATCTCGGGTAGGGGGTCCCGAATTGTGCATCTAAGGCGGATGGTAACAGGAGGCAGGGACACGATGTTTAACCAGGTTCGGGCCCTCTCGGTGGAGGTAATACCCTACTTCCTGCTTGATTGATCTTGATGATATGAGTATTACAAGAGTTGATCTACCACGAGATCGTAGAGGCTAAACCCTAGAAGCTAGCCTATTGTATGATTGTTGTTGTCCTACGGACTAAACCCTCCGGTTTATATAGACACCGGAAGGGGCTAGGGTTACACAGAGTTGGTTACAAGGGAGGAGATCTACATATCCGTACTGCCAAGCTTGCCTTCCATGCCAAGGAGAGTCCCATCCGGACACGGGACGAAGTCTTCAATCTTGTATCTTCATAGTCCAACAGTCCGGCCAAAGGTTATAGTCCGGCTATCCGAGGACCCCCTAATCCAGGACTCCCTCAGCAGCGACGGCAGCCTCACACCCCAGCCGAACCAGTGAACCCTCGTACTCCTCTCCGCGTGGGCATCCACTGCCGCGTCTTCCCCGGCTCCGCGACATCCCCTTCCTAGGCCTCGCCGTCGTCCACCGCCTTGGTGCTCTCGGCGCGGCGTGGTCAATGTGGTCAATGACCGACTTCCATCGGAAGAAATCAGACGTGGAGAGGCGGCAAATGGGTCCACGGCCATGACCCTTTCAGTTTTTGTGATTTGCCAAGTAAGTCACTTTGTCGGGCTGTTGGGCTGCAAATCTTTCAAGACGAGGAGAGCTTCATTCGGTTGGCCGAGAAAATGGCCTATCAGCAATGAGAAATGGGCTGTACATTTTTAAAACACATCAAACCGGAAATTAGTTTCAAATTTCTTTTTTCCATTTCGAGATTTTAAATTGCATTGATTTTTATGCGTGGACAATTTTTTGGATTTTATATTGATATACATTTATTTTTAAAGTTAGTTTGAATGTGACTCGAAATTTCGGGATTAAAAACAGTTTGGACCGCACCGAAATATGCAAAATTTCGTATAATTTTTTAACCGTGGCCACAATATGGGCTGTAATGCTAACAAAAAGAATATGGGCTCCAAAAAACCTTAAGAATTAGCAAATGGGCTGTAATTTAGAAATAATGGCAGATGGGTTGTATGATGTTTTCCACATATTTGAGGCTATCCTAAAAAAAGGTTGACACACAGCAAAGGATCGTTGGATGTCCATCCAACGGCCCGTCGTCTTCTTCGATCTCTGTTCTTCTGCTCCAGCCACTCAAACAAGCGCCAAGTGGACTATGCACTCCTCTCCTCCTCATGGCCGGGTTTGTCTTGCCGGAGCCTCACCGCCCCACCGTACTCCCATCGCTGGCCTAGGCATCCTCTACTCACCCACACTGCTTTGTTATTCTCCGTGACAGCGGGCGAACGAGTAAACCTAAATGCAGTCGTACTCCCCTCCGCATGGGAAACAAGCGCGAGTCTTCCACGCTCCGTGTCGTTCCTTCCTAGGCCTCGCCGTCGTCCACATCTTCGGTGCTCTCGTGGCGCACCTGGTCGGTCAACAAACATGCATCTCAAGTGGACTGTACATGGAGACGCTGACAGCTGGGTCCACGGTCGCACACAAGGAAATGCCTCCTTATTACGCGCAAAATAATGATTCCTCCACTTGACATCTGGGACCCACCGAAAGGGCCTCTGTATTTCGCAAAAAAAGGTTACCGCCGCTGACAGCTCGGACCCACCATCTATATCTTCACACGCAAGGAAGTGCCTCCTTATTACGCACAAAAAATGAAAACTCCCCCTCCTAGTTGGGACCCACCTTGGTGGGAGGCTGACTTGTGGGCCTACTAAGTTGACAGGAACGGAGTGCTTTGTCAACTTAGTCGATATGAACGATTCTAGCTCCTGTGACCGTACGATGTCCATCGAACGGCCGTAGTGCTTCTTCAACCTCTGGTCTTCTTGCTCCAGCCACCCAAACCAGCGCCGGTCGTGCCACGTGCTCCTGCCTCCCGTGGCCGGTTGCGATGCTGCAGAGGCCTCACCGCCCCCTACTACTCCCACCGCTGGCCAGGCCATCCCTCTACTCACCCACTCCCCTATTATTCTGGCGGCGGCAGCCAGCCTCACACACTTGATGAACGGTGAACCCTCATACTCCTCTATGCATGGGCATCCACTACCGCGTCTTCCCCGTCTCCACGTCGTCCCCTTCCCAGGCCTCGCCGTCGTCCACCACCCTGGTGCTCACCACGCGACGTGGTCAACATAGTCAAGGAATGACTTCCATCGAAAGAGTACTGTATGTGGAGAGGCTAACAGCTGGGTCCATGGTGGCCGCAAGGAAGTGCCTCCTTATTACGTGCAAAATAATTATTCCTCCACCTGACAGCAGGGACCCACCGGACGGGCCACCGTATTTCACGAAAAAACGCTTTCCCTGACCACTGGAACCCACCGGCAAAAATCTGACCCGCGCACGTACATACGGGCTGGGTCTCGAACGCCTACTGGCGACACGTCTGGCCAGGGCTCGTGTACATGGCTGGGTCGGGCGGAGAAACTGCGTCGTCGTCGTGTTCATAGGGGGAGCCAACCGGCTGGTCGGAATGGAATGCGTCGTCGTGTTCATCGGGAGGGCTTGGGCGGAAGAGCCAATGGAAGCGAGGCTGGCGTCTGCGTAGAAGCGGAGAAACGGCCTTGTGTTCGACCCGGCCACGTTAAAGCGGGATCCTGTTCATCGGGAGGGGTCTGACGTACCGCAAAACGGAGGAAACGGACCTCCTACGGTCGAAACGGAGGTCCTGTTAACCGGGAGGGGTGTGGCGTACCGCAAAAGGAGAAAACAGACTTGTGTTGGAGCGCTACGGTCGGCAGGGGTCTGTTGATCGGGAGGGTGTGCCGTACCGCCAAAGCGGAGAAGCGGACTAGTGTTGGAGCGCTACGGTCGAAACGGGGGTCCTGTTCATCGGGAGGGGTGTGGCATACCGCAAAACGGGACTCCACGGGATACTGTTCATCTCCACCGTTGACCCACTCCAGCCTCAATGGGCTAGTGTTCATCCACCGTCGACCTCCTCCAGCCTCCAGCTGCGCCTGTTCATCCACGGGCTCCTGTTCATCCAGCCTCCACCGCGCGCTACTCCACCGACTACTGTTCAACCAGCCCTCTCCACGGGCTCCTGTTCAACCACCCCTCCACAGGCTACTGTTCATCCAGCCCTCCACCATCTACTATTCATCCAGCCCTCCACGGGGTGGTCCTGTTCATCCAGCCCTCCACGGGGTCCTGTTCATCCAGCCCCAACCGGCTCGATCGATCGGGGTCCTGTTCATCCAAAGGCAACACCACGGGGCCCTATTCATCCACCCCCACCGAACTGTTCATCCACCCTCCCCCCAAAGAACGCCTCACTGCTTCATCCAGAGGCAGCATCGATCGGCTTGATTAGCAGCGATAGCGAAGGAATCGCTTCGATCGGGTTACGTCGTGGAATTGTCCTGACAGATGTCCTTAGTGTCGAGGACTTAGTCATGAGGCTAACGCATCTATATGGTAGCTTGAAGGGGTTGGCGGAATCGAGAGACGCGACACACAAGACGAGGATTTAAACGACTTGGGCCCCGGGAAACATCATCCGTAATAACCCTACATCTTTGTTTGTGGCTATGTCTCATTATCATCATGAGGGAGTCGCCGTAAGCTGGCTCTCCTCTTTGTGTCTAACCCTAGATATTTTTTTCTTGTTGCTTGTCCCTCTTTGGGGATCCCTGCCCCTCCTTATATAAGTTAGAGGGGCGGGTTACATGTAGAGTCCTAGTAGACTAGGACTAGTCTATCTTTTCTTACAAGTTGAATACAAGTCCGAGTCTTGCTTTCTTTCTCTTAAGCAAGCCTACCATAACGTAAGCCGGCCTTCTGGGCCTTGAGCCTCTTGGGCCCCCGGGTCCTGTCGCTCCTCTAACCCGCTTGCCAGGTCACCCATAAGTCGCCAGGCTCGGGCGGGTCACTTAGTGAGTCGTCCAGTCAGGGCGGGTCATTAGTGAGTCGCCAAGTCCCGCCGGGTTATACATCCGGCCGGGTCATACCGCGGGGTATATCCCCGACATTAGCCCCCAAGTGCCATGATGCATGCTGGCAGTGACATGGGACTTGCATACTTGATATAATCCCAATCTGAATAATATAGCCCCCAAGTGCCGGGTCGTAAGCCTGCAGCGACTCGGGACTATTCCTTCCATTGTAGAATAAATCATATACATTGATAAAGATAATAGCTGTTGCGCTAAAGCGACTTTGAAAACCTCAATCATAATACTGGTTATTGATAATCACAATAGAAATCCAGCCATGTTGGCTATTCGAGATTTGAATAATATCATCCGGTATGAAAACCTCAATCATTCAATATCATCATGAAAATCCAGCCAGTTTGGCTATTAAAGATTTGAATACCTCATCGGTTGACAAGTAAATCCGAGTTTAAATACTGGCGGCTCTTGGCCAATGACGCACTTAATGCACATTCATTATGGTCGGAATTTTTCTAACCCGGCGGCCTATAGCCCTTGAGAAAATCAATAATTGATAACCCTTTTGAGACACCAATTTTAGTGATGAGCTTGGACTGAAGCATTTATATAAGTCATAATTACGCAAATCACGCATAGAGTTTAAACAACATATGCCACTGGCGACTTAACGTCAAAAAGCCGTGGCGGGTAACCACCAAATGTAGTCTTATCCCGCACACAAGTAGATTACAAGATCCCTATGATCCTTTCAATGATACCGCCGGTTTATGTGACCCGGACAGTGAAGTTGATTCTGTAAGAGCCGGCACATATGATATTTGTGACAACTCAAATACTTGCGATTGTATAAAAACAGAAAAAAAAAATTAAGGCTTCTGATATGAATACGATTAGTAAACCGTTCCAAAGGGGTTAAGCTAAGATTCGAATACGATCATATAGCCCCCAGTGGCTTTGGCGATGCCGATCAAGAGGGTATCGACAGCTATGTTCTCTTGGTCCGAATACGACCTATGTTTGAACAGAAGCCCCCAAATGACCTTAAGAGTTGTTTAGCGGCGGCTGATTGAATACGATCCACGTCAATTCCCAAAGGGGTTGAGCTATGATTCGGATACGATCAAGAAGCCCCCAAGTGGGTTCAGCAGTTTGCTAATCAAAAGGGTATCGACATCTATGTTCTCTTTGGTTCGAATATGACCTATGTTTGAACAGGAAGCCCCAAGTGACCATATAAGTTTTGGCATTGCACCCGATCAAGAGGGTGCGATAGCTATGCCCGATGGCGAGGAAGCCCCAAGTGACCATAATAAGATAAGCCGTAAAGGCGGGATACCTATGTTTGAACCGCGCATCATGGCAGCAAGTTCTTTGGCAACCTTTAATTTTTCGAGAACTTCGAACTTGCGAGAGATTAATTCTTTTGAACCGGAAGTTTAAACCCGGATGTGAAAGCTTCAAAACTTTGTGAGAGATAAATTTACCTTGAGCGGGATTTGAACCGGATTTGAGATCTTCAAAGCCTTGTGGTAAATAAATTTCCCTTGAACCGGTTTTAAACCGGATATTAAAACTTCGATGCTTTGTGGGAGAGAGATGTCTCTTGAACCGGATTTTAAACCGGAATCCTTCTTTTTAAACCGGAAATTTTCTGACGGCCTTTAAATTTTTCACCAATATAGCGGTAGCCTCCGGAACCGGGTTACCTTCCCTCCAATGACCCGGAGTTTCTTGAATCCATTGAAATCGGCTAATTTTGCCGAGCCATGCCATTGTAGCCCCCGAGTCTCAAGATGACTCGAAGAGTTGGCTTGAGATTCTCAATATTTGACCATAGCAGAAGGTGTATATCATTGGCGTTGATAACGCGATGTGAATCCACAAAAGGTTGAGGTGACTGCTGCGGGTTATAAATGATCCCGTATGAACCGTGTCAGCAACTTGGCCAATGGTTCCTTCCAACTGGCTGTTTGAAGTTAACCAAACCGCAGCGGCGACTTGCGCTTTGCCCATTGAGCCATCCGGTCGCGTACGGCGGCTAATAATGCATGATAATTTGCCTCCAATTTGTTGGAAGAAAACCGGGCTTCCCAAGTAGTGACTTGCTCATACTCAATAAACAACTCATGCAGACAGCTGCGGCCCGATGTGTTGATGTAGACCAGGCCACGAGAGACGGATGGTAAAGACGACCGTAACATCAGAGGCGGCACAGACAGATGAGCCTGCCGTGGCGTTGTAAGCCGGTGCGGACGGGCAAGTTGTCCTCCTCGTTGTAAGCCGGCATGGTCGCAAGAGACGACCACGACATTGTAAGCCGGCGCGATCGCGAGAGACGGCCACGGCGTTGTAAACCGGTGCGGGAGTTCGTTGAATAACGACGACCACCTGTGCCAAAAGATGTTGGCGTGCCTCCATATCCGTGGTATAATATCATTTTTGTCATAAGTAATTGCCACGCATAAACAATATTGCGAGACCAAGGCAAAGATAAACTTGTTCTTTGACAAAAACAACATGTGCTAATGAAACAAACTTGGATGGATATCACCTGATTTGTTCAGGGGCGACGGATGATCCATTTATCGCGTGACGAAGGTGACTCGGCAGACCAGCGACTCAATATAGTTCGGCGGCTCGGGCCAAGACAACTCAATATAACCCTTGGCGGCTCAATTGGCGAGAGGTGGCTTAATGCGGCCCCGTTGGTTGACCGGCTCATCCGGGGTGGTTTGACGCTTGACGATTCATTGCGGACGCGGTGGGTGGCGCCCGGAGAGATGATCCGCGGTGTCGTAAGTCACAGCCTTGAGGGGTAGTCGGCCCGTGGGCGCGGGCAGTTGAGTCAGCCGCGGGCATGGTCAAATGAACCGACTGCAAACGTGGTCCCGGCGAGTTGATGTAGACCGGACTGCTGAGGTGACGATTTGCGCACATCCGTTAAGCCATTTGACATAGTGCAAATGTAGACGCAACCTCCAATGACAGTGCGCAAGGTCCGGATCATACTTTTAGCCATGAGGTAATTGACCTGTTTGTACAATAACATACCTCGAAAAAATCTTTCGACGATATTTAATTATACCAAAGAAGAGTTTAGAAAAATAGCACCTGATTGTAGTAGGGCCGGCTCGAGGCCGGTATAGCGGCGGTGAACGGCGAATCAGCGGCCGTGCAGGGCGGCTTGAAGTAGCGCAAGGTAAACCGGCAAGCTACTCAAAGGCCGCCATGGCAACTTAAGCAACAACATGCCACAACAAGAGGCTCAAAAGGAGGCTGCGAGAGGCGACTTAGATTGGGCTGGCGATTTAGGCGAAGACAGCGGGCGATAACTTGAAGTCGAGGCCACAGTGTGGAGGACGGCGACGGCTCGGAAACCGCCGGGGCGCATGCAAGGCAGCTGAGGCAAGTGCCTCGAACCGAGATCACAGGCGCTAGAGGAATCTGGATCGTGGTCGGTCTCCGTTTCCGGGTCGTGGCCTTTTTTTTTTTAATTTCGTTGATCCCTGGTGTTTTGCCTTTTGACCACGTGATAGTCTACTTGATGTATATTTCCTGTATGAATTTGCTGTCCATCACGTGGCAGAGTACTAATTGAAGTAGTACAATCGCTACTGTTGCCTCGTATGAACTGAGATGTCTTCCCACTGTTTTGCATTGTTTTGCATGCTTCACGTGAGGATACCGCAGAACCGATCCCCCTTGCATGTACGTGCATCCAGCTTGATCCATTGGAGAAAAACAAGGAACTACGGCGATTCAACCACGGCGTAGGATTGCTTCGCGTCGGTTTCGGTGTATCTGCTCCGTAACCTCTCAATCTTCAAACTTGCATCTGCCAATCTCAAAATTAATCATACTTCTAAACGTAAACCGATGAACGTGCCGGCTTTGTCCAAGGTTGTTTCACGCCGGGTTATCCCGCGTGCTTTTCATCTTTGGGCGCTTTTTCATCGACATACCGCATGAGCTTCTCAATCTACGAAGAGATCCCTCCAAGAACTCAACACCACCGTGCGCAGGGCCCCACGGTGGCGCCAAATATTGTCGTGGAATTGTCACGGCAGATGTCCTTAGTGTCAGGACTTAGTCGCGAGGCTAACGCATCTATATGGTAGCTTGAAGGGGTTGAGCGGAATCGAGAGACGCAACACACAAGACGAGGATTTAGATAGCTTCGGGCCCCGGGAAACATCATCCGGTAATAACCCTACATGTTGTTTGTGGCTAGGTCTCATTATCATCATGAGGGAGTCGCCGTAAGCCGGCTCTCCTCTTTGTGTCTAGCCCTAGATATTGTTTCTTGTTTCTTGTCCCTCTTTGGGGAGCCCTGCCCCTCCTTATATAAGTTAGAGGGGCGGGTTACATGTGGAGTCCTAGTAGACTAGGACCAGTCTATCTTTTCTTACAAGTTGAATACAAGTCCGGGTCTTGCTTTCTTTCTCTTAAGCCGGCCTACCATAACGTAAAGCCGCCTATACGGGCCTTGAGCCTCTTGGGCCCCCGGGTCTTGTCGCTCCTCTGACCCACTTGCCAGGTCACCCATAAGTCGCCAGGCTCGGGCGGGTCACTTAGTGAGTCATCTAGTCAGGGCGGGTCATTAGTGAGTCGCCAAGTCCCGCCGGGTTATACATTCGGCCGGGTCATACCGCGGGGTATATCCCCGACAGGTTCAGTTAACAGCCATCGATCGATCGCTCGGGTTCGATAGTAGCGTAACTGCGCAAAGGTCGCTCGGGTTCAGTTAGAGCCCAACGCCTCGCTCGGGTTTAGTTAGAGCCCAACGCCTCGCACCCATGCGCGTGCGTGTACAAGAGAAGCCCGCATTGCTCGGACCTGACCACCCACCGTAACCGGGGAACACCCCGATATTTTCCTCGCCCCCGCTTCTACCACGGTATTTTCCGTCATGGACGGCCCAAAGAATGTCATGCAACTGCGTCTCCGGCCCGCCCAGGACGAAAAGCCCATTTTCTGTCATGATTTTTTGTCATAGAAGTAGGAGCCCACCACATCTATGATGATACCGGGTTTTGTCACAATTATCGTCATAGAAGTGTCATAAGTATGACAAAAAAAAATTCGTTCGGGGCAAAATGTCACGGATGCGTCTTTTTTTTGTAGTGGGGGGGGCCTACTCCTAGTGGGAGTAGGAATCCCCCCCCCCTTTGGGCGCGCCCCATGAGACTGGCCCTCCCCCTCCTCCACTCCTTTATGCTCACGGGGAGGGGGCACTATAGACACACAAGTTGATTGTTTAGTGGTGTGCGGTGCCCCCTCCACAGATTTCCACCTTGGTCATATCGTTGTAGTGCTTAGGTGAAGCCCTGCGTCGCTAACTTCATCATCACCGTCATCACGTCGTCGTGCTGACAAAACTCTCCCTCGGCCTCAGCTAGATCAAGAGTTCGAGGGACGTCACCGAGCTGAACATGTGCAGCTCGCGGAGGTGCCGTGCATTCGTAACTTGATCGGTTGGATCGCGAAGACGTTCGACTACATCAACCGCGTTACTTAATGCTTCCGCTTTTGGTCTACGAGGGTACGTGGACACACTCTCCCGCCCGTTGCTATGCATCACATAGATAGATCTTGCGTGATCGTAGGTAAATTTTTTGAAATACTGCGTTTCCCAACAGTGGCATCGGAGCCAGGTCTATGCATAGATGTTATATGCACGAGTAGAACACAAAGAGTTGTGGGCGATAATAGTCATACTGCTTACCAGCATGTCATACTTTGATTTGGCGGTATTGTTGGATGAAGCGGCCCAGACCAACATTACATGGCCGTTTATGAGATTGGTTCTACCGCCGTGCTTTGCACACAGGTGGCTAGTGGGTGTCTGTTTCTCCAACTTTAGTTGAATCGAGTGTGACTACGCCCGGTCCTTGTTGAACGTTAAAACATCACACTTGAGGAAAAATCGTTGTGGTTTTTTGATGCGTAGGTAAGAACGGTTCTTACTAAGCCCGTAGCAGCCACGTAAAACTTGCAACAACAATCTAGAGGACGTCTAACTTCTTTTTGCAGGGCATGTTGTGATGTGATATGGTCAAGACGTGATGCTATATAAATTGATGTATGAGATGATCATGTTTTGTAAAAGTTATCGGCAACTGGCAGGAGCCTTATGGTTGTCGCTTTATTGTATGAAATGCAATAGCCATCTAATTGCTTTACTTTATCACTAAGCGGTAGCGATAATCGTAGAAGCAATAGTTGGCAAGACGACAACAATGCTTTGATGGAGATCAAGGTGTCAAGCCGGTGATGATGGTGATCATGACGGTGCTCTGGAGATGGAGATCAAAGGCATAAGATGATGATGGTCATATCATATCACTTATATTCATTGCATGTGATGTTTATCCTTTATGCATCTTATTTTGCTTAGTTCGGCGGTAGCATTATAAGATGACCTCTCACTAAATTTCAAGGTACAAGTGTTCTCCCTGAATATGCACTGTTGCTACAGTTCGTCGTGCCGAGACACCACATGATGATCGGGTGTGATAAGCTCTACGTTCACATACAATGGGTGCAAGCCAGTTTTGCACATGCAGAATACTCGGGTTAAACTTGACGAGCCTAGCATATGCAGATATGGCCTCGGAACACTGAGACCGAAAGGTCGAACATGAATCATATCGTAGATATGATCAACATAGTGATGTTCACCATTGAAAACTACTCCATCGCACGTGATGATCGGACATGGTTTAGTTGATTTGGATCACGTGATCACTTAGATGATTAGAGGGATGTCTATCTAAGTGGGAGTTCTTAAGTAATATGATTAAGCGAACTTTAATTTGTCATGAACTTAGTACACGATAGTATTTTGCATGCCTATGTTGTTGTAGATCAATGGCCCGTACTCTTGTTCCTTTGAATTTTAATGTGTTCCTAGAGAAAGCTAAGTTGAAAGATGATGGTAGCAACTACGGACCCGGGTCCATAACTTGAGGATTATCCTCATTGCTGCCTGAGAAGAATTACGTCCTAGAAGCACCGCTAGGTACAAGACCTTGCAGAACAGCAGCCGGACATTGTGAGCGCTTTGGCCGAGCAAAGGCTGATGAATACTCGATAGTTCGATGCGCCACGCTTACGGCTTAGAACCGGGACTTCAACGGCGTTTTTGAGCGTCATGGAGCATATGAGATGTTCCAGGAGTTGAAGTTAATATTTCAAGCAAATGCCCGGATTGAGAGATATGAAGTCTGCAATAAGTTCTACAGCTGTAAAATGGAGGAGAATAGTTTTGTGAGTGAACATATACTCAAAATGTCTGGGTATCATAATCACTTGACTCAGCTGGGAGTTAATCTTCCTGTGGATAGTGTCATTGACAGAGTTCTTCAATCACTGCCACCAAGCTACAAAAGCTTCGTGATGAACTATAATATGCAAGGGATGGATAGGACAATTCGAGCTCTTCCCAATGCTAAAGGCTGCGGAGGTAGAAATCAAGAAGGAGCATCAAGTGTTGATGGTCAACAAGACCACCAATTTCAAGAAAAAGGGTAAAGGGAAGAAGGGGAACTCCAAGAAGAGCGGCAAGCAAGTTGCTGCTCAAGTGAAGAAACCCAGAAAGTCTGGACCTAAGCACGAGGCGGGTGCTTCTCTTTGCAAAGGAACTGGTCCTTTGAGCGGAACTGCCCCAAGTATTTGGCGGATAAGAAGGATGGCAAAGTGAACAAAGGTATATGTGATATACAAGTTATTGATGTGTACCTTACTAATGCTCATGATTAGTGCACAGGTGTTAATCTTGGATTACATTGCTAATATTTGCAACTCGAAGCAGGGACTACGGATTAGCGAAGATTGGCTAAGGACAAGGTGACGATCTTGGCGTGGGAAATGGTTCCAAAGTCGATGTGATCGTCGTCGGCACGCTACCTCTACATCTACCTTCGGGATTAGTTTTAGACCTGAATAATTGCTATTTGGTGCCAGCGTTAAGCATGAACGTTGTATCTGTTGGGGAACGCAATATTTCAAAATTTTAACCTATGATCACGGACGATCTATCTATGTGATGCATAGCAACGAGCAGGAGAGTGTGTCCACGTACCCTCGTAGACCGAAAGCGGAAGCGTTAAGTAACACGGTTGATGTAGTCGAACGTCTTCGTGATCCAACCGATCAAGTACCGAACGCACGGCACCTCCGCGATCTGCACATGTTACCCTCGGTGACGTCCCTCGAATTCTTGATCCAACTGAGGCCGAGGGAGAGTTTCATTAGCATGACGGTGTGATGACGGTGATGATGAAGTTACCGACGCAGGGCTTCGCCTAAGCACTACAATGATATGACCGAGGTGGAAATCTGTGGAGCGGGGCACCGCACACGTCTAAATAATCATCTTTTGTGTCTATGGGGTGCCCCCCTGCCCTTGTATATAAAGGAGCAAGGGGGAGGCCGGCCGGCCCTCATAGGGCGCGCCCAAGGGGAGGGGGGCAATCCTACTCCAAGTAGGAGTTGGATCCCCCCTTTCCTAGTCCTACTAGGAGAAGAAGGAAGGAGAGGGGAAAGAGGAGGAAGGAGGGGGCGCCGCCCCTCCCCCTAGTCCAATTCGGACTAGGCCCATGGGGGCGCGCGGCCAGCCCTTGGCTGCCCCCCTCTCTCTCACTCTCTCCCCTAGGCCCAATAATGCCCATTACTTCTCCGGTGATTCCGATAACCCTTCCGGCACTCGATATTGTGACACCCGGAACTCATCCGGTGTCCGAATAACATCGTCCAATATATCATTCTTTATGTCTCGACCATTTCGAGACTCCTTGTCATGTCCGTGATCACATCCGGGACTCTGAACTACCTTCAGTACATCAAAACACATAAACACATAATACCGATTGTCATCGAACGTTAAGCATGCGGACGCTACTGGTTCTAGAACTATGTAGACATGACCGAGACTCATCTCTGGTCAATAACCAATAGAGGAACCTGGATGCTCATATTAGCTCCCACATATTCTATGCAGATCTTTATCGGTCAAACCACATAACAACATACGTTGTTCCCTTTGCCATCGGTATGTTACTTTCCCGAGATTCAATCGTCGGTATCTTCATACCTAGTTCAATCTCGTTACCGGCAAGTCTCTTTACTTGTTCCGTAATGCATCGTCCCGCAACTAGCTCATTAGTTACATTGCTTGCAAGGCTTATAGTGATGTGCATTACCGAGAGGGCCCAAACATACCTCTCTGACAATCGGAGTGACAAATCTTAATCTCAATTTATGCCAACTCAACAAACACCATCGGAGGCACCTGTAGAGCATCTTTATAATCACCCAGTTACGTTGTGACATTTGAAAGCACACTAAGTGTTCCTCCGGTATTCTGGAGTTGCATAATCTCATAGTCATAGGAACATGTATAAGTCATGAAGAAAGCAATAACAACAAACTAAACGATCATAGTGCTAAGCTAACGAATGGGTCATGTCAATCACATCATTCTCTAATGATGTGATCCCGTTAATCAAATGACAACTCATGTATATGGCTAGGAAACTGAATCATCTTTGATTAACAAGCTAGTCAAGTAGAGGCATACTAGTGACACTCTATTTGTCTATGTATTCACACATGTACTAAGTTTCCGGTTAATACAATTCTAGCATGAATAATAAACATTTATCATGATATAAGGAAATATAAATAACAACTTTATTATTGCCTCTAGGGCATATTTCCTTTAGTCTCCCACTTTTACTAGAATCAATAATCTAGATTACATAGTAATGATTCTAACACCCATGGAGTCTTGGTGCTGATCATGTTTTGCTCGTGACAGAGGCTTAGTCAACGGGACTGCAATATTCATATCAGTATGTATCTTGCAAATCTCTATGTCTCCCTCCTTGACTTGATCGCGGATGGAATTGAAGCGTCTCTTGATGTGCTTGGTTCTCTTGTGAAATCTGGATTCCTTTGCCAAGGGAATTGCACCAGTATTGTCACAAAAGATTTTCATTGGAACCGATGCACTAGGTATGACACCTAGATCGGATATGAACTCCTTCATCCAGACTCCTTCATTTCTTTATACGAAGCAGCTATGTACTCTGCTTCACTGGTAGATCCATACTGACGCTTTGCTTAGAACTGCACCAACTGATAGCTCCATCATTCAATATAAATGTGTATCCGGTTTGTGACTTAGAGTCATCCGGATCAGTGTCAAAGCTTCCATTGACGTAACCATTTACGACGAGCTCTTTGTCACCTCCATCAACGAGAAACATATCCTTAGTCCTTTTCAGGTATTTCAGGATATTCTTGACCGCTGTCTAGTGATCCACTCCTGGATTACTTTGGTACCTCCACCTTTAAACTAATAGCAAGGCACACATCAGTGCAGTACACGGCATTGCATACATGATAGAACCTATGGCTGAAGCATAGGGAATGACTTTCATTTTCTCTCTATCTTACGAAGTGGTGGGGCATTGAGTGCGACTCAATATCACACCTTGTAACACGGGCAAGAAACCTTTCTTTGCTTGATTCATTTTGAACTTCTTCAAAACTTTATCAAGGTATGTGCTTTGTGAAAGTCCAATTAAGCGTCTTTATCTATCTCTATAGATCTTGATGCCCAATATATAAGCAGCTTCACCGAGGACTGTCATCGAAAAACTCTTGTTCAAGTATCCTTTTATGCTATCCAGAAATTCTATATCATTTCCAATCAACAGTATGTCATCTACATATAATATTAGAAATGTTACAGAGCTACCACTCACTTTCTTGTAAATACAGGCTTCTCCAAAAGTCTGTATAAAACCATATGCTTTGATCACACTATCAAAACGTTGATTCCCACTCCGAGATGCTTGCACCAGTTCATAAATGGATCGCTGGAGCATGCACACTTTGTGACCATCCTATGGATCGATAAAACCTTCTAGTTGCATCATATACCACTCTTCTTCCCGAAATCCATTCAGGAATGCAGTTTTTACATCCATTTGCCAAATTTCATAATCATAAAATCACGGGAATTGCTAACATGATTCGGATGGACTTAAGCATCGCTTCTGGTGAGAAGGTCTCATCGTAGTCAACTCCTTGAACTTGTCGAAAACCTTTACGCAACAAATCGAGCTTTGTGAAGCGGTAACATTACCGTCGGCGTCAGTCTTCTTCTTGAAGATCCATTTATTCTCTATGGCTTGTCGATCATCAGACGCGTCAACAAAAGTCCACACTTTGTTCTCATACATGGATCCCATCTCAGATTTCATGGCCTCAAGCCATTTCTCGGAATCTGGGCTCATCATCGCTTCCTTATAGTTCGTAGGTTCGTCATGGTCAAGTAACATGACCTCCAGGAAAGGATTATCGTACCACTCTGGTGCAGATCTTACTCTGGTTGACCTACGAGGTTTGGTAGTAACTTGATCTGAAGTTACATGATCATCTAGCTTCCTCACTAATTGGTGTAGGAATCACAGGAGCTGATTTCTGTGATGAACTACTTTCCAATAAGGGAGCGAGTCTGATTACCTCATCAAGTTCTACTTTCCTCCCGCTCACTTCTTTCGAGAGAAACTCCTTCTCTAGAAAGGACCCATTCTTAGCAACAAATATCTTGCCTTCGGATCTGTGATAGAAGGTGTACCCAATACTCTCCTTTGGGTATCCTATGAAGACACATTTCTCCGATTTGGGTTCGAGCTTATCAGGTTGAATCTTTTTCACATAAGCATCGCAACCCCAAACTTTAAGAAACGACGACTTGGGTTTCTTGCCAAACCACAGTTCATAAGGTGTCGTCTCAACGGATTTAGATGGTGCCCTATTCAACGCTAATGCAGCCGTCTCTAAAGCATAACCCCAAAAAGATAGCGGTAAATCAGTAAGAGACAACATAGATCGCACCATATATAATAAAGTGCGGTTACGACGTTCGGACACACCATTACGCTATGGTGTTCCGGGTGGCGTGAGTTGTGAAACTATTCCACATTGTTTCAAATGAAGACCAAACTCGTAACTCAAATATTCTCCTCCAGGATTAGATCGCAGAAATTTTATTTTCCTGTTACGATGATTTTCCACTTCACTCTGAAATTCTTTGAACTTTTCAAAATGTTTCAGACTTATGTTTCATCAAGTAGATATACCCATATCTGCTCAAATCATCTATGAAGGTCAAAAAATAACGATACCCGCCGCGAGCCTCAATATTCATCGGACTACATACATCATTATGTATTATTTCCAATAAATCTGTTGCTCGCTCCATTGTTCTGGAGAACGGAGTTTTAGACATCTTCCCCATGAGGCATGGTTCACAAGTACCAAGTGATTCATAATCAAGTGATTCCAAAAGTCCTTCAGTATGGAGTTTCTTCATGCGCTTTACACCAATATGACCCAAAAGGTAGTGCCACAAATAAGTTGCACTATCATTATCAACTCTGCATCTTTTGGCTTCAATATTATGAATATGTGTATCACTACTATCGATATTCAACAAAAATAGACCACTCTTCAAGGGTGCATGACCATAAAAGATATTACTCATATAAATAGAACAACCATTATTCTCAGATTTAAATGAATAACCGTCTCGCATCAAACAAGATCCAGATATAATGTTCATGCTTAACGCTGGCACCAAATAACAATTATTCATGTCTAAAACTAATCCCGAAGGTAGATGTAGAGGTAGCGTGCCGACGACGATCACATCGACTTTGGAACCATTTCCCACTCGCATCGTCACCTCATCCTTAGCCAATCTTCGCTTAATCCGTAGTCCGTGTTTCGAGTTGCAAATATTAGCAGAGAACCGGTATCAAATACCGAGGCACTCTGCGAGCATTAGTAAGGTACACATCAATAACATGTATATCACATATACCTTTGTTCACTTTGCCATCCTTCTTATCCGCCAAACACTTGGGGCAGTTCTGCTTCCAGTGACCAGTCCCTTTGCAGTAGAAGCACCCAGTCTCAGGCTTAGGTCCAGACTTGGGTTTCTTCACTTGAGCAGCAACTTGCTTTCCGTTCTTCCTGAAGTTCCCCTTCTTCCTATCACCCTTCTTGAAACTGGTGGTCTTGTTGACCATCAACACTTGATGCTCCTTCTTGATTTCTACCTCCGCAGCCTTTAGCATTGCGAAGAGCTCGGGAATTGTCTTATCCATCCCTTGCATATGATAGTTCATCATGAAGCTTTTGTAGCTTGGTGGCAGTGATTGAAGAACTCTGTCAATGACACTATCAGCGGAAGATTAACTCGGTGAGTCAAGTGATTATGATACCCAGACATTTTGAGTATATGTTCACTCACAGAACTATTATCCTCCATTTAACAGTTGTAGAACTTATTGGAGATTTCATATCTCTCAATCCGGGCATTTGCTTGAAATATAACTTCAACTCCTGGAACATCTCATATGCTCCATGACGTTCAAAACGTCGTTGAAGTCCCGGTTCTAAGCCGTAAAGCATGGAACCTTTGAACTATCGAGTAGTCATCGGCTTTGCTCTGCCCGGTGTTCTAGCGTCCGGCGTTGCTCTGTAGTGGGTCTTGCACCTAAGCGGTGCTTCGGGGGCGTAATTCTTACGTGCTGACAATGAGCATAATCCTCAAATTCTGGACCCAGTCCGTGTAGAGTTGCTACCATCATCTTTCAACTTAGCTTTCTCTAGGAGCATTAAAATTCAAAGGAGCGATGCTTACGGGCCATTGATCTACAACAACATAGACATGCAAAATACTATCGGTACTAAGTTCATGATAAATTAAAGTTCAATTAATCATATTACTTAAGAACTCCCACTTAGATAGACATCCTCTAATCATCTAAGTGATCATGTGATCCAAATCAACTAAACCATGTCCGATCATCACGTGAGATGGAGTAGTTTTCAATGGTGAACATCACTATGTTGATCATATCTACTATATGATTCACACTCGACCTTTCGGTCTCAGTGTTCCGAGGGCATATCTGCATATGCTAGGCTCGTCAAGTTTAACCCAAGTATTCTGCGTGTGCAAAACTGGCTTGCACCCGTTGTGTGTGAATGTAGAGCTTATCACACCCGATCATCATGTGGTGTCTCAGCACGACGAACTGTAGCAACGGTGCATACTCAGGGAGAACACTTGTACCTTGAAATTTAGTGAGAGATCATCTTATAATGCTACTGCCGAACTAAGCAAAATAAGATGCATAAAGGATAAACATCACATGCAATGAATATAAGTGATATGATATGACCATCATCATCTTATGCCTTTGATCTCCATCTCCAAAGCACCGTCATGATCACCATCGTCACCGGCTTGACACCTTGATCTCCATCAAAGCATCGTTGTCGTCTTGCCAACTATTGCTTCTACGATTATCGCTACCGCTTAGTGATAAAGTAAAGCAATTAGATGGCGATTGCATTTCATACAATAAAGCGACAACCATAAGGCTCCTGCCAGTTGCCGATAACTTTTACAAAACATGATCATCTCATACATCAATTTATATAGCATCACGTCTTGACCATATCACATCACAACATGCCCTGCAAAAACAAATTAGACATCCTCTACTTGTTGTTGCAAGTTTTACATGGCTACTACGGGCTTAGCAAGAACGTTCTTACCTACGCATCAAAAACCACAACGATTTTTCATCAAGTGTATTGTTTTAATCTTCAACAAGGACCGGGCGTAGTCACACTCGATTCAACTAAACTTGGAGAAACAGACACCCACTAGCCACCTGTATGCGAAGCACGACGGTAGAACCAGTCTCATGAACGTTGTCATGTAATGTCGGTCTGAGCCGCTTCATCCAACAATACCGCCGAATCAAATTATGACATGCTGGTAAGCAATATGACTATTATCGCCCACAACTCTTTGTGTTCTACTCATGCATATAACATCTACGCACTGACCTAGCTCGGATGCCCTTTGTTGGGAAGCGAGTATTTCAAAAAATTTACCTACGATCACGCAAGATCTATCTATGTGATGCATAGCAACAAGCGGTAGAGTGTGTCCACGTACCCTCGTAGACTAAAAGCGGAAGCATTAAGTAACGAAGTTGATGTAGTCGAACGTCTTCGCGATCCAACCGATCAAGTACCGAACGCACGACACCTCCGCGATCTGCACACGTTCAGCTCGGTGACATCCCTCGAACTCTTGATCCAGCTGAGGCCGAGATAGAGTTTCGTCAGCATGACGGTGTGATAATGGTGATGATGAAGTTACCGACGCAGGGCTTCGCCTAAGCGCTACAACGATATGACCGAGGTGGAAATCTGTGGGCGGGGCACCGCCTGCGTCTAAACAATCAACTTGTGTGTATATGGGGTGCCCCCTGCCCCAGTATATAAAGGAGCAAGGGGGAGGCCAGACGGCCATCATAGGCCGCGCCCAAGGGTGGGGAAATCCTACTCCAAGTAGGAGTTGGGTCCCCTCTTTCCTACTCCTACTAGGAGAAGAGGAAGGAGAGGGGAAAGAGAAGGAAGGAGGGGGCGCCGCCCCTCCCCCTAGTCCAATTCGGACTAGACCCATGGGGGCGTGCGGCCAGCCCTTGGCTGCCCCTCTCTCTCTCTCTCCCTAGGCCCAATAAGGCCCATTACTTCTCCGGTGGTTCTGATAAACCTTCCGGCACTTCGATATTTATCCGGTGATCCCCGGAACTCATCCGGTCTCCGAATAACATTGTCCAATATATCATTCTTTATGTCTCGACCATTTCGAGACTCCTCGTCATGTCCGCGATCACATCCGGGCTCCGAACTACCTTGGTACATCAAAACACATAAACTCATAATACCGATCGTCATCGAACGTTAAGCGTGCGGACCCTACGGGTTCGAGAACTATGTAGACATAACCGAGACTCGTCTCCGGTCAATAACCAATAGTGGAACCTCGATGCTCATATTGGCTCCCACATATACTACGAATATCTTTATCGGTCAAACCGCATAACAACATACGTTTTCCCCTTTGTCATCGGTGTGTTACTTGCCCGAGATTCGATCGTCGGTATCTTCATACCTAATTCAATCTCGTTCCCGGCCAGCCTCTTTACTCGTTTCGTAATGCATCATCCCGCAACTAACTCATTAGTTACATTGCTTGCAAGGCTTATAGTGATGTGCATTACCGAGAGGGCCCAGAGATACCTCCCCGACAATCGGAGTGACAAATCCTAATCTCGATCTATGCCAACTCAACAAATACCATCAGAGACACCTGTAGAGCATCTTTATAATCACCCAGTTACATTGTGACGTTTGATAGCACACTAAGCGTTCCTCCGGTATTAGGGAGTTGCATAATCTCATAGTCATAGGAACATGTATAAGTCATGAAGAAAGCAATAGCAACAAACTAAACAATCATAGTGCTAAGCTAACAGATGGGTCATGTCAATAACATCATTCTCTAATGATGTGATCCCTTTAATCAAATGACAACTCATATCTATGGCTAGGAAACTTAACCATCTTTGATTAACAAGCTAGTCAAGTAGAGGCATACTAGTGACACTCTGTTTGTATGTATTCACACATGTGCAAAGTTTCCGGTTAAGAAAATTCTAGCATGAATAATAAACATTTATCATGATATAAGGAAATATAAATAACAACTTTATTATTGCCTCTAGGGCATATTTCCTCCAATATCTGGATCTTGTTTGATGCGAGACGGTTATTCATTTAAATCTGAGAATAATGGTTGTTCTATTTATATGAGTAATATCTTTTATGGTCATGCACCCTTGAAGAGTGGTCTATTTTTGTTGAATCTCGATAGTAGTGATACACATGTTCATATCTTGAAGGCAAAAGATGCAGAGTTGATAATGATAGTGCAACTTTTTTGTGGCACCGCTGCCGTTTGGAGTCGTATTTGTGTAAAGCGCATGAAGAAACTCCATACTGATGGACTTTTGGAATCACTTGATTACGAATCACTTGGTACTTGTGAACCATGCCTCATGGGCAAGATGACTAAAACTCCGTTCTCCAGAACAATGGAGCGAGCAACAGATTTATTGAAAATAATACATACTGATGTATGCGGTCCGATGAATATTGAAGCTCGCGACGGGTATCGTTATTTTCTGACCTTCACAGATGATTTGAGCATATATGGGTATATTTACTTGATGAAACATAAGTCTGAAACATTTGAAACATTTCAAAGAATTTCATAGTGAAGTGGAAAATCATCGTAGCAAGAAAATAAAGTTTCTGCGATGTGATCGTGGAGGAGAATATTTGAGCTACGAGTTTGGTCTTCATTTGAAACAATGCGGAATAGTTTCGCAACTCACGCCACCCGGAACACCACAGCGTAATGGTGTGTTCGAACGTCGTAACCGCACTTTATTAGATATGGTGCGATCTATGATGTCTCTTACTGATTTACCACTATCATTTTGGGGTTATGCTTTAGAGACAGCTGCATTCACGTCAAATAGGGCACCATCTAAATCCGTTGATACGACACCTTATGAACTGTGGTTTGGCAAGAAACCCAAGTTGTCGTTTCTTAAAGTTTGAGGCTGCGATGCTTATGTGAAAAAGCTTCAACCTGATAAGCTCGAACCCAAATCGAGAAATGTGTCTTCATAGTATACCCAAAGGAGATCATTGGGTACACCTTCTATCACCAGATCTGAAGGCAAGATATTTGTTGCTAAGAATGGATCCTTTCTAGAGAAGGAGTTTCTCACGAAAGAAGTGAGTGGGAGAAAAGTAGAACTTGATGAGGTAACTGTACCTGCTCCCTTATTGGAAAGTAGTTCATCATAGAAATCAGTTCCTACGACTCCTACACCAATTAGTGAGGAAGCTAATGATGATGATCATGAAACTTCTAATCAAGTTACTACCGAACCTCGTAGGTCAACCAAAGTAAGATCTGCACTAGAGTGGTACGGTAATCCTATTCTGGAGGTCATGTTACTTGACCATGACGAACCTAAGAACTATGAGGAAGCGATGATGAGCCCAGATTCCGCGAAATGGCTTGAGGCCATGAAATCTGAGATCTGATCCATGTATGAGAACTAAGTATGGACTTTGGTTGACTTGCCCAATGATTGGCAAGCCATAAAGAATAAATGGATCTTCAAGAAGAAGACTAACGCTGACGGTAATGTTACTGTCTACAAAGCTCGGCTTGTTGCGAAAGGTTTTCGACAAATTCAAGGAGTTGACTACGATGAGACCTTCTCACCCGTAGTAATGCTTAAATTCGTCCGAATCATGTTAGCAATTGCCGCATTTTATGATTATGAAATTTGGCAAATGGATGTAAAAACTGCATTCCTAAATGGATTTCTAGAAGAAGACTTGTATATGATGCAACCAGAAGGTTTTATCGATCCAAAGGATGCTAACAAAGTGTGCATGCTCCAGCGATCCATTTATGAACTGGTGCAAGCATCTCGGAGTTGGAATAAACGTTTTGATAGTGTGATCAAAACATATGGTTTTATACAGACTTTTGGAGAAGCTTTGTATTTACAAGAAAGTGAGTGGGAGCTCAGAGCATTTCTAATATTATATGTGGATGACATATTGTTGATTGGAAATGATATAGAATCTCTGGATAGCATACAAGGATACTTGAACAAGAGTTTTTCAATGAAAGACCTCGGAGAAGCTGCTTATATATTGGGCATCAAGATCTATAGAGATAGATCAAGACACTTAATTGGACTTTCACAAAGCACATACCTTGATAAAGTTTTGAAGAAGTTCAAAATGGATCAAGCAAAGAAAGGAGTTCTTGCTGTATTTACAAGGTGTGAAGTTGAGTCAGGACTCAGCGCCCAAACCCTTCTTGAGAAGATAGAGAGAAAATGAAAGTCATTCCCTATGCTTCAGCCATAGGTTCTATCATGTATGCAATGCTGTGTACCAGACCTCATGTGTGCCTTGCTATTAGTTCAGCAGGGGAGGTACCAAAGTAATCCAGGAGTGGGTCACCAGACAGCGGTCAAGAACATCCTGAAATACCTGAAAAGGACTAACAATATGTTTCTCGTTTATGGAGGTGACAAAGAGCTCATCTTAAATGGTTACGTCGATGCAACCTTTGACACTGATCTGGATGACTCTAAGTCAAAAACCGGATACATATTTATATTGAACGGTGGAGCTGTCAGTTGGTGCAAGCGTCGTGACGGGATCTACGTGTGAAGCGGAGTACATAGCTGCTTCGGAAGCAGCAAATGAAGGAGTCTGGATGAAGTAGTTCATATCTGATCTAGGTGTCATACCTAGTGCATCTGGCCAATGAAAATCTTTTGTGACAATACTGGTGAAATTTCCTTGGCAAAGGAATCCAGATTTCACGTGAGAACCAAGCACATCAAGAGACGCTTCAATTCCATCTGCGATCAAGTCAAGGAGGGAGACATAGAGATTCGCAAGATACATACAGATTTGAATGTTGCAGACCCATTGACTAAGCCTCTCCCACGAGCAAAACATGATCAGCACCAAGACTCCATGGGTGTTAGAATTATTACTGTGTAATCTAGATTATTGACTCTAGTGCAAGTGGGAGACTGAAGGAAATATGCCCTAGAGGCAATAATAAAGTTGTTATTTATATTTCCTTATATCATGATAAATGTTTATTATTCATGCTGGAATCATATTAACCGGAAACTTAGTACATGTGTGAATACATAGACAAACAGAGTGTCACTAGTATGCCTCTACTTGACTAGCTCGTTAATCAAAGATGGTTAAGTTTCCTAGCCATAGACATGAGTTGTCATTTGATTAACGGGATCACATCATTAGAGAATGATGTGATTGACATGACCCATCCGTTAGCTTAGCACTATGATCGTTTAGTTTGTTGCTATTGCTTTCTTCATGACTTATACATGTTCCTATGACTATGAGATTATGCAACTCACAAATACCGGAGGAACACTTAGTGTGCTATCAAATGTCACAACGTAACTGGGTGATTATGAAGATGCTCTACAGGTGTCCCCGATGGTGTTTGTTGAGTTGGCATAGATCGAGATTAGGATTTGTCACTCCGATTGTGGGAGAGGTATCTCTGGGCCCTCTCGGTAATGCACATAACTATAAACCTTGCAAGCAATGTGACTAATGAGTTAGTTATGAGATGATGCATTACGAAACGAGTAAAGAGACTTGCTGTTAACAAGATTGAACTAGGTATTGAGATACCGACGATCGAATCTCGGGCAAGTAACATACCGATGACAAAGGGAACAACGTATGTTTTTATGCGATTTGACCGATAAAGATCTTCGTAGAATATGTGGGAGACAATATGAGCATCCAGGTTCCGCTATTGGTTATTGACCGGAGATGAGTCTCGGTCATGTCTACATAGTTCTCGAACCCGTAGGGTCCGCACACTTAACGTTCGATGACGATCGGTATTATGAGTTTATGTGTTTTGATGTACCAAAGGTTGTTCGGAGTCCCGGATGTGATCACGGACATGACGAGGTGTCTCGAAATGGTTGAGACATATAGATTGATATATTGGAAGGCTATGTTTGGACACCGGAAAGGTTTCAGATGAGTTCAGGCATTTTCCGGAGTACCGGGGGTTTACGGGAACCCCCGGGGAGTTAATGGGCCTTAATGGGCCATGGTGGAAGAGAGGAGGAGGCAGCCAAGTGGGAGGTGTGCGCCCCCCAAGCCCAATCCGAATTGGGGGGGGGGCTTTCCTTCTCTCCCTCTTCCTCTTCCTTCTTCTCCTACCCCAACTAGGGAAGGGGGAAACCTACTCCTACTGGGAGTATGAATCCCCCCTTTGGGCATGCCCCATGAGGCTGGTGAGGGAGTCCTGGATTAAGGGGTCCTCGGGTGTTCGGCCTATGTGACGTGGGCCGGACTGATGGGCCATGAAGATACAAGATAGAAGACTCTCTCCCGTGTCCGGATAGGACTCTCCTTCGAGTGGATGGCAAGCTTGGAGTTCGGATATGTAGATTCCTTTCTCTGTAACCAACTTTGTACAACCCTAGTCCCCTCCGGTGTCTATATAAACCGGAGGGTTTAGTCCGTAGAGGCAATCATAATCATACAGGCTAGACTTCTAGGGTTTAGCCATTATGATCTCATGGTGGATCAACTCTTGTAACCCTCATATTCATCAAGATCAATCAAGCAGGAAGTAGGGTATTACCTCCATTGAGAGGGCCCGAACCTGGGTAAACATCATGTCCCCCGTCTCCTATTACCATTAACCCTAGACGCACAGTTCGAGACCCCCTTCCCGAGATCTGCCGGTTTTGACACCGACATTGGTGCTTTCATTGAGAGTTCCTCTATGGCGTCGCTAGAAGCTTCGATGGCTCCGTCAATCATCTACAACAATGCTGCCCTAGGGGAGGTTTTCCTCCCCGGTCAGATCTTTGTTTTCGGTGGCTTTGCACTGCGCGCCAACTCGCTTGGCCATCTAGAGCAGATCGACAGCTACGCCCCAGGCCATCAGATTAGTTTTGGAAATCTGGACTATGTCGCTAATATCCGAGGAGACTTGATCTTCCAAGGATTTGCGACCCCAACTTCCACTCTGGCCTTAGATCTGGAGCGTATGGCCAGGTCCGAAGACGGGCTTCCTGAGCCCGCCGGACTATCTGCGGCCACTAAATCCTTACGGGAGAGCCGGAGGAAGTAGTGTCGCTAGCAACCATCATGAAGCCGGACCCTTCTCCGGACGCTGGCTCCGAACCCCTGGAGTCAGCATCGTTTGAGTTCGGCCAAGGAGTCTCCCTCTCGCCGTACTCCACGGGCTCTCTTCTCTCGGGCCAAACCTCGCCTTTAAGAGAGGCTCTGGACTTAATGCGATCCCTTGTCATTACACAGGAGCAACGTCCGAACTATGCCCAGCCCAGACTAGGGGCTAAGAGCAGGGAATTTTACGTCCCACCCACCACCCACTTTATAGCCACTTTTGAGGACTTAACCGACATGCTCGATTACGACTCCGAAGACATCGACGGTATGGACGACGATGCCAGAGAAGAGCAGGCCCAAAACCTGCCGTTTACCGGATGCTAGACGGCCACCTCTTTGTATGACATGTACATGGTGGATACACCCAAAGAAGCTAACGGTGATGAGAAAGAAGACCCAGTCGAGGATAAACCTCCTGAGATACAACCAAAGCGCTAACGACAGCGGCGCCGCTCTAAGTCATGCCATGGAAAAGACAGCAATACCGACACAAGAGAAAATAATAATCTAGACGATGCTGAAGACAATGAAGACCCCGTTGAGCCAACCTCCGAACAAGACGAACAGGAAGATGGGTGAGTCATCCCTAATGAACAGGCCGCAAACGAAGACTCGGAGGACAGTAATTATCTTCCACTCTCCGAGGATGTGGTGAGCCTCGGCAACAAGGATTTTATCGTACCTGAGGAACCTCTCGGGCGGGAGTGCTTTAAGCGCCGGCTAATAGCCACTACAAGGAGCCTGAAAAAGAAGCAGCAACAACTTCAAGTTGATCAAGATCTGCTCAACGATACTCCCTCCGTCCTTTAAAGAGTGTACTTCCAACATTGTTGGAGGGTCAAACTATCTCAAAGTTTGACTGAGTTTATGCAAAAATATATCAATGTTTGTGAAACCAAATAGGTATATGATGAAAATATATTTTATTATGAATCTAATGCTACTAATTTGATGACTTAAATGTTGGTGTATTATTGTATAAATACGGTCAAACATAAAAATGTTTGACTTTCCAACAATGTTGGAAGTACACTCTTCAAAGGACGGAGGGAGTAGATGGAATAATGTCCTAGCGGCCGAGGAATACGGCCTCGAGCGCCCAACCAAAAGTTACCCGAAGTGCAAATTGCTACCTCAAATCGATGATGAGGCACTTAAGCCCGTACCATCAGCGCGTAATGTGGCTGACCGACCACCACGCGGCCGGGACAAAGCGGCAACTCAAGCCGAACACCAGCCCGTACTACCTCGCCGTAAAGGCAGAGATATAACAGCTCGGGGATATACATATGACCTGCGGCAGGACCTGGACAGTAGAGCAGGTCAGACCAGATCGATCTACGGATCGCGGGGGCGTGCCCCGACACGCAATGACGGCTATCTAGCCGGACGTGACAAGCATAATCATGCCCAGGCCGGAAACCGCAGACGGACTCCATCCGAGCTACGTCGCGACTTGGCCCGATATAGAGGTGCTGCACACACCCTTTGCTTCACTGATGAAGTAATGGAGCATGAATTCGCAGAAGGGTTTAAACCCGTGAACATCGAATCATATGATGGAACAACAGACCCCGCGGTATGGATCGAAGATTTTCTTCTCCATATTCATATGGCCCATGGTGATGATCTTCATGCCATCAAATACCTCCCACTAAAACTCAAGGGACCAACTCGACACTGGTTGAACAGCCTGCCTGAAAACTCCATTGGCAGCTGGGAGGACCTGGAAGACGCCTTCCGTGACAACTTCCAAGGTACATACGTCCGACCTCCGGATGCCGATGACCTAAGTCACATAGTCCAACAGCCCGGAGAGTCAGCCAGGAAATTCTGGACTAGGTTCTTAACTAAAAAGAACCAGATCATCGACTGTCCGGATGCCAAAGCCCTAGCGGCCTTTAAGCAGAACATCCGCGACGAATGGCTCGCCCGACACCTCGGCCAGGAAAAGCCGAAGTCCATGGCAGCCCTCACGGCACTCATCACCCGCTTTTGCGCGGGCGAAGATAGTTCGCTAGCCCGTAGCAATGACAATGCAAGCAAACCTGGCACCTTTGAAGCCAGAAATAGAAACGGCAAGCCCCGACGCAGCAGACACAAGCGTCGAAGCAACGATAACAATACCGATGACATGGCGGTCAACGCCGGATTCAGTGGCTCCAATTCTGGCCAGCGGAAGAAGCCATTTAAAAGGAACAATCCGGGCTCATCCAGCTTGGACTGCATACTCGATCGTCCGTGTCAGATACACGACACCCTCGATAAGCCAGCCAATCATACCAACAGAAGCTGTTGGGTCTTTAAGCAGGCTTGCAAGTTAAATGTCGAGAACAAGGAGAAGGGGTCGCAAAGCAAGGACGATGACGAGGAGGCCCGTCCATCGAACACAGGGGGACAAAAGAAGTTTCCCCCTCATGTTAAAATGGTGAACATGATATACGTCAACCATATCCCCAAGGGGGAGCACAAACGCACGCTCAGGGACGTCTATGCGATAGAGCCAGTCGCCCCAAAATTCAACCCATGGTCGTCCTGCCCGATCACCTTCCATCGCAGGGACCATCCGACCAGTATCCGCCATGGCGGTTCAGCCGCACTGGTCTAAGGGAGTCCTAGATTGGGGGGTCCTCGGATAGCTGGACTATATACTTTAGCCGGACTGTTGGACTATGAAGATACAAGATTGAAGACTTTGTCCCGTGTCCGGATGGGACTCTGCTTAGCGTGGAAGGCAAGCTTGGAACCACATGTATGTAGATCTCCTCCCTTGTAACCGACTCTGTGTAACCCTAGCCCCCTCCGGTGTCTATATAAACCGAAGGGTTTAGTCCGTAGGACAACAACAATCATACCATAGGCTAGCTTCTAGGGTTTAGCCTCTACGATCTCGTGGTAGATCAACTCTTGTAATACTCATATCATCAAGATTAATCAAGCGAGGAAGTAGGGTATTACCTCCATCGAGAGGGCCCAAACCTGGGTAAACATCGTGTCCCCGCCTCCTGTTACCATCCGCCTTAGACGCACAGTTCGGGACCCCCTACCCGAGATCTGCCGCTTTTGACACCGACATTGGTGCTTTCATTGAGAGTTCCGTTGTGCCGTCACCTCAAGGTTTGATGGCCCCTTCGATCATCGGCAACGATGCGATCCAGGGTGAGGTTTTCCTCCCCGAACAGATCTTCGTGTTTGGCAGCTTCGCACTGCGGGCAACTCGCTTGGCCATCTGGAGCAGATCAAGAGCTACACCCTTGGCCATTAGGTTAGGTTTGGAAACTTGAACTATACTGCCGATATCTGCGGAGACTCGATCTTCGACGGATTCGAGCATGTGTCGAATACGCCCGCATGCGATCCACGATGAGCACGACTTAACCTTGCCGCGGACGGTGTTCGGGAGATCACACCTGTGCCTACTCCGGCCCTAGATTCGGAGTCGATTACGTCGTCCGAGGACGGGTGGATGGACCCTGCCTCAGAGGCCACACACTCAGTGGCGATAGAGCCGAATACTTACTTCACCTCCTATGAGACCTGTGTTGCCGAATCCTCAGATTCATCCCCGGCCACAGGCCCCGAACCGCCGGTGTCCATGCCTACCGAATCAGATTGGGCGCCGATCATGGAGTTCACCTCCACGGATATCTTTCAGCACTCGCCTTTTGGCGATGTGATAAATTCATTAAGGTCTCTCTCCTTGTCAGGAGAACCTTGGCCGAACTATGTCTGGCTAGAATGGGATGCGGATGACGAAGAAATTCACTCCCCACCCACCACCCACTTACTAGCCACTGTCGATGATTTAACCGACATGCTCGATTTCGGCTCCGAAGACATCGACGGTATTGATACATCCATTTTGCATCATGCTTTTATATCGATATTTATTGCATTATGGGCTGTTATTACACATTATGTCACAATACTTATGCCTATTCTCTCTTATTTTACAAGGTTTACATAAGGAGGAGAATGCGTGAATTTGGAATTACGAAATGGAAAAGGAGCAAATATTATAGACCTATTCTGCACAACTCCAAAAGTCCTGAAACTCCACGAAAGTTACTTTTTGAAAATAATAAAAAATATTGAGCGAAAGAAGTACGTCAGAGGGGGCCCCACCTGGCCACGAGGGTGGGGGAGCGCCCTACCCCCCAGGGCGCGCCCCCATGCCTCGTGGGTCCCCTGTTGGCTCTCCGGTGACCATCTTCTGCTATATGAAGTATTTCTTCAAGGAAAAAAATCATAAGCAACCTTTCGGGACGAGACTCCGCTGCCACGAGGCGGAACCTTGGCAGAACCAATCTAGGGCTCGGCGTGAGGCTGTTACGCCGGGGACACTTCCCTCGGGAGGGGGAAATCATCGCCATCGTCATCACCAACGCTCCTCTCGCCGGGAGAGGGCAATCTCCATCAACATCTTCACCAGCACCATCTCCTCTCAAAACCCTAGGTCATCTCTTGTATCCAATTCTTGTCTCCAAGTCCGAGATTGGTAGGTTGCTAGTAGTGTTGATTACTCCTTGTAGTTGATGCTAGTTGGTTTATTTGGTGGAAGATCATATGTTCAGATATGCATATTAATACCTCTCTGGTTATGAACATGAATATGCTTTGTGAGTAGTTACATTTGTTCCTGAGGACATGGGAGAAGTCTTGCTATTAGTAGTCATGTGAATTTGGTATTCGTTTGATATTTTGATGAGATGTATGTTGTCTAGCCTCTAGTTGTGTTATGTGAGCGTCGACTACATAACACTTCACCATTATTTGGGCCTAGAGGAAGGCATTGGGAAGTAATAAGTAGAGCGATGGGTTGCTAGAGTGATGAAGCTTAAACCCTAGTTTATGCGTTGCTTCGTAAGGGGCTGATTTGAATCCATATGTTTCATGCTATGGTTAGGTTTACCTTAATACTTTTGTTGTAGTTGCGAATGCTTGCAATAGAGGTTAATCATAAGTGGGATGCTTGTTCAAGTAAGAACAGCACCCAAGCACCGGTCCACCCACATATCAAATTATCAAAGTACGTAACGCGAATCATATGAACGTGATGAAAACTAGCTTGACGATAATTCCCATGTGTCCTCGGAGCGCTTTTCTCTATATAAGAGTTTGTCGAGGGCTTGTCCTTTGCTACAAAAAAGGATTGGGCCACCTTGCTACACTTTATTTACTTTTGTTACTTGTTGCTCGTTACAAATTATCCTATCACAAAACTATCTCTGTTACCACTTATTTGAGTACTTACGAGAGAATACCTTGCTGAAAACCGCTTATCATTTCCTTCTACTCCTCGTTGGGTTCGACACTCTTACTTATCGAAAGGACTACGATAGATCCCCTATACTTGTGGGTCATCAAGACTCTTTTAAAGGCGCTGCCGGGGAGTGAAGCGCCTTTGGTAGGTGGAATTTGGTAAGGAAAAATTTATATAGTGTGCTGAAATTTACTGTCACTTGGTACTATGGAAAGTAATCCTCTGAGGGCTTGTTCGGGGTATCTTCGCCCGACCAAGAGAGCAAAGAGTTGCTCCTCAACCTACTGAACCTACTGAAAATGAAAATGTTCCTTTGAAGTTCCTTCGGTATGTTAGAAAAACTACTAGCTAATCCTTTTGCGGAGATGGAACAAAGCATCCTGATGAGCACCTAATATATGTGGATGAAGTTTGTGGATTATTTAAGCTTGCAGGTATACCCGATGATGTTGTTAAGAAGAAGGTCTTCCCTTTATCTTTGAAGTAAGATGCATCGACATGGTATAGGCTATGTGATGATACGGGATCATGGAACTATAAACGATTGAAATTGTAATTTCATCAGAAGTTTTATCCTATGCATCTTGTTCACCGTGATCGCAATTATATATATAATTTTTGGCCTCACGAAGGAGAAAGCATCGCTCAAGCTTGGGGGATGCTTAAATCAATGTTATATTCATGCCCCAATCATGAGCTCCCAAGAGAAATAATTATTCAAAGTTTTTATGCTCGGCTTTCTGATAACAATCGCACCATGCTTGATACTTCTTGTGTTGGCTCTTTTATGATGAAGACTATTGAATTCAAATGGAATTTATTGGATAGAATTAAACGCAACTCTGAAGATCGGGATCTTGACGAAGGTAAGGAGTCAGGTATGACACCTAAGTTTGATTGTGTTAAATCTTTTATGGATACCGAAGTTTTTCGTAAATTTAGCACTAAATATGGACTTGACTACGAGATAGTAGCTTCTTTCTCGTGAATCTTTGTCTGCTTATGTTGATCTCCCTAAGGAGAAGTGGTTTAAATATCATCCTCCCATAGAAGTAAAAGTAGCTGCACCTGTTAAAGTTGAAGAAAAGACTATCACTTATAATGATCATATTGTTCCTACTTCTTATGTTGAGAAACCACCTTTCCCTGTTAGGATAAAGGATCATGCTAAAGCTTCAACTGTGGTTCGTAAAAGCAATATTAGAATTTATACACCTCCTGAGAAGATTAAAGTTGAACCTAATATTGCTATTGTTAAAGATCGCTTGGCTGATAATATTGATGGGCATGTTATTTATTTCTGTGGTGAAACTGCTAGAATTGCCAAACCTTGTGCTAAAGATAAACATAGACATGTGGTAGGCATACCTGTTATTTCTGTTAAAATAGGAGATCATTGTTATCATGGCTTATGTGATATGGGTGCTAGTGTTAGCACAATACCTTACAACTTATACAAAGAAATTATGCATGATATTGCACCTGCTGAGATAGAAGATATTTATGTCACAATTAAACTTGCCAATAGAGATACTATTTCACCAATGGGAATTGTTAGAGAAGTTGAAGTCTTGTGTGTGAAAACTAAATATCCTGCTGATTTTCTGTTCTTGGTTCCCCACAAGATAGCTTTTGTCCCATTATATTTGGTAGACCCTTCTTGAACACAGTTAATGCTAGGATAGACTGTGAAAAGAATGTTGTTACTATTGGCTTGGGTGATATGTCTCATGAGTTTAATTTCTCTAAATTTAGTAGACAACACCGTGAAGAGGAATTGCCTAGTAAGGATGAAATTATTGGTCTTGCTTCTATTGCCGTACCTCCAAGTGTCCTTTAGAACAATATTTGCTAGACCATGAAAATGATATGTTTATGAATGAAAGAAGGGAAGTAAATGAAGTGTTCTTTAAACAGGAACCTATCCTGAAACACAATTTGCCTGTTTGAAATCCTAGGGGATCCTCCTCCACCCAAGGGTGATCCCGTGTTTGAGCTCAAACCTTTACCTGATACTCTTAAATATGCTTATCTCGATGAGAAAAAGATATATCCTGTTATTATTAGTGCTAACCTTTCAGAGCATGAAGAAGCGAGACTATTGAAAACTCTGAAGAAGCATCGTGCTGCCATTGGATATACTCTTGATGATCTTAAGGGCATTAGTCCCACTCTATGTCAACATAAAATAAATTTGGAAGAAGATGCCAAACTAGTTGTTGATCATCAACGACGGCTGAATCCCAAAGTGAAAGAAGTGGTAAGAAAGGAAATACTAAAGCTACTTGAGGCAGGTATAATTTATCCCGTTGCTGATAGTCAGTGGGTAAGTCCTGTACATTGCGTCCCTAAGAAAGGAGGTATTACCGTCGTTCCTAATGATAAAGATGAATTAATTCTGCAAAGAATTATTACAGGTTATAGGATGGTAATTGATTTCCGCAAATTAAATAAGGCCACTAAGAAAGATCATTACCCGTTACCTTTTATCGACCAAATGCTAGAAAGATTATGCAAACATACACATTTTTGCTTTCTAGATGGTTATTCTGGTTTCTCTCAAATACCTGTGTCAGCCAATGATCAATAAAAGACTACTTTTACTTGCCCTTTTGGTACTATTGCTTATAGACGTATGCCTTTTGGTTTACGTAATGCACCTGCTACCTTTCAAAGATGCATGATGGCTATATTCTCTGACTTTTGTGAAAAGATTTGTGAGGTTTTCATGGACGACTTTTCCGTCTATGGATCCTCTTTTGATGGTTGCTTGAGCAACCTTGATCGAAGTTCTTGAGAGATGTGAAGAGACTAATCTTGTCTTGAATTGGGAAAAGTGCCACTTTATGGTTAATGAAGGTATTGTCTTGGGGCATAAAGTTTCCGAAAGAGGTATTGAGGTTGATAAAGCAAAGGTTGATGCTATTGAAAAGATGACATGTCCCAAGGACATCAAAGGTATAAGAAGTTTCCTTGATCATGCCGGATTTTGAGGTTCATTAAGGACTTCTCAAAAATTTCTCGGCCTCTGACTAATTTATTACAAAAAGATATACCATTTGTCTTTGATGATGATTGTGTAGAAGCATTTGAAATACTTAAGAAAGCATTGATCTCTTGCACCTATTGTTCAGCCAATTGATTGGAATTTACCTTTTGAAATTATGTGTGATGCTAGTGATTATGTTGTAGGTGCTGTTCTAGGGCAAAGAGTTGATAAGAAATTAAATGTTATTCAATATGCTAGTAAAACTCTAGACAATGCTCAAAGAAATTATGCTACTACTGAAAAAGAATTCTTAGCAATCGTATTTGCTTGTGATAAGTTCAGGCCTTATATTGTTGATTCTAAAGTAACTATTCACACTGATCATGCTGCTATTAAATATCTTATGGAAAAGAAAGATGCTAAACCTAGACTTATTAGATGGGTTCTCTTGCTACAAGAATTTGATTTGCATATTGTTGATAGAAAGGGAGCTGAGAACCCCGGTGCAGACAACTTGTCTAGGTTAGAACATGTTCTTGATGACCCACTACCTATTGATGATAGCTTTCACGATGAGCAATTAAATGTCATAAATGCTTCTCGTCTTTGCTCCGTGGTATGCTGATTATGCTAATTATATTGTTGTTAAATTCATACCACCTAGTTTCACATACCACGAAAAGAAAAAGTTCTTCTATGATTTGAGACATTACTTTTGGGATGACCCACATCTTTATAAAGAAGGAGTAGATGGTGTTATTAGGCGTTGTGTACACAGGCATGAACAGGAGCAGATCCTACGCAAGTGTCACTCCGAAGCCTATGGAGGACACCACGCTGGAGATAGAACTACACATAAGGTATTGCAATCCGGTTTTTATTGGCCTACTCTCTTCAAAGATGCCCTTAAGTTTGTCCTATCTTGTGATGAATGTCAAAGAATTGGTAATATTAGTAGACGTCAAGAAATGCCTATGAATTATTCACTCGTTATTGAACCATTTGATGTTTGGGGCTTTGATTATATCGGACCTTTTCCTGCCTCTAATGGATATACACATATTTTAGTTGCTGTTGATTACGTTACTAAGTGGGTAGAAGCTATTCCAACTAGTAGCGCTGATCATAACACTTCTATTAAGATGCTTAAAGAAGTTATTTTTCCGAGGTTTGGAGTCCCTAGATATTTAATGACTGATGGTGGTTCATATTTTATTCATGGTGCTTTCCGCAAAATGCTTGCTAAGTATGATGTTAATCATAGAACTGCATCTCCTTATCACCCAGAGTCTAGTGGTCAAGTAGAATTGAGTAATAGAGAGCTCAAATTGGTCCAAGAAACTTGATGATGCATTATGGGCCTATAGAACTGCATATAAAAATCCTATGGGTATGTCTCTGTATAAAATGGTTTATGGAAAAGCATGTCACTTACCTCTCGAACTAGAACACAAGGCTTATTAGGCTATTAAAGAGCTCAACTATGATTTCAAACTTGCCGATGAGAAGAGGTTATTTGATATTAGCTCACTTGATGAATGGAGAACCCAAGCTTATGAAAATGCCAAGTTGTTTAAAGAAAAAGTTAAAAGATGGCATGACAAAAGGATACAAAAGCGTGAGTTTAATGTAGGTGATTATGTATTGCTATACAACTCTCGTTTAAGATTTTTTGCAGGAAAACTTCTCTCTAAATGGTAAGGCCCCTACGTTATCGAGGAGGTCTATCGTTCCGGTGCCATAAAATTCAACAACTTCGAAGGCACCAATCCGAAGGTGGTGAACGGTCAAAGAATCAAACATTATATCTCAGGCAATCCTATAAATGTTGAAACCAATGTTATTGAAACCGTAACCGGAGGAATACATAAGGGACACTTTCGGAACGTTTAGGACTCGAAAAGGAATAGGTATGTGGTACGGTAAGTAAACCGACTCCAAAACAGTTTTTAAGGCAATATTTCTCCGTTTTGGAATATTTAGAAAAATAGAAAAATAAGAAGCAGTCCGGGAAGGACACGAGGCCTCCACAAGGGTGGAGGGCGCGCCCCCCTACCTCGTGGGCACCTCATGTGCTCTCCGGACTCCGTTTTCTTGCACAATACGTATTTTGGTCGGTAAAAATTCATTATATAATCTCCCGAAGGTTTTGACTCTGTATCACGCAATTATCCTCTGTTCTTGTTTGAGCTGTTTTTCCGACAGATCTAGATTATCATGACGTCTCCAAGTGCCCCCAAGGACAAGTTCTTGAGAAGGTCATCAACCCTTACCTCATGGAGGTTCTGCGACACCCTCAAACCATTGAGATGCGTGATGGGTGGCTGCGCATCCGCGATGTTGAGGGACCAAAAGAGACCGGAAGCGTGGAGACGAGGCTCAAAGCAATGGAGCAACAAGTTTTTAAGTGCCAGGGGATGGTGGAACGTGGACTCAACTCCAACCACATGATGATTGCGGAGTTCACCAACAACCACAAGCTGGATGCCAACAACATTGGGGAGACCATCTTCAAGCTTCACGAGAAGATCGAGCACCTTCAAGCCCAAATCTATGACCTGCAAAACCAAAACTGTGAGTATGAATATATATTCAAAAGGATGAGTTTGGCTGCAGATTTGAGGATCCCGGAGACTCGATCATCCTTCTATGATGGTGAGCCTATGCCTTGGAAGATGGACGACAAGCCCGCATCATCAACATCACCACCTCCACCTTCTTCACCAACAAGGAAAGAGACATAATCACATGGGTATGGGCACTCCGCTTGGCAACTGCCAAGCTTGGGGGAGGTGAACCGGTATCGTATGACCATCACACTCCTATCTTTACCGTTTTTCTTAGTTCGATCCTATTAGTAGCATCTTGATCCAGTAGAATAAAAGTTTATGGCATGATCTAGTTTTGAATTTTGCTTTATGATCCCTCTATGTAATCGAGACCGTGAGCTATATAATAAAGATTAGTGCTAAGTCAAGGGCTTGATTATTTTGCCATGATCTTGAGTGAATAAAAGAAAAGAGAAAAAGAATAAAAAGAAATAAAAATATCATATTGATCTTACTGAGAGTAATGACTTCACATAGAAAGAGTATGATGATTAAAAGTTGTTGAGATTTGACAAACATAGTTTTGGTCATCGTTGCAATTAATAGGAAGTAATAAAGAAAGAGAGGTTGCACATATAAATATACTATCATAGACATCTGTTATGATTGGGAGCACTCATTAAAATATGACCTGCTAAAGAGTTGATGTTGGACAAGGAAGACAACGTAATGGGTTATGTTTTCTTATATCTGAGATAAAGTATGTTGTCATGGATCATCCAACATGTTGAGCTTGCCTTTCCCCCTCATGCTAGCCAAATTCTTTGCACCAAGTAGAGATACTACTTGTGCTTCCAAAAACCCTTAAACCAGTTTTGCCATGAGAGTCCACCATATCTACCTATGGATTGAGTAAGTTGTCATCGATGCAAGCAATGAAAATTGCTCGCTAAATATGTATGATTGATTTGTGTAGAGGAAATAAGCTTTATACGATCTTGTGATGTGGAAGAAATAAAAGCGACGGACTGCATAATAAATGTTCATATCACAAGGGGCAATATAAAGTGACGTTCTTTCGCATTAAGATTTTGTGCATCCAACCCTGAAAGCGCATGGCAACCTCTGCTTCCCTCTGCGAAAGGGCCTATCTTTTACTATTATCTTCTACCTTATGCAAGAGTCATGGTGATCTTCACCTTTCCTTTTTACATTTTATCCTTTGGCAAGCACAGGGTGTTGGAAAGATCCTGACAGATATATCTAATTGGATGTAAGTTAGCATGAGTTATTATTGTTGACATTACCCTTGAGGTAAAAGGTTGGGAGGCGAAACTATAAGCCCCTATCTTTCTCTGTGTCCGATTAAAACTCTGTAACCACAAGTATTGCGTGAGAGTTAGAAATTATGAAAGACTAAATGATAGTTGAGTATGTGGACTTGCTAGAAAGCTCTGACATAGACTCTTTCTGATGTTATGATAAATTGCAATTGCTTCAGTGACTGAGATTATAGTTTGTTGGTTCTCAATGAAGTTTATGATTCATACTTTTGCATTGTGAATAGATTATTACTTGAGCATAAGAAATCATATAACAATATCCTTATATGTTGTTGTTATGAGAATAATCATGATGCCCTCATGTCCGTATTTTATTTTTATCGACACCTCTACCTCTAAACATGAGGATAAGCGAGGTCTAAGCTTAGGGGAGTTGATACGTCCATTTTGCATCATGCTTTTATATCAATATTTATCGCATTATGGGCTGTTATTACACGTTATGTCACAATACTTATGCCTATTCTCTCTTATTTTATAAGGTTTACATAAGGAGGGAGAATGTCGGCAATTTGGAATTACAGGCTGGAAAAGGAGCAAATATTAGAGACCTATTCTGCACAACTCCAAAAGTCCTGAAACTCCACGAAAGTTATTTTTGGAAATAATAAAAAATATTGAGCGGAAGAAGTACGTCAGAGGGGGCCCCACCTGGCCACAAGGGTGGGGGCACGCCCTAACCCCCAGGGCGCGCCCCTGCCTCGTGGGCCCTTGTTGGCTTTCCGGTGGCCATCTTCTGCTATATGAAGTCTTTCGTCGAGAAAAAAAATCATAAGCAACCTTTCGGGACGAGACTCCGCCGCCACGAGGCGGAACCTTGGCGGAACCAATCTAGGGCTCCGACAGAACTATTCTGCGGGGACACTTCCCTCTGGGAGGGGGAAATCATCACCATCGTCATCACCAACGCTCCTCTCATCAGGAGAGGGCAATCTCCATCAACATCTTCACCAGCACCATCTCCTCTCAAAGCCCTAGTTCATCTCTTGTATCCAATTCTTGTCTCCAAGTCCGGGATTGGTACTAGTAGGTTGCTGATGTCTACTATGCAACTTTCTCCTTGTAGACGTTGTTGGGCCTGCAAGTGCACAGGTTTGTAGGACAGTAGCAAATTTCCCTCAAGTGGATGACCTAAGGTTTATCAATCCGTAGGAGGCGTAGGATGAAGATGGTCTCTCTCAAACAACCACGCAACCAAATAACAAAGAGTCTCTTGTGTCCCCAACACACCCAATACAATGGCAAATTGTATAGGTGCACTAGTTCGTGAAGAGATGGTAATACAAGTGCAATATGGATGGTAGATATAGGTTTTGTAATCTGAAAATATAAAAACAGCAAGGTAACTAATGATAAAAGTGAGCGTAAACGGTATTGCAATGATAGGAAACAAGGCCTAGGGTTCATACTTTCACTAGTGCAAGTTCTCTCAACAATAATAACATAGATAGATCATATAACAAGCCCTCAACATGCAACAAAGAGTCACTCCAAAGCCACTAATAGCGGAGAACAAACGTAGAGTTTATGGTAGGGTACGAAACCACCTCAAAGTTATTCTTTCGGATGGATCTATTAAGAGTTTGTACTAGAATAACACCTTAAGACACAAATCAACCAAAACCCTAATGTCACCTAGATACTCCATTGTCACCTCAAGTATCCGTGGGCATGATTATACGATACGCGTCAAACAATCTCAGATTCATCCAACCAACACAAAGTACTTCAAAGAGTGCCCCAAAGTTTCTACCGGTGAGTCAAGAAAACGTGTGCCAACCCCTATGCATAGGTTCATGGGCGGAACCATAAGTTGGTCACCAAAACATACATCAAGTGGCACGTGATATCCCATTGTCACCACAAATAAACACGACAAGACATACATCAAGTGTTCTCAAATAAAGACTCAATCCGATAAGATAACTTCAAGAGGGAAACTCAATTCATCACACGAGAGTAGAGGGGAGAAACATCATAAGATCCAACTATAATAGCAAAGCTCGCGATACATCAAGATCGTGCCATAGAGGAAACGAGAGAGAACACGAGAGAGAGAGAGAGAGAGAGATCAAACACATAGCTCTTGGTACATACCCTTAGCCCCGAGGGTGAACTACTCCCTCCTGCGTCATGGAGAGCGCCGGGATGATGAAGATGGCCACATGTGAGGTTCCCCCTCCGGCGGGGTTAAAACAGGGTCCCGATTGGTTTTGGTGGCTCTGGAGGTTTTCTTGGTTGGCGGAACTCCCGATCTATCTTCTGATGCGGAAGTTTTACGATATGTAGGTATATATGGGTGCAAAAGTGCGTCGGTGGAGCTCGGGGCCCCACGAGGCAGGGGCGCGCCCTGGGGGGTGGGCGCGCCCCACCCTCGTGTGGCCAGCTCAGCGTATCTTGACGTGAGAGTCCAAGTCTATCCGGTGGCTTTCCTTCCAAAAATAACTTCTCCAGTTGATTTCGTTCCGTTTTGACTCCGTCACGATATTCCTTTTCCTCGAAAAACCTTGAAATAGGCATAAAAAAGCAAATCGGGCTGGGCCTCTGGTTAATAGGTTAGTCCCAAAAATAATATAGAAGTGGATAATAAAGCCCAATATTGCCCAAAACAGTAACAATATAGCATGGAGCAATCAAAAAATTATAGATACGTTGGAGACGTATCAAGCATCCCCAAGCTTAATTCCTGCTCGTCCTCGAGTAGGTAAATGATAAAAAAGATAATTTTTGATGTGGAATGCTAGTTGTCATAATTTCAATGTAATTCTTCTTAATTGTGGTATGAATATTCAGATCCGAAAGATTCAAGACAAAAGTTCATACTAACATAAAAATAATAATATTTCAAGCATACTAACAAAGCAATCATGTCTTCTCAAAATAACATGGCCAAAGAAAGTTATCCCTACAAAATCATATAGTCTGGCTATGCTCTATCTTCACCACACAAAGTATTTAAATCATGCACAACCCGATGACAAGCCAAGCAATTGTTTCATACTTTTGACATTCTCAAAACTTTTTCAATCTTCACGCAATACATGAGCGTGAGCCATGGACATAGCACTATAGGTGGAATAGAATGGTGGTTATGGAGAAGACAAAAGGAGAAGATAGTCTCACATCAACTAGGCGTATCAACGGGCTATGGAGATGCCCATCAATAGATATCAATGTGAGTGAGTAGGGATTGCCATGCAGCGGATGCACTAGAGCTATAAGTATATGAAAGCTCAACAAAAGAAACTAAGTGGGTGTGCATCCAACTCGCTTGCTCATGAAGACCTAGGGCATTTTGAGGAAGCCCATCATTGGAATATACAAGCCAAGTTCTATAATGAAAGATTCCCACTAGTATCTGAAAGTGATATCATAGGAGACTCTCTATCATGACGATCATGGTGCTACTTTGAAGCACAAGTGTGGTAAAAGGATAGTAGCATTGCCCTTCTCTCTTTTTCTCTCATTTTTTATTTTTTATTTTTTTATTTGGGCCTTTTCTCTTTTTTTTATGGCCTCTTTTTCTCCTTTTTTATTTTTAGTCCGAGTCTCATCCCGACTTGTGGGGAATCATGGTCTCCATCATCCTTTCCTCCTTGGGACAATGCTCTAAAAATGATGATCATCACACTTTTATTTTCTTACAACTCAAAAATTACAACTCGATACTTAGAACAAAATATGACTCTATATGAATGCCTCGGTGATGTCTTAGGGATGTGCAATGACTCATGAGTGACATGTATGAAAGAATTATGAGCGGTGGCTTTGCCACAAATACGATGCCAACTACATGATCATGCAAAGCAATATGACAATGATGGAGCGTGTCATAATAAGCGGAGCGGTGGAAAGTTGCATGGCAATATATCTTGGAATGGCTATGGAAATGCCATAATAGGTAGGTATGGTGGCTGTTTTGAGGAAGGTATATGGTGGGTGTATGATACTGGCGAAAGGTGTGTGGTATTAGAGTGGCTAGCAATGGTGGAAGGAAGAAGGGTGCGTATAATCCATGGACTCAACATTAGTCATAAAGAACTCATATACTTATTGCAAAAATCTACAAGTTATCAAAGCAAAGTATTACGCGCATGCTCCTAGGGGATAGATTGGTAGGAAAAGACCATCGCTCGTCCCCGACCGCCACTCATAAGGAAGACATTCAATAAATAAATCATGCTCCGACTTCATCACATAACGGTTCACCATACGTGCATGCTACGGGAATCACAAACTTTTAACACAAGTATTTCTCAAATTCACAACTACTCAACTAGCATGACTCTAATATCACCATCTTCATATCTCAAAACAATTATCAAGCATCAAACTTTTCTTAGTATTCAACACACTCATAAGAATTCTTACAAATCTTGTATGCTTAGCATATTAGGATTATTAAAGCAAATTACCATGCTATTTAAGACTCTAAAAATAATATAAGTGAAGAATGAGAGTTCATCTATTTCTTCAAAATAAAACCACCACCGTGCTCTAAAAGATATAAGTGAAGCACTAGAGCAAACGACAAACTACTCCAACAAGATATAAGTGAAGATCAATGAGTAGTTAAATAATTGTGCAACTATATGAAGACTCTCCCATTTAAGAATTTCAGATCTTGGTATTTTATTCAAACAGCAAGCAAAACAAAATAAAATAACATTGCAAGGGTAGCACAACTCATGTGAAGAAGCAAAAACTTAGGCTCAACCGATACTAACTGATAGTTGTTGAAGAAGAAAGGTGGGATGCCTACACGGGCATCCCCAAGCTTAGATGCTTGAGACTTCTTGAAATATTATCTTGGGGTGCCTTGGGCATCCCCAAGCTTGAACTTTTGTGTCTCCTTAATTCCTCCCATATCATGGTTTCTCTTTTTATCAAAAGCTTCATTCACAACAAACTCAACAAGAACTCGTGAGATAGGTTAGTATAAACCAATGCAAAACCTTATAATTTTCTACTGTAAAAAATCACTAACATTATTATTCAACATTGCATACTACATGCCTCTGCATATTTAATACTCCTATCCTCAAATAGAATCATTAAACAAGCAAACATATGCAAACAACGCAAACATAACAGCAATCTGCCAAAACAGTACAGTCTGTAAAGAATGCAAGAGTATCAATACTTCCCTAACTCCAAAAATTATGAACTAAAATTCCCACTGTAATAAATTTATCAGAGCTCAATATGCAAAAAGATTCAACATTATACCACTCTCTTACTTTTCTAGGGAATTTTTGCAACAGCGGTAAACTTTCTTTTTTCAAACAGCAACATGTATAGTAGCAAAATAAGCATGGCAAAGGCTATCCTTGACCTTTTTTTTATTGAAACTAAATATTAAAAACATTATTCTAAATAACAGCAAGCAAATACTAACAAGAGAAAATGACGCTCCAAGCAAAACACATATCATGTGGTGAATAAAAATATAGCTCCAAGTAAAGTTACCGATGAACGAAGACGAAAGAGGAGATGCCTTCCGGGGGCATCCCCAAGCTTAGGCTCTTGGTTGTCCTTGAATATTGCCTTCGGGTGCCTTGGGCATCCCCAAGCTTAGGCACTTACCACTCCTTATTCCATAGTCCATCGAATCTTTACCCAAAACTTGAAAACTTCACAACACAAAACTTAACAGAAAACTCGTGAGCTTCGTTAGCGAAACAAAACAAAACACCACTTCAAGGTACTGTAATGAACTCATTCTTTATTTATATTGGTGTTAAACCTAATTTATTCCAACTTCTCTACGGTTTATAAACTATTTTACTAGCCATAGAGTCATCAAAATAAGCAAACGACACACGAAAAACAGAATCTGTCAAAAACAGAACAGTCTGTAGTAATCTGTAACTAACGCAAACTTCTGGAACTCCAAAAAATCTAAAATAAATTGGTGGACCTGAGGAATTTGTCTAGTAATCATCTACAAAAAGAATCAACTAAATATCAATCTCCAGTAAAAATTTGAAGCTAATCTCGTGAGCGCTAAAGTTTCTGTTTTTTTACAGCATGATCATAAAGACTTCACCCAAGTCTTCCCAAAGGTTCTACTTGGCACAAACACTAATTAAAACATTAAACAACATCTTAACAGAACCTAGATTTATTATTTATTCCTAAACAGAACCAAAAACTAAAATAAAATTGGGTTGCCTCCCAACAAGCGCTATCGTTTAACGCCCCTAGCTAGGCATGATGATTTCAATGATGCTCACATAAAAGATAAGAATTGAAACATAAAGAGAGCATCATGAAGAATATGACTAGCACATTTAAGTCTAACCCACTTCCTATGCATAGGGACTTTGTGAGCAAACAACTTATGGGAACAATAATCAACTAGCATAGGAAGGTAAAACAAGCTTATAACTTCGAGATTTTAAGCACATAGAGAGGAAACTTGATATTATTGCAATTCCTACAAGCATATATTCCTCACTCATAATAATTTTCAGTAGCATCATGAATGAATTCAACAATATAACCAGCACCTAAAGCATTCTTTTCATGATCTACAAGCATAGAAAATTAACTACTCTCCACATAAGCAAAATTCTTCTCATGAATAATAGTGGGAGCAAACTCAACAAAACAACTATCATGTGATTCAAAATTAAGATAAAGATGAAAAGTTTCATGGTTATCATTATTATTTAAAGCATACGTGTCATCACAATAATTATCATAGATAGGAGGCATGCTTTCATCATAGTAAATTTGCTCATCAAAGCTTGGGGGACAAAAAATATCATCTTCATCAAACATAGCTTCCCCAAGCTTGTGGCTTTGCATATAATTAGCATCATGGGTATTCAAGGAATTCATACTAACAACATTGCAATCATGCCCATCATACAAGGATTTAGTGCCAAACATTTTAATGCGTTCTTCTGCTAACACTTTGGCACAATTTTCCTTCCCATCATACTCACGAAAGATATTTAAAAGATGAAGCGTAAGAGGTAAACTCAATTACATTTTTTTGTAGTTTTCTATTATAAACTAAACTAGTGCTAAAACAAGAAACAAAAAGATTCGATTGCAAGATCTAAAGATATACCTTCAAGCACTCACCTCCCAACAGCGGCGCCAGAACTGCTTGATGTCTACTACATAACCTTCTCCTTGTAGACGTTTGTTGGGCCTGCAAGTGCACAGGTTTGTAGGACAGTAGAAAATTTCCCTCAAGTGGATGACCTAGGGTTTATCAATCCGTAGGAGGCGTGGGATGAAGATGGTCTCTCTCAAACAACCACGCAACCAAATAACAAAGAGTCTCTTGTGTCCCCAACACACCCAATACAATGGCAAATTGTATAGGTGCACTAGTTCGTGAAGAGATGGTAATACAAGTGCAATATGGATGGTAGATATAGGTTTTTGTAATCTGAAAATATAAAAACAGCAAGGTAACTAATGATAAAAGTGAGCGTAAACGGTATTGCAACGATAGGAAACAAGGCCTAGGGTTCATACTTTCACTAGTGCAAGTTCTCTCAACAATATAACATAGATAGATCATATAACAAGCCCTCAACATGCAACAAAGAGTCACTCCAAAGCCACTAATAGCGGAGAACAAACGTAGAGTTTATGGTAGAGATGCGAAACCACCTCAAAGTTATTCTTTTGGATCGATCTATTAAAGAGTTCATACTAGAATAACACCTTAAGACACAAATCAACCAAAACCCTAATGTCACCTAGATACTCCATTGTCACCTCAAGTATCCGTGGGCATGATTATACGATATGCGTCACACAATCTCTGATTCATCCAACCAACACAAGTACTTCAAAGAGTGCCCCAAAGTTTCTACGGAGAGTCAAGAAAAGCGTGTGCCAACCCCTATGCATAGGTTCATGGGCGGAACCATAAGTTGGTCACCAAAACATACATCAAGTGGCACGTGATATCCCATTGTCACCACAGATAAACATGGCAAGACATACATCAAGTGTTCTCAAATAAAGACTCAATCCGATAAGATAACTTCAAGAGGGAAACTCAATTCATCACAAGAGAGTAGAGGGGAGAAACATCATAAGATCCAACTATAATAGCAAAGCTCGTGACACATCAAGATCGTGCCATAGAGGAAACACGAGAGAGAACACGAGAGAGAGAGAGAGAGAGATCAAACACATAGCTACTAGTACATACCCTTAGCCCCGAGGGTGAACTAATCCCTCCTCGTCATGGAGAGCGCCGGGATGGTGAAGATGGCCACAGTGTGAGATTCCCCCTTCCGGCGGGGGTTAGGAACAGGGTCCCGATTAGTTTTGGTGGCTCACGGGAGGTTTCTTGGTGGCGGAACTCCCAATCTATCTTCTGTTCTGGAAGTTTTATGATACGTAGGTATAATGGGTGCAAGGGGTACGTCGGTGGAGCTTCGGGGGCCCCACGAGGCAGGGGGGCGCGCCCCCCACCCTCGTGTCCAGCTCCTGTATCTTCTGACGTAGAGTCCAAGTCTATCCGGTGGCTTTCCTTCCAAAAATAACTTCTCCAGTTGATTTCGTTCCGTTTCTACTCCGTCTGATATTCCTTTTCCTCGAAACACTGCAATAGGCATAAAACAGCAAATCAAATTTGGGCCTCCGGTTAATAGGTTAGTCCCAAAAATAATATAAAAGTGGATAATAAAGCCCAATATTGCCCAAAACAGTAGATAATATAGCATGGAGCAATCAAAAAATATAGATACGTTGGAGACGTATCAGTTGCTAGTAGTGTTGATTACTCCTTGTAGTTGATGCTAGTTGGTTTATTTGGTGGAAGATTGAAAGCACAAGTGCTCCCTAGATGGTTTTGGTAATTAATGTCAACATATCTCTTGTTGGACTAACACTTTTACCTAGTATGTTTCAGATGAGTTCAACAAAAGAAGTGGCGTGGACTAGTGGATGTGGAACCCCTTCAAGATGCTAAGGACAAAGGATTGGCTCAAGCTCAAAGCTCAAGACTCTACATTTTATATTTTAGTGATCCAAGATCACATTGAGTCTATAGGAAAAGCCAATACTATCAAGGAGGGATGAGGTGTTACTTAATGGCTTACTCGCTCAAAATGCTTAGTGATATGCTCCAAAGCCCTCAACTACTTTCTCACATCCACATATGACCTAAACCAAAAGTCAAACTCGGCCCCACCGATTCTTTCTGTCTGCGCCACCGAGTTCGGAGATGTCATAGCCTTGCCACAAACCCTAGGCAAATCGGTCTCATCGATAGGGATCTCGATCTCGCCGAGATGGGATTATAATCTCTCTGTTTCCCTTCGTAATGTTTGGTACCAATTAGAGATGAGCGACCGTCCCAAGAGATTGCAATGTAAACTCTCTGTTTCCTTTTCGTAACATTTCGGTGCATGCCAAACGAAGCGAACCGATCCCACCGAGTTTACGACCAACTCTACGGTTAGCTTATTACCAAAATCGGTCTCACCGAGTTTGTGTATGTCGGTCTCACCGAGATTATGTTATGCCCTAACCCTAACCATATCGGTCTTACTGAGTTGCATGTCGGTCCCAATCAAGAAAATCCTATGATCACTAGATTTGTTGAATCGGTCCGACCGAGTTTCTCAATTCGGTCCCACCGAGATTGGCAAGTTGTGTGTAACGGTTAGATTTTGTGTGGAGGCTATATATACCCCCTCCACCTCCTCTTCATTCATGGAGAGAGCCATCAGAATGAACCTACACTTCCAACTTACATTTTCTGAGAAAGAACCACCTACACTTGTGTTGAGACCAAGATATTCCATTCCTACCATATGAATCTTGATCTCTAGCCTTCCCCAAGTTGCTTTCCACTCAAATCTTCTTTCCACCAAATCCAAATCCTTTGAGAGAGAGTTGAGTGTTGGGGAGACTATCATTTGAAGCACAAGAGCAAGGAGTGCATCATCAACACACCATTTGTTACTTCTTGGAGAGTGGTGTCTCCTAGATTGGCTAGGTGTCACTCGGGAGACTCCGACAAGATTGTGGAGTTGAACCAAGGAGTTTGTAAGGGCAAGGAGATTGCCTACTTCGTGAAGATCTACCGCTAGTGAGGCAAGTCCTTCGTGGGCGCTGACGGCCATGGTGGGATAGACAAGGTTGCTTCTTCATGGACCCTTCGTGGGTGGGGCCCTCCGTGGGCTCGCGCAACCATTACCCTTCGTGGGTTGAAGTCTCCATCAACGTGGATGTACGATAGCACCACCTATCGGAACCACGACAAAAACATCCGTGTCTCCAATTGCGTTTGAATTCTCCAATCCCATCCCTTTACATTCTTGCAAGTTGCATGCTCTACTTTCCGCTGCTCATATACTCTTTGCATGCTTGCTTGCTATGTATTGTGATTGTTAAACTTGTGCCAGAAACTCCACTCCAACTTAAAGAAGTTAAAAACTGCAACTTTTGGTACTTAGTGTCTAATCACCCCCCCCCTCTAGACACCTCTTCTCGATCCTTTCAATTGGTATCAGAGCGTTGGTTTCCATTGCTTTGGTTTAATCACCCTTGGAGGAAGGTGGATGAGTCTACTTTGGGAGTGTTAGACATAGACTGCCTATACTTGATGGGGAGTATTTTCATGAGTGGAAAAATGAGATGCTTGTGATTTTCAATCAATATCATTTGAACAAGTACATTGCTAGCCCTTGTGCACCTCATGTTGATCCTATGCATCCTACTCTTGATGAGTCAATTGATATGATTCGCAATCTTAGAACTGTTAATATTATCACTAGAGGCTTGCCTAGAAACTTGATTGGATGTTTGCCTACTCTTAAGTGTTCCTACACCATATGGAAATTTCTTGAGGAACGTTTTCCAAATTATTCCTTGAAAAATCTAGATGAAATTCTCCATAAGTCTATTGCCTTGAGTAAGATGAATTCTAGTGATCCTAGCTTTGGTGATTGTCTATTTGAGCTTACAAATCTCATGCGTGCCATAGGAGATGTTGGAATCATTAGCAATATCATTTCCGAAGCTATTAGAATCCATAAAGACAATCATAGAAATGATCATTTGTCTAATGAATTACCCTCTCTAGGAATTGATCAATCACAAGATGATGTTGAACATGAATACTATGATATTGATGATGAAATGAGACACTTTGGTCTTATGGCAAATCTTCGGGGATATATGGCAGGAGGAAAGGAATGGGTTCTTGATAGTGGATGTACCGATCACATGACCGGAGATAAAGATATGTTTCGTGAGCTTGCTGAAATCGATGGTCCTCGAAAGTATGTCACTTTTGGTGATAACTCAAAGGGTAAGGTGGTTGGCCTCGGTAAGTTGTCCATATCACATGATAGATACATACAAAATGTAATTCTCTTTGATTCTATTGTCTAAAACTTACTTTGATTTTCTAGACTTGCTGATTTCGGTTTCAATGTCCTATTTACTGAAGTAGATTGCCAAGTGTTTCGTAGAGATAATCATAAAATGGTCTTTACCGGTGTATGTAGAAGTGATATATACATAGTTGATCTCACTAAAAAGGCTCAACCTAGAACTTGATTTATTGCTAAATCCTCTAAAGGTTGGTTATGGCATAGACGATTAGGTCATGTTGGCATGCGAAACCTTGACAAGCTTATTAAAGGAAATCATATCCTTGGCGTTAATGATGTCATATTTGATAAGGATAGACTTTGCAGCGCTTCTCAAGCAGGTAAACATGTTGGAGGAAGGCATCCCGTGAAGAACATCATGACCACAAGGAGGCCACTTGAGCTACTTCACATGGATATTTTTGGTCCCAACGCTTACAAAAGTCACGGTGGAAATTCTTTTGGTCTAGTTATAGTTGATGATTTTTCAAGATTTACGTGGGTGTTCTTTCTCGACGATAAATCGCAGGTTCAAAAGATCTTAAAAAACTTCGCTAGGAAGGCCCAATATCAATTTGAACTAAAGATCAAGAAGGTTCGTAGCGACAACGGAACGGAGTTCAAGAACGCAAATGTGGATACCTTTCTTGATGAAGAAGGTATTTCACACGAGTTCTCGGCTACGTACACACCTCAACAAAATGGAGTTGTTGAGAGGAAGAACCGAACGCTCATCGAAATGGCGAGAACGATGCTAGATGAGTACAAGACGCCGAAGCACTTTTGGGCGGAAGCAATTGAGACAGCTTGTCATGCAAAAAATCGCTTGTATCTTCACAAACTACTCGGCAAGACGGCATACGAGCTCCTCACTGGTAACAAACCCCAAGTTGGATACTTTCGAGTATTCAGCTCAAAGTGCTACATTCTTGATAAGCATCGTTGTTCTAAATTTGCTCCTAAGTATCATGAAGGTTTCCTACTTGGTTATGGCTCAAACTCTCACACATACCGTGTCTACAACAATTTCACCCGAAAGGTTAAAGAAACGGTAGATATGAAGTTTGACGAATCTAACGGCTCGCAAGTAGAGCAACTGCCAATTGATGTAGGAGACAAAGACCCCTCGGAAGCAATCCAAGACTTGTCTATTGGCAAGATTCGTCCAACGGAGGTGAAGGAGAGTACCTCGTACGTCCCAAGTGGAAGCTTCTACCTCACGACAAGGTGAACCAAGAGTTGATACGGAAGCATCCACAAGTGGGACACACCAAGATGAAGAAAACGAGGAAGTGCACCAAGATGAACGTCAACAACCTTCCTCTCCACCTCAACAAGAGAACGACAACGTCAACAATGAAGAAGGCCAAGAAGAAGAACAAGATGAAGAAGATGTTGAACCAATATCCAAGCAAAAGCTTTCACGAGTTCGAGCAAGAATTGCTAAAGTCCATCCCGTCGAGCAAATCTACAATGATATCCAAACCGGGAGAATCACTCGCTCTAAAACTCGTTTAGCTAACTTTTGTGAACACTACTCATTCATCTCTAGCATTGAACATATGAAGGTTGAAGAAGATTTGGAAGATCCGAATTGGATAAACGCTATGCATGAAGAGCTACACAACTTTGAGAGAAATCAAGTTTGGACATTAGTTGATAAGCCCGACAACAACCACAACATCATCGGTACCAAATGGGTGTTTCGCAACAAGCAAGATGAAGATGGACAAGTAGTTCACAACAAACCACGTCTCGTCGCCCAAGGCTACACACAAGTCGAAGGTATGGACTATGGTGAGACATACGCCCCCGTTGCTAGACTTGAGTCCATTCGCATCTTGCTTGCCTATGCTAATCACCATGATATCACCTTGTACCAAGTGGACATTAAAAGTGCTTTTCTAAATGGTGAAATACAGGAGGAAGTTTATGTTAAGCAACCTCCCGGCTTTGTTAATCCTAAGAAACCTGATCATGTTTACAAACTTCACAAAGCTCTTTATGGTCTTAAACAAGCTCCTAGAGCATGGTATAAATGCTTGACCAAGTTCCTTATTGAAAAAGGCTTTGAAATTGGAAAAATAGATTCTACTCTTTTTACTAAAAGGGTTAATGGAGAACTATTTGTGTGCCAAATTTATGTCGATGATATTATATTTGGATCAACTAACCCTCATTTTAGTGAGAAAAGTTTGGAAAGCTAATGTCGGAGAAGTTTGAGATGTCTATGATGAGTGAACTCAAATTCTTTCTTGGTTTGCAAATCAAGCAAACTAAGGAAGGTACCTTTGTCTCTCAAACGAAGTACACCAAGGACATATTCAAGAAGTTCAATATGCAAGAATGCAAAGGTATGACTACACCCATGCCTACTAGTGGACATCTTGATTTAAACAAAGATGGCGAACCAGTTGATCAAAAGGTTTATCGCTCTATGATTGGTTCATTGTTATATCTATGTGCTTCACATCCCGATATTATGCTAAGTGTATGCATGTGTGCACGATATCAAGCCGCACCTAAAGAATGTCATCTTAAAGCCGTGAAAAGGATAGTGAGATACTTAATCCATACACCAAATTTTGGCATTTGGTATCCTAAGAGGTCCTCCTTTAATCTTGTTGGCTACTCCGACTCGGGACTATGCCGTGACAAGGTTGATAGAAAGTCCACTTGGTACTTGTCAATTTCTTGGTAGATATCTTGTGTCTTGGTCCTCCAAGAAACAAAACTCGGTATCCTTATCCACCGCCAAGCGGAATACATTACCGCTGGTTCATGTTGTGCTCAATTACTTTGGATGACCCAAACTCTTAAAGATTATGGGATATATGTGAAACATGTTCCATTACTTTGTGACAATGAAAGTGCTATCAAGATTGCTCACAATCCCGTGCAACACTCTCGAACTAAGCATATTGAAGTTCGTCATCATTTCATTTGAGATCATGTTACCAAAGGGGACATTAATCTTAAGCATGTTCGCACCGAAAAGCAATTAGCGGATATATTCACTAAACCACTTGATGAGAGAGTGTTTTGCAGGTTAAGAGGTGAATTGAACATCATTGATGCTTCAAACTTGGAGTAGGAACTCCATTGGACACATGCAAGACATGAGCTTATGACTAATCCCTGATATTTCTCTTATGATGATAATCTTATGTCTTGGGTATATTTGCACCTTGCATGTGATCTAACCCTTGTAGGAACTTGGATGAATCTAAATCAATGAGGTTGCAACTCATTCACATCTTGAGCGATCTCTACATCACCAAGTCTCTACATAATGGTGGTTGAAGTCAAGGAAGCACGAAACCATTCAAACATATCCTTTGAAAAATTTATTATTGAAATTCATGATTGTCATTTTGGATACACAAGTGCTCTTCCTTGCAAAAACTAACCCATGTAGGTAGATGAACTCAAATTCCAAGTGGTGCTCCCAACTCACACAACCTTGAGCAACCCACACAAGTTCAACTACATGATCACGATCAACACCACCACCAAAGGTATGTTATTCCATCTTAGAGAAGCTTTACTCCAAGTCATGAGTCAAAGCAACTCGACAAGATGTGAATACATCAAGATACTTAAACGAAAAATGGTAACCCTATTTTGAGCTTAAGCGATGAGTATGACCTATGATCAAGTGATCTCACTTGACTCAAGTCAATATACTCTAACATAGGTGACTTTGTCACGACTATCTCTAGATGAAGTTTTCTTGTGTTCTTTTCTGTGCTCTTGCATTTGTCTCATGTATATTTGTTTCCCCTTTCAATCAAAAAAAACCTCATCTAGATTTCTTTTCTTTTCTGTTTGATCTGCATTCCCTGCATCCAATTCATTACAAATCTTTCAGTTAATTCCTTGCAAATCCTTGTGAGATCTTACTTGTCTAGTGAGCTGAGGTGACAAGTGTTTTCTCTTTGATGAACTCGGTCACACCGGTCTCTTGCTTTCGGTCCAACCGAATTCTTTGGTACAATAGAAACATACAACTTCAGTGCCACCAATTTCACTACAGGAAAGACAGCTTGCCACTTTGGTTTCTACATTCTTTTGATCCAGCTCCACTCAATGAATCTTGTCCTCGACCGACATCACATTCAACTTACTTGCTTTGTTACGTGACTCAAGGACCAAACCCATCATGACAAAAATCCAGAAGAACCCTTCTTGGAAATTGATGTCAAAGGGGGAGAGAGAGAGATCACATCAAAGCTCAATCATATCTCTAGGGGGAGAGAATACTCAAGGAGAGAGTAATCTTTAAGGATCCCAGATGCTTGGTGTTCAAGAGGAGAGATGCCATGTGTCTCCTTGAGGGGAAAGACATGTTCATATGTGCTTATTTGCATTAGCTCTGTTCACTTGTTTCCTTGAGCTCTGATTTTCTGTTCCCTATCTTCTCCCAGTATCCCATGCTAGATTCAGGGGGAGCAAGACTTCCAAGGGAAAGAAATCCTTAAATTCATTGCATATCTTTACCTTTGGGGACATGTCTATATCCAATGTGGTACTTAGTACTCACTCTACATGTCATCCCAGTCTTGGTACTCTTGTGGTTTCCTTTGTTTGCTCTGGCCAGCAGGTGTATCTATGTTATCTAACCTTGTTTACGCAGGTTCATTCCATCCTAAGTCAACTCAAGACCACAAGGTAAGTATATGCATCACAGTCATGTGTATGAGAAATTCTTGCTGATGTACATACTGTTTGCAAGAAGGACTCATGAGCATGAAGGTACATTTCCCATATTCACATCTTTTGCTCTGATGCATAAAGCCAAGATACATGTAACACATTGCTTACTCTGCCATGTTTATGCACTCACAAGCTCCTATATTCCATATTCACATGATTGCATACATGTAGGGGGAGCCTATGCATGTTACATGTCTTTCCAAAGATTTACTTGTTATTCTCTATATCCTTATTTAAAGCTTTGATGTATGTTGTCATCAATTACCAAAAAGGGGGAGATTGAAAGCACAAGTGCTCCCTAGGTGGCTTTGGTAATTAATGCCAACATATCTCTTGTTGGACTAACACTTTCACCTAGTATGTTTCAGATGAGTTCAACAAAAGAAGTGGCGTGGACTAGTGGATGTGGAACCCCTTCAAGATGCTAAGGACAAAGGATTGGCTCAAGCTCAAAACTCAAGACTCTACATTTTATATTTTAGTGATCCAAGATCACATTGAGTCTATAGGAAAAGCCAATACTATCAAGGAGGGATGAGGTGTTGCTTAATGGCTTACTTGCTCAAAATGCTTAGTGATATTCTCCAAAGCCCTCAACTACTTTCTCACATCCACATATGACCTAAACCAAAAGTCAAACTCGGCCCCGCCGATTCTTTCTATCCGGCGCCACCGAGTTCAGATGTCATAGCCACTCCACAAACCCTAGGCAAATCGGTCTCACCGATAGGGATCTCGGTCTCACTGAGATGGGATTGTAATCTCTCTGTTTCCCTTCGTACGTTTTGGTACAACCGTGATGAGCGATCGGTCCCACCGAGATTGCAATGTAAACTCTCGGTTTCCTTTTCGTAACGTTTCGGTCGCACCGAAATGAGTGAACCGGTCCCACCGAGTTTACCTGACCAACTCTCTGGTTAGCTTATTACCAAAATCGGTCTCACCGAGTTTGTGTAATCGGTCTCACCGAGATTACGTTATGCCCTAACCCTAACCATATCGGTCCTACCGAGTTGCATGTCGGTCCCAAAGAAAATCCTAACGATCACTAGATTTGCTTAATCGGTCCGACCGAAGTTTCTCAATTCGTCCCACGAGATTGGCAAGTTGTGTGTAACGGTTAGATTTTGTGTGGAGGCTATATATACCCCTCCACCTCCTCTTCATTCATGGAGAGAGCCATCAGAACGAACCTACACTTCCAACTTACATTTTCTGAGAAAGAACCACCCACACTTGTGTTGAGACCAAGATATTCCATTCCTACCATATGAATCTTGATCTCTAGCCTTCCCCAAGTTGCTTTCCACTCAATTCTTCTTTCCACCAAATCCAAATCCTGTGAGAGAGAGTTGAGTGTTGGGGAGACTATCATTTGAAGCACAAGAGCAAGGAGTTCATCATCAACACACCATTTGTTACTTCTTGGAGAGTGGTGTCTCCTAGATTGGCTAGGTGTCACTTGGGAGCCTCCGGCAAGATTGTGGAGTTGAACCAAGGAGTTTGTAAGGGCAAGGAGATTGCCTACCCGTGAAGATCTACCGCTAGTGAGGCAAGTCCTTCGTGGTGCGACGACCATGGTGGGATAGACAAGGTTGCTTCTTCGTGGACCCTTCATGGGTGGAGCCCTCCATGGACTCATGGCAACCGTTACCCTTCAGGTGGGTTGAAGTCTCCATCAACGTGGATGTACGATAGCACCACCTATCGGAACCATGACAAAAACATCCGTGTCTCCAATTGTGTTTGAATTCTCCAATCCCATCCCTTTACATTCTTGCAAGTTGCATGCTCTACTTTCCGCTGCTCATATACTCTTTGCATGCTTGCTTGTTATGTATTGTGATTGTTAAACTTGTGCCAAAAACTCCACTCCAACTTAAAGAAGTTAAAAACTGCAACTTTTGGTACTTAGTGTCTAATCACCCCCCCCCCTCTCTAGACACCTCTTCTCGATCCTTTCTAAGATCATATGTTCATATCCTTTATGCATATTAATACCTCTCTGATTATGAACATGAGTATGCTTTGTGAGTAGTTACGTTTGTTCCTGAGGACATGGGAGAAGTCTTGCTATTAGTAGTCATGTGAATTTAGTATTCGTTCGATATTTTGATGAGATGTATGTTGTCTAGCCTCTAGTGGTGTTATGTGAACGTCGACTACATAACACTTCACCATTATTTGGGCCTAGAGGAAGGCATTGGGAAGTAATAAGTAGATGATGGGTTGCTATAGTGACAGTAAGCTTAAACCCTAGTTTATGCGTTGCTTAAGTAAGGGGCTGATTTGGATCCATATGTTTTATGCTATGGTTAGGTTTACCTTAATACTTTTGTTGTAGTTGCGGATGCTTGCAATAGAGGTTAATCATAAGTGGGATTCTTGTTCAAGTAAGAACAGCACCCAAGCACCGTCCACCCACATATCAAATTATCAAAGTACCGAACGCTAATCATATGAACGTGATGAAAACTAGCTTGACGATAATTCCCATGTGTCCTCGGAGCGCTTTTCTCTATATAAGAGTTTGTCCAGGCTTGTCCTTTGCTACAAAAAGGATTGGGCCACCTTGCTGCACTTTATTTACTTTTGTTACTTGTTGCTCGTTACAAATTATCCTATCACAAAACTATCTGTTACCACTTATTTCAAGATTTGCAGAGAATACCTTGCTGAAAACCGCTTATCATTTCATACGCTCCTCGTTGGGTTCGACACTCTTACTTATCGAAAGGACTACGATAGATCCCCTATACTTGTGGGTCATCAGGTATGGACGACGATGCGAGAGATTTAACAGGAACCACCGCCCACGGTATTTGGACTACCACCTCATCATATGATATATACATGGTGGACACCCCAAAGAAGGCGATGGCGATAAGACAACGGAGGATAATCCCTCCAAGCAGCAATCCAAGCACCGACGTCAGCGGCGCCGCTCTAAGTCCCGCCACAGCAGCGATACCGGCCCAAGAGACAATAATGCTCCGGGTAGTGCCGAAGACAACGACAATCCGCTCCAGCCAGACCTCGAGCGAGAGGATGAACAAGCTAGCCCTCCAGAACAGGCAGCAGACGGAGAAACAGAGGATGACAATTACATGCCTCTCTGCGACGACAAAGTGAGCCTCGGCGATTTAAGAATTTATCGTGCACGAGGATCCTGCCGAGCAGAGCGCTTCAAGCGCCGACTTATAGCCAGAGCAAATAGCCTGAAGAAAAAGCAACAACAGCTTCGAGCTGATCAAGATCTGCTAGCGGATAGATGGACTGCAGTCCTGGCGGCCAAGGAATACAAACTCGAGCGCCCAACCAAGAGTTACCCGCGCAGGTTTCTACCCCAACTCGAGGAGGAAGCATTGAAACCTACGTCACCAGCGTATGATGCGGCTGATAGGCCACCTCGTGGCTGAGACAGAGGGGCATACCAGCCCGAAGTCCAGCCCGCACCCCGCCGCCATTCAAACAAAAATACCAAGTCCTGGGGCAACACGCGAGACCTGCGAGACGTATTGGAAAACAAAGCAGGACATGCAAGATCGATCTATGGATCACGGGGGCGTGCTCCAATGGGGAACGATGACCGTCACGCCGGATATACTAAAAGTAAATCCGGCCGGGCCGAATACAGCAGACAAGACTCGTATGAATTGCATCGTGATATAGCCGGGCACAGAGGCGCCGCACACCCCCTATGCTTCACTGATGAAGTAATGGATCATGAATTCCCAGAAGGGTTTAAACCCGTAAACATTGAATCATATGATGGTACTACAAACCCTGCAGTATGGATAGAAGACTTCTTCCTCCACATTCACATGGCCCGCGGGGATGATTTACATGCCATCAAGTATCTCCCGCTAAAACTCAAAGGGTCGGCTTGGCATTGGCTGAATAGCTTGCAGGCAAGCTCCATCGAAAGTTGGGAGAGCCTGGCAGAGGCATTCCTGGACAATTTCCAGGGCACTCATGTGCGACCGCCGGATGCTGACGATTTATGTCATATAACTCAGCAGCTAGGGGAATCGGCCAGGAAATTCTGGACCGGTTCCTAACTAAGAAGAACCAAATTGTCGACTGTCCGGATGCAGAGGCCTTAGCGGCATTTAAGCATAACATCCGTGATTTAGTGGCTCGCCCGGCATCTCGGTCAAGAGAAGCCAAAATCCATGGCAGCCCTCACGACACTTATGACCCGCTTTTGTGCGGGCAAAGATAGCTGGTTGGCTCGTAGTAACAACACAGCAAGCAAACCTGGCACATCAGAGGCCAGGGGTAGCAACGGCAAACCACGACGCAACAAACACAAGCATCACAAATATGGTGAAAACACCGAAGATACGATAGTTAATGCCGGGTTCAGGGGCCCAAAGTCCGGTCAGCGGAAAGGGCCACTCAAAAATAACAATTCGGGTCCATCCACCGACCGCATACTGATCGCCAATGCCAAATTCATGGCACCTCAGAACGCCAGCCACCCATACCAACAGAGAATGCTGGGTCTTCAAACAAGCCGGCAGAGCAAGCGCCAAAAACAGAGAAGGGAGGTCTCAAAGCGATGATGGCGACGAAGAGCCCAGATCACCGAACACAGGAGGGTAAAAGAAATTTCCCCCGCATATTCAATCGGTAAATGTGGTCAACATCACACAAATCCCCAATTCGAACCGGATAGGCACCCTTAGGGATGCCGACTTAATGGAACTAGTCGTCCCACAATATAAACTAGGACTGGTCACCTTCAATCGCACGGAGCGTCCGGTTAACGCCAATCAGGGCAATCCAGCCGCACTAGTCCTCGACCCAATAATTGACGGGTTCCACCTCACACGAGTCCTTATGGACGGAGGCAGCAGTCTAAATCTACTTTACCAGGACACAGTGCGCAAGATGGGCATCGATCATTCGGTGATCAAACCCACTAAAGTCACTTTTAGAGGCATCATACCAGGTGTGGAAGCCAGCTGCACAGGCTCCATCGCACTTCAGGTAGTCTTCGGATCACCAGACAATTACCGTACCGAAGAGTTAATCTTCGAAATCGTCCCTTTCCGCAGTGATTATCAGGCACTGCTCGGACGAACCGCGTTCGCTCGATTCAACGCGGTGCCACATTATGCCTACCGTAAGCTCAAAATGCCCGGTCCACGCGGCATCATCACGGTTAATGGCAAGGACGAACTTTACGTCGGCACCAACGAGTACACCGCTGCCTTAACAGCCTAACGAGCAGCACCTTGCAGCCGAACCTCGAGTCGACGGCCAGGCTCCCGGACACCGTCAAAGGACTCCGAACTACTACGCGGCAGTATAGCCCGGCTCGACCAGAGCTCAATTAAACACTCCGGCGAAGGCCAGGACCTCAGCGGCTCAACCGCTCTCCGGCACGCAAACATTTTTTACATTTCCTTCGCAGTTTCACCTTCGCGCCGACCAGGACGGGCGATACGGAGGCAGCTTGAACGCGCAAGGGAATCCTTAGACATTCCCCGCAATGACCATCCGGCTATACTTCGGATCCGCACTCAGCTTCTTCCCCCCTGGTCTCAGCAGGTTCCGCAGTCATATCCCCTTTTTTCTCACATTACCTGCACTTATACGCATAGACGTACTACTCAAATACAACATGTGGATTTATATGACGGTTACCTGCTGATTATTTCTTATTGAAATTCTTTTGTCAATTGGCATCCGCACACAACGATATGCCTTCAAATATGCCAGGGGCTTCGTTTACCCATAACACGGCAATAAAGTCCGAACGCCTTCACGGAAGTTCTGCACCCCGAACCTATAGCATTATATGCATCAGCTCCGAATCATGTCTTGGGTCAATAGTTTGGTTTGCCCGGCTCCCATGTTTTGGTACACAGCGTTCCGCTATATCGGCTAAGGTAGCACCGGGAGAACTATTGCGATTGTGTCCCGGTTCTTACGGACGAGCACCTCGAGAGAAAGCCGAAACTGATCACATGATACGGCGAGAGCTGGTCAGCTGTTCGAGAGGTTACAAAATCTTTAAGGATTTCTCCCGCATAATGCCATAACCAATGCAGCGTGTGATGAATCGATTTTTCTTCCAATCAGGTGCTTATAGGCCCCCCGTGCGGTCTTCCGAACACCATGGGCTGCGCCTACCTTACTAAAGCTCCTATGGCTAAGTGAGAGTGATAAAGCCCTATAGTCCGATTGCCTGGTTCATTGTGCTGAGTACCTCCTTTGAAGGACCCAAAACTGGGATAAAGAGTGCTCAAGTTTGTCCCGAACACCCCCATACTTCTTACGTGGGCGAAGATAAACGGCCAGCCAACTCTCAGGTTTAACATATAAAACGGCCGCACAGTAGGGTAAACTTTTATATAACAGGCAATAAATAAATGACCTTGTTCAAACATTACAAAGGACAACATGATTTGCATTCATGGAAATATAATGTCCTTGGTACATAGCTCCGCTGCAAGGTAGGATCCTTCCAGGACACTTTCATAATATAATTCGGGCTTGCGGTGCTCCGTCCCCTCCGGTGGCCCTTCGGTCATCAGCTTCTTAGCATCCATCTTCCCCCAGTGCACCTTTGCGCGGGCGAAGGCCATTCGCGCACCCTCTATACAGACCGACCGCTTGATGACATCAAGTCGAGGGCAGGCACTCACAAGCCGCTTCACAAGCCCAAAGTAGCTGCTTGAAATCGGCTCGGCGGGCCATAGCCGAATAATCAGATCCTTCATGGCTAGTTCCGCCGCCTTATGCAATTCGATCAGCTGTTTCAGTTGATCGACAAAAGGCACCGGATAATTCGGTGCCAAATACTACGACCAGAAGATCTTATCCGCAGTGTTCCTTTCTTCGGCTCGGTAGAATTGGGCGGCATCCGATATCCTGCGGGGCAGCGCGGCAAATACCCCTGAGAAATCCGAATTCAAAATAGAAACATAATTTTCCCCTCAAATACTTGTTGTACATGGCAAAAGCCTTACCCGCCGCGATCTTTCTCGCCTCTTGGATCCCCTGCAGGGCGCTTTGGGTTTCCCCAGGGCATCGCTTTCGTGGCTTTGATCGCCTTGGTGAGTTTGGATTCTTTCTCCATTAAACTCTGCTCCAAGGTCTCGCATTTCCTCACGGCCTCTTGCAGCTCCTGCTCAGCTTTAATAACCCTGGCCTCGTGCTTCTCGCGAAGAGCCTGCTCTATGGCTGCCTTTTTCTCGGCCTCGGCCACAGCCTTCTTAAGAGCCTCGACTTTGGTCATCATCCCTAGTGCAAATCATGAAACATATTTTATCATATCGAAAATTCATTACGCAATAAACGCGAACAAGACTTGCGCATACCTTGTTTATCTCCCAACTGCATTTTCAACTGGCCAAGTTCTTCTTTGGCCCGCTCCAGACTTTGATTCAGTCCGGAGACCTCCGCAGTATGCGAGGCACCAGCTGCTACGGACGCCTGCTTATAACGGAAGAGAAATAGATGGCATCCAATGAGTCTTCCTGTGATCCCAAATTCGATCCTCTGTCCGGTTCTTTCTTTCACCGAACAGTGTATCAGGGGCTACTATCCATACCATGACACTCTTCGAAACCTCATAAAACATACCTCATAACCTTTTATAAGGCCGATACAGGCTTCATTCAGTCCAGTCTCAGTAGACTGAATCTTCCCAATCACCGCACCCATAAGGGCACGGTGTTCATCGACGATGGAGGCACTCTTCAACGCCACCAATAAAGCATCCGACACCTCTGGCTGGACAGAGATTGCCGGTGGAACAGGCATGCCCCCTCCAGCTGAGAGAGGTTGCCTGCTTGATTCTGGAGCCGTATTGGTCTCTGGAATTGCATCCGGCTGGGAGTCGAATTCCAGATGGCCCCCGCCGTCAGCTCCCGTGGGAATTTTCTCCCCCATGTGTCCGGACCCTGAAGTTTAAACTCCAGGCGCCGCCTTCACGGTCTTTCCCTCTCCTCCTTGGCCGGGGTCCCTCTAGGACGAAGCATCGGTGTTATTCGCCTGTTTGGAGGAAGGGGCCTTCGAGGGCGTCCCGCTCTCCATAGCATCCGAGCTAAGCGAATCCTCTGATGAGGATTGTTTGGTACGAGACCTCGCCGGACTAAAAAAAATATGGCTCAGGTTAAAATATTATGCCATGATGAGTCTGGACGCATAAACGCATTTCGGATTCAATATACTCACGAATTCACCAGGGGCTGGGCCCTGGGATCCCATGCCGGGCCGCTGTCGGCGGCGGCAGTAGACTCCTCCGGAAGAGGAGCTTTTCCCCTTTTAGGCGACACGGCCTCCAAGTGTGTCGAGGCCGTCCTCTTCTTCCTTCCCCCTGCAGGGGATTCATCTTCCTCCTCCTCGTCGTCGTCTTCGGAGGCGGAACGGGCATCGGAGCCTTCGGATATTGTGTCCGAAGTGCCGCGGCGACGAAGGCCGCCCCGGGCCTTTTTGGCCTCCTGCTCGGCCGTTTTCTTCGGCACCTTGTAAGGCGCCGGGACTAGCATCTTCATCAGAAGTGGGATGGCCGGTTCTTCGGGCAGCGGGGCTGGACAATGGATCCGCTCCGCCTTCTTCGTCCAGCCCTAGGATAATTATAGAAAACACGTTAAAGCGCTTCCTTTGGGTTATGCAGATAAAAAGTATGATGACTTACCAAACTTGCAGGGCGGGACAGTTGGTACCCGCGGTCCTCGGTGGAGTCCGGCCATGATTTGCTGGACTTGAAAAGCACCTTCCAGATGTCCTTGTGCGAGGAGCCGAAAAGCTCTCGCAAGGTTTGGTGCCTGGCCGGATCGAATTCCCATAGATTGCAAGTCCGGTGTTGACAAGGCAGGATCCGGTGAACTAACTTTCACCTGGACTACATTGACAAGTTCAATGTTCTTGTCTCCCATATCTTTAACGTGCGTCTGGAGCACCAACAGTTCGTCGGACGAGGACCAGTTCAGGACCTTCTTGACCCAGAATGTAAGCCGCAGGGGGGCACCAGATCGAAACTCGGGAGTAGCGGCCCATTCCGTGCCGCGCGGCTCGGTGATATAAAACCACTGCTGTTGCCACTCCCTGAAAGAATCGTTAAAGGTGCCTGTTGGCCATATGGCATTGGGCATCTTGCTCACCATAAGCGCCTCAAGACTTTCGGCGTGCTCTCCGCCCACTACCTTGGGCTTCACATCAAAAATCTTCAGCCATAAGCGAAGTGTGGCGAGATGCGGAGAAAAGCCTCGCATTACGACAATGAATGTTGAGATGTTGAGGAAGGAATTAGGGACAGATCGTGAAGATCGATCCCATAGTAATACATGATGCCCGCGAGCGAGCGGGTGGAGGAAACCCTAGCCCATGAACAAAGTGAGGGAGGAATACCACCCTCTCGTGGGGTTCGGAGTAGGGACGATCATCTCCGCCGCCGGAGACGGTGGCTGATTTTCTTGGCCAGATACCCGGCCACCCGAAGCTTTTTGATATCCTTCTCCCGGACGGTAGAGGCCATCCATTTGCCTCCTGCTCCGGATGCGCACATTTTTGGAAGACCTTTGTGGGCAGAAAAGATGAACGCTTGGCCGCTGGAGCTCGGGCGAAGGGGAACAGATCGGGAAGAAGAAAGCGTGGGTGCGAATGGGCGTTCTTATCCCCTTATAAAGGCAGCAGGTATTCTGTGCCCCCCACTTGCCCGATAAAACCGCTTATCCCCTGGGCGCCGTAATTGATGGCGCGGTCGGGTTACCCGCACCCGTATTGATGAGAATCCCGTGAAAGGAGGGACACGATCTCTGCTTCGACAGAACGTGCCAATAAAACTGCCTCGCAACACGTGTAGTGGCAGGTTCAGAAAAACTGTTCGTCATGACCAGACACGGCAGAACATCACGTTATGAAAAACTGTCAGCAGATTAGATTTGTGGAAATATTATTCTCTCTACGGTGGTATGTGGAATTTGTTTTGTAGAGCCGGACACTGTCCTTGTGTTCGAAATCTTCCATGGAGTATTTGGAGGAGGAACCCGCCTTGCAATGCCGAAGACAATCTGCGCGCCGGACTCGTCGTCATTGAAGCCTGGTTCAAGGGCTACTGAGGGAGTCCTGGATTAGGGGGTCCTCGGATAGCCGGACTATATACGTTAGCCGGACTGTTGGACTATGAAGAATCTGTTAGGAATATGCAACTTGTATTCCCATGGGGCCATAGGCCGATATATATACATGTACAGGTGCAGGAAATATGCAGAAAACCCCTTATACAATGGGGTAAAGACAAAAGGCTACATGGCTATATATACTACTCTAACAACCCCCCTCAAACTCATGGTGGATGAACAACACTGAGTTTGGAGAGATAGAAGTCATGTTGTGCTCTTGTCTGGGCCTTCGTAAAGAAATCCGCCAGCTGTAACTCAGAAGGCACATACTGAAGAGCAACAACCTGATCCTGCACACCAAATAGCACATAAAAAGCATCAACACCAATATGCTTGGTGAGCTCATGCTTCCACCAGTGGTCGCAGCGCAATGCTAATAGCACCTGTCTTTGTCGGACAATAGCGAGAGTAGGTGTAGTGGCGAAACACCAAAATCCTAAAGTAACCACCGTAACCAAGTCACCTCTTGCCGTCAAAAGAGCCATAGCTCGCAACTCAACCTCTGCACTCGAACGGGAAACTGCGGTCTGTTTCTTCGTCTTCCAGGCAATGAGAGAACCACCAAGAACACAATATGCAGAAAGTGAACGATGATTCGAGGGATCACTAGCCCACGTAGCATCCGAAAAGGCCTGAAGCTATAATGAACTGGAGCGAGGAAAGAACAAATGGTGAGAGATCGTGCCACGAAGATAGCGGAGAACACGAAGAAGGTGACTGTAGTGGACTGAAGTGGGAGCAGAGACAAACTGACTCAAAATATGGACTGGATAAGAGATATCCGGATGAGTGACAGCTAGATAGACAAGACTCCCAACGAGATGACGATAACGCGTCGGATCAGACAAGGGGTCACCATCAGTATCACGGAGGTGAACATTGAGCTCCATGGGAGTATCAACAATGCGCCCATCAGTAAGCGCAGCACGAGCAAGAAGATCATGTATATACTTTTCCTGGGAAATAAAAAAGCCATCAGAGGTAGATGAGACTTCTATCCCAAGAAAGTACCGAAGAGGGCCAAGATCAGACATAAGAAACTGCTCACTAAGATGGGCCTTCACAAAGGCAATATACTCGGGGTCGTCACCAGTGATGATCATGTCATCGACATAGAGAAGAAGAAGAGTCCGACCACGAGCTGAAAGGTGGACAACCAGCGCTGGATCATGAGCACTCATAGAAAACCCAGCGGCAGTCACCACAGAGGCAAAACGCTCAAACCAGGCGCGAGGGGCCTACTTAAGGCCATAGAGAGAGCGACGAAGACGGCAGACCATGCCATCAGGAACTGAATACCCAGGTGGAGGCTGCATGAAAACCTCCTCACGCAGCTCACCATTAAGAAAGGCATTCTTAACATCAAGCTGAGACACAGACCAATGACGAACAGAGGCCACGGCAAGAAGTGTGCGAATAGTGGTCATATGGGCCACAGGAGCAAAAGTCTCATCGTAATCACGACCATGCTCCTGCTGAAAGCCACGAGCCACAAGGCGAGCTTTGTAGCGCTCAAGAGATCCATCGGAGCGAGTCTTAACCTTGTAGACCCACTTACAAGTGATTGGACGAACACCAGGAGGAAGAGAAACAAGGTCCCACGTGCCGGTGCGCTCAAGAGCAGCAAGCTCCTCTGCCATCGCAAACTACCATTCAGGATGAACAACAGCTTGACGATAAGTAGTCGGCTCGAGAACAGCAGCACCAACGCTTGGAAAACCAAGATGATCAACAGGCGGAAGCGGACGAGGACGTAGGCCATAAGTAGGCTGAGAGGAGGAAGATGGCACATCGATGAAGCAGCGTCGATGAGCGCATCGATGAATCGTCCACGTGAGCCTTGAACGACGAGTATAATACTGAGGCAAAGATGGAAAAATACGAGGAGGAATCACCAAGGTAGACTCAGGGGATGGAGATGAAGAAGTCACCGGGGATGAAGGTGGAGAATTCGGTGACATGCGAGGTGAGGAAACCATGGGCGATGGTGAGGGCGAATCTATGATAGGCGGAGAAGCAGGGGTAGCACTACGGATAGACAAGGGCTGAGGGGGAGTGATAGGTGTGTCGGGAAAAGTGAGGAAAGATATATCCTCCACTGAAAAGGTCGAGGAAGATGGGCGCGGATAGAAGGGACGAGACTCATCAAAAGTCACATCCCGAGAAATACGCATCCGACGACCGATAGGATCCCAACAACGATAGCCCTTATGCTCATCACTATATCCTAAGAAGACACACTCAACAGACTGAGCGGACAGTTTGGTGCGTTCACGAGGGGCTAGAAGAACATAGCAAACACAACCAAACATACGAAGCATCGAGTAATCAGAAGAACGATCAAAGAGACGTTTGAAAGGAACACCACCCTGCAGAGCAGTGGACGGCTGAAGTAGATTAGATAGGTGGAAGTGGAGATAGCCTCAGCCCAAAAGTGAGGCGGAAGAGAGGCGGCGATCATCAATGCACGAGCCGTCTCAAGAAGGTGACGACGCTTGCGCTCAGCCACGCCATTCTGAGCATGAGCACCAGGACAAGAGAACTGAGCAAGAGTACCCTGCTCGGCAAGAAACCCACGCAACATCTTGGAGATATACTCTCCAGCAGAGTCAGCACGGAACACATGAATAGGCGTAGAAAACTGAGTGTGAACCATGGCAACAAAACGCTTATAGATATACAAGACCTCACTACGAGAAGACATAAAATATATCCATGTGTGTCGAGAGAAATCGTCTATAAAGATAATATAGTAGCAATGATCTCCTTTCGAGGCAAAGGGAGCTGGACCCCAAACATCGGAGTGAACAAGGTCGAAAGGATGCTGAGACACAGTCTCGCTATGAGGATAAAATGCTTGGATACATTTCCGAGATGACAACCCTGACAGTCTAAAGACACACCGCCGAAGACGGATCCAAGAAGATCGCGTCGAACTAAAGAGGAGATACGAGAGCCACACAAATGACCAAGGCGATGATGCCACTGCTGAAAAGAGCTGGTAGACAAGGCAACAGAGGCAGAGTGACTGGCGATGGTAGCAGCGGAGGGAAGGTGAAGCCAGTCAAGCTCCCAGAGGCCCTGGGAGTCACGACGCCGGGGGCCAGCACCAAGAAGAGCACCAGTATGACGGTCTACAACAGAGCAAGAGTCGAAGTCGAGAATGACCCGACAACCTGAGTCAACAATCTGACCACCGGACATGAGCTGCATGGTTAGTCGAGGAACATGAGCAACATCAGGAACATGAAAAGATGAAGTGCTAAGAATGCCTCGACCAGTAACAGGAAGAGATGTACCATCAGCAGTAAGAACATTAACAGGAGAATCAAGAGGTCGAGCAGAGGACAGAGTAGATGAATCATGAGTCATATGAAAAGATGCTCCAGTATCAAGAATCCATGGAGATGTACCTGCTTGTGTAGAAGGTGATCTCACAATGCCAGAAGAGTCAGTAGCAGAACCAGCGAAACCTATCGATGGAGAACCAGAAGTTGGAGCTAACAGGCCTCGAAGTCGCACAAGCTCCTGCTCGGTCAGGGACTCAACTGAAGAGGTCGACGTAGAGGGACCTGACAATAGTGAGTCAGATGCAATCAGCATGCAAAGTCGCGCAATCTCCTCCTGAGTGAAGTACACAGCTGAAGTAGTCGACGTAGTAGCACTCGCAGAGCAGCGGCCGCCGCCGCCTGTGGAAGCCGCTACATGTGGCGGTGTAGCATGACCAGTAGCGTCTGCAAAGGCCAGTGGAGGAGACGAGGCCGTAGTGTCCGCAAAGGCCGGTGGCCGAGATGAGGCCGTACGCAGACAAGCACCAAGCGCCAAAGGAAGACGCGTGTGCGAGGCACAGTCGATGGAGTCATATGCACCAACATAGCCGGTGAAAGTCACGAAAGGAGTCGATGTAGAGCAACAATCACCATGTGCGAAAGTCGAAGGAGGAGCCGCAAAAGAACGACCAGCACAATCTGCGGAAGACATCGACGAAGACGACGTCACGAACGGACGAGCACCAAGCACCGAGAGACGATGCATATGTGCGACGGGACCAGTATAAGAAACACCGTCGATAGGCAACTGGGAGCAATGCAAAGACATTGTGCTGAACAACGACACTTTTTTTAGAACACAATCAGCCTGACGCACCAGAAGTACAGAACCACCTCGCGTGTGCACACCAGCCGATGGGTGTACAGCAGCCAAGCAGCCAACAGTAGGATGGCCCAAAACCGTTGCCCAAAGCAGCCACGCCCAGGTCAACTGACAACGCAGCCTCAAACAGATGGCAACGACCACGCACAGATCTCAGCGGTGGCGGACGAACGGCGGCCGGACGGTGACGGAGACAGACAGCGGCCGGAGGATGCGGGCATCACCCGCGCACGGGTCCTTCCCAAGACAAGCAGCGGCGTACTGCAGCGGCTCAATCTCAGTGGTGGGGGACGGACGGAGAAGTCCTTCGATCGCGCCCGATGTGAGCGGAGGAGTCTGCTGGCGCTTCGGGCTCGATACGTAGTCAAGACGAAGGAGTTCCAGCTCGATCCGAGTGCTCGAGGCGAATCGGATCCGACGAGGCGGACCGACCGAGATAGGTGGGAGAGAAAACGGCGGCGAAACAAAGGATGACGGCAAGAAGAACAACAAGGCGCGGGAGAGGATCAAGCACGAGTTGCGCGTGCTAAAAAAAGCCTAAGCTCTGATACCATGTTAGGAATATGCAACTTGTATTCCCATGGGGCCATAGGCCGGTATATATACATGTACAGGTGCAGGAAATATGCAGAAAACCCCTTAAACAATGTGGTAAAGACAAAAGGCTACATGGCTATATATACTACTCTAATAGATACCAGATTGAAGACTTCATCCCGTGTCCGGATGGGACTCTCCTTGGCGTGGAAGGCAAGCTTGGCAACATGGATATGTAGATCTCCTCCCTTGTAACCGACTCTGTGTAACCCTAGCCCCCTCCGGTGTCTATATAAACCGGAGGGTTTAGTCCGTAGGACAACAACAATCATACCATAGGCTAGCTTCTAGGGTTTAGCCTCTATGATCTCGTGGTAGATCAACTCTTGTAATACTCATATCATCAAGATCAATCAAGCAGGAAGTAGGGTATTACCTCCATCGAGAGGGCCCGAACCTAGGTAAACATCGTGTCCCCCGCCTCCTGTTACCATCCGCCTTAGACGCACAGTTCGGGACCCCCTACCATGGCGGTTTAGCCGCACTGGTCCTCGACCCAATCATTGATAGATTCCACCTCACGCAAGTCCTCATGGACGGTGGAAGCAGCCTTAACCTGCTCTATCAGGATATAGTGTGCAAAATGGGCATCGATCCATCAAGGATCAAGCCCACAAAAACTACCTTTAAAGGAGTTATACCAGGTGTAGAGGCCCGCTGCACAGGCTCAATCACACTGGAGGTCGTCTTCGGATCCCCGGACAACTTCCAAAGCGAAGACCTGATCTTCGATATCATTCCTTTTCGCAATGGCTATCACGCACTGCCCGGACGAACTGCATTCGCTCGATTCAATGCGGTGCCACACTATGCTTATCTCAAGCTCAAGATGCCTGGACCACGCGGTGTCATAATTGATTAATGGAAACAGGAACGCTCCCCTCTCAGACCGAAAGCGACACCGCGGTCCTGGCAGCAGAAGTACAGAGCGGCCTTATCAAGCAGAACCTTAGTTTGGCGGCCAATCTCCCGGACACTGTCAAACGAGTCCGGACTACTCCGCAGCATGAGAGTCTGGCTCGTCAGGAGTTAGACTAGCAATTCGACCTCCGTCTCAGTCCCTACCAAATGGTGGCGTTTGTACCGCGTGTACATAACTACGCACTCAAAATACCATGGGCATAGATGGAGGCATAGCTTAATTGTGGTCCACCATACGGTTCCCACACATACTTTCCCTTTTCCTTTTTTTACCATTTTTTGGTCTCTTTTTCACAGGCCCCTCCCGAGGGCCTGATCATCGGTCCTTTCGAAGGATGCATATACCAAAGGCGGCAAGCAGAACAGATGTGTGGAGGAGTCTCTAGACGTTCTTCTTGACGATCACTCTACCTGTTTTCAGGACCCGCAAGCAGCTCCTCCTTGGTCTTGGCATGTTAAATAGCCAGGTTGCTTGTCGCACTATTTGTACAAATATGCTTTGACATATCAATTAATTACAATGGAAACAGTTCGCGGCCCAACTTACGTGGCACTAGCTTACTACTTCATCTTATTATTCTTATCGATTGCACCCGTACACTTTGGTACGCTTTAATTCGCCAGGGGCTTCATTGTGCTCCATACTACGGCAACAAAGTCCGAACACTTTTTACAGTACAGTTCGGCACCCCGAATTTTAGCATTATATGCATCGGCTCCGAATCATGTCTTTGGTCAATAGTTGGGTTGCCCGGCTCCTGTGCTTGCTACCTTACGTTTCGTCCTATCGGCTAGGGTAGTAAAGGGAGAACTACTTCGATTGTGTTTACGGTTTACCGAGCAAACACCTCAAGAGAGAAAGCCAAACCGATCATCATGATGCGGCGAGAGCGGGTCAGCTATTCGGAGGTTAAAAAATCTTTTGCGATTGTTTCCGTATTATGTGATGAATCGGCCTCTGTCCGATCAGGTGTTTACAACACCCTAGTCCGGATTAAATATTAACTAGGGGTTACGCCTACATTTTTATCGTCAAACTCCTATGGCTAAGTGAGGGTGATAAAGCCACATAGTCTGATTGCCTGGTTCGTTGCGCTAAACACCTCCTCCAAGGACCAAACTATTGGATCAAGAGTGTTTGGATTCCATCCTGAACACCCCCGTACTACCTACGTGGGGGCTGAAGCCGACGACTGGCCAACACTCAGATTTAACAAAATGGCCGCACGGGAGGTAAAATTTTAAAACAGCAAGCATTGTATTACATAACAGCTTTGTTTCATAATACAGGAAGGGATAATATGAATGACTTCATTCAAAGATAATGTCTTTTGAACACTGGCCCTCTACAATGCGGGATCCCTTCAGGACATCCTCAAAATACCGCTCGGGCGTGCGGTGCTCCTTGCCCCCGGGCGGTCCCTCGATCATGAAGCTTGGCGGCGTCCATCTTCGCCTTGTATCTTGACACGGCGAATGCCATCCGCGCACCTTAGATGCAGACCGACCGCTTGATGGCATCAAGCCGAGGGCAGGCATTGACCAGCCGCTTCACGAGCCCGAAGTAGCTGTTGGGTATGGCTTCGGCGGGCCACAAACAGATTATCAAATCCTTCATGGCCAGTTCGGCCACGCGATGCAGTTCGGTAAGCTGTTTCAGCTGATCGCTAAAGGGCACGGTATGCTCTAGCGCAAGGTATTGCGACCAGAACAGCTTCTCCGTTGAGCTCCCCTCTTCGGCTTGGAAGAACTCCAGCGGCAAGAAACCTGCCGCGGCAGATCCATAAACGCCTGGAGAGCTCCAAATCTGGGTCAGTAAGAGGTACCTTTTCTTCGCATACTTGCTCTGCATAATAAAAGCCTTACCCGCCGTGATTATCCTGGCCTTCTGTATTTCCTGGAGGGCGCCCTGGGCTTCGACCCGAGCATCTTGTGCACTTTGGCGGGCCTTGGTGAGTTCAGACTCTTGATCCGCAATGTTGTGCTCCAAGGACTCGCATTTCTTCACGGCATCCTGGTGCTCCTGTTGGGCCTCACCGACCCTGGCCTCATGCTTTTTGCGGGCGGCTTGTTCCTTTGCTGCTCTCTCCTCGGCCTCGGCCAGCGCCTTCTTAAGGGTCTCCACCTCGGCCGCCGCTCCTAAAAAATATCATGGCACTATGGTCAGCACAAATCATTCATCCTTTCTGGATCTACAAAAGGTCATTGCATACCTTGCTTGTCTTCTAGCTGCTTTTTTACACGGCCGAGCTCTTCCTCTGCCCGCTCCAGACTCTGCTTTACTCCGGAGACTTCGGCAGAATAAGAGGTCGCAGCCAGCAATGACGCCTGCTTTGGTTAGTCTCCTCCGAAAATTACTTGATCCTCTGTTCGGCTTTTCTTTCCAAACACCGGGCAGAGTCTCAGGGGCTACTGTCTATACTATGACATTATTTTTATACAATTGTGTCGCTTACCTCAAAGCCTGTTAGAAGGCTGGTGCAGGCTTCGGTCAGTCCGCTCCTAACGGACTGAACCCTCTCAATCACCGTACCCATAAGGATACGGTGTTCCTCAACAATGGAAGCGCTTTGCAGCGCTTCTAGTAGAGTATCCGGTGCCTCTGGATGGATAGAGGTCACTGGTGGAATTGGTGCACCTTCTTCTTTTGAAGGAGGCTGTTTGTCAGATTCGGAGCCGTATAGGTCTCCGGGATCGTATTCAATGAGGGGCCGAATTGGATATGGCCCCATCGCCATCTCCATGGGGATTTGCTCCCCATGTGTCCGTGGCCGAGGTTTTATCCTCTGGCACATACGGCGTCCTCCCTGCGTCTGTCACTGGCACGGGATCGCCGGGACAACACCTCGGTGTCATCCATGGCCTTGGGAGAAGAGGCCGTCGGAAGGACCCGCTGTCCATCACCTTCGGATCAAGCGAATTCCCGAAGATGAGGATCGCTCGAGGTCGGAACGAGCCGGACTGCAAGTGCATGATTCAACATGTTAAAACTATGAAGTAAAGAGGCTGGATATATGAATGCGTCAGTGCCTTTCAGTACTCACGATTCCAGGGGCTTATCTCTGGGGCGCCACTCTGAGCTGCTATCGATGTCCCACGTGGAGTTATCCGCGAGGGAGACCTTCCCCTTCTTGGATGCATCTGCCTCCAGATGTGTGGAGGCCGCCCTTTTCTTCCTTCTCCCTCAAGGGGAGAGTTGCTTTCCTCCTCCTCCTCGTCGTCCTCGGCGGCGGAGGAGTGAGTCTCGGCGTCTTCGGACGTCACGTCCGGCGCCCTTTGCAGCGGAGGCCGCCGGTCTCCTTGGCCTTTTTCTTGGCCTTCTTCTCCGGTGCTTGGTAGGGCGCCGGAACCAGCATCTTCGTCAGAAGCGGGATGGCTGGTTCCTCGGGCAACGGAGCCGGACACTAAATCCGCCCTGCCTTCTTTGTCCAGCCCTGAAAAAACAAATAGGGAAGCTTAGACATCTTCCTTGAGTAAGCAAGTAAAGGGTACACCTTGAAATACGAAAGACTTACCGGACTGGCGGGATGGGCCAGGTCGTGCCCACGGTCCTCGGTCGTCTTCGGCCACGTCTCAGTGGCCTTAAAGAGCACCTTCCAGATGTCTTCGTGCGTAGTTTCAAAGAACAGTTGCAAGGTCTGGTGCTCGGCCGGATCGAACTCCCACAAATGGCAAGTCCGGCTGTGGCATGGAAGGATCCGGTGAACTAGCATCACCTGGATCACATTGACGAGTTTGATGTTCTTGCCGACCATGCTCCTAATGCGCGTCTGAAGCGCTGACAGCTCATCCGCCGAAGACCAGTCCAGGCCCTTCTCTAGCCAGAAGGTAAGCCGCATCGGGGCTCCGGACTAGAATTCGGGAGCCGCGGCCCAGGTGGCATCGCGAGGCTCTGTGACGTAGAACCACTGCTATTGCCACCCTTTGACGGTCTCCACGAAGGTACCTTCGGGCCATGTGACGTTGGGCATCTTGCTCACCATGGCGCCTCCGCACTCTGCTTGTTGGCCACCCACCACCTTCGGCTTCACATTGAAGATCTTTAGCCACAATCTGAAATGGGGTGGGATGCGGAGGAAGGCCTCGCACACGACAATCAATGCTGAGATGTTGAGGAAGGAGTTGGGGGCCAGGTCGTGGAAATCCACCCCGTAGTAGAACATGAGTCCACGGACGAATGGGTGGAGAGGGAATCCCAATTCGCGGACGAAGTGGGGGATGAATACCACCCTCTCATGGGGCTCCGGGGTGGGGATGATCTGCCCCGTTGCGGGAAACCGGTGGGCGATCTCCTGGGCTAAGTACCCAGCCTCCCGGAGCTTGGTGATGTCCTTCTCCTTGACGGAGGAGACCATCCACTTGCCCTGCGCTCCAGACCCGGACATGGTCAGAGTGCTTTTCTGAGGTGGAAAGGATGGAGGCTTGGGCGCTGGAGCTCGAGAATGGATGGGCAGAGAGAGAGAAGGTGTGGGTGAAAGGGGGGATCCTTATCTCCTTATTAAGGTTGTGAATATCAAGCGCCTCCCCACTCGCCTTAAAACTCACCTATTCCCCAAGGGTCGTGCTGACGGCGCGGTTGGATTACCCACGCCCGTATTGATGAGAATCCCGCAATAAGGGGACACGATCTCTACTTCGATAAGACGTGCCAATAAAACCGCATCTTGAAACATGGAGCAGGAGGCTAAAAAACGGTTTGAAATAATGACCGGGCGACGACATGATGTCATGCTACGAAAGTTGTTAGTAGATTGGACTCGTGAAAATATTATACTCTCTGCGGATATGTGTGGTGTTTGTTTTGCAGAACCAGACACGCTTTATGTGTTCGAAGGCTATTTTGGAGTATTCGGAGGAGGAACCCGCCTTGCAATGCCGAAGACAATCTGCGCGCCGGACATGTCGTCATTGAAGCCTGGTTCAGGGGCTACTGAGGGAGTCCTGGATTAAGGGGTCCTCGGGCGTCCGGCCTATGTGACGTGGGCCAGACTGATGGGCCATGAAGATACAAGATAGAAGACTCTCTTCCGTGTCCGGATAGGACTCTCCTTTGCGTGGATGGCAAGCTTGGCGTTCGGATATGTAGATTCCTTTCTCTGTAACCGACTTTGTACAACCCTAGTCCGCTCCGGTGTCTATATAAACCGGAGGGTTTAGTCCGTAGAGGCAATCATAATCATACAAGCTAGACTTCTAGGGTTTAGCCATTATGATCTCGTGGTAGATCAACTCTTGTAACCCTCATATTCATCAAGATCAATCAAGGTGAAGTAGGGTATTACCTCCGCCCGCAGGGCCCCAACCTGGGTAAACATCGCTACCGTCTCCTGTTACCATCGACCCTAGACGCATAGTTCGGGACCCCTACCCGAGATCCGCCGGTTTTTACACCGACAACCGCCCTCCCACTCCTCCAGCCCTTTATATACGGGGAGGCACCCATAGACACACAAGTTGATTGTTTAGCCGGTAAGTGCCCCCTCCACAGATTTCCACCTCGATCATATCGTTGTAGTGCTTAGGCGAAGCCGATGCGTTGATAACTTCATCATCACCGTCATCACGCCTTGTTGTCTTGTGAAACTCTCCCTCGGCCTCAGCTGGATCAAGAGTTCGAGAGACGTCACCGAGCTGAACGTGTGCAGATCGCGGAGGTGCCGTGTGTTCGGTACTTGATCGGTTAGATCGCGAAGACGTTCGACTACATCAACCGCGTTACTTAACGCTTTCGCTTTCGGTCTACGAGGGTACGTGGACACACTCTCCCGCTCGTTGCTATGCATCACATAGATAGATCTTGCGTGATCGTAGGTAAATTTTTTGAAATACTGCGTTTCCCAACAGTGGATAGGCTGCATGTTAAGAGAAATAGATTAGTAGGGATGAACTATTTAGGTATGGGAAACACTTTCTATCATCCGTCCTATACTAAGGAATCATCAGACCGATCTCTCGCCCTTCATTCATGTACCATCCCACGGTCCACAGCTCGCAGAAAAACCTGATTCTAACCTCCCGGTTACCATGCACCACCTTCCCATAATCTCGTCTTGTACCTCCTATCCGTAGTTGATAGCAATCTCGTTCCTCTCCCCTTCTTCCACCTCATCGCCGGCGAGCTCACCGTCCATCGCGTCTCGCCTGATCTCTCCGCCTGCTTCTGATCCACCTCACCGGCGAGCTCACCATCCATCTGCTTCCCGCTATTCTTTCCGACGACGCCGCCAGATTGGATCCATGCACCGTCCTACTCCTTGATGCGACCCGAATTCCACCTAGCCATTGCACCATCATGGCATTAGGTAATCTCACTTGCCATCACCAGTGTTTGCCTTGCCTCGCCGGGCTGCCCAAATGATTACCCAGCGGCCGAAGTACCACCCCATCTCCAGGTTCTTTCAGGAATTGCAACTGATATTTTTTTCTCCGGTTCGTTTAGCCTTTCAGAATCCAAGACAGCGGAATCATGAATCGCCTCGATACCATCTTCACCTGCCATAGGTTTCGATCATTCTCATCTTGATTATTTTCAGCAATGCTTCCGTACATGTACAGATATTTTCGCTTCAACAGTCCTACGTGCGTGCTTCAACCCTTACATGTGTTGCTTCTTTTAGTGGATTTTAATCTAATGTTTTCTTGCAGGTGGATTTTAATCTAATGTGGTTCTACACGAAATCATGGATCACATCCTAAGCTGACCTACTTCGTTCTCAACTATAGGATGCATCAGCTTCGCTCCATCCATGCCACTCCTTGTTGACGCCCCTCATCATGTGGCAATGGAAGGAAGCACACCCACCATCAGAAGGAAGCACAGCTACCATTGCAAGGAAGCATACCTAGCGTCAGTACGAAGCATGGCCAAAATCAAAAAGAAGCATGGCACCCGGTGGTGCCTGGAGGCTGGAGCCCTGGACAACGCTAGATGCCACTTTTTTTTTTAAACTGTTGTAGTCTCAATGGTAAATAATTTTGGTTGTGAACAAAATATTTGTTTCATTGGAAGCAATTTAATTTTACATTAGAAACAATTATACGGTCCTCTGAAATACATATTCATTGAGTGGCAAAAGAAAAAAAATTACTTATGCACTAGACATATAATTTCATCAAATTGAAACAATGTATGAGTGACATGGCAGCAAATTCTCTAGTGGACGGAAATGAATTGTTCAATTCCTACCCGGTACTAAGCACCACACAAGTGTTCTAAAAAAAGTGATATATGCTTCCAAATTTAGTCAACCATATTTCCACCTATCACAATAGGTGCTTCCTTCCTAGGTCAGCACCACACAGGTGCTTGTACATACGTATGGATCCACTTTCAAGTGATATCGCTTGTATCTATGCGTCCACGTTCAAATAATATAGCCTATATGAAGCAAAGGAAGGAAGCATCGAGCGACAGGAAGGAAGCAGCGAAAATGAGAATCATATAGCCCTAATTAAATCTGACGTGATTTTAGGGACATGATTGTTAGCGCTAAATATGCATAGGGTCCACGTCCGACTAACCGCACACGCCCATGCAGGGGCGGAGCCAGGATTTGGACATGAGGGGGCGAGGAAGATAATAATTGTTCGAGAGACACAACACAATAATATAGTCTCAAACGTATAATTGACATGATTGTATTGCAACATATATTTGTTAATCTATAAAAGAAAACTGCATATCAACTGGACTGGGGTAGGAATTAGCATCTACAAAGATTTGTATTTGCCATGACAATTTGAGCTAGATGCAATGGGCTTGAAAAACGAATATGTTTTAGCTGTATTCTTTCCCTTCATCCTTCAGTGATTTAAACATTAAACAAGCCGTTAAATTAGCTTTCTAGATTGCAATTCTCCCGTGTCTAATTAGTTAATTAAACTATGGCCTCGACGGAATTGTATTAATGCAAAAAGATTATAATTTGCCTATGACGTACCTTGACCATTGAAACTGATCTTATAATTCATAATGACGGCCGGTGCAGCAGACAAACATGCATGGTCTCCATCGTAGAATCAGTCGCCGCTGGAGTGGAGTGCCCTCTGCTCTGTGACACAGCGACGGAAGCAGCGAGAGCTGAGAGCCGGCGGCGACGGCGGCGTACGGGCTTATGGTGCCAGCAGTCCTAGCCGCCACGATGCCCACTAACGAAATAATGGGGAAGATAGGAAACAGATTGCCTGATCTTACGGATGCGTAATCTTTTAATCTCTAATGGGTACAACGAGCGATCAACAAGCGATGCTTTCTCACGTTGGGCCTTTGGGCTGGAAAAGTGTCGTGCTAGGCCATTAGCGTTGAACATATGTCTACTGGTCTGCACTTTACGTATTCGTACAGATTGTACAGGTATACCTGGTAACGAAAAGTCAGGGGGGGGGGGAGACAATGGGGGGTGTCTGACCCCTGCTCGCACCCCCCGCCTCCGCCCTTGCGCCCATGTTTTACCAGTCAATCTCCACGCTCCAGGAAACTTAATCCAACGACACCGGAGTAGTCTGATAGGACGCTAGGAATCAGTAGTCTGATTCCTAGTGGTTCCCGGTATGGGAAACACCATAACATTCTTTAACCCTCTTTATTTTGAAGGGTAATGATTATTTTCTACTACTCTTGCATATTATCGTTTTGATATTAATTAAGTGATCGCTTCTTAATATTCATACCACAAATGAACTACTCCCTCTGTCCCGAAATAAGTGTCTCAACTCTAGTACAACTTTGAGTACATGAATAAGACATGTTAGATAGTATTTCACATCAAAAAAATTGTTTTTGTCATTTACCTACTCGTGGACGAGTAGAAATTAAGTATGGTGATGCTGATACGTCTTCGGTGTATTTATATTTTTTTATTTCATGTTATTATATTATCAATATTGTATGGTTTATGTGTCATTATTGATTGATTGGAATTGGACCGGTGGCATTCATTAGTTAATTGAAAACGGACTTTTCTGTTATGATTGAGCAAGGTCCCTTGTGGGCTTAAATTTCCTTTTAAAACATTTTTTTTAATCAAAGAAGGGCTTCCCTCTTCCGATTTTCATTACTGAAACCTTTTAAGACGTGGAATTCTTTTTTGTCTTGATTAGCGATACAGACGAAATCGGTCTACATTTTCCAATGGGAGTAAAAAATGACTACCGGCATCATAGAAAGTACTCCCCCCGTAAACTAATATAAGAGTGTTTAGATTACTATTTTAGTGATCCAAACGCTCTTATATTAGTTTACATAGGGAGTATTATACACTCGTGCCAAAAGCCCTCCCGATTGTTCCGTTGTAAAAACAAGGACACAAGTCACAAAATAAACTACAACCACTAATTTTATCCAATCATGGAAAACAATAACTTTGTTTTTCTGTCTCTTGAACACAAATAAATCTCGATTTTATCCAACCAAAAGTCTGATCGTAGCCTGAGCCTCGCAAGTGTGATACAGCTCAAGTTTGAGAAAGCTCGTGTGTACCCCCGGTGCAGCGATAGACCTTGCATGTAGTTAAGTCTAGATCAGAGCTAGCTACCCAGCGAGCTCTCCGGCTGCCTCGTGACCGCACGGATGGATTCGCCGCCGGGGATACCCGGGGAATGTTTTTGCTACTAGTACGTACAAGTAGAATACTGCAATTCCGCACTCCCCTGTCTCCTCCGTTGACAAGTCCACCGAAGACCTCGCGCGGCCGTCGTGCCCTCGGTGCCAAAACAGGGGCCAACGGCGAGAGCTACAGCACCGTACCGTACCTATCTCTATCTGGGGGTCCAGCCACAGCCCGCCATTGACCGGCGGAGGTCTACCTCTATACCCCCTATGGCTGGCTACTGTACCAAGTCTGCCGGTCTTTTCCATGGGTTGCATACTCCACACGGGAGCTCGACCGCGACTCGCCATTGAACCACGCCCAAGCTGCTTCCCATGATCCCATCCCAGTGCCAATCCGGAACCGGGATAATAATGCCATGGCGCTAGTCTCAGGAGGGCGGCCCCGCAATAATTCGTGGCCATCGCTTTCTCTTGACCGGTTGACTGGCCACAGGCTGCTCCACTTGGGTGGCTAAACTATAGCGTAAAACAACCCTATGCTTTTGTGGAACTACAACTTCGTCCCACGGACAACACGAGTTCAGGTCCTTTTTTCTTTCGAAGAAACATTCAAATCTTTTGAATCAATCAATTGTGCAAATACTATTTAAAGTTCATGAGGGCCGACTGTCTTCTTCCTGTTGAACGGGTCGATGGTACGCTGCCGCAAGTCGCTCCAATACCAAGCCAACCAAACATTGTTGAGGACCTCACGCAGGCACCAAAAGGCGCACCTAGGTGATGAAGATTAGGCTGGAGGACCCAATCGTGAAGGGGAAGACGCCCCGCGCACAATGAATTGTGCAAATCATAACCTCACATTCAGAATAAACAAAAGGGATATATACCCGCGAAACAACGATGTTGCCACAAACAACACCGTCGTGATGGAAGGCTCAAGAAGGAATTACTCGTCGGGCAGACACCACGGCCACCTCAATGACATTGTCGTCGAAGATGACTTTATCGTACACCATCGCCGGAAGGGTCAAAGCAGCGGACAACAAAAGCTTCCTTGTGCTCAAGGCCGCCGGAGGAGGGGACGGCGACCTACAGGCAACTGGGAAGTTACGACGTGGCGCACCCAAGATCACCTCTTTCTAGGGCCGGGAGAGGAAATGGTTCGCCAAAAGAGCTGGTACATGTTCCAAGTTCAGTGATTTATGACTAGGGCTAATAAGAGTATCGTGATTAATATGCACCGTGCCAATATGATATCACTAAAAAAACTTCTAAAAAATGTTTCTTCCTTTTTGTCCAAACCGATCAAGGATTTTCGTATGCCATGTTGCCCATGTGACAAAGTTTCAATCGAACTGTTGATGCCGTCAAGAGAGGGAAAGAGTTACATATTCGTCAGGTGCAAATGTCAAACATTGTAGAAAATGGCAAGGCCCAGCTACCGGTAACTCAACAAAACACCCGTCACTAGAGAGGAATGGCTAAGAATTAACAACTACTACCTCTGTCTGGGTTTATTAGTCCCCGTCACATATTGGGTTAAAATTTAACCACATATTTGACTAGCAAATATTAATGCATGTTATCAGAAATTATATTTCCAGATTCATATTTGAATGTAGCTTCCATTTATATTATTTTTGCTACGTATAGTTTATATTTTGACTAGTTAAAATCATGATGAAAATATGACCCGAAATGCAAGGGGACTAGTAAACCAGGATAGTGTGGTCACTAGTTTCGTCATCTGGGAATTTGCTCCCGTTCACTCATAATGTGCAACACGAACATAGCGGATAGACCCTCCAAGAGCAGGGTTGGGAAAGAAACGGAGGGTACTTTCATGTATATCTATACCAATATAAAAAGACCTAAATGGGCAGATCTAAACCATCTCAACCATCAAATCATGTTATCTAGCGGTTCAAATCGCTATAATATTGAACACCAAACACATTTAACGCTCTAATTACCCATCAACGCCATTGGTTATAAACACGTTTTGACTCAACGCTATCCCTTGAAATCTGCCATGTAATTAATATCCTACCATTCCTGCGAAAAAGTAATTGATATCTTATCAAATACCAACATGCAACAGATATATCATACCTAATTAAACGTGCAACGCACGTACATTATTACTAGCCATAATAAAAACAATAGACCAATAACATTAGCGATTTTGATGTTTCGAATCTAAAGAATCGCTGAATAGAATTTGCAGGAATAGAGGTACTTGTATGTAAAACCCCAGTAGTAGTCGTACAATATTTAGTGCTAACGTACCCGAGTAGCACGCGAACAATCCCCCCGAAAAGAAAGCACTGAGCCAGCGCGTGCTCCATTTCTCGCCACTTTTGCCCACCAAACGCGGCTCAACCGCCGCCGCCGCCGGGGCCTTCTTCACCTCCCCGCGTTTCCGATCTCTCCTCCCACTCCCAGTTCCCACACGAGCGAGCTCGGCCTTCATTCCTGCTCAGGTAACCCCATGCCTCCTCCTCCTCGTTCGTCCTTTTCGAGCTCCTTTGATTCGGAAAGAGCTCCATTATTGTGCTTGACGGGTTCCGGTAGACGTAGTTTTGGCGCCAAATTCGGTAAATCAAGGGTTTGTTTACCTCTTTCTTCGACGATCCGCCGGCCGGGTGATTTAGTTTGCCTGGCGGCCATTTGGGTACTCTTTCTTGTTTTGCTGGTTTGGTTTCAAAAGAAAGGAGTATATGTGAGCTCCAGCCTTGGCAACAATAGCAGGTCGTCTCTTTTTTAGGGGAAATACCATTTCCGAAATATAGAAGCTTAGTTGTCCACCGGTTTCTTTTCTAGATGTAGAATCGTCCGTCATTCAGGACTGTTGCTCTATGTTTTGTTTTCTCTTCTTGGTGTGATCTGTTCAAGTTTTCATTCACAAATACCATGTACTAGCTACCTTTTCCCTGATGTGTTGTTTTCTTAAACTTGCTCTGTATGTTTGCAGTGTTATAGTAACATGCTGCTGCATCTCCCCTTATGATAGCAAAATTCTCTGAAAGTTGTTTTCTTATTTGAAAGAAATTAGGAACACACAAGAGCTGAATTATTGAGCAGCGTATTCATATTAGTCTCTTCTCCAACAGTTTCCAGTTTTTGGTGATACCAGCAACTTCAATTTGCTTGCAATTACTACTAGTGTTCTCTTACTCATACACGTTGATGTTCTGCCTTGCATCGATTGTATCTGTTTGTCAAGTTGCCATGATTCATTCAGTTTACTGAATTATCAACTTCTTTTTTGCAGGCTGTGACTTTCTAGGTGTGCCTTCTTCACTGAACAACAACCTGAAATTTTCTTACCCCAAAACCCATAAAGAAAACCACAATGTCCTTGCATTATGCAAACATCCTGTAGCAAGTTGATCCGATGGAGTCCCCAGTTCTTTGATTCTGGTACACCAACCACCGCAAAATCCGCAATGGCGTCCCCAGCCCTACCACCAGTTACCCTCACATGCCTCACACTGTTAGCTCTCTTGTCGCTTGCCATGGCGGCTGATAACAACTCCACCGGCCTCATCCTCATAAACTGCGGAGCGTCAGTCCAAGAAGACGATGATAGTGGTCGTACTTGGGACGGGGACACCGGCTCTAAGTTCGCGCCATTATTGAAAGGAGTTGCCGCCACTACTTCAAACCAAGACCCTTCGCTCCCCTCCACGGTCCCTTTTATGACTGCACGAATCTTCAATTCAAACTACACATATTCCTTCCCTATCGGCCGAGGCCGCGTGTTCTTACGTCTCTACTTCTATCCGGTTGCTTATCCAAACTTTGCCGTCTCAGATGCCTTCTTCAGTGTCTCGACACCGGATATTGTCCTCTTAAATGACTTCAATGCTTCGCAAACAGCTCAGGCGATCACTTCTGCCTTCCTCGTGCGTGAGTTCTCGGTGAATGTTTCTTCAGGCAGCTCCTTGGACCTCACCTTCGCCCCATCTGCACATCACAATGGTTCTTACGCATTTGTGAACGGCATTGAGATTGTGACCACTCCTGACATCTTCACAACACCTGACACAAGATATGTCGGTGATAACACAATCCCATTCTCTTTCGACACTAGCTCGAGCCTCCAGACTATGTACCGGCTCAATGTCGGGGGCCAAGCCATTTCCCCCAAAGGTGACATGGGGGGCTTCTACCGCTCATGGGCCAATGACGCCCCGTACATAGCTGGTGGCTCTGGGGTGACCTTCTCCAAAGATGATAATTTGACCATCACTTATACATCCAAAGTGCCGAAGTACACGGCGCCACCTGATGTCTATGGTACAGCTCGGTCGATGGGGCCAACTGCACAGATCAACCTCAACTACAACCTTACATGGATTTTACCGGTTGATGCGGGGTTCTCTTACCTCCTAAGGTTCCATTTCTGTGAGATTCAGTATCCCATTACAAAGGAGAATCAGAGGTCCTTCTTCATCTACATCAACAACCAGACAGCGCAGGAGCAAATGGATGTCATCCTTTGGAGCGGCGGAATCGGTAGAACAACATACACAGACTATGTTATCCTGACTGCTGGCGCTGGCCAGGTAGACATTTGGATTGCACTTCACCCGGATCTTTCAAGCAGACCAGAGTATTTTGATGCAATACTGAATGGTCTTGAGATCTTCAAGCTACAGAATTACGGATCATCGAACAATCTTGCCGGGCTCAATCCTCCACTTCCACAAAAGCCAGCTGATGCCAGTCCCGGCGGGGCGTCTGGCAAAGTGAAATCTGTCGCGGCTATCATAGGTGGAGCAGTTGGTGGTTTCGTAGTGCTGCTGGTCGCGTGCTTTGGCGTTTGCATCATCTGCAAACGAAAGAACAAGAAGAAGAAGAAGAAGATATCCAAGGATCCTGGTGGTAAATCTGAAGATGGTCACTGGACTCCTCTCACCGAATACAGCGGATCACGATCAGCTATGTCGGGAAACACGGCCACCACCGGGTCGACGCTGCCATCCAATCTCTGCCGCCACTTCACTTTCGCCGAGCTTCAGACCGCCACCAAGAATTTCGACCAGGCCTTCGTGCTCGGCAAAGGTGGGTTCGGGAACGTGGACCTCGGGGAGATCGACAGAGGCACCTAGGTGGCGATCAAGCGCTGCAACCCGATGTCGGAGCAGGGCGTCCTTGAGTTCCAGACGGAGATCGAGATGCTGTCCAAGCTCCGGCACCGCCACCTCGTGTCCCTCATCGGCTACTGCGAGGACAAGAGCGAGATGATCCTGGTGTACGACTACATGGCCCACGGCACGCTCCGGGAGCACCTCTACAACACCAAGAACCCGCCGCTGTCGTGGAAGCAGCGGCTCGAGATCTGCATCGGCGCCGCCCGGGGCCTCTACTACCTGCACACCGGCGTGAAGCACACCATCATCCACCGGGACGTCAAGACCACCAACATCCTGCTGGACGACAAGTGGGTCGCCAAGGTGTCCGACTTCGGGCTGTCCAAGACGGGCCCCAACATGGACGCCACCCACGTCAGCACCGTCGTCAAGGGCAGCTTCGGGTACCTCGACCCGGAGTACTTCCGGCGGCAGCAGCTCTCGGAGAAGTCCGACGTCTACTCCTTCGGCGTGGTGCTCTTCGAGGTGCTCTGCGCGCGCCCCGCGCTGAGCCCCACGCTGCCCAAGGAGCAGATCAGCCTCGCCGACTGGGCGCTGCGCTGCCAGAAGCAGGGCGTGCTCGGCCAGGTGATCGACCCGGTGCTCCAGGGGAAGATCGCGCCGCAGTGCTTCCTCAAGTTCACGGACACCGCGGAGAAATGCGTGGCCGACCGCAGCGTCGACAGGCCGTCCATGGGCGACGTCCTCTGGAACCTCGAGTTCGCGCTCCAGCTGCAGGAGAGCGAGGAGGACACCGGCAGCCTCACGGAGGGGACGCTGTCGTCGTCGGGCGCGTCGCCCCTCGTCATGACCAGACTGCAGTCGGACGAGCCGTCGACGGACGCAAGCACCACCACGACGACCACGACCACGATGAGCATGACGGGACGGAGCATCGCGAGCGTGGACTCGGACGGGCTGACGCCGAGCGCCGTTTTCTCGCAGATCATGCATCCGGATGGCAGGTGAAGTTGGACTGCGACAGTCCCTCTGCAGATTCATGGAGCAGATTCTTGGTCCACATTCATGTTGCAGGTGCTAGTAATTACTGTAGTAATTAGAGTGCTTGTTATAGTATGATGATACACACCTTATAGTAATTCAGGTACGGAGTCACTTATTAGGACTCTGCATGTATTTTATGTACCGGACATCGACGTCATTGTAACTGTATAGATGTCGCCGAGGCACTGGAGTTGCGCTTCTTATTGCTACTTGCTGGTCAGTCTGAATTTTGTGAATGCAAGCAAGATATCAGCTTTTCATGTCCTTCTGTCTGTGACCGAAAGAAAAATGCCTCTCTGTGTTCTGAACTACCTTACATTGGTAAGGGCCTGTAACTCAAAATGATTTTGTTGGATTTCATTCCTAGGATTCCCTCTTTCCTGGACGTGGAGTTTCTACACCCAGAAGCAAATGCTCCTGGTGTGAACATTAAAATAAAAAATATCAAATAAATCTATTTTTTATGGCACACTTTCAGAAATGTTTGTTGTGCATGCAAAATTTCATCGCAAAATCACATTGGTGGAAGGCGTGGTAAAAAAAATCGATGCTCTAAAAATGTTACTTACGAAAGCATTTTGGAGCTCCGATTTTGTTTTTTTTTGGTACGACTCCCACCAATGTGATTTCACAATAAAATTTTGCGTGCACGACAAACATTTCTGAAAGTATATAAAAAAATCGAATTTTTTTTGAATTTTTTTTCTATTTTTTAGATTTTATTGTTCACACCAGGAGCAAATGCTCCTGGGTGTAGAAAGGCACCCGCTCTTTCCTGTAGTATATAGAGCTTGTTTGGTTGGTAGAATTTCTTTCTTATGGGCAGCTGTGTATCGACATTTTCAAAGAAAACCTCTGCCAGTTGAAAAAAATTGCTTGAGGTCATGAGTAACTAGTTTCATCACCTGGAAATAGACTTCCGATGGTATTTACACTACAAGAGGTCGCAGCATGAGATGGTCACCAAGACAGGGGACTCATCGGGCCGCCTCATGATGTACGACCCACGAACATCAGATGTCACCACGCTCCAAGCCGGGATGACATACCCAAATGGCGTCGCGCTCAGCGCCGATCGGACACACCTTGTGGTCGCATCTACTGGGCGTGCAAGCTGCTAAAACCTTTGGATCAAAGAAATTAACAGGCACATCAAGGCCTTTTGCCGACCTACCGGGTTACCCAGATAATGCGAGGCCCGACATGAAAGGAGGTTATTGGGTGGCGTTGCATCGTGAGAAGAATGAGTTGCCCTTTGGGCGTGATAGCCATCTTCTCGCTGTGAGGGCCGGTGCTAACGGGGAGATAGTCGAGGAGATGAGAGGGCCAAAGGGCGTGAGGCCGACTGAAATCATGGAAAGAGATCATGGTAAACTCTACTTAGGTTCGGTGGAGCTTCGTTATGTCGGTGTAGTTAAACGGAAGTAGAGAGGACACTAGATATAGGATGGATTTTTGTTGTTCTGTTTTCTATTACTAATAAATGTAATTTTTCCTATTTATTTTTTCTGATTGACATATTGTGATCCACGGTTTTAATCAGCAAAACCATATTGCCCTTTTTGTCAAAGAAAAAAAAGCATACATAGAAAGTGAGATCCGGTTACATACACATATACGCACGATAGTCCGATTTGGCAATGCATGACTCACACAAATTCATGCCAGTGACCGAGGTGCTGTGACCGTAAACCAGTGTGTGTGTGTGTGTGTGGGATTGGTGTTTGTCTTAGTAATTTCATGAATCGGGAGCATGAGCTCCTTTGATCGAGAAACACGACCTCGATCGGGTCCCGACGCCGGAGCCGAGGCAGGCGACCGTCCAAAACATAAACACGACCATCGCCAACTCCGCCTCCATAGTCCATACAAGCAAGCACCCCTCCGAACCATCACGCACGGTGCACGCCCGTGCCGTACGCACGCACGGCGAGCGGAGGCGTGACCAGCCGGTGAGGTATCCGCGGTGGTGGCGCGCGCATGCGGCAACCCAGCGGCATACAGGGATGCGCCGCCGCATACGCCGGAGCGCGCGTGCCGAACGACCAGGGTTTAGCAGCGCCCAACCCACGTAACGTACGCACGCACGGCCCCCGTCGGCACGGAGCCGTGAAAGGCCGGCGAGGCACCGCGCACGGTGGTGGCAGGAGACGACTTTCCACGTGCCGACTCGCCGGGCGACTGCCACCACGATCCCACGGCCAGCGCCGCGCGGCCGGCGGCCAGCCCCGCCCCGCACGCATCGGGCCGATCGCGAATCCCCCCTTGCCTTGTCGGCAGCGCACGCGACCTCCCATTTGCGGCACGTCCCCCAACGGAAAACAAATCATTCTGCCCGGTCTCCGCTCGCCGCCCGAGCGTAGCGAGCCGAGGAAAGGCGACGGAAGCTGCGAGCGAGCACGGCAAGCACGGGGGCACGAACGCGCTCCCACCCACCGGTCCCCCCCCCCCACCACCACAAGTGTCCGTTGGGAGGAGAGGGGAGGAGCGGGTGGTGGTACCGTACCGGCCGACCGCTGCCTGCCGCCGCGGCCCTATATAATGGCAGGGGCGCAGGGCCACGACCACAACGGATACCTTACCTCTACTCATCTTCTTCCCTTCCCTTGGCTCACCAGCTCTGCTCGTCTTTTCTTTCTTCTCCGGCTCACCTTTCTGCCTTTCTCTTTTCTTTTTCAAGTTTAGCCATCTTACCAGGGCCGCTAGCTGCTGTGCATCTCGATCTGTTTTAGTCGATCCAGATCTGCATCCGAGCAAGCAAGCTTCTCCATTTTTCTTTTGCTTTTGATACACACATACATACATTCTACATCTCCCCGCCTGTTTTTGTTGGGTGGAGCTTCATTTCCTTTGCATTCTAGTTTAGTTCTTCAGCTCTCGACGTTTACTCGAAATAACCAGCCGACTCCGCTCAGATCACCCGCTTGTTTCGGCGCCAGATTTGCAAAGACTGACTCACAGATGGAGTGTGGTTTGAAATCCCTGAGCAGCAGCTCCTCCGCAGCGTCGCCTTCTCTGATGATGATGGCCTGCAGGCCGTTCCCGCAGCCGCCGCTCCTGCCCCTGCCCGCGCACCTCCAGGCCTCGCCGCAGCAGCACCGGCCTGGCCGCGAGGTCGACCTGCGCGCCAACAAGAGCCCCAAGAAGCCGGCGAGCGGGGCGGCGTCGGCGCCCATCGTGGTAGCGGCGCCGCCTATGTCGGCGTGGACGTCGATGGACTCGATGTACTCGGTGTCGCCGCCGCCCAGCAGCGTCCCGATGCCGACGTCGCTGCTGCTGGCCGCCGGCGCCGGGCGGAAGAAGGTGCCGACACCGTGCGCCGTGCAGGTGGCTGGCGGGGGCGTGGACGTCGGCGCCACCGACGAGCTCCGCCGCCTGCTCCGACTCTAGCCACCGCTGCTGTTGCTGTGTGATGGGCCGATGGCAAGGCGAGGGAGCTGCGGATGGATGTAGCCCGTTCATGGATCGTGGGTAGTTTTTTACCGTGCCCGCCCGAGACAGAATCCTGACGAGGTTTGCTCCTCCGAGCTGTAACAACAATGTACTGATGCAGTATTACCGCTTCTAATGATGATTACTCTTCAGTTCCTTGTGTAGTTGTGTTGTGTGCCTGGGTTACGATCTCCATGCGTGATGCGTCAGAAGTTTATACGCGTTCAGTTCGTGTGCTTGTGTTGCAACGCAGAAATTAAAGCCAAAATTCGTAGTACGAACTTGAGAAGGGAGCAGTTCGGCTCACAGGATCCGGGTAAAACTGACGCATTATTTGGACGCCAGGCCACCAATCGTGTCCCCCGAGTACACTGCACCGGGAGATTCCTTTCCCTTGTTTACGGCACATGATATCTCCTCGAGATCAAACAATGGCGCTGCAGCAACTCCGAATCTCAACCACAGCAGAATATGCCCTCAAAGATACGCCATGTGCACCATCTACCACTTGTTTAGAAAAGCTAAGCTGTCCCGAGTACAGTACACAAGTCACAAAACAGCGATGGTTTTGTAGGTTTATATTGCTCAGGTAAAACGGAAACGAAAACTCTCGTCAGCAGAGGAGCAGCAGCGACGCAAGGGAGACAATGAAGTGTGAATTCTGTTTTTCAAAATGACCGACCACAATTCACAATTACTGAGGCATGATGCCCTACAATGAATTTCTAATACCACGACCTGGAACCAACCCCTTACCGCATTCCATTATTCTCGCCAAAACGAAATGAAAAAATAAAGGTAGCACACAATGCACTCTCACTCTAGCTGTCTGGTATGATATTACAGCCTACTAGTATACATAAGTGCTGGATCTCCAGCTTGACAACGATCAGTTGTCGCAGAACGCACGGAGGGTTTCGTCCAGTGCTTTCCTGTCGTACTCACCGGTGAAAACGCAGCCTCCCAGAGGCCCTTTCAGAAGGATGAGCCTCAACAATCCGTCCGCGACCTTCTTGTCGACCTGATGCGCCATTCAAGGAATCAATCATTAAGACTGTTTTTCATCAATGCTAAAATGGAATAATTGAGATGTCCAAGCATATTAGCCTGCTTCTTTTCCGCAAAAAAAAAATATTAGCCTGCTTCTGCCAATATTAAGGTACTTACAGCCATGATGTTCTTGAACTTCTCCACCGTCATGCCCTTTGGTGGTGTCACGGGAAGCTTGGCTTGATCTAGTATGTCAAATTTGCGTTTCTTGATGGACTCGTCTATCCAGCCCAGGCGGTAAGACATGTCAGCTGCCATCACCTATGGTAACAGAAGACGACGGTAAGGAAATCAGATAAAGTCATGATTAAGAGGTGGTATCAAATATTCCAGTGGTCTTACCATTCCAGCAGCAACAGCTTCCCCATGGAGCCATTCTCCATATCCAAGCCCTGTTTCTATAGCCTGGCAATTAAATGAAACAATTAATGATCAGTGAGTAGCATGGATGCTTCACAAAACAGGAGGTTGCTATCGAATTCCCAAAAAAGTTGGTGAGTTCAGGTTGCTTATTTCCTGCTAGAGGGGTACCCAAATAGTTAAGACATGTAATACCTGGTGGGATGGTGCAGCTTAAAAATAAATTCAGGATTTCATTTTTCAAAAACAAATACCCATACCACAAATATACCATTAACGAAGAAAATTATAATTTCAGTCTGCAGAGTCAACGTACCATATAGACAAAGAACATAATGTGGTAAACTAGCATAAAAAATATCATCAATAAGCACAACTTTGTTTCAGATGTTATTCACTACAGGTTTATAGCAATTTTTCTATATAAAAAAATAATGCTACCTCACTCAATAAAAAAATGAATTACAGATCACAATGAAAAGTATTGACGTTTCAAGCAAACAAATACTATTCTTTTTTGTTTTATTTTTTATTTTAGCAAGCATACATGGACCATCATAATGCAAGACAGATAAAACTAACATAAAAAACAACAATGGTCGGAGATATCACGTACATGACCAAATGTATGACCCAGGTTTAATGTTGCTCGAAGACCACTTTCCTTCTCATCCTGAGCAACAACTTCAGCTTTGTTTTCACATGATCTCTTTATAGCGTAGGTCAGGGCACTTGGTTCTCTACAAACATACAATTTGAATTAAGACATCACCGAAGCATGCAAAATTGTAATGAGAGAAAGCTATTCCGTTATTTCAACAAATAAAGGTCAGCAGTAGCATGAACAGTATAAGAATGGAATGGTTATATGGCTCTATCTAAATCCACCCTTGGGAACAGGATAGCAAAGCAAAACATGGAGAGCTAAGAATGACATGTAAATCAAATAGCATTTATAAATTAGCTGGAACATGGTATGTTTTGTCGCTCTGTTCTGTCAAACTAAGCAGTATGGCATTTCAGACAGTGACATTCAGAAGAAAAAAAATCAAAATCTGAATTAAATCATGCTATTCGTATGACTAGTGTACTTAACAATTAAGCATTTTGACAAATGTAAATAGAAAACAGATCATGATTCAAACAACCAGGGAGATGAGAACTTCTATTCGATGCAAAGGGGGCACTCAATTTCTAACAGAAACCATGGTATTTGTTTACGGAAACAAACAGGAAACATCAACGTCATGATCAAACAGCAGATCACCGAATAATTAAACAAAATAATTTCTGTTCAGGGCCTAAGGCTGACATACACCATGAAACGACAGTGTTGACACCATATATGCTCCAAATATTTCAATAATGGGGATGGAATAGGATACTTAACCAGTTATGCTGATATGGGCTAAAAAACAAGATGAGACTGCACATCTACCTAGAATCCACAATTCTTAAACCTTAATGGGTAGCGCGAAATTGCACGTCTTTACCTCGCAAATATCTCATCATATCAAAGTAAAATTGGTGGTACTTAACGCCTAATATCAATTTTAAAACAAAGGCATTTCTGTTCAGGCCTAAGGCAACCTTCAAATGACAGTGTTGAGTGTTGACAACATATATTCTCGATATTTCAAAAATGGAAACGGGCAAGGAAACTTAACAAGTCATACTAATATGAGCTAAAACCCCAGACAAGATTAGACTGCACAACTACTTAGAATCAATAAGTAACGCCCTACAGCAACCACATATGTAATGCAATTGCATGTCTTTACCTTGCTAATATCTTACTAAATCAAAATAACACTTGGTGACGCTGAACGCCTAATATCAGTTTCAAAACCTGCTTCGTACCTCGCTAATATTGCTGCCATATTCTTCTCTTGCCACTCAAAGAAGGGTGCGTCTCTTATGAGCCCATACTTCACCACCTCAGCGACACCTGAAGCTAGCTCTCTGTCAGGCAATGTATTCAATGTCTCTGTGTCAATGAGTACGCACTGCGGCTGGTAGAATGCGCCAATTAAGTTCTTTCCCAATGGATGGTTAATCCCAGTCTTCCCTCCAACAGAAGAATCCACCTAAAGCAATTCATCCAGCCCCACATTAGCACCAAACCAAATGCCCTCAAACTCTAGTAAATTTAGATCAAGCTTTGGACCTGGGCCATCAGAGTGGTGGGTATCTGTATGAAATTGACACCACGGAGGAATGCAGCAGCAGCAAACCCGCACATGTCCCCAATGACGCCGCCACCTAGCGCAACGAATGTGCATCTCCGGTCCAGCCGGGACTCCACCGCCTTGTCGAAAACCTTCATCAGTGTGTCCTGCGCATCGCAACAAGTTAACTACATCCAAGTGATGAGAGGAACTAAAGCACGAGTAAACCCTGAATCCCGCACGCACCATGTCCTTGTACTTCTCGCCGTCGGGCAGGATCACGCTCTCGACCGACACGTTAGGGTTTTGGTGCGTGAGCGCCCAGGTCACCTTCTCCAAGTAGAGCGGCGCGACGGTGGTGTTGGTCACCACCAGAACCCTCTTCCCGATCACATGCCTGCGCGGATTAGATATCAGGGCCACCAAACGGGCAAACGGAGCAGCCACTCGAGCTAAAAGCCTGCTGAATTCGAGTACCTCTGCAGCAGGTCGGGCTCGTCGAGGAGGCCGGGGCCGATGTAGATCGGGTAGCTCCGGTCGCCGAGGTCGACGTCGACCACCGTGGAGACCCTGGACACCGCCGGCGGCTGCATCGCGGGAGCGGCACCGGCAACGACGCGGCTCCGGTGGGCCGTCGCGGGGGATGCGCGGAGCGGAGTGAAGGATGAGCGAGAGGACGAGGGGATGGAGGCGGCGGCCGCGGCCGCGGCAGAAGCTGCGCGGGGGCGGCGGACGGAGATGGCTGCTCGGGAACTGGAGGATGCAGCGGCGGCAAGCAGGGAGGAGGCGGCGGCCGCCATGGGGGTCGTGTGGTCGCGCGACGGCGGCGGCGGAGGCGGGGGTTGTGTTCGGTTACTCCCGATGGGGCGGGGAGGTGAGGCGGGCGGGGTGGGGTAGGTGGGGGTGGGAGCCCGCGAAGAGTTTGGGGGTCGATCCGCACCGTCGGATGGAGGGATTGGATGGCGGAGATGGATGCTCGGTTGGTGGATGGGTTCACGACCTTACGTGCGCGGGTTGGTTGGTGGAGATGCGGGCTCGCGGGATGGCGGCTTCGAGTCTCGCTGAAAGTGGGGTCGGTTGGTCGATCATCGATGAAAATTTCATTTGTTTATATTTTGTTTTTTTGAACCAATATACCTTTAGTGGGCATGACGAATTTCTCATATGAAAAACGTGCTGCACATCTTCTTGCCGACTCATTCTTCCCACCGTATATATGCAATTTGCCTCTTCTCTGACCGTATTTAAAAAAAAACATCTACTATATTCATCATCAATCATGGCTACACGCAAAAAAAAAAAAAAACATCAATCATGGTATTACGAACACCACGAATAATCCATATTCGTAGAATACCTAGCGACTACTACAAGGCGACTTGAGCGGAAAGGCTTGCCGTCATCACCTCTCCTCATTGGAGCGGAAAAAAAAAGTTGTTGCAGGCGACAATCAGAAAGTCATCGTGCTAAGACATCATAGGACCATCGCACCAAAACAGCAACCGTCGGTGATGAAGAGAAGTGTAGATCGGAAGGATCAAACCTGAAGACACACCGACGTGAGCGAATGAAGACTAGATCCGAGTCGATCCACAAAAAACAACCACCGGCCAATTATGCGAGATCCACCGGAGACACACCTCCACACGCCCTCCAACAATGTTAGACGCATCATCGGGATTGGGGCTAGGCGGGGATAACCTTATTCCATCTTTAGGGAGCCGTTGCTGTCTAGTCTTTCTAAGCATACCAAAAAACCTATCAAAACACAAAGAAACGTATAAAACGAAGCCCTCCCGCTGGCAAGGTCGAGATTCATCGTGCCCCCATGGCCCTAAGGCCATAGGAGACGAGGCAGATTGGTGGCGCTCCCAAAGGGAGGCAGAAACCCTAGCCGCTTGTTCGTTTGGAGGAGAGGCGAAGGGGTAAGTCATGAGCAGAATGTTGGGGAACGTAGTATTTCAAAAACAAATCCTACGATCACGCAAGATCTATCTAGGAGAAGCATAGCAACGAGCGGGGAGAGTGTGTCCACATACCCTCGTAGACCGAAAGTGGAAGCATTTACCAACGCGGTTGATGTAGTCGAACGTCTTCGCGATCCAACCGATCCAAGTACCGAACGTATGACACCAGTACAAAAAAAAGACACATTCGTGACATTTTGGGCCGAATGGAAAAAATTCCTGTCATGCTTATGACACTTCTATGACGATAATTGTGACAAAACCCGGTATCATCATAGCTGTGGTGGGCTCCTACTTCTATGGCAAAAAATCATGACAGAAAATGGGCTTTTCGTCCTGGGCGGGCCGGAGACGCAGCTGCATGGCATTCTTTGGGCCATCCATGACGGAAAAAAACATGGTAGAAACGAGGGCGAGGAAAATATAGGGGAGGTCCCGGTTACGGTGTGTGGTCGGGGACGAGCGATGCGCGTTTCTCTTATGCGACGCTGCGTGTAATGCGAGGCTTGCGCTCTAATCAACCTCGAGCGACAGACCGCAGTTACGACATGGAACCCGAGCGATCGATCGATTCCTTGCCGTTAATCAATCCGAGTGATTCCTTCTTATCGCTTGCTAATCAAGTCGATTGATGCTGCCTCTTGATGAACAATGAGCGTTGTTGGGGGTTTGGATGAACAGTTCCTGTTGGGGGGTTGGATGAACAGGACCCCGTGGTGTTGCCGCTGGATGAACAGGATCCCGATCGATCGAGCCGGTGGATGAACAGGACCCCGCGGCGGGGTGGATGAATAGGACCCGTGGAGGGTGGATGAACAGACGACCCGTGGGGGCTGGTTGAACGATGGCGGTGGAGGGCTGGATGAACAAGAGCCTGTGGAGGGGTGGTTGAAGGGACCCGTGGAGAGGGCTGGTTGAGCGATGGCCGGTGGAGGAGCGCGCGATGGAGGCTGGATGAACAGGAGCCCGTGGATGAATAGTCGCAGGTGGAGGATGGAGGAGGTCGACGGTGGATGAACAGTAACCCGTGGAGGCTGGAGGAGGTTGACGGTGGAGATGAACAGTATCCCGTAGAGAGTCCTGCTTTTGCGCACGCCACACCCTCCCGGCGAACAGGACCCCTGCTTCGACTGCATCGCTTCAACACAAGTCTGCTTCCTCCGCTTTTGCGGTACGCCACACCCTCCCGATCAACAGACCCTGCTTTTGACCAAGAGAAGTCTGCTTCTCCGCTTTGGCAGACGCTGCATTCTCCCGGCGAATAGGATCCCGTTTCGACCGTGGCCAGTCGAACACAAGACCGTTTCCTCCGTTCTGCGGTATGCCAGGCCTCGTTCCATCGGCTATTCCGTCCAAGCCGATTGGCTCCCGATGAATAGCACACGTCTTGTTGCCTCCCGATGAACACGGCGCATTCCGTTGCCTCCCCATGAACACGACGACGACGCAGTTTCTCCGTTCCGACCCAGCCATGTACACGAGCCCTGGCCGTACGTATGCGCGAGTAGGCGTTCGAGGCCCCGCCCGTATGTACGTACATGGCCGTATTTACTTTCTTGCACCCTGGCCGATGTACGTACGTGTACATGCTACGTGCGCGCCTCTACTACGACACGTGTGCGCCTCTACATCGACCAGTATGTACGCACACATTCGCGACCAGAATGACAATGCTATGTACGCTTCGACCATGTGGGTCCCGACAGTCAGGCATTTCCTTGCGTGTGAAAATATAGCTGGTGGGTCCCAGCAGTCAGGGGGGAACGTTTTTTTTTTGCGAAATACGGTGGCCCGTCCGATGGGTCCCTGCTGTCAGGTGGAGGAATCATTATTTTCCGCGTAATAAGGAGGCACTTCCTTGCTGCGGCCGTGGACCCAGATGTCAGCCTCTCCATGTACAGTACTCTTCCGATGAAGTCGTTCCTTAACCACGTCGATCACGCCACGCCGAGAGCACAAGGGCGGTGGACGACGGCGAGGCCTAGGAAGGGGACGACACGGAGCCGGGGCCGACAAGGAAGTGGATGCCCACGCCAAGAGGAGTAATGAGGGTTCACCGGTTCGGCCGCAAGCAGTGAGGTTGTCGCCCGCAGGCCCGGCCAGTGGGAGTAATAGCGGGCGGTGAGGCCTCGCGGCATCATCACACCCGACCACGGGAGGCGTGAGCACGCAGCAACCGGCGCTGCTTTGGTAGGCTGGAGCAAGAAGACCAGAGGTTGAAGAAGCACGACGGCCGTTGGATGGACATCGTACGGTCACTACTGCTAGAATCGTTCATATTGACTAAGTTGACAAAGCCCTCCGTCCCCGTCAACTTAGTAGGCCCACAAGTCAGCCTCCCACTATGTTGGGTCCCAGCTAGCAGGGGGTATTCATTTTTCTGTGTGTAATAAGGAGGCACTTCCTTGTGTGTGAAGATATAGCTGGTGGGTCCGACCTGTCAGCAGGGGGAACGTTTTTTTCGCGAAATAGAGAGGCCCTTCCGGTGGGTCCCAGTTGTCAGGTGGAGGAATCATTATTTTGCGCGTAATAAGGAGGCATTTCCTTGCGTGCAGCAGTGGACCCAGTTGTTAGTCTCTCCACGTACAGTCCACTTCCGATGGATGTCGTTCGTTGACCGCGTTGACCACGCCGTGCCGAGAGCATCAGGGCGGTGCACGACGGCGAGGCCTAGGAAGGGAATGACACGGAGCCAGGAAAGACTCGGCAGTTGTTTCCCACGTGGAGGGGAGTACGAGGGTTTATCGTTCGTCCTGCTGCCGCCGGAGAATAACAGAGGTGTTGGTGAGTAGAGGGATGGCTAGCCCGGCGATGGGGAGTCTGATGGGGCGGTGAGGCCTACACGCTGGCATAGCCGCCGCGGAGGAGAGAGCAGCAGTCCGTCGGCGCTTCGTTGAGTGGTCGGAAGCGGGAAGAGCAGAGATTAAAGAAGCGGGGTGGCCGTTGAATAGACATCGAACAGTCACCGCTCTCGTGTGTTGACTAAGTTGACACGGTGTTGCGTGTGCGTCAACCTTTTTTTAGGAAAGCATACGCGTCAGTCTGTAGTAGGTGCACAAGTCAGCCTCAAATATGTGGAAAATAGCATACAACTCATCTGTCATTATTTCTAATAATCTACAGCCCATTTGCTTATTCTTAAGATTTTTTTGGAGCCCATCTTCTTTTTGTTAGCATTACACCCCATATTGTGGCCAAGGTTAAAACTTATACAAAATTTTAGATATTTCGGTGCGGTCAACTGTTTTTAATCCCGAAATATCGAGTCACATTCAAACTATTTTGAAAAATAATTTATACAAATATAAAATCTAAACAATTGTCCATGCATAAAAATCAATGGAATTTAAAATCTTGTAATGAAAAAAAAATTGAAACTAATTCCCGGTTTGATGTGTTTTAAAAATGTACAACACATTTACGGGCAAACCGAATGAAACTCTCCTTGTCTTGAAAGATTTGCAGCCAAATAGGCTGATAAAGCAAGTAGGCCTCGTTTGGATATTTCTCTTAAAAAATAGAACTGGGCTAGCCATTTTCAAAGAAGAAAAAACACAACTGGGCTCATGATGTGGTAAACATAAATAAAACCCTGGCTAGACGGGCCATAGCCCCCGCACAGCCCCGTTGTTACCCTGATCCGTCGCTAAAACTAGTATAAATAACAACTGCTTGTTCCTAAAAAAAGTAAATAACAACTGCGCGACCTGCTAGGTCCCTGGTGTTAGTCGCTTGATATGTCTCCAACATATCTATAAATTTTTATTGTTCCATGCTATTATATTATCTGTTTTGGATGTTTAATGGGCTTTAATATACCTTTTTTTATTATTTTTGGGATTAACTTATTAACCAAAGGCCCAGTGCAAATTGTTGTTTTTCGCCTATTTCAGTGTTTCGCAGAAAAGGAATATCAAACGGTATCCAAACGGAATGAAACCTTCGCGAGATCTTTTTTGGAACAAACGCAATCCAGGAGACTTGGAGTGGAGGTCAAGGAAGCCACGAGGCGTCCACGAGGTAGGAGGGCACGCCCAGGGGGGTAGGCGCGCCCCCACCCTCGTGGGCCCCTCGTAGCTCCACCGACCTACTTCTTTCGTCTATATATACTCTTATACCCTGAAAACATCCATGGGCCACGAAACCACTTTTCCACCGCCGCAACCTTCATACATGCCGTGAGATCCCATCTTTGGGCCTTTTCCATGATCCGCCGAGGAGGATTCGATCACGGAGGGCTTCTACATCAACACCATAGCCTCTACGATGATGTGTGAGTAGTTTACCACAGACCTTTGGGTCCATAGTTATTAGCTAGATGGCTTCTTCTCTCTCTTTGGATCTCAATACAAAGTTCCCCTCAATCTTCTTAGAGATATATTCGATGTAATACTTTTTGCGGTGTGTTTGCCGAGATCCGATAAATTGTGGGTTTATGAACTTGATTACACTACAGGAAACAGCTAATTTGCCGTCAGTAGACATCTTTGCCGTCAGCTTTTCATCGGGATAGACGGCAAAGAGCACTTTTGCCGTCAGCTGCTGACGGCAAAGAAAAAATAACGGCAAAAACATATTTTGCCGTCTGCTTTTTTTAATTACAAACGGCAAAGAGTCTTTGCCGTCTGCGCTTTTCGTTACAGACGACAAAGTATGAGCTTTGCCGTCTGGAATAAAAAACGTAGACAGCAAAGAGTTTGCCGTCTGTATTTTTTATTACATACGGCAAAATATGCTCTTTGTGTTGGAAATATGCCCTAGAGGCAATAATAAAAGTATTATTATTATATTTCCTTGTTCATGATAATTGTCTTTTATTCATGCTATAATTGTATTATCCGGAAATCGTAATACACGTGTGAATACATAGACCACAATATGTCCCTAGTGAGCCTCTAGTTGACTAGCTCGTTGATCAACAGATAGTCATGGTTTCTGACTATGGACATTGGATGTCATTGATAACGGGATCACATCATTAGGAGAATGATGTGATGGACAAGACCCAATCCTAAGCATAGCACAAGATCGTGTAGTTCGCTTTTGCTAGAGCTTTTCCAATGTCAAGTATCTCTTCCTTAGACCATGAGATCGTGTAACTCCCGGATACCGTAGGAGTGCTTTGGGTGTACCAAACGTCACAACGTAATCGGTGACTATAAAGATGCATTACGGTATCTCCGAAAGTGTACATTGGGTTGACACGGATCGAGATCGGATTTGTCACTCCGTATGACGGAGAGGTATCCTTCAGGCCCACTCGGTAGTGCATCATCATAATGAGCTCAAAGTGACCAAGTGTTTGGTCACGGGATCATGCATTACGGCATGAGTAAAGTGACTTGCCGTGAACGAGATTGAGCGAGGTATTGGGATACCGACGATCGAATCTCGGGCAAGTAAAATACCGATTGACAAAGGGAATTGTATACTGGGGTTGTTTGAATCCTCGACATCGTGGTTCATCCGATGAAATCATCGAGGAGCATGTGGGAGCCAACATGGGTATCCAGATCCCGCTGTTGGTTATTGCCCGAGAGCCGCCTCGGTCATGTCTCTGCATGTCTCCGAACCCGTAGGGTCTACACACTTAAGGTTCGGTGACGCTTAGGGTTGTATGAATATGAGTATGCAGCAAACCGGAATGTTGTTCGAGTCCGGATGAGATCCCGGACGTCACGAGGAGTTCCGGAATGGTCCGGAGGTAAAGATTTATATATGGGAAGTCTTATTTTGGTGCTTGGAAAAGTTTCGGGCATTATCGGTATTATGCACGGAGTACCGAAGGGGTCCGGGGTCCACCAGGGGTCCACCAGCCTGGGGCCACATGGGCTGTAGGGTGCGCCTTGGCCTATATGGGCCAAGGGCACCAGCCCCAAGAGGCCCATGCGCCTAGAGATAAAGGAGAGGGAGAGTCCAAGAGGGTAAGGCACCTGAGGGTGCCTTGGGGAGGATGGACTCCTCCCCACTTGGCCGCACCCTTCCTTGGAGGAGGGGCAAGGCTGCGCCCTCCCCTCTCTCTTGCACCTATATAAAGGGAGGGGAGGGAGGGCAGCCGCACCCATAAGGCTAGGCGCCTCCTCCTCCCCGCAACACCTCCTCCTCCTCCTGTGGCGCTTAGCGAAGCCTCGCCGGAGTTCTGCTGCATCCACCACCACGCCGTCAGGTCAGCTGCTTTGGATCATCATCAACCTCTCCTTTACCCTTGCTGGATCAAGAAGGAGGAGACGTCATCCGCCTCCGTACATGTGTTGAACGCGGAGGTGCTGTCCGTTGACACTAGGTCATCGGTGATCTGAATCACGGCGAGTACGACTCCATCATCCCCTGCTCCATTGAATGCTTCCGCACGCGATCTACAAGTGGTATGTAGATGCAATCACTCTCCCATGACTCGTTGCTAGATGAACTCATAGATGGATCTTGGTGAAACCGTAGGAAATTTTTTAATTTTCTACAACGTTCCCCAACACTTTGCCGTCTGCAATAAAAGACGCAGACGGCAAAGAAGAAACACATCATGCGGATCAACCACACGGATCGATGAGCTGGCAGCCCCTTCCACCCACGCAGCCCACGTAACCCTGGACCCCACCCACGCAGCCCACGCACCAAATTCCCCACCCACCCACCTCGCTCGATCCCATCTAGTATTCTCCTCTGCCTCCCTTCTCTCGATCCCCACCGCACCGACACTCCACCACCCGCCTCTGCCTCGCCAAGCACCGTCGCCTCAACCCCTCGCCGGATCCGGACGCTGCGGCCCCTCGCCGGTCCCCGCCAGCTCCCATCGCCGGAAGTGAGGGCGCTCCTCTAGGCTGCGCTAGCCGAGGCCAATCGGGAGCGGCCCTCTCCGAAGATGGCGCCGTCGACGTGATGAGGAGGTGCAGCATCGAGGTGGAGGACTGCGGGCACTAGGTGTGTGCCATCTGCATGCTCGCGCTCAGCTGCTAAAGCAGTCCCATCCCGTCCAAGTTCATGCTGCAGCCGTCGGCGTGCCCCTTCTGCCGCCGCTGCATCTCCCGGCTCGTCGCGACCGACTCCAAGGCCAAGGCCGTGGCGGTCGTGGGCGTTGGCGTCGCCGCAGCGCCACCCAAGCCCAGCCGGCCTCGCCTTTCCTCCTTGCCTGATGGGCCTCTGCGGCGGCCGGCTCTGTTCCAGCCTGGGCCAGATCGAAGCAAGGAAGAAGATGGATCAGATCTCGTTTTCCACGCCCAAGCCGGCCTCCGCTTTCGGACACCACCACCGGCGCGCTGCCATGCCCGTCCTCGTCGCTTGGTCGGCTGCGGCCAGAACCTATCTGAGATATGGTTCGTTCGGTTCTGGCGCTACTACTTCCGGTGGATCTAGGCTGCCTGTGCTAGCAACGTGTGTGTTGCTTTCTTGATGCGTTTAAGTGGATGTGAGTTTGATGTATTCTAAGCGCTTTGTCAGGTGTGTGAATCGATGCGAGCACTTAGAAGTTGCTCCTATACATGTGAAGTGAAGAATGGCTAGCTTGTGAATCCGTTTTCTTTTTGTTAAAGAAGTACACATTCATTTTTATTGGATCTGTATTGCAAATTTCTGTAGTGACGCCATCGTCCTCTTTTGCTCGCCACAGACGCATTTACGCGATGCCGGAGTTGGCCAACTCCAACCACGTTTTGACCGACGTTATTTTTAAAATAAAAAACAATCTTTGTCGTCTTTAGTTTTAGTCTTGATGATGGCAAAGAATATGTTTTCATGACGGCAAAAGACTGCATTCTTTGTTGTCTGCTATTTATAAGGTCGACAATGAAAGTGGATTTGGTGATGGCAAAGTCTTTGCCGCCTTCCCATTAAAAAGTCAAGGCAAAGTATTCTTTGCCGACTTATCTTTGCCATCTGAGTTTGTTGCTCGCTTTCCTCGACGGCAAAATCTTCTTCGTCTGGATTTCGATCTTTGCCGTCTGTGGATCCATGGATGGCAAATTACCCGCTTTCTGTAGTGTTATCTATGAATATTATTTGATTCTTCTACGAATTCTTATATGCATGATTTGATATCTTTGCAAGTCTCTTGAATTATCGGTTTAGTTTGGCCTACTAGATTGATGTTTCTTGCAATGGGAGAAGTGCTTAGCTTTGGGTTCAATCTTGTGGTGTCCTTTCCCAAAGGATGTTAGGGCAGCAAGAAGGCACGTATTGTATTGTTGCCATCGAGGATAAAAAGATGGGGTTTATATCATATTGCTTGAGTTTATCCCTCTACATCATGTCATCTTGCCTAATGCATTACTCCGTTCTTATGAACTTAATACTCTAGATGCATGCCGGATAGCGGTCGATGTGTGGAGTAATAGTAGTAGATGCGTAATCGCTTTGATCTACTTGACACCTGACGTGATGCCTATATTCATGATCATTGCCTTAGATATCATCATAACTATGCGCTTTTCACAATTGCTCGGCAGTAATTTGTTCACCCACCGTAATATATGCTATCTTGAGAGAAACCACTAGTGAAACCTATGGCCCCCGGGTCTACTTTACATCATATAAGTTTCCAATCTACGATTCTAGTTTATTATTTATTTTCCAATCTTTATTTTCCAATCTATACAACAAAAATACCAAAAATGTTTATCTTATTATTTTTATCAGATCTCACTTTTGCAAGTGGCCGTGAAGGGATTGACAACCCCTTTATCACGTTAGTTGCAAGGTTCTTATTTGTTTGTGCAGGTACTAGGCGATTTTTGTGTAGTCTCCTACTGGATTGATACCTTGGTTCTCAAAAACTAAGGGAAATACTTACGCTACTTTGCTGCATCACCCTTTCCTCTTCAAGGGAAAACCAATGCATGCTCAAGAGGTACCAAGAAGGATTTCTGGCGCCGTTGCCGGGGAGATATACGCACAAGTCAAGTCATGCCAAGTACGCATCAGAAACTCTTATCCCTCGCATTACATTATTTGCCATTTGCCTCTCGTTTTCCTCTCCCCCACTTTACCTTTGCCGTTTTATTCGCCCTTTTTCATTCGCTTCTTTCCGCTTGCTTCTTGTGTGTCCGTGTGTTAGATCGTTTGTTTCGCCATTATGGCTAGTGGTTCTATCATTTTTAGTACTCCCGATCATGAAGTTCTTAATTTTAAACAAAGGGATGGGGAAAATCTAAAAGATGCTTGCTATGGAATTTGCAATGCTCAGAATAGATCCACTAGGAAGCAATCTACTTCCGTTCTTCTTCGAATTTTTTATGAAGGCATCACACCTGGGAACAGATATATTCTTGATAACATTAATGAGGGAATTTCTTGGGTAGCCATAGTTTTGATTCTTATAATGCTATGTTAGATTTATTTGGCCCACCACCTCTTTTGGTCAATGGAACTATTTTAACTTTGGAACATGTGATGCAAAGGCTTGAAATTACCGAAAATAAAGTTGCCACTATAGAGTTGATCGAGAATTTGGATAAAAAGACCCACAACCAAATTACCCAATATGGATCTAAGGTAGGAGTTACTCTGAATTTTTTTTCGAGAAAAAGAACCCATAGTTAATGAAAAGATAGATCAAGATTCCACTAGAATTGATAAACTTGAGGATATTATTACCAATTTAGGGTCTGCATTTTCCGCCGTAAGATGCACTTCAAATCCTCCTACTACCAAAGTTGCCAAATTTATGCATGTTCCTAAAAATAAGGGTGAATCTTCTAGTAAGGAAAATGTGGATCTCAAATCAATAAGTGTTCACCCCAACTTTTTCGCTATCATTAAGGAACCTTTTGCTACGATTGAATTTCTTGATTTCTTGCCTAGGAGTTTGATAATTAATAAAAAGAAGGAAACTCCTAAGGGTTATAAGTGTTCTATTGAAGAATTGCCTACCAAGGATGACAATACCTAGATCTATTCTTGTTTTTATGCCTAGCTAGGGGCGTTAAACGATAGCGCTTGTTGGGAGGCAACCCAATTGTATTTTTTTCCTTGCTTTTTGTTCCTGTTTAGTAATAAATAATTCATCTAGCCTCTGTCTAGATGTGGTTTTATGTTTTAATTAGTGTTTGTGCCAAGTAGAACCAATAGGATCTTCTTGGGTGATAGTTGTTTGATCTTGATGAAAAAGACAGAAACTTTACGCTCACGAAAATAATTGTCAAAATTCACCAGAACGTGATAAAATACCAATTCTTTTTGCATTAGATCAATATACAAATTATCCAGGTTGTCCTAGTTTTTCAGAATTTTTGGAGTTCCAGAAGTATTCGAACAAATCAGATTGCTACAGACTGTTCTGTTTTTGACAGATTCTATTTTTCGTGTGTTGTTTGCTTATTTTGATGAATCTATGGCTAGTATCGGGGGGTATGAACCATAGAGAAGTTGGAATACAGTAGGTTTAACACCAATATAAATAAAGAATGAGTTCATTACAATACCTTAAGGTGGTGGTTTGTTTTCTTATACCAACGGAGCTCATGAGATTTTCTGTTGAGTTTTGTGTTGTGAAGTTTTCAAGTTTTTTGGTAAAGATTTGATGGATTATGGAATAAGGAGTGGCAAGAGCCTAAGCTTGGGGATGCCCAAGGCACCCCAAGGTAAAATCCAAGGAGAACCAAAAGCGTAGGCTTGGGGATGCCTCGGAAGGCATCCCCTCTTTCGTCTTCGTCTATCGGTAACTTTACTTGAGGCTATATTTTTATTCACCACATGATATGTGTTTTGTTTGGAGCGTCTTGTATGATTTGAGTCTTTGCTTTTTAGTTTACCACAATCATGTTTGCTATACACACCTTTTGGGAGAGACACACATGAATTGGAATTTATTAGAATACTCTATGTGCTTCACTTATATCTTTTGAGCTAGATAATTTTATTCTAGTGCTTCACTTATATCTTTTAGAGCACGGTGGTGGTTTTTATTTTATAGAAATTATTGATCTCTCATGCTTCACTTATATTATTTTGAGAGTCTTTTAGAACAGCATGGTAATTTGCTTTGGCTATAAAATTAGTCCTAATATGATAGGCATCAAGGATGGGTATAATAAAAACTTTCATATAGAGTGCATAGAATACTATGATACTTGATGGTTGTTTTGAGATATAAAGGTGGTAATGTTAGAGTCATGCTAGTTGGGTAATTGTGTAATTGAGAAATACTTGTGTTGAGGATTGCAAGTCCCGTAGCATGCACGTATGGTAAACGTTGTGTGACAAATTTGAAGCATGGGGTGTTCTTTGATTGCTTTCCTTATGAGTGGCGGTCGGGGACGAGCGATGGTCTTTTCCTACCAATCTTTCCCTCTAGGGGCATGCATTGTAGTACTTTGCCTCGAGGGCTAATAAACTTTTTGCAATAAGTATATGAGTTCTTTATGACTAATGTGAGTCCATGGATTATACATACTCTTATCTTTCCGCAATTTGCTAGCCTCTACGGTACCGTGCATTGCCCTTTCCCACCTCGAGGGTTGGTGCAAACTTCGCCGGTGCATCCAAACCCCGTGAAACGATACGCCCTATCACACATAAGCCACCTTATATCTTCCTCAAAACAGCCACCATACCTACCTATTATGGCATTTCCATAGCCATTCCGAGATATATTGCCATGCAACTTTCCACCGTTCCGTTTATTATGACACACTCCATCATTGTCATATTGCTTTGCATGATCATGTAGTTGACATCGTATTTGTGGCAAAGCCACCCTCATAATACTTTCATACATGTCGCTCTTCATTCATTGCATATCCCGGTACACCGCCGGAGGCATTCACATAGAGTCATATTTTTGTTCTAGTATCGAGTTGTAATATTGAGTTGTAAATAAATAAAAGTGTGATGATTATCATTATTAGAGCATTGTCCCTTGTGAGGAAAGGATGATGGAGACTATGATTCCCCCACAAGTCGGTATGAGACTCCGGACGAAAAAAAGAGAGGCCAAAGAAGCCCAAATAAAAAAAGAGGCCAAAGAAGCCCAAACAAAAAAATGAAATGAGAGAAAAAGAGAGAAGGGATGTCGGTGTACAAAAGTAGGGGCACTCCTTTTTACCCCTTTACTTGTGCACATACAGTCGGAGCCGTGCCCACGGCCACACTAAGCAAGGCAGAGAAGGGAAGCTGAAGGCGCAAGACAACCGAGGCAACGCCAAGACCAGAAACACAAAGAGCAAAGGGGCGAGGTGGACACCCCCGGCAAGACCGTTGCCTGGACGACCTCCGCGGCCCCGGCAAGAGCTTTGCCGGGGCAACTTACCCAACGCCAGCAGAGCAAGCCACCCTTGAGCCCAAGGGTTCCAAACACCGTCAACAACTACATTGGAACCAGGGCTTGGGAGGCACCTCCGTGGTGGCATGTAGATCTTTGTCAAGATAAATAAATACACAAGATCAGATGAGGACCAGAAGACGGTGACCCTCGGCGGGATCCTAGCCGAGGAAATCCACAAGACCCCCGGCAAGCGCCTTGCCGGGGACGACTGCAACGCCACGGCAAGACCCTTGCCGGGCCCCTGGCAAGACCCTTGACGAGGGCATCAGCGGGGCCACAACCAAGCCCGCGCCTGCCAAGACTCCACCGCTGTCCCCAAGCAACTGTTAGCTCAACCAGCTGGGCAGGCACCTGCGTGGTGACGGGCGGCCTCTACACCGACTCAGCAAGCACCTGCGTGGTGGCATGCGACCCTTCGTGAAGGCTCCACCACCGCGCCAGCCCAAGACAACCATAACGCGGGCGCAAAGAACGCTTGTCGCCTCGACGCGGCCGAATCCGGCGAGGCGGCGGCAGATGGGACGTGGCTTCCTTGCCATCCCGATAAAGTGAGAGGGCACGCGTCGGTGGCGCATTAAATGCATTTGTCCGACGGTACGGAGGATAGGCTTATCGGTCAGAGACCTTTCCACCTCCTGTGTGCCACTGTGGCAACCCCTTTTTCCTATAAAAGGAGGCCCGAGGCGACCAGGAGAAGGATTCAGATCTTTTGGGCAAGTTACACCCCGTAGCTAGCTCAAGAACACAAGAACACTCAAATACATCCACCAAAGCAGGACTAGGGTATTACGCATCTCCGCGGCCCGAACACAGGTAAACGATCCGCGTGCTTCTGTCGGACCCGCTCTTTGCACAACCCGCGCCCGCCAACCGTAGAAGGAATCGGTGATTCCATAGGTGTCGATTCCCCGACATCTTTAGCGCGCCCGGTAGAAGCGCGATTGTGAGAATATGGTCTAGCGATTAGCCTAGCAGTTCTTCATCGCCATGGCTCCCAAGAAGAAGACGATCATGCGGCTCGTCGGAGCTGAACATCCTGCCGGTCGTTGAGCGGCAGCGGGCCGGTCGCGGCAGAACCCGAGCCGCCCGCGAGCACCAAAGATCGCTCTGGCGATCGAGCTCGGGCGAGTGGCGTCGTTCGTGCGCCAGACGACGGGCCGCACACCGCCAAATCCAAAGACGGGGCTGGGCCCCCCGCAGGCGGCATGGGGCCCTCCAGGGGTGTCGTTGTGCCACCTTCGGGCGGCGTAGCAACCTCCAAGACGCTTACGCCGGCGCCCACGGTAGCGCTCTTCCGGTGTGTCTTGACGAGCAGCGCCACCACGCCCAGAGACCCGGACACCGCCGTGGGAAGAGTCTGTGCATCATCTGGGGACGAAGGAGGCGACATGCCCGCCGAAGTCTTTGGCGAAAATGGCACGCAGCCGATGGGCCATGATAGATCTCCTTCTAACATGGTTAGAAGTCGGCGCCACCACGTCCCACGCAGCTCTCGCCGACACCCATGCCAGCAGAAGCTTTGGCGCGCACGCAGCTACTCCTCGACTTCCCTCCTGCTGGGGAAAAGCTCGATGAGTGGAGGGCCACCATCCGGAGCCTTGTCGGTCTCGCCAACCAAGACGAGCCACGGCCAGCGGGGCCCTCAGCCCGGCGCTCCATCGAACCACCGCATGCCAGCGGTGGAGGGGCCGGAGGTGCTGCGGCCACGGTGCACTCTCCTCCTCCACGCCAGCCACCACGGGTGTCGATCCGTCGTGATGATGTAGGACCTTGAAGTATGTCTTGAGGGGGGTGATTAGACTACTTGACCAATTAAAAACATAACCTTTTCCCAATTTTAGTCTTTGGCAGATTTTAACTATTTTAGCACAAGTCAAGCAATCTTCACACTATTCAAGCAAGCATGCAAAGAGTATATGATCAGCGGGAAGTAAAGCATGCAACTTGCAAGAATGTAAAGGAAAGGGTTTGGAGAATTCAAACGCAATTGGAGACACGGATGTTTTTGTCGTGGTTCCGATAGGTGGTGCTATCGTACATCCACGTTGATGGAGACTTCAACCCACGAAGGGTAGCAGTTTACTGCGAGTCCACGGAGGGCTCCACCCAAGAAGGGTCCACAAAGAAACAACCTTGTCTATCCCACCATGGCCGTCAGCCCAGAAGGACTTGCCTCACTAGCGGTAGATCTTCACGAAGTAGGCGATCTCCTTGCCCTTACAAACTCCTTGGTTCAACTCCACAATCTTGTCGGAGGCTCCCAAGTGACACCTAGCCAATCAAGGAGACACCACTCTCCAAGAAGTAACAAATGGTGCGTTGATGATGAACTCCTTGCTCTTGTGCTTCAAGTGATAGTCTCCCCAACACTCAACTCTCTCTCATAGGATTTGGATCTGGTGGAAAGAAGATTTGAGTGGAAAGCAACTTGGGGAAGGCTAGAGATCAAGATTCATATGGTAGGAATGGAATATCTTGGCCTCAACACATGAGTAGGTGGTTCTCTCTCGTAAATGGTAAGTTGGAAGTGTAGGTTTGTTACGATGGCTCTCTCCACGAATGAAGAGGAGGTGGAGGGGTATATATAGACTCCACACAAAATCTAACCGTTACACACAATTTACCAATCTCGGTGGGACCGAATCGACAAACTCGGTCTGACCGATTCAGTAAACCTAGTGACCGTTAGTGATTTTCGGTGGGACCGACATGCAACTCGGTGTGACCAATATGGTTAGGGTTAGGGCATAACGTAATCTCGGTGAGACCGATTACACAAACTCGGTGAGACCGATTTTGGTAATTAGCTAACCAGAGAGTTGGTCAGGTAAACTCGGTGGGACCGATTCGCTCTTTTTGGTGAGACGGAAATGTTACGAAAGGGAAACAGAGAGTTTACGTTGCAATCTCGGTGGGACCCATCGCTCACTTTGGTTAGACTGAAACGTTACGAAGGGAAACAGAGAGATTACAATCCCATCTCGGTGAGACCGAGATCCCTATCGGTGAGACTGAGTTGCCTAGGGTGTGTGGCGGTGGCTATGACATCCGAACTCGGTGGCGCGGATAGAGAAAGAATTGGTGGGGCCGAGTTTGACTTTAGGTTTAGGTCATATGTGGATATGAGAAAGTAGGCGAGGGTTTTGGAGCATATCACTAAGCACCGTAGAGAGCAAGAAACTCATTAAGCAACACCTCATCCCTCCTTGATAGTATTGGCTTTTCCTATAGACTCAATGTGATCTTGGATCACTAAAATATAAAATGTAGAGTCTTGAGCTTTTGAGCTTTAGCCAATCCTTTTATCCTTAATATTTTGAGGGATCCACTTTCATCATCCATGCCATGCCATTCATTGAGCTTTCCTGAAATATTTGTCTTGGAATAGTATTAGCTCAATGAGCTATATGTTGTTATGAATTACCAAAACCACCTAGGGATAGTTGCACTTTCAATCTCCCCCTTTTTGGTAATTGATGACAACCTATAGATCAAAGCTTCGACAAATGATAATAAGATTGAAAAAAACATCATCGCTTTGAGAAGTATGTGATAAGCAAGAGCTCCCCCTAAATTTGTGCATAGATTTAAGATTTGCTTTGAATTTGCCAAATGCACAGGGAATTAGGCTCATGGGTTACTCTTCCATGTCACATACATCTTGGTGGAGCGCTCAAAATAATAAAGATTGAATACATGCACTCAACACCAAGCAAAGTGAATGATCATATAAAGATAAATGGAATAATGTCATTTAACAAGCATAAGTGTAGCTTATGATCAAACACATGATCATCAATGTCTCACAGGCAATAGCATAGTATCTTAAGCAAGCAAAAGCAAACAAAGTTCAACCAAGAAGACAAGAGAGAACAAAAGCAAACTCTCTCTCTCGAAGCCTATGATCTATACATTTTCTCCCCTTTGGCAACAAGTTACCAAAAAGTTCCTAGAAAATGCATAGTACTATGTCGCTTCTCGAGCTTGGTCTTGAGTTGGTGGTGTAGAGATGGCTCCTTGGGCGAAGACTTCAGTTGATGTGGATGGAGCTAAAGGAGTTAGTCTTTGGAGCTGGTTGCACCTTTGGAGGTGTAGTTGGTGCGAGATGAAGTGGCTCGTGTATGCATTCTTGGCTCTGCGGCTGATCTGAGCTCGAGGCACTCTAGCAAATGCATCGATGGTTGTCCCGCCCTTCCTCTCCTGCATGTCATCCTGTAGCTGCTCCACAACTGACTGAATCTCAGTTACTTTGACATCTAAATCATAGATTTTTTGTTCCATGATTCTTTCCAGGCTCTCCTGGTTTTGAGTTAGGGTGGCCAACCCCTTCTCAATCCTCAGAGTTGATGCTATCAAGTAACCAAGCTGGTCCTGCTTGCTCTTCAAAAAGTACCCAGACGACTCCTCTAGAGTTGGGATCTTGGCAGCCTTCTCCTTCTTTGCCTTCTCCTTCTTCTCTTGAGCTTGCACTGAAGATGGTTCATTCTCATTCATCACAACTTGATTGTCCTCAAAGTCTGGATAGAGAACAAAGTGTTCCTTATCCAATAGATATTTGCATGTGCCCATCTTTGAGTTGATCAGCTCCTGAATTTCTGGGGCATACCCACAACTTCTCAGCAGCAACTTCAGGCACTGGGGCCTTGTTCTTCTCAGCAGCTGGTATGCTCCTGGTATTCCTCTTAGGTGCAGTCTTGGCCTTGGAGGCAGCTTTGGGTGCTTCTTTGGGCTTTGATGATGCAGCCCCTGACCTTATAGCATCACCCTTGACTTTTTGTGCCTTGGGTGCAGGTGCAGCAACCTCTTCTTCCTCCTCCTCTTCCATCATGGAAGGTTGTCCAACAACTCTGGCCATGGTCTTTCTGACCCTTTCCTTCCTCTTCTTTCCTTCTGCAGCTGGCTCTTTGGGATCAGATTTTTCAGATACTTGTGTTGATCCTCGACCTTGACATAGGTGTCCTCTTGGCGAGGATCTTCCTATTAAGTCTGTGCTTTGTGGTCTTTCTTTGAGCCATACTCCTTTTTGAGCACTACCTTCTTGGAAGTAGCCTCATCTTGGTGCCACATAGTCCTCATCCTCAGTCCGAGGTTCTCTTCCTTCGGCTCTTGTGGCTGCTTTAGGCAAATTGCTAGGAGTGCTTCTACCGCCATCATCTCGAGGAACTAGAGGGACTAGTGCCCTCACTCATGTGAATCTGCTCTTCTTCCACTGTTCATTTGTCACTTTGGTGCGACATGTTGAATACAATCGATTCATTGACCACGTGAATAGTTATAGATGAGATAGAATGGATGAGCATCACAAAATCACAGACTTTTGCAAAAGAATGATTCAAAAACTTAGTTTTAGTTTTCCATAGAAAGCATCTCGGATCAACCAATTTTCAAACTCGGTGATACTGGCGAAGCAGCTTTGGAACCTAAACTAGTGAACTTCGGTCGCATCGAGTCACGATTCGTGGCACCGAGAGGCGCTAGGGTTTCTTGAGTTCTAAAATCGGTCACACCGATTAGCAATTCTCGGTCGGTGAGAGTCACTTGTGCAATGGCGTTAGCCGAATCGGTGGGACCGAGTTTTTCAACTCGGTGGGTCCGAGATGGTTTCGGCGGAAACCTAACCCTAAATTTTCAAATCGCATCTATTCTAAGGATTGTTTTGACTGGATAGAGTCTTTTCAATCGTGGCAAGAATCATGATGAACACAATGTGCTAGAGATTGGACGGGGATAGCACTGTGATCGAGTCCATACCCTAGTTTGGCGATGAACTCGCTTCTGGCTGACAGCGGCGGGGATGAATTCATTGGCTGACGGCGCGGAGACCAGATGAGGCGGGCGTATTTGACGAGGAGGACGATCCGGAGACTCTGGAGGCAGAAGCGAGCTATCTTGTGACCCGAAGTGGTTCGGAGAAAGTTTCCAAATTTTTGCCCGTGAGTATATATAGCCGACTTCGCTTTGGTGGATCGAAAGTGGAACAACTCGGTGGCACCGAGATGCATAACTGTTGGCAGCTACAGCAACTTGGTGGGACCGAAAAGTTCAAATTGGTTGCACTGAGATTGAAAACCTAGATCGACTTAGTGATCTCTGTATGACCGAAATGGAAGAATCGGTCAGACCGAAACTCACAAAGAAGTTTTGGAAGTTTAAGTCCATGACGAATCGGGGACTCCGAGTGCTCCTCACACAGAGTGGTTCGAATCTGACTTGATCAAATTTTGTGATGTAGCATGAATAGAGTTTGAGGCGAGAAGAGCATAGATAGCTAGAGAAGGTTCTTAGGCATTCTTGTCCATCCACTTGGCCAAAGAAAAAGAAACCAATCAATCAAAACCACAAGTGGATGTCCTCGAATGGGTAAAATATGCAACCAACATGCTCACACAATAAAATGACAAATGAAATATGTGACAAAGCATGCACAAACAATTCTAGCATCTATCAAACAATTGGCGATGACTAGGTCATCTATATATGAGTATATTGACTTAGGAGTCAAATGAGAACATTTGATCATAGGTCATACTCATCGTTTAAGCTCAAGTGGGGTTACCACTTTTACATAATGCATTGTTGTGTTCACACCATTAGAGTTGCTTTAGCTCAATTCTTTAGAGTAAAGCTCCCCCTAGATGTGAGATCCCCCCTAAGAGGGATGAACTAACCTCGGGTTTTGTCGATGATGACTTCATGTAGGTGTTGAAGATGTGGATGCTCAATGTTGATGAAGATCATTTGGAGCAATCCTTTTGGAGTGAGTTGCACTTTCAATACCTACACGGGTTAGTCCCACAAGGAACAAACAAGTATATCCATAGACATAGAGTGATGTTCACACAAGATGATGTCCATGAAAGCATTAGGTTACCTTGTCCCTTGCCTTACCAACATGAGGGTTTGTGACTCCATGAACTAGTGCAAGATGTGGAAGTTGATTGCACTTGGCCTTGCCATAATGATATGAGTGAGGAATGTTGGCGGAGTAACCCTCAAGAACTCTCTAGTTCTTCTTCTTCGGGATCCACATCATCTTGATGGGAATCCTTGGAGTTGTAGTTGTGCTTGGTGAAGTAGAACTTGATGTAGTCTTGGGAACCCACTTGACCAAGGCCTTAGGAGCTTCTTCAAATGCATCTATCTCCTCTTGAAGCTTGTCCTTGCCTTTGTTCTTGTGGTCTTATGGTGGAAGATCATCTTGAGCTTGTGTTCCCTTGAAGGAAGTAGGATCATACTTCTCTTGTTGAGGAACAAACTTCGTCTTGGGATATTGATCTTCTTCCCACTCAACTCCATTGGCATTGAACTTTCGTTCAAAACCAACACCTTGATTCTTCCGGTGCCTTCCTTGCTTGCGTACAATTTCCTCGAATTGCTTACTTCCGCAAGGCTCTTGTATACACCTTTCTCTATAATTCCCTTCAATAAGTTATTTTTCTTGCTCAAGTGTAACTTGGCTAAGAGAATCATTAGTGGAATCGAGAGAACTACTAGAAGCAACAATATTGGATTTAGCATGATTATTGTTACTACTAGAGGAAGAATCCTTTTTGTTCTTGTTATTGGACTTGACTTGAGGCATGTAGGTAGATAAGAGTAAACGCTTGGCAATGTAAGAAGAACTTTTCTTACGGAGATCATCATTGATTTCCTTTAAGAACTCATGCTCTTGCTCAAGGTTGAGCTTTTCAAAGCGTAACTTCTCATGAGTCCTTAAAAGTTCTCGATGATCCCCTAAGATAGTTTCATGAGCTAACTTAAGAGTGTTTAGTTCTTTATTTATAATCTCAATCTTCTCCTTGTCATTGTCATTCGTTTTATCTTGTTTAGCATGATTAATTGACGTTTCATCATAGTATTCATCACTAGAGTTGTCAACAAGTAAATCATCATCACCTAACAAGTCATCTTCATCACTATTGAAATCAACATACTCGGGGTGTGTTACCTTTGGGCCTTTGGCCATGAGGCATCTTCCAATTCCTTCATTTGGTGAATCAAATATGTCGTAGGAGTTGGTTGACACAAGTGCTAGACCGGCAACACCTTCATCTTGAGTATATTCGGAGTCGGAGTGATAGCTTCTCTCGTGAGTGATTGTCGGAGTCGGAGCCGGATACCCATTCACCAACATGAGCTTGATGTCTTTGTTTTGTGTAGCTCCTTGATGACTTGTCCTTCCTTCTGAATCCTTGCTTCTCCGTGAGGGTCTTCGTTCATAACGATCATCTCTACTCCTTCTCTCTCTTGGTGGTGATTCTTCTCTTCTACTTCTTCTTTTTGGAGAATCTTCTCTTCTTTTGTAGGGTGCCGTACACTCATTGGAATAGTGTCCGGGTCTTCCACAATTGTAGCAATTACGCCCCGACTAGAAGATCTTTTGTCATTGTAGGACCTTGACTTGGAGCTTCTCTCTTTACTTCTACTCTTGTAGAATTTGTTGAAGTTCTTCACCATTAAGCTCAATTCTTCATTGAAGGTTTGTTTCTCACTTGATGATGTGGGGGCCTCACATGAGGCTTTGTAAGCACCACTTGACTTGTTGTGAAGTTCCTCCTTATCCTTGCGCGACATCTCATGAGCAACAATTCTTCCAATGACTTCCATTGGCTTGAGATCTTTGTAATTGGGCATCATTTGGATCAATGTGCACACGGTATCATATTTTCCATCCAAAGCTCTTAGGATCTTCTTGATGATGAATTTGTCGGTCATCTCTTCACTTCCTAAGCCGGCAATCTCATTTGTGATAATAGCAAGTCTAGAGTACATTTCAGCGACACCTTCACCATCCTTCATTTTGAACTTGTCAAAGTGACTTTGGAGCACATCCAACTTGGATTCCTTGGCGGAGTCGGTACCTTCATGCATATCAATCAAAGTATCCCAAATTTCCTTTGCATTCTCAAGACGGTTGATTTTGTTGAATTCTTCGGGCACAATCCGTTGAAGAGGATATCACAAGCTTGAGCGTTGTCTTGCGACATCTTCAATTCATCCGCACTAGCTTCACGGTTCGGTTCTCTCCCATCAAAGAATTCACCTTGCAAGCCAATATACACAATAGCCCAAGCAGCGGGGTTATGTCCGAGAATATGCATTTTCATCTTATGCTTCCAACTAGCAAAATTAGTGCCATCAAAGTAAGGACCTCACGGTGATAGTTTCCCTCGCTAGACGCCATACTCTCCTAGGTTGTGAAACCAAGGCTATGACCACCAAAAGCTATGGAAATCAAAGCAAATGGAGACCAAAGCTCTGATACCACTTGTAGCACCTTGAAGTATGTCTAGAGGGGGGGTGATTAGACTACTTGACCAATTAAAAACTTAACCTTTTCCCAATTTTAGTCTTTGGCAGATTTTAACTATTTTAGCACAAGTCAAGCAATCTTCACACTATTCAAGCAAGCATGCAAAGAGTGTATGAGCAGCGGAAAGTAAAGCATGCAACTTGCAAGAATGTAAAGGGAAGGGTTTGGATAATTCAAACGCAATTGGAGACACGGATGTTTTTGTCGTGGTTCTGATAGGTGGTGCTATCGTACAACCACGTTGATGGAGACTTCAACCCACGAAGGGTAGCAGTTGCCGAGTCCACGGAGGGCTCCACCCAAGAAGGGTCCACGAAGAAGAAACCTAGTCTATCCCACCATGGCCGTCGCCCACGAAGGACTTGCCTCACTAGTGGTAGATCTTCACTAAGTAGGCGATCTCCTTGCCTTACAAACTCCTTGGTTCAACTCCACAATCTTGTCGGAGGCTCCCAAGTGACACCTAGCCAATCTAGGAGAGACCACTCTCCAAGAAGTAACAAATGGTGCGTTGATGATGAACTCCTTGCTCTTGTGCTTCAATTGATAGTCTCCCCAACGCTCAACTCTCTCTCATAGGATTTGGATCTGGTGGAAAGAAGATTTGAATGGAAAGCAACTTGGGGAAGGCTAGAGATCAAGATTCATATGGTAGGAATGGAATATCTTGGCCTCAACACATGAGTAGGTGGTTCTCTCGTAAATGGTAAGTTGGAAGTGTATGTTTGTTACGATGGCTCTCTCCACGAATGAAGAGGGAGGTGGAGGGGTATATATAGCCTCCACACAAAATCTAACCGTTACACACAATTTACCAATCTCGGTGGGACCGAATCGACAAACTCGGTCTGACCAATTCAGTAAACCTAGTGACCGTTAGTGATTTTCGGTGGGACCGACATGCAACTCGGTGGGACCGATATGGTCAGGGTTAGGGCATAACGTAATCTCGGTGAGACCGAATACACAAACTCGGTGAGACCGATTTTGGTAAACAGCTAACTTGAGAGAGTTGGTCGAGTAAACTTCGGTGGGACCGATTCGCTCTTTTCCGGTGAGACCGAAATGTTACGAAAAGGGAAACAGAGAGTTTACATTGCATTTTCAGTGGGACCCGATCGCTCACTTGGTTAGACCGAAAGCGTTTGAAGGGAAGCAGAGAGATTACAATCCCATCTCGGTGAGACCGAGATCCCTATCGGTGAGACCGATTTGCCTAGGGTTTGTGGTAGTGGCTATGACATCCGAACTTCGGTGGCGCCGAATAGAAAGAATCGATTAGGGCGGAGTTTGACTTTAGGTTTAGGTCATATGTGGATATGAGAAAGTAGTTGAGGGTTTTGGAGCATATCACTAAGCACCGTGAGAGCAAGAAACTCATTAAGCAACACCTCATCCCTCCTTGATAGTATTGGCTTTTCCTATAGACTCAATGTGATCTTGGATCACTAAAATATAAAATGTAGAGTCTTGAGCTTTTGAGCTTTAGCCAATCCTTTTATCCTTAATAAATTGAGGGATCCACATTCATCATCCATGCCATGCCATTCATTGAGCTTTCCTGAAATATTTTTCTTGGAATAGTATTAGCTCAATGAGCTATATGTTGTTATGAATTACCAAAACCACCTAGGGATAGTTGCACTTTCAGATGACGCTTGTGATAACATTTCCATAGCGTCATCCGACCCACGGAATCACCGCGACCAGCGCCAAGTTCTTCGGGAGCGAGCCCATGAAGACGCTCGAACCACCATCGAGCGCCGGCGTGATACACGCCACCAGTCAGATAGGTGGGCGGGGCCCGCTATGGACCCCCCAGCACCGGGAGGCTCCAGCGGCCTACCTTACGAGGTGGGTTGCCCGACCTTTACCCATGAGCTGAGGCATTTCGAGTGGCCGTCCCACCGTACGTTCAAGCCCGATGTCGGCGAGAAGTACAATGACAAGACCCACCCGTCGGAGTTCCTCAGCATCTACACCATCGCGATGCAAGCCGCTGGAGCTCGCGACGACAAGGTGCTTGCCAATTACTTCCCGTTGGCCCTGAAACCCAATGTCATGTCTTGGTGGATGCACTTGCCGGTGGATTCCATTTCTTCTTGGTCGGATCTGTGTCATGAGTTCGTTGGTGCCTTCACCGGAGGCCACCAAGCTCATGGCCAGGAGAGTGATTTTCATATCATTCCCCAGAAGGAAGGTGAAAACCTGCACAAGTACATCTGAGAGGTTCAGCCGGGTGCAATACAACATCGAGATGTTCATCCTGCCGCCGTGATCGATTGTGTTCCATCAGAATGTGCGCAACCGCAAGATGCGTGAAGAGCTGGCGATGAACAAGGTCAAGGATGTGGCCGAACTCTATGTTCTGGCCGATAGATGCGCCCGAGCTGAAGAGGGGAGGAAGTACCCCGGCGAGGACGCCGGCGTGGAAACCGACTCTACCGACGAAGACACCACCGCCCGGACGAAGAAGGGTCGAAGGCCGCAACAGAAACGCAAGGGCAAGGTCGTGCTTGTCGTCCGAGGGATCCGACGACACCGGCGCTACCAAGAAGGCCAAGCGGACGACCCCCGGCAAGGAGATTGCCGGTGTGCCGCTCTTTGGGCCTTGGCGGCTGCCGAGCCAAGAGGCTCCGACAAGCAATCACTGCAAGATCCACCGCACCAAGGGCCACGACCTCGAGCTGCCGACAAGTCGAGCTGCTTGTCGAGAAGCAAAAGGCCGAGTATGAGAGGTGGGACAAGGAGAAGGGTTAGGATGGTGCCGAAGGATCCAGCAAGAAGCGTGGCAGCCAAGGAGGCCGCCGCGGCAAGGATAACCAACAAGAGAGGCCTGCTCGGGGCCGCGACAAGAAGCAGGAAGACGACGATCATGACGAGGACGACGAGTCCGGCAAGCAAGAGTTTTAGAAGGCTACAGAGGCCATGTGCGTCGATGGCGGCGCCTCGCTGCACACTTCTCACCACCAGCTCAAGCAGTGGGTGCGTGAGATCACGAAGCGAACCATCGTTCGACGCTCGGAAGCCGGTTGAAGTGGTCCAAAGACGCCCATCATTTTTACGCCGAGGATCACCTGATCGCACAATGGTGTGGTCGGGTGTTTGCCGTTGTTGGTTTCACCAACAATACACAACCTCAAGGTGAACAAGATCTTTGGTTGGCACGGGGCCGGTCTGAACTTGATCTCACCGTTGTGATCAAAAGGCTGCAAACTCTGACGGAGACCTCGAGGAGACGGGCATGTTTCAAGGGTCAACCCGGGAAGGAGCCAGCCGAAGGGGAAGGTCACGTTGCCATTGACGTTTGGAGGCAAGTTGAATTACAGGATGGAGAGGATTGTCTTTGATGTAGCCGAGATCCCTTTGCCCTACAATGGGATCCTCGGCCGCCCGACACTAGCCAAGTTTATGGCGGCGTCGCATTACGCCTACAACCTGGCTGAAGATGCTCGGGCCTATGACCATCATCACCGTTCCAGCGACAAGAAGGATGCGTTGATCTGCGCCGACCTACTCTAAGGGAAGTATTTGCAGCACGTCGCCAAGGCACTTGCTCCTGCCGCTGAAGTCCTGGGGGGAAGAAGAAGACCGGCAAGACCTCTCGCACCCACTCCGGCAAGCGCACCTCTTCGGAGTGTTGTGCTACCGTCGAGGACGTGCCAGAGAGCTCCACCGGCAAGAGCAAGAAATCCAGAGCTGCGCCACCAGAGACCAAGAAGGTGTCCGTCAAGGAGGATGGCACGGGAGGGGATTTCACCATAAGCTCCACCCTCGACAGCATATAGGAAGCGGCGCTCATCACTTTCCCTACGGCGAATGTCGATGTGTTTGCATGGCAAGCATCCGACATCCCGGCGTTCCTGTGGAAGTGATTGAGCACCATCTTGTCTGTCCCCATGCGCGACCCGTCAGCGGAAGGTCGAAGCAAGCTTTGGAGCGGCAGGAGTTCATCACAAAGGAGATCAGGAAGTTGGAAGCAGCATGCTTGGTGAGGGGAGTGCTCCATCCGACGTGGTTGGCCAATCCGGTGGTGGTGCACAGGGCAAACGGGAAGTGGAGGCTATGTATTGACTACACAGATATCAATAAGGCTTGTCCTATGGACCCCTTCCCGTTGCCGCGCATCGACCAGATTGTTGACTCCACGGTTGGGTGTGATCTGTTATCATTTCTTGACGCCTACTCGGGCTACCACCAGATCTTCATGACAAGAGAAGACAAAGAGAAGACATCATTCATCACCCCATGTGGTATGTATTGCTTTTTACGGATGCCTTTCGGGTTGAAGAGTGCTAGCCCGACGTTCGCAAGGGCGGTCCAAATTGGTTTTGAGCCCCAGCTACATAGAAATATGGAAGCTTACATGGATGACATAGTGGTCAAAACCAAGAACAAGGCAACTCTTGTACAAGACTTAGAAGAGACGTTTGCCAACCTGCGCAAGATCAACCTCAAGCTGAACCCTGAGAAGTGTGTCTTCGGCGTTCCGTCCGGCAAACTTCTCGGGTTCTTTGTGTCGCAGCGTGGGATCGAGGCAAACCCAGACAAGATCAAGGCTATCGAGCAGGTTGAGGCGCCCAAGCGGATCAAGGATGTGCGTCGGCTCACTGGCTGCGTTGCCGCCATGAGCCGATTCATCTCCAAGTCTGCCGAGCGCGCCCTTCCCTTTTTCAAGATTTTGAAAAAGGCGGGCCCAATGGAGTGGACCGGGAGGCGAGCAAAGACTGCAGGATCTGAAGAAATACCTCTCTTCTACACGGTATTGGTGGCGCCCTAAACCACGAGAGCCGTTCTTGATGTATCCGGCAAGGATGTGAATCAAGTGGTCGGCCTTGGTGGCGCAGAGGGAGGTCAACGAAGAGGCAGTGGCAACGGCAGGACTGGCGGATGGCAAGTCAGAGATTCCCCCGGCAGGGCCTGGTGCCGGCAAGGCAAGGCCCCCGGCAGAGTCTGACACCATCCGGATAGGGCCCGCGCAGCCAAATGAAGTGGTGCAGAAGAAGAAATTGATGCAACACCTGATTTACTTTGTTAGCTCCCTCTTGCAGGGGCTAGGTCAAGGTACTCCGGTGTGCAGAAATTGCTCTTCGGCCTCCTTATGGCCTCGAGGAAGCTGCGTCATTACTTCCAAGCCCACGAGATCACTCTCGTCACCCGCCTCCCGTTGCAAGGGATACTGCACAACCCAGACGCAACCGGAAGGATTGTGGAGTGGGCCTTGGAGTTATCAAGCTTTGGGTTGAAGTTTGAAAGTACTTCGACAATCCAGAGTGAGTCTTGGCGGAGTTCATTGTAGAATGGACCTCACCGCCTGACGAGGAAATCGAAGACCACTCTCACGGCAAGGAAGCAAGTCACAAGCTGGATCATGTACTTTGACGGGGCTTTCTCGCTACAAGGTCTTTGGTCTTTGGTGTGCTGCTCGTCGCCTAATCGGAGAGCACCTCAAGTATGTAATCCAGATTCACTTTCCTGTGGAGATGTCCACCAACAACACCGCTGAGTACGAGGGGTTGCTTGCGGTCTCGTGGATCATGGCCGGACCTCGGGGTAGAAGCTCATCGTCGGGGTGATTCGCAGCTTGTCGTCGGACAAGTCAACAAAAGATTATCGAGCCCATTGATGGAGGCCTCGTAGATGAGGTGAGGAAGCTGGAAGAGCGCTTTGACGGTATACAAGCGAACACGTTCCCCGGCGGAGAACGACATCGCCGACACGTGTCAAAGCACGCTGCATTCAAGCTACCGTGGAACGGTACTTTTTGCTCGGTTAACTCAACCATCCGTCGAACCATCAACGAAGCAGAACAAACGGAGGAAATCAAGCCCCGGCAAGTACTTTCCCGCTGAGCCCCCGGGGGCCGCTGGCAAGGGTGTTGCCGTGGATTCTGAGCCTGCCGAAGAGCGACTGACTCCGGTAGGCTGTCAAGCCCTGGCCATAGAGACGGCCGCTCCCATGGCAGAAGAAATGCCTTTGGTCCTTGCCGTCGAGCCCCAGGCTCCGGCATGGGCACATCATACCGTCTGATTCCTCCAGCGGGGAGCTTCACGAGGAGCAGGAAGAAGCGTAGAAAGTAGCCCGTCGATTGTGCTATGTATCGGTTCGTCGATGGCGTCACTGCATGGAAGAGATCGAGCAGTGTGAAATTGAAGTGCATTCCCGAGGAAGGACTGGAGCTATTGGCGAGAGATACACGGAGGCATATGTGGCTCCCACATAGGGTCGAGGGCCCTTGCGGCAAAGCGTTCGGTAGGGTTTCTTCGCCCACTGCCCTCCAGGATGCAATGGCACTAAGTAACCAAGTGTGAAGCGTGTCAGTTCCATTCGAAGAAGCTTCATCAACCAGCTCAAGCCCTTCAAACAATTCCTCTTTCCTAGGCATTCTCGGTCTGGGGGCTCAACATCTGGGCCCTTTCCCCGTCTTGTCGGGGGCTTTGAGTACTTATGCGCTATGCGATCGACAAGTTCACAAAGTGGCCGGAGGTGGAAGCGATGAGGAAGGTGACAACACGGTCGGCCCGTCAAGTTCTTCAAGGGACTAGTTTGCCGCTTTGGTGTACCAAACAGATTCATCAATCGACAATGGCACATGATTCACAAGCCACACCTTCATGAAATACATCCAAGACCTCGGCGGCAAGGTTTGTTTCGGCCTAGTGGCACATCCACGAACAACGGCCCGAGCGGAGAGGGCAAATGCTGAAGTGTTGCGAGGCCTGAGGACAAAGACTTTTGACAGGCTGCACAAGAGCGGAAGGCGCCGGATTGATGAGTTGTCGGTGGTTCTTTGGTCGACCAGGACGACGCCAAATCGAGCCACCGGCCAGACACCCTTTGCCCTGGTATACGGGCGTAAGCGATTCTCCCCACGGAACTCATATACGAGGTCACCTCGAGTGCTCGCCACGACGAAGCTTGAGAAAGAGCAATTGCGGCAAGATGACGCATTGCTCCTTGAGGAAGATCGTCTTCAGGCGGCTGTGAGAGTAGCACGCTACCAGCAAGCCTTGCGCCGCTACCATAGCCGCAAGGTTCATGACCGAAGCTTTGAGGAAGGCGACCTTGTTCTTCGACGCGTTCAATCAGCCAAGAATTCCAACAAGTTGACGCCGAAGTGGGAAGGCCCTTATCGGGTAATACGAGTCACCAGGCCCAGCTAGTCCTCCTGGAGACCAAAGGTGCTATTCCGGTGAGAAACTCCTGGAACATTGAACATCTTCGCAAGTTTTACCCATAAGGCGCGGTTGCTGGGCCCCCCGACAAACCACCTTTTGTACAAGCCTTGCCGACAAGGCATGTAACCCCTCTGTACAAAGCAGTCAGAACACGAGCATAAATAAATGAAGCGCTGGCACCCTAAGTTATAGCATGCATGCTAGGTTAAGTCTCTCCCTCGGTTAGGTTTGATAGTGCTTAGCGGCGACTAACCCCTAGCCTAGAGGTCGAGTGTGCATCTTTTTGTCCTCTTTGGTCTGCAGGGCACGTGGACACTTCTGCTGAGCCACTTGGAAGAAAGAGAATGAACCGGCGCTCTGACCCCGGCAAGCCAAGGCTGGGGAAATTTGAAGACACAAGGATCCAACCACGGCAAGCCAAGGTTGCCGGGGGCTCATGGATTCAGATAAGTCTTTCACTCCACATTATGCATTTCCGTATGGGCTGGGGACATGTGAAACCTTGTTTATATTCTTAAACCACCGTGCTCCCTTTTCCTGTGCACTCCAAGAGCTATCCACAAGTGGAACTTGGTTGTAGTCGCGGTGGCAAGAAAATGAACAAAGGGCCTAACTCTACTTCGCCCCTCCCTCCGCCAAGAGCGTGAGAATGGTCGACTGAAGTGGGGGACGGCAATGCCTGTTTCCGGGCGACAATGTTTATCTTAAAAATAACAAGGACTCGTCCCTCGGCATGGGCCTCGCTCACGCACAAAGAAACCCGGCAAGCACCCTTTTTCATTAAAAACGTCCCATACAGGTACAGTTCATACGGGATGAAAAACATGAGCAAGGGGATTACAAATTTTAAATCTAACAAGTGCCCTTGAGCTTACAAACTAAAAGAGATGAGATGCCCGTAATCCCTTTCTTGTCCCTCTCCTCGGAAGGTGGAACAAGATAGGTGGAGGGCAAAAGAGCGCCTAGGCGAGGTGCGAGGCGAGAAGGCACCAAGAGAGCATCCGGTGCGGGAGAGGAGGCTGGAAGATGAGGCGTGGGCGACAATCCGCGACAAAGGCGTCGGTGCCCAGATACTCGACTTGACGGCCGCCACCCGCCTTTCTTCGCCTTCTTCGGCCCTCACGCCCCGCCCAAGGAGACAGCGGGGAGCGCACCGATGGAGAGCTTGCGAGGAAGGCCCTTGGCAGGCGCGTGGCGAGGGAGGCGGCGGTCGGTCGGAGTCGGGGTCGGCGTCCGCCGCCGAATCCTCATCGTCATTGTCATTTGTCCTCCCTCGTCTCTCCCGCTTGAGGAGGAATCTTCATCGTCGGAGGAGCTCTCCACGCAACACTTTAGGCGAGTTCCAAGATCTCCAAAGACCTTGACGGAGAGCAGGCTGTCGTCCATTAACTTAAGGTAGAGGACGAGCCCCGCCGTCAGGCTGTGGATGCGAGCAAACGTCTTCCCTCCGCGACGGAGGTACATGACGTGAGGAGTGGGGAAGTCGACGTCGACCCGCGTGCCGCCGTTCCCGCAGGCCCTCATGTGCAACCTGAGGGTCTGGGGCGAATCGAGCTCCATCTCCCAAGCAAATGGGGTAGGGAGACAAAGACGACGACGCGGTGGCTGGCGCAGCCGGATGAAGAATTCACGGGGCTGGTCCCCGACGTGGCCCTCCATCGGGGGAGGCATCGCCAGCGGGGGCGGGGCCGGTGCGCCGCCCCGTCCACCACTACCCCGAGCACCACGGAAACCTCGGCCTCGCCCCCTCCCCCTTCCTCTCGTGGCTGGCTCCACTGCGACGAGCTCTTGGGAAGGAGGGACGCGCTGTCGAGCAGCGACCCTCGCTGCCACCATTGAAGGGCTGGCGTCCCCTCTCGCCATGGCAGATGGAAGAAAGGAGCGGAGGTAGAAGGAGATGGATGATGGAAGAAGCCATCCCCCTCCCCCCTTCTTATAAAGGGGCGGGGTCGAGGCTCGGCCGCCCCACTCGACCAATCTGGTCATCGGGAGCGCAGGGAATCAGGACCGACCCGCTGCCCCAATCAGCGACGGCCCGGTTTCCCACCTCCACCGCCTGCCACCTGCATGAGGGACACTTGGCGAGCGAGCAGAATCGAAGGGACGGGTGAGGCGACCGTTCCCCACCCCGTGATCGTGGGGCACGGGCGCCTTGAAGACCATGACCCGAGTCCGCTCACTAAATGAGCCACGCCTCTGCGCCTCCCTCTTCTTATGGGGAAGGCACGAGCCGCCTCTTTACTACGATGTGACGCATGCGTGCAGGAACCGCCCGCGCGATGACCCCATCCCACGCGACGACTCTCCACGTCGCACGTGCAACGCTGGTCGTGGAGAAGCGCAGCGGATGAGAAGTTATCACAGTAAAAATCCGCCCGACCGCCCGGCGCACCGTTACGGGCTGGCCCAACTCGCGTGTCGGCGCTTACGTGTGGCCCAGGCCCGGGGCCTCCTGTCGGTGTACAAAAGTAGGGGCACTCCTTTTTACCCCTTTACTTGTGCACGGACAGTCGAAGTCGCGCCCATGACCACACTAAGCAGGGCAGAGAAGGGAAGCCGAAGGCACAAGACAACCGAGGCAACGCCAAGACCAGAAACACAAAGAGCAACGGAGCGAGGTGGACCCCCCCGGCAAGACCCTTGCCGGGACGACCTCCGCGGCCCCGGCAAGAGCTTTGCCGGGGCAACTTATAACGCCGAGTAAGCGAGCCACCCTTGATCCCAAGGGTTCCAAACACCGTCAACAACTACATTGGAACCAGGGCTCGGGAGGCACCTCCACGGTGGCATGCCGATCTTTGTCAAGATCATAAATACACAGGATCAGATGAGGACCAGAAGACGGCGACCCTCGGCGGGATCCTAGCCGAGGAAATCCACAAGACCCCCGGCAAGCGCCTTGCCGGGGACGACTGCAACGCCACGGCAAGACCCTTGTCGGGCCCCTGGCAAGACCCTTGCCGAAGGCATCGTGAGGCCACAGACCGAACTGCGCTGCCAAGACTCCACCGCCCGTCCCAAGAAGCCGTTAGCTCAACCACCGGGCAGGCACCTGCGTGTGACGGGCGGCCTCTACATCGACAAAGCAAGCACTGCGTGGTGGCATGCGACCCTTCGTGAAGGCTCCACCACCGCGCAAATTGACCCAACAACCAGCCAACGTGGCGCGCAACAACGCCTCGTCGGCTTTGTGTCGGGCCCCAGGGTGAGGAGGCGACAGCTGGGAGGTGCTTTCTTGCCGTCCCCGAGAAAGTGAGAGGGGCACATCGGCAGCGCATTAAATGCATTTGTCCGACGCTACCAGAGGATAGGATTATCGACTGTAGACCTTTCCACCTCCTGTGTGCCACTGTTGCAACCCCTTTTTCCTATAAAAGGAGGCCCAAGGCGACTAGGAGAAGGATTCAGATGTTTTGGACAAGTTACACCCCGTAGCTAGCTTAAGAACACAAGAACACTCAAATACATCCACCAAAGCAGGACTAGGGTATTATGCATCTTCGCGGCCCGAACCTGGGTAAACGATCCGCGTGCTTCCTGTTAGACCCGCTCTTTGCACAACCCCGCGCCCGCCAACCGTAGAAGGAATCCCAGCGATTCCATAGGTGTCGATTCCCCCGACAAGGGACAATGTTACTATCCTTTTTCCACACTTGTGCTTCAAAATAGCACCATGATCTTCATGATAGAGAGTTTCTTGTTTTGTCACTTTCATATACTAGTGGGAATTTTTCATTATAGAACTTGGCTTGTATATTCCAATGATGGGCTTCCTCAAAATGCCCTAGGTCTTCGTGAGCAAGCAAGTTGGATGCACACCCACTTAGTTTCTTTTGATGAGCTTTCATATATTTATAACTCTAGTGCATTCATTGCATGGCAATCCCTACTCCTCGCATTGACATCAATTGATGGGAATCTCCATAACCCGTTGATTAGCCGCGTCAATGTGAGACTTTCTCCTTTTTTTGTCTTCTCACATAACCCCCATCATCATATGCCATTCCACCTATAGTGCTATATCCATGGCTTGCGCTCATGTATTGCTTAAGGGTTGAAAAGGCTGAAGCGCGTTAAAAAGTTTGAACCAATTGCTCGGCTTGTCATCGGGGTTGTGCATGATGGGAGCATTTTGTGTGATGAAAATAAGGCATGGCCAAACTATATGATTTTGTAGGGATAAGCTTTCTTTGGCTATGTTATTTTGATAAGACATAATTGCTTGGTTAGCATGCTTGAAGTATTACTATTTTTATGTCAATGTTAAAACTTTGCCTGGTATCTTTTGGATCTAAACATTCATGCGACAATAAAGAGAATTACATTGAAAAATTATGTTAGGTAGCATTCCACATCAAAAATTCTGTTTTATCATTTACCTACTCGAGGACGAGCAAGAATTAAGCTTGGGGATGCTTGATACGTCTCCAACGTATCTATAATTTTTGATTGTTCCATGCTATTATATTATCTGTTTTGGATGTTTAATGGGATTTAATATACCTTTTTATATTATTTTTGGGACTTACTTATTAACTCAAGGCCCGAAGGCAAATTGTTGTTTTTTGCCTATTTCAGTGTTTCACAGAAAAGGTATATCAAACGGAATCCAAACGAAATGAAACCTTTGCGAGGATCTTTTTAGGAACAAACGCAATCTAGGAGACTTGGAGTGGAGGTCAAGGAAGCCACGAGGCGGCCACGAGGTAGGAGGGTGCGCCCAGGGGGGTAGGCGCGCCCCCCACCCTCGTGGGCCCCTCGTAGCTCCACCGACCTACTTCTTTCGCCTATACATACTCTTATACCACGAAAACATCCAGGGAGCCACGAAACCACTTTTCCACCGCCGCAACCTATACATTCGTGAGATCCCATCTTGGGGCCTTTTAAACGATCTGCTGGGAGGGGATTCGATCATGGAGGGCTTCTACATCAACACCATAGCCTCTCCGATGATGTGTGAGTAGTTTACCACAGACCTTTGGATCCATAGTTATTAGCTAGATGGCTTCTTCTCTCTCTTTGCATCTCAATACAAAGTTCTCCTCGATCTTCTTAGAGATCTATTCGATGTAATACTTTTTGTGGCGTGTTTGCCGAGATCCGATAAATTGTGGGTTTATGAACTTGATTATCTATGAATATTATTTGATTCTTCTCTGAATTCATATGCATGATTTGATATGTTTGCAAGTCTCTTCGAATTATCAGTTTAGTTTGGCCTACTAGATTGATGTTTCTTGCAATGGGAGAAGTGCTTAGCTTTGGGTTCAATCTTGCGGTGTCCTTTCCAAAGGATGTTAGGGCAGCAAGGCACGTATTGTATTGTTGCCATCGAGGATAACAAGATGGGGTTTATATCATATTGCTTGAGTTTATCCTCTACATCATGTCATCTTGCCTAATGCGTTACTCCGTTCTTATGAACTTAATACTCTAGATGCATCTTTGGATAGCGGTCGATGGGTGGAGTAATAGTAGTAGATGCGTAATCGTGGTCGGTCTACTTGACACAGACGTGATGCCTATATTCATGATCATTGCCTTAGATATCATCATAACTATGCACTTTTCTATCAATTGCTCGGCAGTAATTTGTTCACCCACCGTAATATATACTATCTTGAGAGAAGCCACTAGTGAAACCTATGGCCCCCGGGTTTACTTTACATCATATAAGTTTCGAATCTACAATTCTAGGTTATTATTTATTTTGCAATCTTTATTTTCCAATCTATACAACAAAAATACCAAAAATATTTATCTTATTATCTTTATCGGATCTCACTTTCATGAAGTGGTCGTGAAGGGATTGACAACCCCTTTATCGTGTTGGTTGCAAGGTTCTTATTTGTTTGTGCGGTACTAGGCGATTTGCGTGTAGTCTCCTCTTGGATTGATACCTTGGTTCTCAAAACCGAGGGAAATACTTACACTACTTTGCTGCATCACCCTTTCCTCTTCAAGGGAAAACCAACGCATGCTCAAGAGGTAGCACCGCTCGTTGTGTAATTCTCTCGTTTATTGACTACGTTGACAGTAACGTGAGCACCAGTTGTCCAACCATTAGGAGGAACCATTTTTTGGGGCTTGTAATAATGAGGCACTTGCTTGCGTACTGCCATGACGCTGGTGGGTCCCTACTGTCATCCTCTCCATGTACATCCATCTCCTTGTTCCTCTCGGTTGTTGACGACGTTGACAATGCAAGAGGGCGCCGCATCACAAGACAATGAAGCGAACCAAGGCCTTGGAGACGGCAGCGAGGCCTCGGGCGGAACAAACAGAGCCATGGAAGATGCGCCCGAGTCGATCGCGAGCGGAGAATCTGAGGTTGATTTGGTTGGTCTTGGGTGCGTGTTAAATTTGACGTCATGGAGAATAACAAGACGTGTGGGGGAATAGAGGGAGGGACTGGCCAACGTTGGAGGGAACGGTAGGGCGGCTGAGGCGCAGCCAACCATGGGAGGCGGGAGTAGGCGGAGCCGACGAGGTGGTTTGGTTTGGGCGGCTGGAGGAAGAAGACAAGAGATAGAAGATACACAACAAATGTCTGATGTCAATCCAACGGCTGGTAGGCAGAATCGTTTGTTGACTAGCTAGTAAGTCGTCACCACCTTGGATAGGCTATTTCCTCGTGGGTCCCAAATGTCAGAATCCAAATCTGTCACGGTCATGCAGCCTTTCCTATGAAAATTTATAGCCCATTTGGTGTGCTAGTTCGAAATAAGTTTGTGGGTGCTGGTGGGGGCTAATCACTTGGCTTCTGTAATGCACAGTGAGCTCAAGCGACGGTGAGAGTGATGTTTATTTCCCTTTGTTGGGATTTGTTACAATATTTCACTCTAAATTAAATGAATGGCAAGCCATTTGCCTTGTTCCAAAGAAAATATAGCGATCACGGCCGAGTTGAAAAGGGCAAGAACATCTAACTCCGACTTACAAATTGTACCAAAGCAAGAGGGTTAATTGTTCATCGATTTAGACAAAACCCGAGTTGAAAAGGGCAACAATATCTAACTCAGATCTTGTTTTCAGGCGATACAGTCAAATGGATTGGTCAGGTCCATAGAATGAACATCCTGGGCAGGGACGGAGCCAGGATTTGACCATAGGGGGGCGAAGACAACGACACTAGATTTTTTTTTAAGTTAACACACTTTCCACTAATTTCTTAACAGAATTAACCACCTGTTACAGTGATAAGAGGAAAAGGAGAGCAAATCTGAGCACTAATAGAAAGACAACGACACAAGAGATGTAGATTCGTCAAATTTTATTAGTGACATTTTTTATTAGGAACTTGCATATCAATTAAATTATGCTTGTGCTATTACCTTGGTTCTTGGAATCATCATATTCACCATTTCCTTTAAAGGGGCATGCTTGGAAAATTAACCACCTGATGCAATCAACAAAAATAATTATTAGATATCATGATTCATGTATTAAAAATTATAAATGTTTGAAAAAAAACAATTCTTGCTTACCTCATAGCATCAATGGAAGTCTTTAGCCTTATTTAGGATTAGGCTGGTTCACTTCACTAGATTGTACTATAGCATCATGTTCCAATGGTTGATAGCTTGAACCAACTGGTTTGAAAAAAAATATGTATGGACTCGGCTCTTTTTCTATTCATGTCTAAACAAGCACAAATAAATAAATGAAAATATTATACTTGATGATTAATGCTCATAATTTGTATGATTATACTTCTATAGTTTTTAAAGGCATGAACCAATCTGATGTGAGAACAGATTACCTTTTCCCCTTGTATTATTGCCGGGCCAGGTGTCCGCGCCATGACAAGGGGCAAGGGGCAACCAACAACGTGTACGTGGATCGGTATAGCGATGCTTCCCTGTCTCGGCGTCCCCTACCCTTCTCCGCTCTCTATAGTGGCACGATGGAGAGATCTGATCGGAGCGGCCAGCAGGTAAGTCTCGATCTCAGCAGTGGGCGGCGGCTTGGAAACGAACAGACTACCTCTAGAGATACGTGGATTCGTGTTGTAACTAACATGGCCTTTTTGTTTTCCATGATGCCCACCTTGGCATGTTAGTGCTCCATATCTAATGGGCTGTACCAACTAAAAAAATCTAATGGGTTGTGCCAGTACATGGGCAGAGTATAGGGGGGTGAAACAGGTCACGTACATGGAGGCAAGCAGAAAAATTACGGGATCACTGATCGTTATCGAGGGACCACTTTCGATGCGTTGGGGGGTCTCGCCCCCCCCTTAGAATCGTCCCTGATCCTGGGTCGTAAAATTTACTGGATTATGACCACAATATGTTGTAAATAGAATCCATGTTCAGAAGCTCTTTTGCCCACCCGAAACTCCTTTTTTCTCTCTTCGACATACCCATCCGTCAAAACCATGCTGCTGATAAACTTAAGCCTGATGGACAATAGTAACCTCGCATTCAGCAGGAAGAATGTGACAAATCTAGTGTTTGCATGGTTGGGTACATATTGTTGTAGCATTATTGTCTTCAATCGAATGTCATGAGAAGTGAGAAAATCCCGGTGCTTACGAATCCACTAATTGTTTATAACTTTCTTACCCCGTCCTGACGTCCTCTTGCCTAAATAGACATGAAGATTGAAAACAGTTAAGGTCTAAAAAAAGAGTGTGGAAAGAGCAACAGCCGAACGGTTAATTCTAGTACACTATATGCGGGCTTATAATGTGCGTGAAATTATCACCTTTATATACAACTTCTCTAGACATGGAAAGCATTGCAACAAGCCAATAATCTTGTTCAGATCAAAACTATTCATTTGGATATATAAGATCTTGATGAGAATCCAGCACCATTGATATGCTATCCATGGAGAAACTCTTCATTGAGCATAGAACATAATATTAGTACAAAATGTGTACTTTCACGAGATGATATATAACTTATGCGCAGAAATTTAAAATGCAGCTTATGGTTACAAGTGTAGATGATAATATAAAGTACAGAAGAAGCTGTGGAACCAAACACCATATTGAAATGAGCACAGAGATCATGTATTACACCCAAGGTCTCCAATTTAAGTAGCGAGAGAGGGCGGTTATTTGCGCAGTGAATAACTAGAATCAAGGATCAACCTTTGAAGTGAAGGGGCATCTTGGGTGATGAGCTGCCTGCCGTCAAAAGAAATTCCAATTCTTACAAGGTTAGGCGACTTTATTTGGAGACAACCGATTCTAACTGTGAAAACAAGCACCAAGCACTCTAGGGCAGGGGCAAGCTGGAGTGGATGATGTTGTGCAATGAGGCCTCCGATATCTGAACCCGCACAAGTGAAAGTTTCTTGAGAAATGATAGTCGAAGGTTTAGTACCAGTTATGCGGTAGGTAGCCTGTATAAAAGGTGGCGGTGTGGAGAGAGGAGGAAAACGCGAGATGGACATCGATCTTTGAGGGCCTGGTAGATGGCGTTCGATTATCTGGTAGGTGATTTCGGGGAATAGTAGAACTCAAGCAGCTGTAGTTCTATGAATTCGAGGATTTCAGCGAAGGCGTCCACCATGCGGGGCATGGTATGCATGCTCGAGGCAGCATGATGGGATGCAGAGGCTTTGAGCGGAGCCCTGGTGGGAGGAGATGATGGCTCAGGGATTTCAAAATCATTGAAGAGAGATGGTAATGACAGTCCAAGATTAAGGGCGCGGCATGCCATAGAGGGCACCACCGAATTGAGAGGACTTGGGTGTGGCGAGAAATGCTTGGTGGGGAGAAGCGAGATGATCTCCCCAAGGGCCAGGCGTCTGGGAGATCGGCTGATGCGGTCCACCGAGATTCTCTGATTCACGGGATCCGATGGGGCGGGGTTGCCGCTTCTCCTGTGACTGCCGGGTCTTGGGATCAACAATAGGCGTCGCTTGTTGGCGAGAGCCTCATCTTCTTGGCCTTTGGGGTCGGCCGACTCCATTTTCCTCAAAGGCGTCGCTCACAGATTTGATCAGAGTAATGAATGTGAGCCTAGTTGTAGAAAAGCGAGTGAAGAAGAAGAAGGAGCTGGGGTTTTACGTAGTAGTGAGGATGATGGGTTGCTGGGGTTTTCTGTAGTATTGAGGTGAGGAATTTGGGGGTACGAGTGAGCGGTGACGTCTTGATTGGTGGGAGTGAGGAGGAAGAAGGTCACCCAGTTTTTTTGGGGGGCGGTGTGCTGGGTGTGGGTAGCGCCTCTCATTAAGTAAATATATGGGCTTTTGAATTGATTTTATTATTTACTAGGGTGGATGGGTTGTTTTGTCTTGGGCCCAGAGAAACAATTACTACTAGTATAGTGGAGACACTCTCTGACTACGGAAAAACAATTACTACTAGTACAGTGGATACACTACCGCTTCTGGCTCCTCCTAGGTCATCGAAACGTCTCCCTCTATTGAATGTTGTTTTACTTTTGTTCACCGACATGCGGGCCATGCCGCGCACGGGCCCAAATGCCATCCACCAAATTAGAAGGCATTATGTAGGCGGAGAGTCTCCCCGGTCGTAGAGCAGCAGTAACGAGCCGTCGTATCACAAAACCCCACCTCCGCGCAGGCTAAGTTTGACGGACGAAGCAACCATCATTTCACTCTTCGCTGAATCCCCTTCTCCCTCACCGTTTTCAAGAAAGCCAACACTCGCATCTGCCACTATTCTTCTCTCCCAATGAAGGGAAGGTAAGCGGATCCGTGATATTGGTATATTTTCGTTCAGAGAAAGAAAAAGAACTTTTGCAAAGCAGTAACCGATCCTCACTCTCTTTTTTGTTTCATTGTCATTGCGATTGTGTTTTCCTTTCAGTGGTCTTCTAGTATTCGTCGGTTCATGATGGACCAAGGAGAACCAGTAGATCTGCCGATATTGGTGTGAAGCTGGAGGCTAATCCCACGAGACGAGAGAGCTCCAAGAAGATGGAGGCAGCCACCGAGCCGACCCGAGATCACGCTCACGGCCACTACTGAGATGGTCAACGCCCCGTTTGAGGTTACAACCCCCGTGGCCCTGCAGGAGCAGTTTCCCCCTTCGAGGATGTGTCCCCCCCCCCCACGCTGAGCCGCCCAAGGTGATTTTCTTCTTTGTTGATCACGATTGTTGTTTTTCATCTAAGTATGTGGTGATGAATAATGCAAAATTCTATTAGCTTCGATGCCATGCTATAGATAGTGATTTAAATAACTTGTGTTTCTTATACTGGAAAGCAATTCAGAATTTGTTTTTGTTTCAATTAGAGTCTGATGCAGACAAGGATTGTGTGGTTGTACATGTCACTCGCTATGAGGCGGATGACACGAATATATACTTGACTGGGAAAACAGAGTTCTTAGGCTGTTGGATCACGGAAGCCATTTGCGCTTATACTGATGTCGAGTTGTATTCCGGCCTCACTATTGCCGGGCGTGTTGTCCGAGGTGTTACGAAGCACAAGAAGTTCAAAGCTACTTGTGAGGCATCTTGTTCTTGTCAAGCTTACGCGAGGAAGATGGCGTGGCATGCCTCCACAAACAAGTTTATGAGTGGCAAGGCCACAAGGTTAGCTTCATGAAGGTTCACGAGGATTGAAATTTCACGGGACGTCCTCGATGATGTTCATAGCAAAGTCCGTCTTGTGTCCAACCCAAATTCGAGCGATGCACGAAATAGTTGCCCCAGCTAGTGTTTAATAGTAGTTTGGATTGTGTCTAATTATCCAAACCTTGCCTATTATCGAGCCCTCTGGGGCTAGTACTCTGTTTGAATCCGTCTATGGGAACTGCTACTACTTTTGTGTGCAGTGAATCATGTGAGAACCATCGTAATTGTTCTTAAAGAAGCAGATCGTCCTCACTAGTTTTTTCATGAATATGGAATGGTAAGACATAAGTTGTCACGGTTTATCATCTGAGCGGTGTGTGTTTGATGAAATAGAGTACTCATTCGAGAAGCTGTGCGTAAGCGTATACATAAGTACTTGTAAACACCTTTGTTGGTGCTACCACACTTGTAAGCAGTTGTGCAAAACACGGCACATTGGCTCAGCTCGCTTCAACACTAGGCTATCGACCAACTAACAATCAATAGTCTGCTGTCTGACATATAAGCAACTACTCCTACGTATCTTGTTACAGTGGTCCATGCAGTTAACTGAGGCCATAATGTAAATTCCAAAATTCACACGCTAGTCCAGCGTTCATGTGTAACACTCACATTAAACTTGGCTTCATAAAAAACTTGAAAAGCATAAGTTAAGCAATTTTATACATCTGAATGATTCATAGAACATAACAAACATATACTAGTTCACAGCAAAAGACAAAGTTGTGAGAAGGTTTACACATCGAGGAAAAAAACAAGCAAGGCTTCTCACGAGCAAAAGGGCCTCCCGTGAGTTTAAATTTCCTGGAGTTCACTCTGGTTTTTTCTTGTTGCTACCATGCAGGGTTAGGTTCTCTCATTCCAGAATAACCAATTATAATTATGTTCTCAGCTGGAATGCTGAACTGAACCATGTAGTGTACTGACCAGCTGAAATTCTTGTGCATTCCACTAATTTAAGCACCACTCTTTGCAGAAATAAGCAGACCACAATGCCCCTTGTCGGTGCACCTGTCCCAAAAACCTCCGTGCAGCCATGCCAGCTAGTCCTCGGTGCATGGATCACCTCGTAGAAAGTGCATTCCGGACTAGGATGCAATTGTTTTAAGCTAGTCCTGCACTACAATCAGGAAGTAAAATGTACGAATCAACTTATTTTAGATTACGTTGGTCATTCTACCTAGTTACCACCAATGTAGTAATACCTGGAAGACTGGTGGTTAGAGGACGGCAGCTAGGAATATCCATCTCATTTTGTGCGGTTGTACTAAAACTGAGGTCTGCACTTTTGATTGTGTATATAGAAACGATATGGAGACAGACATCCCTGTTTACGCAAATATGAAATACGGTTATTTAAAAAGTGACAGATATTTGCAGTGGCGTATGATTAACAACAGCATCTATTGTGTTATAATTGCCACTAGAATGACAGTATGAAAGTGCCCTTAAGTAAGTAGCATCACATCACATCAACACTGCCACTAGATTAACATGCAGAACAATAACATTAGTATTCTTGTCATGAGAGTAGCACATGGTCGAGAAATGTGCAATCAAATTTGTGTAGTTCCACTGGGATGAAGCAATGATAGCGGTGTGAGATTTAAGTGTAACTGCAAAAACACAATTCATGGGAAATAAAGCAAAACGGAAGCACTTCATAAAATGGTGGGGGCATTGCTTCAATTTATCGATGGCACTAGACCATTACTCATAGTGACATTAGGTGGCATTGCTTAATGCTTCATGTGATTTTACAATAATGATGGTTATATGGGCGTAGGGACAGCAGGGGCATAAAGTGGTGAGGCAGATGTAGTTGCCGAGAGCGGCAAACACTCGAGCAGCATATGCGCATTTGTCCCATTTTTTATCTCCTTGGCGACATTTTCCTATGTGAGCACAGGAAATCTAGACCTGCTCATTCTCATTTGCGTTGTCCCCTAACAGCCCTCACTTACTTTCCTTTTTCAACCAAGAGACAGGTCCACTTCCCCCCACACTTCGCCATCCACCATGCTTTCTTCGCCTTTTCAACCAAAATACTGGTTAGATAGCCAGTATCTACTACTTTCCCCCGTTTCCTCTTAGAACCAAGTCCTAGATTCATGCTACAGCTTTCCCACTTTCTTCCCTGTTTGAACCAACTCTTAGATTCGACTGTATGAACTAGCTTTACCTCTAATAACAGTAAAAGTCTAGGTGGCTTTGGAACAGCCGACGGAATTAGAAAAAGATCCACACACAGCCACGTGGGGAGCTGGGGCAGTAGAGCAAGGCAGGTTTCGAAGGAATATATACCTAAGGTCGTCGGCATCTAGCAAAGACGGCGTCGGGAGGCCGCATCTTGCCCACAATACCGCAAGGAGGAAGAAGGGGCCGGAGGCCCTCCCGAGCCGGTGCTCTCTCGGAGAGAACGGCACGACCGTCGATCGGGACGCGCGGGCAGCCTTTGGTCTCCTCCCTCGCCGCCGACGATAGCGTGAACGATGCACCTACACCCCTGCCTTGGTCGAGGTGGTCCGGCCGGATTTGTGACCAGCCGTCAGCAGAGAGAGTGTGTGGCCACCTATGTCTTGCTTAGATCTGGAGAGCATGAGAGAGTGAAAGAGAGGAACCCTAGTAAAGCAAGCGCTAAGGCTCACCTTATATATATACAGTGGAATGATTTTGTTGTACCGGCTTCAAAAGAATGCGCTCCTACGTGTACCATGAAAGTGGGTGTGAGACAACTAGTGCGTGCATGCACCGCTTCTTTTCGTGAGAGTACAATATACTATGCCCAAAGAACGTTTGCCACAAGAGTAATAGTATAAGTGTGTGACGTGTGAGCTAAAATTAAAGGTGCGCGACGTCTTTTGTTTTTTAGAAGTTCTGAGGGTAGGGTGTGAAGAGCACATATGTGTGTGACGTCTACCTGCAAATAGACGGTGGGTGCGAGAGGACTCGTGAGCGTGCGTGTGTGCGTGAGAGACAGGGGGCACGTATCAATGCAATGCATGTGTCCGTAAATCATTATCCGACAAACGTTCACCACAAGTCATTTCCTGACGAACGTTGTAAGAACCATTAGATCGGCATCCGACAGTGTCAGTTTTGCCATGTCATTTAACAGAGCAGCCACTCCTACACACAAATCTTCCACGTGAGTGTTAGCAACTGCTGTATGCTCCTCCCTTCGTTCCAAAATGCAATGCGTATAGCTTTATTGAAAATTCGAACCTCGCAAACTTTTACCGAGTTTTCATGTACCAAAATGCACATATAGAATACCCAGTATATATCATTTCATTCATCTTTGAGAGGTAGCTATAAAGATGGGGGAGGAGTCTACAAAGAAAGACCGTCGTATCACCTGCAGCAATTTCAACCATCCTTTGGTGTGGAGGAATATCATAGGAACTCTATATGATATGATTTTTATAGTATTTTTTCCTTTAGAGCCAATTGGTTCATATGAATAGATTCATATAGTCCACATTTCAAAGGAAATAAACATGACATCATTTTTATAGCTTTAGAGCCACTTGGTTCATATGAATGGATTCCTATACTCCCATAATTTCAAAGGAAAATAAACATTAGTGTATATTCAATAGAAAAGTTCATATGACGTGAACCAAATGACATCTCTTTTCTAATCCCTCCTCATAGGAATTGAGATACATGTCATCTCTAGATTCAATAGAAAAGTTCCTAGATGTGAACCAAATGACATCTCTTTTCCAATCCCTACTCATAGGAATTTAGATACATGTCATCTCTTTCCCTACAACTTCCATGTATACATCTTCTATTCCTAAATAGCTAGTACAACCCACTAGTAGCTTTTTCCTAGACATGCAACTATGGCATAAGAACACGTCATAAATCACATTGTTTTTCTACTCTATGCATGCAAGCACCACATCATCAATTCGTGCATTTTACTCATAAGTTCTTTCTTGCATTAAATTTTGTATTGACAATGTATGTGCTGGTCACGTGCACACATATGTAGTTCACATTCACATTTTGTTTAGAAATGTCATTCTTTTAACTGCAATTCATTTTTTCTCTTTGTACTCCCTCCGTCTAGGTGTGTAAGTCATCTTCTGAAAACCAAATAATCTCAAAACACATTGGCACGGTACATTAACTCCCTCCTCGTTTCTTGTTTCGTGACATATCAACCAATAAGAGATGTGGGCTGTGCATGCTTTCAATGGCTTGAGACTTTCAAACATGACATGCAGTGGTTAATTCATTGCATGGAATGCTATTAACTAGCAAAAAAACCTAAGATGACTTATACACCTAGACGGAGGGAGTATTACATTTTTTTCATTTTAAGCATACATTCACTTCCCATTAGTTATAGATGTTTTTGGAGGAACTTTTATGCATTATCTATACCTATACCCCTATATAGTGTGCGAATAACTTTGAAAGATGGTTGTTGGATGAAGCTAATCCAACAAGGTGAGAGATGGCAAATCCAAGCACTCTTGGCCGTTTGATATCATCTACATTTCACCAGATTCTGCCACATGGACAATCTAGAAGACTTCATGGTTGAACTTAAGCATTATGCACAAACCTCAAAACACAATCACTTCTTCTTTGTTCTAGAATCTTCCGTATCATAATTGCCCAATTTTTTTTCTAAATGAATTGCCATTATTTGTTTTTTACTTTATGCTTTACAATGCACAGTCCCATGAATCTTAACCTTTTATAAAACTAATTGATTTTTGAATGAGATGAACTATAAGAACTAAGCGAACATCTACATCATGCATATATGACTCAAAGCTTTACATGCTATAGTGTGTATTTATTCATAATTTGGTTTCCAAATCTCATGCGTTCAATGCATGTGTACCTTAGTAGTTTTGAGTAGAGTAGCAAATTTCACGCGACCGTAGGTATATCAAAATGCATGGCCCATGCATCATTGCCTTTCGGTCGAACCTACGTCCATAATTTTTTGTACGTATATCTCCATTGGTCCCCGAACCCAAAATGCGGCCTCGTTCCCGTAAAACCAAGGGGACCACACATATTAAGGCATCGACTCGAACTCAATCCCTCTCCCGTTTACTACGACGTGGCCCCGCACGTTGTAGTACTCCTACAAACCCTACCACCGCACGCATCATAGGTTTTCTTCAAGAGGACGAGGGAGAAGCGGATTTGTAGTGGAGGCGCTTTCAAAAAAAAAAGGATTTGTAGTGGAGGCCCCTACCCTAGGGTGCCCTAGGTAGCTGCCGCACGCATCATTGGTTTTCTCTTTCTTTATGCTCTTGCGCCCTAGAGTGAAATGAAGGTTGCTTCGTCCAGTCGGCTTAATGCGGGGAAAGGTGGGGCTTTGTGATTTGACCCCTCATCGCTCATTTACTACTCTTTGCGGCGCTTCTGGCAACCGAGGTGCCTCCAAGTCCAACCAGCTTTGCTCGAACTGTAATTTGGTGCATCGCACGTGGAAGAAGAGGCAGTGGATGAGCCACATGTCGGCCAAAGGGGTCCTGTTAAGTGTGTCACCATTTCCTGTGCGGACTGACCCTACTTGAGCTGCTACGCCAACACGGCAGGAGTAGCCTACCACTTGGTTTTGCTCCTTGGTGAATCCTGACTATATTGATCTAAAATGATACATACTGTACTACCCTCTCCGTCTTGGTTTATAGGGCGCGCATGTAGTTCTCGGTCATCCATTTGACTAACTAAATATGAGTTACTATGTCACAAAAAGTATATCATTGGATTCTTAAGCGGATGTAATTTCTAAACATATACTATTCATCACATATATAGCCAGTTAAATTCTCAACCTAGAGCAGCGTGCATGCCTGTGAAACCGATCTGAGGAAGTAGTGAAAATGAGGTGATTTTACCGGCGATGGGCGGGGATCATGGCACATCATGCGGTCCCATGTGTCATGATGTACCAAGGCGTCTGCGTGTCCCTCTTGAAATTTGAACAATGGCAGAAGCAATACTACGTGGTTTTCTTGAAGGAGATGATGGCGAAGCGAAGTGTGAAATAATGGTTGCTTCGTCTGTCTGGGAATGTGCAGCATTGTGATTTGATGTCTCATTGCTCATTACTACTATTGGGGCGGTATGACTGGGTGCGTCCCCCCTGCTGTTCTGCACTGTTATTTGGTGCATGACACGTCGACCCGGTTGCTATATGTCCCACATGTCGGCGAGAGGAAGTACAGAATTCATGAAAGCGGCGTCGGAGGAGTACAAGACTGACTTGGTTTTTGTTGCTTCGCGTGATCCATTGATACAAACTGGACTAAAAAAGGCAAGGGCGGGTCTTTTCCTTGGCCATGCGCAGAGGAGTTTGGCATAGTCATTCGAGGCAACGAGGCAGGAAAGGAAACAAGCAAATAAAGGTTGAGCGACTTAGTTTTGGGAAAATCTGATTTTACGGAGTACGTACCCACTATGGAGGTAGTACACTACTTACTACTCCATCCTTTCCGGTTTATAGGGCTCGTCTAAAAAAATTGTTTTTCCATTTTATATAAGTCTCAAGTCTACTAGTAGTAGTACCATCACATGTTGGATTTTGAAGTGCGTTAAATCACCCGATGCAAGCATTGTCAAGAGAAAAATCACCAATGCATGTAGAAGTTCATGGAAATTTAGTGGTCATGCATGCATTCGTTCTAATTAATGCCTCATTAAACATAACTTCTTGAGAAAAAGCAGTACATTACTTGTGCAAAATACGAAATTAATTCCATCACTCACTGTCTACCTTGGTTGGAGAGATTTTGAAATTGAGTCATAAACTAGAAAGGAGGGAGTAGTAACATAGCCTAGGGTAGCTTGCTGCACCACGGACTCCAAGGAATTTGTTGTAGTAGTACTACTCCTATATATCACTCTACTATTCCTACTACTAAAGACATATATTCCAAACAATATGAATCTCTCTAACCAAGGTAGGGACGAGGAGTAAACGGAGGGAGTAGTAAAATTTTCTCCTCGTCCTGTGAGCCACCACGCGCTTGGGCGAGGGAGCGGGTGTAAGGCATAGTACTATTACCTCCGTCCTGGTTTATAGATTATGTCGGCGTTGCAGGGCAGGGGTCCCTGCACTTGCTCGCTGCGGCTGCCAGGCGTGGCTCAAGGGGAGGCCCGGCCTGGCCGTCTTCATCAAGACAAGCTCAAGACCCTCGCAAGGGGCCAAGCCTCATGAGGCCAGACGAGGAGCTTCCTCGAGGCCTGACCTCGTCGGGCTGGCTCGCGAGGAGGCGGAGAGATCAAGCGGGGTACCTCACGAGGTGCCCATCACGCATAGCCATGACGACCAAGGTCGCCAAGGCGAGCGCCCGACCAGTGATGTCCTCCTTTCCTCTTTGGTGCAAAGGAGCAAGCGCGGCGAGAGCATCAAGCAAAGGCGTCCATTTGATTGCAACAAGACCAAGACCGTCATAGCGGCAGGAAGGAAGTCATTGTGGAGCCCAAGCAGGCGTCACCACGAGCCTTTGACAAAGTGAGGACCAACTTTAGTCGGGATAAGTGTGCAGACGTTCCCCTTCAAAATGGCCAATTGTTGGCACCCTTCCCGCTCAAATATTTGGGGAGAGGCCCAGGGCCTTTGCCTATAAATAGGACTAGCCACCCACAGGGTAGAGTAGGAAAAGGAGGAGGAGGATGATCATCAGCATCATCTAGAAATCCAGAGAGAGAGCGACTGAACTCCCCCTAGCAGTTCATCGCACCGGCCAAGAACAGACCCTCGCGAGGCTGTTCTTCCTTGTATTGTTCATCATCATCAGCCCAAGAGGCAATCCACCACACCACAAACTAGAGTAGGGTATTACACCACAATGGTGGCCCGAACTAGTATAAACCCTGTGTCTCTTGCGTGGTTCTTTTCGTAGCTTAGATCCCAGCGAGGCGGCGAGGTGCAAGTAGGTAGAGGGTGAGATCTCTGTGTTGGGGAACGTTGCAGAAAATAAAAAATTTCCTACGGTTTCACCAAGATCTATCTATGAGTTCATCTAGCAACGAGAGAAAGGAGTGCATCTACATACCCTTGTAGATCGCGAGCGGAAGCGTTCAAGAGAACGAGGGATGATGGAGTCGTACTTTCGCGTGATCCGAATCACCGATGACCAAGTGATTTAACGGACAGCACCTCCGCGTTCAACACACGTGCGGAGCGGATGGCGTCTCCGCGCCTTGATCCAGCAAGGAGGAGGGAGAGGTTGAGGAAGAAGGCTCCAACAGCAAGACGACAGGCGTGGTAGTGATGGAGTGGCGAGTTCTCCCGGCAGGCTTCGCCAAGCTCACGCGGAGGAGGAGAGGTGTTGGGGAGGGCAGGGGAGGGGCTGCGCCTTGGATGTTGTATGCAGCCCTCCCCTCGCCCCTCTATTTATAGGGGAAGGGGGAAGGGGGCCGGCCCCCTCTAGATGAGATCTAGAAAAGGGGGGCGGCGGTTAAGGGAGGGGCTTGCCCCCAAGCAAGGCGCCCCCACTAGGGTTTCCCCCCCAACCCTAGGCGCATGGGCCCAAGGGGGGGGGGATGCGCCCAGCCCTCTAGGGGCTGGTTCCCTACCCACTACGGCCCATGAGGCCCTCCGAGAGAGGTGGCCCCTTCGGTGGACCCCCGGAACCCCTCCGGTGGCCCCGATACAATACCGATATGACCCCGAAACTTTCCGGTGACTGTATGACAACTTCCCATATATAAATCTTCACCTTGGGACCATTAGGAACTCCCTCGTGACGTCCGGGATCTTATCGGGACTCGAGCAACATTCTTTAATCACATACAAGTCTTCCTAATAACCCTAGCGTCACCGAACCTTAAGTGTGTAGACCCCTACGGGTTCGGGAGACATCTTGAACATAATAGAGACACCTCTCCGGTCAATAACCAACAATGGGATCTGGATACCCATGTTGGCTCCCATGCTCCTCGATGATCTCATCGGATGAACCCACGATGTCGAGGATTCAATCAACCCCGATGATACAATTCCCTTTGTTAATCAGATCGTTACTTGCCCGAGACTTCGATCGTCGGTATCCCAATACCTCGTTTAATCTCGCTACGGCAAGTCACTTTACTCAAATACCGTAATGCATGATCCTGTGACCAGGCACTTGGTCACATTGAGCTCATTATGATGATGAATTACCGAGTGGGCCCAGAGATACCTCTCCGTCATACGGAGTGACAAATCCCATTCTCGATTCGTGCCAACCCAACAGACACTTTCGGAGATACCCGTAGTGTACCTTTATTGTCACCCAGTTACGTTGTGACGTTTGGCACACCCAAAGCACTCCTACGGTATCCGGGAGTTTCACAATCTCATGGTCTAAGGAAATGATACTTGACATTTGGAAAAGCTCTAGCTAAACGAACTACACGATCTTTGAGCTATGCTTAGGATTGGGTCTTGTCCATCACATCATTCTCCTAATGATGTGATCCAGATTATCAATGACATCCAATGCCCATAGTCAGTAAACCATGACTATCTGTTGATCAACGAGCTAGTCAACTAGAGGCTTACTAGGGACATGTTGTGGTCTATGTATTCACACGTGTATTACGATTTCTGATAACACAGTTATAGCATGAATAATTGACAATTATCTTGAACAAAGTAATATTATAATTACCATTTTATTATTGCCTCTATGGCATATTTCCAACAGTCTCCACTTGCACTAGAGTCAATATTCTAGTTACATCATGATGAATCGAACACCCATAGCGTTCTGGTGTTGATCATGTTTTGCTCTAGGGAGAGGTTTAGTCAACGGATCTGCCACATTCAGATCCGTATGTAGTTTACAAATATCTATGTCTCCATCTTGAACATTTTCACGTATGGAGTTGAAGCGACGCTTGATGTGCCTGGTCTTCTTGTGAAACCTGGGCTCCTTGGCAAGTGCAATAGCTCCAGTGTTATCCTGAGAAGAGTGCGATCGCCCCACGCATTGGGTATGACTCCTAGGTCGGTGATGAACTCCTTCACCCAGATTGCTTCATCTTGCGGCCTCAGAGGCTGCCATGTACTCGCTTCACATGTAGATCCCGCCACCACGCCTCGCTTGCAATCGCACCACCATCGCCCCACCATTCAAAATATACACATATCCGGTTTGTGACTTAGAGTCATCCGGATCAGTGTCGAAGCTAGCGTCGACGTAACCCTTTATGACGAGCTCTTCGTCACCTCCATAAATGAGAAACATATGCTTAGTCCTTTTCAGGTACTTCAGGATGTTCTTGACCGCTGTCCAGTGTTCCTTGCCGGGATTACTTTGGTACCTTCCTACCAAGCTTACGACAAGGTTTATATCAGGTCTGGTACACAGCATGGCATACATAATAGACCCTATGGCTGAGGCATAGGGGATGGAACTCATCTCTTCTTTATCTTCTGCCGTGGTCGGGCATTGAGCCAAGCTCAATCTCACACCTTGCAATACAGGCAAGAACCCTTTCTTGGGCTGATCCATATTGAACTTCTTCAATATCTTATCAAGGTATGTGCTTTGTGAAAGATCTATGAGGCGTCTCGATCTATCCCTATAGATCTTGATGCCTAATATATGCAGCTTTCTCCAAGGTCCTTCATTAAAAAACACTTATTGAAGTAGGCCTTAATGCTGTCCAAAAGTTCTATATCAGTTCCCATCAAAAGTATGTCATCGACATATAGTATGAGAAATGCTACAGAGCTCCCACTCACTTTCTTGTAAATGCAGGCTTCTCCATAAGTCTGCGTACACCCAAACGCTTTGATCATCTCATCAAAGCGAATGTTCCAACTCCGAGATGCTTCCACCAGCCCATAAATGGATCATTTGGAGCTTGCATACCTTGTTAGCATTCTCGTGGTCGATAAAACCTTCCGGCTGCATCATATCACGGTTCTTCCTTAAGATGGTAGTTAAGGAATGCCGCTTTGACGTCCATTTGCCATATCTCATAATCATAGTATGCGGCAATTGCTAACATGATTCGGACGGACTTCAGCTTCGCTACGGGAGAGAAAGTCTCATCATAGTCAATCCCTTGAACTTGTCGATAACCCTTAGTGACAAGTCGAGCTTTATATATGGTAACATTACCATCCGCGTCCGTCTTCTTCTTAAAGATCCATTTGTTTTCTATTGCTCGCCGATCATCGGGTAAGTCTCACAAAGTCCATACTTTGTTTTCATACATGGATCCTATCTCGAATTGCATGGCTTCAAGCCATTTGTTGGAATCTGGGCCGCCATCACTTCTTCATAGTTGAAGGTTCACCGTTGTCTAACAACATGATTTCTAAGACAGGGTTGCCGTACCACTCACAGTGCGGAATGTGTCCTTGTGGACCTTGAAGTTCAAGAGGAGCTTGATTTGAAGTATCTTGATCATCATCATTAACCTCCTCTCTTGTCGGTGCGGGCACCACAGGAACATTTTCTGAGTTGCGCTACTTACCGCTTTCAAGAGGTAGTACTTCATCAAGTTCTACTTTCCTCCCACTTAATTCTTTTCGAGAGAAACTCTTTCTCCGAGAAAGGACCCGTTCTTGAAACAAAGATCTTGCCTTCGGATCTCAAGTAGAAGGTATACCCAATGGTTTCCTTAGGGTATCCTATGAAGACGCATTTTTCCGAGCTTGGGTTTGAGCTTTTCAGGTTGAAGTTTCTTGACATAAGCATCGCATCCCCAAATTTCTAGAAGCAGCGGCTTAGGTTTCTTCCCAAACTATAATTCATACGGTGTCGTCTCAACGGATTTAGACGGTGCCCTATTTAAAGTGAATGCTGCATCTCTAGAGCGTATCCCCAAAATGATAGCGGTAAATCGGTAAGAGACACCATAGATCGTACCATATCTAATAAAGTGCGATTCTGACGTTCGGACACCTTTATTGAGGTGTTCCAGTGGCGTGAGTTGTGAAACGATTCCACATTTCCTTAAGTGCGTACCAAATTCGTGGACTTAAATATTCTCCCCACGATTTGATCGTAAGAACTTTATCTTTCGGTCACGTTGATTCTCTACCTCATTCTGAAATTCCTTGAACTTTTCAAAGGTTTCAGACTTATGTTTCATTAAGTAGACATACCCATATCTACTCAAATCATCAGTGAGAGTGAGAACATAGCGATATCCTCCATGAGCCTCAACGCTCATTGGACCGCACACATCGGTATGTATGATTTCCAATAAGTTGGTTGCTCGCTCCATTGTTCCGAGAACGAAGTCTTGGTCATTTTGCCCATGAGGCATGGTTAGCATGTGTCAAATGATTCATAATCGAGAGACTCTAAAAGTCCATCGGCATGGAGCTTCTTCATGCGCTTGACACCAATGTGACCATATGGCGTATGCCACAAGTATGTGGGACTATCGTTATCAACTTTACATCTTTTGGTATTCACACTATGAATATGTGTAACATCACGTTGGAGATTCATTAAGAATAAACCGTTGACCATCGGGGCATGACCATAAAACATATCTCTCATATAAATAGAACAACCATTATTCTCGGATTAAAATGAGTAGCCATCTCGAATTAAACGAGATCCTGATACAATGTTCATGCTCAAAGCTGGTACTAAATAACAATTATTGAGGTTTAAAACTAATCCTGTAGGTAAATGTAGAGGTAGCGTCGACGTGGCGATCACATCGACCTTGGAACCATTCCCGACGCGCATCGTCACCTCGTCGCCCTTCGCTGATCTCCGCTTATTCCGCAGCTCCCGCTTTGAGTTACAAATATGAGCAACCGCACCGGTATCAAATACCCAAGAGCTACTACGAGTCTTGGTAAGGTACACATCAATTACATGTATATCACATATACCTTTGGTTTTGCGGCCTTCTTGTCCGCTAAGTACTTGGGGCAGTTCCGCTTCCAAAGTGACCACTTCCCTTGCAATAAAAGCACTCGGTCTCGAGATTGGGTCCATTGCACGACTTCTTCTCGGCAATCGGCTTACGGTAGCGGGATCTTCCTTGCCGTCCTTCTTGAAGTTCTTCTTACCCTTGCCCTTCTTGAACTTAGTGGTTTTATTCACCATCAACACTTGACGTTCCTTTTTGATCTCCACCTCCGCTGATTTCAGGATTGAATATACCTCAGGAATGGTCTTTTCCATCCCCTGCATATTGAAGTTCATCACAAAGCTCTTGTAGCTTGGTGGAAGCGATCGGAGGATTACATCGATGACCGCGTCATCCCAGGAGATTGACTCCCAATTTGAGTCAAGCGGTTGTGTAACGGACATCTTGAGTATGTGCTCAACGATGTAACCATTCTCCTCCATCTTCTGACTTAAGAACTTGTCGGAGACTTCATATCTCTCGACCGGGCATGAGCTTGGAAAACCATTTTCAGCTCCTCGAACATCTCATATGCTCCGTGTTGCTCAAAAGCGCTTTTGGAGCCCCGATTCTAAGCCGTAAAGCATGCCGCCTTTGAACGAGGGAGTAATCATCAAGACGAGACCGCCAAGCGTTCATAACGCCTTGGTTCTCTCGATTGGTGCTTCACCTAAGCGGTGCTTCTAGGACATAATCTTTCTTGGCAGCTATGAGGATGATCCTCGGGTTCCGGACCCGATCCGTTATAGTTGCTGCCATCATCTTTCGACTTGGTTTTCCCTAGGAACGCGTTGAAGTTGAGGGTAACGTGGGCCATTTGATCTACAAGACATATTGCAAAGATTTTAGACTAAGTTCATGATAATTAAGTTCATCTAATCAAATTATTTAATGAACTCCCACTCAGATTAGACATCTCTCTAGTCATCTAAGTGAAACATGATCCGAATTAACTAGGCCGTGTCCGATCATCACGTGAGACGGACTAGTCAACGTCGGTGAACATCATCATGTTGATCATTATCTTCTATAATGACTCATGCTCGACATTTCGGTCTTCCGTGTTCGAGGCCATGTCCGTACATGCTAGGCTCGTCAAGTCAACCTAAGTGTATTATGGTGTAAATCTGGCTTACACCCGTTGTATTCGAACGTTAGGATCTATCACACCCGATCATCACGTGGTGCTTTGAAACAACGAACCTTCGCAACGGTGCATGATTAGGGGAACACTTTTCTTGAAATTATTATGAGGATCATCTTATTTACTACCGTCGTTCTAAGTAAACAAGATGCAAAACATGATAAACATCACATGCAATCAAATAGTAGTGACATGATATGGCCAATATCATACAACTCCTTTGATCTCCATCTTCGGGGCTCCATGATCATCTTTGTCACCGGCATGACACCATGATCTCCATCATCATGATCTCCATCATCGTGTCTCCATGAAGTTACTCGCCAACTATTACTTCTACTACTATGGCTAACACGTTTAGCAATAAAGTAAAGTAATTTACATGGCGTTCTCAATGACACGCAGGTCATACAAAAATAAAGACAACTCCTATGGCTCTTACTTACGGTTGTCATACTCATCGACATGCAAATCGTGATTCCTATTACAAGAACATGATCTCATACATCACATATATATCATTCATCATTCATCACAACTTTGGCCATATCACATCACAAAACACTTGCTGCAAAAAACAAGTTAGGCGTCCTCTAATTGTTGTTGCAAGTTTTACGATGGCTGCAATAGGGTTCTAGCAAGAACGCTTTTCTTACCCACGTGAAAGCCACAACGTGATTTGTCAACTTCTATTTACCCTTCATAAGGACCCTTTTCATCGAATCCGCTCCAACTAAAGTGGGAGACACAGACACCCGCTAGCCACCTTATGCAACTAGTGCATGTCGATCGGTGGAACCTGTCTCACGTAAAGCGTGCGTGTAAAAATTCGGTCCGGGCTTCATCCCACAATACCGCTGAAGCAAGATAAGACTAGTAGCGGCAAGAAAGTTGACAACATCTACGCCCACAACAAATTTGTGTTCTACTCGTGCAAAGAGAACTACGCATAGACCTAGCTCATGATGCCCTTTGTTGGGGAACGTTGCGAGAAAATAAAAAATTTCCCACGGTTTCACCAAGATCTATCTATGAGTTCATCTAGCAACGAGAGAAAGGAGTGCATCTACATACCCTTGTAGATCGCGGCGGATGGAAGCGTTCAAGAGAACGGGGATGATGGAGTCGCATTACTGCGTGATCCGAATCACCGATGACCAAGTGCCGAACGGACAGCACCTCCGCGTTCAACACACGTACGGAGCGGATGACGTCTCCCGCGCCTTGATCCAGCAAGGAGGAGGGAGAGGTTGAGGAAGAAGGCTCCAACAGCAGCACGACGGCGTGGTGGTGATGGAGTGGCAGTTCTCCGACAGGGCGCCAAGCTCACGCGGAGGAGGAGAGGTGTTGGGAGGGAGGGCTGCGCCTTGGATGTTGTATGCAGCCCTCCCTCGCCTCTATTCATAGGGGAAGGGGAAGGGGCCGCCCCTCTAGATGAGATCTAGAGGGGGCGGCGGCCAAGGGAGGGCTTGCCCCCAAGCAAGGGGGGCGCCCCCACTAGGGTTTCCCCCCAACCCTAGGTGCATGGGCCCAAGGGGGGATGTGCCCAGCCCTCTAGGGGCTGGTTCCCTGCCCACTACGGCCCATGAGGCCCTCCGAGAGAGGTGGCCCCTCCCGGTGGACCCCTGGAACCCCTCCGGTGGCCTGGTACAATGTCTGAAATATGACCTCAAACTTTCCGGTGACCGTATGACAACTTCCCATATATAAATCTTCACCTCCGGGACCATTAGGAACTCCTCGTGACGTCCGGGATCTTATCCGGGACTCGAACAACATTCGGTAATCACATACAAGTCTTCCTAATAACCCTAGCATCACCGAACCTTAAGTGTGTAGACCCTACGGGTTCGGGAGACATCTGGAACATGACCGAGACACCTCTTCGGTCAATAACCAACAGCGGGATCTGGATACCCATGTTGGATCCCACATGCTCCTCGATGATCTCATCGGATGAACCACGATGTCGAGGATTCAATCAACCCCGTATACAATTCCCTTTGTCAATCGGTATGTTACTTGCCGAGACTTCGATCGTCGGTATCCCAATACCTCGTTTAATCTCGCTATCGGCAAGTCACTTTACTCGTACCATAATGCATGATACCGTGACCAGACACTTGGTCACATTGAGCTCATTATGATGATGCATTACCGAGTGGGCCCAGAGATACCTCTCCGTCATACGGAGTGACAAATTCCATTCTCGATTCGTGCCAACCCAACAGACACTTTCGGAGATACCCCTAGTGTACCTTTATAGTCACCAGTTACGTTGTGACGTTTGGCACACCCAAAGCACTCCTACGGTATCTGGGAGTTGCACAATCTCATGGTCTAAGGAAATGATACTTGACATTTGGAAAAGCTCTAGCTAAACGAACTACACGATCTTTGAGCTATGCTTAGGATTGGGTCTTGTCCATCACATCATTCTCCTAATGATGTGATCCCGTTATCAATGACATCCAATGCCCATAGTCAGGAAACCATGACTATCTGTTGATCAAAGAGCTAGTCAACTAGAGGCTTACTAGGGACATGTTGTGGTCTATGTATTCACACGTTTATTACGATTTCCGGATAACACAGTTATAGCATGAATAATAGACAATTATCATGAACAAAGAAATATAATAATAACCATTTTATTATTGCCTCTAGGGCATATTTCCAACACTCACAAGACTCAAAGGTTCGAACCTAGAGGGTCCGTCGAACCCGAATCCGACATTTGGCGCGCCCGGTAAGTGCGCCGAATTAAATCTTCCGCATACATTCTCTGCCGACCATCGCATCCATGTTCGGCGCCATCGCCGGGCCAAGCGCCGAGCCGCTCTTGCTTCAGCGCCAGACGGCCCCGTTGGCGGCTGCCTGCCGCTGCTCCTTCGCCGCCGCTGGCTAACGCCGCTTATCGCCCGGTGGGGAACGAGCAGCAAGCATCGCCCTCAAAGATCTCGCCGTGGTGAGGCGTAGACGGCCGTGCTACTCCCTCACCGCCCCTAGCTGGTTTTCGTCCGTCCAGGTGACTCCAAGGCTTTATGGAGGCTCGAAAGGCGCCTATCGCAGCAAGAACGAGCTCTGCGCTACCGCCCAGCCACGACGTTTACGAAGAGTGGCTCTGACCGCTGCTGCCGCCGAAGCTGTCTCGGCCATAGGGGCTCCCCTCTGCCGTCTGGTCCTGCCCGTTGCACTGCGTCGTGCCTCGCCTGCGGGCGGCGAAGGCCTGGGGCGCCTCGGCCGCCTCCCCCTCAAGAAGCGCGCACAGCCCCAAGCGCGCGTGGCCTGGGCGGAACCCACTCCCAGCCGGCGCCAGCGCAGCAAGAGCCGAGCTGCCACGAGGTCCCTCACCCACAAGGAGCTGCCCGAGTGCTCGCTCCGGCTAAATCACGACCACGCTCCTGCTCCAAAGACGCCCAAGACCCCGCTGCTCCCAGCTGCAGCGCAAGATGGGGACCCGCAAGACCGAGCTCTTCGTCACCAAAGGCCTCCGTGGCCACAAAGAGGCTGCCGCGCCTTCACCACCGAAGTTGCGCAGCGTCGCGTGGCCAACAAGTTCAAGCAGACCTGCCTCCTCGCTCTGACCAGTACGGCCGACCCTGCGAGTTCCTCCAGCTCTACGAGCTGGGCATCAGCACCGCCAGCAGGGGCGAGAAGGTCATGGCGAACTGGTTTCCTATGGCACTCAGGGACGGGCCCGCACTCGCTCTGAACACAGCTCTGGCACGATCTCCTCCTGATGCGAGATGCGCACCCGCTTCATCGCCAACTTCCAAGGTACTCGCGACCGCCACTGCCGTGGAGCGACATCGCGCCGCATCAAGCAGCAACCGGGGAGACCTGCAGAAGTACATCTAAGCGCTTCAACAACGCACGCCTCAAGATTCCCAAGGTGACGAAGAGGCCATCATCTCAGCCTTCTCCGACGGTGTGCGCGACGTAAGATGAAGGAGGAGTTGGCGATGCATGAAGACCTGTGCACTTCCTTGAGCTGTTCAACTTGGCGACCAAGTGCGCCATGGTGAGGAAGGGCGTCTTTCCTCCTTGAGCTGCCAGCAGACCCGGAAGAGAGAAGAAACCCAAGGCCAAGGATGTGAAGCGCAAGGGGGCTGCCGTGCTCGCGGCAGAACCAGACACCAAGCGGGGCAGAGATCAGCCCGAGTCTTCCAAGGGCAGCCGGTACTGCGTGTACCATGACCTCCACACCCATAACACCAACGAATGTCAAGAGCTCTAAGCCGCGCGAGAAGGGTGGATCGGCCGACGCCCCGACCGCAACGACCGAGGCTACGGCCGAGGAGGAGGAAGGAACGCAGGACGCTGGGAGGACCGCGGCCCTCGCCAAGGGTGGCGTGACCGACCTCGCGAGGATCGCTGGCAGGATCAGCCTCGCGAGGGAGACTGGAGGGATCAGCCTCGCAAGGATCGTCCGCAAGGAAACGCAGGCCTCCCTCCTCTGCCGCCACTGACCAAGGAGAAACGAGGGACCATCATCGACGAGGGCCGGGGGCTGGGGAGCTCCAGGAGCGATCGCTTTGCATCCTCGGGCGGAGCTCAAGCCCCAGCCCCTCAACGCATCTTCAAGCGGTTCATGAAGTGAATGCAGTCCTCCCCAAGCTCGAAGCCACACGCCCTCTCGGTGGTCGGCGTGCGCCATCACGTTCAGCTCGGCGGATCAGCTCAAGTCTTGGCGGGCCATAGGAGTCCTCCCGATGCTTTGTTCCCCAATCATCAAGAACGTGCAAGTCACCAGGACCCTCATCGATGGCGGGCAGGGGCTCGGTCCTGTCCGTAGAGACGTTCAACAACCTCCAAGTGCCTTACAATCAGCTTCAGCCGACCAAGCCTTTCTCCGGAGTCACCAATGGCTCCACGGTTCCGATTGGGCAGGTCCGCCTCCCTATCACCTTCGGGGCGTGCGACAACTACCGCACCGAGCTCATCGACTTCGACGTCGCCCACATTCGCCTGCCATACAACGCCATCCTTGGGTACCCAGCGCTGGCCAAGTTCATGGCCGTGACTCATCACGGCTACAACGTCCTCAAGATGCCAGGAAGCGGCGGAGTCATCACGGTGCCCTGCGAAGAGAGAGACGCAGTGTGCTCCTCGGAGTGAGCTTTTCAGTCAAGATCATCCGGAAGACCCGGATCGGCGGGAGCGAGGAGGCTCCCCGAGACCGCCCAAAGAAGAAGAAGACATCGCCCGGGCCCGACCCCTCGGTGGAGGCGGGCCCCTCGAAGTGCACTGCTCGAGGGCACCTACTTCTGTCGCATAGGAAGGCGCCCCCGGCGCCCTCCTCGGGCAAGGCTCGGGGGCTCCCCCTTGGAGGGCCACCGACCTTGCTAAGGTCACGAGGGAGGCGCTTGGGCACCACTTGGAGACGTGTTTCAAAGCACGTTTCCTCGTGAAGGAGCAAGGCAAGGAGGGCCAAACCCTCGGGAGTTCGTCGGTCGAGATCACGCAGGAGTTCTGAGTCAAGAGTCATGAGTGGCAGCATTGCTTATCCGGCTGTAGCTCCCCATCCAGCGAGGATGGTGGGCTGCGTGTGCATCGACATCCTGAGGCTCAACCGAGCTGCCTCTCATGAGCGCCGGCCCCTCCAGCGGGCGGCTGAAGGCCCACCCCACAGCTACGTTCGCATGCCTTACGGCTTGCCAAAACGCAGCCGCATACGCATCGGCGCCTCATGGGAAGCATCTGGAGGCTCAAGAGGCGAGGCGTTCCGCAGTCTGGCGGAGATGGAGATGGTCCACGAGGAGCCACCGGCACCTCCCGAGCCTCCCGAGGCTCATGGGCCCGGGGCTTGTGAGGATCGGCTTCGCAGCCCACCACGTCCGCTACTTCAACACCCCTTCCGTCTTCAATGTTATCAGTGACATCCTTCGAGTTTCATTTCAATTGGGAGCGCCCCAGGCTGCATTATTCCCGTGCGCGTGGGTCCGTCCTGCGGCGTGTATCCCTTACTTCATGTTCCAAGCTTACCTTGTTGGGGGCGCCCCTCGGGCTGCATCATCCCCAAGTCGCTCGGGCCAGACCTAGCGGCATGTAGCCCTCTGGCATTTATTGCGGGTCTTGCGTTCGACCCATCACGATTGTTATTTGATGCCTATCCACGGCACCTCTTCTTCCTTCATGTCGGCCACTTGCACGTTAAAGGGGGGGTACCTGAGCATCGCGACTCAGGGCTCCTACTGGCTCTCCAGCCCACACCCTCTCGCCTTGTCCACGGCATCGCGACCTGGCATACCAGCGACGGCTGAGACCAGCTCGAGGGCCGGGACCCGAGGACGTAGAGCGTCGGCATCTAACCAAATTTGCAGGAACACATCACAAGTTAAGGCCCAGTGCCAGGCGCAACCCGCCTTGAGGTAGGGCCCCGTGAGTCCCGCGCTGGCTCACGGGTGCCCAGATACACCTCGTCGGGCCTTCAGTGCCTCGTCACCCCTCCAAAGCAACCAACGGCTGACCGTCGCTTGTCATAGCGGACTCTTGTTCTTCTTGTGGTGGGCCTGCGAGATCCCTTCAAGGAAGCGGCGCGGTGAGGCCCTCACGGCGTCTTCTTCACTCCTCGCCCCCTTGAACTGCTTGCACGTTAAAGGGGGGGTACTGAGCATCGCGACTCATGGGCTCCTACGGCTCTCCAACCCTCACCCTCGGCCTTGACCACGGCATCGCGACACAGCGCATACCAACGGCGGTGAGACCCGCTCGAGGGCCAGGACCCGAGGACGAGAGCGAAAAGGGGAGCAAAGGCGAGAGGGAGAGCGCACGGGGACCTCGCCGAGCAACCCCGCCGCGCTGCCCGATCTGCGCGGACCCAGCGTCACACCAGGAAGCGGTTCTTAACTCTCGGGATAAGTCACCCTCCGGACACACTAGCTACCGCAGCACCGTCCCCACACCCAATGCAATCCCGTGTTAGCAACGTCGCTCTCCTTTCTCACCGAACGATGGCTGCTTAAGCGCTAAAGGGGACCTCCTGAGCATCGCGACTCAGGGGCTCTTACCGGACCCCGGACCGCTCATCTCTCGCCTTGACCACGGCATCACGACACGGCATACCGGCTGACGGCGGAAGCCTGCCTTGGGACCGGGACACTGTCGGTATGAGCGTAAGCCGTCATTGAGGTTGAAAGGAGAACTAAGCTAAGACGGAATGAGCATCTCACACTACTCCATGGCGAGGATTATATTAACAAACAGGACCACAGGCACCTTACAAGCCCCCACGGGGCGCGCTTTTCGATTCCTCGCAGGGAACATATCCTAGAAAACGCTAACTACACCTACCTCCGCAAGAGATGCCGTCTCATCAACGGTGGGCCGTCAAGCACCGGGCGCCAACCTCATCAGGTCGGAGGCGGCGGGCGTGCTCGACGAGCCATACCTGCCCGAGAACGGCCTTGAGCTCGAGGGCTCGTAGCTGTCGTCGCTCGTCTCACGGGTGTGAAAAGAGCTCGGTGGTCGCTGGATCCTCTGCCGCCTCGCCGCTGAGGAGCTGCCGAGGAGCGATCGTGAGCCTAGTCCTCGTCGTGGCGGGCCCCGACCACCTCTCCTGTGGCGAGACTCGGCCGGCGTCCTTCGCGTCGAAGACCTTGAAGAACATCACGAGCGCCGTCATACTCCAAATGGATCGCGAGGCCCCGCCACCTGGGCAGACCGGGATCTCGCCCACCTTGAGTCATGAAGACCTCGGCCAGAGCGGCAGCGCGACCTGCGCGGTCGCCAAGGTGCTGCGGCCCGGCGTCTTTGTGACCGAGCTCCAGAGATCCTCTCTGCGGAATCGCGAAGGCGAAGGAGGGAGGAAGGCGAATCCAAGACTGAGGAGGCATGGCGGCGTGGAGCACAAACTCCCGGGAGGAGCCCTCGGCGTGGACTTCAGGGGGAACAACACATACCATCGTGACCCGCCGGCACCGACGGTGGCGTCGCCCATGGCGCTCGGCGTCAACTCCTTCAGGGCCCTCAATGCGGGCGTACAAGGGAAGCGGGAACCTTGGCGGTGGCCGCTCGTACCAGGGCCTCGACGCCTCCTTCCGGGCGCCCTCATCTCGGTGGCAGAGGGCTAGCCGTTTCTTCGGTGGAAGCGGGTCGGGACCCTCTCGGGGAGCCTTTCCCTTCTCTTCCGCAGAGAACCGGCGGATCGGAGCCATTGCAGCAAGGTGGAGCAAGGGCGAGGATGGAGAAGAAGGAGAAGCAAGAAGAGATGGACTGGAAGGGCACGCGCCGTTCCGTACTTATAGCCGAAGAAGGCCAACCGTCGACCTCCACGATCGCAGGTAATCATGACCCGCTTTGCATCACGAGGGGACTTGTCAATTCAGCGCTTGATTCTTAGGCGTGGGGAAGCGAGGGGCACCCACGTCCAATCAACCACCACGCGCCCAAGGCCGCAGGCTGTTAGGGGCTCCGCGACGCCGCACTTGCCCTTCGCTTCTACTTTCGGCCAAAGTCTGGCGCGCCTTGGGCCCGGGGGCTCTTGTCTGTTAAGGAATGGGGGTCCCAGACTTTCTGCCTGCGGCTTGCGGCGTGGCTCAAGGGAGGCCCAAGACGTCTGCCGTCTTCACCCTTCGGCACAAGCTCAAGACCCTTGCGAGGGGCCAAGCCTCACGGGGCAGGACGACAGGTGAGCTTCCTCGAGCACGGCCTCGTCCATTTGGCTCATGAGGAGGCGGAGAGATCAAGGCGGGGTACCTCACGAGGTGCCCATGGACGCAAGCCATTATGACGACCAAGGGCGCCAGGGAGGCGCCACCACCATGTGATGTCCTCCCTTTCCCCTTTGGTGCAAAGGGAGCAAGCGCAGGTGAGAGCATCAAGCAAAGGCATCCATTTCGGTGCAACAAGACCAAGACCGTGAACGGCAGGAAGGAAGTCATTATGGAGCCCAAGCGAGCGTCACCACGTAGCCTTTGACGGCGAGGACCAACTTTAGTCGAGGATAAGTGTACCAGATGTTTCCCCCTTCAAAATGGCCAATTGTTTGGCACCCTTCCCGCTCAAATATTTGGGGAGAGGCCCAGGGCCTTTGCCTATAAATAGGACTAGCCACCCACAGGGTAGAGGAGGAGGATGATCATCAGCATCATCTAGAAATCCAGAGAGAGAGCGACTGAACTCCCCCTAGCAGTTCATCGCACCGGCCAAGAACAGACCCTCGCGAGGCTGTTCTTCCTTGTATTGTTCATCATCATCAGCCCAAGAGGCAATCCACCACACCACAAACTAGAGTAGGGTATTACACCACAATGGTAGCCCGAACTAGTATAAACCCTGTGTCTCTTGCGTTGTTCTTTTTGTAGCTTAGATCCCAGCGAGGCGGCGAGGTGCAGGTAGGTAGAGGGCGAGATCTCCACGCGCACCCCAGTGTTCGAACCTAGAGGGTCTGCCGGAACCCAAAATCCGACAGATTACCTTTGTAGTTCATGCCAAATTTTGACCAAATATTTAGCTAACAAAATGTTAATACATGTCAACAAAAATTATATCGTTGTATTGTTATTTAAACATAGTTTTCAATGATATAATTTTTGGTAACATGCACGAACGTTTTGTTAGTTCAATCTATAGTCAAAATTTGACATAATATACAATGAGGACCAATAAACCAGGACGGAGGTAGTAGTAAGCAAGCTTCACCTCGTCCTGCAAACCACCGCGCCCGTGGGCGTGGAGACGGGCGGCGTGCGTGCACCGTGCGTGCACCTCTTCTCTTCGTGCACGTCCCCCACCTACGTGGGTGTGTGTGAGAGAGATACAAACCTAGACATAATGCGTCGTCCATCCCCATGCCTCCGCCCAGTCCGACCACCAGTCACCACCACACCCCACTCCTCCTCACCTTATCTCTCATCTTTCTCGAGGTATCATTTTTTCGATGAAATTCTCGAGATACAAATTTTCTGATAAAATTCTCGAGATACCATTAGTTTTTACATATGGGATTACTCCTGCATGGGTCAATCACAATAGGTGTTCTGTAAAAAATGCATCTTGATGTTCCATGCAATGCACGGGCATCTTGCTAGTCCATGAAAACAACACATGGCAAAATTTCACGGCGAACGAGGGATTTGAATCTGCTAGGAGGGGTTGTTTGGATCTTGCCCGGGGTAGCCAAAATATTGGCAGCCCTTTTGTCCACCAGTGCCTTTGCCACCGATGAACGAGGAATGGCTCGGGTGCTCATGCATCCTCCAGTAGCGCATGTTGAGAGACGAGCTTCAAGACGAGCTGTGCTTTTTGACCCACCACGCCGCCCGAGCCATTGCCAGACCGACCGACGACCGCATATTATTTACATCCAACCGTAGGCACACATTCTCGACAGCAACTCAACCAACCGGACAAAATTCATGCAAACACGGTGATATTTCATATAAAAAATGATGTAATTCATATAAAATACCGAATTTTCATACAAACATGACAGATTTCATTACATTCAAATCAACTAAGCGGTGCTAGTTCTGGACAGCACATGTATATAATACCTGGCCGAAATGGTGCATGCTTGATTCATTTGTGTACCTCATGTCCAAAGCACGATCACCGGACCTGCTTGGAGCCCCTGAGGTATATGCTTCAGCTCAAAGGACGGCTCGCTTCCCCCTTGCCAATCGATATGGTTGGCTGATGCCCAAGATGATGGTGGAAGGGGACTTCTCCGCTTCCTTGGAGCCCATGCGGGGTCAACGAATGTCCTCGCAACAAAAGGATCCAGCAAGACACCTGCTGTCTATGCCAGTGTCGCCTCCGCGGTGGCCTTCATGGGACCCAAGCGGCGGCGGCCTCCCGTGTTCTACTTCTCCTTGATGATGGCGGCGGACGCGGAGGCCCTGGCCACCGACTCAGCGCTCTCCGTGCACCCGGCTTCTCTGCTTGCACATGGCGTGGCGCCGCATGGGAGTCTCGACCGAGAAACGGGAGACGCGTCACGACATGAGAGGCGCGGTATGAGGCGCGGCATGGACAAAGAGACGATGCCAGTGCAAGCTCCTCGCCGAGCTGGCCTCGAGCGGCGAGTTCTTGAACCGTGGGCGGCTTTGGGCGAGAACCGCTCCGTCCGGGCGAGGGAGGGAGGTGGATCCAGCCGAGCTGCATAGCTCGTATCCGTGGGCTTCGGTGGGCCACCCACCCGGCTTGGATGTGGGATAACTACTCTTCCTAAGCCATTGTAAGAGTGGACAAAATGGTGAAGGAGGAGATAGGGGAGCAGCAGAGGTGTGCGATTCTTGGCTGACGTTTGGCCTTTGTTTAAATAGGAGATTAAATAGACGGCGGACAGGAGGAGCTCGGCCGGTGTTGCGTTTAATGTCGGCACGGTCATGAACGGACGTGTGTCCAGAGTGGGTTTCTCGGCTTCCACATGGGTTTCACGGAGGTGTTTGAATGCAGCAAGGAGGCGTGTTCAGTCGGGCCTGCATCGAGTGGCGCCCTCGACTCTCACGTACGGCCAGGGCGGTCAGAAGCGGGCATTTCATAAACCGATGATTGTCCATTGAGTGTGACATCATCTATTTCATCTAGATAAGCCTACTATATAATGTAAGAGAATTTTAAAATTTTCATATATACGTTGATAGCCCATTCGATATGTTGTGATTCATAAAGACCGCTGCAAACATCAATGTTCTTCTTATCACAGATAAGATTGATTAATACCCGTAACAATCCATGTCCTTAACAAAGGGTGCATGCACGTATAGGTTGAGCGTGTGTCTTGCGTCGTGTGTTGTGTGCATGCAGGCGTGCGAGTGTTGCGTGCGTGCATGTGTATGTTTCAGTGTTGCATGCATGTGTGTGTATGTGCGTGTGTTCGTGAGTGCATGTGTACGTGTCAGTGTTGCACGCATGCATGCATGCGTGTGTTCATTATGTGTAATGCGATAGCCGGTGTTGCACGCCTACATGCGCACGTGTGTTACGTCTGCGAGTGTTGCGCCGCGTTCATGTGTCACGTCGCGGGGTGAGGCTACACGTCACCGATCGACTTTTTCATCTCGGTCGATAGATTTTCCAGCCGTTGGATCACGAAATCAAGGGCCTGCAGTTTATCTTCAACCTCCACCCCCCTGAGCCGCCAGCCCCCACCGGCCGAACCGCTGGCCGCCACCGCCCGCGGCCCGGCCCACGCCGCCCGCCCGCCCAAACCACTCCCCACCGCGGTCCGCGCCGCCCGTCATCCCTCTCCCCCACACGCCGAGCTTTTTCTCCAGCCGATCTCCACGCCACCGCCCAATCACCGCCCGGCCCATCGCCAACCAGAGGTCTCATGACTTGAAGCCCCACCGACCACTAATTTATTACCATTACATCGCTATCGCATATACGCTACTGTGGGTGGGCCCCTATGGTAATGTGCGTTGCTGAATGTGGACCATTTGACCGGTCAATTGATCATGTCATCAACAAATTACTGAGTTGTATGGTGAGCCGTTGATCGCTTTGATAACCCTAAAATGTATTTTATTAACACGATGCAGACTCACTACCATTTCTTTCTCTTTCATATCTGTGCCCGGATGTGTAGGCCCCATGGTTACGCGCCCGATGGTGCAACACTAGTTGCGCCCAATGCGTGGAAACGCTTTGGTCAATTGATTGTGTCATCAACAAAATACGGAGTTGTACGGGTGAGTCGGTGACCGTACAATCCGCGACATGTATTTTTTAACACGGCATGCACGCATAGCGCTCATATATACATGCAAGCACTCACCGCTATAAGCGCACACCACGCAGACCCTACCCCTATGAGCACCTTCGAGAGTGAGCCAGCATATGATCTTGAGATTTTCACGAAGTCACCATAGGTGCCTCGTGAGTCGAGTGGAACGTCTCCTCCTTTGAGCGCTTTATCGGGAAAAATACTGAAATTAACCCAGGATTAATGCGAGCACCAGGACTTTGTCCCTGGTGGGCTCGAGAAACCACTGTCCTCCTAACCATCCAACCACAGGTTGGTTAGCACCACAAAATGTATGTGGTGACCGTGATGAGCTTATTATGAAGTCCAGTGACCATATCGTGCTTTCGCTTCAAATACAATGACCATAAGTGCCGTCAACAAAATACGGAGCACGCATCAAATACAATGTCCGTCAGTGTCATCAACAAAATATGGAGATGTATCGTGAGCTAGATACCGTATGATCACCATGAGAATGTATACGATGACCGTAATGAGCATATTTTGAAGTCTAGTGACCGTATAGTGCTTTTGCTTGAAATACAGTGATCGTCACGCGTGAATGTGTCATGGGCATGCATACTTTTGGAGGGCCAAGAGATAGTTTGTGTGCGTACGTGAAAGTGGTGTAGAAAGAGGGGGTGTCCGGTGGAGACAAGGAGAGATATGCCCTTCGTTTCTTTTTCCCATGACTAATATTTTAGGAGAAAATATAAACATTCACAATGCGTAACAAATATTTTTGGATGCACCATGCAATTAACTTTCATGTATAACATTGTACTATTGTATATGCTTATTTTCTTAATGGCCGATTGCGTGTGTGGTGTGGTGGGCACATCATTTCTAGTTGGGGCGGGCACATCATTTCTAGTTGTGGTGGGTCAACATGGGGACTCATGAGTCGGTTCCATCCTGCGCCACATAGGTTGGACCGAGACGCATTATACGAAGACCCATGTGGAGGACCCGGCGTACAACACGAAGCTACCAGAGTCGTGGCGGACTCTATCCCCAGCGGCGATAAGCCGACTAAATATGATTTGTAACCCTAGGCCCCGAGTGCGTTATAGAAGCACGGGGCTAGTTCGTCGATAGTATATACACACGCACAATGCACGGCATTCACGTGTACTTTGTACACACCCTATCACTAATATCTGATTACCAGTGAGTAGGCTTTTTCCTCAACTGCAAGGGTCCGAACTTGGGTAAAACTTTTCCTTGTATTACCATCCAGCCTAACAGTCATGGATATCCTACTGAATGATCTGATGGAATCATATCTGCCAACTACTAAGAGAGATGTGTGTCCGGGGGGGGGGATGTGTGCGAGAGCGGTCTAAAGATAATGTGCGGGCGGGAGACACGTAGGCACATATATGTGTGTATAGAGGGCTAGTAGAGACCGTGCGGCGTATGATATATGCTTGTGAGAGAAATAGTGTTTTCCAACTGAGATTAGTGAAATGAGTGGTACATAGTAGTCAGAAAGAGAGAGAGAGAGAGAGAGAGAGAGAGAGAGAGAGAGAGAGAGAGAGAGAGATACATAGAAAGTGTGTGCGTGAGACACCCCGACACCCCGGGAGAGATTGTGAGCATGTGTGAAAGAGAAATGCCGATGTATATAAAGTGTGTGCACTTATGCGTTAGATAGAGAGATATATAGCGCGTTTGTGAGAATGGGCCAAGGCATGGTGCACCTACGTGTAAAAGGTGGTTCTATGCATTAAATTAAAATATAAATGGCATTATTATTTTTGGATGAGATCATGAATTTTGCGTATTTATGATGAACGAAAATCGTTCTATCAGACACCCATACTCTATTGAATTCTAGCATGTGCATATGTTTATATCATAGTATCGATCCATAGAGTGAGAGCGGTTTGAAATACAGGCAATGCATTGCTTTTGCAATTCATATATAAACATTAATTAGTGCACTCCATGTTGTTAGTGTGAAGCACTTTATACATTTGTCACTTACATGGATACATTCCAAATTGCTAGCTACGAAATAGAATACATGTTGAATTCAACATGAAGGGGGTTTCAAAGATTCGAATTCATAGGAAGTGCATTCATCTATTTGAACCCGTGATAATGGCATTTGTAAATCGGATCTAAAAGGGGGGATCAATCTTTGTTGTGCGTTTGAACATGCTATATATTCATACGCATGTCTAACTATTTTTTTGCAACCAAGGAGATTACATCTGGAACCATGCATGAACTAAGGTAAGTTGCATATTTTTTAATATATACTCGTGTACAATGTATATTCAAATGTACCCCTCCATTCCAAAATAATCGTAGTTTTAGGATTTTCAAGAGTAAAGATTTGTGAAGTTTGACAAATCCTGAAAGTTCAATTCAAGAGAAACGAAAACGTTAATGCTTCGCTTCCCAAATATTGAACGAAGCGCCAAATAAGCCTCTTCGTCACCCGAAACCGCGCGAGACTAATGTTTGGTGGTAGGAAATTACTGTCCTGACTCTGGCACGTGTAGCCCATCGGCCCGATGTCCGAAGGTCTAAACTGGGGTAGGTTTGTAACTTCGCCAAGACGCTAGTCTCAACCGCCTCCGAGAAGCATTCATAGGTCATGGGTGCCTAAACACCCATGCGCTCGGTCGAAATCTATCCCGCCCACCATTTGGGACACCCGAGATTACTGTCCTACCCCCAACCCGCAATATGTCCGAAATTTTAGATGGGGCAAAGTTTGTAACTTTCCCCAAATTTCAAAACAAGCGCGATCCCAAACCGAAACATTGTTCACCCTTAGTTCCCCCCTCCCTTCGTTTCCCCATTCATACTCGTGGGCGCCAAAAACGCCCTCTCCAAAGAAATGCTGAAACCCCAAAGGGTCGGTGTCAAAACCGGGCGGATCTCGGGTAGGGGGTCCCGAATCAGGCGTCTAGGCGGATGGTAACAGGAGACAAGGGACACAATGTTTTTACCAGGTTCGGGCCCTCTCGATGGAGGTAAAACCCTACTCCCGCTTGATTAATATTGATGATATGGGTAGTACAAGAGTAGATCTACCATGAGATCAAGGAGGCTAAACCCTAGAAGCTAGCCTATGGTATGATTGTCGATGTTAGAAGTTGTTAGTCCCTCTACGGACTAAAACCCTCCGGTTTATATAGACACCGGATAGGTTAGGTTACACATGAGTCGGTTACAATGATAGGAGATCTACATATCCGTATTGCCAAGCTTGCCTTCCACGCCAAGGAAAGTCCCATCCGGACACGGGACGAAGTCTTCAATCTTGTATCTTCATAGTCTTGGAGTCCGGCCGTGACGATAGTCCAGCTATCCGGACACCCCCTAGTCCGGGACTCCCTCACCCAGCCTCCTCCGTCCTCCACCCCATCGCGCCCAATCCACCGTCGCCCTCCTCCATCACGCTGGAGCCGGTACCCCAACGTGGTCGTCGAACGCAGCCGCAACCACAACGCCCTCAAGGACTTAGCAGCTGAAGCCGAGGCAAAGCTGCCTCCACGACACCAACGCCGATGTGCACCGTACCAGAACCACTTCGACCACGCCATCATGCGCCTCACCACTGCCGCTCCACTGTCGCAACCGTCCACCACACCGGAGTTGTGCCCACTACGCCGTCATTTGGGGCCTCGGAGGTTCCCCGCCGCCGACGGACGGCCACCGCACCACACTCAACAACTTGGCCATGGGTTCGTCCAAGGCTCCACCGTCCTCCACAACTTCTCGTTTCCAGCGAACCACAAGAAGACCGTTGGAAAAACAGAAGGAGGACACAACACTACAAGCAGAAAGAGGTACTCCTCTTCCTTTATTCGTGCAAATCTTACGTCTCTACTCACACCGTATTCATCCCACGAAAGAAACTAGTTGAGCGCTTCGTACTGCATCTTCTTCGTGATACTAAGTGCACAAGGTTTCCTCCCATTTACTATTTCACTTTTGCTAGAGGTCAGTAGCCCGCCTAGATTTCAATTCATGGTTAGTCCAATTGCAATTAAAAGAAGTAGCACACCATGGCGCGCTGAGCACCTAGTCACTGCTCACGGGAAGCGGCGATCGGTGTCTATCATAGGGGTGTGGGGCGGAGGAGCTACTTGCGCCTGATCTGGAGGTCGGCGGGGCTTGAAGGGATGGCCGGGGGGCGATGCCAAGCAGGGCGGTGCAGTGAGGTCGAGGGGAGGGCGGAGGCAGGGGACTGGGCCGGTGGTCGCTGGTGTTTCGAGGAAGATCGTAACACTGACTGGCTGGAGGTAGATGGAGGTGATCTGCTCGTTCTTTGTACATCGGACGATGCAGAAAAAATGGACTGACCTATTTGTTTTTAGTCGACTGTTATTTTCATAGGACCACACCTTGTGGTGTGCTGGAGGAGCATCTGCATTTCCCAGCCATGCCTGTGCTCATATTTCAAAATCCTAGAATCTAGTAATTTTGTGTGCCATGCATGTTCTAGAGCTATCATATGTCTCCCATCATTTATCTCTCACCGACCTGCTATCTGCTACCTTTACACTATACTACTTGTGCATACACTTCACCCATACTCACACTATTGTTTTTTATGCATGGGTATTTAGGACTACATGCGGTGTTGATGAATACAAAAAAGAAAAGGCATGTAAGTCGCCCGGTGTAATTTGAAGATAAGCACTAAGCGTCTCTAGCTCTAAAGGGTGCAAAGTGTCACGAGATGGAGACAAAGAAACGTAGCTTCTGCGATTGATGATCTCAATTGCCACACACAACCATCGGTGCTTGCTTTAACTTCATACCGTCAAATGTGGTTACATGTTGCATATGGTGTCTAGCTTGTATTGCTTCCAATTTGGTTAAATTGCATCAGCTTACTTTACACATTATACCTTTGATAATGACATGCCTTCCTGTTTTTGATATATACTACGTATGTCTATTAACCATGTTCGTACATCAAACTAATGCTCTTTTCTATCCCTCATCAGTCACTTATGATGAGACAGTCACCCCAGTGGGTTACTGTGAGATGCGCTACTCATTTAAAGAGTGCAGTATCATCCTCTTCACATGATTCTCAAGAAACAGCAAGGCTAAATGAAGATAGTCAACGTAGCTCTCTAGTTGATGACCGCTATTCCCCCACACCAACATCGCAGGTGCTTGCTCTTTCTTGGCAAAGGTAGGATATGTGGTTGCATGTTGCATATGGTGTCTACCTTGTAATGCTTCTAATTAGGGTAAATTGCATCTGCTTAGTTAACACATTAACATTATACCTATGAATATGACATGCCTTCCTGTTTTTGGTACATATTACGTCTTTCTATTAACCATATTCTTACATCAACCTACTTTTCTTGTGTATCCCTCATCAATCACTTCTGACGAGACACCTTCGAGTTGACAGTGTACTATTGGTTTCATCTTGCATATCATTTCAAACATGTATTGCCTCTAATTTTTTGAAGTGCCACTTATAATGAGACACATCTAACTTGGTAGAGTGATTTTGGTTGGATCTTTCATATGGTGTCTAGATTGCATTGCTTCCAATTTGTTGAAATGCCTTCGCTACTGCTTTTTCGTACATATTCCATCCTCCTACAATGTGGTTGCCATACATAAAAGTTGTGTTCGTCAGTATCATGCATCAACGAATTTGGAAGTGCGGATTTCATTCCTTTTTCTTGTGTGTTTACTTGACAAGGCAAAATCTAAAAGGACGAAGGCACGAAATGATGGTGGTCCTCTGGAGCAACTGAAACAGATAATCTCTGCAGATTCTCCTGCTACTCTCTATCGTAAAGGTAAGTTCCAAATCTCATCCCCCTACTTCACAACCCTGTGTGCTTGCTCTAACATGGCGGTGTGATATCTGGTTGCATGTTGCATATGGTGCCTAGCTTGTATTGCTCCTAATTTGTTAAATTATGTCTCCTTAGCTTACACATTATACATGTGAATATGACACGCATTCCTCGCTTTTTGTTACATACTACATCGCCTATCACACCATGTTCTTACATCAAACCATCGTTCTTGTGTATCCTGCATCTATCGCTTATGATGAGACAGTCACGCCCGTGGGTTAGTATGAGACGCGCTACTCTTATAAAGAGTGCAGTTTCATCCTCTCCACATGATTCTCAAGAAACAGCAAGCCTAAATGAAGATATTGAATGTAGCTCTGTACTTGAAGACCGCACTTCCCGTACACCACCATCGCAGGTGCTTGCTCTAACTTCGCAGTGTGATATGTGGTTGCATGTTGCATACAGTGTCTAGCTTGTAATGCTTCTAATTAGGGTAAATTGCATTTGCTTAGTTTAAACTTTATACCTATGAATATGACATGCCTTCCTATTTTTGGTACACACTACATCTATGTGTTAACCATGTTCTTACATGAAACTACCTATCTTCTGTATCCTGCATCAATCACTTACGATGAGACACCTTTATTCGTTGCACATTGCATATTATTTCTAGCCTGTTGCTATGTATTGCTTCTAATTTGGTCAAATACATTTGTTAGGCCACCGTTTTAATTTGGCAGAGTGATATTGGTTTCATCTTTCATATGGTTTCTAGCTTGCATTGCTTCTAACTAGTTCAAACACCTTGTGCTTCATTTACACTTTATACATCATACATGTCAATATGTCATGTCGTCCTGTTTTTCATACATATTCCATCCTCCTATCATGCGGCTGTCTTACATGAAAGTAGTGTTCGTCAGTATCATGCATCAATGAGTTCTGAAGAGCAAATTTTATTCCTTTTTCTTGTGGGTTTGACTTGACAAGGCAAAATCAAAAAAAAGGAAGGAAAAGAGTAAGGAAGGCGATGATGGTGGTCCTCTATAGCAATGTAAACGGAGCATTCAGACGATTCTCCTTGTCTTTGCTAGTGCATTACAAGTTCCAAGTCTCCGCTCCCCTACTCCACCATCCAAGGTGCTTGCTCTAACTTGGAAGTGTGATATCTGGTTGCATGTTGCATATGGTGTCTAGCTTGTATTGCTCCTAATTAGTGTAAATTGCATCTGCTTAGCTTCCTCATGATACGTGTGAATATGACACGCTTTCTTGTTTTTGGTACATACTATATCTGTCTATCACACCATGTTCTTACATGAAACTACTCTACTTGTGTATCTGCATCGATCCACGTATGATGGGACGCCTTTAAGTTGGCAAAGTAGTGATATTGGTTTGCGTCTTGAATATGATTTCTAGCATGTAGTGCTTCTAGTTTGATGAACGCCACCTATAACGAGACAGTTTTTAACTTGGCAGAGTGATATTGATTGCACCTTCCATATGTTGTCTAGCTTGCAGTGCTTCTAATTTGTTGAAGTGCCTTCGCTTGTTACCACATCATAGGTGTGAATATGTCAAGTCAGCCCAGTTTTTTCAGACATATTCCATCCTCATATCATGACTTTGCCTTTCATCGAGTAGTGTTCACAAGATCATGCATGAATGAGTTACGAAGAGCTTAATTTTATTCCTTTTTCTTGTCGGTTTGACCTCACAATGCAAAATCAATAAAGCGGAAGGAAATTGGTAAGGCATTGGATGATGGTGGTCCTTCGAGCAACCTGAAGCGGAGGATCTCTCTGATTCTACTCCGCCATCCTCCCAACAAGATTCGCAAGACAACGCAAGGCTAGACAGTTAACATAGCTGTGTAGATGATGAGCACATCTCCCATACTCCACTATCACAGGTGCTTGCTCTCACTTGACACTATTATATGTGGTTGCATGTTGCGTATTATGTCTAGCTTGTATTGCTTCTAACTTTGTTGAATTGCATCAGCTTACTTTACATATAATGCCTGTGAATATGACACGTGTTCCTGTTTCTAGAACATACTATATCTGATCACACCATGTTCTTACATCAGACTACTATTCTTACATATCCCGTGATCAGTCACTTATGATAAGGCACCTTTAAGTCGCCTTTGTGATATTGGTTGTGTCTTGCATATGATTTCTAGCATGTACTACTTCTAATTTGTTGAAATGCCAGACAGTTTGAACTTGGCAGAGTGATATTGGTTGCACCTTTCATATGGTGTCTAGCTTGCAGTGCTTCTAATTTTTTGAAATGTCTTCTGCTTAGTTACCACTTCATAGGTGTGAATATGTCATGCCGTCCTGTTTTTCATACATATTCCATCCTCGTATCATGTGTTTGCATTTCATCCGAGTAGTGTTTGTCAGTATCATGCATGAATGAGTTCTGAAGTGCGAATTTTATTCCTTTTTCTTATTGGTTTGACTTCACAATGCAAAATCAATACAACTTAAGGAAATTAGTCTGGCAGTGGATGATGGTGGTCCTTCGGAGCAACTCAAACAGAGGGTCTCTACAGATTCTACTCCGCCATCCTACCAACAAGATTCGCAAGACAACACAAGGCTGGACAGTCAACGTAGCTGTGTAGATGATGAGCACATCTCCCCTACTCCACCATCACAGGTACTTGCTCTAACTTGGCACTATTATATGTGGTTTCTTGTTGCGTATGGTGTCTAGGTTGTATTGCTTCTAACTTCGTTGAATTGCATCTGCTTACTTTACACATAATGCCTATGAATATGACACCTGTTCCTGTTTGTAGAACATATGTGTAGATGATGAGCACATCTCCCCTACACCACCATCACAGGTGCTTGCTCTAACTTGGAATTGTTATATTTGGTTGTGTGTTCCATATGATGTCTAGTTTGTATTGCTTCTGATTTGTTGAATTGCATCTGCGTAGCTTACAACTTATACCTGCAACGATCACTTACCCATAAGACACATTTAACTTGGGAGTGTGATGTAGGTTGCATCTTGCATTTTCTTCTAGCTTGTACTGCTTCTAATTTCTTGAAATGACACTTACGACGAGACACTTTTTAACGATAGAGTGATATTGGTTGCATGTTCATATGGTGCCTAGCTTTCATTTCTTCTAATTTTGTTGAAATGCCTTCTTCTTCTTGTTTTCATACATATTCCATCCTCCTATAAATGCGTACGAATATGCAATGTTGTATTTTTGTATATATTCCATCCTCCTATCCTGCGCTTGCCTTACATCAAAGTAGTGTTAAATGCGTATCATGCATCAACCAGTTATGCAGAGCTAATTTTATTCATCTTCTTTTTGGTTTTGACTTCATAAGGCGATATCGAGAAAATAGGAAGGAAAATAGTAAGTTAGGATGTTGGTGGTCCTCCGGGACCGACGCAAACACTCTAGATTTGCCCTTTGCTACTACTAATGAAGTTGAAGTCCCAAGTCTACATGATGAGTTCATCTCCCATACTGCACCATCGCAGTGCTTGCTCTAAGTTGACAGGGTGATAATTGGTTTCATGTTGCATATGTTGTCTAGCTCGTATTTCTTCTATTTTGATTAAATTGCACCTCGCTGAGTTTATATCGTTATACATGTGCATATGACATGCCTTCGTGTCTAGAATACACTGCATCTATCAATCATACCATGTTCTTACATCAAAGTACTACTATTGTGTATCCCGCATCAGTCACTCATGATTGAACGCTTTTAACATGGCAGTTTGATAGTGGTTGCATCTTGCATTGATTTTTACGTTGTACTGCTTCTAATTTTTCGAAATGCCACTGATGACAAGACACTTTTAACTAGGCAGAGTGATATTGGTTGAATCTTTCATATGGTGTCTAGCTTGCATTACTTTTATTTTCTTGAAAATCCTTCCGCTTAGTTTACACATCGTAGCTGTGAATATGTCACGCCGTCCTTTTTTCTTACATATTCCATCGTAATATGGTTGTCTTACGTACATCAAAATATTGCTTGTCTGTATCATGCATCAATGAGTTCTGAAGAGCGATTTTATTCTTTTGTGTTGTGGGTACGCATTTACATGGCAAAGTCAAAAAAGAGTAAGGAAAAGAATATAGTAGGGAATGGTGTTACTCGTCGGGTGAAATGGAAAAGGATCTGCCCTCGAGATTCTGCTGGTACTTATAGTACAGTAGAAGGTCCAAGTCCACTGCTAAATCTACAAACACAGTATCACCGCTCCACCAAATGCAGCATCCGCTTCACTGCATCAAAGATCTCAACGAGTTACTCGTCCGTTTGCTCGGAACTGGCCAGTTCCCAAGCTGCCTTCACACCTAACACTACTTCAAGCTTGCACGACACAACAAGACTTGGCAAGATCAGATGAACCTCATGAGCATCAACACCAAGATGGTACCGACCGAGTCAAGTTGCTGTTGCATGCTCCTTTATATGTACTCTCACGCTTTGATGTGCACTAACACTTTCCATATTCGATTGTTGAACTAGCACCACAGTATGGCGAAATGCAGAACACTGTGGATAATGCTTGACAGATTAACAAAATCTAAAGGAGGAAGAATGGAGATCCATTTTGAGGCAGGTTTAAAAAGGCCACGTGATGCTAAAGAGTCAGCCATTGCTGTTAGGTGTCATGCACGTATCCTCCCAACGTGGATCCAGTACAGGAATGAGAAAGACAATACCCAGTTTAACACCTTCCTTGACCATTTATTCGTAAGGTAATGTTATTCATCGCAATTTGTAATATTGTCTTGCTCTTTGCCATACTTTCTATCTTCCTCCTAATAAGACTCACATTCTTTTTTCAACATATGAGGTTCAAGTTGGATCCGAAAGATGATGCAACTAAACAAGCATGCACTCATGTTTTTCTATCTGCTCTGCGGTAGTATCGGTACCACCTTAGAAAATCTCACTTTGAAGGTAAGGTTAACAATGAAATCACCCAAACATCTCCAGTGGAATATATTACAGATGAAGACTGGACATCCCTTGTTAAACACTGGTCTGATCCAAAGTATCAGGTAGGGTATATGTATTTGATCAGACCACATATTGAACTTTTATTTATGTATGTGCCTTACAAGTGTATCTTCTTCTGGGCTAACGGTTTGAAGAACAAGACCAACCGTTCTAAAGTGAAATTCCAACAGACAACAGGATCTTGTAGCTATATTGCACACTGCGAGGCTCTTGTAAATAGCTGCTAGTTCCTTCTTTTTTCTGTGCCATATTATTGTATCTATATTGACTTGTTCCAAATATAGAGGAAAACCCGTGCAGACCAAAAATAACCTGAACCGAATGCAGTGCAAATCTTCAAGGATTGCCACACCAGAAAGATGAAGGGCATGAGCACACCAGTTTAGGCCGCTGTTGTAAGTCCTTACTCCTCCTGCCTTTGAACTGATTTGTACTGTGATGTGTTCATTTAACTACTTGGTTTGCAGCCAATGTCAGTTACTATGTTCACTTTTATACACAATTGACTTAACGTATCATTTCACCTTACATGGTTTAAAAGAGATGAAGGATATTCTTTTGGTCTTGATCTGTAATCTAGTTGTGATGTTCATGTGCACACAATGATACAATAGCCTTTGTTTGTTTTATATCTGTTTCCCATGATATGAATGATGTCATACTATGTTCATCCTACTTTAAACCATGTCTCTTTATCCTTAGATGTGAGCGAATGTGAGGAAATAGACAATCTGATGGGCATGCTACATGGACATATGTTCCAAAAATGATTTTATTATGTAGTTGGCACTACAATACATGCTAATGTATTACAAAGAGTTCACCAAAATAAGTTATGTATAAACGTGAAACCTACTTTGTTTGTTTTTATCTCATTAGTAACTTATCCGGTACACTAATCTACAAGTTCAAACTTTCAAAGCAAGCTATGGAACAAATGATTGAACAGCCACAACCACCGAAGGTGGCGAGGCTACCACAGGCACAATGTCACCTCTTGCTACAAAGGTGTCAAGATCTCTCCACTAACGATGCAAAAAGCACCTTCTGCGTAATTACGGTTGGTTGTCAAGGTAACCTCGTCCAAAATCGCCCTCTTGAACAAAATCTTCCGGGTAGACAGAGTGATATTGAAGGAAATATGCCCTAGAGGCAATAATAAAGTTATTATTTATTTCCTTATTTCATGATAAATGTTTATGATTCATGCTAGAATTGTATTAACCGGAAACTTAGTATATGTGCGAATACATAGACAAAACATAGTGTCACTAGTATGCCTCTACATGACTAGCTCGTTGAATCAAAGATGGTTAAGTTTCCTAGCCATAGACATGAGTTGTCATTTGATTAACGGGATCACATCATTAGAGAATGATGTGATTGACTTGACCCATTCCGTTAGCTTAGCACTTGATCGTTTAGTATGTTGCTATTGCTTTCTTCATGACTTATACATGTTCCTCGGACTATGAGATTGTGCAACTCCCGAATATCCGGAGGAACACTTTGTGTGCAATCAAACGTCACAACGTAAATGGGTGATTATAAAGATGCTCTCTGAGGTGTTTAGAAGGTGTTTGTTGGGTTGGCATGAATCAAGATTAGGATTTGTCACTCCGTGTATCGGAGAGGTATCTCTGGGCCCTCGGTAATGCACATCACTATAAGCTTTGCAAGCAATGTGACTAATGAGTTAGTTGCGGGATGATGCATTACTGGAACGAGTAAAGAGACTTGCTGCAATCTAGATTGATCTAGGTATTGAGATACCGATGATCAAATCTCGGGCAAGTAACATACCGATGACAAAGGGAACCACGTATGTTGTTATGCGGTTTGACCGATAAAGATCTTCGTAGAATATGTAGGAGCCAATATGAGCATCCAGGTTCCGTTATTGGTTATTGACCGGAGATGTGTCTCGGTCATGTCTACATAGTTCTCGAACCCGTAGGGTCCGCACGCTTAACGTTCGGTGACGATTTGTATTATGAGTTATGTGATTTGATGTACCGAAGGTAATTCGGAGTCCCGGATGAGATCGGGGACATGATGAGGATTCTCGAAATGGTCGAGACGTAAAGATCGATATATTGGACAACTATATTCGGACATCGGAAAGGTTCTGAGTGATTCGGGTATTTTTCAGAGTACCGAAAAGTTACGGGAATTCGTATTGGGCCTTAATGGGCCATACGGGAAAGGAGAGAAAGGCCTCAAAAGGTGGCCGCACCCCTCCCCATGGTCTGGTCCGAATTGGACTAGGGAGGGGCCCTTCCTTCCTTCTCCTTTTCCTTCCCTTTTCCTATTCCATGTGGGAGGAGGAATCCTACTAGGACTAGGGAGTCCTAGTGGGACTCCACACTTGGGCGCGCCCTAGGGCTGGGCCGCCTCCTCCTCCATCCTTTATATACGGGGCATGGGGCACCTCTAGACACATAAGTTGATCTGTTGATCTATTCCAGCCGTGTGCGGTGCCCCCTCCACCATATTCCACCTCGGTCATATCGTAGCGGTGCTTTAGCGAAGCCTGCGCCGGTAGCAACATCATCACCGTCATCACACCGTCGTCTTGACGGAACTCTCCCGTGAAGCTCTGCTGGATCGGAGTTCACGGACGCCATCGAGCTGAACGTGCTGAACTCCGAGGTGTCGACGTTCGGTACTTGGATCGGTCCGGATCGTGAAGACGACGACTACATCAACCGCGTTGTGCTAACGCTTCCGCTTTCGGTCTACGAGGGTACGTGGACAAGACTCTCCCCTCTCATTGCTATGCATCACCATGATCCTGTGTGTGCGTAGGATTTTTTTTTGAAATTACTACGTTCCCCAATAGTGGCAGCCGAGCCAGGTTTATGCGTAGATGTCATATGCACAAGTAGAACACAAGTGAGTTGTGGGCGATACAAGTCATACTGCTTACCAGCATGTCACACTTTGGTTCGGCGGTATTGTTGGATGAAGCAGCCCGGACCGACATTACGCCAGACGCTTACGCGAGACTGGTTCTACCGACGTGCTTTGCACATAGGTGGCTGGCGGGTGCCGCTTCTCCAACTTTAGTTGAACTGAGTGTGGCATACGCCGGTCCTTGAGAAGGTTAAAACAACACTAACTTGACGAACTATCATTGTGGTTTTGATGCGTAGGTAAGAACGGTTCTTGCTCAGCCCATAGCAGCCACGTAAACCTTGCAACAACAAAGTAGAGGACGTCTAACTTGTTTTTCCAGGGCATGTTGTGATGTGATATGGTCAAGACGTGATGAGATATAAGTTGTTGTATGAGATGATCATGTTTTGATTGAAGTTATCGGCAACTGGCAAAGCCTTATGGTTGTCTCTTTATTGCATAAGATGCAAGCGCCAAATAATTGCTTTACTTTATCGCTATGCGATAGCAATAGTTGCAAGAGCAATAGCTGTCGAGACGACAATGTGACGACACATTGATATAGATCAAGATGATTGAGTCCATGGTGTCTTGCCTGTGACGATGGAGATCATGACGATGCTTTGGAGATGGAGCTCAAAGGCACAAGATGATGATGGCCATATCATGTCATATATTTTGATTACATGTGATGTTTATCTTTTATGCATCTTATTTTGCTTAGATCGATTTGTAGCATTATAAGATGATCTCTCACTAAATTTCAAGGTATAAGTGTTCTCCACAGTATGCACCGTTGCGAAAGTTCTTCGTGCTGAGACACCACGTGATGATCGGGTGTGATAAGCTCTACGTTCAAATACAACGGGTGCAAGACAGTTTTGCACACATGGAATACTCAGGTTAAACTTGACGAGCCTAGCATATGCAGATATGGCCTCGGAACACTGAGACCAAAAGGTCGAGCGTGAATCATATAGAAGATATGATCAACACAGTGATGTTCACCATTGAAAACTACTCCATCTCACGTGATGATCGGACATTGTTTAGTTGATTTGGATCACGTGATCACTTAGATGATTAGAGGGATGTCTATCTAAGTGGGAGTTCTTAAGTAATATGATTAATTGAACTTTAATTTATCATGAACTTAGTCCTGATAGTATTTTACAAAAAATGTTGTAGATCAATAGCTCGCGTTGTTGCTTCCCTATGTTTTATATATGTTCCTAGAGAAAACAAAGTTGAAAGATTATAGTAGCAATGATGCGGACTGGGTCTGTGATTTGAGGTTTATCCTCATTGCTGCACAGAAGAATTATGTCCTTGATGCACCGCTAGGTGACAAACCTATTGCAGGAGCAGATGTAGATGTTATGAATGTTTGGCTAGCTCAATATGATGACTACTTGATAGTTTAGTGCACCATGCTTAACGGCTTAGAATCGGGACTTCAAAGACGTTTTGAACATCATGGACTATATGAGATGTTCCAGGAGTTGAAGTTAATATTTCAAGCAAATACCTGAGTTGAGAGATACGAAGTCTCCAACAAGTTCTATAGCTAAAAGATGGAGGAGAATAGCTCAAGCAAAGGAGCATGTGCTCGCATTGTCCGGGTACTACAATCGCTTGAATCAAGTGGGAGTTAATCTTCCAGATAAAATAGTGATTGACAGAGTTCTCTAGTCACCATCACCAAGTTAGTAGAACTTCGTGATGAACTATAGTATGCAAGGGATGATGAAAACGATTCCCGAGCTTTTCATGATGATGAAATCGATGAAGGTAGAAATCAAGAAAGAGCATCAAATGTTGATGGTTGACAAGACCACTAGTTTCAAGGAAAAGGACAAAGGGAAGAAGGGGAACTTCAAGAAGAACGGCAAGCAAGTTGCTGCTCAAGTGAAGAAGCCCAAGTCTGGACCTAAGCCTAAGACTAAGTGATTCTACTGCAAAGGGACTGGTCACTGGAAGCGGAACTTCTACGATGGATGCCACGTGTCGGTCACCCTTGACGAAAGCACTTCTATGACACGCGATTTATCGTCATGGAAGTGGACACTTCTGTGATGATAATTTTGGTAATGTCACGGAACACTTATCTGACAGCCACGTATGACTATCTTGATTCTGTCATAAAATCGTCATGGATGTACATGCATGACAGAAAATGTGACCTACTGTGACAAACGTGTATCATCACGGTGTATTTTTTTGTAGTGCACCTCCGTGTTCAGCACACGTTCAGCACAATGACGTCCCTCGAGCTCTTGATCCAGTTGAGGACGAGGGAGAGTTCCGTCAGCACGACGGTGTGGCAACGGTGATGATGAATTTACCAGCGCAGGGCTTCGCCTAAGAACTACGACGATATGACTGAGGTGTGTAACTGTGGATGGGGCACCGCACACGGCTAAGACAAATCTTCGGGTGCCTTTGGGGTGCCCCTGCCCACGTATATAAAGGAGGGAGGGAGAGAGACCAGCCCCCTAGGGGCGCGCCAAGTGTAGGGAGTCCTACTAGGACTCCCAAGTCCTAGTAGGATTCCCTTTCCTTTTCGGAGTAGGAAAGAAGGAAAGGAGGGAGAGGGAGAAGGAAAGGGAGGGCTGCACCCCCACCCCTTGTCCAATTCGGTTTGGGCAGGGGGAGGCGTGCGCCACCTCGTGGCCCTTCTTCCCTCTCTCCATTAAAGCCCAACAAGGCCCATTAACTTCCTCCGGTGAATTCCGTAACTCCCGGTACTAAAAATAATTCAATCACTCGGAACCATTCCGATGTCCGAATATAGCCTTCCAATATATGAATCTTTACCTCTTGACCATTTAGAGACTCCCTCGTCATGTCCGTGATCTCATCCGGGACTCCGAACAAACATCGGTCATCAAATCACATAACTCATAATACAAATCCTCATCGAACGTTAAGCGTGTGGACCCTACGGGTTTGAGAACTATGTAGACATGATCGAGACACATCTCCGGTCAATAACCAATAGCGGAACCTGGATGCTCATATTGGCTCCTACATATTCTACGAAGATCTTTATCGGTCAAACCGCACAACAACATACGTCATTCCCTTTGTCATTGGTATGTTACTTGCCCGAGATTCGATCGTCGATATCATCATACCTAGTTCAATCTCGTTACCCGAAAGCCTCTTTACTCGTTCCGTAATGCATCATCCCGCAACTAACTCATTATTCACATTGCTTGCAAGGCTGATAGTGATGTGCATTACCGAGAGGGCCTGCAGATACCTCTCATACACACGTAGTGACAAATCCTAATCTCGATTTATGCCAACTCAACAAACACCTTTGGAGACACATGTAGAGCATCTTTATAATCACCCGATTACGTTGTGACATTTGATAGCACACAAAGTGTTCATCCGGTATTCGGGAGTTGCATAATCTCATAGTCAGAGGAATATGTATAAGTCGTGAAGAAGGCAATAGCAATAAACTTAACGATCATAGTGCTAAGCTAACGGATGGGTCTTGTCCATCACATCATTCTCTAATGATGTGATCCCATTCATCAAATGACAACACATGTCCATGGTCAGGAAACTTAACCATCTTTGATTAACGAGCTAGTCAAGTAGAGGCATACTAGGGACACTCTGTTTTGTCTATGTATTCACACATGTACTAAGTTTCCAGTTAATACAATTCTAGCATGAATAATAAACATTTGTCATGATATAAGGAAATATAAATAACAACTTTATTATTGCCTCTAGGGCATATTTCCTTCATTATCCCACTTGCACTAGAGTCAATAATCTAGTTCACATCGTCATGTCATTTAACACCAATAGTTCACATCTTTATGTGATTAATTCACATATCCATGTGACTAACACCCAAAGGGTTTACTAGAGTCAATAATCTAGTTCACATCGCTATGTGATTAACACCCAAAAAGTACTAAGGTGTGATCATGTTTTGCTTGTCAGAGAAGTTTAGTCAACGGGTCTGCCACATTCAGAGCCGTATGTATTTTGCAAATTTTCTACGTCTACAATGCTCTGCACGGAACTACTCTAGCTAATTGCTCCCACTTTCAATATGTATCCAGATTGAGACTTAGAGTCATCCGGATCAGTGTCAAAGCTTGCATCGACGTAACCCTTTACGATGAACTTTTCGTCACCTCCATAACCAAGAAACATGTCCTTATTCCACTAAGGATAATTTTGACCGCTGTCCAGTGATCTACTCATGGATCACTATTGTACCCTCTTTCCAAACATGGTGAGGTACACAATAGGTCTGGTACATAGAATAGCATACTATATAGAACCTATGACTGAGGCATAGGGAATGACTTTTCATTCTCTTTCTATTTTCTCGTCATGGTCGGGTTTTGAGTCTTTACTCAACTTCACACCTTGCAACACAGGCAAGAACTCCTTCTTTGACTGTTCCATTTTGAACTCCTTCAAAAACTTATCAAGGTATGTACTTATTGAAAAAACTTATCAAGCGTCTTGATCTATCTCTATAGATCTTGATGCCCAATATGTAAGCAGCTTCTTTGAGGTCTTTCTTTGAAAAACTCCTTTCAAACACTCCTTTATGCTTTCCAGAAATTTATTATTTCCTATTGTTGGGGAACGTAGTATTTCAAAAAAATTACCTACGATCATGCAAGATCTATCTAGGAGATGCATAGCAACGAGCGGGGAGAGTGTGTCCACGTACCCTCGTAGACCGAAAGTGGAAGCGTTTAGTAACGCGGTTGATGTAGTCGAACGTCTTCGCGATCCAACCGATCCAAGTACCGAACGTACGGCACCTCCGCGTTCAGCACACGTTCAGCTCAATGACGTCCCTCGAGCTCTTGATCCAGTTGAGGCCGAGGGAGAGTTTCTTCAGCACGACGGCGTGGTGACGGTGATGATGAAGTTACCGGCACAGGGCTTCGCCTAACTGTGGAGGGGGGCACCGCACACGGCTAAGAGAAACTTGTGTGTCCTTTGGGGTGCCCCCTGCCCACGTATATAAAGGAGGAAGGGAGAGAGTCCGGCCCTCCTAGGGGCACGCCAAGTGTAGGGAGTCCTACTAGGACTCCCAAGTCCTAGTAGGATTCCCTTTCATTTTCGGAGTGGGAAAGAAGGAAAAGAGGGAGAGGGAGAAGGAAAGGGGGGCTACCCCACCCCTTGTCCAATTCGGTTTGGGCAGGGGGGAGGCGCGCGCCACCTCGTGGCCCTTCTTCCCTCTCTCCACTAAAGCCCAATAAGGCCCATTAACTTCCCCCGGCGAATTCCCGTAACTCTCCGGTACTCCGAAAAATACCCGAATCACTCGGAACCATTCCGATGTCCGAATATAGCCTTCCAATATATGAATCTTTACCTCTAGACCATTTTGAGACTCCTCGTCATGTCCGTGACCTCATCAGGGACTCCGAACAAACTTCGGTCATCAAATCACATAACTCATAATACAAATCGTCATCGAACGTTAAGCGTGCAGACCCTACGGGTTCGAGAACTATGTAGACATGACCGAGACACATCTCCGGTCAATAACCAATAGCGGAACCTGGATGCTCATATTGGTTCCTATCTATTCTACGAAGATCTTTATCGGTCAAACCGCGTAACAACATACTTCATTCCCTTTGTCATTGGTATGTTACTTGCCCGAGATTCGATCGTCGGTGTCATCATACCTAGTTCAATCTCGTTACCGACAAGTCTCTTTACTCGTTCCGTAATGCATCATCCCGCAACTAACTCATTAGTCATATTGCTTGCAAGGCTTATAGTGATGAGCATTACCGAGAGGGCCCAGAGATACCTCTCCGATACACGGAGTGACAAATCCTAATCTCGATCTATTCCAACTCAACAAACACCTTCGAGACACCAGAGAGCATGTTTATAACCACCCAGTTATGTTGTTACGTTTGATAGCACACAAGGTGTTCCTCCAGTATTCGGGAGTTGCATAATCTCATAGTCAGAGGAATATGTATAAATCATGAAGAAAGCAATAGCAATAGAACTTAACGATCATAATGCTAAGCTAACAGATGGGTCTTGTCCATCACATCATTCTCCTAATGATGTGATCCCGTTAATCAAATGACAACACATGTCTATGGTCAGGAAACTTAACCAGCTTTGATCAACGAGCTAGTCTAGTAGAGGCATACTAGGGACACTTTGTTTTGTCTATGTATTCACACATGTATCAAGTTTCTGGTTAATACAATTCTAGAATGAATAATAAACATTTATCATGATATAAGGAAATAAAATAATAACTTTATTATTGCCTCTAGGCCATATTTCCTTCACCTATAGGGCATATTTCATTCACATTCTTCTTCTTAAAGCTAGTAGTCTTGGAGACTTTTTTCTTTCCCTTGATCTTGTGGGCATTTTCTTCACAACATTGACAGCAGAATGACCCTCTGCTCCTTTAGCTCATGTGTCCTTTCACTGGCAGAGCTAGGTAAGATTCTTTTGGGAGGGGGGTGGACATAAATATGGATGTTTGGGTGGGCAAAAGGCTCTCTTTCCCCTAATCTTTCCCTCCAAAAAAAAATCTTGCACATATTTTATCAAAGCTAGGGGCCATGGCCCCTGCAGCTTTCAACGTAGCTCCGCCACTATGTCCTTTGCCCTCGCCTTCTCTTCAACATCCACAGATCCAATGAGACTCTCAACAAGCATCTATTGCCTTTGGTGTTTCAGAGAAGTGACAAAGTTCCTCCATCAATAAGGAAGCTTATCATCACTCATGGTAATAAACTTGTCGGGCAACACGCACTTAAGGAGCTTGAGTTCCTTTGTCATTGACTGCAGCTCATGAGCTTATTCGACCACGGAACAATTCTAAACCATTTTGCAGTCATTGAACTGCCCTAAAATGGTGCCAAATTTCGATTCAAATGCATCCCACGGTTCTTTGGCATTTCGCATATGGAAATATGCATCGACGAGCCTGTCACCAAGCACACTTATGATGACACCCACAAAGATTACGGTGTCCTCAAAGAATGTTTTCTCTTGTTTAGGAGTAAGCGATCCAGTTGGAGTGCGAGCCGAAACTCGTCACACGTTCATAGCAGCGAGCTACAATATGGTTTTGGTCCGCCATATCTTGAAGTGAGTACCCGTAAACGGGCTTAGTTTCAGTGCAACAGCAAAGCCAATCAACGAAAAAATGCCTAAACACAAAAGGTTTTTGAATTGTTAGGAAATTGAGCAGATTTTGTTTAAGCTTAATCCAAATTAGCTCATCATAAGATTACAGACATGGCAAATCTCGTAGGATAAACTAGGAACATCTAGCACATAGGCGTATGGACCAATGGCACATGTCAAAAGAGAGAGCTATCTAACTGCCATGGAATTTCAATGGGCTTTTGAGATTTCAGAATTTTAACTGGGTCGAGGTACATGATTTAGTGTGCCGAGGCCCATAAAATCTAACATCCTCTTCTGTGCTCATCTCAACTTCTGTGAGTGAATGAAATATAAAGAAGAAACTGATCTCTACTTCTAATGTCTCAGTTGGTAGTCTTTGCGGTTAATTTTTGTCCCACCTCTCCTGGGTTTTTCTCGTCCTCCCTCCCACCTCCCGATTACCCCGCAGTAATGATCCCACCTCCCAGTTTCATCGGTTTTTTTTTCATCGGTTTCCCATCTTACGTCAAAACTTTGTCCCACCCATTCGTCCTTCCCTCCCCTTACGGTAGCCCCACCCCTTCCCGATTTTCCTCTCCCTGCCCCGGTTTTCCTCCCCTCCAGGTTTTTCTATTTATAATAGTTTTCATCTGGCCGGACAAACCCACTTAATATTTGGCAACACAATTAATTCACCTATGGTAATCATCCTCTTATTTGGTAACGCATCAATCACGCAATCAATTCAATATGGTAATCTATTCCGTGCCCAAAGCAGCCGATCATCTTCCTCGCCAATTCTCCTTCCCTCGCCGCTGTCTAGCACTTTCGTTCTTCTCTCCATGATAGACCGTACTCGCTGTTCGTCACCTACCAAGGAAGCAGGCCTGTTATGTAGTTTAGGCGGAAAATGGACATAGTCTCAGAACATGGGCGCATGGCCGGCAGTCCGAGGTTGTGACACGGCGAAAGCATTGACAACAGCGATGTCTACCAGGATCTCATGCTGCATGCAGTAAAAATCTTCTCCTTGTTACACTCATCCCAATCTCCCTCCTCACACTGGTGTTGGGGATCGTAGCAGAAATTTAAAATTTTCTACGCATCACCAAGATCAATCTATGGAGTAATCTAGCAACGAGGGGAAAGGGGAGTGCATCTACATACCCTTGTAGATCGCTAAGCGGAAGCGTTGCAAGAACGCGGATGAAGGAGTCATACTCGTAGTGATTCAGATCGCGGTTGATTCCGATCTAAGCGCCGAACCACGGCGCCTCCGCGTTCAACACACGTGCAGCCCGGTGACGTCTCCCACGCCTTGATCCAGCAAGGGGAGAAGGAGAGGTTGGGGAAGACTCCGTCCAGCAGCAGCACGACGGCGTGGTGGTGAAGGAGGAGCGTGGCAATCCTGCAGGGCTTCGCCAAGCACCGCGGGAGAGGAGGAGGACTTGGGAGAGGGGGAGGGCTGCGCCAGAACTTGGGTGCGGCTGCCCTCCCACCCCCTCATATATATAGGGGCAAGGGAGAGGGGGGCCGGCCCCCTCAGATCCAATCTGAGGAGGGGGCGGCGGCCAGGGGGGTTGCCTTGCCCCCCAAGGCAAGGGGGCGCCCCCCTTTAGGGTTCCCCCCAAACCCTAGGCGCATGGGCCCTAAGGGGGGAGGCGCCCAGCCCACTAAGGGGCTGGTCCCTCTCCACAAACAGCCCATAGGGCCCTCCGGGGCAGGTGGACCCTCCCGGTGGACCCCGGAACCCCTTCGGTGGTCCGTTACAAGACCGGTAACCCCCGAATTATTCCGGTGACCGTATGATGACTTCCCATATATAAATCTTTACCTCCGGACCATTCCGGAACTCCTCGTGACGTCCGGGATCTCATCTGGGACTCCGAACAACATTCGGTAACCACGTACATCTATTCCCTATAACCCTAGCTTCATCGAACCTTAAGTGTGTAGACCCTACGGGTTAGGGAGACACGTAGACTGTTGGGGAACGTTGCACAAAATAAAAAATTTCCTACGTTCACCAAGATCCATCTATGAGTTCATCTAGCAACGAGTGATAGGAGTGCATCTACATACCTTTGTAGATCGCGTGCGGAAGCGTTCAAGTGAACGGGGTTGAGGGAGTCGTACTCGTCGTCATCCAAATCACCGATGACCAAGTGCCGAACGGACAGCACCTCCGCGTTCAACACACGTACGGAGAGTATGACGTCTCCTCCTTCTTGATCCAGCAAGGGGGAAGGAGAGGTTGATGAAGATCCAGCAGCACGACGGCGTGGTGGTGGATGCAGCAGGTTCCGTGAGGGCTTCGCCAAGCAACTACTGGGGAGGGAGAGGTGTAGCAGGGAGAGGAGGAGGCGCCGGTGTTGGGTGCGGCTGCCCTCCACCCCCCTCTTTATATAGGGACCCCAGGCGCCCGGCCCCAGGAGATGGGATCTCCCTAGGGGCGGCCAAGGGGTGGAGTACCCCAAGGCAAGTGGGCGCCTCCCTAGGGTTCCTAACCCTAGGCGCATGAGGGGGGCCCGGGGGCGCACCAGCCCACCAGGGGCTGGTTCCCCTCCCACTTCAGCCCATGGGGCCCTCCGGGATAGGTGGCCCCACCCGGTGGACCCCCGGGAACCTTCCGGTGGTCCCGGTACAATACCGGTGGACCCCGAAACTTTCCCGATGGCCGAAACTCGACTTCCCATATATAATTCTTTACCTCCGGACCATTCTGGAACTCCTCGTGACGTCTGGGATCTCATCCGGGACTCCAAACAACTTTCGGTTTGCTGCATACTCATATTCATACAACCCTAGCGTCACCGAACCTTAAGTGTGTAGACCCTACGGGTTCGGGAGACATGTAGACATGACTGGGACGGCTCTCGGTCAATAACCAACAGCGGGATCTGGATACCCATGTTGGCTCCCACAAGCTCCTCGATGATCTCATCGGATGAACCACGATGTAGAGGATTCAAATAACCCGTATACAATTCCCTTTGTCAATCGATGACGCTACTTGCCCGAGATTCGATCGTCGGTATCCCAATACCTCGTTCAATCTCGTATCGGCAAGTCACTTTACTCGCATCAGAATGCATGATCCCGTGACCAGACACTTGGTCACTTTGAGCTCATTATGATGATGCATTACCGAGTGGGCCCAGAGATACCTCTCCGTCATACGGAGTGACAAATCCGGCCTCAATCCGTGTCAACCCAGCAGATACTTTCGGAGATACCAGTAGTGCACCTTTATAGTCACCCGATTACGTTGTGACGCTTTGGTACACCCAAAGCACTCCTACGGTATCCGGAGTTACACGATCTCATGGTCTAAGGAAAACATACTTGACATTGGAAAAGCTCTAGCAAAGCGAACTACACGATCTTGTGCTATGCTTAGGATTGGGTCTTGTCCATCACATCATTCTCCTAATGATGTGATCCCGTTATCAATGACATCCAATGTTCATAGTCGAGAAACCATGACTATCTATTGATCAACGAGCTAGTCAACTAGAGGCTCACTAGGGACATGTTGTGGTCTATGTATTCACACGTGTATTACGATTTCCGGATAATACAATTATAGCATGAATGAAAGACAATTATCATGAACAAGGAAATATAATAATAATCCTTTTATTATTGCCTCTAGGGCATATTTCCAATAGTCTCCCACTTGCACTAAAGTCAATAATCTAGTTACATTGTGATGAATCGAACACCCATAGAGTTCTGGTGTTGATCATGTTTTGCTCACGGAAGAGGTTTAGTCAACGGATCTGCACATTCAGATCCGTATGCACTTTGCAAATTTCTATGTCTCCATCTTGAACATTTTCACGAATGGAGTTGAAGCGACGCTTGATGTGCCTGGTCTTCTTCTGAAACCTGGGCTCCTTGGCAAGTGCAATAGCTCCAGTGTTGTCACAGAAGAGTTTGATCGGCTCCGACGCATTGGGTATGACTCCTAGGTCGGTGATGAACTCCTTCACCCAAATTGCTTCATGTGCTGCCTCCGAGGCTGCCATGTACTCCGCTTCACATGTAGATCTCGCCACGATGCTCTGCTTTCAGCTGCACCAGCTTACTGCACCACCATTTAACATATACACGTATCCGGTTTGTGACTTTGAGTCATCCAGATCTGTGTCGAAACTAGCATCGACGTAACCCTTTACGACGAGCTCTTCGTCACCTCCATAAACGAGAAACATGTCCTTAGTCCTTTTCGTACTTCAGGATATTCTTGACCGGCTGTCCAAAGTTGTTCCTTGTCGGGATTACTTTAGTACCTTCCTACCAAACTTACGGCAAGGTTTACATCGGTCTGGTACACAAGATGGCATACATAATAGATCCTATGGCTGAGGCATAGGGGATGACACTCATCTCTTCTATATCTTTTGCCCGTGGTGGGACATTGAGCCGAGCTCAATTTCACACCTTGTAATACGTGCAAGAACCCTTTCTTGGACTGATCCATTTTGAACTTCTTCAATATCTTATCAAGGTATGTGCTTTGTGAAAGACCTATGAGGCGTCTCGATCTATCCCTATAGATCTTGATGCCTAATATGTAAGCAGCTTCTCCAAGGTCCTTCATTGAAAAACTCTTATTCAAGTAGGCCTTAATGTTGTCCAAAAGTTCTATATCATTTCCCATCAAAAGTATGTCATCTACATATAATATGAGAAATGCCACGAGCTCCCACTCACTTTCTTGTAAACGCATGAGCTTCTCCATAAGTCTCAGAAACCAAAACGCTTTGATCATCTCATCAAAGCGAATGTTCCAACTCCGAGATGCTTGCACCAGCCCATAAATGGATTCTCGGAGCTTTCATACCTTGTTAGCATTCTTAGGGTCGACAAAACCTTCCGGCTGCATCATATACAGTTCTTCCTTAAGATAGCCGTTAAGGAATGCCGTTTGACGTCCATTTGCCATATCTCATAATCATAGTATGCAGCAATTGCTAACATGATTCGGACGGACTTCAGCTTCGCTACGGGAGAGAAAGTCTCATCGTAGTCAACCCCTTGAACTTGCCGATAACCCTTAGCGACAAGTCGAGCTTTATAGATGGTAACATTACCATCCGCGTCCTGCCTTCTTCTTAAAGATCCATTTGTTTTCTATCGCTCGCCGGTCATCGGGCAAGTCTGTCAAACTCCATACTTTGTTTTCATACATGGTTCCTATCTCGGATTGCATGGCTTCAAGCCATTTGTTGGAATCTGGGCCCGCCATCGCTTCTTCATCGTTCAAAGGTTCACCGTTGTCTAACAACATGATTTCCGTGACAGGGTTGCCATACCACTCACGGTGTGGAACGTGTCCTTGTGGACTCACGGGTTCGTGAGTAACTTGATCCGAAGTACCTTGATCATCATCATTAATTTCCTCTCCAGTCGGTGTAGGCACCACAGGAACATTTTCCTGAGCTGCACTACTTTCCGGTTCAAGAGGTAGTACTTCATCGATTTCTACTTTCCTCCCACTTACTCCTTTCGAGAGAAACTCTTTTTCCAGAAAGGATCCGTTCTTGGCAACAAAGATCTTGCCTTCGGATCTAAGGTAGAAGGTATACCCAATGGTTTCCATAGGGTATCCTATGAAGACTCATTTTTCCCGACTTGGGTTCGAGCTTTTCAGGTTGAAGTTTCTTGACATAAGCATCGCATCCCCAAACTTTTAGAAACGACAGCTTAGGTTTCTTCCCAAACCATAATTCATAATTGTCGTCTCAACGGATTTAGACGCGGTGCCCTATTTAAAGTGAATGTAGCTGTCTCTAGAGCGTATCCCCAAAATGATAGTGGTAAATCAGTAAGAGACATCATAGATCGCACCATATCCAATAGAGTGCGACATTTACGACGTTCGGACACACCGTTACGCTTAAGGTGTTCCAGCGGCGTGAGTTGTGAAACGATTCCACATTTCCTTAAGTGTGTACCAAATTCGTGACTTAAATATTCTCCTCCGTGATTTGATCGTAAGAACTTTATTTTTTGGTCACGTTGATTCTCTACCTCATTCTGAAATTCCTTGAACTTTTCAAAGGTCTCAGACTTGTGTTTCATCAAGTAGACATACCCATATCTACTTAAGTCGTCTGTGAGAGTGAGAACATAACGATATCCTCCGTGAGCCTCAACGCTCATTGGACCGCACACATCGGTATGTATGATGTCCAATAAGTTGGTTGCTCGCTCCCTTGTTCAGGAGAACGGGGTCTTGGTCATTATGCCCATGAGGCATGGTTCACATGTGTCAAATGATTAATAATCGAGAGACTCTAAAAGTCAATCAGCATGGAGCTTCTTCATGCGCTTTGACACCAATGTGACCATAGGCGGCGATGCCACAAGTATGTGGGACTATCGTTATCAACTTTACATCTTATGGTATTCACACTAAGAATAAGTGTAACATCACGTTCGAGATTCAGTGAGAATAAACCATTGACCATCGGAGCATGACCAAAAAACATATCTCTCATAAAAATAGAACAACCAAAATTCACGGAATTAAATCAGTAGCCATCTCGAAATAAACGAGAACCAGATACAAAGATCAGGCTAAAACTAGGTACAAAAAAACAATTATTGAGGTTTAAAACTAATCCTCAGAGGTAAATGTAGAGGTAGCGTGCGATGGCGATCACATCGACTTTGGAACCATTCGACGCCGCATCGTCACCTCGCCTTCGCCAGTCTCCGCTTATTCCGCAGCTCTGCTGTGAGTTACAAATATGAGCAACGGCACCGTATCAAATACCTGTGAGTTACTACGAATCGGTAAGGTACACATCAATTACATGTATATCAAATATACCTTTAGTGTTGCCGGCCTTCTTGTCCGCTAAGTATTTGGGGCAGTTCCGCTTCGATGACCCTTCCCTTTGCAATAAAAGCACTCGGTCTCGGGCTTGGGTCCATTCTTTGACTTCTTCCCAGAATGGCGGCTTACCGGGCGCTGCAACATCCTTGCCGTCCTTCTTGAAGTTCTTCTTACCCTTGCCCTTCTTGAACTTAGTGGTTTTATTGACCATCAACACTTGATGTTCCTTCTTGATTTCTACCTCTGCTGACTTCAGCATTGAAAATACTTCAGGAATAGTTTTCACCATCCCTGCATATTGTAGTTCATCACAAAGCTCTTGTAGCTCGGTGGGAAGCGATCAAGGATTCTGTCAATGACCGCCTCGTCTGGGAGGTTAATGTCCAAATTGGGACAAAGCGGTTGTGCAACCTGAGACATTTTGAGTATGTGCTCACCGACAGAACTATTTTCCTCCATCTTACAACTATAGAACTTGTCGGAGACTTCATATCTCTCGACCGGGCATGAGCTTGGAAAACCGGTTTCAGCTCCTCGAACATCTCATATGCTCCGTGTTGCTCAAAACGCTTTTGGAGCCCCGGTTCTAAGTCGTAAAGCATGTCGCACTAAACGAGGGAGTAATCATCAGCACGAGACTGCCAAGCGTTCATAACGTCTTGGTTCTCTGGGATGGGTGCTTCACCTAGCGGTGCTTCTAGGACATATTGTTTCTTGGCAGCTATGAGGATGATCCTCAAGTTCCGGACCCAGTCCGAATAGTTGCTGCCATCATCTTTCGGCTTGGTTTTCTAGGAACGCGTTGAAGTTCATGGTGACATGAGCGTCGGCCATTTGATCTACAAGACATTTTGCAAAGATTTTAGACTATTGTTCATGATAATAAAGTTCATCTAATCAAATTATTTAATGAACTCCCACTCAGATTTGACATCCCTCTAGTCATCTAAGTGTTACATGATCCGAGTCGATTAGGCCGTGTCCGATCATCACGTGAGACGGACTAGTCATCGTCGGTGAACATCTCCATGTTGATCGTATCTTCCATACGACTCATGTTCGACCTTTCGGTCTCTTGTGTTCCGAGGCCATGTCTGTACATGCTAGGCTCGTCAAGTTAACCTAAGTGTTTTGCATGTGTAAAACTGTCTTACACCCGTTGTATGTGAACGTAAGAATCTATCACACCCGATCATCACGTGGTGCTTGAAACGACGAACTTTAGCAACGGTGCACGCTTAGGGAGAACACTTTCTTGAAATTATTATAAGGGATCATCTTATTTACTACCGTCGTTCTAAGTAAACAAGATGCATAAACATAATAAACATCACATGCAATTATATATAGTAGTGACATGATATGGCCAATAACATATAGCTCCTTTGATCTCCATCTTCGGGGCTCCATGATCATCTTGTCACGGCATGACACCATGATCTCCATCATCATGATCTCCATCATCGTGTCTCCATGAAGTTGCTTCGCTAACTATTACTTCTACTACTATGGCTAACACGTTTAGCAATAAAGTAAAGTAATTTACATGGCGTTTCTCAATGACACGCAGGTCATACAAAAAATAAAGACAACTCCTATGGCTCACGCGGTTGTCATACTCATCGACATGCAAGTCGTGATTCCTATTACAAGAACATGATCTCATACATCACATATATATCATTCATCATTCATCACAACTTTGGCCATATCACATCACAAAACACTTGCTGCAAAAACAAGTTAGACGTCCTCTAATTGTTGTTGCATCTTTTACGTGGCTGCAATAGGGTTCTAGCAAGAACGTTTTCTTACCTACGAAAAAGCCACAACGTGATTTGTCAACTTCTATTTACCCTTCATAAGGACCCTTTTCGTGAATCCGCTCCAAGTAAAGTGGGAGAGACAGGACACCCGCTAGCCACCTTATGCAACTAGTGCATGTCGGTCGGTGAAACCTGTCTCACGTAAGCGTCACGTGTAAGGTCGGTCCGGCCGCTTCATCCCACAATACCGCTGAAGCAAAATAAGACTAGTAGCGGCAAGAAAGTTGACAACATCTACGCCCACAACAAATTGTGTTCTACTCGTGCAATAGAGAACTACGCATAGACCTAGCTCTGATACCACTGTTGGGGAACGTTGCATAAAATAAAAAAAATTCCTATGTTCACCAAGATCCATGTATGAGTTCATCTAGCAACGAGTGACAGGAATGCATCTACATACCTTTGTAGAACGCGTGCGGAAGCGTTCAAGTGAACGGGGTTGAGGGAGTCGTACTCGTCGTGATCCAAATCACCGATGACCAAGTGCCGAACGGACAGCACCTCCGCGTTCAACACACGTACGAAGAGGATGACGTCTCCTCCTTCTTGATCCAGCAAGGGGGAAGGAGAGGTTGATGAAGATCCAGCAGCACGACGGCGTGGTGGTGGATGCAGCAGGGCTCCGGCAGGGCTTCGCCAAGCAACTACGGGAGGGAGAGGTGTAGCAGGGAGGGGAGGGAGGCGCCAGGTGTTGGGTGCGGCTGCCCTCCCACCCCCCTCTTTATATAGGGACCCCAGGGGGGGCGCCGGCCCTAGGAGATGGGATCTCCTAGGGGGGGCGGCGGCCAAGGGGGTGGAGTACCCCCCAAGGCAAGTGGGGCGCCCCCTCCCCTAGGGTTCCCAACCCTAGGCGCATGAGGGGTGCCCAAGAGGGGCGCACCAGCCCACCAGGGGCTGGTTCCCCTCCCACTTCAGCCCATGGGGCCCTCCGGGATAGGTGGACCCACCCGGTGGACCCCCGGGAACCTTCCGGTGGTCCCGGTACAATACCGGTGGACCCCGAAACTTTCCCGATGGCCGAAACTCGACTTCCCATATATAATTCTTTACCTTCGGACCATTCCGGAACTCCTCGTGACGTCCGAGATCTCATCCGGGACTCCGAACAACTTTCGGTTTGCTGCATACTCATATTCATACAACCCTAAAGGCCACTGAACCTTAAGTGTGTAGACCCTACGGGTTGGAGACATGTAGACATGACCGGGACGGCTCTCGATCAATAACCAACAGCGGGATCTGGATACCCATGTTGGCTCCCACAAGCTCCTCGATGATCTCATCGGATGAACCACGATGTCGAGGATTCAAACAACCCCGTATACAATTCACTTTGTCAATCGGTACGTTACTTGCCCGAGATTCGATCGTCGGTATCCCAATACCTCGTTCAATCTCGTTACCGGCAATTCACTTTACTCGTACCGTAATGCATGATCCCGTGACCAGACACTTGGTCACTTTGAGCTCATTATGATGATGCATTACCAAGTGGGCCCAGAGATACCTCTCCGTCATACGGATGACAAATCCAGTCTCAATTCGTGTCAACCCAGCAGACACTTTTGGAGATACCTGTAGTGCACCTTTATAGTCACCCGATTCGTTGTGGCGTTTGGTACACCCAAAGCACTCCTACGGTATCCGGAGTTACACGATCTCATGGTCTAAGGAAAAGATACTTGACATTGGAAAAGCTCTAGCAAACGAACTACACGATCTTGTGCTATGCTTAGGATTGGGTCTTGTCCATCACATCATTCTCCTAATGATGTGATCCCGTTATCAATGACATCCAATGTCCATAGTCAGGAAACCATGACTATCTGTTGATCAACGAGCTAGTCAACTAGAGGCTCACTGGGGACATATTGTGGTCTATGTATTCACACGTGTATTACGATTTCCGGATAATACAATTATAGCATGAATGAAAGACAATTATCATGAACAAGGAAATATAATAATAATCCTTTTATTATTGCCTCTAGGGCATATTTCCAACATAGACATGACTGAGACAACTCTCCGGCCAATAACCAACAGCGGGATCTGGATACCCATGTTGGCTCCCACATGTTCCACGATGATCTCATCGGATGAACCACGATGTCAAGGATTCAATCAATCCCGTATTCAATTCCCTCTGTCTAGCGGTATAGTACTTGCCCGAGATTCGATCATCGGTATCTCGATACCTTGTTCAATCTCGTTACCGGCAAGTCTCTTTACTCGTTCCGTAACACATCATCCCGTGATCAACTCCTTGGTCACATTGCACATATGATGATGTCCTGCCGAGTGGGCCCAGAGATACCTCTCCGTTACGGAGTGACAAATCCAGTCTCGATTCGTGCCAACCCAACAGACGCTTTTCGGAGATACCCGTAGTGTACCTTTATAGCCACCCAGTTATGTTGTGACGTTTGGTACACCCAAAGCATTCCTACGGTATCCGGGAGTTGCACAATCTCATGGTCTAAGGAAATGATACTTGACATTAGAAAAGCTTTAGCATACCAACTACACGATCTTTGTGCTAGGCTTAGGATTGGGTCTTGTCCATCACATCATTCTCCTAATGATGTGATCCCGTTATCAACGACATCCAATGTCCATGGTCGGGAAACCGTAACCATCTATTGATCAATGAGCTAGTCAACTAGAGGCTTACTAGGGACATGGTGTTGTCTATGTATCCACACATGTATCTGAGTTTCCTATCAATACAATTATAGCATGGATAATAAATGATTATCATGAACAAGGAAATATAATAATAATAACTAATTTATTATTGCCTCTAGGGCACATTTCCAACAGTTTCCCACTTGCACTAGAGTCAATAATCTAGTTCACATCGCCATGTGATTAACACTCACAGGTCACATCGCCATGTGACCAACATCCAAAGAGTTTACTAGAATCGATAATCTAGTTCACATCACTATGTGATTAACACTTAATGAGTTACGGGTTTGATCATGTTATGCTTGTGAGAGAGGTTGTAGTCAACGGGTCTGCAATATTCAGATCCCTATGTATTTCGCAAAACTTTATGTCATATCGTAGATGCTGCTACCACGTTCCACTTGGAGCTATTCCAAATTGTTGCTCCATTATACGTATCCGGTATCTCTACTCAGAGCTATCCGGATAGGTGTTAAGCTTGCATCGGCCGCAACTCTATACGTCGAACTCTTTATCACCTCCATAACCGAGAAACATATCCTTATTCCTCTAAGGATAATTTTGACCGCTATCTGGTGATCCACTCCTTGATCACCTTTGTACCCTCTTGCCAGACATGTGGCAAGGCACACATTAGGTGCGATACTCAGCATGGCATACCGTATAGAGCCTATGAAAAAAGCATAGGGGACGACCTTCGTCCTTCCTCTTTCTTCTGCCGTGGTCATGTCTTGAGTCCTACTCAATACTCACACCATACAACACAGCCAAGAACTCCTTCTTTGCTGATCTATTTTGAACTCCTTCAAAAAAATTTCACGGTATGTATTTATTTGAAAGTACTATTAAGCGTTTTGATCTATCCTTATAGATCTTGATGCTCAATGTTCAAGTAGCTTAATCCAGGTTTCCCATTGAAAAACACTTCTCAAATAACCCTATATGCTTTCCAGAAATTCTACATCATTTCTGATCAACAATATGTCAACAACATATACTCATCAGAAATTCTATAGTGCTCCCACTCACTTCTTTGGAAATACAAGTTTCTCATAAACTTTGTAAAACCCAAAATCTTTGATCATCTCATCAAAGCGTATATTCCAACTCCGAGATGCTTACTCCAGTCCTTAGAAGGGTTGCTGGAGCTTTGCATACTTGTTAGCATCTTTCAGGATTGACGAAACCTTCTGGTTGTATCACATACAACCTTTCCTCAAGAAAATCATCGAGGAAATGATGTTTTGACATCCTATCTGCAAGATTTCATAAATAATGCAGTAATTGCTAATATAAGTCCAACAGAGTCTTAGCATCGCTTCTGGTGAGAAAGTCTCATCATGATCAACTCCTTGAACTTGTCAAAAATATCTTAACGACAAGTCGAGCTTTCTTAATGGTGATACTTACCATCATTGTCCGTATTCCTTTTAAAACCCATCTGCACCCAACAGCCTGACGACCATCAAGTGGTTCTTCCAAAGTCCATACTTTGTTTTCATACATGGATCCTCTCTCGGATTTTATGGCCTCGAGCCATTCATTGGAATCCGGGCCCACCATCGCTTCTCCATAGCTCGTAGGTTCATTGTTGTCTAGCAACATGACCTTCAAGACAGGATTACCGTACCACTCTGAAGTAGTACGCATCCTTGTCGACCTACGAGGTTTGGCAGTGACTTGATCCGAAGTTTCATGATCACTATCATAAGCTTCTACTTCAATTGGTGTAGGCGTCACCGGAACAACTTCCTGTGCCCTGCTACACACTAATTGAAGTGATGGTTCAATAACCTTATCAAGTCTCCACCATCCTCCCGCTCAATTCTTTCGAGAGAAACTTTTCCTCGAGAAAGGACCCGTTTCTAGAAACAATCACTTTTGCTTCCGGATCTGAAATAGGAGGTATACCCAACTATTTTGGGTATTCTATGAAGATGCATTTATCCGCTTTGGGTTCGAGCTTATCAGCCTGAAACTTTTCACATAAGCGTCGCAGCCCCAAACTTTTAAGAAACAACAGCTTAGGTTTCTATAAACCATATTTCATAAGGTGTCATCTCAACGGAATTGTGTGGTGCCCTATTTAAAGTGAATGCGGTTGTCTCTAACGCCTAACCCATAAACGATAGTGGTAATTTGATAAGAGACATCATGGTATGCACCATATCCAATAGGGTGCAGCTGTGATGTTTGGACACACCATCACACTATGGTGTTCCAGGTGGTATTAGTTGTGAAACAATTTTCACAATGTCTTAATTTCATACCAAACTCATAACTCAGATACTCATCTCTATGATCATAGACATTTTATCCTCTTGTCACGACGATCTTCAACTTCACTATGAAATTACTTGAACCTTTCAATAATTCAGATTTGTGTTTCATCGAGTAAACATACTCAGAATCTACTCAAATCATCACGTGAAGTAAGAACATAACGATATCCTTTGCATGCCTCAACACTCATTAGACTGCACACATCAAAATGTATTACTTCCAACAAGTTGCTTTCTTGTTCCATCTCACTTTGAAACCGAGGCTTTTGGTCATCTTGCCCATGTGGTATGATTTGCATGTCTCAAGTGATTCAACATCAAGTGAGTCCAAAGCGATCCATCGCATGGAGTGTCTTCATGCGTATACACCAATAGACATGGTTTGCATGTCTCAAACTTTTCAAAAGCAGTGAGTCCAAAGATCCATCAACATGGAGCTTCTTCATGCGTTTTATACCAACATGACTTACATGGCGATTGCCACAAGTAGGTGGTACTATCATTACTATCTTATATCTTTTGGCATGAACATGTGTATCACTACGATCGAGATTCAATAAACCATTCATTTTAGGTGCAAGACCATTGAAGGTATTATTCAAATAAACAGAGTAACCATTATTCTCCTTAAATGAATAACCGTATTGCGATAGACATAATCCAATCATGTTTATGCTCAACGCAAACACCAAATAACAATTATTTAGGTTTAACACCGATCCCGATGGCAGAGGGAGCGTGCGACGTTTGATCACATCAACCTTGGAGATACTTCCAACACATATCGTCACCTCGCCTTTAGCTAGTCTCCGTTTATTCCGTAGCCTTTTATTTCGAGATACTAACACTTAGCAACCGAACAGGTATCTATTACCATGGTGCTACTAGGAGTACTTGTAGAGTACACATTAATATAATGTATATCCAATATACTTCTATCGACCTTGCCTGCCTTCTTATCTACCAAGTATCTAGGGTAATTCTGCTCCAGTGACCGTTCCCCTTATTACAGAAGCACTTAGTCTCGGGTTTGGGTTCAACCTTGGGTTTCTTCACTAGAGCAGCAACTGATTTGCCGCTTTCATGAAGTATCCTTCTTGCCCTTGCCCTTCTTGAAACTAGTGGTTTCACTAACCATCAACAATTGATGCTCCTTCTTGATTTCTACTTTGCGGTGTCAAACATCGCGAATATTTCAAGGATCATCATATCTATCCCTGATATGTTACAGTTCATCACGAAGCTCTAGTAGCTTGGTGGCAATGACTTTGGAGAAACATCACTATCTCATCTGGAAGATACACTCCCACTCGATTCAAGTGATTGTTGTACTCAGACAATTTGAGCACAAGCTCAACGATTGAGCTTTTCTCCCCTAGTTTGCAGGCTAAGAAAATCGTCGGAGGTCTTATACCTCTTGACGTGGGCACGAGCCTGAAATCCCAATTTCAGCCCTCGAAACATCTCATATGTTCATGACGTTTGAAATTGTCTTCGTTGCCTCAATTCTAAACCGTTTAAGCGAACTATCACGTAGTTATCAAAAGCGTGTATGTCAAATGTCTGCAACATCCACAGTACGACGTTTGAGGTTGACACCGAAGCGGTGCATTAAGGACACAAGCCTTCTACGCAGCGACAATGAGGACAATCCTCGGTTTACGGATCCGATCCGCATAATTGCTACTATCAACTTTCAACTAAATTTTCTCTAGGAACATATCTAAAACAGTAGAACTAAAACGCGAGCTATGACATGATTTGCAAAAACCTTTTGGCTATGTTCAGGATAATTAAGTTCATCTTATGAACTCCCACTCAGATAGACATCCCTCTAGTCATCTAAGTGATTACATGATCCGAGTCAACTAGGCCGTGTCCGATCATCACGTGAGGCGGACTAGTCATCATCGGTGAACATCTTCATGTTGATCGTATCTACTATCGACTCATGCTCGAACTTTCGGTCTCTTGTGTTCGAGGCCATGTGCGTACATGCTAGGATCGTCAAGTCAACCTAAGTGTTTTGGCGTGTGTAAATCTGGCTTACACCCGTTGTATGAGAGCGTTAGAATCTATCACACCCGATCATCACTTGGTGCTTGAAACAACGAACTTTATAGAACGGTGCAGTTAGGGAACACTTTCTTGAATTTTTAATGAGGGATCATCTTATTTACTACCGTCGTTCTAAGCAAACAAGATGCATAAACATGATAAACATCATATGCAATCAAATAGTGACATGATATGGCCAATATCATTTTCCTCCTTTTGATCTCCATCTTCGGGGCTCCATGATCATCATCGTCACCGGCATGACACCATGATCTCCATCATCATGATCTCCATCATCGTGTCTCCATGAAGTTGTTTCGCCAACTAATTACTTCTACTACTATAGCTAACGGTTTAGCAATAAAGTAAAGTAATTACATGGCGTTATTCAATGACACGCAGGTCATACAATAAATTAAGACAACTCCTATGGCTCCTGCCGTTGTCATACTCATCGACATGCGATCGTGATTCCTATTACAAGAACATGATCAATCTCATACATCACATATCATTCATCACATTCTTTTGGCCATATCACATCACATAGCATACCTGCAAAAAACAAGTTAGGCGTCCTCTAATTGTTGTTTGCATGTTTTACGTGGCTGCTATGGGTTTCTAGCAAGAACGTTTCTTACCTACGCAAAAACCACAACGCGATATGCCAATTGCTATTTACCCTTCATAAGGACCCTTTTCATCGAATCCGATCCGACTAAAGTGGGAGAGACAGACACCCGCTAGCCACCTTATGCAACTAGTGCATGTCAGTCGGTGGAACCTGTCTCACGTAAGCGTACGTGTAAAGGTCGGTCCGGGCGCTTCATCCCACGATGCCGCCCGAATCAAGATAAGACTAGTAACGGCAAGTAAATTGGCGAAATCGGCGCTCACAACAACTTGTGTTCTACTCGTGCATAGAAACTACGCATAGACCTAGCTCATGATTCCACTGTTGGGGATCGTAGCAGAAATTTAAAATTTTCTACGCATCACCAAGATCAATCTATGGAGTAATATAGCAACGAGGGGAAGGGGAGTGCATCTACATACCCTTATAGATCGCTAAGCGGAAGCGTTGCAAGAACGCGGATGAAGGAGTCGTACTCGTAGTGATTCAGATCGCGGTTGATTCCTATATAAGCGCCGAACAACGGCGCCTCCGCGTTCAACACACGTGCAGCCCGGTGACGTCTCCCACGCCTTGATCCAGCAAGGGAGAAGGAGAGGTCGGGGAAGACTCCGTCCAGCAGCAGCACGACGGCGTGGTGGTGAAGAGGAGCGTGGCAATCCTGCAGGGCTTCGCCAAGCACCGCGGGAGAGGAGGAGGACTTGGGAGAGGGGGAGGGTTGCGCCAGAACTTGGGTGCGGCTGCCCTCCCACCCCCTCATATATATAGGGGGCAAGGGAGAGGGGGCGGCCCCCTCGGATCAATCGAGGAGGCGGCGGCAGAAGGGTTGCCTTGCCCCCCAAGGCAAGGGGCGCCCTTTAGGGTTCCCCAAACCCTAGGCGCATGGGCCCTAAGGGGGAGGTGCCCAGCCCACTAAGGGCTGGTCCCTCCACAAACAGCCCATAGGGCCCTCCGGGCAGGTGGACCCTCCCGGTGGACCCGGAACCCCTTGGTGGTCGGTACAATACCGGTAAACCCCCGAATTATTCCGGTGACCGTATGATGACTTCCCATATATAAATCTTTACCTCCGGACCATTCCGGAACTCCTCGTGACGTCCGGGATCTCATCCGGGACTCCGAACAACATTCGGTAACCACGTACATCTATTCCCTATAACCCTAGCGTCATCGAACCTTAAGTGTGTAGACCCTACGGGTTCGGGAGACACATAGACATGACCGAGACAACTCTCCGGCCAATAACCAACAGCGGGATCTGGATACCCATGTTGGCTCCCACATGTTCCACGATGATCTCATCGGATGAACCACGATGTCAAGGATTCAATCAATCCCGTATTCAATTCCCTTTGTCTAGCGGTATAGTACTTGCCCGAGATTCGATCGTCGGTATCTCGATACCTTGTTCAATCTCGTTACCGACAAGTCTCTTTACTCGTTACGTAACACATCATCCTGTGATCAACTCCTTGGTCACATTGCGCATATGATGATGTCCTACCGAGTGGGCCCAGAGATACCTCTCCGTTACGGAGTGACAAATCCAGCCTCGATTCGTACCAACCCAATGACGCTTTCGGAAATGCCGTAGTGTACCTTTATAGCCACCCGATTCACGTTGTGGCGTTTGGTACACCCAAAGCATTCCTACGGTATCCGGAGTTGCACAATCTCATGGTCTAAGGAAATGATACTTGACATTAGAAAAGCTTTAGCATCTGAACTACACAATCTTTGTGCTAGGCTTAGGATTGAGTCTTGTCCATCACATCATTCTCCTAATGATGTGATCCGTTATCAACGACATCCAATGTCCATGGTCAGGAAACCGTAACCATCTATTGATCAACGAGCTAGTCAACTAGAGGCTTACTAGGGAGATGGTGTTGTCTATGTATCCACACATGTATCTGAGTTTCCTATCAATACAATTATAGCATGGATAATAAACGATTATCATGAACAAGGAAATATAATAATAATAACTAATTTATTATTGCCTTTAGGGCATATTTCCAACAACTGGGATGCTGTTCACTGCGCCTGGTCAATAGAAAATTAGTCACTATGCTTTGCGTACTATTAAGAATTGTCTGCCATATAGACTCATGCTAAAACTGCTGCACAACTAGCTCATGAGTTTCACAGTGAAAAATCTCATGTTTTTTCCCCTGCAATTGTATGGAATTCCACTCTAGCAATCATCAGGAAACAACAATTCACCTTCGGCAGCAAGATAAATGTTTTTTGTTTTTTATTGAGAAACATATGCATGTATGATTCATTCGTATTAGAGAGAGAAATTTTATTCTTTTGTGCATGTAGCATGGTTAAACCTAGACTTTGACATTTGTTTAAAAAATCATTTTCTATTTAATGCAAGCATTTGAAGAAGCTAAACATGATCTCTCTGTACTTATTTTAATTTTTTTATGAAATATGAACAGAGGGATATGGATCATCGACAGTGAGTCCGAGTGTGGATGTATCATCAGTAGCCTTTTCTCTAAAAATGAAGTCTGGGAGTGGAGGAGCTTGGATGGTACGGCGACTTCGTGATCAAAGGGAGCTTTTTAGTGTACTCGTAAATCTGTAAGAAACGTTTAATTCATAATTTCCTTCTTTACCAATGCAGTCTATTTACCAGTTCTGTAAGTTGACTGCATTTATTTCAATTCAAATTTTAGTAATTTTTTTAACAATAACGATATGCAATAGGATTCCATTGAAGAATAATTTTGGATAAACTATACTATACAAAAAAATGACAATTAAATGAAGCTATAGGCAACATCCCAACATTGTATTTGAATATCTTGAGTGCTGTGATTGTGGTTGACCCATTTCCATGACATCGTTTCCCTCCGTTGTGGCAGCAAATATAATGTGCATATGATCATTGATAAAACGGGGATGTGAATCGGTTGAATGCCCAATAATAGAAACCAAATATGAGGCATTGTCATCCCTAGATAATTTAAGTACATGTTTGAGTGGGAGTGAAGTGAGGGATTGTCAACTGGATGTGTCATGACAGAGGTGGCGAGCTTGGATTGGGGAGGCGGAGAAATAAAGGTAGTGGACCATTAGAGATTAGACTAGGTATACCCCGGCCCCGTTGCAACGCACGGGCATTCTTCTAGTTCATCTTGTTTCTTTGGTAGGATTTGCAAAGTGCTGTTGGTGTGTTGGTGCTGGTGGTGATCAGGTGCTGTTTTAATGTTTTTCTTTTGGCGCCCCTGATATGGTATGACCAGAGATGTAAATTGATGCTGCTCTTTTCTGTAAAAGACTCCATTTCCATAATGAAAATGGGGGGCGCGTGACCCGTCTTATAAAAGAAAATAATCATCTTGTTTTTCTGGAGGCCCCCGAACAGTTGGATAGTCAAGCACAGGCCGTTCAGGAAACTCATTTAAGTGCCTTCAGCGGCTTCCTGCCCATGCCAATCTTCAGGGGAACGACGCCTGAATCGAAACCCACTGTTGTGCTGCTACCTAAAGTTTTTTGAACCTTTTTCCTCTGAAATTCACGTATTCTCAACAAGCCCTACATGATTTTCCCCATCAGTGCCATTTTTTTTTTGCAGGGTCCATCGGTGCCAAGTTGTGAGCTTGTTTTGCCTTCCCGTGCTGCTGTTAGCGTGTTCCACTCTGTTAGATATTGGCTATCGTGAGTTCTTACTGTGCATCGGCTCACCAAAATGTTGTGAACAAATTCCCTTAGAGAAAGTGTTGTAAACAATCGAACTAAAATAATGTACTGTATCAAAACAATATATCTACACGCTTGCCGCACAACGCTTGTGCCATCACTTTCCAGGTCTCGAAGTGGACAGCTCACAGCTCCATCCAGAATGCAATATGCAACAACGCAAGGTGCTGCTAGCACAGTGAAGCTTTTGCTGTTTCTGCCGTGCCGCGACGACTTGAATGCCCAAAGTACTCCCTCCGTCTCAAAATTCTTATCTTAGCTTAGTCTAGATATCACAGTTCTCTTTAAGCCGATCTGAGTTCTGATCTGAAGCGTGCCGTTAACGGTGGTCGTCAGGCCAGGTACGTTCTGGGCCAGCTCCTTGCTGCTTCTAGCAATTCAGTTCTGAATGTGAGCGTGCCGTTTACAGTTACAGCAGATACCTTGCTGCCTCTGCACTCTTCTTATGAATTTAATCATCATGTTATCTTAGAAGAAGAGAAAAAGACTGCCTGCTCGCTGTGCAGACCAGACAAGGACCTGCATGCTATTTTTTGGATCAGAACCGAAATCTTCTTTTCTCGACATGGGTTCCCGTAACCGTTCAACAGATGAACTTCGATCAGGGACTGGAATGGAAAAACAGTTCGTATGCAAGCCAGGGACCAAGATTTAATTTGAAGAATTGGCAGGGGCCGCGCGAACGCGTACCCCCTCTACCACAAATTATGACGTTCACTCTCCCACTTGGGGAGATGATGGGCCAACGCGCCCACCAAGTGCAATGTGGGCCATTGACCCAGGCCACGGGCCTTCCTGATCGCCCGTCGACCCCGTCCAGGTAAGTATGGAACAACGTCGCACCTCGCGATCCTCTTATAGCAAGCTCTCCCTCTCGATGCTCCTCGGCTGGGCGAGGTGGGACTAAAAACCGAAGCGCACAGCAGCTGCAGCGCAACAGCGTGACGGGAGCCGGTCACGGGAGGTGCGCGGTTTAGCTTCAGTGGGCTCGCGTTTGTTCTATTTGAGGAAGGACGAAAGATGGACCTGGGCCGAAAGAGCCGTAGCAGCTTTGTGCCCTTGCTGTGCAATCGTGTTAGACTCAAAAAAAAACGCTTTCTTTTGATAATTCAACACAAATACTCAGGGGAAATATAAATAAATTCACTGCACCTAAAATGTTCTTCTTTCCTTTCTTTTGGAAGATTTTTCTCTCACTTTTCTGCGTGGAAGAGTTTTAGTTGTTTGGGTAAAAAGGATTTTTGGTTGTTAGTGGTAGTTTAGGTGTGTGCTGGTGTTTTTCTTCGTAAAGCTAAAGCTCCCCTGTTCAAACAAGATACTTTTCGGATAGTAAGCCCAAGGTAATTCTATTTGGGTCAAGCATATAATATGACTTACTTGGATGGTGTATTCTTTTTTTTTTGGTGTGAATACGCAATTCTTCATAACCTTTAATTGATAGAAAAAGTTAGAATAAGTACAAGAGAGGGTACAACACATGTGACAATGCAAAAAGGCACTAGCATGATGCCCGGAGCAGAGGACATGAGATGCTCGACCCGCACAAAGAAAACAACACAACTAAACTCGCCTAGCCCAGACTAAAGCTATGGAAGGCGATGAGCCAGAACTTAGAGAAACTAGATGTCACGGCCATCACTAGGCCCTCCGCCGCGCGGCCATGGATATGAACCCGAAAGGATCAATGTACCCCATCTAAAGCGTCTAAGATCGGCAAGTGGGCCACATGACCCCACCAGGTCGAAGGCGGAAGATACGGAGAAGCACTGATGAAGTCGTGCAATGCACCCCGGATGCCCGTGCCTATAGAATCAGCCCGAAACAAACATGATGACCAACATCTCCAAATCCAACACCTGGGACGGGACGATACCTCCAAGAAGGGAAACTACACCAAGATATCGTCGTCATCTGATCTGTAAAACTGGATATAGGGTTTTCCCTGGTGCTCGAAGAGTGCCACATATAAAGGCCATGTCTGCGCCTCCAGGAAGGGGACGAGACTTGCGGGTATCGCCACTGCCAGCATTGGCAAACCGAGCAGGGATTTCACCTTAGCCTAAGTTTGAGCAATCCCAAAGCCGCCATATCAGTATCTGGAGAAAAGGAGGTCAGCTCGCTGGCCGAAAACTACCACAATAGGAAGGGCAGTCACACTCCCTGTCGAAGGGTGGCATCATGTGCTGTTGAACATGCGAGCAATAAATCTGGCAAGAGGACGAGGTCTGGGAGTGGACGAGGTTGTGGAGGCGTTAGGGCAGAGACAGCCGACACCGGAGATGTGATGATAGCCGACAACGCGAACGAGTCAGGATCTCGAGGGGAGCGCAGATCCGGGCTGTCGGAGCCGCATCGGCTAGCCATGGACATAGGAGGGGCGCATATCCATGGCCGTCGGGACCAGCGTGCACCGGAAGGGGACAACCGAGGGGCCTCACACACCCGTCGCGTCTCTTGGCTGGCGCACGCCCCGAGCAACCGTTGTTGAAAATATGACCTAAAGGTACTAATAAAGATTGTTAATTTGTTTTCATGTTTATACTTAAATTTAGATTTTTTATGTAAAATTACAGGGATTATTGAATACGAAATTTGAAAATTCATGTGTTCTCAACAAAGACCAACATGATTTTCCCCACGACAGATACCATGGCTATTGCACCATAAGAGCAACACCAATAGTTCCCTTATCCCTAAAAAAGTTACCGTATAAGGGAAGTTGGGGTGAAAAAGGCCTCCAACAGCTCCCGAAAACCCAATTTTTTTAGGGATCCCGTATAATCCACTCCCCCGCCCCACACGTTTACGGGAAGATAGCCTTCCTGTAAAAATTGGCGTAGTTTCTATTATGAAGTTTCACGAGTTGTTCGGCCTCTTGCCCCAGCACGCCTTCTCCGGATCGTCTTGCCGCCGCCATGACCGACGACCTTGCCGCCACGAACAGCGGCGCCGCCTTTTCCAAGCTGTCGTTGGTCGCTTTCAGTGTCGCATGACCACGCCACCAGGACCATATATCGTATGTTTGATCTTCCTGTTTGAATTTTCAATCGATTACCGGATATTGTTTTGTTCGAATTTGACTATGAACGTTAAGTCAAATTGCATAAGTTGTGGTTTTGAAACTAGTATCAAGTATGTCTATCGGAAATAATATTGTTTGCATTATTTTGTTGATAGTGTGTACCATGTGTTATCCTTATCCATTTGTATGCTTGTTTATGAGAAAATAGAAGGAAAAAAAAACAAAATTTAAAGGAAGAGTTTAGGGGAACTAAGAAAAATAAAGCTGTACTAAATTAAAGACACTTATTCCGAGACGGAGGGAGTAGGTGTCAAAAAACTTTCTTTAAATTTTGGGAAACACTAATGCTCTACTGGCTGATCGCACGAAGAGTTTCGTCACGCGCGTAGCCGTTGGATCGCCTTGATCCATGATTCGTGGCATGCTTGCAGCCTTGCACACAGTCTGTTATTTCCCTTGCCTACCACATGCCACTTTACCTTATCTTCGCAACAGCAACGGTGTTGCAAACCATAATGACGAACAACAACTGCAACTTAGACAAGTTTTTTCGCAACATCAACTCTGTTGCAAAAAAAAAAACTGCAACAAAACTTTTGTTGCAAAAAAGAATTCTGCAACAAAAACTCTGTTACAAAAAAAACCCTGCAACACAAACTATGTTGCAGAAAATATATGCAACATAATCTTTGTTGCAAATGTTTCTGCAACAAGACCTTTGTTGCGAAGTAGAAGGAGACGTTGAGCCACTGAATTGTGCCACATCCAACGACTCACAAGGCGGTGGATTTTTTTAGAAGATCCGCCGGCCGACGCGTAGCAGCCTCCTTTAATTTTACAGTCATCCCGTAAAAGTGGTTTTACAAGAAGCTTTTTATGGGAGCTCTTGGAGTTGCTCTAACGACATAGCCCGCGATGACTTGGCTGATGATCAACTGGTACCGAACGGCGCATTTGTCTTGGAGGCAAAGCGACGGGGGAGGAACAAGGGAGTAAATGGATCAGAACAGATAAAGAGTGTAAGTTTACCTCACAGGCCTTATGGCAATGCTTACAAACTACTCCCGCCGTTTCAAATTAGTTGACTTGAATTTGTCTAAATACGGATGTATCTATATTTGTTTACTGTCTAGATACATCCATGTCTAGATAAATATGGGTCAAGTAATTTGGAACGGAGGAAGTAACAGAGAACCTAATACAGAGTAATATGTATCCCAATTTTTCCAAATGTCTCTTGGAGATCTGAGCTCACAAGATGGCAAAGACAATGAAAAAGAAATCGGGCTCCTGGTACAATTTATTTGGGTACATGCACATGTTATGTATCCAAAATATTTCGACTGTTGGTCTCAATGCCAGTGTCACAGTATGTCTGTCAGTGCCTTGTTTTTGTTATGTAACTGGACACACAATTCAGGATCCTTACAACAACAACAACAAAAAACTGCAGCTAAACTCTAATGGATCAGTAGCTATACATGCTGAAACAACTTGGACATAAGCTCAACACCTTTTCATTTAGACAGTTGGAGTTGGTTGGGTAGAGGTCCCTGAGGGTATTGGTGGTAGGTTCTGTGACGACTAACACCTATCTATGCCCTTGGGTAGCAACTGTTCCAAGAAGCAACTGGGGCGAATGAGCAAACTGATATATGCACATGTTTTCTCCTCAACCATCAAACGTACATCTGGTCACTCAAGTGTACAATAAATACACCTATAAACCATGGAATTGGCAGATATTCAGGCCGGCAACAAAACCATCATTCTGCCCATCTGATTAGTATTATCGTGGTGTTTTAGCCTATCATCTGCAAATTGAATATGAGAAAAGGTTAGGCCTAGTATGGTGAATGCAACATGCATTTACCAATCCAGGTTTGAGCTCTCACCTGCTTCACCAAAGGAAGCGTATTGGTTTCCCATTCCGTTGACCATTTGGAAGATGACCCTGTACTCAAGGCACCATCTTTCAGGGATTTCAAGGTGTCACATTCCTCCGGAAATCCCTTGAAGAGCATCTGCATGATTTTTCAATTGCAGTACTAGTTCATGTCTCTTCTAATGTTTAAAACAAAGCCATGATGAAAAGTACTTATACTAATTTTAAAACGCATTGAAACAATGACCCAAGTAGTCATACAATGAAATGAAATGGTAAAAGATAAAGACTAAAAGTGGTCCTCACCATAAGTTCATCTGCAAGCTCCGAAGATGTTGAGAAAAGAAGTCCATTTCTGTTTACTTTCACAAGCTCCTCGATGCTGCAAGAAAAAGAAAGCCAGAGGCTTATAACATAGAGCAACCAAAAGGCCAATTCCAAAACATAGCAATTCAAACATCTAGAAACATGGGTTACCAGGAGAATGAAGCAGCACAAACTGGTAATCCACATCCAAACATATCAACAACCTAAACACAACCATTCAAGTTACAATGCAGAAAATAAAAAACTCCTACATCATTAAAGTAAGCAGATGATGTGAGTTAACCTTCATAGGTAGATCAAGCCCCGACGAGGATGTATGCAATGATACGCCTAGATCAGCTGATCCTGTATTGCTCAAACAATCAGCACCTATCCTACAGTATAAAATTATTTTGGCAAGTGATTGGCATACCTAGCAATAGAGGATAGTCCTCCGATGCAAGCCACATAGTCCGGAAGGCAACACGTCTCAGTTTTAACCTTTTTATTTGTTCCTCATATTTCTTTCTATCAGGCCCTTTACCTCCAGTGTCAACATTTACTAAAATCAGAGCAATGACTAAAATTAGCGATTCAAGCAGATATAGCAGAACGCATGATACCTGTGATAATGAAAAGCAATCTTGGGTAATCAAATTGCTTCCCGTTCTTGATATCAATCCAAAGCTGCCCCTCATCCATTGAATCCTCTTCACCTAATGTTGCAGCAACACGTCTATCATACATCAGTGCTGCTTCCAGAAGTATACTGAAATCTTCATCTGGTGTCCTGGAATGCAGGTAGCAAAGGATTATAAGTTTATGCGCATTGTTAACTGTCTGCTCAATAATCACGTGAGATGAACATAAAGAGTTCCACAATAGAGACCACTCGGTCCAAGAGAACATACCAGCTTGTGCTGCTCACAACAAGTGCAGGTCTATTAGGCTTCAAAGAAACTCCACCATCAATCTTGCTAGTAAGTACAGTAGTGCTCTTGTCTTCCACTTCTTTTTCTTTGTTGTAACAGAAAACCAAATAAAATAAATCAAACTGGAATATGCTTATACCATGAAAACTATTCCAGTTGATTGGAAAAATAACATTACCAACAGAGATGCAATCAGCACTGCCCATAGCAGTACAAATGGAACTACCCAACCTGCAGAATAACTACTTCATGTGCTAAGGTCACATATACTGATATGCAGTACTGCAAGTAGCGAGGGAAGAACTGACAACAGATGTTCACCTCATGTTTCTCCGTCAAGGAAGCAGGATGGAAAAATTCAGGAGAATGATCATAAACAACTGTTGCTCTGAAAATTGTGGTTATGTTAGTACAAACTGCAGCATGCGAAGCAGATATTTTACAAAAGAAAGTTGAAGTTCAATCTGATTACTTGATTCCCCAATTTTGAGAAAGCTCGTGTTGCATTGCTTTAGTAACACAGAAGGCGCCATCAGTCATCCGCCCAAAGTGCTTCTCGAACCTAAAATGCAGGAAAACATCACTAATTAAAACACATGGCCAATAAGATATAGAATCAGTCTAGCAGATTACGCAAACATGGTTGGAGGGGTTACCAGAAATATATTTTGACTATTACATGACTTCTCCCATGAGACAATCCAAGCAAAGTATATCCAAAGTTATGCCAATCCACAATAAATTTAGCACCTCTTAGCCAGCTAACCAGTTTTACAGCAGCCAATGTTGGAACGGAGGGTGGATTCTGTTGGACAAAAGATGGTCAAATGACACAAATCAGGTCTCTCATTGTACTGTGAAATACGATAACTAAATCTTGACATTTTTTATTACCAAAAAAATTCTTTAAAAATATCAATCAAAAGGGATATTCTGTAACTAAGGGTCAGAGTAAACAACTTTGTAATATACTACTCCCTCCATCCCATAATGCAGTGCATTTAAAAAAAAAAAGTTAAACTTTACAAACTCTGACCAAGTCTGTAGAAAACAATATTTACATCTAGAATACCAAACACATGTCATTAGATACATCATGAGACATATTTTCATATTGAATATCTTTGATATTGTAGACATAAATAGTTTTCTCTATAAAGGTGGTCAAACTTCACAAGGTTTGATTTAAAAATAAAAAATCTATATGCACTACATTATGGGTCAGAGGGAGTACAATCAGCATTGCCAAAATGAGCATGGTGTCAACAACAGGTCACTGTACATATTGCATAGCATGAGTTACTATTTACTCCCTCCGTTCCAAAATAGATGACTCAACTCTGTACTAACTTTATACTAAAGTTAGTACAGAGTTGAGTCATCTATTTTGGAACGGAGGGAGTAATACTTAGGCTGCACAATAAGCCAACTATGACTATTCATTTACTCAGTATCAGTATGGTTTTATTCAAAAGAAATTGCTTAGCATGGTGGACAATTAATTCTAGATTGTTGAATTCTCTTAAAAAATAACTAAACCTGCTGACAATGGCAGTGATCAGACATACTCTTCATGTAATTCTGAACCACGTATGCAAATAAGAAAGCTGTATATAATTTTACCTGAACAATGAAGACATCAGGGCAAGGAATCTTAAAGCAGAGAAACCAAATCAGCATGATAAACTGGATGGCAGCTTTAAGTAGCAGTGCCAGGGCACCACATATCTTTGAGATTCCCGATAACTGCACTGATTTCTGAAGATACAACCTTGAAGTCAACTGCAGTTTGAGAGAACATATAAAATAGAATGGCTCCAATAACCAATACCATCTCATGGATGTGAATCGACGGATTCTCTCTCAGTGATAAATGGGGATCACTTCCTGCTCATAGACATAAAATAGGACACAAGGTCAGATCTCAAAAAAGCAACACTGAAATCTGATGCAATTTTGGCTAGTATGCCGTTCCTTAAGGTGTAGGAGTACTGGTATTTAGGATAAAAATAGCTTCATACTGCAGTTTGGGAGTAAAATTCAATAGCACAATGAAACTGCACGGAACAGAATACCTCCGTTTGCAACAATGTCCACTTCCATACCAGCCTGTTGAGAAAAATAACGAACAACTAAGTGTGAGATACTAGAACACAATGAACTATAGTGACTCGCTAGATCTGTTGGCTCCATGCTCTCAACAGCAAGGAACATGTGCCAGCCTAAAGCCTTCCTAAAGGTACCAACCAGCTTCCAAAGATTGCTTCCACTTGTTGAAAAGGGAAAAATACATGGACATGGTAAATAGTACTACGCCCCTCTAATCCGAGCCAATCAATCAAAACCAACACGGGACTGCGGATTTGGGAGGGAAGTGCCTTACCTGGCTGGCGAGGGAGAGGGAGTGGTACTGCATCCGGGGACTGCGGCCGATGTCGCCCAGCACAACCACCGCCGCGCGTTTCCTCCTTCCTGCCTCCCCCGCCATCGTCGTCGATCCTGCGCGCGCGCAGAGGGAGGGAGAAATAGCGGCTCTAGGTATGCAGGTGGAGGGGGCGAGGGAGCGGCGGCCGGCGGCGATGGGGACGGAGCGGCGCTGCTCTGTTTTAACCCACGGGGCGGAGCCGAAGAACGGCGCAAGTCCTGAACTAATGGTCCCACCCAACGGCGAGTCCATCTTTTAGCGCAGGCTACCTTTTTTGAGATACAGTAATCAACGGCGATTTTTTTTAAACACAGCACAGATGCAGACGTATACACTCATCTCTACTAATGCATATGAGCGATATCTTTCACTACGAAAGCATCTCCGGTAAGTTTAACATATCATGTTGAGATTGATGAAGTCATCATAGACGTCTCATAGTCGACGGCCTCCTTCCACTGAACGTCCATCGCTGAAAATCTTGAAATAAATTTAGGAATAATGCGAGCACCAGGACTTAAACCCTGGTGGGCTGAGATATCACTGTCCTCTTAACCATCCAATCGCATGTTGGCTCACGCGAGTCTTACTTTTTCTAGGGTGACGAGTCTTACTTTCTTTTAGAACTAAACACACTTTTTATTCAACGATGTTCATAGAAATATAATGAAGATCTGGTGGGTTTAATAGCCACACATAACGCCCATAATTGAGACTAAAAGCATGCTTATCGAGGCTAAGGTACAATGGTTAAAAGATTTAGATGTCACTTTTATCTCCATGATGGTGCTCGCATACACACCTCCAGTTTACCGATTGATATCATGAACCACACCTTGACAGTCAGAAGCAATGATCACATGCGATAATGATAAGTTCAAAGCAAGTGCAAGTGCCTCTCAGCAATGCCAATGCCTTTAATGTCGTGGGGTGTGTAATACCTGGTATCTTGGTGACAAAGGAGCCCAAGAATAGACCTGAAAAGTCTTTACAGACCACACTAAAGAAACCCTTATTATGGTTCCTTGACACGACATCATCAACTCTGATCTTCGCTATACCAGATGGCGGTGGGGGAGAAGACCTAGGGAACAGGCGGGAATGAAAAGCAGGCATCTTATGAGGGGCGATGCAAAAATGCCCAACCGGCAGGCATGGGAAATCTCCCGCCGCATGACCCTGTCGACGTGGCTGCGGTCAAAGCACCACGCGGACAGGCCAGTTGAATTTAGGACATCGGATGAATCACTTATTAAAAGGAAATATAACTTGGATGTGCATTTTGAAGAAACAATGGGATGAGTTATTTTCAACACGGAGAATGGAGAGAATATTTGGTTGAGAAAGTCGTGCGGAGGGAGTGTTTCTTTAGATGGGAATGGGAATGTGTGGCTTACAGTACTAGACGGCAGGAGTGAGAAAAACGAAAATCAACGAAAAGAGGAAGAAAAAGAAACCGCCGCGATCCCCGGCCCTCGCAGCCGCTCGCCACCGCTCGCCACCGCCGCAATGCCGGGTGGCCGCTCCCGCGCAACGCCCCCCTGGGCCCCGCCCTTCAAAGCGTCGCCCTCCTCCCGCGGCCCCGCGCTAGTGTGGCCACCCCTCCTCCCCGTCCCCACATCCCCCTCCCCCTCCCCCCCACCTCGCTAGCTGGCCCACATGACCGCCGCCGCGGCGCTCGTTCTGGCCGTGGCCGTGGCCGCCGCGCTCCTCGCGGGCGCGGCGGAGGCGACCAGGCCCAAGTGGAACTTGACGAAGAAGGGGACGACCGTCACCTACGACAGGTACTCCCTCATGATCGACGGCAGGCGGGAGCTCTTCTTCTCCGGCGCCATCCACTACCCGCGCAGCCCCCCGCAGATGTGGCCCAGGCTGCTCAAGACCGCCAAGGAAGGCGGCCTCAACACCATCGAGACCTACGTCTTCTGGAACGCCCACGAGCCCGAGCCCGGCAAGGTACGTACTCTACGCACGCACACCCTCCGCCGCCGCCGCCGCAAAACAAAACAGATGCAGCTCACCCGTTGCATGCACATGCACCGCAGTACAATTTCGAAGGCAGGAACGACATGATCAAGTTCCTCAAGCTGATCCAGAGCTTCGGCATGTACGCCATCGTGCGCATCGGCCCATTCATCCAGGGAGAATGGAATCACGGGTCTGTTAATCTGCCAAAACATGTCTCACTTTCAGTTTTGATTGTAATAATGTGGCCAATTTTATGGTCTGCAATGCAATCCTGGACTCCTGGTGTGTATGCTCGAGCTCGTCTCATGTGGCTGCTTCTGTTTGTTTGTTTTCCCTTCAGTGCATTGCCCTATTGGCTCAGGGAGATTCCACATAATATTCCGCGCCAACAACGAGCCTTACAAGGTAATGGTAATCAATCACTCACACGGTTGCAAGAGCCTGGTAGGTGTCTGTGCATTTGTGCCAAGAGTTTTAGACAGATGACCGCCGGTGTTTTGTAATGCAGAGAGAAATGGAGAAGTTTGTGAGATTCATAGTGCAAATGTTGAAGGATGAGAATATGTTCGCATCTCAAGGAGGGCACGTTATTCTAGCCCAGGTCAGTTAAATTCTACCTGTATATATGATGGTGTTATACCTACATCTGTTTATTGCATGCCTGTGATTATTTTCTTGCGCCGTGCAAATTTTCACAGATCGAGAATGAGTATGGAAATATTAAAAAGGATCATATAACTGAAGGTGACAAGTACCTTGAATGGGCTGGTGAAATGGCCCTTAGCACCAACATTGGAGTCCCATGGATAATGTGCAAGCAATCTACGGCTCCTGGTGTAGTGGTAACTCTTTTACCAAACATGTGGTGAACATCTTAAGGCATGCTATTATAAATGGTAAAAACACATCAATTTTTTTAATCAATGCCCCATTTGAGAAGGGAACTGAGATCCTGTAAAAGTTGAACCGCTTTTCTGGAAACCCTGCACCCCAAACAAGCTGTAAATTTGAACAACTATCGTAAATGAGAATGTTTGATCCAGAGTGTATTCCCTTGTCTCGATCTCTTAATATGTGCCTCGCTCTCACTAGATTCCTACCTGCAACGGAAGGCACTGTGGGGACACATGGATAATGAAAGACGAAAATAAACCCCACCTTTGGACTGAGAACTGGACTGCACAGTAAGTTCAAGTTTTTCACACTCAACATTCTACTTGTTTTCCAAAATTGGTATGTCATTGATGCTTATGGAAAGGAAGATGTTGCACCCGTCAACTTTTGATCATCCAAACATATTAACTGCATTTGCGTACACTTTATGTGAAATTACCATTACAGTGATACCACCATACTGAACATGTGGGGACACATGGTCCAGGCAGGCGTAAGCCCGCCGTTGACGCGTCAAAAAAGAAAAAGAAATTACCATTATAATGTTGAGAGTGGATCACGCAAAATATTTTCAACTTGTTCCTCTAAAGATGATACTGCCATACTATGATATCTTATGTGTCATTAACCAAATATTTACAACATATTTCCCTTGCAGTGATACCACCATACTGAACATTTTGGTAGTGGAAATCAGGAGAGACATGCTATCTATCACCAAGTAATTTTTTTACGTTAATATTAAGAGCAACTTCTTGGAATACACAGGTTCAGAGCATTCGGTAATGATTTAGCTCAGCGTTCAGCAGAGGACATTGCATATTCCGTGTTACGTTTTTTTGCCAAGGGTGGGACATTGGTAAACTACTACATGGTATGCTTATCCATTTGCATTTTTGCAATGATATGCATACAAATCGCCACAGAAAAAATACTAGAACTTTTCATGGAGTTGCATGGTAACTTGTTTTGAACAGTATTATGGTGGAACAAATTTTGGAAGGACGGGTGCTTCCTATGTGTTGACTGGATATTACGATGAAGGTCCCATTGATGAATACGGTTAGATTGGCTCAATTGTACATTTCAAGCTTTCCTGGTTCCATCTGTTGCCTCGATTGTGTCTAACAATCAGTTATTCGGTCAATGTACTGTTTTGACTGAAATTCGGTCAATGTACTGTACTCATCCAGGTATGCCGAAGGCGCCCAAATATGGGCATCTCAGGGACCTGCACAATGTAATCAAGTCATACAGCAGAGCTTTCCTTGAGGGGAAACAATCATTCGAGCTATTGGGTCAGGGGTATGAGGTTGGGAACAACTGCTTCCATCATTTCTGCACGAAAAAACTTGAGATGTTTTGTGTGACAGTGTTGTGTTATTGAACAGTCAATTTTCTTCTGGTCTGATTAGTTTCCTGCACGTGCAGGCACGCAACTTCGAGATTCCTGAGGAAAAGCTATGCTTGGCTTTCATCTCCAACAACAATACAGGGAGGACGGAACTGTGAATTTCCGAGGGACAAGTACTACATTCCGAGCCGCTCAGTTTCCATACTTGCAGACTGCAAGCATGTGGTGTACAACACAAAGAGAGTATGTGCACCGTCTAATTAGTAAGGACACTGCTTCAGCGGTAAGTAATAAAGAGCATACATTCCAGCTGACTTGTGTTATACATATGTTATGCTAGGTGTTTGTTCAACACAGTGAAAGGTCATTCCATAAAGCCGACAAGGCGACCAAGAACAATGTTTGGGAGATGTTCTCAGAGGCGATTCCGAGGTATAAACAAACTAATATCAGGAACAAGGAACCCTTGGAGCAGTATAACCAGACCAAAGACCAAAGTGACTATTTGTGGTACACCACAAGGTGTTGTTTCTTAATTTCATCACACCTTCATTTCAGCTCAGTATTATGAGCATTTATACTTTATATTTTCCCACAGGTAGCAAAATGGTGAATTCACTATTTGTGTTTGTTTACAACAACCGTGCAGCTTTCGCTTGGAGGCAGATGATTTGCCCATCAGGGGTGACATCCGGCCTGTGCTTGCAGTCAAAAGCAGTGCACATGCATTGGTAGCATTTGTCAATGATGGCTTTGCAGGTAACATGTCCAACTCTGGAATAATCTTGTTTAGCCAAAAGCAGATACCAATTGCAAGCACTAACAATTGTACTAAAAAGAGACCTCATAACCACCATCAATTCAGGGAATGGTCATGGAACCAAGAAAGAGAAGGGTTTCACGTTTGACAGACCCATTAATCTAAGATTAGGTGTCAACCATCTCGCGCTACTGTCATCATCCATGGGGATGAAGGTAATAATATCTAAGTGTTTCAGGCCCTAGGTGGCTAGCTAGGTGGTGGTCAGTTGCACACAATTTATGATGGAATCCTGACCAGTCATAGTTCAATTTGCACATTTTGCTCTTGTTTGCAGGACAGTGGTGGTGAACTCGTTGAACTAAAGGGTGGCATTCAGGATTGCACAATACAGGGACTCAACACGGGAACCTTAGATTTGCAAGTCAATGGCTGGGGCCATAAGGTACATTATATGCTATATATATTGCGCTTGGTATTTGAGAAAAGGATACACTTTCGCTCCTCAAGGGCATAATGCACTGATATACTAAGAAATGTTCACCTCTATGCTTGTTTTAACCAGGCCAAATTGGAGGGTGAGGAGAAGGAGATTTACACGGAGAAAGGCATGGGCGCTGTTAAGTGGGTACCGGCCACGAGTGGACAGGCTGTCACATGGTACAAGGTACGTAAGCCGGGCCACGAAAAGGATCATCATACATTCAGTCTCTTCAATATATTCTGTGTTTCCAACTCTCAGTGTCACTGTCTGTTTCATGTCATGTCAGAGATACTTTGACGAGCCAGACGGGGATGATCCTGTTGTCCTTGACATGACTTCTATGTGCAAGGGCATGATATTCGTGAACGGCGAAGGCATGGGTCGCTACTGGACGTCATTCATAACTCCTGGCAAAGTCGCTTCCCAGGCAGTGTATGCAAGTTCTGCGCTGCTGAACAACCCATTCCTTTATTGGCCTACAATGTATTTTCACTCTTCAACTTGTTAATTTTCCTTTTAGGTACCATATTCCACGGCCATTTTTGAAATCCAAGAACAACCTATTGGTTGTATTTGAGGAGGAGCTTGGCAAGCCGGAAGGCATACTCATCCAGACAGTGAGGAGAGATGACATCTGCGTGTTCATCTCGGAGCACAACCCTGCACAGATAAAGCCATGGGACGAGCATGGAGGCCAGATCAAGCTCATAGCCGAAGACCACAACACTCGGGGATTCTTGAACTGCCCCCCGAAGAAGACCATCCAGGAGGTAGTCTTTGCCAGCTTCGGCAACCCGGTGGGGTCATGCGGCAACTTCACTGTAGGCACCTGTCACGTTCCCAATGCGAAGGATATCGTCGAGAAGGTACAGGCATCCCCCCTCTTAACAATGCACATCATATGTAATACTGTAGCTTATCCTGGATCACATTTTGTTTGTTCCTGCCTATGGTTGCCGGTTGATCTCTGGAGTATATGCACAGGAATGCCTCGGCAAGAAGGGGTGCGTGCTACCAGTGCTGCACACGTTTTATGGTGCGGACATCAACTGCCCCACGACGACGGCCACACTGGCGGTGCAAGTGAGGTGCCACAAAAAGGGCGATCCAGAATAAATAGAGAGATCGACACCTTCTCTGGGCTCCTGCACTCACTGTCTCTTTCATCCCGTTTGGTTTCGAACTCGCGTCGATGCATTATGTGTCGCTTGTTGTGATTATAGCTTCCTTGAGGCGTGCGTGCTTGATCTGGATCGTAGGGAATCGATACGTAAATGTGAATGGAACTGCTGGGCGCCGATCGGCTCGAAGATGCATTTTCCTTTCCTCACCTCTTTCTTCTTTTGTTGCTGTTCTGTGCTGTTTCATGTTAACCATCACAGTAGGTGCTGAATAACCACGAGGGATAGTTTAGCGAACTCCAAATTTGGTGCAAAAGAACAGTTGTGCTGACCGAGTGGATAGAATAATTCAATGACCATGTCCTGTAAAATGTTTTATCATGTTTGTGGGGCATCCTCAAGCCTTCTGCTGCTTGATTTGTACGTACATCTCATCTTGACAAGAGTGACAAGTTTATATTGCCAAATTTCTGATGCAGCTGTATGTAAGTGTTGTATTTGTTAAACAATTTGTAATGCATATCTCTTGTTCCATTATCACAATGATAGTGGTCGCCGGTCCTCTTTTGGACCGTATGGACATTTTTTGTAATGCAAAGTCGTCTACATTATATACTCAAGTGAAATTTCAAGCTCGAACTCGATGTATTTGTGAGTTATGAAAACAACAACAGATTCAAACATGGAAAGGGTTTTTTTCCGGTTCTATCGTTTATTTATCTGTTGATTGTTTTTCATGCTCACGAATGTGATTGATTAGCATTTGTAGAAATCAACTTCTCAACATATTGATTTTTTTTATTATCATCTGAAACTTTCTAAACTTGGTTTTTTAGTTTTCAGTTTTTTCGCCATGAGTGTGGTTTTCAACGAATATTTTCCAGCTGATTGAACATTCAAAATTCCCTTCGAAGCCTATAGATTCTAGAACTTCCATTGCATAAACCTTTCTGTTTTGAACTCCCCCCTGCTTGATGTAAATATTACGCAGTTGTAAGTCCATGTGGCTCTTCCCAATGGGAGCTGAAACTCTAGCTTGTTTTGAAGCAATGGTTTAGGGCATCTTCAAGGCGGACCCGCAGAACCTCCCGCATCCGTCCGGAACGCACTATTCGGACTGCAGAAGCCATCCAACGCGGGGTTATGTCGGTCCGCGGAGCAGTCCGGATGTGATTTCTCCCGCAAACCGGAGACAAAACGTGGGGGGAGGGGGGGCTTTGCCGGAGTGCGGACTGATCCACGCCCGCTTCTGACCGCCCTGGCCCACCAGAAACCACTCCCTCTCCCGCGTGTTTTTGGGCAGCGCCAGTCTAGAGCGTCAGCGGCTGCATTCATACCCGGTCAGAGCGGACGCGATCGCTCACTAGCGACGACATTGAAGCGGCGCGCGGGCCGAGAGCGTTGCCCTCGCCACTTCGTGGTGCAGGCGACTGCCGCACACTCAAACGACACGACAGTTGCCCGTCTGTCCGTCTGCCACCCACATTGCTGGTACACGGTTACCGAGGTGTCTCCTCCAGCGCCAGCCGTCCGTTCCTCTCCCGCCCACCATTGCTATAAAAACCGGTGCCCCAGCCATAGCCCCAGTCATCCACCTCTGATCCCTCTCTACAACACTCCCACCATAGATTCTTCCCCTGCAAAGCTCTCTGGGACGGGCTGATGTCAGACCAGAAGAAGGAGATGGCCTCCATTGTTGTCGGCTGGCTAGCTAGCAGGCAGCCGGAGGACGACGACGTCCCAATGGAGGACGTTGCGGTCGACGAACCGACGCCCCCCTTGGCGGTGCATTGCACCATGATCATCAGCGAGGCTCGTGCCCATTACATGGACATGGTGCGGGAGAGGAGTGGGAGGAGCAGTTCCGGGAGGCACAGGACGACGCCGCCTACAACAACCACCTACTGCAGGAGCACGTGCAGGCGGAGGAGCAGCTCGCCGCTCGCAGGGCTGTTGCGCCGGACGTGGACCTGGCAGAGCAGGAGGCGCTTCTCGAGTCCTACTGCTCCGCCCGCGAGATGCGCCTCGCCCGCTAGTGTGTCACGCCCAAGATGCGACCCTATCCTAAAGGAACTCGAGGGTCCCACCAAGGATAGAAGCGCATCTTGAAGACGCTTTTGCAAGGTGGGTATCATTACATCAACATTACATAATAGTAGGGATACAACCAAGACATACAATGTCACATGAATACAACAATACATCAAATGCAAGATCAACATCCGACTACGGATGAAACACAAACAGGAACTCCAACGACATCCACCCTGCTAGCCCAAAGCTGACCAGGAACCTATCCTCAATCAAGAAGAAGAAGAAGAAGAACTCCAACACATATTAACATCGCTCTCACGTCAAGATCATCGCATAACCTGTACTCGCAATTTGTTGGTGTAGTAACTGTGAGCCACGAGGACTCAGCAATCCCATTACCATGGGTATCAAGACTAGCAAAGCTTAATGGGTAAGGAAAGGGCAAAGTGGTGAGATTGCAGCAGCGACTAAGCATGTATGGTGGCTAACTTACCGAACAAGAGCGAGAAGAGGAGCTTAGCAAACGGTCGTCAACTAGTAATGATCAAGAAGTGATCCTGAACTCCTACTTACGTCAAACATAACCCAAAAACTGTGTTCTCCTCTCAAACAACCCCGAAAAGAGACACTCACGGTTAGGCACACGGTTGGTGTATTTTAGAAGAGTTTACTTCAAGTTTACTACAACCGGACATTCACACATTCCCCATCTGCCACATAACCGCTGCACGGCTTTTGAAAGTTCAAACCCTGCAGGGTGTCCCAACTTAGCCCATGATAAGCTCTCGCGATCAACGAAGGATATTCCTTCTCCCGGGAAGACCCGACCAGTCTCGGAATCCCGTTTACAAGACATTTCGACAATGGTAAAACAAGACCAGCAAAGCCGCCCGATGTGTCGACAATCCCGATAGGAGTCGCACGTATCTCGTTCTCAGGACACACCGGATAAGTGAAGCGTACATGTACCAACATAACCCAAGTTGCCAAGGGACGGTCCCGCACGGTGCTCTAGTTTGGACCAACACTTAGACAAGCATTGGCCCGGGGGGCTAAAATAAAGATGACCCTCGAGAGCGCGACTCCCAAGGGAAAAAGGCTAGGTGAGGCAAATGTAAAACCAAGGTTGGGCCTTGCTGGAGGAGTTTTATTCAAAGCGAACTGTCAAGGGGGTCCAATAAATCACCCAACCAAATTAGGGACGCAAAATACAGGAACATAATACCGATATGACGGAAACTAGGGCGGCAAGAGTGAAACAAAACACCAGGCATAAGCCCGAGCCTTCCACCCTTTACCAAGTATATAGATGCATTAATTAAATAAGAGATATTGTGATATCCCAGCATAAACATAATCCAACATGGAGCAATCTTCATCTTCACCTGCAACTAGCAACGCTATAAAAGGGGCTGAGCAAAAGCTGTAACATAGCCAAACAATGGTTTGCTAGGAAGGGTGACAAAGGTTAGAGGTTTATGGCAATTTGGGAGGCTTGAAAAGCAAGTGGTAGGTAACGCGGCATAGCGATAGAACGAAGCAACTAGCATAGCAATGATAGTAATCAGATCCAAGGTGACGGTCATCTTGCCTGAAATCCCGCAAGGAAGAAGAACGAGTCCATGAAAAAGATGAAGCCATGAAGACGAACCAAGCGTAGACGAACGAATCCTCACGATCGCAACGAAACGGGAACCATAGAGAAGAATCACACAACATGGTAAACACACTACACATGAACAAGGCATGATGCTCAACCAAGTATGATGCATGACAAGGCTACATGAAGCTACTCATGGCAAGAGATGATGCATACAAGAGCAACAACATCAAAGCAAGTTTAAATGAGGCCGGAAACAACATCTAACAATTCCGGTAAGTCCTCATATGCAAATTTCGAAATTGGCCCAGATCTGAATAAACCTTATGTTCAAGTTGTTAAACAGCAAGTTAAGATACACCACGATGATCTACATGAAATTCTAGTCAAGTTACATATAAAGTTCGTTAGATTCGGAGCTACGACTTAGAAGATATGATCAAAACAAGGTAAGCATGACATTGATGCAAAATGCATTCAAACATCAAGCAAACACCTAAAAACATGGATGCAACAAGGTATCATGAAGCTACATGCAAAACTAAGCAAGTTTCATGTATAGCACACTCAAAACGGAGCAACGGTTCAACACATACACACTATACAAGTTAAAAGGACAAGCTGTCCAAAACAGCGACTAGGCATATTGCGAGCATCAAAACAACATGCTACAGGATCTCAACATGAAAAAAAAAGACATGTACATGATATACAGGTAAATCGTAACAAAACATGAACACTGAGACATCTCCAAAAACTACTAGAATATGCTCAAAAGGACATGGCAAGATTGCAAATAGTATCAGCTTCACAGACTTGGTGGAATTCACAGGACATGGCAAAAATAACATCAGGTTGCAATGTTTAGCACTACCAATAAATATACTACAGGAACTTATCATGGCAACCAAAGGCACGGCATGAATCTAATGATTTCATATAACAAAAGTCCCTTACTGACCATGATCCAAAAGGGCACAAAAAATATGATGGCACCCATGTAAACATAGCAAGTTTCATTACAGATTCAGACTTAGCAGAAAAACATAGCATGGCATAAACAGAATTATGAAGGCATCTTTGCGAGCTCGAATCACTCAACACAAAGCATTGCATAACAAGCTAAGCATATCATCAGCAAGAAGACATGTTCATGAAGCTAAACATGGCAAGGGCAAGTTCATAGGGTGCATGGATTACTAACAACAACCATGGAAAAATTGATTAACACGTAAACAATCTGCCAGGAACATTTTATAGCAAAAGTAGAGCAAGATTAAGACATCCTAGAGCAGGCTATAAATGCAAACAGAGGCATGGACGGATAGATCATAACCATATGTCCAAAACATCCTTATTGAACATACTCAAAAGAGCCATGAATCTCACTGTAGCAACATGGATACATGGCATGAAAATAACAGCAGGGCCAAGACAGTGAAATTCTAAGTCCCTGAAATCAGCAATATCACGAGGGCTACTTTACATGCTTGAAACAATCAACACGTGGCATATCATGAAAAGTGGATTGAACCACAGAAAATATGGCATGTTGTGGCTCATAACACATGTAGACCTCATGCTCAAAATAAAATCACACAAAAAGATGCAAAAATGACAAATGAGCAAGTTCTGTTAACAGACAGCAGACAACATTATATAGCACTCTTGCAACGATGATTTGGGCACCAATATGAACTCAAACAAGCATGGCACAATGGAACAAAGTAAAGAAAATCTCATGATGAACATTTTTATATATTACACGCACAAAACGGGGCAATATGCATCAAGTTATGGAATGATGAACAGGGCAACATAATGATGACAACTTCGGGACTTAGAGAAAATCCGGGGTCATCCTCTTTTGGATCTGGATCTGGGGCTCGTTGCACGGGAACCGAGGTGGGGGTCCAAGCTCGCCGGACGAGGGAGGAAGGCCAGAGCGGGGCGGGGTGGCGCGGACGGGCGCCGGCGGACCGGATCCGGCGTGAGGCGCGCGGCGGAGGCGACGGAGGCGGCGGTCACGGCGAGGGACGGAAGGCGGGCGGCCGGCTGGGGATCCGGCGGCCATGGCGTGAAGCGGCGGGCCCCGCGAGATGAGCGGGCGACATGGACGGGATGGGCCCTGCTGCCTGATCTGGCCAAGGCGCGGCCGTGGGCGGACAAGGCAAGGGCGGATTGGATGCGGAAGGCGGCTGGACACGTCCGGCGGCAGAGCGGACATGTCCGGCGCGGTGAGGGAGGAGATTTAGGGTTTGGACTGCGAAAATTCGGGGGAGATACCTATTTATAGCTAGGGGAAGCTAGGAGAGTCCAAAAGAGGTGCGGTTTTCGCCCACACGATCGTGATCGAACGACCGAGAGCATGGTGGGGGGGGGGGGGTTTGCTGGGTTAGTGGGCTGATTTGGAGGGGTGTTGGGCTGCAAGACAAAATGGGCTTTCGGGGTACGCGGTTAACCGTTGGGTCATCAAAAGACCTCCAAATGGAACGAAATTTGACGGGCGGCCTGCCGGTGCTATACCAAGGCCACTCGGCAAATCTCGGCCCATTTCGAGAATGTTTTTATCCCGCTCACGAAACAAGGGCTGAGAGGGGCGACAGACGCATGCGAGAGAGTCGGATCGCGAAACGGACAACGGGGAAAAAGGACTGGATGCAAGTTTGAAAAACATGATGATGTAATGCAGATGATGACATGGCAAAATGTAACACGCAAGCAAATGACATGGAAACAACGACGAATAACTGGAAGACACCTGGCGCATCGAATCCGAGGCGTTACATGGTGGTACCGCCAGTGGGTGGCGGAGGTGGCGGCCGCCTACAAGGAGAGTGACGACGCGGGCGAGGCGGTGTTTGGCGAGATTGATGACGAGGAGGAGGACATCGCTGAGTCCTCGCCCCGCCGCGACGACCACGAAGCTGGCACGTCCATTGGCGCCCCTCCCGTCGACGCCAAGCTTGGCAGGCTGAACATCGTCGGACGATTAGCCGCTTGGCGTCGATGGAGAGGCGGACAGCTTCGCTTCCCGTGGCTCAGGAGGCCGAGGTTACAAAGGCAGAGCCGGAGAGCGCCGAGGCGGAGCTGGAAAAGGCGAAAATTCAGTTCTCTTGGTTCATGGCCGGACATGGGAAACAGGCGTCAGCGACCATTTAGACCTAGTCGGACGAGCTCCGCTTAGTTTTTTTGAAAAGGAGGATAACCCCTGACCTCTGCATCGGGACGATGCATGCAGCCATATATTATTAATAGAGCAAAATCCAGCAGGCGAACAGCATATCGACCCGGAAAAAAGGCAAAAAAAACCCCTAAGGCCATATACCTCACGATAGTAACTCCCCAGATAACCACTAACCTTATGATACAAGACACAACATAAAAGAAAAATACAGAGCTCCTAGGCTACCCTTTCAAGAAGGAATCACCGCACGTGCACCGGTGATGACAAGTCCACCAAAAGGTTGAACTTCGGATTCTCACCCCCAAAGCAAAAGCTTCAATCCACCATCTTCAGCAAGGACATGGCGCAGGCGCGCGACGACATAGCCTGATCAGAGATCTTGTGTTTCTACCGGAGTGCATAAGCTCGTCGTTGAAGCTGTCTGTACCATCCGCCTTTACTTGTCTATCGACACCTTGATAGCTGGATACCTCTAGAGGAGACAACGAAAGGCAAAGACGTCCCATACGGCCTGCCTCCCGCTACTGTCGCACCACCTTCGATCCAACAACAACAGGCTAAACTTGACACCTTCGACAGAGCCGTCGTGCATCACCTGCCGGTAGCAACCATGACTTGTCGTGCGTAGGGTCCGCCGGTAGCACATCAACCGGTGGCTTCACCTGCCGACGACAGGCACCGCCTGACAACTCCGAGAGAGGCTCATGTGTCACCTGCCGAGCCGCATCAAACCCGGTCCGTTGATGGAAGGGACGTCCCATACTGCCACCAGCCTCAGAAGGCCGTCACCATCTCGAGATCCGGACTCCGAGTCGCCCACACGACCCCGGAGTCCACCGCCGTCGAGGAAGAGGGGCCGCTACCCCGATTCCGGGCGCTACAGGGAGCACCCACCGCCGCACCAGCTGATGTCATTGCCCATACAACGGCAACTGCCGTCGCGATCCCGCATCAAGCGCCGTCAATGCCGGAGGAAGCTCCGGCCGCCACGCGCGTCCTGCGACGAGCCCGGACACGAGATCCCAAGATCCGATGCCTCCGACGTTGCCACAAGGATCCACCACCTGACCCGTCATCCCTGGCGGAGGGGACATCGCCACCATCTTAGTCGAATCCGGGGCAGCCGTCGCCATCGCCACCGCCAAGACCGGATTCGGGCTGGATGCCGCCGCTGCCATCTACCACACCCATCCTCACCTCCATCTTCTAGCCACGTCTAGCCGACCGGCACGCCACATCCAACCGATCCACCCGCGCCGCCAAGCGCCGCCATCGGGATCCGCCGTGCCATGATCTGCAAGACGCCGTCGGCCGAACCGTTGTCCGCCGCCGCCGACATCGTGGTGAGGAAGAGGGGATCTCGCCGCCGCCACGCCGACCGGATCGGGCGGCGGCTAGGGTTCGCTTCTACGCTTCGCCATGGAGCGAGCGAGAGACGACTCTTCTTCGGTTGATGTCTGTCGTGTCTGTCCCCTTTAAAATTAGGGGATAATTTCACTTCTCCGGCCTCTACACCAACTAGAGATGCATACGACTTTTTAAGTATGAATATTGGGATTTTTAATCTCAGTTACACATCGAGCCTAGTCCTTAATAAATGCGTGAGTACCAGGAAAACCCAGTTCTCAAGAATAAATAGGAACCTAAATTCGTCTCCGTGAGGATTTGAACCCAGGTGTTGGGTTTGTACATCCACTCCCCCCAACCACTTGAGCTCCTCTTAGTTGATGTAAATGTAATGAAATCCGCCCGTGTTTATATCAATTCGCCCGATTTGATCGAATTTCGGCCGGTTTGATTCGAGTTGTTGTCAAAATGTATGCGCCTAGCGTTGAATGGCGTCCTTCCGCATCCGTGTCGGCGGACTGGTCCCCTATCCGCGGATGGATGCAGAAGGAAATTTGCGGGTTGCTGTTGGAGATGCCCTTAGGTAAGCAACTTGTCGCACTGATGACTAAGAAAGAGAAAAGGAGTTCAAGAGTATTTCCTTCCACATATAATTTCTTTTTAGATATTTTGTAACTTATTGACTTTTTTTTGCGCAACTTATTGACCTTTTTTTGTTTATTAATTTCCCACCGACGGGCGCGTTGTCAAAATTTGAATTGCAAATGCTTTGCTTCCTGTATTCAACATGACGCAATGGAAGGCAAAGGCCAAAAAAAATTGATATTTTTAGAAAAGGGGCGTTGCGAGAATCGAACTCGCGACCTCTCGCACCCAAAGCGAGAATCATACCACTAGACCAAACGCCCTTCGATGACAACTTAGGCGTAACAAACTATATATTCGTAACAGGTGTTGCCATTTGCTTTTCCCTCCAAAACTTCTCCCCAAATTCTTAGGTTTCCCGCCTCCCTCGCCGCCGGTAAATCGCGTTTCTCTCTCTGCGGCACACACAGATTCCAATTGTTCCACTCTACGCACCTCGCCGCAGTCATGGCGGACGCCGGCGACGACCTGGACCTGCTCCTGTCGCTGGACGAGGACGGCGACCAGGCCGTCCTCGAGACCCCTCCGTCCTCCCCCTCGCGCCCCGCCGCCGCCGCCGCCGCTGGCTACGGCGCCTTCACGCCCCCGAGGGCCGTGGCGCGCCCGGGCGGCACCGACATGTCCGTCTTCCGCGACGCCGTCAAGGACTACATCGAGGCCGTCCCAGCCTCCACCTCCGGCTCGGGCCCCAGCCGCCCCAAGCTCCCCAAATCCAGCCAAACCCTCGTCGACACCTACTCCGGCCTCCGCATCAAGCACATGGCCGTCTCGCCGCTCGAGATCGCCAACCGCTTCGCCGACATCCGATTCGTCCGCATCTCCGCGTTCAAGTACGGACCCCCCGCCCTTCTCTCTCGTAGAAATGGACATTTGTACTCGGAAACTCATCGATTTGAGGGGGCAGGAGCCTGGCCGGCGGGGACTTCTTCTCCGGCTGCTGGGCGACCGCCGGCGTGGTGCTGGACAAGGGCACGAAGCGGGTGAGCGCGCAGGGGAAGGACTACAGCATCTGGAAGATGGGCGCGCTGGACGACCTGAGGTGTCGGTGTTCCTCTTCGGGGACGCCCACACCCACTACTCCGGCGGCGCCGTCGGCGACGTCTTCGCGCTGTTCAACGGCAACGTCCGCATGGACAAGGGGGTACTATGCTTACTCACATTTTTCTTTCCTACCTTGGGTGGATCAATTGATGCCTTGAGGGTGATGCTGAATTGATTCATTGTTGGTGGACGATGTTCTTGCAGGGGCAAGGGTTCTCTGTGAGCGTTGGCTCGGTGGGGCAGATGATGAAGATGGGCGTCTCGGCGGATTTCAGCATCTGCAAAGGGACGAGGAAAGATGGGATGGCCTGCACCATGGCCACAAACAAGTATGTACTTCTTCCTGAATGATGAGATTGTCTCTGAAAAACTGTCGTTGCACACTGCCAATAATAAGATCCAGGAAGATGTAAATCTAGAAACTACCGAGTACTGTCTGTACTTGGACACTGATGAAATCCTGAGGTCATCTCCTCTGAGATATTAACACTTGTCTGGAGTGCGATATGTGCGAAGACTGAAAAAAGAAATGAAGCCCATTTAGACACACCGTTGCCTCCCACCCATGGACTGATGCTCAGACCCTGGTCAAGGTGTGAGGGTCATGTTAACCATATCATAGATTAGCGGTGTGCATATTGTTTCTGAAAAACTGTAGTTGTACACTGCCAAAAAGATCCAGGAATATGTAGAAACTAGAAACTACCGAGTACTGACTCTACTTGAACAGAGGAAATTCCGTGGTCATCTCCTCTGAGATATTAACACTTATCTGGAGTGATATGTGCTGAGACTGAAAAAATGAAGCCCATTTAGACACACTGTTGCCTCCAACGGACTAATGCTCTGACCCTGGTCAAGGTGTGAGGGTCATGGCAACCATATCATAGATTAGCGGTATGCACATTGTCTTTCTGGTTGAGGACCATGATCAATTCGCACCAATCAAGGGTTCGGCGGGTTATTTGTATGGATTTTCCGATATGATTATCTAGGACTTGAATTGTGACTTGCTAATTAGGTTTAGCCTTGAAATAACCAGATTATTCAACCTCAGTGGCATTGTTGTTGTTGTTCTTGCATGATGAGTGTTGCTTTTTGATATGAAATTTTCAACAGTGGAAGCAAATTGTAATTGAATTCACATGGTCTTATGCATTTTTAGAGAGCCAATTTCACAGCATTTCATTTACACATTATGGCTAGGCCAAAAGAACAGATGTACATGTGGTTTAGATAAATGCTGTTTCTGACCCGGCCATGCACTGTTCCTTTTCAGGCGTAAGGGACCATACTGCAAATATCATTCATCGGTATGGGATATTAGTAACTCCCTATTTTGCATCTGAGGCAGATAGGCATGCAATGTTGATTAATTATGCGTGTTTCCTATTGGCAGAACACATCATCACAGAAGTACTCTACTGGCAGAGTGGAGCTTAAGGGTGGGTAAGTGAATCCCAGAAAGAACAATCATAGCTTCTCTTGTGTTCCAGAATGGTTCCTCATCCACCATTCCACATGATTCTTTACATTTTTTTATTCTTCAGAAACTTCCAGTTTGCTTCCAAACTTCGTTCCAATGGGATTTACATGGTCAAGCCTCCCTCAGAACGATCCGATCCGAGAAATCCATCGCGACCACTGAAAGTAATGTCAGTCGATGGTTTAAAAAGGGCTTTAAGGTATTTGAAGTACTTTCATTTGTTCACCTTTTCAGTTTATATCCTCCGATGAATATAAACTTCTACCGTGAACAAAATGATGGCGTGGACTGTGAAATAAGCAAATAATATTAGTTAGTTCTTGTACTGTCCAAATGTGACGTCAAGAGGATCCTCTAGCATATGTTGACAGACTAATGACTGAAAGTGTATCAGCCCTTGTAATAGCATGAAGTGAAGGTGCTTGTCATGCTAAACTGGTTATTTCCTAATTTTGACTCTGTCTTGCAGTAATGCGGATAAAGTGACCACTAAGAACAACTCTCAGGGTATAAGGTTCCTCTCCCATGTCACAGGTAAAAAACACATTCCCCACATTTCATTTGTAGCTGTGGTAGTTTGATGCAAGTTTCATCGACACACTGCAACTGCCTTAGATCAACTTTAATAAAAATGATTGTGTTCATCACATTGATGCAGAGGCCGGGGGTTCCAACCTCCCTTTCGATAAAGAAAAAAAACCTACACACTGCAAAATTTGCCGCTGTCACCTCGCAAGAATGGAAACTGATCTACCTTCTGCATTGACCAGGCGGCACGGAACCGAATCTCGTGGAGCAACAGTACTTCGACAGTTGTACAGAAGCCGATGTCGACCTGGAGCACCCTCTCGGAGAAGCTGAGCTCAGGCAGAAGGTGAGCCGCAGCATGCCCCCGGGTTTGTAGCCTTCACCGCTCCATGAAGCAATTCTTTTCAACCGAACGACCTTGATTTACGTGCAGGCCGGCATCTTCTGGCGCCAAGGTAGGAGCGCCCAAACCGGCCTCGCAGAAGCAGGAACAAGAGGCCAAGAGGAGAAAGGTGAACAACCCTTCGGGGAACACGATCGAGCTGGACCTAGGCAGCTCGGACGACGACGAGATCAACATAGTGCTGCGACGCTAGCTGATGGCATAGCTTGGCTGGCTCCATGGCCAAGCGGCTTGCTGCTTTCTTGTCAAGAGGCTGTAAATGTACACCAGAAGGAGCACACAAGGAAGGCCTACGGGATTGCCGCCGCGCCCTTCCACAGCGACAGCATAGGGAGTAGTCGAGGCCGAGGCGCCTATGTATGCATACTTGATTCCCTGTTTAAGGTTTGGGAATTCTGAAATACCAGGGGCGAATGTTTTCTGTTGCCTGTAATTGGACGTTGGACGAGATGATATGGATTCAGATTCAGTGCCTTGCGTGACCTTGTCAAAGGCCGACGACTGAACGGTGAGATAACCAAAGCCGTAGACCCAGCCTCGGCAGTTCAGCATGTAAGAGCAACTCTAGCAGACCCCGCATCCGCCCCCAACCCGTAAAATAACCGTCAAAATGCGGTACGGGCTGGAAAGCCTGCCCGACCAGACCCCGCTTCCTGCCCCGGCCTGCAAAAACTTTTAGGGGGCGCGGTAAATTTCCGGCCCCAACTCGGAAAAACGCGGGTTTCCCCTTTGCGGCTGTGGTGCCCTGCATCACAGAGAAGCAGTTGGCGGGAGGGACATTTCAGCCCGCGCTCTTTTCCCCCTTCCTTCCGCCACCGCCGCTTTGCTTCGCTTCGCCGGGCGATTCCGGCCATATCTGGGCGGAATCGCTCATGGGCCGCCGACACCCTCCCGCCGAGCCGCCGCACCGCCCCACACCCTCCCGCCGAGCCAGACCGCCTCCGGATCCGGGCGAGAAAAGCCGCCATTGGCCGGCCATTGGGATCGACCACCGCCGGGCGCACCACCCTCGTCGCTGCCCGGGACCACTCGCCACCGGTTAGTCCCTTTTTTGTGGTTTTCGCGAGCTGTGTAGTAGATTGACGCGCCGACGTGTGTGTAGATGGAATTGACCCCGTGCGAGAAGTTCTTGCTATCCGATTCGTCCGATTCGGACGACTCGGATGTGGAGACCATGCTTGCGACCTTTCGGCAAAGAACATTGGTCATGGCGCTTGCCGTGAAGGAGCATGAAGACGAAAATCAAAGAGGAGGCGAGGATCTACCGCTTGCTGCCCTCAGGCATTTCATGAATCGCCATCTTGAAAACGAGATGTTGATGCAAGATTATTTTTCGGAGAATCCTACATATCCTGCACACCTCTTCCGCAGAAGGTACCGAATGCGCCGATCTCCTTTTGTGAAAATTGTTGAAGCTTGCGAGGCAAATTGCCGGTATTTCACTCAGAGAAGGAATGCGCGGGCTTAAAGGGATTTAGTGCATATCAAAAAATCTCCGCAGCTATGCGGGTGATTGCATATGGCGTTCCGGCTGACTATGCCGATGAGTATCTTCACATTGGTGAAGATAGCACAATTGAGTCTGTGCGTAGATTTGCGAAAGTGATTGTCCGTGTCTTTGGTCCCGAGTATCTTCGGGCACCAAATGAAGATGACACAAAGGAATTGATGGCAGCTAATGAGAGGAGAGGTTGGCCTGGGATGCTAGGTAGCATTGATTGTATGCATTGGAATTGGAAAAATTGCCCCAAGGCTTGGCAAGGAATGTATTGTGGCAAGTCTCTGTGATGCAACAATTGTGCTAGAGGCCGTAGCATCCGAGGATTTATGAATTTGGCATTGCTTTTTTGGTATGCCCGGCACACTCAATTATATCAATGTGTTGCAACGCTCTCATTTGTTTGCTAGGCTTGCTAGTGGTGATGCTCCTGCTTGCAACTACACTATCAATGGGCATGAATACACAAAGGGGTACTATCTTGCAGATGGTATATATCCTCCTTGATGCACATTTATCAAGAGCATCAAAGAACCCAAAACAAAAAAACAATGTGAATTTGCAAGGATGCAAGAGGCAGCCCGAAAAGATATTGAAAGAGCATTCGGTGTTTTGCAATCTAGGTTTGCCATTGTCCGTGGTCCTGCTCGTTTTTTGGATAAGAAAACCCTGAAAAACATCATAACTTGCTGTGTTATCCTGCATAATACGATTCTTGAAGATGAGAGAGGAATGGACTTAGAATTCTTTTACGATAATAATGTGGGTAGCCGTGTCAAACCAGCTAGAGACCCAAACCACATTAGAGCTTTTCTTCAGACATACAAGGAGATTGAAAATGCAGACACGCGCTTTCAACTTCAGGAAGATCTCATTGAGCACCATTGGCAAAGGGCTGGACAGTGACTAATTTTTGTATTCATTTGTATTTTTATTCATGACAAGTTTTGTATTGCATTATTTTAAGTTTGCTACGGTGATTTGAATAATTATTTGTAATGCGGATGATTATTGTTTTATGTTTGATTTGAATAATTCAGTTTGTTTTCGATTGTTGAATTATGTTGGATTTGAGATTTGCGGGGATGCAACGACGCAAAGAGCGTAACTCAGATAGTCAATTCGTAAAAAACATATTCATGGATATATTTTTTACGGATTCGCTGGGGGTCTCAGATTCCAACATACGCCCGGCCCGCAAAAGCTGTTTTGCACGACCTGCATAATGCTGCTTTATGTGCCCGGCGTTATGGCGGGTCTACTAGAGTTGCTCTAAAAGGCAACAGAGTTGCAGATTTACTGCTAGAATCAACATGCACCCCCACAACAACAAAGAAGAAGTATGCCCAGGGTATTATAGCAAATCCGTACTAGTACAAGTGATGACATGGAGAAACGAAAGACGTTGCAGAAACGCTCTAAACTTGGCGACATCTTTTGTGATATTCGTACATCGACGGTGGATCATATGATGAGAGCTAAAGAATCTGCACACTAGGATCAACATCTGCCCTCACAAAACAGAAGCAAGTAAGGAAGAAAAAATGCTGAGCTGTGAAAGCCTTGGTGGTCATTGCAAAAAAAAATATACTAACAAGACGGCTTGGTGGAGCTGGAAGATAATGCTACCTGCTAATGCCCATTAGTCACCAACCCCACTTTCCTCTATATTGAATCCCCAATCAGGAGAACTGGATGAACAGATATTGATAGAAACACTCGAACTTCTCCGTATCTTTTGCCACTTCGTCACTTTCTTGGTTTGTGGGCAGTGGGATCCGTCATCGGTGCAACACAAGATGTTGACTTGGTTTGCTTAAGACGTCGTGGCATCGTGCGTATTCAGGTGGCTGTCCTAAATCTAAATATGTTCAAGAAAGAGGATAATGCTGGGAGTGCCTCAGTGTCGGCTGGGGTGTATATCAAATTAAATGGTTATGACTTCCGGTTTGTTCTCGAGGACGATGATTTCAAGCCCGATGATGATTTTATCCCTCGTATTTGGGAACACCATGATGATGGTCCCGACCATGGGGCTAACCGTGAGGAGGACTTGCCTGATCGTGATGCGAATAAAAAGGCAAAAAATTCTAGAGTCTCCGGTGCAGCTTTGTCTGAATCTCAGTCTGATGGGAGTGGGACCGCCCCAATGAACATGGATGATCATTTTTCGGATGCACAGAGAGTTTGCTCGCACACACCCATGAGCACCATTGAAGAGTCACGTACAAGTACCATTCCATCCATTGATGCGATGCATGCAGATAAATTGGACGCAAGCATTGCTGACCATGGCAATGCACACGCAGGCGTGGACCTTCCCAGCCGAGTCACTGCCATGCATCAGATTAATGGGGAGTTTGGTCCACCAGCTGCTGGCCTAGCGGAGACCGTCGGCTCATCTCCATGTCCAGCTGATATGCATGAGGCTACAGACCTCCTCCAGCCAATGGACGTGCCGGTTCAGCAGCCGGCTGTTGCTGTGGTCAGCCCACCCACGCAGGCTGGTCTGCAGTCTTCCAAGCCGTCTCACGATGGTACACAGATGGCGCCATGTGTTCGTCTCTCTGCACCGACTTCGTCTTCAACACCTACCATGTTCGCTACTGCTTCATCATTGTCGACGGATCGCCCGATGACACTGGTGGCTCTTATGTCTGAGGGAAGCTCTCCCCTTCGGCATAGTAACCGTCACCCCGTCTCCATTGATGGTTCTTCTCCGACCGATGAACATGCTATGGACAAGGCAATGCGACGTCAGGCTGCACGTAATTTGGACACCGTTCCAGGTAACTTATCCGCAAAATCTTTTCTTTCCTTTACAGATTCACGTATTTCTTCTAGCTTAAAGAATGTTGGATGCTCTATTGGAAAGAATGATAATGAAATTAATTTATCGGTTGGGGTGCTTAAACATATGGAGATTGACCGATTAAAGGTTTCTCCGAAGTGTAATGCCTCCATACCTAACCCCGAAACCGAGGAGGATGATGAAGCAGATGCCAAATATGATGGTCCGCTTATATCCCACTTGGTTGGTGAGGTTACCGAGGTTGGATTGGATGACGCAAGACCTGGGTCCATATTTTGTGACTTCACAGGCATTCTCAAGGAAATCTAAATCACACTCTAAAAAGAAACAAAAACCGCCCAAGAAGGCGAAGAGTTCCACACCAATCCGAGTTTCCCCATGAAAGGCATGTTTTGGAATAGCAGAGGTCTCTCAGACTTGGCTAAACATAAACACGTCGGTGATTGTGTAAGGGAACATGGATTGGATTTTGTGGCAATTTCCGAGGCTGGTAAGTGTGATTTTCGCCAAGATGTCCTCGATCACCTATCGGTGGTTTCGACTATGCATGGCATAGTCTACCAGCTCGTGGAAGGTCCGGAGGAATTCTTCTTGGTATTCTGACATCAGTTTTGGACTTGTGTGCCTTTTCATTTTGTGAATTTCATATAAAATATCACCTTATAAACAGAGATGACAATTTTACATGGACTCTAGTCGCTGTCTATGGGGCTGCCCAAGATGAGCATAAACCGGATTTCCTTCGGAATTGGTAAACTGGCGAAGGATAACCTGCACCCAATGCTTATTGGAGGGACTTCAATATCCTTAGATACCAGGAAGAGAAAAATAATGACCGTTTCGACACTCATTGGCCCTTCCTATTCAACGCTGTGATAGACAGTTTGGATCTTCGGAGGCGAGTATGTCGGGCGTCGATTCACATGGGCTAATAACCGATCTCAGCCGACATATGAGAATCTTGATAGGATACTCATGGATACCGAATGGGAACTAAAATTCCCTCCGGTAACCGCATTTGAGCCCTAGAGCGTATCGAGTATGCTATCGATCATGCACCCATCATTCTAGATTCTAAATCTACGAACCTAGCTGCACGTCGTCCTTTCAAATTTGAATTGGGATGGATGCACCGGGAAGGATTTGTAGACATAATCAAGAATGTTTGGGAGAGGCCTGTTGTTGGTCGTACACCTGTTCACAGATGGAACTTTAAAATGAGGGCCATGAGGCAACATCTCACTGGATGGGCGTAAACATACCAACGGGATATATAAAAGAAAAACAACGACTCGGTACCATCATTGATGACCTCGACAAAATTGCTTGAGACGCGCATCTTATCTCAACAAGAGATTGAATTGAAAAATCAATCTAATGAGAAGGTTGCACGCCTTTTAAGTAGAAGAAGAGATCAAATACTACCAAAGATCCAAAGTTGATTTCATTCTCGATGGGTGATAGTAATACAAGATACTTCCAATTGGTCGCCAATGGGCGTATAGGAAGAAATGTATTTACAGTCTCCAACAAGATGAGGGCGGATCAAGGTCAAGAGGAGCTCAAAAGTATATCACTAACTACTACAAATCTCTGCTCGTGGCGACTGGCGAAGGAACTTCACCCTTGATGAGACCCGAACAGATGATATCCCACAAGTCACGGCTGAAGAAAACGATATCCTTACATCACCATTCTCTCAAGAAGAGGTGAGAGCTGCGGTGTTCCAAATGGAACATAACAAAGCTCCGTGTCCAGATGGTTTTCCCGCAGAATTCTATCGTAATTTCGGGATATAATCAAGTCGACCTAATGGAGTTGTTTAATTGCCTTCATGCCGACAACCTTGACCTATTCAGACTTAATTTTGGTGAGATTGTCTTGTTGCCGAAGGTTAAGGAGGCTGAACGGATCCAACAGTTCAGACCCATATGCCTCCTTAATGTCGACTTCAAATTTTTACCAAAGTGGCTACGAATAGGTTAAACTTCGGTAGTCGACCATGTTGTCCGGCCATCTCAAACGGCTTTCATGCAAGGAAGAAATATACTTGATGGCGTAGTAATCCTGCATGAGACCGTCCATGAGATGCACCGAAAAAACATGAGTGGAGTAGTATTCAAGATCGACTTTGAAAAAGCCTATGACAAGGTCAAATGGTCTTTCCTCCAACAGGCCCTAAGGATGAAAGGTTTCTCCGATAAATGGCGCGAGTGGATCCATAATTTTGTAACTGGAGGTAGTGTGGCCATCAAAATCAATGATGATGTAGGCCATTACTTTCAAACAAAAAAAGGATTACGACAGGGTGACTCCATGTCACCAATGTTATTTAACATTGTCACGACATGTTGGCTATTCTCGATTGAGCTGCCGCCAAGCAGACGGCCAGATTGCAGGAGTAGTGCCACACCTTGTGGATGGTGGTCTCTCTATTCTCGCAATATGCCGATGACACGATTCTCTTTATGGAACATGACCTGGACAAGGCTCGAAACCTTAAACTCTTGTTGTCAGCGTTTGAGCAAATGTCGGGTCTTAAAATAAACTTCCATAAAAGTGAACTTTTCTGCTTTGGAGAAGCCACTCAGGCGGCGGCCGAATATGTTGACCTGTTTGGTTGTGCACATGGCCAATTCCCGATTAAATATTTGGGAATACCGATTCATTATCGGCGTCTCACCATTGCGGAGTGGAAGCATGTAGAGGAGCGGTTAGAGAAACGATTGAGCAGCTTGGAAAGGCAAATTGCTCTCGCTTGGAGGACGCCTGGTTTTGATTAACTCTGTCCTCACAAATATGGTTCTCTATATGCTTTCTTTCTTCCAACTCCCAAAGGGGTCCTGCAAAGACCGGACTATTTTAGATCCAGATTCTTTTGGCAAGGAGATGGTGAAAAGAAAAATATAGACTGGCCAAATGGAGTGTGGTTTGTAGGCCGAAGACCAAGGTGGCCTTTGGAATTCATGACTTGCAAATCAAGAATGAGGCCCTACTTAGTAAATGGTTGTTCAAACTTCTTGCGAGGATGGTGTTTGGCAAACCATGTTGCAAGAACAAGTATCTATGCCAAAAGGTAGTGTCTCAGGCATATTGGACACCTGGCGACTCGCACTTTTGGGCTGGCCTAATGGCGGCAAAGAAACATCTCTTTCGCTTTGGGTCTTTCGCGATAAGGGACGGGTCAGAGGTTCGTTTCTGGGAAGACATCTGGCTAGCCAATGCCAGTCTTCGAGAACAATATCTAGCCATGTACAATATTGCTCGCGAAAAAAATAATACTATTGCGCAAGTGCTCAGTTCATCCCCACCCAATATTTCGTTTAGGCGGGATTTGATTGCCCCCCGACTTATGTCATGGCACAATCTTTTATCCCGTCTGGATTCGATTAATATTAGACAAGGTCGGGATGTGTTTCATCGGAACCTTACTACATCAGGGTCATTCACGGTAGACTCTATGTACCGTGCACTCATGCATTACGAGGTACCGTGAGTAACAATAAGAAAATCGGAAGTCGAAGATTCCACTAAAAGTTAAAATCTTCATGTGGTATCTTCGTAGGGGAGTTGTTCTAACCAAAGACAACCTCGCACGACGCAACTGGCCAGGAAGTAAGAAGTGTTGTTTTTATACTCATGAAGAGACAATCAAACACCTCTTTTTCCAATGCAAGTTTGCACGTACTACATGGTCAATCATCCAAATAGCGTCAAATTCGTATCCGCCCACAAGTGTCGCCAATATTTTTGGTCACTGGTTGGACGGTATTCCAAATAGATTCAAAACGCTAATACGAGTGGGAGCATACGCCTTACTATGGTCGCTTTGGCTATGTAGAAATGATTTGGTTTTCAATGATAAAAATGCTTCTCCTTTGCAGGTTATTTTCCGTTGTACGCACTCGCTTCGTACGTGGTCTACGCTACAACAAGTGGAGTACCAACCGCTGTTCAAGGCGGTGTGTACGCGGTTGGAGCAGGTGGCTACGGTGGTTTTTACCCAACATGGGTGGCAACATAATCTCCGGATCGGTCCACCATCCCTTACGACATAGGCATAGTGTCGGTCTATAGGACTCTACTGTCGCCGATTTGTCGTTTTTTTCATTCATTTTGTCAGACTTTCCGTGTTGGGCTGTGTGCATCCTAGTTATGCAGAAGCCGGGTGTTACTCATAATGTTTTGTATCCGCTTGATGCTACATTTTGAGATAATAAAAGCGCCCTTTATCGAAAAAATATATTGTATGCACGATGGGGAGCGAACAATCCGGAGCCGCCATTATTAAAGTTGCAGAGCAACAACCTGCGGCACAAATAGTTAAGATATGACGGTGCTTAGCAGCCGCAGCGTGACCTAACCCCTGACGCCACAGTGCGCCGCTAAGCTGTATAAATGAAGGTGGAAGGTGCAGGCCTCCCCACTTCACTCAACGATCTACTAATCCAGTACAGTGGCATAGCAAGCTAGCTTCCAGTTCCAGGGGACCTGCGACAATGGCTGCTGCTGCTGCTGCTCCGGCGACGACGGCGGTGGTGCCGCCGATGAAGCTGGGCTCGCAGGGGCTGGAGGTGTCGGCGCTGGGGCTTGGCTGCATGGGCATGTCCGCCTATTACGGGCCGCCCAAACCCGAGCCCGACATTTTTGATAAAGGACATTTTATTGAATAGATATATCGAGGTGATACAATCGCATCGAAAGAAAGCCTGACCTCTGCATAGCTAGATGCACATAGTCAAAAAGTCGAAAGTGCCCTAAGAATAAAAATAATTCGGTACAAATCGAAGCAAATAAATCATGTCGAGGCTAAGGTGCGGTAGATCCTATCCGTAGATCACACCGCCATCCATGGGGGGTAGAAAACCTCCCTGGCCGAACGCCCAGCCGTAGACGCCCATCATAAAAGGTCCCTGTCCTCCGGCCTCTGCAGGATAGACCAAGTACGGAGCCATCGTGTACAAACATGAATAACCTGCATAGGAGATGAGACACATTTGTAAAGATCACATCATTCCTGGTAAGCCACAATGCCTAGCATAAGGCCGCCGCTCCCACGAGAATGTGTGCAGAAAATTGTTTATCAATACCCCATAACCAGTTGCCGAATATATTCCGTGCACTACATGGTGGGTATAAATTAGAAGCTACTTGAACTATGGCCCAAACTGCCCGAGCGAATTTGCACTCAAAGAATAAGTGTCTAATAGTCTCGTCATGTTGGCAAAAGACACATGTCTTAGAACCATGCCAGTTTAAATCGTGCGGATTATCTCTAGTTAGGATGACTCCTCTATGTAGAAACCAGAGGAAAATCTTTACGCTTAGAGGAATTTTGAGCTTCCACAATTTCCTGTTATCAACTGAAACATCACAATGAACCATAAAATCATACATAGATTTGACCGAAAATTTGCCATTCTGATGCAAGTTCCATCGAAAGACGTCCGGCTCACCTGTCAGTTGAATGTCCTCCAGACGAGTGAGTAATTCATTTCATGCTATCAGGCGAAGCCCGAGCCCGACATGGTCGCGCTCATCCACGACGCCGTCGCCGGCGGCGTCACCCTCCTCGACACCTCCGACATCTACGGCCCGCACACCAACGAGGTCCTCCTCGGCAAGGCGCTGCAGGGAGGGGTGAGGGCAAGGTGCAGCTGGCGACCAAGTTCGGCATCCTCGCTGGCGCCGACGGCGCGCAGGCGATCCGCGGCGACCCGGCGTACGTGCGCGCGGCGTGCGAGGGAAGCCTCGAGCGCCTCGGCGTAGAATGCATCGACCTCTACTACCAGCACCGCGTCGACGACAGCGTGCCCATCGAGATCACGGTGAGTGAGTCAACCTCAGTTCAACCCAATCCCGTTGACTGTCAAACCAACGCGCGTTGACCAAATGCACCAAACTGAGACCCGACGGTGGAAAAGTCAAATCTCGTAAATTTTAATCAAGTTTATGGAGAAAATCATTTACATCTAGAATGTCAAACACATTAGATTCGTCATAAGATACAGTTTCATATTTCATATATTTAGTATTGTAAATATAAATAATTTTCTCCACAAACTTGGTTAAACTTTATACTCTTCGAAAAATCTATAAACACTACATTATGGAACAGAGGAAGTACAACACTATCCATGAGAGAAATTTACACACTTGCTATCCACAGATGGGTGAACTCAAGAAACTGGTTGAAGAGGGGAAGATAAACTACATTGGGTTGTCCGAAGCATCGGCGTCGACTATCCAAAGAGCGCACGCGGTTCATCCCATAACCGCCGTCCAGCTAGAGTGGTCGTTGTGGTCGAGAGATGTCGAGAAAGACATAATCCCTACTTGCAGGTACGTACATTTTCATGCACAATCATGACATCTCAAGATCATTTTTGGTTTCCCAACCGTATGAATTTTGTTCCTGCTCATAATCTCAGGGAACTTGGCAATGGAATTGTGGCGTACAGCCCGTTGGGCAGAGGGTTCTTCTCTAGTGGGCCAAAGCTGGTCGACACACTGTCTGAACAAGACTTTCGCAAGGTTTGTTATAAGCATGTCTACCTACTTCGCTCTCTCGTGTATTTGAGAGACCCTTCTCTTTGTACAAGAAATCTTGATTTTGAGACTATTACTTCTATTCTAAGTTTCTAACCCAACAATGCTTCACACAGTTATTCAGGACTTACCAAGATTCCAAGTTGAAAACCTTGAGAAGAACACCATGGTATTTGAGCGGGTTAGCACGATGGCGGCGAGGAAGGGGTGCACGGCGTCGCAGCTTGCACTTGCCTGGGTTCACCATCAGGGGAATGATGTGTGCCCCATACCAGGAACCACAAAGGTCGACAACTTCAACCAGAATGTGGCGGCGCTGTCCGTGAAGCTCGCCCCAGAGGAGATGGCCGAGCTTGAGTCCTACGCGTCGGCGGATGTTGCGGGTGATCGCTACCATGATTTCCTGAACACTTGGAAGGATTCTGAGACCCCTCCCATGTCATCCTGGAAGGCCGAGTGACAACTTTTCGTGGGAACTGAAATAAAAGAGTTGCTTGTTTCTTAATTTCTCGTGCCACTGGAAGGTCTGTGTGTGTGTGTGTGTGTGTGTTTGCTTGATTACTCATGTTGTATCCCGAGAAGTATTGTGATCCGGTGTATGAATGGACTCTGGAAATAATGTACGGTGTGTTGTGGTCGTGAGTAAGTTACGTCCATCTGTTAAAAAGGGCCCAGGGACAAGGGGGAGGCAAGTCCGAATGCAAAATAACTCCCAACACATATGGCTCCTTTATCCGAACCATCCAGTTGCTCCGAGATTGTTGAATATATTGGTATTTTTGCTTGTATTCTCTCATCCACTTCACCTTTTTTTTTCAAGGACACACCATGGAGAGATGTACCAGTAACATAGAAGAAGAGTGAAGATGGTTGATACAACTGATACAATGCCCAAGAGCACGCCACACCCACCACAGTTACAACGACACACAACTCATCTTGTCCAACTCAAGCCATGAAGAGGCATGATGCCAAACACCTCGGAGCATGAACAAAACTCCATGCCCGACTGACTCAATGCACCCTTCACGCTTGGCGCCTAGGAGATCGACAGATGGACACTAAGAAACAATCGGACTTGAGGACGATGTCGTCCAAGAGGTACCGGCGACGAGGATGCACATAACACCCGAAGGCCCATGCTCACAACAACAACCAACTCATAGCGCCATGCGGCCCCAAACACTATGAGCCCGCCAAGTCAACAACACCAGCTTGCACTTCGGTCAACACCACAACCAACCATGCAGTCCTTCCAAGAAGGGTCGCCGCTGCACTGCCCCCATCGTCGGCTCCGACGAACCGGTCCTACGATTTCCCCTTGTGCCCGAGGGGACATCCAAGACCAAGACAATGCCTCCAAAGAGGAGAACACCCACACGCGTCACCATTATCTGCAACTGCTACCGCGTAAGGATTTCTCCCCAACCATGTCAGCCAAGAAACGTTAAAGAAAAGCAGGCTGGGTTGCGGGGAAGCAAGGCGCTGGCTTGGAGCACCACCGAGGAGAGGAGAGCCACACCTGTTGCCGTAGTGATGGTCGCCACCAGATCCACCACCGCACATCGAAAGAGGCCGCCCACAGAAGATCTGCATCAGTGGGGTGAGTTTTTGATTTGGGCGTATTGAGAGTACATGATATGTTCTTGGTGTGACCAAGAAGGTTGAGGAAACTGATATCTAACAACGCTATTACCGTATTCTTGTCAATGGCTAAAACATGAACCATGTGATCATAGTTTTCAAGTGTCAAAGTTTCTCGACAAACCCAAAATGTTTATCTCCTTCTGTCTGAATCAGAATAAAGGTAGATAGCTCGTAGAGTCAAAGCATTTTGTGCTTTCAATGACCGCCTTCACCAAACTAAAAAAACAAGAATCTGTTGGTGAAAACTATAAGCCCTTCAAAATTCAGTTGGAGGAACCCATACACCGATCAAAACACAAGATATTCTTCATGTTCATCTCCGATGAGATGACAAGGAACTTCGTTGTTGTAATTATCATGTTCCTATCAAAGGTTATCATTATCATGGTGCTACCTGCACATTAATATTGTCATGTGATGGCAAATATAGACCAAGATATTACAGTAGCATAGAAGAACACACCAACAATGTAAATGAGCGTGGTTGATCATGGGGTGCAACATGATCTGTAGCCGGTCTCACGACAATACTACTCTCACCCTCGCAAAAAAAGACAAGACTACTATCAAAATAATTTAGTTGGGTTTTCTGAAACAGAGGGACATAAATTTAAATCAGCCATCAACATAAAATGGTGGGAACATGTAACCATTGGAACATGCAGAAACAAAATTTAAGGGCAACTCCAATGCGAATCACCAAACACCGGAGCGTCCACCATCCAACCGTGGTCATCAAATGTCAACCGCTAATTTTTTCACTATGCCTAGAGTACTGAATGATAAATAGCACATATCTTCTTTGATAATTGAAAGATAAATATTCCAATGCAACAATAATTCAAATATAAATATTACAATTCAAACATAAAGTTTTGAAATAAAATAGTTTCGATGTGAATTCAACTTATTATTCTTACATATTCTCAACTAGATCATTCTAAAGCTGCTCATGAGTTCCAAGATAGCGAATCTGCTGATGTGTTTGGTGAAAATCCTCAAACGTCCTTGGATTATGCTTCGGAAGTTGGATAGGATCATCTGTCTCTTGAAATTCCAGAGCTTGGCGAACTCCCTCATTCTCATCCCCCACAATCATGTTGTCCAAGATCACGCAAGTTGTCATCATCTCCCACAATGTCTCTAGATCCCATAGTTTAGCAGGTCCATGAACAATCGCATAACAGATTTGGAGCACTCCAAATGCCCTTCCCACATCCTTTCTAGCACCTTCTTGTTTTGGGGTAAGTGAACCTTTTTGTTACCCGGCTCAGAAATGGTAACGACGAAGGTCGCCCACGGAGGATAGATACCATCACAAAGATAGTACCTCATGTTGTAATCATGACCATTGATGGTATGGTTGCACACAGGAGCTTTGCCTGCACACAACTGCAAACAATGGAGACCACCGCATCACATTGATGTTATTGTGAGACTCAGGCATGCCAAATAAAGAGTGTCAAATCCAGAAGTCTTGCGACACAACTGCTTCAGGAATGATGGTGGGCTTTCTGCAATGGCCTTACTATTGCCCATGTTGAGCATATGGTCGGCTCTTTCATTTTCGGTGTATGCATACAAGAATCTGAGAATGCCTAGAAACCCTCTTTATTCTCCAAGTGCCATGAGCTTTGTTGTATTTGCGGCATTTGGTTCTCCAAGTACTTTGGTCCAAACATCATGACCATTGTAGTAGGAAATCTTACCATGCATTAGAGGCATGTGCTTTTAGCCATTCGAAGGTACTCATTCCACGAATCTACGACCGTGCGATAGGCAAGCATCCTCATATCAGGCGTGCACTTCTGATAACCAGACAACCCAATGTTTCCAACAACACCCCTCTTCAGCTCGATGTAATCAACATAGACCCTTGCACCTTGCTATATGCGTTCAAACACATGTTCTCACATATAAAATCGGCGGCAGAAATAGGGTTCGAACAACGCATCGGGGGCAAAGGAGTCACCGTACAACATAATATGGCCTTGTGCCATCTGTCAATTCAACACTTGATGTCCCTTTGTTGAACCATTGTAGTTGAGAACGTGCTCTGCCACACATTCCGCATCTTCAAGAATCACCGTCATCATCGATATTTCATCATCATCTGACGAAGACGAATCCGTGAACTTGACGTAGTACCCCTCATTTGAATCCATTGTGTTTTCTTCAAAGTAAATAACAAGAACACCAAAAAAATTGGCAATAACATTTGACCGAACACTTGTCGGGCGTAGTATCCACCATGAGTAGTGTTGGCAAGGGCAGAGGATACCTAGGCCGTGGTTGATTTCAGGGTGGAAAGGAGGCGTAGGCAAAGCCTGCGGCGTCTGGATGGAGAGGGAGAGGTCCGACGAGGCTTGGATGGTGTCCTGGTGGTACAACAACGATGCCGGAGTTAGGTAGCATGGATACATAGCATATGAGGATGGACGGAACAAGGAAAAATACAGACTCCTGCGTTATCAGAATCATGTGTTACGAACATCTGGACGCCCACGAACATCACCTCAATTTGCTGTCAGTTTAGGGGATTTCAGACCGGTCCTGACCAATTTGATGACCCTAGTTGGATGACCAAAAGTGAGTGTCCGATCTGGACTTTTGCGAGTGATTAGGTGATCTATGTTAGAGTTTCCCTGAGATGCTAGGGTTGACATACTGAATATGGTGACGTGCAAATTGCACTACACACCACCGAACAAGGCAGAAGGAAAGCTTATGAGCACATGGAGAGGTAGCCCCCGAGATGCCAGGGTTGAACACAAACCTATGGTGGCAGCTCACCTGGAGCGTCGCAACATCATAACAACATGGATTCGCTACTCAAACTTGGAGCACATGCAGAGGAAGAATCTCAACGCATCATAGGCATGCAAAACGATATACTAGAACTAGCATTAGTTGCCAAATAACCAACAACCAGCACCAAACTCATAATAACCAAGTTCAAGAGTGTAGCAAAGTACACCACATAAAAATAACGAAGTCAGCCAAATGGTAAACCTCCCAGATCGACTGGAACCAGACCAATGTACTTACGGCTTAATACTAGCATAGTTTTGAACCACAAACGGTTAACGACTGCTCTCAGGCATCAACAAAGTCGGGTTTCCTTCCTTGCTAGTCATTTGCATTATGAGATAGTTGTTTCTTTAGTTATACCCCCTTGACCTTCATTTGAAGGCCCACTGGTTTTTCCTTCGGAGTTCATCCACTTCCTCTTTGGTGAGGTCGTTCTTGATGTTTAAGGTCTTGCGGATCTCCTCTGGAGTCATCTTCTTTATCATGTCAGCGACCTTCTGGCAGGTAAGATCCATCAGCCCCTTGATGTCCAGGTAGTTCGCAGCCTATCAAGGCAAATATAAGCATGATGGTCAGGTATCATACTTACACAAAAGAGACTAAACAAATAAGAAACATGAGCAACATAAACAAGATATATTTGCATCACTCACATAGTGAGGGAGCAGAACTTCATACTTAAACAAAATAGTAGCAAAAAATGCAAATGATGAGCTTGAAAAGTTCATATTAAGCAAAACAGTAGCAATACAACATAATGAGGGAGCAAAATTTCATACTTAAGCAAGATAATACAATACATATAGTACAATCTGAAGGTGAGTTGTCTTACATGATACTGAAACAATACCATACAAGCTATGCACACAAATGGATTGCAATATTGCCAATACAGTGCAGATGAATTACCCCAACAACATGGATAACCCAAAACAACTATGTACAACAACAAACCTACCAGCTAGGAGCAATAAAGAAATACATATTATATTACTTGCAAAAGCATATAATTAAACAATGAGAAACATATACTATAGAGCTATAAACACCAATAGATCACTAATAGTAGCATTCTCATATGTGCTAAATAAAAGACACCACAAAGCATCAAAGAAAGCTCACATGCCCTACAATCTGATGGGATAAAGGTACTGAATAGTTGAACACAGATGCATCCTAGGATAGCATTCTTGACTGATGATGCAACAAGAATCGAATATAGATGAAATCAAAGCAGTCCGATAAACCATCACAAAGCAACAACCAAACCATGTTGATATCTTACAGTCTTGCTGACCATTTCTATAGATAATCTGCCTTTCTAATAATGAAATGCAAGTCAGATAGTTCAGATTTCCAGCAAAGGACGAAATGCAGACAATCAAATATTATCACAATACTCTTCTCAAGTAAAGATAAGACTAGAGTAATGCAAATTAACTCAGGAAACAGAAATCAGCAATGTGTAGAAAGCTAGGATGCATTTAACTAAGCACAATACTGAAGTTTTTTTTGCGGAAAAGCACAATACTGAAGTTATATAAATGCAATTTACAGTGGTACAACACTGAAAACATTAGCATATCTAAGTAAACATATTAGCAAATAAGGCAATACACTTTAACCAATATCATCGAATAGCTCTTCATATAATAGTTGCTCCCTCCTATTGAGATTACAAACAATTAGGATCGCACAACCATGTAAATATGATGGCAATTAACCCAGAAATTAGAAAACATTAAAAAAATATAAAGGTCGACAACAGTCCCCCTTTTATCTATTAAAAAAATTTAATGAACCATTCGAATATTTCCCAGAGTACCTGCAACGAACATACAATACATATCATATAACAGAGTACCTGCAACGAGTCTACACTACTACCCAGTTCCTGACCCAACAATGCCATGAGACCCTAAAATCACGAGCACACGAAGCAAAAATCCGGGGTACAAATACCAACCGCTCAAAATCACAACAAAAACTGCTTCTAAATAGCAGGAACAAGAACCCTTGACGAGTACTAACTAGAAGGAGCACGGCTGGGAGGGTTGGATGGAAATCTCACCAAGATGAGGTCAAGAGGACGCGTTGTTCGACTTGATGAAATCCTTGTCGAAGGTCTTGAGGTCCCACTCGGAGGCCTTGGCGGTGGAGTCTGTGGGTTCGGCTCCGCTCGGACGTCTTGCTGCTTGCGATGCTTGATGACCATGGTAAGGATCTCGGCTTTGACGTTGGGGAGGGGGATGATGTTGTTGGCGCAGTCATCCTCGACCATGTGCTTGATGGTCTGTGACTCCATAGCCACCGTCTCCTCCACCAAAAACTCCACGCCGTCGGAGCTCCTCAACATGAGCTTCTTCTCCGGTGTCGCCGCCCCCGCATACGCCATTGATCTGGTCGCCGGGGAGACTAGGGTGGCTAGGTGGTACGAGGCGAGAAACCTTAGGAGAGAAGGCAAAGGGGGAGTTTGGGGTGGAGGGAGGGAGGAACTTTATTTTTGGATCGCGAAGGGGAAAGGTGGATTTTCTTTTATGGAATGGATAGGGTCTAAAATTATTACCATTATCATCTAGGGAAACACCGAAGATTCGCCCGGTCGCGTAGCTCCCTCCCATACGCCATGCTACACCCACCAATGCAAGGGCGCCACGCTACATCCACCAATGCCGTAGGCGCCCACGCTACACCCGCTAATGGCAGGGCGCCACGCGTCCTTGCAGGCCCATGCACATCCCTTCTCTCTTGCTTATCTTCTTTTCCCCCTCGTCGGACTCCTCTCCCCGATGCGGGCTCCGCTCCTCTCCACCGATGCTCACCGCTAATGTCGTGCTGTCTCTCCTCTTCCCCGATGATCGCCGCCATGGCCACCACCTCCTCCACCCCTCCCCCCGCGGGCATGGCCAGTGAGCTTTTTTCCCACCAGTCCACAAATGTTGCAACCGACGTGCTTGTCGCTGGAACTCACGTGGTTGCGCGCAACATTCCACAGTCATGGCTGCAAGCTCTTGTCCGAGGAGGCATAATTTTTGTTGACAAGATGCAACCGCGTGTTTCAATGAACATTCTTTTCTGGAACCAACAACGCAATTTCCTGGAACTGACTACTCATTTTGCTCGAACGCGAGGTAGACGGCCACGACCAACATATTTTTGTTGGAACCAGAGTTGTAGCCAGCAACACCGTCATCGTTTGTTTACAACCGTACCCAGCAAAAGCTACATCCGGATCCACGCAGAGCCGCAACCCTTTTCACGTGGGAGTTGCAACTGCTGACGATATAGGCGTCGATGTTACAAATGCAGAGGAGCTTAGGCGATGGTGACCACGAGCTACACGTTTTGCTGAAACCCGCGAATATGGATGTTGTAGTTGGCCATGAATAAAGGTACTACCGACAATTCTTTTTGCTACTGCCAATGAATTAGTTGGTACATCTATCTACAACTTAGCTGCGACCCCCCAGCGGCGAGACGACGGTTTTTGCTACAACCATGTGGGATTTTGCTAGTACCGTCGACGGCTTTTGCTACATCCATTCTTCACGATGACGAGATGCCGGTGGTGGGTTGATGTCAAATTGTCAATCCCGGCAACGAGATCCAGCGTGGGCCGGGGGCGGATGCCACAATCAGTCGCCGGTAAGCCGAAACCTCGACAGGCAAGGCGTGATGGCTTGCAACAACGACTCTTTTTTGGCTGGAACCGGTGACAGTGGGGAGCCCGACGGTAGCCATCACGTGAGCTCCTCTGCAATGGCTTCTCCTGCTGCTCCGGCGACGACGGCGGTGGTGGCGGTGGCGCGGATGAAGCTGGGCTCGCAGGGGCTGGAGGTGGCGGCGCTGGGGCTGGGCTGCATGGGTATGTCCGCCTACTACGGGCCGCCCAAGCCCGAGCCCGACATGGTCGCGCTCATCCACCACGCCGTCGCCGCCGGCGTCACCCTCCTCGATACCTCCGACATCTACGGCCCGCACACCAACGAGCTCCTCCTCGGCAAGGCGCTGCAGGGCGAGGTGAGGGGCAAGGTGCAGCTGGCGACCAAGTTCGGCATCCTCGCCGGCGCCGACGGCGCGCGGGCGATCCGCGGCGACCCGGCGTACGTGCGTGCAGTGTGCGAGGGCAGCCTCCGGCGCCTCGGCGTGGAATGCATCGACCTCTACTACCAGCACCGCGTCGACGTCAGCGTGCCCATTGAGGTCACGGTGAGCGAGTCAACCTCAGTTCAACCCAATCGCGTTGACTAGTCAAACCAACGAGCTGGTGACGTCAATAGAGGAAAATTTACACACTTGGCCTCCACCAGATGGGCGAACTCAAAAAACTGGTTGAAGAGGGGAAGATAAAGTACATCGGGCTATTCGAAGCATCGGTGTCGACCATCCGAAGAGCGCACGTAGTTCATCTCATAACCGCCGTCCAACTAGAGTGGTCGCTGTGGTCAAGAGATGTCGAGGAAGACACAATCCCTACCAGCAGGTACGTACATTTTCATGCTCAATCATGACATGTCAAGTTCATTTTTGGTTTCCCAATCGTATATTTTGTTCCTGCTCACAATCTCAGGGAACTTGGCATTGGAATTGTGGCGTACAGCCCGTTGTGCAGAGGCTTCTTCTCTAGTGGGCCAAAGTTGGTCGACACGCTGTCTGAACAAGACTTTCGCAAGGTTTGTTATAAGCATGTCTGCCTACTTCGCTCTCGTGTATTTGACAAATCCTTCTCTTTGTATAAGAAATCTTGATTTTGAGACTATTACGTCTGTTCTAAGTTTCTAACCCAACAATGCTCAACACATTTATTCAGGACTTACCAAGATTCCAAGCTGAAAACCTTGAGAAGAACACCCTGGTATTTGAGCGGGTTAGTGCGATGGCAGCGAGGAAGGGGTGCACGGCGTCGAGCTCGCACTTGCATGGGTTCACAACCAGGGGAACGATGTGTGTCCGATACTAGGAACCACAAAGGTCGACAACTTCAACCAGAATGTGGCGGCGCTATCCGTGAAGCTCGCCCCTGAGGAGATGGCCGAGCTTGAGTCTTACGCGTCGGCGGATGTTGCAGGCGATCGCTACCATGATTTCCTGAACACTTGGAAGGATTCTGAGACCCCTCTCATGTCATCCTGGAAGGCTAAGTGACAACTCTTCATGGGAACCGGAATAAAGAGTTCACTGTTTCTTATTTCTTCTACCACTCGAAGGTGTGTGTGTGTGTGTGTGTGTGTGTGTGTGTGTGTGTGTGTGTGTGTGTGTGTGTGTTTGCTTGATTAATCATGTTGTATCCCGGGAAGCACTGTGATCCCATGTATGAATGGACTCTGGAAATGATGTACGAAGTACTATCTGTTGTGGTCGTGAGTAAGTTAATTACGTCCATTTGTTAAAAAGGGCCCTGGGACAACGGGGAGGCAAGTCCGAATGCAAAATAACTCCCAACTCATATGGCCCCTTTATCCGAACCACCCAGTTGCTCCGAGATTGTTGAAGATATTGGTATTTCTGCTTGTAGTCTCTCATCCACTTCACCTTTTTTTTTCAAGGATACACCATGGCGAGATGTACTAGTAACATAGAAGAAGAGTGAAGTTGGTTGATACAACTGATACTAATGCCCAACATCACAACACACCTACCACAATTACAACGACACAGGACTCATCTTGTCCAACTCAAGCCATGAAGAGGCATGATGCCATACACCTCGGAAGCATGAACAAAACTCTTGGCTCGACTGACTCAATGCACCCTTCACGCTCGACACCTTGGAGATCGGCAGATGGACACTAAGAAACAATCGGACTTGAGGAAGATGTCATCCAAGAGGGGCCGACGACGAGGATGCACATAGCGCCCTGTGCCCACAGCAGCAACCAACTCATAGCACCACGCCTCCCCAAGCTCCGTGAGCCCACCAAGGCAAAAACACCAGCTTGCACTAAGGTAAACACCACAACCACCCACGCAGTGCTTCCAAGGAGACATCCAAGACCAAGACAATGCCTCCAAAGAGGAGAACACCCACACGCGTCACCATTATCTGCAACTGCTATCGCGTAGCACTAAAAAAAAAATACACTTCCGTGATGATACGTGTTTGTCACAGTCGGTCGCGTTTTTTGTCATGCATGTACATCCATGACGATTTTATGACAGAATCAAGATAGTCATACCTGTGCTGTCGTAGAAGTGTTCCATGACATTACCAAAATTATCATCACGGAAGTGTCCACTTCCATGACGATAAATCGCGCGTCACAGAAGTGAGGGTGACCGACACGTGGCATCCACCGTAACGGAACGTCGTTAAGCTATCGGGTCGGGTTTTGGATCCGATAACCCGTCAACAGCCCCGACCAATGGGGATTTTCCACGTGTAAAATCATCATTGGCTTGAGGGAAGACGTGTCGGCTCATCGTTGGGACAGATGTCATCCACTCATTGAATGAAGCCGCCTATGATAGGTCGACACGTGGCACGACCCAACGATGGCCCATTCCGTGAAAAAGGTCGGCCCGATAAAAATTAGCGAGCCGGCCCATATAAGGCCTACTTGTGTCAGTCCATTTAAGCCCACGGCCCATACGAGATGTGCCAATTCGGCCCGTCAACGGCCCGTTAAAGATTTGACACCATTGCGTACCAATCGTCGATTCGAGCACATTAATGTACCGCTATATAATTGGACTCAATATCGGCCCGATGAGATTTCGGCCTGTTAACGGCCCATTTAATGGATGGGCCAATTTTCAGGATGTACATCTTCGGCCTTTTAGCGACCCATTTAAATGTTGGGCTAATTTTCGGCCCGGTGTGTCTTTCAGCCTGTTGACGGCCCATAAATATGATGGGCCATTTGTAGCCGGACACGAGTTTCGCCTTTAGCGGCCCATTTAAGTGTTGGGCCAATTTACGGCCCGGTGTCACTTTCACTGTTGACGGCCCATAAATCAGTTGGGCCATTTGTAGTCGGAACCTGAGTTTTGGCCTTTTAGCGACCCATTTAAGTGTTGGGCCAATTCCGGCCCTGTGTGCCTTCGGCTGTTAACGGATCATAAATGAGTTGGGCCATTTGTAGTCGGACCTTAGTTTTGGCCTTTTAACGGCCCATGCCCTTCATGGTCCAATACCAGCCGGTTTCTCTTTCGGCTGCTAAAGGCCCACAACCTGATTGGGCCATTTACAATAGGACACGACTTTTCGGCCTCTTAGCGGCCCATGCTCTTCATGGTCGATACAAGTTCGTTGTTTCTTTCGGCTGCTAAAGGCCTACTGATATAGTTGGGCAATATGTAGCCCAAACTTAATGTAACGGCTCGTTAATGGTCCGTGAAATAAATTGGGGCCACCGTTACCCGCTTCGATGTCGGCACATTAACGACCCGGAGGTAAGAGGGGCGACCATTAACTTCGGCCTAGTAACGGCCCATTAACTTAATGGGCCCACTAAAGTTCATTACATGTCTTTAGGCCAAATTAGATAATTTGAGCCCATTACGACGAGCAATTATGCACAAGGACCAAAACCGATCAAGCAAAGATACGGCATACGAGAGAATAACGTTGCACATCCAAAGCATATATTACAGAAATTACATCCATCGGGCAATCAAATATTGATGCGGTGCAAATAAATGAGAGAACCTAACCATCTACAACGTCACAATCTGCAACCTCAAAGACAGATGACGCCCATAAGCATGTGGGCAAGTTCTTGCTGCTTTGCTACTTGTCTCAAAACAGTGATCGGTTGTTGTGTCGCATACGACTCTGCACCTCCGATTCATCCACCATTTCCATCATTGCTTGACCATTAATTGGTTCACAAACATACATTTATTCCATTGCATTCGAGGCAGAGGATACCGAACATATTCAGGATGGCGATTTTGGTGCTTGTATTATTGATAGTGGAGAGTGTCTAAACCTTTGCATCATAACATAAATTAGGACGGAACCAAACAGATTAATCATGAGTTATTGCCATATTACGGCCTAGATTTACCGGAAAGAAACAATGGGGTTGCCTTTTGCTTTTCGAGTTTGTCTTCTTATCTTGACTGCACAAAATTAACACACTAGCATTGCTATCATTGGCCAAGTCGGATAATAGGAAAGCAACATTGACACAATGAGCGTTTGGGCAACTAGCCTACAACAAATTAACACAATATGGCATAGCTATCATCAGCCGAGTAAGGTAGTACGAAAGCAACATTGACACAATGAATGAATGGGCAACGGAGAAGCACTACAATTCAGTAATGTGCGTGATATGAGATAGTACATTCATGCATTTCAAGATGCAAAACTACCAGACAGTTTTCCTTACAAAAATCAACATTGGCGCCTTTAACATTTTGCTACAACTAATTTTAGATCAGATAAAGGTTAGATTCATACCAATTAACAAAATACATGTTGATGTAAAAATATAGTGATATACAACAGGTACTTACATCAGCATTGGAGCACGAGAATTCCATAAGATATTTTCCTCGAATCTGATCCCAATGGAGGAAGTCTTCTATCGTTTAACCTTATTTTCTAAAAGAGAGATGGGTAAGAAACATGTAGAAAATATGATCGAATGCTATAAAATTTCATGACGCGAGGATACGCACACGCTTCTTAGAATGGAGTTGACATTCTTTTGCTTTGGACCGGGCGGACTAGTTCTTTGTACTTGGAATCGCTTATTATCGATGGGAGTTGGGTTTCTCTGTCTTTGGAGCGATATCTATGAAAAATGGAGTTGGTTTATTATCTCTGGCGTTTGGATCTTTTGCAAAGACCTGGTTTGTAACCCTTGATTCTAACATAGCCGTCTTCCCTTGCATGCCTTATATAGAAGAATGGTGATTCAGTTATAAAACATGCTACTGAGAGATGGAATAGGTCTTGAAGAATAGAAAGGCATGACATATTGACATGTATTCCCCCATCCAGGAAATAAATGGATGGGTCTAGGCGTATTCAGTTCTAGATACATCCGGTTTATCCATTTCTGCGACATTTAATCCGGACGGAGGGAGTATGATGTAAGAGCTAGGGATACGACAGGACAACACAAGTAAAAAAACCTGAAAAATCCACTGCAGAACCAAAGTATTCAAACCCACCGATATGAGATAGTACACTCATGCAACTCGGGATGCAAAACTACCGTGCAGTTTTCCTTACAAAAATCAACATTGTGGCCTTTAATCATACATTTTTCTACAACTAAATTTAGATCGGATAAAGGTTGGATTCAAGCCGATTAACAAAATACATGCCGATGTAAAAATATAGTGATATACAACAGGTACTTACATCTACATTGGAGCACGGAGAATTCCTGCAAGAATCTTTCCTCATAAGCGATACCATTGCGTAAATTCTTCTATCTGATAAGCTTATTTTCTAAAAGAGAGATGGGTAAGAAACATGTAGAAAATATGATCAGCATGCTATAAAATTTCATGATGCAAGGATACGCTACGCTTCTTAGAATTGAGTTGACATATTTTTGCCGGACCGGAGCGGACTAGTTCTGTGGCCACTTTGGAATCTGCTTATTATCGTGAGGGAGTTGGGTTTCTCTGTCTTTGGGCGGTATCTACAAAAAGCTGGACTTGGTTTATTATCTCTGGCGTTTGGATCTTTTGCAAAGGCCTTGTTTGTAACCCTTGATTCTAACATAGTCGTCTTCCCCTTGCATGCCTTGTATAGAAGAATGGTGCTTTAATTATAAAACATGCGACATCGAGAGAGATGGAATAGGTCTTGAAGAATAGAAAGGCATGACATATTGACATGTATTCCCTCCATCCGGAAAAAATGGATGGGTCTAGGCGTATTTCAGTTCTAGATACATCCTTTTTTATCCATTTCGGCAACATGTAATCCGGACGGAGGGAGTATGGTGTAAGAGTTAGGGATACAACAGGACAACACAGCAAAAAAAACACTAGGTGAATGTAAAACTATATGCTAGCAGAATATGCACAGAAATAACTAAGGCAACATACACGTGTATGATTGGGAAAATAAGATGGCATTGCAACAGAGCACTAGAACAACACTTCAATGTAAAAAACATGGTATGGCAGAACGGATGAAGTACATCTTGATGAATAACAATGCATAAGATATTGAAGCATGATGTCCAAATTAAGCAGATGGCATTGCGATAGAGTAGAATGACAAGATTACTTGAATTTGAAAACATGTTATCATGAATGGAATAGGTCTTGAAAAACAGGAAGGCATGACATATTTACATGCATGATCAGCATGCTAAGCACATGGCATTGCAACAGAGTAGATACACTCCAGGATATTATATGCATGTTGTACCCATATCATAGGCCAAGTTAGAGCAAGGTCCTTGTGGGGTGAAGAGGATTCATCATCTTTCTGCAAGTCTTCTGAAGAACTGCCTTTAAATTTTCCATCATATTGGGTATCATTGACATCAAGTTTATTGGCCTTTACATTGCTCCGTGAGGTTCTTGTGGATATATCAGTGTGTGCAATTATATCTGACATGCATTGAAGACAACTAGTAGTTAGATTTATGTAATGAGTGCACAGAGGATACGACATAAATAGTAGGGCTGGGGTTAACTAGCAGCAACAGGTCTCATAAACTAAAGGGAGAACAGGATGAAAGCTACGAGAATATGTATCGTTTGTACTCGAGATTAACTAGATGGCACACAAAAGTATTAAAGAACAACATAGGTAATACTAGAAGTGGTATAATACTATAATCACCAGCTTGTGGGATAGCATTGGCTGATGGATGATAACTATGGAACAACGTTACCTAAAGAACAAGTATCTTAGCTAAACTATGGAACAGCGTGAACTCCTGAACAAGACCCGTAAGAGATCAGCATGAATATATAGTGAAATGTGATGATCTATTTTACATGCTTAGATGAATAACAAAGCCATAAATGTTGCACACAAGTAAGATGAGGGTACAACCTATCTGGCTGCCATCCATAGGAGCGAGCATCATGTGCTGACTTGTCGACGACCCTGCAGTTGTTGTGGCTGTCCATGTCGGGCACGCGCATTCGATCTGAGGAACTGCTGAGTGGGGACTATAGCTCCCTTCCGGTGTATGCTTTCCTCGTTGGAGCAACATTGCGGTGAGTCGGAAGACGGTGTGTGCGAAGATGCAGATAATGCATTATGTTAAGAACGACACATCTCTTTGATCTGAAGAAATACACTAAGAGATCAACAACAAGGTAGGAGAGTGGTCACACGTCTGCTGACTGAGACTAAATTGGGGTCACACGATTTTATTTTATTTTGGTACTGTCCAATCTACGCCGGATGGCTTGATGGCCGTCTTGTGCCTCCCGGCTGACACTGTTCGGAATCTTCCCCGAAGAGCCAGCGACCAACGGCAGAGTAGCCTGCCTCCACCATCCGTAGCCCCGACCAAAACCCGCCTCCCGCCCCACATCAAGACTGCCAGTGGTTGCGCCACCGGCCAATCCACAAAGTCTCCCGTCATCCAGATCCGTGGCGGCAAGTACCTTGAACCCACGCAACTCTAAAAGATAGCCATCTAAGCTACCGCTCATGGCGAACTTGCGGCCCCGCACCCTTACGTTAGACACCAGCCAACCGGCAGCCTAGGAGCTCCGCCGCCTCGAGGGGTGCTGCTTCCCATTGGGAATCGATTGGCCCAGAATAAAAATTCAGAGAAATGACGCCTAAACACTACAAGAAATATGTCAACTTATGACCTTCTGTCAGTGACCCTCGAAGAATTGGTCATAAATTTATGACCATTTCAGACCAATTGGTCAAAAGCTGTCGGGGGCTCCAAACCCTAAACCATTGCGACCATTTTGGTGGAAAGGTCGTAATTTCCTCACACGAAAAGGTCATAAAGCAAATAGCGCTTAGTCCGCTGCCTTATTTCTAGTTGTTAACGACCAATATAGATGGTCATAGCCTTGTAAATTGTGGTGGGTTGCTATGACTAGGCGCCACCTCATCAGTTTGCCTATGTGTCATGTCCATGTGGCGGTTTTGCCCTAGGTTGTGAAGCAACCTATATTTCTATCATTCCCAAAATTCCCAAAAAATCTCATAAATTCTTTGGGTCATATCTTCGTCAAATATGTAAAAACCTTCCTTGCCTAGTTCAAAAATAATTCAAAATATTCATTTTCTTATTCTGTTCGGAGTAACAGTTTGTGAAGGAAGTACCACTTTGGCATGTCCAAATAGTATCCATTTTCTACAGTGCTTTCCTATGCCCAAATAACCATCCTCCACCAAATGCCAGCTCAATCCATTCATTATTTTGAGCCGAGCTTCAACATTTGTATTTATGTCCAGTGTGGTGGTTTGCAAAGCAAGTACCACCTAGGCTCCTCCTTTTGAGCTGAAAATTTGTGAAGACGGTCTTCTTAGTAGCTAATCATCCTCAGCCAAAACTCACGCCCATTAGCCATGTACATTTCCCGTACCGCTAATCAAACACTTGGCTGCTTATTCATGTTTGAGCATCGATCGGTCTCCTCGTGAGAATCTTATGTTGTGATTTTCTTCCTAGAACCTACCTGCAGAGTGCCCAACCCACTAGACATACCTAGGCCGCCCAGAACACATGGCAACGCTACGGTCACGCGGTGACCACCACGGCGAACATCGAGCTTCTGGCAGCTCTAGAGTTGGGGCCCTCGGCCATCATTCAAACCTTGATGCCTCGCCATCAAACCATGTATTTCTGATTAAATAGATACTTATTTACCTAGAAATGATTTTTGGAAAAATAAAGAGCAAACTATGAGGCATTTGCAGTTCAAATTTGACCCGCTTTCCAAGCGAATCGGCGGCAATTTGTCTTTTTTCACCAAAGGTGGATCAAAACTTTTTCACCCAACCGCTTTTGTCAATTGTGCATTATATATGGCCTAGTATTTTATAAAATTGATTTGGTCCATTTTTGCAACAATTATTTGGTAGTTCCTTCACAAAAACCTCCTTTTGGGCACTCGGAAAATGGAAAATGGTTTTTTCGTCCAAAGAAAATGAAAACTTCCTTAGGCAACATTGTTTGGAATTCCAATATGTACCCTTGTGCACAATATGAGATCATTTGAACAAACTATGCCATGAATGTGGCCATAAGATTGATCATTTGGCTTGAAAGCCATTGATCTCCACACGTGATAGCTCGTTTCTGAGAACACTTTTTAAAAATAATTGCCGTATTACAAGTTTGTTATTTTTCCTAGGAACTTGGCCACATATAATGACACAATGCGAAGGTTTCCAATTTTTGATTTTTGTTGAATTTTTATGCCCGTTTCAAAATGCGGTCAAAACGGCGGGCTTGACCGTTCCTAGCTAGTTGTTGAATCTTGGAATTTTTTGGCGTTTCTCTGATTAAATAGGTACTTATGTACCTAGAAATGATTTTGGAAAAATAAATAGCAAACTATGAGGCACCTACAGTTCAAATTTGACCCGCTTCCGGTTTGAATCGGCGAGAATTTGTCTTTTTAACGTGAGGTGGATCAAAACTTTTGACACCCAACCATTTTGTCAATTGTGCATTAAATATGGCCTAGTATTTTAGAAAAATGATTTGGTCCAATTTTGCAACAATTATTTGGGAGGTCCTTCACAAAAAACCTCCTTTCGGGCACTCGAAAAATGAAAAATGGTTTTTACGTCCAAAGAAAATGAAAACTTCCTTAGGCAACATTGTTTGCCATTCCAATATGCACCCTTGTGCACAGTATGAGATCATTTGAACAAACTATGCCATGAATGTGGCCATAAGATTGATCATTTGGCTTGAAAGCCATTGATCTCCACACATGATAGCTCGTTTCTGAGAACACTTTTTAAAAATAATTGCCGTATTACAAGTTTGTTATTTTTCCTAGGAACTTGGCCACATATAATGACACAATGCGAAGGTTTCCCAATTTTTTGATTTTTGTTGAATTTTTATGCCCGTTTCAAAATGCGGTCAAAACGGCGGGCTTGACCGTTCCTAGCTAGTGGTTGAATCTTGGAATTTTTTTGGCATTTCTCTGATTAAATAGGTACTTATGTACCTAGAAATGATTTTTGGAAAAAATAAATAGCAAACTATGAGGCACATACAGTTCAAATTTGACCCACTTCCAATTTGAATCGGCGAGAATTTGTCTTTTAACCAGAGGTGGATCAAAACTTTTGACACCCAACCATTTTGTCAATTGTGCATTAAATATGGCCTAGTATTTTATAAAATGATTTGGTCCAATTTTGCAACAATTATTTGGGAGGTCCTTCAGAAAAAACCTCCTTTCGGGCACTCGAAAAATGAAAAATGGTTTTTTCGTCCAAAGAAAATGAAAACTTCCTTAGGCAACATTGTTTGCCATTCCAATATGCACCATTGTGCACAGTATGAGATCATTTGAACAAACTATGCCATGAATGTGGCCATAAGATTGATCATTTGGCTTGAAAGCCATTGATCTCCACACATGATAGCTCGTTTCCGAGAACACTTTTTATAATAATTGCCGTATTACAAGTTTGTTATTTTTCCTAGGTACTTGGCCACATATAATCACACAATGCGAAGGTTTCCCAATTTTTTGATTTTTTTGAATTTTTTATGCCCGTTTCAAAATGCGGTCAAAGCAGTGAACTTGACCGTTCCTAGCTAGTGGTTGAATCTTGGAATTTTTTTGGCGTTTCTCTGATTAAATAGGTACTTATGTACCTAGAAATGATTTTTGGAAAAAATAAATAGCAAACTATGAGGCACCTACAGTTCAAATTTGACCCACTTCCAGCTGAATCGGCAGGAATTTGTCTTTTTAACCAGAGGTGGATCAAAACTTTTGACACCCAACCATTTTGTAAATTGTGCATTATGTATGGCCTAGTATTTTAGAAAAATGATTTGGTCCAATTTTGTAACAATTATTTGGGAGGTCCTTCACAAAAAAACCTCCTTTCGGGCACTCGAAAAATGAAAAATGGTTTTTTCGTCCAAAGAAAATGAAAACTTGCTTAGGCAACATTGTTTGCCATTCCAATATGCACTCTTGTGCACAGTATGAGATCATTTGAACAAACTATGCCATGAATGTGGCCATAAGATTGATCATTTGGCTTGAAAGCCATTGATCTCCACACATGATAGCTCGTTTCTGAGAACACTTTTTTATAATAATTGCCGTATTACAAGTTTGTTATTTTTCCTAGTAACTTGGCCACATATGATGACACAACGCGAAGGTTTCCCAATTTTTTGAATTTGTTTGAATTTTTTATGCCCGTTTCAAAATGCGGTCAAAACAGCGGGAATGACCGTTCCTAGCTAGTGGTTGAATCTTGGATTTTTTTTGGTGTTTCTCTGATTAAATAGGTACTTATGTACCTAGATGATTTTTGGAAAAAATAAATAGCAAACTATGAGGCACCTACAGTTCAAATTTGACCCGCTTCCAGCTGAATCGGCAGAATTTTGTCTTTTTCACGAGAGGTGGATAAAAGATTTTGACACCCTTACATTTGGTTAATTGTGAATTAAATATGGTCTACTATTTTAGAAAATTGTTTTGGTCCAGTTTTGCAACAATTATTTGGTAGGTTCTTCACAAAAAACCGCATTTTGGGCATTGAAAAATGGAAAATGATTTTTAGTGCAAAGAAAATGAAAAATTCCTTACTCAACATTTTGGTCATTCAAGATACAAACTTGTTCACAATGTGAGACCATTTTTTTAATTTTTCATGTGCAAAAGTAGAAGAAAACAAAATAAAATACACAAATCACATATACTTCATTCCCATTGGTGGAGTTGGTTTGACACGGATTGATGACATGGCGCCCATCCATCCATCCATCATCCCACATCCATCCATCCATTTATCTATAGAGAACAAAAAAGAAAAAAGAAAATGAAAAGGGGAAACCCCACAGACCCACCCACCCCAATCCCACCCCTCCCACACCCCCTCTCGTCTCCCACCCACCCCCGATCCCATCCCTCCCAAACCCTAACTCAAGCACTCCTCCTTCCCGGCTCGTCGCCGCCGCCACCTCCTCCCCGTCCCGCAGCGGCGCCCACCCAGATCCGTGTTCTCCCTCCCAGATCCAATCCGGCCTCCCGCCCTCCCGCCCTCCATCTCCATTCCTGCGCCCATCCACCTTGCCCTCCCGCCCCGGCCATCTCCATTCCTGCGCGCGTCAGCCACCTCCCCTCCCGTGAGTTCGACCCCCCTCTCCCGCGCCCATCCACAAGCCTCGCGATGGATGTTGCTCTGCAGACGCCAAGGCCACCACCGCGTGCTCGCCCGCAAGCAATTCGTGCTCGAGGTCATCCACCCGAGCACCAAATCCTAACCACCCGTGCTCGAGGTCAAACACGTGGTCCTGCTCTGCAAGGTTCGTCGAGCGCATCTCCGCCAGGAGGGAGGCGCCTCGCCGTCTCCTCGCCCCGACCGCCCGGCCGTCGGTAAGTAGTCCCTCCCGATCCGCCCCGCTCGCCTCCTAGCTGCCCGCGTCTCCGCGCTTGGGCCGGTCAGATCGCTGACCTGCTTGGCGCGCCTCCGATTTGGATCTGCCCGATCCTCGGCGGCGGCTCGGGCGCCTCCTTGAGCAGGGGCCCATCCCGTCGGATTCGGCCGCGGCACGCCTACTGCCTGCCCGTGCCTACGCCCGGCTGGCCGACGGTTTAGTCAAGCCTAGGTGCTGTCTTCGTCGAGTCGCTTGTTGTCGGTGCTCCGGCCCGATCTGCCTCCAGCGTCTTTGCTGGGTGGCCGAGCTCGAGATCTCGTAGCAGCGTGTCCTGCCAAAAGGGGAGGCTGGGGATATATTTTTTTTTAATGCGTCGAGTAGATTCGTGTTGCTACTTCTGCAGTTCTGCTAGTCGCTCTCATTCATTCCTTGTTTGAGCTTCCGCATGTGCAACTGCTTGCTTATTGCTGACACGAATTTACGGAGAAATCCGGCTCTAATCCTGTACATGTAGATAGATTTGTCAGGGATTCGATCCTTGCTTGAGAAGATAGCACCACATCTGGCTAGTCTTACTTTTAAGGCACGTTTTGCCTTTGAGATACGCTGCAATTTACTACTTACAAGTTGTTGGTTGCTCTGCCTTGTCGAGTTCTTGATGACCATAACCATTTGCAGCTCGTCGTTGGTGGTTCTGGCAAGCAAGTGAAGCCCGGTGGCATGGCGGCCAACCTGCCCTTCTGCCCGCCAGCGTGCAGCTCTCTAGTTCTCTCATGTCTGCTCAGACGCATACGCACGCTTACGCCCTCTGGTGACTTGCTACGCACACCTTGCAACAACGGTAGAGATGCCTTTCATCTCCCTTTATCTTTATTGGTCATGGGGTGGTGCTGCTCCTCTCCCTTTCTCGGATCAAGAGCTGCATTATTCCCAAATAAATCTGTGCTTCTATTTAGATTACGCCCATAACATGTTTGATGTTATGCTTATGAGGAGTTGAACTTCATTTTTCCAGGTTCTTCTTTGGTGTATCGGGCTGGTGTAATTTGTTTTCAAAAGTGAGCTTGTTATGCAGTCCAATTCATCCGGGAAAATTAACTTAATGGAGAGTTCTTCGTGATGTTGCTTGCATATATTTCTTTTGTCTAACAAAGCTGGATGCTTAAATTTTGGATATAAACATTGAGTAGGTGCTAAAATGTTTTGCTAATAATAGTTTCCAACTTGCTTTTAGCAGAATTACATAACTATAAAAACACATCAAAACTATTATAGCTCAATCAATTTGCATATTTTAATTATGTGTACTCAAAATTGAAGCTATTATCGAATTGTGATATTGTGCATTGGCTTACTTTGAACCCTTGTGCTGGCTAGAAATGCAGAATTGTGATATTGTCTTTGGGAGCACTCTTGCTCTGATCATTAGCTCATAAGCATCGAGGCCATATGTTTTCTTATAAGCAAACTATATTGATGGTTGCAAGATAAATTAAAATATACTAGTGCTACCTTGAAATGTCAAATACATGTTCGCTCTCAAATTTGGGATATTGGATTGTACTTAGTTATGTGACTCGTTCATGTTCGCTGCTTGTTAAGTGATTACCTTTATGTACTTGCTACAAGTAAGATGGTCAATACATGCTTGTTTTGTATCTATTCCGAACAGTTTGCTTGGTCGCTGATGCTTGATGCATGTATAATGTGACTCACACATCATGAAATCTGAATAACTTTGACATAGTTGCTTCGTTATCTTGCCTTTGGGTTGATACTTGTCATTTTCCCTTCCCAAATATATCTTAGTTTTGCTGTTATGAGAATGCTATATGCATAGTTTCTTATTAGATCTCAAATTCTGCAGCTATTTTTCATTGTTAGGAAAATGTTGTATGCACGGCTTCACTTGATTATATTGCTAACTTTTACGATATATAACTCGCATGAATTTTGGCCTTAATTCGTCAAAAGTTCTTTGTACAAGGAACTGCAGGAGAAGAATCCTAAAGAAAACTTGCACCCAACAATGTGTTTTAGCTCCACGAGCGGGACATATTAATATTTAGCTGTATTTTATATTTCAATACCTGATTTGTACCGCTGTGATTGTAAAGTACCTGCCATGATTTGGCTGCCGTTTGAAAATTTATGTGTTATTAGCTCTGTTTGAATCAAGTTATTGGTTATTGCACAAATTGAGAATTGACGTGTGGCACCTAAACAACACACCTGGTCCCATTTCACTAGTGGATCCTTTAAAATAGGAAAGAAACAAAAGAAAACTGACATGTGGGACCTAATTGGATGACCTGGACCTGTTTGAAAATGGATTGTAAAAGGCCCAAATAAGAAATGGAAGCAAAAAGGCCAACGCCTAGAAAATAAAAGGCCGCAATATTGGGCTTGGCCCATGAACCCAACCAAAAATTGATGACGGAAAAAAAAAAAACACAAATAGGCGAATTGTTGGGCTAGGCCCATGTAGAAAATCGAATTGGACCGGGCTGAATCTTGTGCCACATCGACTTGCCACGCTGGATGCTGCGTGGCTGGGGAAGGTTGCTAGTGACCAAAACGCCACAAGAGGGAATATTTTGGTCAGAAAGCGTCTTTGACCATTCCGGAAGAAAGGTCGCTATAGTCGATTCTGACGGCCAAGATTTGACCTTCTGCTTTTTGGTCACAAAAGGTCGTAAATGGAAATTTGTGACCTTTCAATGACCAATAGTGGTGGTCACAAGTTGACATATTTCTTGTAGTGAAATAAAGTGATTTGAGATGAGGGTGCGACCTATCTGGCGGCATGGTGAAGTAGGCAGGTCCAGCTGCCGAGTCGGTGAGGCCGTCACGGTTGCGGTGGCGACCGGCGGCAGGGAAAGAGCGATGTCGCGACGATCGACGGCTATGCGGAAGCAGCCCAGGACTCTGGACGGACCCGAAGTTGGAGCCGCTCCGGCGCCGTGAACAACGGCGGGGGTGAATCGGCTCGATGCAGTTCACGCCCGTCGTCCGAGGCAGCACCAATGAAGACGGAGTAAGAGGCACACGGCCCAAAGGCACAACGACAAATGGACAGCGTCTCCAACATTAGGGAGGAGGGCGGCTGAAATTGGTGCAGTGGGAGGCGCCATGGAGGTGGGGCTGAGGTTTTGAGGCTCGGGAGAAGGGAGCTTCCCGGGAGAAGGTGATTTGGCGCCCACGAGGTATGAATGGGGCGGGCGGGAGGGAATTGGGAGGAGTGGAACCATGTCGTACGGACGCACTTGTTGAAATGTGAGGGGGAGTTACAGTTCTACCCTTGCCTATAGGCTTCTCGACTTGGGTCATGTCTCGAGGGTCGGGGATAGTAGAGTAACTTTGCTTCTCCCCAAATAGTGGGCGGGAGCGATTTCGGGCGAGGAGGGCGTGTTTTGAACTATAGTGGGCGCGAACGATTTCGGGCGAGGAGAGCGTGTTTTCAAATAGTGGGCGCGAACGATTTCGGGCGAGGAGAGCGTGTTTTCAAATAGTGGGCGCGAGCTATTTCGGGTGGGGAGAGCATGTTTTGCCGACCATGGTTTATGAATTATTCGGCACATGTCATTTCGGCCGAGGAGAAGGCGCACTTGGATGAAGTTACGAACCTACCCTCGATGTACAACGGGCCAATTGATGCGTGTCCCACATAGGACGGTAATTTTAAATACGCCATTTATTTGATCGGGCTAATTCCACCGAAAGAGAGGATGTTTAACGGTTCGTTCAAATGGGAGAACGAGCATCCACATCTACCTTACCAAGTCGATTCGAATCAAAATTTGAAATATTAGCTTGCCACTTCTTTTTAGATGGAGAGATGATGCTCGGAGTAATGTGTTTTACATGCTCGTTGCTAGCAATTTACTATATGACAAATAGTTGACCCACTCAAAAACGCGAATCAAACCCAAAATGAAATATCTCGATTCAATGAAATAGCTCGCTCAAGAGGGTCAAAATAGTGAACTAAATCCAAAATTGAACACCTCAATCGAGTAGCATGTTGTACAGTATTATAGTACTCCATGAACATGTTGAAAGTCAAATTAATGAACTTGTTTGATATATGCATATATCCGTTCATGTGTGGATTGCAGACAACATGTTCTCCAATTTAAATATTTGAATGCAAGTTTATATCGAAACATGGTTTATATCAGTCTTTGATGCATAAAACGCGACCTCCCCCTCTCCCGCACTCCTGTTCTCTCTCTCTCGCCGACAATCTTCAATTCTGTCGCACGCATCCGACACAAAAACCTTGTTGGTCCCTCTCCCTTTCTCTCCATCTCTCTCTCTCTCTCTCTCTCTCTCTCTCTCTCTCTCTCTCTTTGTGTGTGTGTGTGTTGGGGGGGGGGGTCTTTCTAGTTCGCATGCATATATACACCATCTATAGGTCTCTCTCACACACAATGTATGATGCTCAAGCTATTCCAAGCTAGATATCTTGGGTGCACTCATCGTGACGCACACAAATTCCTTGGCTCTTTGCGGTAACTCTCTCACGCACCACTATGTCATCTCGGAGCTCTTCCCCCTCTCTCAAACTCTCCATCCACAGGTCACACATACACATGCATATCTCACTGCACTTTTCGATAGGGCCCATCTAAAACTCTATCTCTCTCCCTCGTTCTCTCTCCATCTCACACGCACACACACACAATCTGATGCCCATCTAGCCAAGTATGATGGTCTCTCACTCAATTGTAGGCACATGCAGTCCCCCCTATATGTATATGACTAGCTAATCTTAGTCTCCATCACAAACATGTGCATGGTCTATCTCGATTTCTCTCGGGGCATCTTTCTATCGCGCACGCACTCCCTCGATCTCCCACCCATATAGTCCCCTCACGATCTCGAGGGGATCTCTCTATCACAAACACACCCTCTCTCTCTCCCTTCCCATGCGTCCATGCCATCCATGTGTCCCTCTCGACCTTTTTTCCTTGTTGGCCAGACCTCTATTGGACATGTGCTACAGGGGTGTCTCTCTCCGTTGCAAACAATCACACACTAGCTATCTTCGTGTATCTCCTCGCCTCGCTTTTCCATCTCGAAGATGCATGCGTGATATGTTCGCATAAGAAACGAAAAAACACACTCTCTCTCTAATTTATCGTTTGTTGTCACTTTCTCTTTCACACACATACTCTTTTTGCACACTTATTCATTCTCCTTCACACGCACTTGATCTGTCTCGACCGAGGCACTCTCCTCGGTCCATAGCATATAGATTTATTGAAAAGTCAAACATCACAAAGTTTGACCATGTACGTGGAGAAAAGAATTACATCTAGTACGGCAAACATATACCATTAGATTCACCAAGAGATGTAGTTTTGTATGATGTATCTTTGGTATTGTAGATATAAATAACATTTGCGTAAACCCGATCAAAGTTTCCAAAGTTTGACTTCTAAAAAATTTACATGCACTGCATTATCGAGCGGATGGAATATCTCTTTCCCCCTCTCAGCTATCTGACGCACCACTCAGCCTTATCGGGGCTCCTCAATTTCTCTCAAACTTTATTGCTCAGTTTGGTTCGTGACTGACGCGCTCATGCCTTGATGGCGATGCATCGCTGGGTGTGGACGTGAAATGTAAAATATTTACACTGGCGGGCTTGTGTGGTGCTGAAGTGTTTGGTTCATGCACAGGCCAGGCAAAGCATCAACGTCCCATGAATCAATCCATGCATCAATTATGTAATGCTAATATCCATCCATGTTCAGTTAGCCTCGTGGCCGCCTGACGAGGCACGGCCGAGCGTTCAAATCGATGCGCTGGGCGAGGCTACTGCGATGTCCGGAGTTCAGCCAGCAAATTAAAGTGCAAGGGAACCCGGGCTAGGCGGGCTTTCTTTTTGCTGTGGTAGCAACCAAACAAGCGTGCATGAAATCCAGCCACAACCCTGTGCCAGTGCAAAAGATGCTCAGACGCAAGCCAAACTTTCATTATATCTCCCTGGTTCACACATTCACATGTCTCGCTCGCGATATACATATAGACCCATCCAACACTCTCCGCCCTTGTTCTCTCTCCATGTGACATGCACCCCTAAGTACCATAATCCCTCACTCCATCATAGGCTCTGTTTGGATCCATGGGTTAGAGTTAGTTTGAGTCAACTAACCCAAAAAGATCCAAACAGGAGGGTTAGTTTGGGTTAGATGCATCTAACCCATCCAAAAAACTAACCCATCCAAGAGGTGCTTATTTGGGTTAGTTCTTCTCGGACCACTAATAAACACTTTTTCTCTCGCCTCTCCCATAGCAGATCCCTTCCCACTTCCTCAAGCTTCTTGTCCTCTCCCTCCTCCCTCTCGCACCGCCTGTGAAGGTGCCTCACCGTATCCGCGCTCCATCTAACCCTGCCATCCAAACACCTCTTTACTTAGAGTTAGTCCAGGGTTAGAATCTAACACTAACCTCTAACTGAGTTAGAGTATCCAAACAGGCGATAGGCGCAAGCACTCCCCCTCCTAAGTATGATTATCTCTTACTAGCCATCGTGAACACACGTATTGTCTCCTTCCATCCATACGTCTATCTCGATATCTCTCGGGCATCTTCTATCACGCACACACCTTGTCACTCGATCTCCCACCCATATAATCCCATCACGATCTCCAGGGGATCTCTCTATGACAAACATACACTCTCTCCTCCCCATGTCTGCATTTTCTCCGTACGTCTCTCTCGACCTCTCTCCCTTGTTTGTCAGACCCCTCTTGGCCACGTGCTAGGGGTCTTGCTCTCTCGGTTCCAAACAACCACACACTATCTCCTCACCTTGCCTCCGTTGTCGAAGATGCATGTGTGATATGTTTGCATAAGACACGACGCTTTTTATCTACTTTTATCGTGTGTTGTCCATGTCTCTTTCACACACGCACACACACTTTTTCACGCTCTCTCTCTCTCTCTCTCTCTAGTTAGGGACTCTGTCACGTCCATAAGCATATGGATGTTTTGAAAAGTCAAACCTCAGAAAAGTTTGACCAGATATATGTGGAGAAAAACATTTACATCTGGAACGATCATTAGATTCATCACAACATGTACTTACTTCATACTATCATTTATCTTTGGTATTGTAGATATAAGTAATTTCTTTACAAACTTGGTCAAAGTTTCAAAAGTTTTACTTAAAAAAAATGTTGGAACTACATTATCGAACGGAGGGAGTAGCTCTTTCTCTCTCTCTGCTATCTCTACGGGCCTCCCCTCTCACTCGAACTCTCTATACCGACGGATTGTACGCTCACTGTGTGAGCGCGCATAGCTCCGTGATATTGTTTAGTTGACCGTCAACCAATCCACATGCTGCCTTGTCACCGTGTTCTCAGATCTTCGTGTCTTTGGCCCATGTGGCGGTGGGTGAAAATAAGTAAACTAGAGGCCCATCGACACGCGGTGAAGTAAACAAAGTTGAAACCACTGGGTAGCACCCATATTTAGTAAATTGAAGGCGCATTGAGGACAAACTTCTTTACGCCTTGAAGGGCGCTTTTCGCGCACAATTCACCAACTGCTTGGCGGCATGCCTGAGAAAGGCGCACTTTTCGTGCACACCCAGCACACAACACACACCAGCACATGTGTACACCAGCATCGCCGCCGGTTGAGATGGACGGTGAGGCAGCCAACAAACGGAGGCGGCTCGAGCCAAAACCGCATCCGGCGAGCCTGGACTTCATCAGCAGCCTCCCCGACGACATGCTGCTCGTCATCATCGGCCTCCTCCCCACCAAATATGCCGTGCGGACCGCCTGCTCTCCCGACGGTGGCGCCCCTCTAGCGCTGCGTCCCCTCAACCTCACCGTCGTGACTACCTGCGACGAGGGATTGCAACGCATGGCGCAGTCTCCAAGATCCTTTCATCGCACCCTGGGCCAGCCAGACACCTTGACATCCGCATGTTCAGTACCAACTGCAAGGTCCAACCCAAGTTTGACGAGTGGTTCTTATCCCCCGCCCTAGATTAGCTCGAGGAGCTCAGCTTTGAAGCTGGACGATGTCGCTCTCTGCCGCTGTCCGCGCTCCACCTCACGCCAACGCTGCGCCGCGCCAGCTCCTGCTATCTTCCCCAGATTAATGCCGTGCCCACCCTTCTTCTCCCCCAACTCAAGCAGCTCGACCTCTTCGACATTGTCATCTCGAAGAAGGCTATGGAGCACCTGCTCCATAGCTGTACTGCGCTCGAGTACCTTCATCTTGAGCAGATCCACGGTTCATTGGCCTCCACATCGCCTCGACGAATCTCCAATGGATTTATGTGTCTTGCTGGCCCCACAACAAGACATCAATTGGGAAGAGATCACTCCAGCTGTTCCACGTTATGGTCATTGAGAATGCGCCTTTCCTTGAGAGATTGCTTGTATCGGATCTAGAAGGTCCAACAAAAATCAGGGTCATTGACGCTACCAAAATTGACAGCGTTGGTGTACTCGTCGCCAAATTCTCCGAACTCTTTATTGGATCCGTAATCGCTCGTGTACAACACTCATCTTCTTCTCCGTCTTCTTGAAATTCACATTTTTAATTTCTTCTTGATGTATTTACGACCGTCTTCGAAAATGATTCCCACAAGCTTGACCCATCCATGCGCACAGTGAAGATCTTAGCACTAAAATCTATCGGCCCCAATCTGGATCAAGTTGTTGGATTCCTTACATGCTTTCCGTGCACGGAGAAGCTACTCATCAAGGTGAAACTTCTTTCGTATAAGTAAACGGTAATCACAAAGTAGCTCAATTTTTCGTAATTTTCCCAAATTACGATGACAAGTCGATGTTCAAAATCGCATCTACGCACCGCACCGAAAAGAAATGTTTTTAGTATTTTTTTTCTCACGTGATCACCTGCATCGTGTTTATCTTGTACTACTATAGTAGCCTAGGCTAGTCATAGTGGAAAGTAACTTAGACTACTCCAAAGAACTCTATGGTTACCCTAAGAGCAAGTACTACCTCCGTCTGGTTTACTCTTCCAATTTTGTAGTATCAAAATTTGACCATACATTTAATCGACAAAATGTTAATGCATGTCACTAAGTACTATATCGTTGGATTCAGTATTTGAACATAATTTCAAATGGTGTAATTTTTAGTGACATGCATTGGCATTTTCTTAGGTAAATCTATGGTCAAAATTTTATACTAAATCTGAGTAGTATTCCCTCGTCCCAAAATTCTTGTCTTACATTTGTTTAGATACGGATGTATCTAACACTAAAATGTAACTAGATACATCCGTACTTAGAAAAATTTAAGACAAGAATTTTGGGACGGAGGAGTACAAAAGTGGGCTATGTAGGCCAAAACATGTGCCAAATTCACTTGTGATGCATTTGGCATCGATGCCCCTCCATTGCTCACCTGGTGCCCCAATCTGGATCACCTACCTTGCTCCGGTGCCAAATTAACTCACGCAATGAAAAAACACTGCGTGGGAGAGAGAGAGGACTGAGGCAATAAAAAAACACTTGTTTGGGAGAATGAGAGGCTGGTATTGGTTTGATTTATTTCTTTATACATGTGGGTCTGTGTGCACAGCGGTGCCAACTCTCTCACATTGCGAGAGCGGTGCCAAAATCTTTTGATTTGACATCGATGCGTATTGTGTGGCATACTTTTGCGAAATATGGCATCGGCCACATAGTGGAAGGCAACAAATGCCCAAGCTCTTCACGTGCTCCTAGTTAAATGAGAGGAACAGAAAGAGAGAGAGAGAGAGAGAGAGAGAGAGAGTGAAAAAATATCACTAGCCAGCCAACCCTATCGTAGAGCGAATGATATTGGTACCTCTTGATGACACGGCAACCTTATGCAGCCAGCTTGCTCTAATATGTTCTCTTCTTCCGCAGATAAAAAAAGACCGAAAGTGAAAAATGTGCTGCACTATAACAATCTCATCGAATGCCTTGATCTCCATCTTACGTAAATTGATTTGATCGACTACCGAGGCAGCACATCCGAGATTAAATTGGCTGTGTTCTTTGTTACGGAGGCAAGTGTGCTCAAGGTAATGAGGTTTGGCGTTCTCTGGCGCAACAATTAATGGCTTCTTGATCACCGCATAGCGTCTAAGCCTAAATGACAAAATCTCCGCAGGCTGAATTTGTTTTTGAAACATCAAGTGGCCAGAGACTCGAAAACTTATTTTCCCGTTAGTGACTTGTCAGGGCGGTGCATTTTAGTTTGTACGATAATGTTGCATCCACCTAAAGTAACGAAAGTTCTTACGTAAACTTCCAAGTAATTCCCTCTCCGTAGGTGCAGCATTACTCCTAACATTTGTAATATCAGTTTGAAACTTGTAATATTGCCGTGTCCTATTCCTGCGTTTTCAAAATCCATGAATCAAGCAGTGTACCGAGTTGGTGATGATGTTGTACCTCCCATCTTTCACCAATAGCCGTCGGATCTAGATCTCGACGCATACAAACCAAGCTTCTCCATTTTGCAAAAGATGGCCGCACTTGTTCCCTATTTACAAACAACTCCTTGTCTCTCACAATCAGCACTTGTTCCAAGGCCGTGGAAAAATTTGGCGGGATGGTCACTGCCGAGTCAAATCCACCCGTTCCGTGCAATGCACGGGCATCTACGCACGGAAATTATGTCGAACAGGGCTAGTTGTAAGCAGTGCTAGCTCTACAGCCATTATGATAGTATTTGCAGACGGTGAGGCTGACTATGGTATGCGAACACGCGCCTATACTCAGTGTCATCTCCGTAGCAGGGAGGTCTTGTCACTTCACTGTGAGGAGCAGCACGTAATAATTTGACCAACGGGTAGTACAGTGCTAGTACTCCTACTACTACATTTGTAGTACTACTACTAGTACTAGTAGCACCACCATCTGGATTTAGGAGTACTACCACGTCCATCTGGATTTTAGTATTTGACTTGCAATATCTAGTACTACTCCCTCTGTAAATAAATACATGGTGTTTTATTCCTATCGGCGAGAGATGTATTTTTGCTAACTAGAGTACTAATAGGATTACATGCAATGAACTAAACACTACATGTCATGTTTGGTAGTCTCAAGTCATTGAAAGCATGCACGGCCCACATCTCTCATTGGTTGATATGTCACGAAATAAGAAACAAGGAGGAGTTAATGCACCGTGCCTAAGTGTTTTGGGATTATTTGGTTTTCGTAAGGTGACTTACACAACATTTTTGTTTACATCCATTAACATTTTATTAGTTAGATTAAAGGTCAAAACTTGGCGCAAAATGCAAAGGGGACCAATAAACCAGTAAACATGAAACTTCTCTCGTTTGGCCCCGACTAGAGGTCCGATGAGATGACTATACTGCACCGGCACGGAGGGGGACGCAACTTCATTAACTTACGGCAACTGCCTTTGGGTGAATGACATGTGGGCCCAGGGGTTGGCTGGACCACCTATCATACAGCCAAAGGCAGGTGCAGTAGAGGGCCGAGGAGTAGTACGAAATCCTACGCACCTACGCACGCTAACCAAGGGCAAGAGTGATCACTCGAATCGCAAGATCAGTTGACTAGAAGCTAAGCTAGACCCATGGAGGCAATGAGCGCGAGCATCAACCGGCTATGCGAGATGGTCCACGACGCCGCCTCATGCCCCGGCACCGAGGAATGTCTCCAGGTAGTATTGCTTGAGGCCGCCAGGGCGAGGGGCCGCTTGGACGACAGCTTTGTCTCCTTGTTCGACGAGGTCCTCGTCGGTTTCCTCGACAAGTTCACCGTCGACAAGAAGCTCGCGGACGACTTTGACGTAAGCCTCCAGCCGACGCGCCCATGCATGAACGGCGCCAAAACTAAACTTCTCATTACTCTAGGCAAAATCGTTATTTTCTATCTATCAGCCGCGCCATGGAGCAGAACCAAATTTTACAAGTTACTAGTTCAAAAGGAAAAGCCTACCGCGTTCGCGTCGCACCCCCACACGGTTGGTCTGGCACGCCGCTCAAGCGGGAATGCGTGCGGTGTTGCATTTTCACTTACAAGTGGGACATGATTGAGCAAACCGACCATCGGCAAACCCCACCCGCCCACCGCGCGATGGGCGAGAAAACAGGAGGGAGAAGAGATGGCTGTAGCACGGACTCCAAGAAAATTGGTGTCGGATGGGACTCGTGTGGGTGGCGTGTGCCGCATCTTGCTAGACGTGAATACTAGTTATGGCCCATGCCACCCCACTATATCGAGCCTATATCGAGGTACGTAGAACAAATTTCCTGCAGTCCGTGCTCAGCCCTCCTCTGTCTCGGACGCGCGGAGCCCATCGTCTGTTTGCTCACATGCGTCCCCACATGTCAGTGAAAATGCAAGAGGACCCACTGAACCTGCACATATTTCACCTCGACGTGCTTGTGATGAAAAACAAATCCAATAAAGATCTTCGGTGGCTGCTTTTGGAGTTACTCAAGAGTAGTAAGATTCTATTTACAGTTTAACCCAAGATGCACATCTCATGGCTTCAACTACCACTCTATTTTCTTTGATGACACGACCTGGATGCTCGATGTCCCACGTGTCGGCAAAAGGAGGAAGAACCCGACCAAATCTTTGGTTGTGCTCTCGGATTAGACTAGACTAGTTGTGATAACTTAAAAATTTTATTGTGTACTCCCTCCGTTCCAAAATACTTGACTTCCATTTGTCCAAAAATGGATGTACCTATATACTAAAACATGTCTAGATACATATATATTTTTACAAATAGAAGGCATGTATTGTGCAGCGGAGGGAGTAGAATGGATGCAAGTTTTGTATTGCGAAGAAGAGTACATCCATATATTGATAGAGCGCAATTTAGTAGATGTTCTATCACTTTTAGCTAGCACAAGAGGCTAGAGATTAGATTAGTGCACTTGTTGATACTCCTACTATAATAGAGGCTAGACATGAGACTAGATGCGAGGAAGCAACGTCTACTTCTTTACACTCAAAGAAGAGAGAAGCACGCAAGATCGAGCCTCCGTAGATCAACAATGAATGCATCGAGAAGGCACTAATCCAACTTATAGGAGTAGTAAAATGTATTCTTGTGTTTCTTGTTTTCTTTGGTCTTGCTTTTCTATTCAAAATTATCGTTGGAGTTCGTGCAAAAGCGGAGGTCCATTTGGGGTCGTCGTTGGAGTTGGCCTTACAAGTGGGACCACAGTTAAGGAAACCGAGTATCGGCAAACCCCCACCTCGCCTGGCCGCTGATGGCTGAAGTTTGAGAAACGACGAGGTTGAAGAGATTGCTCTAGCACGGACTCCAAGAAATAATATGGTGTCAGATGGAAGTTGTGCTGGTTGCGTGTGTCGTACTCCTGGACGTGAATGCTTGTTCTGGCCCATGCCACCCTACTACTCCTACTACTTACTCCTACTATATAGTATCGAGGATTCGAGGTGCTTTGATTACGCATGACGAACATATTAACATATGACTACAAGAAAACACCCGCCCGACGCCGAAGCATGTGAAGCTAGTACAAATAGTGTACTACTATTGTTGATTGGCCTCATCCGATAACCTGTTGCAATGCACGCATAATTATGTATTCGAAAATATTTTTTTGCCTCGTCGCACCACTCACTCGGAGAAGCGACTAAAGCCATTCATAAATTTAGTAAGTTTATCACGGGCATGTCATTTTATTACATACAACAGGTCATCAACCCACATCGACAACGAGGATACATTATAAATACTAAAGTTTTCACCACACAACAAATAACAAGCAATGAAATGAACTTCAACTCAACCATTCCTTGGCGTTGGAAACGCTTGCTTTGAACCCCAAGTGATTCTCTGGGACGGGTCATCCATTGTCGATCTGGAGACCAACGCAGGACCGATCATCCAGGCTGAAGCGGCCTAGTATATCAGTACCAGGGTAGGGAACCACCCAAATGTCCGAGGTATAGACACAGTTGCTTATCATAAATGGTACTAGTAACGTTGTGTCAACAGCAGTTGGATCGCCTTTCACCATCATCGGATAGTTTTGTCCAAGGAAGAGCAAGTTTTCTCCAAGACTATCAATTACGTACCGGGGAGAAGGAGTTGGCGCTAGCACACTAGTATCCATCCCGAATACCATGCAACGGGTGTTGGAATAGGTCCGGAGAGTGCGACCATGGGAGACTACACCTGCTTCCTTAGCAGTAACATCATTAGTGGGCTGTATACACACAAGAAGAGGTGATCCATTGGAATTAGTTGCCAGGCGCCAAAGAGTATATGGGCGCTGCTCGTCCTCATGCTCGTGATCATCACCATCGTCATCTCCCCCTTGGTTATAAAATTTTTCAAGTATAGGTGGTGGAATGTTCACAGGACCTTGGAAACACAAGAAGAAGGTTAATTAGTAAAGGGAAACTTGCTAACCCGCATGCATGTGGATGAAACAATTATAATTACGGTGGAAGACAAACGTACCGAAGCTACGAGGATGCCATGCAAAAACAGTGCCATGAGTGGTGGTAGCAAACAGAAGGCCCTTGTATTGAATTGCATCACAGTACTCATCCGTGTACAAAAACTGATTTTTGAGCAATATCCATCGAGTCAAACCACCAAGGACGGCAACAAGCTTGTCGAAGATAGCAACAACTTCATAGTTGTTGTAATTCCAAGAGCGGTTGGGAACTCGACAAATTGCTATCTTCCGTAGAAGACAGTCACCATGATTGTATTTGAGCGTGCGTACAATACCCGGTGTGCTCAACCTCCGGGCAGCCTACCGAGATTTTTGGAAGTGGAACCGGTCACGAGTGTACACATTCACAAGTTCCCACTCGCAGCTTGGACCCAATGTAAACAACCCAATCTCCATTTGCGCCTGCCCAAGCCTTGCCCTCAAGCGATGGCATCTTAACATCATCACGTATCATTATCAAGCGGCATCAACTTGCACAGGGCGAGGCCTCCGTCGTGACGGCGCCAGTCATCAGGGTCACGGCGAAGAAGATAGGGGAGATCAAACCGCTCTTTGACTCTTGGGTTCCTTGTAATGATGTTATTAGTTGAGTCAAGAATGGGCTTGAACAAACCTGCCATGCTAGCCGAGGTGATGACGTCGTACCGATCGATGAGTTCCTCCACCACGTCATCTTTCGGGATCGGGCAAGAATAACGGGTTGTTTCCGGCCTATTCCCTCCATGGAGAAGACGATCGAACAATGGCAGAAGAAAGGGTGAAGGGCTGAAGGAAAATGGAGGAGGGAGAGGAAGAGCGTGCGACAACAGTTCCAAATCGAGAGGGAACGGCGAAGAGTCGGTGGACGGTTGCCAGTTTGCCATGGTTCACGAAGAGGCATCCCGGCCTACACGTCCGTTCGGAAATAATCCTACTACTCGCCGTCGTCTCACTGATATGTTGGAACGGGACCACATGTCAACGAAACATGGTGTGTAATTTCTCGTGCAAAATGCGATCTGGCCGCGTTGGCCCGAGGTGTCGCATTAGTTATCGACCTTTTTTTTTAATGGCGTGCGTTCAGTTTTGAAGCACGACTAACTGCATCAGACGCAGAGAAAATATAAAGTACTCTATCACTAGTCCACCTCCAGTACTAGTAGTATAAAAAAGATATATAGGCTGGAGCTTCAGCGCTTTCTTGCCAAGGGCTGCCCACTTGCTTCTCACACTGCCACCCTCTCTCCAGATCTAAAAAGACGACCCTCTCTCCCTCCTCACCGGTGGTCACAGATCCGCCGGGGAAGAAAAAAGGGACGTCAGGCGTTGGCCTTTTCGTCGTCGGCGGCGAGGTCACGCACTAACGACAAGGCCGTCCTCTCCGGACCTAAGCGCCAAGGCTGGATGGCCTCCGTCCCCAAGCTTCGCTTGCCGTAGTGTGTGTGCGGAGGAGGGGCGACCTGGCGAAGCCACTTCCCGCCGACCCTCGGTATGCTACCTCTTTTCAAACCATACCCTTGTTCTATTGCCCCATACGCCACGCGTCGTTGCATGTGGATCTTTTTCCACTCCACCATCTTCCCAATTTGCTATCCTACGCTTTGCCACGCAGATGAAAACCATAATTTGCACTATTAAAGGAAACCCTACTTTATGCAGACTAATCCATATGCAGGTTGAATAAGGAAAGGAAGGGAGATCATCTTGTCCAAGAGAGTAGGCATCGAACCCGCATCTAGGTTGAAAAGGGGAAAATCAGTAGCTAAGGAACGAGTCTCGTGTCTCTTGGTTGAAGAAGGGTAGAAAGGCATGACAACGCAATAGAGAATGACCAGGTCAATCGGTTTGTTGTCCTCACATAGGAAAAAAGGTGGCTAAAGAGAACAAAAATGGGGCGTAATCCACATATGCTGCCCGGATATTTGTTGCTCACGGGCAACCATACCTCCCTCACCACTCTGCGTCTGTGGAGGTACATCATCTTGGTGCACCTTTGTCGAATGGGCCTCCCATGCTCTTATTGCCATGTTTTTTGCTGTTAGTATAGCGCCAGCAGTCAAGCAATGCTACTGCTAAAGTGATGCCACATTTAACTAATGCCGCTCTCAGTCTAATGCCACCGATATATTTAAGCAATGCCATTTAATGTCACTGGATTATTTCAGGGTTAGCTGTTGATTGTGGATGTATTAAAGATTTTTTGGCTCTGAGTGAGCTCTTTTTTCACTTTTTTCAGTTGGAGACTTTGAGACCTTGTTGGAACCTATTTATTTGGTTTAATAAGATGGCCGTATGCATCGCTCTGATGCAGAGGCCGGGGAGATCCCCCTTTTCAAAAAGAAAGGCATTCTAATCTTTGTTACCTGCCCAAGATACCAACGATGAAACTTGTTACTACCTTCAGATTTTTGCACTGTTAATGCTTATAGATTACATACCTCACTTTCATGAGATAAGTTATTTTTTTTGTACAGTGTCACCAAAATGCCAAGGCGCTGATGTCATTTTATTTTGGTTAAACTGCACAGACAATTATGAAGACAAGAGGAAAGGTCAAGAGTGGGCACCTCCTCCTCCGACTGTTCTCTTGATTAGATTCGATCAAGTTTTTATGTTTGATCCATTATCAAGATTGGGATAGCAATTTTAAGGTCCCCAAGTTCGAAATGGTATTTACCTTGGAGGTACATGGTTTGCAATTTTTTTATACTGTCATTAGTTAATAATGCTAGTTACCTTGAGACTTTTGTATTTGGTTTAATGCTCATGCACAGCTAGTATACCAATGTCAAACTTGTTACCTTTACATTTTGTATTGTTAATTCTTATAGAAACCTTCCGGTGCTAGAGTTTATTGAAATATGTTCAAGAAACCATCGTACTACCTGTAATAAACTAACTACTCTCTTGTTGCACTAGCCAATCGGATTAGTGTAGATTTGTAGTATTCGAATGGTGTTGCATTAGCGTATGGACATAAATAAAGTGTGGCAAGCTTTCCCGGATATGTGCTCAAGAAAACTACTACCTGTTTTTCTAAATACTAGACGTTTGGGTACTTTAAATTGAACCGCGAAAATGTCTTATATTAAGGAACAGAGGGTGTAGAGTTCACTCAAATTATCGGTAAAGCTAGTCACACCTTTGTTAAAATTAATGTTCATTATGTTATCGGAGGAGGTCCGTATGTTTGTCTCTAATGCCCGTCGACTACATACACCGACATCATGATGTAATGTTAAGTCATTTCCTTTTATGCAGTGTCCTGAATTGTCATGGCGGTGATGGCATTTTATTTTAGTAGAACTGCACAAAATTTTCTTAAAAGAAGAGGAAAGGTTAGGAATGGCTCAGTTTTTCGTAAAAAACTATGTATGCCTTCACGACATCACCGTTGTTGCTTTATTTATTCCTTCAAACAGGTGGTTAGAAATAGTCTTGCTACCTTTTCCCATTAAGAAATTGGAATGCTTATATTTGTGAGTCTATGCTTCAACTAGTGCCACTTTTATAGTAATCACACTTTTAATATCTATGCAAACAGGGATGCTCAATTTTAGTGGAAATGCACAAAAACTCCAAAAGGTTCAACATTAGTAGCATGATATTTAACAAACCTTTATATCCAAATGGTGGCACTATGAGCAGTTCATTACGAAGGTACATGTTTACCTACTATCTAGCTACTCTTTTTTGTCTTGTCATTAGATAGTAAAACTAGTGGTTTGCATGTGAATTTATTGGCGTGGTGGACCTACATTGGAGGAAGCGGGGACAGGATTCAATGATTGGATGCTCAATTTCGGTTGTATCGATTTCACCTCTTCCATCATCATGAACATGGTGTGGTATATGTTTACTAGCTGCTTGATATTTGTGCGACGAGAGATGTCCGCCTGCTGCTATTTTGGTTGAACCGCACAAGAGAATAGTATAGTCACTTTGCATGCGGTGCCATTTGAAAATAGACACAAAGATTGGATAGTCACTTCATGGACTACAAAAAAGTAGTACTATACTATTTATCGCCAACACTAGGTGCTTCATTGCTTTGGTGCGATTATATAATGGGCATCATTTTGCCTAAGTTAAAGTTTGTATTCGAAAATAGTCTCGCGGTGTGATCGAGAGAAGACCAAATCATATTGCGGTGGATGTTCCTCCATCATGTGTGGTTCATTCTCATGGTTCCAAATTGTTGGTGAAACCACTTACGTTTGCAAGAGGAATTGTAGACTTCACAAACAAATTTGTCTTTCACCACATCTTGAATGTTGGCCAAGAGAAGCATCCATGTTAGTAGGAAGAACAGTTGTTTTTTCTAGATCTTTGCTTTTGGAGCTACATATTTGTATATGATCTGTGAATCATTGAGATGCATTAACATGTTGATCTTATGTATGGGAATAGTACTAGTTAGTTTTTGTTGCGATGCAAGATCCGAAGTGGCTGATCTTTGCTTTTGGAGCTACATATTTGTATATGATCTATGAATCATTGAGATGCATTAACAATTACTTATTTCTGTTCGCTCGGTGTTTACAAGTTCTTGATCGATCACTAGCTAGCCTACAAATGCGCTTGGCAGTTTTATTTATGACATAAGATGCGAAGTGGCAGTTTTTGAATAAAATGCCTACCTCAAGAAAGCGCCAAGCTACACTATCGATCCTACACGGATAAAAATGCCTACCTCGAGGAAACCCGACAAGCTACACTATCGATCCTACATGGATAAATAGCGGATCACGCCGTACTACCTCCTTTCCGGTTTGCGGGGCTCAATTCAAGAAGCGACCTACTCGATCCTACACGAATAAATAGCGGATCACGCCGCATTAGTACCTCCTTTCAGGTTTGCAGGGATTAATTCAAACCTCTCACCAACCAAGGTACTCCCTCCGTCCGGGATTATTAGTCCCGTGAGCAAAGCAGCAAGACAAAGGCATGGCAATAATTAACGGCATGCAGAAGTTTAAGCCTAACTAATTCCAGCGATTTAAGTGGCTGCATGCATGCCCTCGGCTGCGACTTGTTGCATCTTGCCCAGCATACTGCCTATGAGCGATTTTGAGTGCACGCATGCAGCGGCCGTAATTAAGGCAACTAGCGATGCGAAAAAGATACGCTTTAATTGTTGCGGGATTTTTAAATCCGTGGAATCATTATTGACAAGGAGGGAGATGATTCGAGTGCACTCGTTTGACCGCCATGCGGCGTGCGACCCGAACGGACGGGACGGCAGCGATCATAATTTCAGTTTCCCTAGTTTTTCCACGGCATCTTTGGCGCGCTAAGCCATTATGCATTGAATTCCGACGACCGTCACGCTACCTTCCTCCTATAAGTACTGTTTCCCGGCCTTCTCCAGTGCCACCGTGACCCAACTCGCCATATCCTCATAAGCCCCCACCAGCCCGACGTGGCTCGCCACGTCCGCCATGCCCCCGCCCGTCCGTGGTAGGCGACGCCGGAGGCGGTCACCGTCGGAACGAGGGTTCGGTTTTTCACGGAAGGCGAGCGGAGGAGGAGGCATTCTATCTCTCTTTAGATGACAATGCGCAGATCGAGGAGTTGTTGGAGCGCGACCGCATGGCGGAGGAGCAGGAGTTGTTGGGCGCGGCACTGGCGGAGGAGCAGCGTATCGCCCGATTTGCGCCGCCCGGTAGAGACATGGAGCAGCCTGCAGACCGACGCCTGAAGTCGCGAGCGTAGCGCACGCATAACAGCCGACTACGTGGAGGCCGGGCGCCCGCAAATAGCCTCGAGGCTGTCGGGCACGCACGCGTTCAGGCGCCGATTTTTTACTACCAGCTCGTCAAGTGGGTTTCTGCTTGGAAGTCAAGCTTCGGTGGACCACGCCCGGCATGGAAAGGGCCAACGCGACGAAAGCAACGCCTTCTATCGCACCTCCGGCAAGTCCGAGGCGAGGCGCATGACGCCGGTGTCTGGCGTTTAGCGTGTACCACGGATGGCGGCGGCATCGTCTAGTTAGCTAAGAGTAAGTTAGTACTTATGCGCTACTAGAGTATTAGTGGGAGTAGATAGTTAATTTGGCTATGATGGTTGTCAACGTGGAAGTTCAAGACTCTATATGTGGATCGGACACTGTACTTTGCTCACGAATGTTGAACTTTCCGCTTGAGCGTATGGAATGGGCTGTTATTTTTTAAATGGGTTGTATTTGTCCTCCACGGGTTTTAGAGGCTGACTTGTGGGCCTAGCAAGTTGAGGCGCATACAATCGAGGAGATGATTGTACGTGGAGAGGATGACAGCAGGACCCGCTAAGGTCATGGCGACGCCATAAGCAAGTGCCTCCTTATTTCAAGCCAATAAAAAAATGGCTCCTCCTAGTGGATTTTTGACATCTGGGTCCCATGCCATTGTCAACATAGTCAATAAACGAGAGAATTGCACAACGAGCGGCTGACACCAGGGACCCAGCAGCTCGCCCAGTTATTTTTGTTTTGGGTTAATTTGATAAATGCCTCCGAGAAATGCCACTGCAATTTCCAAACTTTGAAAAATGCCATTTCTTGCCATTTCTAGTGGCATTTTTCAAGTCTGAGTGGCGTTTTTCAAAGTTTGCAAACTGCGATGGCGTTTTCAAAGTTTGCAAAAATTGCAGTGACATTTTTCAAAGTTTGGAAATTGCAGTGGAATTTTCGCCATAATTGGAGTGGCATGTATCTAATTTGTTTTTGAGACGCAGGGTGTCAACTGGGCTGTCTTGGGACACTCTGGCCTGTCTAGACGACCCTTTTCTTTTTTGTTTACCACAGACCAGCCCAGTAGTTTTTTTTCTTTCTGAAAATGGCTAGCCCAGTTTTTTTGTGATTTGTCAAGTAAGTCGCTTTATCAGGCCTATTGGGCTGCAAATCTTTCAAGATGAGGAGAGCTTCATTCGGCTGGCCGAGAAAATGGCCTATCATTAATGAGAAATGGGTTGTACATTTTAAAACACATCAAACCGGCAGTTAGTTTCAAATATCTTTTTTTTCATTTCAAGATTTTAAATTGCATTGATTTTTATGCGTGGACAATTTATTGGATTTTATATGGATATACATTTATTTTTAAAATCAGTCCGAATGTGACTCGAAATTTCGGGATTAAAAACAGTTCGCATCAAGACCGCATATGCAAAATTTCATATAATTTTTTAACCGTGGCCACAATATGGGCTGTAATGCTAACAAAAAGAATATGGGCTCCAAAAACCCGTAAGAATTAGCAAATGGGCTGTAAACTATTTGAAATAATGGCGGATGGGCTGTATCTTGTTTTCCACAGATTTGAGGCTTCCACAGATGGCTTTGTATCTTTGTTGGATGTCCATCCAACGGCCGTCGTGCTTCTTCAATCTCTGCTCTTCCTGCTCCGGCCGCTCAAACAAGCGCCGGCAAGTGGACTGCTGCTCCCTCCTCCCAGCGGCCGGTGTCTTTGCCTATGACCTCACCGCCCACCGTACTCCCATCGCTGTCCTAGCCAGTCCCTCTACTCACCCACAGTCCCACACTGCTGTTATTCTCCGGCGATAGCAGACAAACCCGATAAACCCTCGTGCGGTCGTACTCCCCTCGCGTGGGAAACAATTGCCGAGTCTTCCCTGCCTCTGTGTCGTTCCCTTCCTAGGGCTCGCCGTCGTCCACCGTCCTGGTGCTCTCGGCGTGGCGTGGTCAATGTGGTCAACGACCGACATGCATCTGAAGTGGACTGTACGTAGAGAGGCTGACAGCTGGGTCCATGGCCGCACGCAAGGAAATGCCTCCTTATTACGCACAAAATAATGATTCCTCCACCTGACATCAGGGACCTACCGAAAGGGCCTCAGTATTTTGCAAAAAAAACGTTACCGCCGCTGACAGCTCTGACCCACCAGCTATATCTTCGCACACAAGGAAGTGCCTCCTTATTAGGCACAAAAAAATGAATACTCCCGCTAGCTGGGACCCCGGTATAGTGGGCCTACTAAGTTGATGGGGACGAAGAGCTTTGTCAACTTAGTCAATATACGCGATTCTAGCTCATTGACCGTCTGACGATGTCCATCCAACGGCCGTAGTGCTTCTTCAACCTCTGGTCTTCTTGCTCCGGCCGCCCAAAAGCAGCGCCGGTCGTGCTTTACCGCCTCACGCCTCCGTGGTCGGTCATTTGTCTTTGCCGCGGAGGCCTCACCGCCCCCATACTACTCCCACCGCTGGCGGGCCATCTCTCCTCCACTCACCCACACCTGTTATTCTCACGGTGGCGGCCGAGCCAAACCAGTGAACCTCGTACTCCTCTCGGCGTGGGCATCCACCGCGTCTTCCCACACTCGCGTCCCCTTCCTAGGCCTCGCCGTCGTCCACCGCCGTGGTGCTCTCGGCGCGGCATGGTCAATGTGGTTAACGACCGAATTCCATCGGAAGAATACTGTACGTGGAGAGGCTGACAGCTGGGTCCACGGCAGCCGCAAGGAAGTGCCTCCTTATTACGCGGAAAATAATTATTCCTCCACGGCATGCGAGGGACCCACGGACGGGCCACCAGTATTTCGAAAAAAAGCGTTTGCCCTCGATTGCCGGGACCCACCCGGCCAGGCCACCGTATTTCGCAAAAAACATTCCCCCTGTCATTTCGGACCCACCGGAAGTGCCTCCTTATTACGCACAAAATATGAATACCCCGCTAGGCTGGGACCCACCTTGGTGGGAGGCTGACTTAATGGGCCTACTAAGTTGACGGGGACGGAGGGCTTTGTCAACTTAGTCAATATAAACGATTATAGCTCCAGTGACCGTACGATGTCCATCCAACAGCCATAGTGCTTCTTCAACCTCTGGTCTTCTTGCTCCAGCCGCCCAAAGCAGCGCCGGTCGTGCCGCATGCTCCTGCCTCCCGTGGCCGGATGTGCTGCTGCGGAGGCCTCACCGCCCCCTACTATTCCCACTGCTGGCCAGGCCCTGCGGCGACGGCAGCCTCACACCGCAGCCGAACCAGTGAACCCTCGTACTCCTCTCCGCCCGGGCTTCCATTGCCGCATCTTCCCCGGCTCCCCGTTGTCCCCTTCCTAGGCCTCGCCGTCGTCCACCTCCCTGGTGCTCTCGGCGCGGCGTGGTCAACGTGGTCAAGGAACGACTTCCATCGGACGTGGACTGAACGTGGAGAGGCTGACAACTGGGTCCACCGCCACAGCAAGGAAGTGCCTCCTTATTACGCGGAAAATAATTATTCCTCCACCTGACAGCGGGGATCCACCGGACGGGCCACCGTATTTCATGAAAAAAACATTTCCCCACGCTGGGACCCACTGACTACACCTTTGCACGCAAGGAAGTGCGTGCGGGCAAAACGATTCGCCTCGACATTGCTGGGACCCACCAGCTACATCTTCGCACGCAAGGAAGTGCGTCTCGGGCAAAAAAAGATTCGCCTGACCGCCGGGACCCACCAGCTACATCTTTGCATGTAAGGAAGTGCACGGCGGTCGGGACCCACCTGGTCGAAGCGCACGTGGCGTTGTCATTCGTCGCGAACGATTATGCGTACATCTTGGTCGATGTAGAGCGCGCGACGCGTCGTAGTAGAGGCGCCGCACGTGTCGTAGTAGAGGCGCACACGTAGCATGTACACGCACGTCTGGCCGTGGTGCAAGAAAGAAAATCTGACCACATATGTGTACGATCTGCCAGGCTTCGTGTACATGGCTGGGTCGAACGGGAAACAACGTCGTCGTCATGTTCATGGGGAGGCAACGGAATGCGTCATGTTCATCGGGCAACGGAACGCAGGCGTGGGAGCCAACCGGCTGGGTCGGAACGAAATGCGTGGTCGTGTTCATCGGGAGGGCTTGGGCGGAACAGCGATGGAAGCGAGGCACTGTCGTACCGCTGGCGGAGAAAGCGGACCTCCTACGTTCGGAACGGGTCCTTGATCGGGAGGTGTGGCGTACCGCAAAAATGGAGAAGCGGACCTCCCTACGGTCGAAGCAGGGGTCCTGTTGATCGGGAGGGTGTGGCGTACCACAAAAGCGGATGAAACGGACCTCCTACGGTCGGCAGGGGTCCTGTTGATTGGGAGGTGTGGCGTGCCGCCAAAATGCATTTAAGCAGACTTGTGTTGGAGCGCCACGGTGAAGCAGGGGTCCTGTTCATCGGGAGGGGTGTGGCGTGCGCATAAGCAGGGACTCCTGGGATACTGTTCATCTCCACCGTCGACCTCCTCCAGCCTCCACGGCTACCGTCGACCTTCTCCAGCCTCCACGGGCTCTGTTCATCCAGCCTCCACCGCGCTACTCCACCGGCCTTTGTTCAAACACCCCTCCACCGTCTCTGTTCATCCAGCCCTCCACACAGCAGGGTCCTGTTCAACCACCCTCCACGGGCACCCCTCCACCGTCTCTGTTCATCCAGCCCTCCACACCACGGGTCCTGTTCAACCACCCTCCACGGGCACCCCTCCACCGTCTCATCGCTCATCCAGCCCTCCACCACACCACGGGTCCTGTTCATCTAGAGGCAACGCCACCGCTCACTATTCATCCAAACCCCCCGCAACGCCACCTGTTCATCCCAGAGGCAGCATCGATCGCCTTCAGTTAGCGGCAGAGCGGCGAATCGATTGATCGGGTTCGATTAACGACCATCGATCAATCGCACCGGAGTTCGCAGAACGCGTAGCCTGCAGTGCAATTGCTCGGGTTCAGTTAGAGCCCAATGCCTCGCTCGGGTTTAGTTAGAGACAACGCCTCGCACACACGCGTGTACATGTACGAGAGAAACGCGCATCGCTCGGCCCCCGACCTCCCACCGTAGAAGGAATTCCCGAAATTTTCCTCCCCTCGTTTCTACCACGGTTTTTTCCGTCATGGACGGCCGAAGAATGTCATGCAGCTGCGTCTCCGGCCCGCCAGAATGAAAAGCCCATTTACATCTTGATTTTTTGTCATAGAAGTAGGAGCCCACCACATCTATGATGATACCGGGTTTTGTCACAATTATCGTCATAGAAGTGTCATATGCATGACAGAAAAAAAATTCGTTCGGCCCGAAATGTCACGGATGTGTCTTTTTTTGTAGTGCAGGGATTTCTCCCCAGCCATGACCGCCAAGAACCGTTAGAGAAAAGCAGGCCGGGTTGCGGGGAAGCAAGGCGCTGGCTTGGAGCACCACCGAGGAGAGGAGAGCCACACCTGTTGCCGTAGTGATGGCTGCCACCAGATCAACCACCGCACATCGAAAGAGGCCGCCCATAGAAGATCCGCACCAGTGGGGTGAGTTTTTTATTTGGGCGTATTGAGAGTACATGATATGTTCTTGGTGTGACCAACAAGGTTGAGGAAACTGATATGTAACAACGCTATTGCCGTATTGTTGTCAGTGGCTAAAACATGAACCATGTGGTCATAGTTTTCAAGTGTCATAGTTTCTTGATAAACTCAAAATATTTATCTCCTTCCGTCTGAATCGGAATAAAGCTATAGGTAGCTCGTAGAGTCAAAGAATTTTGTGCTTTCAATGACCGCCTTCACAAAACTAAAAAAACAGGAATCTGTTGGTGAAAACTATAAGCCCAGTTGGAGGAACACATACACCGATCGAAACACAAGATATTCTTCCTCTTCATCTCCGATGAGATGACAAGGGACTTAGTTGCTGTAATTATCATGGTCCTATACTCCTATCAAAGGTTGTCATTATCATTGTGCTACCTGTTGTCCTGTGTTGGCAAATATAGACCGAGATATTACACTAGCATAGAAGAACGCACCAACAATGTAAATGAGTGTGGTTGATCATGCGGTGCAACATGGTCTATAGCCGGTCTCACGACAATACTACTCTCACCCTCGCAAAAAAGGGCAAGACTACTATCAAAATAGTTTAGTTGGGTTTTCTGAAACAGAGGGACATAAATATAAATCAGCCATCAACATAAAAGATGGGAACATGTAACCACTGGAACATGTAGAAACAAAATGTATGGGCAACTCCAACGCGAATCACCAAACATCGAAGCGTCGACCATCCAATCATGGTCATCAAATGTCAGCCCGTTATTTTTTTCACTATGCCTAGAGTAATGAATGATAAATAGCACAATTCTTCTTTGATAATTAGAAGATAAATATTCCAATGCAATAATAATTCAAATATAAATATTACAATTCAAACATAAAGTTTTGAAATAAAATAGTTTCGATGTGAATTCAACTTATTCTTACATATTCTCAACTAGATCATTCTAAAGCTGCTCATGAGTTCCAAGATAGCGAATCTGCTGATGTGTTTGGGAAAACTCCTCAAACATCGTTGGATTATGCTTCGGAAGTTGGATAGGACCATCTGTCTGTTGAAATTCAAGAGCTTGGCGAACTCCCTTACTCTCACCCCCGCTATCTTGTTGTCCAAGATCACATAAGTTGTCATCATCTCCCACAATGTCTCTAGATCCCATAGTTTAGCAGGTCCGCGAACAACTGCATAACAGGTTTGGAGCACTCCAAATGCCCTGACCACATCCTTTCTAGCACCTTCTTGTTTTGGGGTAAGTGAATTTTTTTATTACCCGTCTCAGAAATGATAATGACGAAGGTCCCCCATGGATGATAGATACTATCACAAAGATAGTACCTCATGTTGTAATCATGACCATTGATGGCATGGTTGCACACAGGAGCTTTGCCCACACACAACTGCAAACAATGGAGACCGCCGCATCACGTTGATGTTATTGTGAGACTCAGGCATGCCAAATAAAGAGTGTCAAATCCGAGAAGTCTTATGGCCTTAACTGCTTCAGGAATGATGGTGGGCTTTTTGCAATTGCCTTAGTATTGCCCCTGTTGAGCATATGATGGAGTCTTTCATCTTCGGTGCATGCAATACAAGAATCCGAGAATACCTAGAAACCCTCTTGATTCTCCAAGTGCCATGAGCTTTGTTGTATTTGCGGCATTTGGTTCTCTCAAGTACTTTGGTCCAAACATCATGACCACTGCAGTAGCAAATCTTACCATGCATTTGAGGCATGTGCTTTCACCCATTCGAAGGCACTCATCCCACGAATCTACGATCGTGCGATAGGCAAGCATCTCATAGCAAGCGTGCACTTCTTATAACCAGAGAACCCAATGTTTCCAAACGACATCCCTCTTCAGCTTGATGTAATCAACATGGACCCTGGCACCTTGCTATATGCGTTCGAACACATGTTCTCGCATCTAAAATCGGCGGCAGAAATAGGGTTCGAACAATACATGGGGGGAAAAGGAGTCACCGTACAACATAATACGGCCTCATGCCATCTGTCAATTCAACACTCGATGTCCCTTTGTTGAACCTGCTCTGCCACACATTCCGCATCTTCTGGAATCACCCTCATCATCGATATTTCATCATCATCATCATCATCATCTTCTTCTTCTTCTTCATCCTCGTCTGACAAAGACGAATCGGTGAACTCAACGTAGTACTCCTCATCTGAATCCATTGTGTTTTCTTCAAAGTAAACAACAAGAACGCCAAGACAGTTGGAAACAACATTTGACCGAACACTTGTCGGGCGTAGTATCCTCCATGAGTAGAGGGTGGAGGATACCTGGGCCGTGGTTGATTTCAGGGTGGAACGGAGGCGTAGGCAAAGCCGGCGACATCTGGATGGAGAGGGGAGGTCCGACGGGGCTTGGATGGTGTCTGGTGGTACAACAGTGATGCGAGTCGAGATAGAATGGATACATAGCATATGAGGATGGACGGAACCGGAAAAATACAGACTCTGCATTATCGGAGTCATGTGTTACGGACATCTGGATGCCCACAAACATCACCTTAATTTGGTGTCAGTTTGGGGGATTTCAGACCGGTCCTGACCAATTTGATGACCCTAGTTGGATGGCCAAAAGTGAGTGTCCGATCTGGACTTTTGCGGGCAATTTGGTGATCTGTGTTAGAGTTTCCCTGAGATGCTAGGGTTGACATATTGAATAGGATGACATGCAAATTGCCCGGGATACCACTGAACAAGGCAGAAGGAAAGCCTGTGAGCACATGGAGAGGTAGCTCCCGGGATGCCAGGGTTGAACACAAACCTATGGTGGCAGCTCACCTGGAGCGTCACAACATCATAAAAACATGACTTTGCTACTCAAACTTGAAGCACATGCAGAGGAAGAATCTCAACGCATCATAGGCATGCAAAATGATATATTAGAACTAGCATTAGTTGCAGAATAACCAACAACCAGCACCAAACTCATAATAACCAAGTTCAAGAGAGCAGCAAAAGACCACCAACATAAAGATAAAGGAGTGAGCCATATGGTAAACCTCCCAGATCGACTGGAACCAGACCAATGTACTTCCGACTTACTACTAGCATAGTTTCGAACCACGAACAGTTAACGGCTACTCCCAAGCATTAACAAAGCCGGGTTTCCTTCCTTGCTGGTCTCATTCGCATTACGAGATAGTTGTTTCTTTAGTTTACCCCTCAATCTTCGCTTGAAAAGGCCCACTGGTTCTTCATCCGGAGTTCATCCACTTCCTCTTTGGTGAGGTCGTTCTTGATGATGAAGGTCTTGCGGATCTCCTCAGGAGTCATCCCCTTTATCATGTCAGCAACCTTCTGGCAAGTCAGATCCAGCAACCCCTTGATGTCCAGGTAGTTCGCAGCCTATCAAGGCAAATATAAGCATGATGGCCAGGTATCATACTTCAACAAAAGAGACTAAACAGATAAGAAACAGGAGCAACATAAACAAGATATAGTTGCATCACCCACATAGTGAGGGAGCAGAATTTCGTACTTAAATAAAATAGTAGCAAAAAATGCAAATGATGAGCATGCAAAAGTTCATATTAAGCAAAATAGTAGCAATACAACATGATGAGGGAGCGAAATTTCATACTTAAGCAAGATAATATCAATACACATAGTACAATCTGAAGGTGAGTTGTCTTACATGATACTGAAACAATACTATACAAGTTTTGCACATAAATGGATTCCAATATTGCCAATACTGATGCAGATGAATTACCCCACCAACATGGATAACCCAAAACAGCTATGTACAACAACAGACTCCACCAGCTAGGAAGGCGGTAAAGAAATACATATTATATTACTTGCAAAAGCATATAATTAAAAATGAGAAACATATACTATAGAGCTATAAACACCAATAGATCACTAACAGTAGCATTCTCATTTGTGCAAAATATTATCCGGAATAAAGACACCAGAAAGCATCAAAGAAAGCTCACATGCTGTCGTGGATTTGTCACGGCAGATGTCCTTAGTGTCAGGACTTAGTCGCGAGGCCAACGCATCTATGTGGTAGCTTGAGAGGGGTTGAGCGGAATCGAGAGACGCAGGGCGGATCAACACACAAGACAAGGGTTTAGACAGCTTCGGGCCCCGGGAAACATCATCCGGTAAAAGCCCTACATGCTGTTTGAGGCTAGGTCTCATTATGCTCATGAGGGAGTCGCGGTAAGCGGCGGCTCTTTGTGTCTAGCCCTAGAGATTGTTTCTTCTTTCTTGTCCCTCTTTGGGGAGCCCTGCCCCTCCTTATATATGTTGAAGGGGCGGGTTACATGTGGAGTCCTATTAGGATTAGGACTAGTCTACCTTCTCATACAAACCAGATACAAGTCCGGGTCTTAACTCCTTATAAGATAAATATTCCTTATGCCTTTCCTTATAAACCGGCCCACCGTAGTTGAACCGGCCTTCATGAACCGCCAGTCGGGCCACCGGGTCTTGTCGCTCCTCCGACCTGCCTGCCGGATTACTAATGAACCGTAAACCGCCGGGTCGCCAGTGAATCGTCAAGTCTTAGCCGGGTCTCAAGTAAACCGCCAAGTCCGGCCGGGTTATACTTCCGGCCGGTTTACGCCCAAGGGTATATCCTCGACATTAGCCCCAGTTTAATTTGGATTTATCCATGTTAAACTGATCTCGAGCATCTTTAAATCCTTGTCATTTCCTTCTAGAAAATCCGGTCAATAGGCCAGCTTCATAATCAATTTCTTGACGTTGGTTTGTCACAGAAATATTGTGAAGAATAACTTCTTTGACTCGGCTCCCAATGCTTAACAAAAATATTGGTCTTTGAAATACTCATCTGATCTTCAGCCGGTTTAAGAATGTAGAACTTCGCCGGTTTAAGAATGTAGAACTTCGCCGGTTTAAGAATGTAGAACTTTGCCGGTTTACAAATATTGATGGCACCGGAGCATAACTGTTTGCTAACATCAGCTTTTGAAAATATACCTCTTATATGCCTATCACTTGTAGCCCTCAAATCTTAAGAAGGTAACGAGTAATGTGACTTAAGATTTGCTTCAATATGAATGTCACAATCTTCACTTGTAGCCCTCAAATCTTAAGAAGGTAACGTAGTGTGACTTAAAATTTGCTTCAATATGAATGTCACAATCTTGAAGAAATCCAGGTTGTTCATCTCAATCACTAGTCGAATCGAGTATTCCACATATGTAGCCCCCAAGTGTCGGGTTGTCATGCTTGCGACAACCCGGGACTTGTAATTTCTGATGCTCATAAAAACTTCAACCAAAGATAGCCCCCAAGGGCCGGGTCATTATGCCAATAATGAGAAGGGACTTCAAAATATGATCATGTAGACTTTAATAAAGACAGCGTGTAGCCCCCAAGGGCCATTTCAAGAAGATAATATTGAGCTGGGACTTTATATACATTTCAAACATTATATTATGTAACTCCCATCATGGGGCTTGAACCCACGTCCACAAGGTTGAGAGCTTTGTGCTTTACCAACCGGGCAAAGGTGGATCCTTCAATAATAGATGAAAATTTGTGTACCTTGAATTGTTGACAGGAGCAATTGGTAGCCCCCAAGGGCCGGCTCATTATACTGTGATGAGTCGGGTCTTCAATATGGTGAGCAAAAAAATGACTTTGCATTAGCTCCCAAGTGTCATGGTGCATGCTTGCAGCGACATGAGACTTGTATATTTGATATAATCTCAACTTTGAATAATATAGCCCCCAAGTGCCGGGTCGTAAGCCTGCAGTGACTCGGGACTATTCCTTTCATTGCAGAATAAATCATATTCATCGATAAAATAATATCCATTGCGCTAAAGCGACTTTGAAAACCTCAATCATAATATTAATAACCATAAAAATCCAGCCATCTTGGCTATTTGAATAATATAATCCGGTATGAAAACCTTATTCATTCAATATCATAATGAAAATTCAGCCAAGTTTGGCTATTTGAATAATATAACCCAATGATTTATAAGCGCATGATTCCAATGGCGCAATCCAAATATATACTGACGACTTATAGTCCAAAGCCAGGCCGGTTTAATAAACACCGGAGATTTATAATCATACTTTATTCAACCTGTTCCTGCATACAACAAGTTTAAAGTGTCCTGGCGGTTTGCGGCCGGACGGGTCATAATGCCCAACATATAACCTGGGTTGATAACCAAGGCTGCACTTAAGAATAATCAAATATGAAATATATCATACCGTGACATTGAATCACATCGTTGGTTTACCAACTTTTGTAGTAAGGGTGATGACCCCAATCTTGAGTAATGATAACTCCTTTCATACGTGTCGGTTTATGATAAAACCGGCGGGTTGTGATAAACACCGGTTTAACCATATATATCTTTGGCGATTCGTAGTCCAACTGCATCAAGGCGGATAGTCTCCGTATTATGATTTGATCATGTACTGACAATTTGTAATTGAAAGTCAAGCCGGGTTAATGAACACCGGTTTACTACATAATAAGATGGTAACATCAAACCGGGCAGATAGTCTCCAGATTAGGATTTGATCGTGTTCCGCCAATTTATAATTGACAGTTTGAACCGGATTAACAATGTCGGTTTAAAAACGCAACAGAAGTAAAAGTTCTTTTAGCAAAAAGAACAGAATTCAAGCAAAGGCAAAATAAAACCATTGCAAATGAGGCTTTACTGAGCCGATCAGATGGTGTTACCATGGTCGGACACGACCAAGCTCCCAATAAGGTGTCGCCATGGTTCAAGTCAGCCAGTCCCCAATCGAAACCGTGGCATTATGCCGATCAAGTGGCGTGGCAATGGTTCGGGTTCGACCAAGCCCCAAGTGACTCTATGGCCTTAGGCCGATCAAGAGGCGTGACTGGTTCAGACTTGACCATGTCCCCAAGTGATCTGGTGGCTTTCGCCTATCAAAAGGTGTTGCATTGATTCGGACACGACCAAGCCCCCAAGTGATGTTGTGGCACTAGGCCGATCAAGAGGCGTGGCTATGGTTCGGATACGACCAAGCCGCCAAGTGATGCTGTGGCATTTGAGCCGATCAAGAGGTGTGACTATGGTTCAGACATGACCAAGCCCCCAAGTGATCAATAATATGATAAGCCAATAAGGCATGATACCCATGTTTGAACCAAGGCATCATGGCAGCAGGTCCTCTTGGCACCTTTTAACTTATTGTAAGAGAAAATCCTTTTTGAACCGGGATTTTGAACCGGATATCGAGCTTCAAAGCTTTGTGGGAGACATCTTTCCCTTGAACCGAATTTTAAACCAGAATTTTCATTTTCAGCCGGAAATTTTCTGACGGCCTTTAAACTCGAACTTGCGAGAAGCTAATTCCTTTTTGAACCGGGCATTTTTTAAACCGGATTTTTAGAGCTTCCGAGCTTTGCAGGAGAACAGATTTCCCATGAACCGGATTTTAAACCGGCATTCTTCATTTTGAACCGGAAATTTTCTGACGGCCCTTAAATTTTCATCCATATGGTAGTAGCCTCCGGGACCGGGTTATCTTTCCCTCCAGCGTCCTGGGGTTCTTGACTTCACTGAAAAACCGGCAACCTTTGCTGAGTCATATCCTTGTAGCCCCCGAGTCTCAAGGTGACTCGAAGAGTTGGCTTGAGATTCTCCATATTTGACCGTGATATAAACCGGCATAACTTGTATATCATTGGTGTTGATAGCACGATGTGAATCCACAGAAGGTTGAGGTGACTGCGACGGGTTATAAATGACCCTGTATGAGCCGTGTGAGCAACTCGGTCAATGGTTCCTTCCAACTGGTGATTTGAAGTTAACCAAACTGTAGTGGCGGCGACTTGTGCGCCTGCCCATTGAGCCATCCAATGTAGACGGCGGTTGATAGTATATGATAAGTTGCCTTCATTTTGTTGAAAGAAAACCAGGCTACCCAAGCTGTGACTTGCTCATACACAATGAACAGCTCATGCAGACAGGTGCGGCCTGGCGTGTTGATGTAGACCAAGCCGCAAGAGATGAACGGAAAAGACGATCGTAGTATCAGAGGCGGCTCAGACAGATGAGTCGGCCGCAGCATTGTAAGCCGGTGCAGACGGAGAAAATCGGCACCGGTGTCGTAAACCGGCATGGTCGGGTGAGTTAATCGCGGGCGCGGTCCCGGCAAGCTGATGTAAACCGGGCCACAGGGACGGTGACTTGCTCACGTTCATTCACCGGGTGGTAGGACACGGACGAAACACCAGTGCAGAACATTACTAGCGCGTGTTCCGCGCCCGTAATATAACGCCTCATTTGTAATGAACAATTGTCCTGCACCAAGAATATCACATGCCAAAGTAATCGTTCACACAAAGATTAATATGTGCTATGAAAACAAACCGGACGGATATCACCTGATGTTTTTTGTTCGAACAACGGATGATCCGTTCATCGCAACAGGGGTGGTTTAGGCCCGTCGGCGACTCAATATGGTCCCGGCGGCTCAAGCAGAAACCCTCCGAGTTATTCTCTAGGTCTTTAAGTACCCGACACGGGTGGTGCATATGTATACGTCGCCTCCGACGCCGGCGCACGAGGACCGGATCATGGCCATGAGTTAATTGACCTGCGTATAGCATATCATACCGTGAAAAAAGCTTTGGATGATACTACCAGTAAAAGTTTAGAAAAATAGCACCTGATTTGTTCATATGGCAGATGATCCATATGTAATATCCGTCAATAAACTGTCACGAGCGGCTTGAAGCGGGGTAAGGACGGCTCACCCTGGCCTTTGTAGGCTGCAGTTTGAGATGGGCGGCAACTTGAGGTTGATGCAATTGAGTTGAGGCCCAAAGATCGGCGGCTTAACAAAGCGGCGGCGGAGAAGCGCCTAAGAAAGCGTCTCACGGCAGAAAGCAACAGCAAGAGGAGATGCAAAGGCGGAGGCAGTTTAACGACGCCGGCAGTGGAGATGACCGGGTGACCGCAGCAATCGGTCACGCGAGGAAGCGATGGCTCGACGGAAAAAGGCGGCCATGCGGTGTCTGCGTGCGACGGCATTTAATGAATTTCTGAGTGTCTTGTTCTCTCTCAAACACACGTGGAGGCAGCACAAGACGCAGACGGCGGCTTGAAGTAGCGTAAGCGCTCAAATGATGGCGACTCTTTGAAGCGGCCTCTTTATATAAGTACCACAGCGGTTTCGGTCTCAGTACACAAATTATAGGAACAGCTACGCTCTTGGGACGGCTGTGAAAATCCTGTGACTCTTGGCAGGGGCAACGATATCAATGGCTTCTACCAGCTCCGTAAAATCGAAGCGCCTAACCGATGCGTGGCGAGCAAAGGCGAGGCCGACCACGGAGGCAGCTTCGACATGACAGTCTTTTCTTCTCTTTCTGACCTTGAGTTGTACAAGTACCATTGCATGCGTTTCAAGGTAGCTAGCACTTTTCCATTATATGATACTGGTATCGGCCGAGACGGAAACTAAATTTGACTTGGACAGGCCGCTCCGCGCCGAATCTAAATTATAGGACTAATCATCAATCCGGCCGGCCGCAGACTTCCTGTTGACCTCGGCGACTCGGATAAAAAACTTTTCGTCTAAGAAAACTCCAATTTTTCTCACGCAAATATCTGAATAGAAATCCATACATGTACACGAGGACATATATCTTTTTTTTCTTCTTTTTGCTTGACCGCTTTGCACTTGACGTAGCAGTGGAGTAGTACTGTAATAGTATTTCCTGATCCCAAACGAGAGTAATTTTCTATCAATCCTCAGGAGCCCCGCCATGCAAAAATTGTTTCTTTATTCCAAGGATTTTTGCAGCTGGATTAAGCAATCATCACCACCCTTCATCCGTACTGACACGGACGCGAAGACGAGCAACAATCTGGCCCGGATACTGTAATACAGGTATTGGTGACGTCAATCCGATTCTTGTCCAGTCTTATCTGCAGCGGAAAGAACGATCTGTGCTCGGATTCAACAGGTCGCCGTGCAACGCGTGAGGCGCCGCACACAAACCCTAAAATTTTCCCTTGAACACAAATCTCACAAATTGCACGTTTGCCAAATCGGTTTTTCTTCATCTGGAAGCACAGGAACTCCTCGAAGCCTTGGAAAAATCCCTTCAAGAACTCAACACCACCGTGCACGTGCCCCACGGTGGGCGCCAACTATCATGGATTTGTCACGGCAGATATCCTTAGTGTCAGGACTTAGTCGCGAGGCCAACGCATCTATGTGGTAGCTTGAGAGGGGTTGAGCGGAATCGAGAGACGCAGGGCGGATCAACACACAAGACAAGGGTTTAGACAGCTTCGGGCCCCGGGAAACATCATCCGGTAAAAGCCCTACATGCTGTTTGAGGCTAGGTCTCATTATGCTCATGAGGGAGTCGCCGGTAAGCCGGCTCTTTGTGTCTAGCCCTAGAGATTGTTTCTTCTTTCTTGTCCCTCTTTGGGGAGCCCTGCCCCTCCTTATATATGTTGAAGGGGCGGGTTACATGTGGAGTCCTATTAGGATTAGGACTAGTCTACCTTCTGATACAAACCAGATACAAGTCCGGGTCTTAACTCCTTATAAGATAAATATTCCTTATGCCTTTCCTTATAAACCAGCCCACCGTAGTTGAACCGGCCTTCATGAACCGCCCGGTCAGACCACGAGTCTTGTCGCTCCTTCGACCTGCCTCGCCGGATTACTAATGAACCGTAAACCACGGGTCGCCAAAGATGAATCGTCAAGTCTTAGCCGGGTCTCAAGTAAACCGCCAAGTCCGGCCGGGTTATACTTCCGGCCGGTTTACGCCGCGGGGTATATCCCCGACACATGCCTTACAATCTGAGGGATAAAGGTACCGAATTGTTGATGCATCCTAGGATAGCATTCTTGACTGATGATGCAACAAACATCGAATAGATATGACATCAAAGAAGTCCGACAAGCCATCACAAAGCAACAACCAAACCATGTTGATGGCTTACAGTCTCGTTGACCATTTCTATAGATAATCTACCTATCTAATAAGAAAATGCAAGTCAGATAGTTCAGATTTACAGCAAAGGACGAAATGCAGATAGTCAAATGTTATCAAATACTCTTCTGAAGTAAATATAATAGACTAGAGTAATGCAAATTAACTCAGGAGAAAGATATCAGCAATGCGTAGAAAGCTAGGGTGCATTTAACTAAGCACAATACTGTGTTTTTGTAGAAAAGCACAATACTGAGTTACATAAATGCAACTTACAGTGGTACAACACTAAAAAGATTAGCATATCTAAGTAAACATATTAGCAAATAAGGCAACACACTTCATCAATATCATCAAATAGCTCTTCATATAATAGTTGTTCCACCCTATTGTGATTACAAACACTTAGGATTGCACAACCATGTAAATATGATGGCAATTAACCCAGAAGTTAGAAAATGTAAAAATATATAAAGGTCGACAACATTCCCCCTTTTATTTATTGAACAATTAATGAACCATTCAAATATTTTGCAGAATACCCACAACTAACATACAATACATCTAATATATCGACTACACTGCTTGAGTCTACATGTACTCCCCATTTACTTATACAAGGCCACTATAGAAAATACACTTTGCATCTATACAAGGCCACCAACAGTAATCGAGACAAAAGTTAATGATATTTTCTCGAACTAGCAACCTATTTAAAACATGCATGCATGCAATCATAAATGATAGTACAATCATCTTCCTACCCTTTCCTTGCATGTATTTGTTTTATTAATGATCCAGTATACGAAGAGTAATGCTGATTTACAAAGAAGACATTAAATTTTACCTTGGTACTTGTAATATGAGTTTGTGGCCTTGTATATAAAAATGGAGGGAGTACTACCTAGTTCCTAACCCAATAATGCCATGAGACCCTAAAATCATGAGCACACGAAGCACAAATCTGGGGTACCAATACCAACCATTCAAAATCACAACAAAACCGCCTCTAAATAGCAGGAACACGAACCCTTGACGAGTACTAACTAGAAGGAGAACGACGGGGAGGGTTGGATGGAAATCTCACCAAGATGAGGTCGAAGAGGACGCGTTGCTCGACGTCGACGAAATCCTTGTCGAAGGTCTTGATGTCCCGCTCGGAGGCCTTCGCGGTGGAGTCTGTGGCTTCAGCTCCGTGCTTCTGGAAATGCTGCTTGCAGTACTTGATGACCATGGCAAGGATCTCGGCTTTGACGTTGGGGAGGGGGATGATGTTGTTGGCGCAGTCATCCTCGACCATGTGCTTGATGGTGTGTGAATCCATCACCACCGTCTCCTCCACCACAAACTCCTTGCCGTCGGAGCTCCTCAGCATGAGATTCTTCTCCGGTGTCACCGCCGCCGCGTCCGCCATTGATCCGATCACCTGGGAGACTGGGGTGGCTAGGTGGTACGAGGCAAGAAACCTTAGGAGAGAAGGCGAAGGGGGAGTTTGGGGGTGGAGGGGAGGGGAGGTACTTTTATTTTTGGATCGCGAAGGGGAAGGTGGATTTTCTTTTATGGAATGGAAAGGGTCTAAAATTATTACCATTATCATTTAGGGAAACACTGAAGCTTCTCCCGGTTGTGTAGCTCGCTCCCATGCGCCACGCTACACCGACCAATGATAGGGCGCCACGCTACACCCGCAAATGTCAGGGTGCCACGCGTCCTTGCGGGCCCATGCACATCCCTTCTCTCCTGCTTATCTTCTTTTTCCCTCTTGTCGGACTCCTCTCCCCGATGCACGCTCTGCTCCTCTCCCTCGATGCTCGCCGCCTATGTCGTGCTCTCTCTCCTCTTCCCCGATGCTCGCAGCAACGGCCACCTCCTCCTCCACCCCTCCCCCGCGGGCACGACCAGCGAGCTTTTTCCCCACCAGTTCACAAATGTTGCAACCAATGTGCTCGTCGCTGGAACTCACGTAGCTGCGTGCAACATTCCACGGCCATGGCTGCGAGCTCTTGTTCAGGGGGCATATTTTTTATTAACAGGATGCAACCGCGTGTTGCCACGAACATTATTTTGCTAGAACCAGCCACACAATTTCCTGGAACTGACTACGCATAACGCGAGGTTGACGGCCACGGCCGGCATATTTTTTGTTGAAACCAGAGTTGTAGCCAGCAACACCGTCATACACGCATACCCGGCAAAAGCTATACATCCACATTCACGCAGAGCTGCAAACCTTTTCACGTGAGAGTTGCAACCACCAATGCCATAGGTGTCGATGTTACAAATGCAGAGGAGCTTAGGCGACGGTGACCACGAGCTACACATTTTGCTGAAACCAGCGGATATGGATGTTGTAGTTGGCAATGAATAAAGCTACTACCGACAAGTTTTCTTGCTACTGCCGATGAATTAGTTGGTACATCTATAACTTAGTTGCAACCCCCAATGGCGAGACGACGGGTTTTGCTGCAACCGTGTGGGTTTTTGCTAGCAAAGTTGATGGTTTTTGCTACATCCATTCTTCACGACGACGAGATGCCAGTGGTGGTTTGATGTGAATCCCGAGGACAAGATCTAGCATGGGCCGGGGGTGAATGCTGCAATCGATCGCCGGTGAGCCGAAACCTCGACCGGCAAGGCATGATGGCGACCACACGGTGCCACAGTCATAGAGATAGTGAGTTGCAGCGCGATTTTTTTTTGAGCCGGACAGGTGACGCCGGGAGTGCAAGGTCACCATGGCGAGGGCGGCAGAAACCTTGTATCCATTTTGCTACGACCAACAATGAAAATTGTTGCCACGACGTCGGCCATGGATTTTGCAACCAACATGGGGTTGTTCCTTAGTGGGAGACGACGAGCACGACGACTAATGAGCGAGTGGTGGTGGCCGGTAGTAGTAGGACAAGCGCGGGAGTGGTGGCACGGGTTGCGGAGGAGGCCGACAAGCTCATTGCGAGGGAGGGAGGGGCGTGAGGGGGGGGGTTCAGCCGCAAGGGAGGAAAAAAAAAGAAAGAGATGGTGTGAAAGATCGTGGATGTCGCCTAGAGGGGGGTGAATAGCGCCTTAAAATAATTACGGTTTAGGCTTGAACAAATGGGGAATAAACCTAGCGGTTAATTTGTCAAGCACAAAACCTACAACAACTAGGCTTACCTATGTGCACCAACAACTTATGCTAAACAAGATAAACTACTAGGTGATAGCATGATATATGACAAGAAACAATATGGCTATCACAGAGTAAAGTGCATAAGTAAAGGGCTCGGGAAAGAGATAACCAAGGCACGCGGAGACGACGATGTATCCCGAAGTTCACACCCTTGCGGATGCTAATCTCCGTTTGGAGCGGTGTGGAGGCACAATGCTCCCCAAGAAGCCACTAGGGCCATCTGTAATCTCCTCACGCCTCAAGACAATGCAAGATGCCGTGATTCCACTAAGGGACCCTTGAGGGCGGTCACCAAACCCGTACAAATGGCAACCCTTGGGGGCGGTCACCAACCAGACACTTTGGCAACCCTTGGGGCGGTCACCGGTGCCGTCAAATTGCTCAGGCGATCTCCACAACCTAATTGGAGACCTCGACGCTTGCCGGAGCTTTACACCACAATGATTGAGCTCCGAACACCAATTAACTGCCTAGGGCGCCTAAGCACCCAAGAGGAACAAGCTCAAGGGCACCAAGCACCCAAGAGTAATAAGCTTCTCAACTAGTAACTTCCACGTATCACCGTGGAGAACTCAAACCGATGCACCAAATGCAATGGCAAGGGCACACGGAGTGCCCAAGTCCTTCTCTCTCAAATCCCACCGAAGCAACTAATGCTAGGGAAGAAAATGAGAGGAAGAACAAGAAGGAGAACACCAAGAACTCCAAGATCTAGATCCAAGGGTTCCCCTCACATAGAGGAGAAAGTGATTGGTGGAAATGTGGATCTAGATCTCCTCTCTTTTCCCTCAAAACTAGCAAGAATCCATGGAGGGATTGAGAGTTAGCAAGCTCTAAGAAGGTCAACAATGGGGAAGAACACGAGCTCAAAGGATAAGGTTCAATGGGAAGAAGACCCCCTTTTATAGGTGGGCAAAGCCAACCGTTATGCTCACAGCTCAAGCATCGAGCGGTAGTACCGCTTGACATCACGGGTACTACAAGAAGGGGTAGCGGTACTACCGCTAAGGGAAGCGGTACTACTGCTTTATGCGGTACTAAAAATTACATCCGTGCCTACCACCGCTGGACTTGTGACGAGTTTTTGGTCCCGAGCGGAAGTAGCCACGAAGTAGTCATGATAGTACTGCTCCAAGCGGTAGTACCGCTCCCAAGAGCGGTAGTACCGCTCCCATGGGCGGTATTAAAAATTACTCTGCTCCTACCCGCGGTAGTACCGCTGCAGCCTTTTCGTAACACCAAAACTACCATAACTTCTGCATTCGGACTCCGAATTCGATGAAACCAAGTTTGTTGGAAAGCTAGGGACAAGGGCTAACACAATCTTGAGAGAAATACCAATAAAAAGAAAATTAGAAAAGGCCCAAAAGAAAATGGTGAGAACCCTTCCTCGGAAAAGACCGGTAAAACCTCCAACACCGAAAACATCATAGAAGCCGCATGCAAACTCCGCTGATGAACTCAAGCTTGTCATAAAGATGACCATAAGCTCTAAGACTCACAAATAGAACCAAACAAGAACCAAGAAACATGATGCACGTATGCAATGGTTTGATCTCGATTTAACGATACGATCAAGCTACTCACTTGAGAGCCCCCTTGATAGTACGGCTTATCGATCCTATAACCCGGTCTCCCAACTACCACCATGAGACCGGTAAAATAGAAAACCTATCAAGGGAAAACCTTTGCCTTGCACATGATCCACTTGAGCTAGATGATGACGATCTTGTCCTCCTCAAGATGGACCACCTTTCTTGATTGTGTTGGGTCGATGGAGACTAGATGATTGCTCCCCATACTCCACTATGGGTGAGCCACTCTTGACACATCTTCACAAGTCCATTGACACCACAATGGATGGCAAGCTTCAAGCACTTGATCTCTTCGTGATGCTCCACTTGAACTTGCACACGGCAATCTTGATGACGATCACCACTTGATGTCATCCTTTCCATGGGTTGTATGATATCTTCCTCTTGGACGCAAGCCCATGGACACGCACCTAACCCCACATAGACTCTCACATAGACCATGGGTTAGTACACAAAGTGCAATGGATAATGCTTACCATACCATGGGATCACTTGATCCCTCTCGGTACATCTTCTACGCTTTGTGAGTTGATCAACTTGATTCACTCTTGACTTAGTCTTGATCAACCTTGAATCTTTCCAACTCTATTCGCTTGGATGATGTCTTGAAGGTAAACATGAATGATCACACAATCTTCTTCTTCAAGACATGCTTGCAATAAGCTCAACACTCACATGACCAATCTTTGGATAATTCCTTAATAGCACCTTGGTCAACACATAAACTCCTTGAAACCAACACATGGACTTCAAGAAATGCCTATGGACAAATCCTTCAAATATAACTCAATGCAACCATTAGTCCATAGAGAATGTCATCAATTACCAAAACCACACATGGGGGCACCGCATGTCCTTTCAATCTCCCCATTTTGGTAATTGATGACAATCACTTTCAAGAGAGTTTATATAAGGAATTATGCATCACCATGCAATGCAACAACCAATAATGCATGCGTATGAGATGCAAATGCTTAGGAACAAAACCGAAGCAAGGAGAAAACTCTGAAGACTTCTCCATAAAACTCTCTGAAACTTCTCCCCATTGGCATCGATTGGCAAAATGGGCGAAAAGCTAAGAAGACCAATATAAAAGGTGTTCCTCCAAAAGTTGTGTATTTCTCAACAAGAGAGTGGAATGCCATACACATATCCAAAGGTAATACTTGGAGGAAGACCAACTATATTGAGGCACCAAGATTGCAAAAGAATGATATGCCACAAAGACATAACAAAGAGAGAAACAAGCAATCAAGCAATCAAAAGATACCAATTGAAGCAAGCTATCAAAAGATATCAACTGAACCACTAGACCAAAGATCCTACGAGCCACATGAAAAAGATATTTTGATATGAGCAGAGGATTGTTCTAAAGAAACTGGAGAAGCTCCCCATGATTTGTGCACATCAAGAATTTTTGTATTTGGATACAAAGTGCACAAAATAGGATCATAGCTCCCCCAAAGTCAACAGAAACTAACAACCAGGGCAAGAGAGCATATAGGAAACTAAGGCTAGCGCTTGCAACAAGCACATGGTTGAGCAACATTGTAAAATAGGCAACTTAAGAATAGGCTCAACCAAAATGATGTGTGTGAGTCATGGCAAAGCACATGAGAATACTAATATACGGATGAGCATAAGCATCAACATAGTCTCGAATGAATGAGATACACGGTGCAAAGCCTTTCATTCTCACACACAACTAGCAAATGGGTTCACAAGCTTACTAATAAGAAAATAGAGAACCCATGCTTGTGACAACCCGTGGTGAAGATAGACGATGAGAGACTCATCAAGACGAGGGGTACCAATTAAGATGGCAAAAGCCTCGTAAAGATGAGCAAGAGGAAAATAATCTTCACCACACAAGAGTGCATCAAGATGCAACGATAGAGGACACACACTCAAGGCAAAAGCTTTCACGGAGCCACCAAAGAATTAACATAAGAAAGACAAGGTGGACGTGAAGAAAGGATATCAACTAGAGATGTAATTTCTCTCAAGTGTATAAGGTTCTAGGTAGACAAAATCATGATGATATATATCTACAAAGAGGGATGTACACCAAATAGTTACAACATGAAGGAACAAGATATCCACAAGGAATTCATAAATATACCAATAAGATATTTGCTTGAAAGCATAGCACTTGGCTAGATATGGTCTTATTGTATATAAATGAATTCTACCCATGAACATCAAAGACATCACAACTAGCAACATGAGATCATCGTTGAGATGCTTTGAGAAAGGAAACAAGTATCACAAGAAAGAATGAAATACATGCCATGATACAACCTACACAAGGTTGATGCAAGTAATGTGTACATGTAGTAGATGATGATACTTATTACCGAGATACCATTGGAAGGATGTAGTAGATACCAATTGAAGGTAGATAGTAGTTCATTGATCATCCTAGCTTGACTCCAATATGCACATGGTGACAACACCTTCCTTGTGAGTGAGCCGAGCATCCAATGCATCTCCAAATGTTCCTATAAGAACAACACAAACTAAACGGTACCCAAACTCATCGGGACCAAATAGTTAGAAACACCAATACATAGGACTAACTCCACATAAATATGTGCATATAGATATGAAAATGAATATCATGCACATCTCATCCAAATTGGGACTAGGTGGAGTTTCTCCCATATATTGAGTCAAAGAAAGAAAGCATGACAAATAAAATACATGAAGAAAACATGCATGCTCAAGACTTCAAAACCCAAAACCAAAAAGACAAAGAAATGCCAAGTGAAAAGGATACCAAATGAATAAAACATCACTTGGAGGATATCCATAAAAGATACATCAAGGAATGAGATATCCATTGATACACTCAAAATAAAAGATATCAAACTCCCAAAAGAGAGGATGGTTCCAAACAAACCAAGCTCTCTACAAAGTTTCATGATAGCACAAAGTACCAAAACGAAAACGGCTTGCCTTCCACCAACACACACGTGATAAGGATCGCAAGAAGAGTGTTCTATAGATAATAGGATAGCTCCCCCAAGACTAGTGCATTATAGAGAATTTGCATTTGAATACAAAATGCACAAGGTGGGATCACCACTTTCACTATATCTAGAAAACACTAGACAAGGACGAGAAAAAAACAAGATCCACAAGTGGTAGGGAAGACAACGGAGTTGACACAAACCTTGGCAAGAGAAAAGGAAAAATAAAAACAAAAGCCAATGTAAAGATGATCAATAAATTCTACCACAAAAGTGAGTACCAATTGTCAAAAGACAAGAAGTAAATGGAAATAATTCCTTGGTAGATAGCAAGGATATCCGACATCATCTTCACACCAAACACAAGCAAATTGCAACTTGTAGAGCTACCATGCCACCTAGGAACAAGATAATTTACAATATCAATTCTAGGTGACAATATCTCAAATGTACACATTTTCTAGGCTAGTAATACACATAGCATATTACTCCCCCATAATGTGAAACCAATTAAAGATAGACAAGAGGCAATTAAAAGGATCCAAAAAGAGATAATTAATGGAAAATTTAGAATTTGAATTTCTCATGAGAGATATACCACCTAGAGACTAGATAATCTTGAAATATCAATACTAGATGGTATTACTCATGTATACACATTTATAGGATTGTGAGGTGCACAAAGCACATCACTCCCCCATAATGTGATATTCCATTAATCTCTCACAAGAGCCAACTAAGAAATAAACAAGATGCAAAAAGGCTCAACACACAACACACATGTACATGATGTGCAAACCAACATGCACATACTTGATTTCTCAAGATAAGAAATTTGGAAGCACAACATATACAAGCACATGCAAGATACAAAACCACAACATGCTAAGGGACAAGTAACTTTTAATGTAAGCAATTTAAGCATGAGTTACCGCAAGGAGGAACATTGGATATATGATAGAAAGATAATCTGAATGACTTGGCTTGGCACAATATGAATGATGAGGACCCCTTAAATCTTCATAATGTAGCCAAGTCTCCAATGACCTCCAACAACACCTATTGATCAAGTTTGAGTTAGTTGGTCCCCAACCAAGTTGGGTCCTAAGAGGTTAGTCACAATAGGCTTGGCCACCCAAATGGTTCTTTTCTTGACACCACTTTGAGTACCAACAAACTTGGCAAACACATTGCCAACCTTATCCTTCCCAAGAGAATAGACATCATCAATAATAATTGGGTTGGATAAGTTACCACTAGTGCATGAAGAAGCGACGTGGCCTTTCTCACGACATAAGTAGCAACGCTCTACTCTTCACTTTCTTCTCACTTGATTTCTCAACAAGAGAAGCATTAACTTGAGTCTTCTTGGGAAGTGGCCTTTCTTCAACTTGAGGTTGAGCATGAGATTGAACTTGTGCCCTCTTCCCTTGTTGCTTGACACAAATGGCCTTCTTTCTTCAATGGGCAAGATCTAACATGATGCCCTTCTACTTTGCACTTGAAGCAAACAATCTTGGCCGATTTCTTGACTTGTTCTTGGCCCTTATTTTTGTTCATCTTGGACTTCTTCTTCTTATTGGAGTTGAATCCAAGTCCACCTTTGTCATTGGGGGATTTTTGCACACTCAAGATATTGTTGAGTGTGGATTTCCTTCATGACTCTTTTTTTTCCAAGTCTTTCTTCAAAGAAGTGACTTGGGCCTTGAGCTCTTTGATTTCCTCTACATGGTTAGTCTCAATACAAGTACTAGAGGAAGTGTAAGCTTCATTGTTAGAGCAACAAGGCAAGGAAAGCAATTCATCACAAGATGTACCAACATTGTGAGTAGATGAATTACAAGGACTAGCACATATCAATATAGCATTTTGACTAGAAGTAGTGCTAGTATCCACATGAGGCTCACTAGATGTTACCTTAGCAAGCATGGCCTCATGAGCTATCTTTAGAACATTATGGGATACTAGAAGATCATCATGAGAGCTTGTGAGCCTTACATGATTTTCTTCCAACATCCCATAATTGCTAGATAACAACTCAAGTTGAGCCCTTAGCTCAACATTCTACTTCAATATGGATGCTTCACAAGAGATAGAATTAGTAGCACAAGCATCATCATTAGCAACAAGAGGAGAAGACAACTTGGCAAGCTCTTTTGAATATGAAGCTTTAAGTTGAGCATGAGACTCGGTGAGTTTGATGAGCTCACTCTTAATGACCCTTGAGCCATTTTCGAGGTGCTCAAAGTCCTCAAGGAGTTTAGCATGCACAACTTCAAGCTCCTCATTTTTAGTTTCAAAATCATTGGCCACCTCAAGAGCTCTATCACGAGATTCCTAGAGCAAAAGTCTCCTCAAGAGATTCCTTGGTGGTTTGTTCAAGTTCAAGAGCTTGAGAGAGGTCCGCAATCTCATTAGCGTAATCACGCTCATGACCTTCCATTTTATCAATGGTGACCTCATGCTCCTCAAGACGAGATTCCAACTCATCAATATATTTCTTGCCCTCAATAGCAATAGACATGATTTCCATGAAGTTGAACGAGCAATTTTATTCTTAAGAAGAGCTTTAAAAATCATTTCCCTTAATTTTTAAGGAGGCAACATCATCACTCTCTTCATCATAATCAACATCATCATCACTCTTGCCATCATCAATATCATCACAAGATATATTGGGATTCAAAGTGGGAGATACCTTTGAAGCCTTGGCCATAAGGCAAAATGCAGTAGATGATGATATAGGATCCCTTGAAGCACCATTCAAGACCACATCTTGTTCCATGGAGTGTTGGGTTTCATCTACATTGTTAGCACAACAACTCGAGGAAATACATGCATTTTTATCATGGCAACAAGATATAGCAAGCATATCATCATGAGATTTAGTCAAGCAATTTCTACATGATATGCAAGGACTATCAACACAAGCAAGTGAGACATTTGGAGTGCTCGAAGTGCTAAGGCCCAAAGACGGAGCATTGCAATAATATAGTGATGAAGAATCATCCACAAAAAGCACACTATCATCATTGCAATGACTGACACTACTCACCATATCATTACCTTGTGGCAAACCACATGTAGGTGAAGTAGAAGAAGTTGAGAAGACTATACGGCCGGAGGTGGAGGGAGAACAATCATCCCTACAAATCTTGGACACACCATATTTATCTTGAAGCTTCATCCACAACTCATGAGCATCCCGGAACGGCATGAGTTGAAATATAACTACATTGCTCAAAGCATCAAAAAGCACATTAGAAGCTTGAGCATTGAGATAAGAGTTTTTCTCTTCCTCTAAAGATAATCTTTGGGGATCCTTTGGAGAGAAAAACCCATATCTACAATTCGCTCCAAATTTGGGTCCATGACCCTAAAGAAATTAAGCATGCGAATTACCCAAACATCAAAATTTGTGCCATCGAAACTAAGAGTGTCGAGAATCCTAATCCCTAGTCGACATCTTTACTCTCTAGGCGGTTAAGCCCAACAAAGAGAGACGAGGCTCGATACCAATTGAAAGATCGTGGATGTCGCCTAGAGGGGGGGTGAATAGGCGCCTTAAAATAATTACGGTTTAGGCTTGAACAAATGGGGAATAAACCTAGCGGTTAATTTGTCAAGCACAAAACCTACAACAACTAGGCTTACCTATGTGCACCAACAACTTATGCTAAACAAGATAAACTACTAGGTGATAGCATGATATATGACAAGAAACAATATGGCTATCACAGAGTAAAGTGCATAAGTAAAGGGCTCGGGTAAGAGATAACCGAGGCACGCGGAGATCTACGATGTATCCCGGTTCACACCCTCATGGATGCTAATCTCCGTTTGGAGGCGGTGTGGAGGCACAATGCTCCCCAAGAAGCCACTAGGGCCACTGTAATCTCCTCACGCCCTCGCACAATGCAAGATGCCGTGAATCCTCTAAGGGACCCTTGAGGGCGGTCACCAAACCCGTACAAATGGCAACCCTTGGCGGCGGTCACCGAACCCGTACACTTTGGCAACCCTTGGGGGCGGTCACCGGTACCCGTCAAATTGCTTTAAGCGATCTCCACAACCTAATTGAGACTCCCGACGCTTGCACGGGAGCTTTACACCACAATGATTGAGCTCAACACCACTAACTGCCTAGGGCGCCTAAGCACCCAAGAGGAACAAGCTCAAGGGCACCAAGCACCCAAGAGTAATAAGCTTCTCAACTAGTAACTTCCACGTATCACCGTGGAGAACTCAAACCGATGCACCAAATGCAATGGCAAGGGCACACGGAGTGCCCAAGTCCTTCTCTCTCAAATCCCAAGAAGCAACTAATGCTAGGGAAGAAAATGAGAGGAAGAACAAGAAGGAGAACACCAAGAACTCCAAGATCTAGATCCAAGGGGTTCCCCTCACATAGAGGAGAAAGTGATTGGTGGAAATGTGGATCTAGATCTCCTCTCTCTTTCCCTCAAAAACTAGCAAGAATCCATGGAGGGATTGAGAGTTAGCAAGCTCTAAGAAGGTCAACAATGGGGGAAGAACACGAGCTCAAAGGATAAGGTTCAATGGGAAGAAGACCCCTTTTTATAGGTGGGCAAAATCCAACCGTTATGCTCACAGCCAAGACTGAGCGGTAGTACCGCTTGACATCACGGTACTACCGCAAGGGGTAGCGGTATTATCGCTAAGGGAAGCGGTACTACCGCTTATGAAGCGGTACTAAAAATTACATCCGTGCCTACCACCGCTGGACTTGTGACGAGTTTTTGGTCCCGAGCGAAGTAGCCACTAAGTAGTCATGTAGTACTGCTCCAAGCGGTAGTACCGCTCCCAAGAGCGGTAGTACCGCTCCCAAGGGCGGTAGTAAAAATTACTTCCGCTCCTACCATGGTAGTACCGGCCGCAGCCTTTTTCGAACACCAAAACTACTATAACTTCTGCATTCGGACTCGAATTCGACGAAACCAAGTTTGTTGGAAAGCTAGGGACAAGGGCTAACACAATCTTGAGAGAAATACCAATAAAAAGCAAATTAGAAAAGGCCCAAAAGAAAATGGTGAGAACCCTTCCTCGAAAAGACCTGGTAAAACCTCCAACACCGAAAACATCATAGAAGCCGCATGCAAACTCCGTCTTCGATGAACTCAAGCTTGTCATAAAGATGACCATAAGCTCTAAGACTCACAAATAGAACCAAACAAGAACCAAGATACTTGATGATAGTATGCAATGGTTTGAGCTCTCGAAGATCGATACGATCAAGCTACTCACTTGAGAGCCCCCCTTGATAGTACGGCTATCGATCCTATAACCCGGTCTCCCAACTACCACCATGAGACCGGTAAAATAGAAAACCTATCAAGGGCAAACCTTTGCCTTGCACATGATCCACTTGAGCTAGATGATGACGATCTTGTCCTCCTCAAGATGGACCACCTTTTTTGATTGTGTTGGGTCGATGGAGACTAGATGATTGCTCCCCCATACTCCACTATGGGTGAGCCACTCTTCGACACATCTTCACAAGTCCATTGACACCACAATGGATGGCAAGCTTCAAGCACTTGATCTCTTCGTGATGCTCCACTTGAACTTGCACACGGCAATCTTGATGACGATCACCACTTGATGTCATGCTTTCCATGGGTTGTATGATATCTTCCTCTTGACGCAAGCCCATGGACACGTACCTAACCCCACATAGACTCTCACATAGACCATGGGTTAGTACACAAAGTGCAATGGATAATGCTTACCATACCATGGGATCACTTGATCCCTCTCAGTACATCTTCTACGCTTTGTGAGTTGATCAACTTGATTCACTCTTGACTTAGTCTTGATCAACCTTGAATCTTTCCAACTCTCTTCGCTTGGATGATGTCTTGAAGGTAAACATGAATGATCACACAATCTTCTTCTTCAAGACATGCTTGCAATAAGCTCAACACTCACATGACCAATCTTTGGATAATTCCTTAATAGCACCTTGGTCAACACATAAACTCCTTGAAACCAACACATGGACTTCAAGAAATGCCTATGGACAAATCCTTCAAATATAACTCAATGCAACCATTAGTCCATAGAGAATGTCATCAATTACCAAAACCACACATGGGGGCACCGCATGTCCTTTCAGTGTGCTCTACTCTCTCAAATCAGATGGCTGCTAGATGACAGACCAAAATTTGGGTGGCCTCCTGGTGCCTAGCACTGCCCTATTATTTAGGGGGAAGGGGGTTAAGAATTTGGTCACACTAGTTTGGTTCACATCATCAGATAGGTAGACACTTAGGAGATGCTTTCTTCATCCGAATTTATTGTGTCATTCATTCAAACTAATGGACCAATGCAAAATGTCTAGGCTAAAGACGCGTGATTTAGGTGTATGGTAATAGCCAATGAAGTTAACTTGGAGTAATTGCATGCAGCCGATTGCACGCTACGTATTTGCCTCCAAATAGTCAAGCGCACATACAACGCTAGCCCGCAATTATAGCATGCATATGTTTCCATTTTTGTTCTTGTATGCCAATCGAGCGCACATCCAGTGGAGGGCATCAAGGAAAAGTAAAAAAAGGTAGACACATTGTTGGTCACAATCACACAACTTTGTTAAAAAAGTCCCTGGCATTATCTTTGACAGTGTTGTTTGCGAGTCGTTGTGTCCACATGGATACCTTGGTGAGGCCCAAAGTTATTACATACAACTGGTTGTATTGTATGTTTTGTGAATGCGTATGTCCAACACTAGCCTGCAATTATAGTGCAGTTGTTACCATCTTCATTTTTGCATGCCAATCGAGCGCATACCCATCGAAGGGGCTAGAAATAGTAAAGGGATGACCACATTGTGTGTGACACAACTCTGCCCTGGTGACTAGTTTGGCTTTTTCCAAAAAGGTCCCTAGCGATATTTTGGAGGCGTATGGTTCTGAAGTCATATGTTTACAGCGGCTTTATATGCGCTTTCTGGAATGGACCTATATGGTTTTGAAATAGTATCGCATATGGGGCATTACATGTTCAGATCGAAAGGTGACCAACTGTCGGATTCCTTACTGTGGCACCCCAGCTCAGAGGGACAGAAACACCCCGTATTCCAGCCCGGAGATCAAGTCTTCTGGAATACAACACTGCTTGGCCTAGAACAAATCGACTTTTATTACAAATACTTAGCATACAAGGGTTCGAGTAGTACAAAGGATTACATCGGCTTGATGATCCTACGCCTGCTCAGGTAGTCCTATGCTAGCAGCGGAACAACTTGTGGAAGCGGAACGACTTCTAGCAGCGGAACAATGACGACGGTGATGAACTCCACTCCGCAGGGACTCCGGCTGGAACAAATCCTAGCGCACAAACTCGGGGATCCTCGACAGGAAATCAATCACAGCATGACCTGCAATCTGGCATGACACGCTAGCTAGGTGAGTACTTTGAATGTACTTGCAAGCTCATAGCAGCCAAAGCAGTCAAGACAAACAACAACATGGCATTTACAAGTTGGTTATCAATGATGAGCATGATACTGCTGATAACCCACAAGTATAGGGGATAGTTTGTAGCCTTTTTGATAAGTAAGGGTGTCGAACCCAACAAGAGATGAAGGTAGAACAAATATTCCCTCAAGTTCTATCGACCACCGGTACAACTCTACGCACACTTAACGTTCGATTTACCTAGAACAAGTGTGAAACTATTTTGTAGGTGATAGGATAAGTTTTGAAAGGATAAAAATAGAAGTACTTAGCAAGAATAAAACTACGAATAATTTGCAAGATAATAAAAGTTAGTTGTTTAGTAGAAATTTTGTAACACAAGGGAAAGTTATTTGTCCCTGGGCAATCGATAACTAGACAGGTAATCACTATTTCAATTTTACATGAGGGAGAGGCACGAGCTAACATACTTTCCGTACTTGGATCATATGCACTTATGATTGGAACTCTAGCAAGCATTCGCAACTACCAGAGATTATTAAGGTAAAACCCAACCATAGCATTAAGTATCAAGTCTGATAACCCACAAGTATAGGGGATCGCAATAGTTTTTGAGGGTAGTGTATTCAACCCAAATTTATTGATTTGACACAACGAGACCCAAAGAATATTTGCAAGTATTAGCAGTTGAGATGTCAATTCAATCACACCTAGTGTAACGCCCGGATAATTATGCTACAGTAAACCACTGTTAATGGTGCCATGTCATCGATTTTACTGTTGTTAAGTTCGCGTTGATTCAAAGTCGGTTGCAAAATCAAATTTAAAATCAGTAAAAAGAAAAGGCAAAAGTATTTAAAAGAAAAGGAGAAGGCAATTAAAAAGAAAAGAAAAGAGAGAAGCCCCTTCCCCCACTACGTCATGGCCCAGCTGGACCACCAGACCACCTGGCCGGCCCACCTCTCCCTCTCCCTTATCCCACCACGCACCCAAAATATCTAGATAGCTCACCCCACTCCCCTCGATCTCCCCCACTCTCCCCACGTCGCTCACTCTCCCTCCCCCTGGATCCAGATCGGGCTCGACCTCATGGCGCCCGACGCCGCCCGCCCGGAGAACCCTCTGCCTGACGCCTCCCCTCCTCCCCGAAGCCCCCCTCACCGCGACATCCTAGGCACCGCTGCCTCGACCCCGTCGCCAACCGACGCCACGCCGTCGCCGGACCTTCCCCCTCACCGGATCGTCCCCGTCCTCCTCCCCAGCGGCTCCATCACGCTGTCGCCGTCCTCGTCATCGACCACTGCCGCCCCGAGCTCCGGTGCCTCCCCGAGCTCACTTTAGCACCTCTACAGGGCCTCGTGACCGCTGCCCCCTCCCCCTCTATTCCCTGCCTTTGCTACTACCACTGCGCCATCGCTAGCCGTCACCGCCATTGTTGCAGATGTTTTAGGCGCTGTTGCGCAGGCGCACCACGCGATTTCGGCAGCGCTTAGGCTGCGCCAAAGACGCGCCTCGCCGCGTCTTTGCTCTCGCACGCAACAACTCACCCTCGCCGCTGCCGACCGCCGCCGCCCGGGTTCTGCTCCGCTTAGCGCCGCCGCTGCCTCCGCCCATCCTGCTCCTCGCGCTGCTTGCCACCGGCCGCTTTACGCGACGCCTCCGCTTGTCGCGATCCGGGCGAGCCTCGCGGCCACGCTTGCCGCCTCGGTCTGCCCGGCCTGCTCAGCCGACGCTGTGGGCCATGCGGGCGCCGCACCTTTTGCGGTTGCCCACCCGGGTTTATGACAAGGGGGGCCCGCCCCAAAACCTTAAAAAAGAATTAAAAGTAAAAAACTAATTAATTAATTAATTAGTAGAATAATTAATTAATTTGCTTAATTGACTAATTAACCACCTAATTAGTCTAATTAAATCTACTAATTAGGATACAGTTAATGACAGGTGGGTCTCCCACGTCAGTTTGACCAGTCAACGCCCCGTTGACTGCTGACGTCATGATGACGTCATGCTGATGCAATAACTCCATTTTCGAATTATTAATAACTTTCGAATAATGTTTAAAAACTTTAGAAAATCATATAAATTAATCCGTAACTCGGATGAAAAAGGTTTATACATGAAAGTTGCTCAGAACGACGAGACGAATCCGAATACGTGGTTCGTTTACCTGTCAAATGCCTCTAACTATCTGAACGTGGAACATTTCCCCCTCCGGTCATCTGTCTGACACAGGTCCGGAACCGGGAAAACATTCCCGGTTGAATTCCCCCTTCACCTATATCGCGTAGTACTGCGTTAGAACACTCCTAGCGCTGCTTATTGCCTGTCATGCATCTGTTTGCTCTGTATTTACTATTTCTCCCCCCTCTTCTCTCCGATAGACCCCGAGACCGATGCTGATGTCCCTGTGATCGACTGTGTGACGACGACCCCCTTCTTCCCTTTCAGCGGAGCTTCCAGGCAAGCCCCCCCTTTGATCATCCCGATATCGCCCATTCCATTCTCTCATGCTTGCATTAGATTTTGTAACCTGCTCATTGTTACCTACCTGCTTACCCTAAACTGCTTAGTATAGGTTGGTTAGTGATCCATCTGTGACCCCCACCTTGTCCTTGTTGCCCCTGCTTCCTCATCGATGACTCGATCAACGTGATCGACGACCAGATCCTGACACATCACATCACACCCCTTTTTTTGCTCGACTCTGCAGAGCTACTATCGAGTGCCGAGGGTGATCCCTCATAACGCACTCTTGATGATAATTCTGTAGTGTAGCTATTCGGTCGTGGGTTATCGAGGGTGATTTCCTCTTTCACCATTCCCGATACGGCCTCGTTGCAGTAACACCTCAAGTGTGAACCTCGAGGGTGGTCCCTCTTACGTTCACCTTGATGATTACATTGAGTGGAATCCTCCGGGGGTGATTCCTCGGGTTTTCCCCTTGATGTCCGGACACACGGTTACCTTGACTTTACTTGAGACCTTGGTGGAAGTCAGGCGGGTCCGGAGAGCACCAGCAAGATGGTTACGAGGCATGGCCGGGCAGGCAGGCCGCCCCCGAGTGGGCTGGGCTAGCCCTAGCCGTATTTCCTCGAGACGGGGCGACAGGGTCACATTATCGTGAGTCTCTGCTCGTCTCCGCAAGCTAATAATACGCTATGGTTTGGGTATTTGTTCTGAGTTGGCCTTTGGCCTCTACGCACTAACCACCACCCGAGATTAGTTATGGGCCTCGACGTCGCAGTATCAGCCAAAGCTTTGTCAGATGTCCAGTTCAGCATTGCGTCACGGCTGGGCCGGCACCCCAGAGATGGTAACTAGGTCCGCCCTGCACGTAACGACCCGGGGTGCTACGGGCGATGGGCCCGGACCCTGGAGTGCTTAGGATGTAGACCGGCGGGGACCTCTCTGCTGAGCCTAGGTAGGGCTTAGGGCTGGGCATATAACCCGAAAACCGATATACCGAACCAAACTAACCAGCACCGAAGCCGAATTCACTGAAACCGAGAACTTTGATATTACGTTCGGTTTGCAGTTGTTGAAAACCGAACTTAGTCCGGTGAATTTGGTTTTATCCCTTTGGTACCCGAATGAACCGAAAATCGAGTAAATACAGAGGTCTGACCAGCGCGCTTGTTGCTACTCAAATGCTCTTTCATGTGACTGTCGCATCGGGAAGAGGTGAACCTGACCGAGTGAGCCACGATCGCTATAAATGTTGTGTAAAAGACAAGTAGTATTCCACCACTAATTTACCTAGGCTAGTGAGCCTCCACCACTAATTTTACTGTAATAAAGTTTTGCTCGGGAGAATCAATGGGAGGGAGTAGCCAAGGAGGCTAGCCTTTACTCTATAGTAGCTAGTGCGCAGAGCTATAAGCCTTGTGACATCAAAATAAAGTACTCTATAGCGGTTCCTGCTACTAGTACAGGTACTGTAATTCAGATAAGAAGCAGCGATTCCAGCTATTACTCGGTGTTGTTCAGTGGAACCAACGACCGAATCGAAATTTCGGTGCAGGCAATCTTCGGTCAGCTCATTTTCGGTTGACCGATCGGTCACTACTTTGGCAAAACCGAAATTTTACATACACCGAGGAACCGACCCGATCGGTTCGGGGGAACCGAACGCCCAGCCCTAGTAGGGCTACGACGTGTTGATCTTCCGAGGCCGGGCATTGACCCAGAAAAGTGTGTCCGGCCAGAGTGATCGAGCGTGTTGGAAAACATGGTGCACCCCTGCAGGGAAGTTATCTATTCGAATACCGTGTCCACGGTAATGGACGTTCAGACTTATATCCTGATCTTTTACAACTAGAAATGGATACTTGAGATATGTTGGCTCCGGGATTGCTTTCTCGCAAGGAGTCGAGGAGGGATATCTGGGCATTAATTCTACACCATGTTTGTTAAATATAAACTGCTATTCTTTACTCTTCTACATGTTGCAAGATGCTTGGAGCTGCTTGAAGATGCTAGTCTTTGATAGGTTAGGACTTCCCCTCTATTCGCATTCTCCGATTCAGTCCATGACACCTTCCATTTGATACCGATGCATACTTAGTATAGATCTGATGCTTGCGAGTACTTTGGATGAGTACTCACGGTTGCTTTGCTACCCCTTTTCCCCCTTCTTTCTTCTTTCCGGTTGATGCAACCAGTTGGTGGATCCCTGGAGCCAGATGCCACCCCAAACGACTATTACTACTGCTATCCGGAGGATGCCTACTTCTACATGGAGGCCGTCGAAGACCAGGAGTAGTTAGGAGGTCCCAGGCAGGAGGCCTTGCCTCTTCGATCGTTGCTTCTTTTGTGCTTGCCTTCTTAAGGCAGTCTTGTCTAACTTATGTCTGTACTCAGATCTTGTTGCTTCCGCCGACTCTTGTGTATCGAGCTTGTATTCGAGCCCTCGAGGCCCCTGGCTTGTAATATGAAGCTTGTATTATCTTAATTTGTGTCTAGAGTTGTGTTGTGATATCTTCCTGTGAGTCCCTGATCTTGGTCGTACACATTATCGTGTATGATTAGTGTACGGTCGAATCGGGGGCTTCACACCTGGAGATTAAATATCTACAACAAAGTGATCAGTAGCACAGTAGTATGATAGTCTGATAGCGAGAGGAATGGTAGTAGCAACAATAGTGACAAGAATAACAAGAGTAATAATTTTGTAGCAGCTTGTAATGTTGGTAACAACAGTGGTAACTTAGAAAGAACAATAAGTGAAAAGCTCGTAGGCATTGGATCGGTGATTTCGTTGGATGATATTCATCATATAACAGTTATAACCTAGGGCGGCACATGCTAGCTCCCGTTCGTTAATATAATGTAGGCATGTATTCTGTAAATATTCATATGTGCTTATGGAAAAGAACTTGCATGACATCTTTGATGTCTACTACGCAACTTCATTCTTGTAGACTCGTGTTGGGCCTCCAAGTGCAGAGTTTTGTAGGACAGTAGCAATTTTCCCTCAAGTGGATGACCTAAGGTTTATCACTCCGTGGAAGGTGTAGGATGAAGATGGTCTCTCTCGAACAACCCTGCAACCAAATACAAGAAATCTCTTGTGTCCCCAACACACCCAATACAACGGCAAATTGCATAGCTGCACTAGTTCGGCGAAGAGATGGTGATAAAAGTGTAATATTGATGGTAGAAATACATTTTTATAATCTGAATAAATAAAAACAACAAGGTAGAAAGTGATAAAAGTGAGCACAAACGGTATTGCAATGCTTGAAAATGAGGCCTAGGGTCTGTACTTTCACTAGTGCAATCTCCCAACAGTGCTAATATAATTGGATCACATAACCATCCCTCAACGTGCAACGAAGAATCACTCCAAAGTTCTTATCTAGCGGAGAACATAAGAAGAAATTGTTTGTAGGGTATGAAACCACCTCAAAGCTATTCTTCCCGTTCGATCTATTCAAGAGTTCGTACTAAAATAACACAAAGCTATTCTTTCCATTCGATCTATCCTAGAGTTCGTACTAAAATGACACCAAATAATTTCAGAGTCATAATACTCAATCCAACACAACGAACCTCAAAGAGTGCCCCAAGATTTTTACCGGAGAAACAAAAGACGAGAACGTGCGTCAACCCATATGCATAGATTACCCATATGTCACCGCGGGAATCCGCGAGTTGAATGCCAAAACACATATCAAGTGAATCTATATGATACCCCATTGTCACCATGAGTATTCATATGCAAAACATATATCAAGTGCTCTCAAATCCATAAAAGTATTCAATCCGATAACAAGGAAATCTCAAATGGAAAAACTCAATTCATCACAACAAGATAGAGAGGGGAAAACACCATATGATCCGACTATATTAATAAAGCCCCCGCGATACATCAAGATCGTGATATCTCAAGAACATGAGAGAGAGAGAGAGAGAGAGAGAGAGAGAGAGATTAAACACATAGCTACTGGGACAAACCCTCAGCCCCGAGGGTGGACTACTCCCTCCTCATCGTGGTGGCCGCCAGGATGATGAAGATGGCCAGCGGAGATGATTCCCCCCTCTGGTAGGGTGCCGGAACGGTGTCTAGATTAATTTTCGGTGGCTACAGAGCCTTGCGGCGGCGGAACTTCTGATCTAGGTTAACCCCGAGGGTTTTTGCAATATTTGGGAATTTATAGGTCACAGAGGGGGTGTGGGAGGCCACCGAGGTGGGCACAACCCACTGGCACGCTCGGGCCCCTTGCGTGCCTTTGGTGGGTTGTGCCCCTGGTACCCCAGTGCAGCTCTGGCCCATTGGAAGTGTTCTGGTCCATAAAAAATCCTCAAAAAGTTTCGCGGTGTTTGGACTCAGTTTGATATTGATTTCCTGTGATGTAAAAAACATGTAGAAAACAGCAACTGACACTTGGCACTATGTCAATAGGTTAGTACAAAAAATGATATAAAATGACTATAAAAGGATTATAAAACATCCAAGAATGATAATAGAATAGCATGGAACAATCAAAAATTATAGATACGTTGGAGACGTAGCAGCATCCCCAAGCTTAATTCCTGCTCGTCCTCGAGTAGGTAAATGATAAAAACAGAATTTTTGATGTGGAATGCTGCCTAACATGTCATCTCGTATTCGTTTCTTTATAGCATGGACATTTGGACTTTTATATGGTTCAAAGCAATAGTCTAGTTTTGACATGAGGACTTAAATACTCAAGCATATCAACAAGCAACAATGTCTTTCAAAACATCAACGCTAAAATAAGTTATCCCTAGACCATCATGCTCAATCATTGATCCATTCATGAAACACACTTCAAGATATTAGCTACACCCAATGCTCAAGTATGATCATAGTGCCCCTAGTTGATGCTTTATAAGAGAAGATGGAGACTCGTAATAAAAATTGCATAAAGTAAAAGAAAGGCTCTTCGCAGAGGGAAGCAGGGATTTGTAGAGGTGCCCGAGCTCAAAGTGAAAATTGAGAGATAAAGACATTTTGAGAGGCATACTTTTCTCACCAACGAAAATGACTTAGAGTTCCCAACACTTTCCATGCTAGATATATCGGAGGCGGTTCAAACAGTAAAATAAAGTTTATTCCTTTTTCAACCATACTTTCACTTTCCATGGCTAACCGTATCCACGGGTGCCCTCCATACCAACACTTTCCAAGGAACTTATTATTTGACAACATAAAGTAAATTCATTTATCATTTCGGGACTGGGCATCCCTAATACCTTTGCCTTACTCTCGTGCAATGACAAGTGAATAAACACTCATCGTGAGAATAACACATCTAGCATGGAAAATATTAACTACCCCTCACCGCCTCGCGAGCGGTACAAGCACACAAAAGTGAAATTTATTTTGAACATTAGAGATGGCACATACAAATTTGCTTATAACGGCAAAAGAATACCGCATATAGGTAGGCATAGTGGACTCATGTGGCAAAACTAGTTTAAAGGATTTTGGATACACAAGTAGTGATCATACTTAGTGCAAAATGAAGGCTAGCAAAAGATTGAGAAGCGACCAACCAAGAAACGAATAATCTCATAAGCTTAGCATTAAGCATAATTAACACCGAATAATGCACCACAAGTAGGATGTAATTTCATTGCATGACTATTGACTTTTGTGCTTGCATAGGGAATCACAAACCTTAACACCAATATTCTTACTAAAGCGTAGTTACTCATCAACATGACTCACATATCACATCATCATATCTCAAAACTATTACAAGGAATCAAGTTTATTTTGTCCAATGATCTTCATGAAAGTTTTTATTATATCCTTCTTGGATATCTATCACTTTGGAACTAATTTTCATGTGTTGCTTTTGATAAGCTCAAACAAATATGAGTGAAGATCATGAGCATAATATTTCTTTCTCTCAAATTAACTTATGTGAAGCAAGAGAGAATTTCTTCAAAAATACTAAAGCACACCATGCTCAAAAAGATATAAGGGAAGCACTAGGGCAATTCCATAGAAAAGAGCTTCTTTGACGGGATGTGAGTGCCGCTTACCTAGCCTCCCTGACAACTATTTAAGGACTCTATTTTATTTAAAACTTTCAGATCTAAGTATTTTATTCAAATAGCAACAAAAAAAATGACATTCTAAGAATAGCACACATCATGTGAAGAAGCAAAAACTTAGGCTCAACCGATACTAGCCGATAATTGTTGAAGAAGAAAGGTGGGATGCCTACGGGGGCATCCCCAAGCTTAGATGCTTGAGACTTCTTTAAATATTATGTTGGGGTGCCTTGGGCATCCCCAGGATTGAGTTTTTGTGTCTCCTTAATTCCTTTTATATCACGGTCTCCCCAAATCTTAAAAACTTCATCCACACAAAACTCAACAAGAACTCGTGAGATAAGTTAGTATAAACCAATGCAAAAACTTTATCATTATCTATTGTAGAAAATCACTAAAATTGTTATTCAACATTGCATACTAAATGCCTCTGCATATTTAATACTCCTATCCTCGAATAGAATCATTAAACAAGCAAACATATGCAAACATAACAGCAATCTACCAAAACAGTACAGTCTGTAAATAATGCAAGAGTAACAATACTTCCCTAACTCCAAAAATTCTGAAAATTTACCACACTGTAGAAAATTTGTCAGAGCTTATTGTGAAAAAAAATCAACATTTTATCACATTCTGACTTTTCTAGGGAATGTTTGCAACAGCGATAAACTTTTTGTTTTGAAACAGCAACATGTATACTTGCAAAATAAGCATGGTAAAGGCTATCCTTGACATTTTCATTGAAAATAAAGATGCGAAACATTATTATAAATAACATCAAGCAAATCCTAGAAAAAGAAAATGACGCTCCAAGTAAAACACATATCATGTGATGAATGAAAACATTGCTCCATGTGAGGTTACCGATAATGTTGGAGACGAAAGAGGGGATGCATTCCGGGGCATCCCCAAGCTTAGTTGCTTGGATCTTCCTTGGATATTACCTTGGGGTGCCTTGGGCATCCCCAAGCTTAGGGTCTTGTCACTCGTTATTCTCCTCATATTGATATCTCACCCAAAACTTGAAAACTTCAATCACACAAAACTTAACGAAACTTTGTGAGATAGGTTAGTATGATAAAGAGCAAAACATTTAACTTTTGGTGCTGTCAAAGACAAGATTCATAGTTGTTTCCACACAATTCCTACTGTAGCATATCATTTCTACAATTTTTATTGAGCAATATAAGCCATAGAAACTAGAAAACAAGCAAACTATGCATTGAAAACAGAATCTGTCAAAAAAAGAACAGTCTGTAGTAATCTGTACTCCAACCACACTTCTGCTACTCCAAAAATTCTAAAAAATTAGGACAACCTGGGTAATTTGTCTATTAATATTCTACAAAAAGAATCAGCATTTTATCACTCTTTTGTTCAAAACAAGAATTGTTTTCCTGAGCGCAAAAGTTTCTATTTTTCAGTAAGATCAAGTCAACTATCACCGTAAGCCATCCCAAAGGTCTTACTTGGCACTTTATTGAAACAAAAGCAATAAAACATGATTACTACAGTAGCATAATAATGTGAACACATAAAAATAGTAGGTACAAGTGTTGGGTTGTCTCCCAACAAGCGCTTTTCTTTAATGCCTTATTAGCTAGGCATGATGATTTCAATGATGCTCACATAAAAGGTAAGAATTGAACCACTAAGAAAGCATCATGAAGCATATGACTAGCACATTTAAGTCTAACCCACTTCCTATGCATAGGGATTTGTGAGCAAAAAACTTATGGGAACAATAATCAACTAGCATAGGAAGGCAAAACAAGCATAACTGCAAGATTTTCAACACATAGAGAGGAAACTTGATATTATTGCAATTCCTACAAGCATAAGTTCCTCCCTCATAATAATTTTCAGTGGCATCATGAATGAATTCAACAATATAACTATCACATAAAGCATTTTTTCATGATCCACAAGCATAGAAATTTTATTACTCCCCACATAAACAAATTTCTTCTCATCATTAGTAGTGGGAGCAAACTCAACAAAATAACTATCATGAGAGTGAAAATTAAAATCATGATGACAAGTTTCATAGTTATCATTATTCTTTATAGCATACATGCCATCACCATAATCATCATAAATAGCAACTTTGTTCTCATAATCAATTGGAACCTCTTCCGAAATAGCGGATTCATCACTAAATAAAGTCATGACCTCTCCAAATCCACTTTCATAATTATCACAATAAGATTGAACACCCTCCAAAATAGTGGAATCATTACTTCATAAATTTGACACTCTTCCAAACCCACTTTCATCAATATAATCATCGTAAATAGGAGGCATGCTTTCATCATAATAAATTTGCACATCAAAACTTGGGGGACAAAAAAATATCATCTTCATCAAACATATCATTCCCAAGCTTGTAGCTTTGCATATCATTAGCATCATGGATATTCAAAGAATTCATACTAACAACATTGCAATCATGCTCATCATTCAAATATTTTGTGCCAAACATTTTATTGACTTCTTCTTCTAACAATTGAGCACAATTTTTGAACCATCATTTTCAAGAAAGATATTATAAAGATGATCAATAATATGATGCAACCTCAATCCATTTTTTCGTAGTTTTCTTTTATAAACCAAACTAGTGATAAAACAAGAAATTAAAAGATTTGATTGCAATATCTAAAGATATACCTTCATGCACTCACCTCCCCGGCAAAGGCGTTAGAAAAGAGCTTGATGTCTAGTACGCAACTTTATTCTTGTAGACTCGTGTTGGGCCTCCAAGCGCAGAGTTTTGTAGGACAGTATCAATTTTCCCTCAAGTGGATGATCTAAGGTTAATCAATCCGTGGGAGGTGTAGAATGAAGATGGTCTCTCTCGAACAACCCTGCAACCAAATACAAGAAATCTCTTGTGTCCCCAACACACCCAATACAATGGCAAATTGTATAGGTGCACTAGTTCGGCGGAGAGATGGTGATAAAAGTGTAATATTGATGGTAGAAATATATTTTTATAATCTGAATAAATAAAAAAAGCAAGGTAGCAAGTGATAAAAGTGAGCACAAACGGTATTGCAATGCTTGAAAATGAGGCCTAGGGTCCGTACTTTTGCTAGTGCAATCTCTCAACAGTGCTAATATAATTGGATCACATAACCATCCTCAACAGGCAACGAAGAATCACTCCAAAGTTCTTATCTAGCGGAGAACATAAGAAGAAATTGTTGTTGGGGAACGTAGTAATTCAAAAAAATTCCTACGATCACGCAAGATCTATCTAGGAGAAGCATAGCAACGAGAAGGGAGAGTGTGTCCACGCACTGTGAGACCTAAAGCGAAGCGTTTAGTAACGCGGTTGATGTAGTCGTACGTCTTCACGATCCAAGTGATCCAAGTACCGAACGTACAGCACCTCCATGTTCAGCACACGTTCAGCACGATGACATCCCTCGAGCTCTTGATCAAGTTGAGGACGATGGAGAGTTCCATCAGCATGATGGCGTGGCGACGGTGATGATGAAGTTATCAGCGCAGGGCTTTGCCTAAGCACTACGACGATATGACCGAGGTGTTAAACTATGGAGGGGGGCACCACACACGGCTAAGAGATTGTCTGTTGTGCTTTGGGGTGCCCCTGCTCACGTATATAAAGGAGGGGGAGGAGGAGGCCGGCCAAGGGGGAGGCGCGCCAAGGAGGGAGTCCTACTGAGACTCCAAACCTAGTAGGATTCGCCCCCCCCCTTTCCTTCCAACGGAGAGGGGGAAAGGGGAAATGAGGAAGAGGGAGAAGGAAAGAGGGGGGTCACGCCCCCTCCCCTTGTCCCATTCGGATTGGGGCAAGGGGGGCGCGCCCCACATCCCGTGGCCTGCCTCCTCTCCTCCATTATGGCCCATTAGGCCCAATAACTTTCCCGGAGGGTTCTGATAGCCTCCCGGTACTTCGATAAATCACCGAACCTTATCGGAACCATTCCGATGTCCGTATATAACCTTCCAATATATCAGTCTTTGCCTCTCGACCATTTCGAGACTCCTCGTCATGTCCGTGATCTCATCCGGGACTCCGAACAAACTTCGGTCATCAAATCACATAACTCATAATACAAATCCTCATCGAACATTAAGCGTGCAGACCCTACGGGTTCGAGAACTATGTAGACATGACCAAGACACATCTCCGGTCAATAACCAATAGTGGAACCTGGATGCTCATATTGGCTCCTACATATTCTACGAAGATCTTTATCGGTCAAACCGCATAACAACATACGTCATTCCCTTTGTCATCGGTATGTTACTTGCCCGAGATTCGATCGTCGTTATCTTCATACCTAGTTCAATATCGTTACCGGCAAGTCTCTTTACTCTTTCCGTAATGCATCATCCCGTAACTAACTCATTAGTCACATTGCTTGCAAGGCTTATAGTGATGTGCATTACCGAGAGGGCCCAAAGATACCTCTCCAATACACGGAGTGACAAATCCTAATCTCGATCTATGCCAACCGAACAAAAACCTTCGGAGACATATATAGAGCATCTTTATAATCACCCGGTTACGTTGTGACGTTTTATAGCACACAAGGTGTTCCTCCGGTATTCGGGAGTTGCATAATCTCATAGTTGGAGGAACATGTATAAGTCATGAAGAAAGCAATAGCAATAAAACTAAATGATCATAATGCTAAGCTAACAGATGGGTCTTGTCCATCACATCATTCTCTAATGAAGAGATCTTGCTCATCAAAAGACAACACAACTCTATGGTTAGGAAACTTAACCATCTTTGATTAACGAGCTAGTCAAGTAGAGGCATACTAGGGACACTCTGTTTTGTCTATGTATTCACACATGTACTAAGTTTCCGGTTAATAAAATTCTAGCATGAATAATAAACATTTATCATGATATAAGGAAATATGAATAACAACTTTATTATTGCCTCTAGGGCATATTTCCTTCAGTCTCCCACTTGCACCAGAGTCAATAATCTAGATTACATAGTAATGATTCTAACACCCATGGAGTCTTGGTGTTGATCATGTTTTGCTCGTGGAAGAGGCTTAGTCAATGGGTCTGCAACATTCAGATCCGTACATATCTTGCAAATCTCTATGTCTCCCTCCTTGACTAGATCGCGGATGGAATTGAAGCGTTTCTTGATGTGTTTGGTTCTCTTGTGAAATCTAGGTTCCTTCGCCAAGGCAATTGATCCAGTATTGGCACAAAATATTTTCATTGGACCTGATGCACTAGGTATTACACCTAGATCAGATATGAACTCCTTCATCCAGATTCCTTCATTTGCTACTTCCGAAGCAGCTATGTACTCCGCTTCACACGTAGATCCCGCTACGACGCTCTGCTTGGAACTGCACCAACTTACAGCTCCACCATTCAATATAAATACGTATTCGGTTTGTGACTTAGATTCATCCGGATCAGTGTCAAAGCTTGCATCGACATAACCATTTACGACAAGCTATTTATCACCTGCATAAACGAGAAACATATCCTTAGTCCTTTTCAGGTATTTCAGGATGTTCTTGACCGTTGTCCAGTGATCCACTCCTGGATTACTTTGGTACCTCCCTCGCTATACTTATAGCAAGGCACACATCGTGTCCGGTACATAGCATTGCATACATGATAGAACCTATGGCTGAGGCATAGGGCATGACTTTCATTTTCTCTCTATCTTCTGCAGTGGTCGGGCATTGAGTCTGACTCAACTTCACACCTTGTAACACAGGCAAGAACCCTTTCTTTGACTGATCCATTTGAACGCCTTCAAAACTTTATCAAGGTATGTGCTTTGTGAAAAGTCAATTAAGCATCTTGATCTATCTCTATAGATCTTGATGCCCAATATATAAGCACCTTCACCGAGGTCCTTCATTGAAAAATTCTTATTCAAGTATCCTTTTATGCTATCCAAAAATTTTGTTATTTCCAATCAACAATATGTCATCAACATATAATATTAGAAATGCTACAGAGCTCCCACTTACTTTCTTGTAAATACAGGCTTCTCCAAAAGTCTCAGATAAAACCATATGCTTTGATCACACTATCAAAGCGTATATATTCCAACTCCCAGAGGCTTGCACCAGTCCATAAATGGATCGTTGGAGCTTGCACACTTTGTTAGCACCTTTAGGATCGACAAAACCTTCTGGTTGCATCATATACAACTCTTCTTTAAGATATCCATTAAGGAATGCAGTTTTGACATCCATTTGCCAAATTTCATAATCATAAAATGCGGCAATTGCTAACATGATTCAGACAGACTTAAGCGTCGCTACGGTCGAGAAGGTCTCATCATAGTCAACTCCTTGAACCTGTCAAAAACCTTTCGCAACAAGTTGAGCTTTGTAGGCAGTAACTTTACCGTCAGCGTCAGTCTTCTTCTTGAAGATCCATTTATTCTCTATGGCTTGCCGATCATCGGGCAAGTCAACCAAAGTCCACACTTTGTTCTCATACATGGATCCCATCTCAGATTTCATGGCCTCAAGCCATTTCAGAGAATCTGGGCTCATCATCGCTTCCTCATAGTTCATAGGTTCGTCATGGTCAAGTAACATGACCTCCAAAGACAGTGATTACCATACCACTCTGGTGCGGATCATACACTGGTTGACCTACGAGGTTCGGTAGTAACTTGATTTGAAGTTTCATGATCATCATCATTAGCTTCATCACTAATTGGTGTAGGAATCATTGGAACTGATTTCTATGATGAACTACTTTCCAATTCGGGAGAAGGTACAATTACCTCATCAAGTTCTACTTTCCTCCCACTCACTTCTTTCGAGAAAAATTCCTTCTCTAGAAAGGATCCATTCTTAGCAACGAATATCTTGCCTTCGGATCTGTGATAGGAGGTGTACCCAACAGTCTCTTTTGGGTATCCTATGAAGACACATTTCTCTGATTTGGGTTCAAGCTTATCAGGTTGAAGCTTTTTCACATAAGCATCGCAGCCCCAAACTTTAAGAAATGACAGCTTAGGTTTCTTGCTAAACCATAGTTCATATGGTGTCGTCTCAACGGATTTAGATAGTGTCCTATTTAACGTGAATACAGCCGTCTCTAAAGCATAACCCCAAAACAATAGCGGTAAATCGGTAAGAGACATCATAGATCGCACCATATCTAATAAACTACGGTTATGACGTTCGGACACACCGTTACGCTGTGGTGTTCCAGGTGCCGTGAGTTGCGAAACTATTCCACATTGTTTCAAATGAAGACCAAACTCATAACTCAAATTTTCTCCTCCACGAGCAAATCATAGAAACTTTATTTTCTTGTTCCGATGATTTTCCACTTCACTCTGAAATTCTTTTCCAGGTGGCAGTGATTGAAGAACTCTGTCAATGACACTATCATCAGGAAGATTAACTCGCAGCCGAGTCAAGTGGTTGTGGTACCGAGACATTCTGAGTGTGTGCTCACTAACAGAACCGTTCTCCTCCATCTTGGAGCTATAGAACTTGTTAGAGACCCCATATCTCTCAACTCGGGCATTTGCTTGAAATATTAACTTCAACTCCTGGAACATCTCATATGCTCCATGACGTTCAAAACGTCTTTGAAGTCCCGATTCTAAGCCGTAAAGCATGGCACACTGAACTATAGAGTAGTCATCAGCTTTGCTGTGCCAGATGTTCATAACATCTGGAGTTGCTCCTACAGCGGGTCTTGCACCTAGCGGTGCTTCCAGGATGTAATTCTTCTGTGCAGCAATGAGGATAAACCTCAAGTTACGGACCCAGTCCGTGTAATTGCTACCATCATATTTCAGCTTAGCTTTCTCTAGGAACGCATTAAAATTCAAGGGAACGGTAGCACGGGCCATCGATCTACAACAACATAGACATGCAAAAACTATCAGGTACTAAGTTCATGATAAATTAAAGTTCGATTATCGTATTACTTAAGAACTCCCACTTAGATAGAGATTCCTCTAGTCATCTAAATGATCACGTGATCCATATCAACTAAACCATGTCCGATCATCACGTGAGATGGAGTAGTTTTCAATGGTGAACATCCCTATGTTGATTATATCTACTATATGATTCATGTTCGACCTTTTGGTGTCAGTGTTCCGAGGCCATATCTGCATATGCTAGGCTCGTCAAGTTTAACCCGAGTATTCTGCATGTGCAAAACTGGCTTGCACCCATTGTATTTGAACGTAGAGCTTATCACACTCGACCATCACATGGTGTCTCGGCACGACGAACTATAGCAATGGTGCATACTCAGGGAGAACACTTATACCTTGAAATTTAGTGAGGGATGAGGGAGTCCTGGACTAAGGGGTCCTTAGGTGTCCGGCCTATTATCCATAGGCCGGACTGATGGGCTGTGAAGACATGAAGGCCAAAGACTCCACCCGTGTCCGGATTGGACTCTCCTTGGCGTAGAAGGCAAGCTTGGCGATCAAATATGAAGATTCCTTCTTATGTAACCGACTCTATGTAAATCAGAGATTCCCCGGTGTCTATATAAACCTGAGGCTTAGTCCGGAAAGGATATACCGATTACCATAGTCATACAAAGGCTAGACTTCTAGGGTTTAGCCATTACGATCTCATGGTAGATCAACTCTTGTAATACTCATATTCATCAAGATCAATCAAGCGAAGTAGGGTATTACCTCCATAGAGAGGGGCGAACACAGGTAAACATCGTGTCCCTGCCTCCTGTAACCATCGATCCTAGACGCACGATTCGGGACCCCCTACCCGAGATCCGCCGGTTTTGACACCGACATTGGTGCTTTCATTGAGAGTTCCACTGCTGCCGATTTAAAAGGTTCGATGGCTCGCCTTTGTCCATAAAGACAACATGACCTCCGGGAGTCTCGCCCTGTGCCAAACTCCTCCGGCTGGGCGGCTTTACCATGATCGCCCGTTTGGCCGTTGAGCCCACGATGACCTCTCGGACCATCGAAAACCCCCTTCGCATCAACTCCGAGCACTCCAAGAAGATAGATCCGGCAGAGTTCTCGTCCTTGAACGAGCTCGTAGATTGCATCGCCGCTTTGGGAATCACCACATATTACGATCGGATCGGGCTTAAAATCGATCACGGAGAAATCAAAACTCCACCGGTCACCCACCAAATAGTGGTAGTCGAAGAGCAGGACGTCGAGTCTTCTTCTATATCAAAGACGGACTATGTTCGGATCACCGACCCGGAAGAACCGGATACCCACCAGTGAAAGGACGCGACCAGCCCTCCGAACATAGAATCGGACGGCAGTCCTAAACAATCAGAAGATGCTCCGCGTCTTGACCGTTGAGTCTGGAAGGTCTTCGGACTCGGACAATTGGTTGGGTCAGGTTCGATTTAATTCCACCCACCCACCCAGACATAGATGCTCTTATGAGCATAAAACAACAGTCTCAGGAAACGGTCTACCACTTCTGGGCCAGATTCCTCCTTGTCAAAAACAAGGTAAAAGATTGCCGCGACGAGGACGCGATATCAGCATTCTGCAACAATTGCGCGAACAAAGGAATTCTCAACACCATCAATCGCACCACATACCGAAGTTCGCCGAATTAGCAATTATCGTACAGAAGTACAGCGCGATGGAAAGCGCCTGGAAAACTCAGGCAGCTTGCTGGGAACCGTCGGTCCCAACTCAACTCCTCTTACAGGCGAAGAGGGCGCACCCTCGTGGTACGCCTAGTCCTATAGTCAAGAAACATAAACCCATCACGCGGCACGGCACCATTCTGGAGGGATGGCATGATGGCCCATGCAAAATACACACGACACTCGATACCGTGGAAACCCATAGCCTTAGGGCATGTAGGATACTCCGGCAGGTAGCCAAGAGCGGCGAGGACATCCTTATCAAGAACACCCCAGAGCAGCACCCTCTAGAGAACGACGACACCAGAGTATTGACGGTCTTCGAGACATTCGCTTCAAACAAGAAGCGCAAAAGGGCACTTCGCGACCTCGCCGAAGTCTGCCAAATCGCTGCAATAAACCCTTGGAACGACACGGCTATAACATTTAATGCCAGGGACGAACCGAGGTACAGGACAGTCCGAGTACCAGCCGCATTAGTCCTCAGTCCCATCGTGGACGGGTTTCGACTGACTAAGGTCCTCATGGACGGTGGCAGCAGACTAAACCTCATTTATGAGGATACACTCCATAAAATGGACATAGACAGGAGCTGCATCAAGCAAAGTAGCACAACCTTCCGAGGAATCATTCGCAGTCGGAGGGCGCTTGCATGGAAAAAATCACATCGATTTAGTATTGACGCACGCGGAGAATTATCGGTCTGAAGAAATCACTTTCCATGTGGCCCCTTTCAGCAGCAGATACCACGCCTTGTTGGGGCGGGATGCTTTTACATGCTTCCAAGCTATACCACATTTCGGGTATATGAAGCTCAAAATTCCCGGACCAAACGGTATAATCACTCTCGTCAGTGATCCGGACATAGCACTCCGCCCTAAAAACAAAACCGCATCCCTGGCCCTTGAGGCACTATCCGAAGCCCTCGCGGCCGAAGAATTAACCGCGCTGCGCTCCACGGTGGGCAGGGACGATGTGATCCTCGACAAACGCCCCAAATCCACCTCCTTCAAACCAGCAGAAGAAATAGTCAAATTTTAGGTCCACCCAACGGACCCCAAGAAGACAGCATCCATTGGAGTGCAACTGAACCCAACAGTCGACGCCGCATTACGAGAGTTCTTGCGCGAAAACTAGGACATATTTGCTTGGCACCCTTTAGGTATGCCAGGGATCCCACGCAAGCTGGCCGAACATAGCCTCAATATATTAAAGGGATTCAAACCGGTCAAGCAAACACTGCGACGCTTTTCTGAACCCAAGCGACAAGCCATGGGGGAGGAGCTGGCCAAGCTTATCGAAGTCGGATTATTTAGAGAAATCAAACATCCGGACTAGCTGGCAAACCTGGTGATGGTACCAAAGAAGGACAAATCCTGGCGCCTGTGTGTCGATTTCAAAGACCCCAACAAGGCTTGCCCTAAGGATCCCTTCCCCCTCCCCGATTTGATCAAATCATTGACGCCACCGCAGGACACGACTCACTGTGTTTCCTCGATGCATATTCCGGATACCATCAAATCAAAATGAAGGAGTCCGATCAAGCTGCAACATCATTTATTACCCCATATGGGCCATTCCGCTTCAACACCATGCCCTTTGGGCTCAAGAACGCGGGCGCCACATACCAACGCATGATCCAAACATGCCTGGAGAAGCAGATCGGCAAGACAGTTGAAGCTTACATGGACGACGTTGTCGGTGTCAAAACCGGCGGATCTCGGGTAGGGGGTCCCGAATTGTGCGTCTAGGCAGATGGTAATAGGAGACAAGGGACACGATGTTTTTACCCAGGTTCGGACCCTCTCGATGGAGGTAAAACCCTACTCTGCTTGATTAATATTGATGATATGGGTAGTACAAGAGTAGATCTACCACGCAGAGATCGTAGAGGCTAAACCCTAGAAGCTAGCCTATGGTATGATTGTTGTTCGTCCTGCGGACTAAAACCCTCCGGTTTAAATAGACACCGGAGAGGGCTAGGGTTACACAGAGTCGATTACAATGGGAGGAGATCTACATATCTGTATCGCGAAGCTTGCCTTCCATGCCAAGGAAAGTCCCATCCGGACACGGGACGAAGTCTTCAATCTTGTATCTTCATAGTCCAGGAGTCCGGCCAAAGGTTATAGTCCGGCTATCTGGACACCCCTATTCTAGGACTCCCTCAGTAGCCCCTGAACCAGGCTTCAATGACGACGAGTCCGGCACGCAGATTGTCTTCGGCATTGCAAGGCGTGTTCCTCCTCCGAATACTTCATAGAAGATTTTGAACACAAGGATAGTGTTCGACTCGCAAAACAAGTTCCACATACCACCGTAGAGATAATAATATTTACATAAATCCAATCACCGACGTATTCCGGCAACAAGTGACATCACACCACGGCCAAGCCTTTTATTCGAATCGTTTCTTGTCCCACCTCGGTAGACTTAGCGAGGCGGTTTCCTTGGCACGTCTTGTCGAAGGAGAGATCGTGTCCCCTTATTCCGAGATTCTCATCAATACGGGCGTGGGTAACCCAACCGTGCCATTAATTACGGCGCTTGGGAGATAAGCGAGTTTTACCAGGCTGGTGGGGGCACATAGTTTCATCCGCCCATATAAGGGGATAAGGATCCACCTTTTTCATCTACGCCTTCTTCCTCCTTCGCTTATTCATTTCCGCGCACTCGAGCTCCAGCGCCCAAGTCCGCACGTCCCACCTCAACCTTCTCCAGCCATGTTGGGAGGCGGGAGGCGGTGGATGGCCTCCTCCGTCACGGAGGGGCACATCAAAAGTTGAGGAAAGCCGGATACTTGTCCAACGACATTGCGACGGCTTCCAGTGCGAGTGGCAGCTCATTCCCACCCAGGCCCCATGAGAGGGTGGTGTTCCTCCCCCATTTCCTTCGCGGACTGGGCTTCCCACTCCACCCATTTGTCCTGGGGCTCATGTTCTACTACGGCCTGGATTTCCACGATCTGGCCCCGAACTTCATCCTCAACATCTCGGCGTTTATCGTCGTGTGCGAGGCCTTCCTCCGTATCAAGCCCCACTTCGGCTTATGGCTGAAGACCTTCAATGTCAAGTCCGAAGGTAGTGGGGCGGCCAGCAAGCGGAGTGCGGAGGTGCCATGGTGGGCAAGATGCCCAACGTTATATGGCTCGAGGGCTCCTTCATGGAAACCATCAAAGGGTGGCAATCGGGGTGGTTCTACATCACCGAGCAGCGTGACCACGAATGGGCAGCGGCCCCAATTCCAATCTGGCATCCCCACCGGCTCACCTCCGGAAAGAGATGGGCCTGTCGTGGGGGTAATTCGGAAGAGCTGACGGACTCAAACCTGCGTCCAAAACTTGGTGGACAAGAAGGTTAAACTTTTCAACGTAGTCAGGTCATGCTCATCCGCCGGATCCTCCCGTGTCAACAGCGGGCTTTTAACTTGTGGGAGTTCAACCCGGCCCAGCACCAAACTCGACCGGGCTCTTGACACAGCATGCGAGGATGCCTGGAAGGTGCTATTCAAGGGCGCCGAGGTTCCCCCTCCCATTACCGAGGATCGCGGATTCTGCGCGAAGCGCCAAGCAAGCATATTAAGTTTGTTCTACCCTTTACGGGATACTTTTTTTCACAGTTTGACTCTATGCGGGATCTAAGCTCCCGTTCCTTTGTGAAATTGGCAGAAGAAGACCGGACAGATCGACTATCCGGCTCCCTTTGCCCGAAGGCCGAGATGCCCGCTGGCGAAAATTGGTCCGGCACCTTACGTGGTGCCGGAGAAGAAGGCCAAGAAGAAAGCCACGGGGACTCGAAAGAGTGCTCGGCGCCAGGTGATGTCGGACTCGTCGTCCGATGACTCCGAGGCAGACTCCTCCCACGAAAATGAGGAGGAGGAAAGAGAGGTCTCTCCCCCAGCGGGGGGAGAGAAGAAAAGGAAGGCCGCCCCAACTGGGGGGGGCGGAGGGTCCAAGAAGGGAAGGACCCTTCCTCCGGACTACTCCACCAACACCGACGACGGCGAAGAGGAGTGGCCAACCAGGGCCAAGCCCCTGGCCAAATCGTAAGTATCCGGATACCAGAATAACTCATGGCGTTCCTTTATTGCACAGTATCTTCTGACGCCGAATATAATCATGCAGTCCGCCCCGAGCCCAGGTCGGCGTGTCGTCGAGCGGCTCCTTAGCTCGTCAGATGTGAATAGCACTTCACTTCCGGCCGCCTCCTCCCCTCGCCCTGCGGATGATGCCGAGATGGAGTCCCAAAAGGGTCCAAGCCAGGAGGAGGTGGTCCTGGAGGCGCCGCAAGGCGACCTCCCGGACTCCCCACGCAAAGGGACAAAACCCCAAGGGCTCCAAGTCCGCCACAGGCGGACACCGCACCGGAACCTTGGTGGTTCCGGAGTTCGTGACAGCCCCTAGTAAGAAGGGCAAGTTTACTCGACACCGGTGACCTCCGCCCAACCGGAGGCACCGGATAATTCTTTGGAGGTGCTTAATGGCGCCTCCATCGACGAGGAGCACCGCACTATTATGAGTGCGGTGATCCGAGATGGTTCGATCCACCAAGAGCGGGCCGACTGAAGCTGTGCCCGACCTTCTAACGAGGCTTTGAGGTATGTATTTAAGATATGTAAAATATTACCGCATAGGCAGTAGCCCCCGATGCTCGGTTTGGTGTTGGAAAGAAAAGCCGAACCGAGGATCTAAAAGATATCTGAGGAGTCTAACATAAGTATGTCAATATGGGAATGCAGCTGCGCTGGCGACATCCGCCGTGACTTACTGCGGAGGTCGATGAATTGAAGCAGGGCCTCGAGCGGTCCGAGAACGAGCTCGGCCTTGCCAAGAAGCAGCTCGAGGACAAGGAAGGTAAGTAATACCTTATGTAAGTATATATATATATATAAAGGTGTGGTTGCGAAAAATGACAGGAATAACGTGAATATTGCAGGGGCCACGAACGAGGTGGCGACCAAGGAAGCACTGTCCAAGGCCGAAAGTAATGCGGCGGGAAGCGCCTGAGCGAGAGAAAGCAGGAGGTGCGGGTGGCGGAGGTGCGGCAAGAGCTCCGTGCTCTCGTGGAAAAACACGAGTTTGGAGCGTCACTCAAGACTCGAGTCCGAGCTCGCCTCGGCCCTTGAGAGCCCCAAAGCCGCTAAGGCCGAAGCCCAAAAAGCCCTCCAGGAAATTGAGGCGATGAAGAAGATAGCGGCGGGTAAGGCATTTTTTATGCAAAGCAAGCATGTGAAAGTGAATTATCTGTTACTTACCCGAATCTGGAGCTCTCCAGGAGCATTCGCAGATCTGCCCAGCAGTGCGTCCGATGCTGCCACTTTCTACCGAGCCAAGGAGGGAAGCTCGACGGAGAAGGTGTTCTGGTCTCAAGATATCTTTGAGGCGGACACCCGGTGCCCTTGAGCGACCAGCTGAAGCAGCTGGTCGAGCTCCATAAGGTGGCCGAACAGGCCATGAAGGGTCTCGCAGTCCAGCTGTGGCCCGGGGAGGCCATGCCTGGAAGCTACTTCGGGCTGGTAAGGCGGCTGGTGGATGCCTGTCCAAGGCTTGAAGTCATCAAGCACTCCGTCTGCATCGAAGGTGCCCGTAGGGCCCTTGCCCGTGCTAAGGTGCACTGGGGCAAGATGGACGCTGAGAAGCTTGTGAAGGACGGACCACCACCGGGCAAGGAGCATCGCAAGCCTGAAATGTATTATGAGGGCATCATGAAGGGTGCCCGCCTTATAGCGGTGAATGCTCCAAAGATGTAATTTTTGAGTAGACTCGCGTTTGTTATCCTCAGACGCTGAAAACTTGTTCATATGCGCGAAGCAACACATTTGAATTTAAAATATTACCTTCTGTGCGGCCGTTTATTAAATTTGAGAGATGGCGAGTCGTCGGCTTCAGCCCCCATGCCACAAGTGCTGGGGTGTTCGGGATAAACTTGAGCGCTCTTGTTCCCATTCTTGGGTCCTTCGAGGGAGGCGCTCAACGCAACGAACAAGGCAACGACTATAATGCTTGAACACTCTCACTTAGCCATAGAATTCTATAATTTTAAATTTCGGCGAAGCCCCTGGTATTCGGAAGACCGAGTTCGGGGCCTATCCACGCCTAGGCGGACAATGCCGACTCCTCGCTCTAAGCGGCATAAGTCTTTAGGGACTCGAAAACCTCTCGAACAGCGAATCGGCTCTCGCCCTATCATGACCAGTCAGTTTTAGCTTTCTCGAGGTGCTTAACCCAGCTCAACCGGCACAACCATAGTGGTTCTCCAGCTACCTTAGCCGATATAACGGAACATAAGGTACCAAAACATGGGAGCCGCAAACCCAACTATTGACCCAAGACATGATTCGAGCCGATGCATATAATGCTATAAGTTCGGGGTGCTGCACTTGTGAAAGTGTTAGGACTTATCACACCATATTGTCGGGTACTTAAGCCCCTCGTGTATTGCCCATACCAAGATGTACGGTTGCAAAATGTCATACTTGAACATATATATATATATATATATATATATATATATATATATATATATATATATATATATATATATATATATAAAGGAATTCAATAAAAGGCAGAAGCTATGTATTGTTTATTCAAAAGAGCTGCAGAAGATAAGCGAGGCGATACAAATAGTGCGATAAGCAAGGACGGGACTTTAACATGTCCCCTCCTCGAGGTAAGCTATGGGATGGTATGTAAAACAGGTATACCGCTCGTAATAGAGACCACCGGACACTCGACGTAGCTTCGCTTCCTGGCTGTTGCATCGTGTGTTCAGCGATTCTATCACGGACAGGCTTCGTGAGAACAGAGTCCTGAAAAAGAAAGAAGAAAAGAAAAGAATGACACAATCGGGAGCCCCTGGTGCGGTTGAGCCACATTCTGGGCATGCCGTTGTCGTGTCCCTCCCCTTATGCCCATGGTATTTCCAGAGCGTAGTTATGTATGCGCAGTACTGGTTTCGCAATTTCGCGGGGGCTGGGGTTAGGGCCGCATTGCTACGCGTGCTCGAAACGTGCCAGGCGGTCTGGTTGTGGGTTACTCCGGCGCAGCTTTGACGGTGTCGGACATTTAATGGCCGGACTGGAGAATTGCCTTGACAGGCTGCTTTGTACTTCGCCGCGAAGGGTCGCCGTATGCTCCTCCATCCGGAGAGAGCGCTCGGTGTTTCCATTGACCGTAATGACTCCTCGAGGGCCGACATCTTGAGCTTGAGGTATGCGTGGTGCGGCACCGCATTGAACTTTCCGAATGCGGTTAAATCGAAAGGGCGTGATAGCCACCGCCGAGCGGGAGTATGTCGAAGATTAACTCTCCTCATTTGGAAGTTATCCGGGATCCAAGACCACTTCAAGTGTAACTGAGCCTACTCTGATTGGCCTCTACACGATATAGCGCCTTTAAAGGTCGTCTTCGTGGGTTTAATCCTTTGGTCCTTGTCGCCGAGCAGCAGGCTCCGGCATGGGCGCCTTGACACCGTCCGATTCCTCCAAAGGAGAGCTTCTGAGGAGCAGGAAGAGGCGAAAGAGGCTCACGATGCTGCTATGTACCAATTCGTTGATAACGTATTGTATAGTAGAAGACCGAATGGGGTGAAATTGAAATGCATCTCGCGGGAGGAAGGACTAAAGCTGTTGGCAGAGATACATGGAGGCATATGTGGCTCCCACATAGGGTTGAGGGCCCTTGCCGGCAAGGCTTTCCGGCAAGGCTTCTTCTGGCCCACCGCCCTCCAGGATGCGACGGCACTAGTAACCAAGTGTGAAGCGTGCCAGTTCCATTCGAAGAAGCTTCATCAACCAGCTCAAGCCCTTCAAACCTTCCCTCTCTCGTGGCCCTTCTCGATCTGGGGGCCTGACATACTGGGCCCTTTCCCCCATGCTGTCGGGGGCTTTGAGTACTTGTACGTCACAATCGACAAGTTCACAAAGTGGCCAGAAGTGGAAGCAGTGAGGAAGGTGACAAAGACAAATACCATCAAGTTCTTCAAGGGACTAGTGTGTCGCTTTTGGGATACCCAACAGGATCATCACCACAACAACGGCACAGTTCACAAGCCATGCCTTCATGCAATACATCGAGGATCTCGTCATTAGGTTCTGTTTTGGCTTCCGTGGCACATCCACGGAACAGCAATAGCCGGAGAGAGCAAATGCTGAAGTCTTGCGAGGCTTAAGGACGAAGACTTTTGACAGGCTGCGCAAAAGTGGAAGACGCTGGATTGATGAGCTGTTGGCGGTTCTTTGGTCGATCAGGACGATGCCAAATCGAGCCACCGGCCCAGAAACCATTTGCCCTGGTCTACGGGGCAGAAGCAGTTCTCCCCACAGATCTCATATTCGGGTCACCTCGAGTGCTCGCTTATGATGAGCTTGAGCAAGATCGGTTGTGGCAAGATGACGCAATGCTCCTTAAGGAAGATCGTCTCCGGGCGGCTGTGAGAGCAGCACGCTACGAAGAAGCCTTGCGGCCGCTACCATAGCCCGCAAGGTCCATGCCCGGAGCCTTGTGGAAGGCGACCTTGTTCTTGACGCGTTGATCGGCCAAGAATTCCAACAAGTTGACGTCGAAGTGGGAAGGCCCTTATCGGGTAACACGAGTCACCAGGCCCGGCGCAGTCCGGCTGGAGACCGAAGATGCCGTTCCAGTGAGCAACTCCTGGAACATCGAGCATCTCCGCAGGTTTTACCCATAAAGGCGGCGGCTGCCGGGCCCCGAAGAAGCCACCCTTTTGTACAAGTCTTGCGGCAAGGCATGTAACCCTTTGTACAAAGCCGAGCGTAGACCACGAGCATAAATAAACGGTTACCGGGCGCCCTAAGTTATAGCATGCATGCTAGGTCGAGTCTCTTGCTCGGTTAGGGTTGATAGTGCTTAGCGGCAGCTAACCCCTAGCTTAGAGGTCGAGTGCGCGTCTCTTTGTTCTTCTCTGTCTTCTTTAGTTCGCAGGGCACATGAATATCCTTGCCGAGCTGCTTTGGAAGAAAGGGGACGGGCGTCCGAGCCCGGCAAGCCAAAGTTGCCGGGGCTACAAAACAAGGATCATGACAAGCCAAGGTTGCCGGGGGCTGCAGATCCAGATAAGTCTTCTATCCTCTATCATGTGTTTCATTATGGACTGAGGTATGTGAAACCTCGTTTTATCCTTAGGCTACCGTGCTCCCCTCATTCCGGACCCTAGGACTCATCTCCTGGGACCAAGTTTGGTCGTAGTCGCGGCAGCAAGGAAATAAAACGAGGAGCCTAAGCCCACTTCATCCCTGCCTCCGCCAAGGGTGTGAGAAAAGTCGAGCGAAGTGAGGGGACGGCAAGGCTTGTTGCCGGGCAAGAAAACGTTTATCTTAAAGGTAACAAGGATTCACTCCTTGTCGTTGGTTCCACCTGCGAACGAAAAACTCGGCAAACATCCATTTTTCATTAAAAAAATCACGTACAGGTACAGTTCATACAGAATGAAAAACATGAACAGGGGGATTACAAGTTCTAAATCTAGCAAAGGCCCGAAGGCTTACAAGACTAAAAAGAGATAAGGTGCCAGCAATCCCTTTCTTGTCCCTCTCCTCGTGAAATGGAGCAAGAAAGCGAGAAGGGCAAAAGGCGCCTAGGCGAGCTACAGTGGCGTAAGACACCAAGAGAACATCTTGGTGGTCAGCCCAAGGAGGCAGAGCTCAAGACGAGGCGGCAGGACGCCAATACGCCGACGAAGGCGTGCGTTCACAGATTCGACTTGACAGCCTTGCCGCCCGCCTCTTCCTCTTCTGCAGCCTCCCAACGCCCGGTGCCCAAGGAGACGACCTCAGAAGTTCAAGGAGCCGCAACACGGATGATGGGGTCGCTGGTGTGCCGGCTGGAGCGGGCCTCGACGCCTAGTCGGACCTGTCATCCTGCCGCCCGCTAGCCTCGTCGTAGCTACCGTTGTCTTCGTCGCCACTCTCGCTCGAGGAGGAATCTTCATCATTAGAAGAGCTCTCCACGCAGCACCTTATGCGAGTCTCGAAGTGCCCGAAGATCTTGACGGAGAGGAGGCCATTCTCCATTAATTTAAAATGGAGAGTGAGCCCCTCCGTCAAGCTGTGGAGGCGAGCGAAGGTCTTCCACCCTCGGTGGAGATACATGACGTGAGGGGCGGGGAACTTCGGCGACGTCGGCCCATGTGCCACTGTTCACAAAGACCTCATATGCGATCGCAAATGGCGCTACGGATCCAACTCCATCTCCGCGCAAATGGAGTCGGGAGGCGAAAAGCTGACGACATGGTGGCTGGCGTGGGCGGCGAAGAACTTCGCCAAGGGTTGTCCCCGACGTGGCCCTCCATCGGAGGAGGGGCCGCTGGCGGAGGTGAAGCCGATCTGCCGCCCCGTCCTCCTCTCCCGCGAGCGCCACGACAGCCTCGACCTCGCCCCCTCCCCCTCCCTCTCGCGGCCGGTTCCGCCACTACGAGCTCTTGTGGAGGGACGATGTCGAGCCGAGACCCTCGCCGCCACCGATGAAGCGTCACCACGCCCCCTCGCCATGGCAGAAGAAAGAAGTAAGCGGGAATGGGAAGAGGCGGATGGCGAAGAGTTGAGAGGCACCGTTCCTCCCACTCCCCTCTTTATAAAGGGGCGGGGGCGAGGCTCGGTCGCCCCCTCTCGTCCAATCCGGCCCGTTGAAGTGACAGCAAGCGGGGCCGTCGACCGCCCTCCCCGCACCATTGAAGGCGCATGGGAATCGACCCACACACGCGCGCGACTTCCCACATCCCGCGCGCCTGTCATTTGCCCTGCATCATGCATGCAGCGAACGTGGCGCGAGGGATAGGCGCAGTGGACGCGTCGAGCGACGGTTCCCGAGCGAGGGCAGTAAATGAGCAGTGGCCCTGCGGTCTCAAAGAGACACGCAAGCCGCCTCTTTACTGTTATCACCACGGATGACGCCAAAGATGCTTCCGTTATGCATCGCCGACGACCCCCACGTCGCGTGTTCGACGCGGGTCGTGGAGAAGCGCAGCAGACGGAGCAGTTACGCGGTAAAATCCGCCCCGACTGCGCGCTCACCGTTCTGGGCCTGGCCCAACAACGTGCTGCGCTTATGTGTGGCCCAGGCCCGGGGGCTCTTGTCGGTGTACAAAAGTAGGGGCTCTGCTTTTCACCCCTTTACTTGTGCACGGGTAGTCAGAGCCGCCACGGCCACGCATAACGCGGCAAGAAAGGGAAGCCGGAGAGAAGCCGAAGGCACAAAACAAGCAAAGCAACGACAAGGACCAAGACCATAAAGAGCAGAGGGACGAAGCAGGATCCCCCGGCAAGACCCTTGCCGGGGCAGCCTCAGCAGCCCCGGCAAGACCCTTGCCGGGGCAACTCGCCCCACACCAGCAGAGCGAGCCACCATTGAGCCCACGGTCCCCAGCGCCATCATCCGCGTGGGGCCAGGGCTCAGGAAGGCACCCCTGTGGTGGCATGCAGATCTTTGTGAAGACATATTCAAGATCAGATGAGGATTAGAAGACGATGGTCCTCGGCAAGATCCTTGCCGAGGAAGGCCACCAGACCCCCGGGAAGGTTCTTGTCAGGGACGCCAGCGTGCCACGGCAAGACCCTTGCCGGGCCACACAGCAAGACCCTAGCCACGCCACTCGGCAAGGCCCTCACCAAGGACGCCAGCAGGGCCACCGCCAGGTCCACTCCAACCAAGCTTCCGCCACCGTTCGCATGCAGCTGCCGACCCAACCAGCTGGGCAGGCACCTGCGTGGCAACACGCAGCCCTTCGTGAAGACTCCACCACCGCGCCACCTCAGCTGCCTGCCCGCCTACATGGCGCCGCATGCATTGCTGGCCAGGGCGCGTGTCGAAGCAAGGAGGAGCGGCGACGGACGGGACGAGCCTCGCCCGATCCCCAATAATAAAGCGAGAGGACACCTAAGCTACGCATTTAATGAGTGTTGTCACAGAATACGAGGGATAACCTCGCATAGCATCAGAAGCAATTTCCACCTCCTGTGTGCTTTGTGGCAGCCCCTTTCGCCTATAAAAGGAGGGCCATGGCGCACTGGAGAAGGATTTGGCTCTTTCAAACCACGCGCTGACCACAGCTAGTTCGAGAGCTCAAGAACTCTCAGAAATACACCCACCAAAGCAGGACTAGGGTTTTACACATCTTTGCGGCCCGAACCTATGTAAATCCCCTGTGTGTTGTCTGCTAGTCCTGCTCTTCTCACGATCCAGCGCCCCGCAACCGTAATAGGGATTCCAGTGATCCCATAGGTGTCGTTTCCCACGGGCAGCCCGAACTTGGGTAAACATCGTGTCTCCTGTCTCCTGTAACCATCGATCCTAGACGCACAGTTCGGGACCCCCTACCCAAGATCCGCCGGTTTTGACACCGACAAGGGATCATCTTATAATGCTATCGCTGTACTAAGCAAAATAAGATGCATAAAGGATAAACATCACATGCAATCAAAATATGTGACATGATATGGCCATCATCATCTTGTGCCTTTGATCTCCATATCCAAAACCTTTGTCATGATCTCCATCGTCACCGGCTTGACACCTTGATCTCCATCGTAGCATCGTTGTCGTCTCGCCAACTATTGCTTCTACGACTATCGCTAGCGCTTAGTGATAGAGTAAAGCAATTACATGGCGGTTGCATTTCATGCAATAAAGCGACAACCATAAGGCTCCTGCCAGTTGCCGATAACTTTTACAAAACATGATCATCTCATACAACAATTTGTATCTCATCACGTCTTGACCATATCACATCACAACATGCCCTACAAAAACAAGTTAGACGTCCTCTACTTTGTAGTTGCAAGTTTTACGTGGCTGCTATGGGCTTCTAGCAAGAACCGTTCTTACCTACGCATCAAAACCACAACGATTTTTCATCAAGTGTGCTATTTTAACCTTCAACGGGACCGTCCGTAGTCAAACTCGATTCAACTAAAGTTGGCGAAACAGACACCTGCCGACCACCCAATGTGCGAAACCGCGTCGGTGAACCAGTCTCATGAACGCAGCGGTCATGTAATATCGGTCGGGCCGCTTCATCCAACAATACCACCGAATCAAAGTAAGACGTTGGTGGTAAGCAGTATGACTATTATCGCCCACAACTCTTTGTGTTCTACTCATGCATATCATCTACGCATAGACCTGGCTTGGATGCCACTGTTGGGGAACGTAGTAATTCAAAAAAAATCGTACGATCACGCAAGATCTATCTAGGAGAAGCATAGCAACGAGATGGGAGAGTGTGTCCACGTACCCTCGTAGACTGAAAGCGGAAGCGTTTAGTAACGTAGTTGATGTAGTCGAACGTCTTCACGACCCAACCGATCCAAGTACCAAACGTACGGCACCTCCGTGTTCAGCACACGTTTAGCACGATGACGTCCCTCAAGCTCTTGATCCAGTTGAGGACGAGTGAGACTTCCGTCAACATGACGGCGTGGCGACGGTGATGATGAAGTTATCGGCGCAGGGCTTCGCCTAAGCACTATGACGATATGACCGAGGTGTTACACTGTGGAGGGGGGCACCGCACACGGCTCATAGATTGTCTGTTGTGCTTTGGAGTGCCCCCCGCCCACGTATATAAAGGAGGGGGGAGGAGGAGGTCGGCCAAGGGGGAGGCGCGCCAAGGGGGGGAGTCCTACTAGGACTCCAAACCTAGTAGGATTCGGGCCCCCCTTTCCTTCCAACGGAGAGGGGGAAAGGGGAAAGAAGGGAGAGGGAGGAAGGAAAGAGGGGGGCCGCGCCCCCTCCCCTTGTCCAATTCGGATTGGGGCAAGGGGGCGCGCCCCACTTCCTGTGGCCTGCCTACTCTCCTCCATTATGGCCCATTGGGCCCAATAACTTTCCCGGGGTGTTTCGATAGCCTCCCAGCACTCCGATAAATCCCCGAACCTTATCGAAACTATTCCGATGTCCATATATAACCTTCCAATATATCAATCTTTACTTCTCAACCATTTCGAGACTCCTCTTCATGTCTGTGATCTCATCCGGGACTCCGAACAAACTTCGGTCATCAAATCACATAACTCATAATACAGATCGTCATCAAATGTTAAGCGTGCGGACCCTACGGGTTCGAGAACTAACATGACCGGGACACATCTCCGGTCAATAACCAATAGCGGAACCTAGATGCTCATATTGGCCCCTACATATTCTACGAAGATCTTTATCGGTCAAACCGCATAACAACATATGTCATTCCCTTTGTCATCGGTATGTTACTTGCCCGAGATTCGATCGTCGGTATCCTCATACCTAATTCAATCTCGTTACCGTCAAGTCTCTTTACTCGTTCCGTAATGATCATCCCGTAACTAACTCATTAGTCACATTGCGTGCAAGGCTTATAGTGATGTGCGTTACCGAGAGGGCCCAGAGATACCTCTCCGATACACGGAGTGATAAATCCTAATCTTGATCTATGTCAACCAAACAAACACCTTCGGAGACACCTCTAGAGCATCTTTATAATCACCCAGTTACGTTGTGACGTTTGATAGCACACAAGGTGTTCCTCCGGTATTCGGGAGTTGCATAATCTCATAGTCAGAGGAACATGTATAAGTCATGAATAAAGCAATAGCAATAAAACTAAACGATCATAATGCTAAGCTAACGGATGGGTCTTGTCCATCACATCATTCTCTAATGATGTGATCCCGTTCATCAAATGACAACACATGTCTATGGTTAGGAAACTTAACCATCTTTGATTAACGAGCTAGTCAAGTAGAAGCATACTAGGGACACTCTGTTTTGTCTATGTATTCACACATGTACTAAGTTTCCGGTTAATAAAATTCTAGCATGAATAATAAACATTTATCATGATATAAGGAAATGTAAATAAAAACTTTATTATTGCCTCTAGGGCATATTTCCTTCAATTGTTTGTAGGGTACGAAACCACCTCAAAGCTATTCTTTTCTTTCGATCTATTCAAGAGTTCGTACTAAAATAACACAAAGCTATTCTTTCCGTTCGATCTATCCTAGAGTTCGTACTAGAGTAACACTAAATAATTTCATATTCATAATACTCAATCCAACACAAAGAACTTCAAAGAGTGCCCCAAGATTTCTACCGGAGATACAAAAGACGAGAACGTGCATCAACCCCTATGCATGGATTACCTCAATGTCACCGTGGGAATCCGCGAGTTGAAGGCCAAATCACATATCAAGTGAATCAATATGATACCCCATTGTCACCATGAGTATTCATATGCAAGACATATATCAAGTGCTCTCAAATCCATAAAAGTATTCAATCCGATAACAACGAAATCTCAAAGGGAAAACTCAATTCATCACAACAAGATAGAGAGGGGAAAACACCATATGATCCGACTATATTAACAAAGCCCACGATACATCAAGATTGTGACATCTCAAGAACACGAGAGAGAGAGAGAGAGAGAGATTAAACACATAGCTACTGGTACAAACCCTCATCCCCGAGGGTGGACTACTCCCTCCTCATCGTGGTGGCCTTGGGATGATGAAGATGGCCACCGGAGATGATTCCCCCTCCGGCGAGTCTTGAGCAGGGTCTAGATTGGTTTTTGATCGCTCTGAGCCTTGGCGGGCGGTGGAATTTCTGATCTAGGTTAACCCCGAGGGTTTTGGAATATTTGGGAATTTATAGGGCAAAGAGGGGGTGCGGTACGCCACCGCGGTGGGCACAACCCACCTGGGTGCGCCTGGGCCCCCAGGCGAACCCTGGTGGGTTGTGCCCCCCTCGAGGCACCCCCCAGGTGCAGCTCTGGCCCGTTGGAAGTGTTCTGGTCCATAAAAAATCCTCAAAAGGTTTCGCGGTGTTTGGACTCGGTTTGATATTGATTTCCTGCGATGTAAAAAACATGCGGAAAACAACAACTGGCACTTGGCACTATGTCAATAGGTTAGTACCAAAAAATGATATAAAATGACTATAAAATGATTATAAAACATCCAAGAATGATAATATAACAGCATGGAACCATAAAAAATTATAGATACGTTGGAGACGTATCAATCTTTTGTCCTACCCTCCCGTGGCAGCGGGGTCCATAAGGAAACTAAGGGATATTAAGCCCTCCTTTTAATAGAGAACCGGAACAAAGCATTAACACATAGTGAATACCTGAACTCCTCTAATTACGGTAGTCACCGGAAAGAATCCCGATTGTTGTCACCTTGGGGTATGCAGATCATAACATGTAATAGGTGCATAACTTGCAAGATCGAACCAAGAACATAGATATAATGGTGAGAACATAAACGGTTCAGATCTGAAATCATGGCACTCGGGCCCTAGTGAACAGCATTAAGCATAGTAAAGGCATAGCAACACGAATCTCGAACATAGTGGATACTAGGGATCAAGCCCTAACAAAACTAACTTCGATTACATGATGAATCACATCCAACCCATCACCGCCCAGCAAGCCTACAAAGAAATTACTCACTCCCTCAAGTGAGCATCATGAAATTGGTGGTGAAGGATGGTTGGTGATGACGGCGTAAGATGAAACAGGGCTCGGATCAGGCCTCCCAATGAAGAAATGAGGAGGTGGCGGCTAAGCACGTATCGTAAAACATGATGAAACTTCCTCTCCTATTTTTTCTCGTAGGAATTTATAGAGTTGGAATTAGGGTCAGTGGAGCCTCATGGGCCCCACTACCCACCATGGTGCGCCAGAGGGGGGTGGCGCACCCTGGTGCCTAGTGGGCAGCTAGCCACCCCCCTCCAGTGGGTCTTGGTTCCAGTATTTTTTATTTATTCCAAAATAATTCTCCAAAAAATTTCGTCCAATTCCGAGAACTTCTATTTCTGCACAAAAACAACACCATGGTAGTTTTCCTGAAAACAGCGTCAGCCCGGGTTAGTTTCACTAAAATCGTGCAAATTAGAGTCCAAAACAAGAGCAAAAGAGTTAGGTTAAGTAGATACGATGGAGACGTATCAACTCCCTCAAGCTTAACCCATTGCTTGTCCTCAAGCAATTCAGTTGACAAACTGAAAGTGATAAAGAAAAACTTTTACGAACTATTATGTTCTTGTGTCCATATATGTGCTTAAATAGCACCCAAGTTTTCAGCAAAGATCATGACTAACCATGCAAACAATAACTCTTAGAAATTATATTCACTCATATCAATGGCATAATCAACCAGCGAGCAATAATAAAATATCTCAAATGCCAACACTTTGTCAAAACAATCATGATATAATATGACAATAATGGTATCTCGCTATCCCTTTCTGAGACCGCAAAACATAAATGCAGAGCACCTCCAAAGTTCAAGAAGCTACTAAACATTGTAATTAATGTAAGAAGAGATCCGATCATCATGCATTCAACATTAACTAAACACAATGCATGAGGATGACAATAGTGCTCTCAGGACTGGTGCTTGTTTGAGAAGGTGATGACTCAACATAAAAGTAAATAACATGAAAGTAAATAGATAGGCCCTTCGCAAAGGGAAGCATGGATTTGCAGAGGTGCCAGAGCCTGAAGCTTAAATCAGAGATTAATATAATTTTGGGAGGTATACCCTTCCTGTCAACGTTACGACCAAGAGTTTTCAATATCTTCCATGCTAAGCAAATTAGCGGCAGTTCCCAAGCGATAAAAGTAAAGTGTACTCCCCCTCCACCAACAAACACAAGCCATGGCTAGCCGAATCCTTGGGTGCCCTCCATACCAACAACGGTCTGAGGGAGTTTTGTTTAATTATTTGCAATTTTTGAACATGGGACTGGGCATCCCGATCACTCATCACGAGAATAACCCGCTTAGCATGGAAGATACTGACCACCCCCTATCGCTTCATGAGCGGTCAAGACACACAAAACAGATGTTCATTTGAATTTCTAGAGGTGGCACATGCAAATTTACTTGGAACGACAGGGTAATACCGCATATAGGTAGATATGGTGGACTCATCTAGAATAACTTTGGTTTAAGGATTTTTGATGCACAAGCACTATTCCCGGTTAGTACAAAGTGAAGGCTAGCAAACAAAGTTGAGAAGCGACCAGCTAGAGAGCTTAAAACGGTCATGAACATGCATTATGAATAATCAACATTGAATACTAGCATGACTAGGATATAAACACCATGAACATAAATATTGTGGAGGCTATGATGGTTTTGAATCAACTACATGCATGAACATGTGCCAAGTCAAGCCACTTGAAACATTCAGAGGAGGATACCATATCATCATACTACATCACAGCCATTTTAATGCATGTTGACATCTAAGATAAATCATTATCCACTCGTAGCTACTTAAGCACGGCATGAGAAACTATAATCTCTGATTGTCGTTGCAAACATGTTCAATCATAATGTGCTGAATCATGGAAAAAGAATTAAACATATTTACAAAAACAAAAAGGAAGTTGAGTTCATACCCGCTTTTCCCTACCATAGTCACTTCATCAAGTAGTATCGTCATTATTGCCTTTCACTTGCGACCGAATGATATGAAAATAATAATAGTGGAAGAGTAACATGGACTAAGCTGTTATCTGCAACATTTTATTCAGAGAGAAGACAAAACAATATGGTCTCTTTGTTAGATCAACAATAATGCATATGAGAGCCACTCAACATTTTCATCGTGGTCTTCTCCTGAGTACGACTCAACAACAAAAGCAAAGAATTTCGGAGAAACACACTGAAATATTTTTGGAGTTTCCTATTTTTCTTGAAGAAAGCAAATTAAAGAAAAAAATGAAAATGAGAAAAACTATTTACACAAAAGTTCCCAACAAGCAAAAGAAATGAGAAATCTTTTTGGGTTTTCTTTTAATACTACAACTAAATTAAACTAGAAAGAAAAACCGAAAAGAAGCAAGAAATATTTTTGGGTTTTCTCAAAGTTTTTCAAACACACAAGAAGAAAGCGAGAAAATAAAACTAACATGGATAATACAATGAAAAAGTATTAACACCGACAACTAGAATGAAGTGTGTGAACATGAATATAATGTCGGTGGAAATACATACTCCCCTAAGCTTAGGCTTTTGGCCTAGCTTGGTAATCACCACTCACGACCTGGATAATAATCAGAGTGATAGCTCATGGAGGCTCTTGGTGCGACCTCCTCGGCTGACGAGCAGCCACTACTTTGTGTGTTGTACTCAGCGCCTCTCCCTCATAGATGTAGTATCTTCCTTTATTCTCATAATCAAAGAGAGCAGGTGCAGGCAAAATAACAGGTATAATGTTTTTTTATTGAACATAAAGTTATAGTTGTAGTTTGTGGCCTTATATTTAATGAACTCATGACACTGCATTGCATCAAAGTCCAAATATCAATTAGGAAAAACAGGATCATTCGGCAAGGGTGAAACTCTTAGTCTTGCAGCTAAGCAGGATGCATAAATTCCTCCATATAAATGACCACCGTCAGCATTACGTTACAGCCTTCATGCAACAATTGCTCCAAGATTATAACATTTAATGCTCGTTAGAGCAGTATGAATGAGGCTCAAATTAGGAGCACAAAGCATGTTGCAGTCTTGCTTACCTATGATGCATTTGCCATTAAAGAGTGCAAATTAACGTATAGAGGGGAATTGTATACTTTTTATTCTAGCTTGTGTAACTCCTCTATCCTCAGCACAACAGAGGCTGCTCAAGAACATTTCATACTCAGATTTTGGTGGTTCATCTAGCAAGCCCCAGTATGGAATTTTGCATGCATCACATAATTCTTCTAAGGGAACACTAAAAGTTTTATCATAAAGGCAAAATGAGACTCTAAATTCATGAGGATGATATTTAAACTTTTTGGTGAATGATTCAGTAAGATGATAATGATGTGTGCACTTATCTACGATGAAGGGAGCGAGCTCGGTGTTGTGAACATACTGATCAAATTCTTCCTTAATACCTGCTCCTACCATGAACTTGTCGCATGGACATAGGCACGATTTGGTATCAGCATCTTGCATCGAGCTTGCACTTGGCTCAACATAAGACTGTCGTATCGAGCTCCCACTCCATGATGCCTCCGAGGACCCCCTCCTCGAAGAACTCCTCCTAAATAGGTGCATTTTTGTATGAACAAATTTCTGAAATTTTTGAGCCACAAAATGATGTCAACAAAACTTCACAAGATTGATAGTAACTACTCATATGGATGCCTAGAGGCCATATCAAGCATTCAAACTACTTGGAACTCAAATAATTCAACATGCAGGCTCATTTACTACAGCACCAAGAGTAGCTATTTACTCAAAATATAAACCAATAGAACAAAAACTAATTGGAGCAATGGAGGAGTCACATACCAACTAGCAAACCCCGAAACAGTTTCAGAAACGGAGCTCCGAGCAAAGAGATCAAAATTCGTGGGTCTGAGAGCAAGAACACGAGAGACAGAGACAGAGAGAGAGAGAGAGAGAGAGAGAGAGAGATGGTGTGATTTTCCGGAGGTAGGTGTGAAGTGAGCTAAAGGGATAAGTGATGGGGCCTTGTGGCCCACTACCACCAGTATGCCGCCAGGTGGGTGTGGTGTGTCCTGGTGCCTAGTGGGCACCTGGGGCACCCCCCCTGTGGTGTTTCAGCGCCAGAAATTCTTAAATATTCGAAAAAAAATCATGTCAAAATTTCAGGTCATTCTGAGCATTTTTATTTTTTGGCACTTTTTATTGCACGGGAAATTCAGAAAATAGGATAAACATGGCATTTTATTGTATTTGACTAAAAATAACAAATCAAAAGTGCGTACAGAAGGTTGTGCCTACTAAATTCATCGACCACATGCCTCTGAAAATTTATCCATTAATAAGGTTGATCAAGTCTTATTAACAAGCACTTCGGATTAGCATGAACGCGAAGAACTTTCGTGAAATACTAAGTTACCTCAACGGGGAAAAGCATCTCCCCAACAATAAGTGTTTCACATTTATTTTTGACAGTAGGTAGAGGGAGTTGAAAACTTCCAATAGTAATTGTCGGAGATTTTTCAATAACATTAATGCCATTCACTTGAAATTGTTTCTTCGGGAAGTGCACCGTATGCTCATTACCATTGATATGAAAAGTGACTTTGCTTTTCTTACAATCAATAACAACCCCTGCAGTATTCAAAAAAGGTCTACCAAGGATAATCGACATGTTTTCATCCTCGGGCATCTCAAGTATAACAAAGTCTGTTAAGATAGTAACATTTGCAACAACAACGGGCACATCCTCACAAATACCGATAGGTATGGCAGTTGGATTGTGAGCTATTTGCAATTATATTTTAGTGGGTGTGAGTTTATTCAAATCAAGTCTTTTGTATATATAAAGACATAACACTAATACCAGCTCCTAAATCACATAAAGCAGTTTTGACATAAGTTCTTTTGATGGAACATGGTATAGTTGGTATTCCTGGATCTTCTAGTTTTTTAGGCACCCCATCCTTAAAAGAATAATTAACAAGCATGGTGGAGATTTCAGCTTTAGGTATTTTCCTTTTATTAGTGACAATATCTTTCATATATTTAGCATAAGGGGCCATCTTTAAAATATCAGTCAAACGAAAGTATGCATAAAAGACTAGCCTAAGCATTTCAAAGAAAGCATTCAAATTCTTCATCATCTTTTTTCTTAGATGGTTCAGGTGGAAAGGGCATGGGTTTATGAAACCATGGCTCTCTTTCTTTACCATGTTTTCTAGCAACAAAGTCTCACTTATCATATCCTTTATTTTTAGGTCGTGGGTTATCAAGATCAACAACACGTTCTATTTCAACATCATTATCTAGTTCTTTATCATTGTGCGGTTGAGCATCTTCATGAACATCATCATTGTAATTTTCATTATCACTAGGTGAATGTTCATTACAGATTGAGTTTCAGCATCGAGAAATAGAAATATCATTATCATCGAGGAAGGTTTTTCCACCTCGAGGTTCCTAGAATTATGCAAAGTCCTATCATTTTTCTTTTTCTTTTTCTTTTTAGAAGGACTGGGTGCATATACATTAGTTCTTGGAGAGTGTTGTTCAATTCTTTAGGGTGTCGCTCAATATAAAGAGGCTCCTGAGTCATTCTACCTCCTCTAGTCATTACTCTAACAACATGATCATTCATATTATTATTCATTTCATTGAATACCTCACTTTGAGATTTAGCAACTTGTTCTAACTAAGTTTGAACCATAGAAGCATCTTTTCCTACTCCTCTAACATCATTAGTGATTCTAAATAATAAGTCACTCAAGCGAGCAATCATATCAGAATTTTCCTTTAATTGTTTCATAACATAGGCACTGAAATGATCTTGCTTCATAACGTAATTGCCAAATTCATATAAGCATTGACTAGGAGGTTTGTTATAAGGGATGTCATCTTCATCAAACTTTAAAAGAGAATTTACCTCCACCACCTGTGGTGGTGTGTTAAGACCATGTATTTCTTCAATAGGTGGTAAATTCTTAACATCTTCAGCTCTAATACCCTTTCCTTCATACATTTCTTTCCCTCTTGCAAATCTTCAGGACTGGGAAATAAAATACACCTCTTCTTCAGAGTTGGTTTCGGCGGTGGCTCAGGAAGTGCCCAATCATCATAGTTCTTAAATATATTGTTCAATAATTCCTCAGCTTGTTCAACAGTTTGTTCCCTAAAAACACAACCAGCACAACTATCTTGGTGGTCCCTAGAAGCATCGGTTAGTCCATTATAGAAGATATCAAGTATTTCATTTTTCTTGAGGGGATGATCAGGCAAAGCATTAAGTAATTGGATAAGCCTCCCCCAAGCTTGTCTCTCTTCTTCAATTTGGACAAAGTTAAATATTTCCTGTAAGGTAGCTTGTTTCTTATGAGCAGGATTTTTTCCCCCAAAGAAGTAATAAATCATATCCCGGGGATTACGCACACAACCAGGAGCAAGAGTATTGTACCATAACTTAGCATCACCCTTTAATGAGAAAGGAAATAACTTAAGGATATAGTAATAGCGAATTTTTTCTTCATGAGCAAATAGGGTGGCTATATCATTTAATTTAGTAAGATGTGCCTAGCAGTTTCAGTTTCATAGCCATGGAAAGGATCGATTCAACCAAAGTAATTAACTATAATCGACAAAAATTCATAATCCTTATCAGCAATAAATATAGGTGAAGTAGCAAACTTAGGATCATATTCCATTCTAGCATTCAGAGATTTTTCTTTCAACCTGCATAATAATTTCTTAAGATCATCTCTATCCTTACAAGTAAGAAAATCCCTAACAACATCTCCATCCAAAACATAACCCTCAGGTATCTCAGGCAGTTCATATCTAGGAGAGCTAGTTCTACTAGGTATTTCATAATTCTCAGTTTCAAAGACTTCATCACTTTTAGTAATTTCATCAGTTTCAGCATTCTCAATATCTTTAGCTCTAGCAAGTTGTTCATCAAGAAATTCACCTAGTGGCACAGTCTTATCAAGCAAGGTACTAGCATCATCAATAAAATCATTCATAGCAGAAGTAGCATCATCAATAACTTGCGACGTATGTGGATTAATAGCATGTGGTGGTGTTGCAAGCTTACTCAAAACAGATGGTGAATCAAGTGCAGATCTAGATGGCAATTCCTTACCTCCCCTCGTCTTAGAGGGAACAATCTTGGTTCTGGTATGTTTCAGATTCTTCATAGTGATCAATAGTTATAAATCCCAAGTGACTCAACAAATATAGATGTGCTCCCCGGCAACGGCGCCCGAAAAAGGTCTTGATAACCCACAAGTATAGGGGATCGCAACAGTTTTCGAGCGTAGAGTATTCACAAGGGGAGCCAAAGAATATTTGCAAGTATTAGCAGTTTAGTTGCCAATTCAACCACACATGGAGATTAAATATCTGCAGCAAAGTGATCAATAGCACAGTAGTATGATAGTTTGATAGCGAGAGCAATGGTAGTAGCAGCAATAATGTGATAACAACTTGTAGCAATAATTTTGTAGCGGTTATAGCGATGGTAACAACATTGGTAACTTAGCAAGAACAATAAGTGAAAAGCTCGTAGGCATTGAATCGGTGATTTCGTTGGATGATATTCATCATATAATAGTTATAACCTAGGGTGACACAGAACTAGCTCTCATTCTTCAATATAATGTAGGCATATATGTATTCCGTGAATAGTCATACGTGCTTATGGAAAAGAACTTGCATGCCATCTTTTGTCCTACCCTCCCATGGCAGCGGGGTGATACGTCTCTGTCGTATCTATAATTTTTTATTGTTCCATGCCAATATTATACACCTTTCATATACTTTTGGCAACTTTTTTTACTATTTTTGGGACTAACATATTGATCCAGTGCCGAGTGCAAGTTCCTATTTGTTGCATGATTTTTGTTTCGCGGAAAATCCATATCAAACGGAGTCCAAATGTGATAAAAATTTATGGAGATTTTTTTGGAATATATGTGATTTTTTGGGAAAAAGAATCAACGCCATACGATGCCCGAGGCGGCGACAAAGCAGGTGTTCGTGCCCCAGGGGGTAGGGCGCGCCCTGGGCCGTTGTGGCCACCCCGTAAGGCGTTTGGTGCCCTTCTTTGGATGCAAGAAAGCTAATATCCGGATAAAAATCGTGTTAAAATTTTAGCCCAATCGGAGTTAAGGATCTCCGGGAATTTATGAAACGGTGAAAGGCCAGAATCTGGGAGCGTGGAAACAGAAGAAAACAGAGAGAGATCCGATCTCGGAGGGGCTCCCGCCCCTCCGCCGCCATGGAGGCCATGGACCAGAGGAAACCCTTCTCCCATCTAGGGGAAGGTCAAGGAAGAAAGAAAAGGAGGGCTCTCTCCCCTCTCTCCCGATGTGTTGGAGCGCCGTAGGCCAGAATCATCGTGACGGCGATCTACACCAACAACTTCGCCGCCGTCATCACCAACTCTCCCCCCTCTATGCAGCGGTGTAACACCTCTTCTACCCACTGTAATATCTACTTAAACATGGTGCTCAATGCTATATATTATTTCCCAATGATGTATGGCTATCCTATGATGTTTGAGTAGACCCGTTTTGTCATATGGGTTGATTAATGATCATGATTGGTTTGAGTTGCATGCTTTATTATTGGTGTTGTCCTATGGTGCTCTCCGTGTCGCGCAAGCATGAGGGATCCCGGCTGTAGGGTTTGCAATATGTTCATGATGTGCTTATGGTGGGTGGCGTGAGTGACACAAGGACAAACCCGAGTAAGTAGGTTGTTTGCGTATGGGAATAAAGAGGACTTGATACTTTAATGCTATGGTTGGGTTTTACCTTAATGATATTTAGTAGTTACGGATGTTTGCTAGAGTTCCAATCATAAGTGCATATGATCTAAGAAGAGAAAGTATGTTAGCTTATGCCTCTCCCTGATATAAAATTGCAATAACGATTACCGGTCTAGTTATCGATTGCCTAGGGACAAATAACTTTCTTGTGACAAAAAGCTCTCTACTAAAACTAACTTAGTTGTTTCTTTATCTAAACAGCCCCTAGTTTTATTTACGTGTTCTTTATTATCTTGCAAACCTATCCTATCACACCTACAAAGTACTTCTAGTTTCATACTTGTTCTAGGTAAAGCGAATGTTAAGCGTGCGTAGAGTTGTATCGGTGGTCTATAGAACTTGAGGGAATATTTGTTCTACCGTTAGCTTCTCGTTGGGTTTGACACTCTTACTTATCGGAAGAGGCAACAACTGACCCCATATACTTGTGGGTTATCATGGGGTCCATAAGGAAACTAAGGGATATTAAGGCCTCCTTTTAATAGAGAACCGGAACAAAGCATTAACACATAGTGAATACATGAACTCCTCAAATTACGGTAGTCACCGGAAAGAATCCCAATTGTTGTCACCTTGGGGTTTGCGGATCATAACACGTAATAGGTGCATATAACTTGCAAGATCGGATCATGAACGTAGATATAATGGTGAAAACATAAACAGTTCAGATCTGAAATCATGGCACTCGGGCCCTACTGACAAGCATTAAGCATAGCAAAGACATAGCAACATCAATCTTAGAACATATTGGATACTAGGGATCAAGCCCTAACAAAACTAACTCAATTACATGATGAATCTCATCCAACCCGTCACCGTCCAGCAAGCCTACAAAGAAATTACTCACTCCCGGCGGTGAGCATCATGAAATTGGTGATGGAGGATGGTTGGTGATGACGAAGACGGAAGATCCCTGAGGGAGTCCCGGACTAGGGGGTGTCCGGATAGCTGGACTATCGTCACGGGCGGACTCCAAGATTATGAAGATACAAGATTGAAGACTTCGTCCCGTGTCCGGATGGGACTTTCCTTGGCGTGGAAGGCAAGCTTGGCGATACGGATATGTAGATCTCCTACCATTGTAACCGACTACGTGTACCCCTAACCTATCCGGTGTCTATATAAACCGGAGGGTTTTAGTCCGTGGGACAGAACAACAATCATACCATAGGCTAGCTTCTAGGGTTTAGCCTCCTTGATCTCGTGGTAGATCTACTCTTGTACTACCCATATCATCAATATTAATCAAGCAGTGAGTAGGGTATTACCTCCATCGAGAGGGCCCGAACACAGGTAAAAACATTGTGTCCCTTGTCTCCTGTTACCATCCGCCTAGACGCACGTTCGGGACCCCTACCGAGATCCGCGGGTTTGACACCGACATTGGTGCTTTCATTGAGAGTTCCTCCGTATGCCACCGATAGGCCCGATGGCTCCTTCGATCATCAACAACGACGCGGTCCAGGGTGAGACTTTTCTCCTCGGATAGATCTTCGTGTTCGGCGGCTTTGCACTGCGGGCCAATTCGCTTGGCCATCTGGAGCAGATCAAAAGCTACGCCCCTGGCCATCAGGTCAGATTTGGAAGTTTGAACTATACGGCCGATATCCGCGGAGACTTGATCTTCGACGGATTCGAGCCGCAGCCAAGCGTGCGCCTTGTCTCGATGGGCATGATCTAGCTCTGCTGCCGAGCGGTGCCGGAGGCGCTACCGATATCCGCTCCGACCCTTAGTCCGGAGCCGGATTCCCGATTGAGGACGCAGTGGTTGGACACCGCCTCGGGGCTACAATCTCACGGCGATCAAGCCGAACTCCATCCCTGTCCCTGCGAAGACCGCCACTCCGGGGTGTCGGACTCTCTCCGGACTCGAACCCTCCGCGCCCGACAATCAAATCCGATTGGGCGCGGTCATGGAGTTCACGGCCACGGACATCTTTCGGCACTTCGCCCTTTGGCGACATCCTGAATTCAATAAAGTCTCTCTCTTTATCCGGAGAGCCTGGCGGATTACGGTCGGGAAAGTTGGGATGCGGACGACGAAGAAATTCAATGCCCACCCACCACCCGCTTACGTAGCCACGGCCGAAAGTTTACACGGCGTGCTCGACTTGACTCGAAGACATCGGCGGTATGGACGGCGATGTAGGAGACAACAATGAGCCAGCACCTCTCAGGATGGACAGCCCACCTCATCTCATGATGTATACATGGTGGATACACCTAAAGAAATGAAGACGAGGAACAACGGGGCGCTACGAAGGATAAATCCTCGAAAAGCAGTCAAAACGGCAACGTAAACACCGAACAAAGTCCCGCCTCAACAAAGACCTAGCCATAGAGCAGGGCGAACCGTGGACAACGAACAAGCTATCGAAAGCAATCGTCCGAACAAGACAACTTGGATAAACAATCTGTCCCCGGCGAAGACAACGGTCGAGACGATCCGACGCGGACAAACTATTAGAGCAAAACGACCTCGAGAAAAGGCTCGCCGCTGCCATCGCGTAGCCTGAAAAAAGCGAAGCGGAAGCTCAAAACAGCGGAAAGATGCACTCGAGGATCAGATGGAGCAAAGTATTCAGCACCTTGAACAAATGCACGACAGTCGCCGAACAAAGAGCTACCCGAAGAGAAAGCTACTGCCCGAATTCGACGAGGAGGCCTTAGAGCCCCCACAATCAAAAAGCAAGAAGGCCACCCGGTCGGATGGACGAGCTCACGGCAAAAAGAGAGCAGCGAATGGTGCCGCACACAAGTCAATATGCGATCCGCATAAGGATTCACATCAAAAGGATGGCCCAGTTAGGTCCATTTATGGGCCAAGAAAGCATGCTCGTCAAAGCAATGCAATACACCAAAATTCCGAAGACCACGGCACACCCAAATATAGGGGCGCTGCACACCCCCTATGTTTCACCGATGAGGTGCTGGATCATGAATTTCCAGAGGGACTCAAACCCGTAAACATAGAGGCATACGACGGAACAACAGACCCTGGAGTCTAGATTGAGGATTACATCCTCCACATACACATGGCTAGAGGAGATGATCCCCACGCCATAAAATACTTACCCCTTAAAACTCAAAGGGCCAGCTCGGCATTGGCTTAAAAGCCTCCCCGAAAATACCATTGGAAGCTGGGAAGAGCTCGAGGATGCATTCCGGGCAAACTTTCAGGGAACTTATGTCCGCCTCCGGGATGCAGAACGATCTAAGTCACATAACTCAACAGCCCGGAGAGTCAGCCCGGAAATTCGGAAGAGGTTCCTTACTAAAAGAACCAAATAGTCGATTGTCCGGACGCCAAGCCTTAGCAGCTTTCAAACACAACGTCAAGAGGCAGATGGCTCGCATGACACTCTAAGCCAAGAAAAGCCAAGAACAATGGCCGCATTAACAAGCCTCACGACCCGCTTTTGCGCGGAAGAGGATAGCTGGCTAGCAAGATGCAGCACCAGCGACCCAAGTACATCCGAAATCAGGGATGGAAATGGGAAACCACGACGCAACAAGGATCAGCGCCGGATTAAAAGGAACAGTCCAAAGAGTACGGCAGTCAACGCCGGATTCAAAAGCTCACGGCAGAACAACAAAAAACTGCCCCCTAAGGACAATAGCGATGAGCTATCCAACTTCAACAAAATCCTGGACAAGATATGTCAAATCCATAGTACTCACAGGAGGCACCGCTAACCATACCCACCGAAACTGTTGGGTCTTCAAACAGTCCGGCAGACTGAACGCCGAACACAAGGGGCTCGACACACCAAGTGAAGATGACGACGAGCACCACAAGCAGAGCCCCGGAAAACAAAAGACTTTCCCACAAGAGGTTAAAATAGTAAACTCACTTCACGTGATCAAAGGGAAAAACAGAGCGGTGCCCACTAAAAGGCGCGCCGCACACTGGTTGTCAAAACCAATCACCTTCGACCATCAGGACTATTCCGAAAATATCCGGAACGCAGGATGGACTGCCCTGATATTGGATCCTATAATCACCGGATTTCAATTTACACGAGTCCTCATGGATGGCGGCAGTGACATAAACCTGATATATCAGGACACAATCTGCAGGATGGGGATAAACCCAACCAAAATTCGTCGTAGCAACACCTCCTTTAAAGGAGTAATACCAGGCCTATATGCCCATTGTACGGGCTCCATACTGCTAGAAGTTGTGTTCGGTTCATCCGGCAACTTCCGTCGCGAAAGATTACTCTTCCATATCACCCCGTTTAAAAGTAGCCATCAAGCACTATTGGGAGGCGAAGCTTTCGCCCGCTTTGACGCAATACCGCATTATGCATCTCTAACACTTAAAATGCCCGGTCCACGTGGCATCATCTTGTTAAAAGGAAGTATTAAGTGTTACTCGAGCACGGAAAAACGGGAGACTGCCTTGACAGCCCCACAGCTATCCGGCTCTGCTAGGCAAAGAACCTGAATTGGTCATACAAAACCCGGACATGGCTAGACGAGTCCGGCGCCTACTAGCGGCACACCCCCGTACGAGGGGCTGCATGCATGTATAACCATACTCTGTTTATTTAATATTAAGTACATCTTTTGCACGATCTTTTTTCTTTTAAACTAAGTTCCTCTCTTTTACAGATGAACAACGTGCTACACCCGTCCAGGATACTACACAACGGAGACACGGTAGCGCAGTATCGCAGCGAGAGCGACCCGCTGCAAGGATTCTTTTTTCAGATTAAGACCCTGCGTAAACCTTTTTACTATCTCTTGTTGATATACATCCCCCGGTTCCTTATTATAACCGAGGAGGAGGCTGGTGTTTTGGCATTCGCCGCACCAGAATTTTTGCGCGTACCTGGACATCAGGGGCTTAGGGCATTATTCTGCCCATTTCTATAAAGACCGAATACCTTAGGGAGTGTTCGGGCGTCTCGAGATTAGGCCTTTATATGCATCAGCTCAAAATCATGTCTTTGGTCAAATGTTGGGTTGCCCGGCTCACGTATTTTCTTGCCTTACGCCTCCGCTTTTCCGGCCGCTAACGCGACACCAGGAGAACCTCTCGCGATTGTGCCCGGTTCGGCCGGGCAGCACCTCGATGAAAGCGAAAACCGGCTGTCATGATATAGCGAGAGACTGGTCAACCACTCGATGACTCACTGTGAATGTTTAGGATTCCTCCGCATTAACGAAGGACCGGTTTTGGTCGAGCACATACGCACTTCGAATTCGGGAGAGTGCGGTGCCCCCAGGGGCTATATCGTAGCCCCACCCTCGAACTCCTATGGCTAAGTGAAAGTGATAAAGCATTATAGTCCGGTTGCCTGGTTTGCTACGCTATCACCTCCTTAACAGGACCAAGACGTTGGATTAAGTGTGAAAAGCGCTTTCTTTGCAAACTCCCGCACTATGTACGTGGGGGTAAGCCAAGGCGCCATCTTTCGAGTTATATACACATATACATAAACAGCCGCACAGGGAGTAGTTTACTACTTGAACACACAAGTATAAAAAGCTCTTATATTATATTGAAACATTGTTTTCACAAATCATACATGTCGTCTAAAACATAATATCCTTCGAGCACTGCGTCTCTATTAAACGAAGGCGCCCAGGACTTCTTCAAAGTAGTGCTTTCAGCGGTACTCGGCTTCTGTCCGAGTCTTGGGATCACAACATCGGTGGCCTTCATCTCTGCCCAGTATGTCTTGACACGAGCAAGAGCCATCCGCTCCCTCAATACACACCGATCGCTTATTTCGGTTCGAGCACGCTTGTATCGCCCAAGGAATCCGCTGCACTAAACCAAAATAGCTCTTCGGTGGGGTCCGCTCGGCCACAAGTGAGTCAGGACATGCTTCATGGCAAAGCGGACAACCGATTCAGCTCGGCCCATTCGCCAACCGATCGTCAGCGATCGTGAAGGACGCCCGGACTATGGAATTGAGACCAATATAGCTCTTCCTTACAGGCTCTTCCGCCCCGGAAGTGCTCAACCCGTCCAGCTGGCCGCCGCCAAGTCCAGATAAGCATCCTCCGAACTCCACAACTTATCCACTTGAGCATACTTTGGATCTGTGGTATTTTCTCCGCATGATGAAACGGTTTTCTAGCCGCAATTGCCCCGGCGACTCAGCTCCTCCTTGGCAGCTCTCAAAGCCGCTTAGGCATTCTTGGATTCATGGCGGCGGCCTTTTTAGGCCCTCTTGTTCCGCTTTGACGTTCTTTTTCAAGAACCTCGCAGCGATCGGTAGTATTCCTTAACTTTTTGGCCATATCGGCCATTTCCTCTTCTTGACGGTGAGCAGCCCATTCGGCTGCTAGCTCTTGACTGCCTTTTAAAGCAGCCGACATTCTGACTCCCGGCTTGCTTTTTTGCTCGGCGAAGTTCCGGTTCATAGCGCAGCTCCTCCATGGCAGCGGCACCATGGGCGTCAGGCCCCCTTACCAGGTGTCCGCATAGAAGTCGCATACCTTGTGGCTCGTCAAACTGTTTATTGACCAGCGTGATGTCCGCATCCGCCTCGTCAAGTCGCCGCTTTAGTTCGGCATATTCATCGATCCGTGGCCCCGGACGCCCGCCACCTGTTTAGGAGCGGCGATATGTTATAATCGAGAATTTGATCCTCGGCACGTTGTCAATCTTGACAACATACCGAGTCTCGAGGGGCTACTATCTATACAGGCGCATTTTATATGCACAACTGTCGAAGGTACATCATTTTTGCGTACCTCAAACCCGTCAAGAAGCTTCGACGGCTTCATGTAATCCGCTCTCCGGCGGATGCAATTCTTTCAATCACCGTACCCATTAGAGCACGGTGATCCTCTCAAAATAACCGCTTACCCGAGCAGATCCTTCAGCTCCTCCGACCGCACACCACTTGGCGCGGACCTTTCCGGCCCGCCGGACTTGGGGAACCCTCCGACGACACCTCCGGGTCGTCCGCTTCACATGAGGGTGCGACAAGTGGAGGCGTTTCGCTCTCCATCATCTCCGGAAGAAGATCCCCTGAAGACGAGCTCTGCTGAGAAGGGCTGAGGTCCGAACTACAAGGTACAATTTCGGTTATCTTCATGAATAAATACAGGGATGTTCCTTATTTACAAGACCCCTTCTTTTTACTTACGGCTCATTGGAGGGCTGATCCCCTTGGGGAAATAATGCGACCGGGTTACTCTCGGCCACGGACTCTTGCGAAGATTCCTTTCCCTCTTTGAGGCCTTGACCTCCGGATCTTCCAAGCGGTCCTCTTCTCTCCTCGGAAGGTGGGACTCTTAATCCCTCCTTCCTTGATAGCCTCCTTCAGAGAGGCAGTTGCTTCCAGCTCCCCCTTCGCCTTCTTCAAAAAGGCGCGACCTTCAACATCTTGGTCAACATGGGATCCGGCGTGGTCTCTGGGAGGGGAGCCGGACACCTTATTAACTTTGCCTTGGCTATCCATTCCTGTTCAAGAAACGGCTCCTTTAAAGGGCATATATATAAAATAAATGAATGAACAGCTTGTCCGGTTATAAGACTACTTACTTGAGTATCTGGGCGATTGCAGCTTAGTCCTGCGTCCTCGGTCAAGTCGGACACTTCTCTTGTGATCCAAGAACAGTTTATACATCTCCATGGGCGTCGTGCCCATAAAATTTTGGAGAGCTCGTGGTCCCTCCGGATTGAATTCCCACAGGCGGAGGCGGCGTTTGTAGGTCAAGGCGCCGGATCACCATAACCTCCGGATTGATTCCTCTTTCCTGGAGGTCTCGAATACGGCCCTGCAGCAAGGGAACGTCCTTGGACGGCCCTCAGTCGAGCCCCTTGTTGACCCATGATGCCAGCCGCTGTGGTGGACTGAGCAAAAGGCGGGGCGCCGCCCATTTGGTGCCCACAGGAGCGGTGATATAAAATCACTCCCGTTGCTACAAACCAAGCTCCTCTTGAAAAGAGCCCTCGCCACGAGCATCATCACATTTGATTATGACTGCCCCTCGCACTCGCTTGTTGCCTCGATCATCTTTGGCTCCACCTTGAAGGTCTTGAGCCACAATCCAAAGTGGGGGGTAATATGGAGGAAGGCCTCACATACGACAATGAATGACGAGATATGGAGGATGGACTCTGGATTCAAGTCATGGAAATCAAGCCCATAATAAAACATGAGCCCCCGCACAAAGGGATCCGGCCGGGAAGCCTAAACCCCGAAGGAAGTGGGACACGAACACCACGTTCTCGCCACGGGCTCAGAGTGGGAATGACCTGCCACAGGCGGGCAGCCTATGCGAGATCTCACCGGTTAGGTACTGGCGTCGCGACTTTAGCGCATCTTCTTCGTGACAAAGGAAGACATCCATCGGTAGTATTGGTCGGATCCGGACATCGTCGAAAGTCCGGCGCCTGAATCTGAAGCTTTGGGTGTTGGAACTCAAGCGAGGCGAACTCGATGGAGGGTGTAAAAAGAAGAGGGCCTTGGTCTCATTATAAAGAGGTTGAATACCAAGATCCCACCCCATGGTCGATTAGGACTCGCCTTTGATAGAGGAGGCGGGCCAACGGGCACGGTTGGGTTACCCGTCCGTATTGATGAGAATCCCGGAATAAGGGGGCAAGGAAACGCCTCGCTAAACACGCCGAGGTGGAACAGTAAAAGCGATTCATATAAAAGGCTGGCCATGGTGTGATGTCCCGCCATGGAATACGCCGGCAGAATCTGTGCAAAAATTATTCTATCTACGGTGTTATGTGGAACTTGTTTTGGCAGAGCGGACACTATCCTTGTGTTCAAAACCTTCTATGAAGTATTCGGAGGAGGAACCCGCCTTGTCAATGCCGAAGACAATATGCGCTGGACTAAATGCGTCATTGAAGCCTGGTTCAGTGGGCTCTTTGAGGAGTCCCGCACTAGGGGTGTCCGGATAGCGGACTATCGCCACGGCGGACTCCAAAGATTATGAAGATACAAGATTGAAGACTTCGTCCCGTGTCCGGATGGGACTTTCCTTGGCGTGGAAGGCAAGCTTGGCGTCTGGATATGTAGATCTCCTACCATTGTAACCGACTCTGTACCCTAACCTATCCGGTGTCTATATAAACCGGAGGGTTTTAGTCCGTAGAGACAGAACAACAATCATACCATAGGCTAGCTTCTAGGGTTTAGCCTCCTTGATCTCGTGGTAGATCTACTCTTGTACTACCCATATCATCAATATTAATCAAGCAGAGTAGGGTATTACCTCCATCGAGAGGGCCCGAACCTGGGTAAAAACATTGTGTCCCTTGTCTCCTGTTACCATCCGCCTAGACGCACAGTTCGGGACCCCCTACCCGAGATCCGCCGGTTTTGACACCGACAATCCCCCTCTCCGGAGCCCCGAACGGGCTCCATATATGGCCTCCCGATGAAGAACAAGAGGTGGCAGCGGCTCCATATCGTAAAACGCGATGAAACTTCCTCTCCTATTTTTTTTCCAAAAATAGGAATTTATAGAGTTGGAATTAGGGTCAGTGGAGCCTCGTGGCCCCCACTACCCACAGAACACGCCAGAGAGGTGGCGCTACGGTGCCTGATGGGCAGCTGCCCCCTCGCTCTAGTGGGTCTTGGTTCTAGGATTTTTTATATTCCAAAATAATTCTCCAAAAAGTTTTGTCCAATTCCGAGAACTTTTATTTCTGCACAAAAACAACACCATGGTAGTTCTGCTGAAAACAGCGTCAGTCCGAGTTAGTTTCACTCAAATCATGCAAATTAGAGTTCAAAACAAGAGCAAAAGCGTTAGGAAAAGTAGATACGATGGAACGTATCAAAGTTCTCTTTATCCCATACGCAACAACTCCCTTACTCAAGGTATAAGTCATGTCGCTCTCGCCACCCACCATAAGTGAATCATGAATGTATTGCAAGTTTGCAACACACTACAGCGGGAATCCCACACGCTTGCATGACACGGAGGGCACCATAGGACAACACCAAAATAAAACATACAACTCAAACATATCACGATCATCAATCAACCCATAGGACAAAATGAATCTACTCAAACATCATAGGATGGCAACACATCATTGGATAATAATATGTAGCATTAAGCACCATGTTTAAGTAGAGATTACAACGGGTAGCAGAGGTGTTACACTGCTGCATAGAGGGGGGGGGAGAGTTGGTGGTGACGGCGGCGAAGTTGTTGGTGTAGATCGCCGTCACGATGATTGCCCCGGCGGAGTTCCGGCACCACCGGGAGAGAGGGGGAGAGAGCCCCCTCCTTCGTCTTCTTCCTTGGTCTCCCCCTAGATGGGAGGAGATTTCCCTCTATTGTCCATGTCTGCCATGGCGGCGGATGGGCAGGAGCCCCTCCGAGATTGGATCTCTCTCTCTCTCTGTTCTCTTGTGTTTGACGTCCCTGTTTTCTGGCCCTTCACCGTTTCTTAAATTCCCGGAGATCCGTAACTCCGATTGGGATGAAATTTTGAGGGGATTTTCTTCCGGATATTCTATTACCTGTGGCCAAAGGATACCCCCCAACCAACTTATGAGGTGTCCACAAGCCCTAGTGGCGCACTCCACCCTAGTATGCCCTATGAGCTTGTGGGGCCTGTGGAACACCTCTCATGTTGATTCTTCTTCCCAAAAATCACATATATTCCATAAAAATTCTTTGGAAATTTTTATCACGTTTGGACTTCATTTGATATGGATATTCTGCCAAACAAAAAACATGCAATAAATAGGAACTGGGACTGGGCACCGGATCAATATGTTAGTCCCAAAAATAATATAAAATGTTGCCAAAAGTATATGAAAGTTGTAGAATATTGGCATGAGACAATCAAAAATTATAGATACAACGGAGACGTATCAACTGCTAGAACAATATAAGATGAGGATGGCATGAACATGTTACTCAAGATATGAACATGATGATACTAGAACTAGCATGCAAGGAGGTTGATGTTTAAGGTCTTGCGGATCAACTTACTTTGCTCGGTTACCTCGTAACCACCATAGATATCAACTTACCCTCGTGAACATCACACGATCACCTCGGATCAACCAAGCTTGGCATTAGAAATACCATAGTGATCATCACCTGACAACAAGGAGCTCGATCTGTACCCGTGATCATCGCATGACCCCATACAAATCAACCAACTTCGGTATCAACGGTACCATCTGATCAGCACATGACCACATAAAGATCCACCAACTTATTTCCTCATCGAACCGGGGTTGTTTATTAGTCAGATTATTATTACTATTGACCCATAGTGTGACCTACTACGAACGGGGCCCATAACCGAGGGTGCGGCTATCGATAGATTATACACTCTACAGAGGTTAGTACACTATACCCACACCACGGAATTCATGGCCTCGTGCTCCCATTCGGTTGGACCATTGACATTCCGACAAAACCAATCTATTGCATGACACTCTCCCGGCCACTCTGACAAACTCCCCTTTGGGCTATGTCATGGGTGGCCCCAATGTCATGGCGTGACATCCGCCACTCGTGGCCGCCACCGTCGTGGCAAAACAAAACAAAACCGTCCCAACGGGAACACCCGGGTATAACACAACTCGGGCAATATTAAGGTTATTGCCGCCTACCGGGCTAGGGTAGTGCGCACACATAATCTTCCCTAGTTGGAGGCACCGGCGAGAGGCATGACAATAGGCTGAATTAGGGCCCCCCATAAGGCAAGTGTGGCTGAACTGATTAACTCGATTTGATGGCACTATGACTCACCCCACAGAGTTGTTCAAGTTCGATTAATGTCCGGTTAAACTTGAATGGTGATGAGCCGAGCCATAACAAAATAGCATGCTGAAATGACAATGCATATGAGCATGATGTCAACATGAGCATGGGCAGACAACATAACCATTTAACATTTGGATCGTAGCATCGCCAGAACAATAAAGCATTTATTCTACGAGATGCAAATGAGCATGGCATAGAGATGATCATGATTGTCTCAAGTATTTTGATGGCAAACCATAACAGTTCATATGAGCATATCATGACCACTAGCCTCGGAAATAATTACAAGAACTTAAGATGACAATGATAACATTAGCAGTTAATCATGTAACTTACTAGATGCAAATGATCATGACAAAATAATGAGCATGGATTCACAAGCATATAACATTTACAAAATAATTAAATGCGCATAAACAATTATTCAAATATTCAAGTGAAAACCATGACTATTGCAAGGCCATCATGCAAGTGGCTGTTGTGGCTTGCCTGGGGATGAAGGATCCTTCGGGAAGAGGTGCGATGAACTCGCAGAAAGATTTGCCGAAAATGTTTCTCTCTCGAAAGGGGCTGATTAAGGGCAAGGGAAAATGGTCATTTTTAGAATGTTACAACATAGTGAAAATAATACTAACGGAACGGGCTTGATGAATAGAGAATGTGGGCTTTTGAATGACCTGAATTGGAGTTACCGTCGCAGTGATATGGTCGTTCGTTCGTTAGGCAGAAAACAAATAAAAATCTATTCTTTTCTGCTACTAACGGGCGAACATTCACAAACTAACAGTTTCGGCCAGCGGGTTTAAACAGAAAACGCACTTCAGAAAATACACTTCCCGCATACTGAAAGCGCACTCCTAGCCAAAGTAGTACCAAAATACGCTTTCCCGAAGAGAAAGCGTATGTCAGCTAATGCGCTTCCACTTAACCCACAGGCCAGACCCCTGGGTCGATTACAGGCGGGTCCCACCGTGCTCTCTCTCTCCTCCTAGATCCCTTCTTCTTCCTCGCGATGAGCAGCGGCAGAGGGCTCGACTGAGCACGGGCCGGCGCCCGTCCCGGCGCCACCGGCCACCTCCGGCGACGCTTCGGCCACCGGAGTGACCAGGGCGATGGGCCGCTCCCGCCTGGAGGGCCCATTCCCACCAGGAAGCAGCAGAGGGAGCAGGGCTCCGACTCCCACGGTAGATGGCAATGACTGAGGTGATGGGCTGACAGCTATGGTGCCATAGGTGAGGGGCTGGGGGTACGGGGAAGTTTGTCGGGCTTCGGGTGGCCCTCTGGTGAGGTTAGAAGGGAGGGGGAGCTCGAGTAGCTCCAATTTGAGCGGAGCCGAGCGGAGGTCATGGCGGCCATGGGCGAGGAGGAGGGGATCTGGAGCTCGTTGGAGAGGGCTGAGGGTGCTAGAGGAGGGTGGTGAGGCTGTTGGTGGTCTCTGGAGGCCTCGGGGTCGGCTTAAATAGATGGGGTGAGGTCATGGCCGACCGACCATGGTGGAGCAGACGCGGTCTGCTCCCGGATGCGGTCACCGCAACAGGTCGGGCAAGAGAGAGGAGGGGGTGAGGGGTCTAGGGCGAAGGTGTGGCCATGGGGAAGCTGTTGTACATGGCTACATGGCGAGAGCTCGAGGAAACGAACGAGGCCAAGGGCCCCAATGCATGAGCATGTGCATTGGCATGCTACCAAGGTGGTCACTACGTGACCGTGGCAATGCCACGCACTCTGGTCGTCCAAAAGGGCTACACGTCAAAATAAACTATGGTGAGCAGTTCTACGAAGGAAAACTACTAGAAACAACTAGAGATAACTGGATAGATTATTGCGAGATATTCATCAGAACAGGACTAAAAAGGATGAGTAAGTAGCAGAAGATGAATATCAAGCGTAAACACAAAGGACAATCTTCAGCTTAGCGAGCGATAACACAGAAAAAAAGATGATCCCGACACAGATGGAATAGTACGAGAAGAATGAACATACAAAGTCCCGAAGAACAACACATGAGAAATAACTCAACCAAAAGGAAGTTATTGGAAGTAATGCACGATGAGAAAAAAATAGTGGTTTAAAAGGGCTACAGAGTATTTGATAGACCAGTTCACTCCTACAAAAGAGCTACGTTGGGTTGGAGGGACTTGTGATTGAACACAGGTGCAAACCTCTCTCCATCCTATTCTCCTCAACATGAACTTCCTCGAACTTTAGTTGACTTCACTCATGGTAGATTCTTCTCAGCAATCTCCAAAACCATCTACGCATTCTTTTTTCTTCTAAGTGACCACAATTTGTCTCAATCACTTAGATAAACGCCTAACTATCTAGAGAGTATGCAACTCTCAAGAGTCATAAGCTCAAGGACTCTCGACTTAGATCTACGTAATCCTCAACCACTATCTAAGTTTTGGCTCTTGGATTTTCTCTGAGAAGAATTCGCTCAAATCTCTCAGAGAGGGGTTCTCAAACAAACTTGTCAAATCACTCGAAGCATCCATGCACAACGGTTGGAACGGAGATTCTATTTATAGCTGGAGCAATCCCAAGGGTGAAATGACCAATTAGGACCTGCAACCCAACCAATGGCTAACCAACATGTTTCCAATGGTCGAATTTCAAACTCACATGACAAATTTACTTAAGGAACAAGTAAAGTTGACTCCACTGCTAGAGCATTTCTCTCGAAGTTTACAAGAACTTCGTCTGGCTTACGATGAATAAGTCATCATACATAGAGATTTCTCTCAACTCACTTGGGATATATCTCAGTTAAGCATCAACACAGACATAAGTCTTGAAACACTCAAACACCTCTTAATAGTACGGTGGTCCTATGACTCAACTGAAGAAATGGAAACTACGAAAGAAAACTACATCTTCATTCCTTTCCATTGTTATCATTTATCTTAGAATTCACTCTATAGCAATTGCATCAGCTCATCAATATTTTTTAGGGGTCGTCTCCGACATGCAATCTTCTCGGTAGAAAACTCCTTCAAACTTTACATACTTCTCTGCTATGCAGAAAACTCTCATAGAAGTTTATAACAAACTTCTCATAAATCCAGGGACCATATATCTCTATGTGCGCTAGCAAACACATTGACCCCTCACTGTTTTTCTAACAATCTCCAAAATACTCAAGGGGCACTAGATTGCACCAACAATCTCCCCTTTTTCGATGATTATTAACAAAACAGTTAAGCATCGGAGAGTAGATTTCTATTGTAAGAGGTAACAAGCGGAAAGTTAATAACTTGGAATGTAAATAACTCGAAGATAGAAAATACACCGCCCCTAAACGTATGCAATATATGAAATATTTTCTCTTGATAAACCTACGTATATTAAGATAGAAACGATGGAGAGATATTTGATATTGTAAGTGCATTACGTGCCCGCTTAGTGGTTTTGGAGTATTGAAGACAAAGGGATTGAGGGACTAATGTGTTTACGAGTGTACATGGGAGTTATAGTCCCTGAAGATTTGGTTTAACCCATGGAAGACAACCCCTAAAAATGAATTTCTTCAAGTCAAGAACTGGGTGATGAAATTGCTACGGCCTTTGAAGAATTTGACGTGAAGACTTTGAAGCTTGAAGACTTTTGTTTTTGTAGTTTCATTCTTCTTATTTTGAGTCATAGGAAAAGTCGTAGTATTAAAGGGGGTCTAGGTGAATCATAGTTCACATTTCCAAAGTGATACTCAAACCTATACATACACAAGCCACTTCGAGTGAAGCATTTAGAAATCACTGGAACAGTTGATGAATTTGCTAGCTACAGTGATGAAGTTCATCTGGTCATGATTTAATTTGGTCATGCTTTCAGGAGTTAGGATTTCGCCATTGTGACCTGCCTTGGCGAGGAAATCGAGTGCCCTAACACAATAGATAATTCAATTTTTCGACCGTTGTCACACATGCCAGTTGTCGAGTGGATCCTTATCCTGACAACGATCATGTCCAAGAAGGGCATTTATGATATTTCATGTCATGTTGCTCTGGCTATAAATAGCCGCCCCCACAACCACTTGTTGGTTGGCTGTTCTGAGAGAACTTGACACTTGTCATTTGAGAGCAACCCATCTTTTGACGACTTTGAGAGAACGCTAAGTGAGGACAAAGCCACCAGAGCCAAAGTGATTGAGCATCCCTAAAGAGATTGATCTGTGTGATCCAACGCATGTTACCTTTGAAGACTATCATTCTTCCAGACGGTTAGGCGTCATGTTCTGAGCACCCAAGAGTCATTGTGGTGTACCGGTGAACAAGTCTGTGAAGGTTTTGGAAGTCTACCTTTAAGACTTATTGAGGGAGTCTTGGATTAGGGGGTCCTCGGATAGCCGGACTATATACTTTGGCCGGACTGTTGGACTATGAAGATACAATATTGAAGACTTCATCCCATGTCCGGGTGGGACTCTCCTTTGCGTGAAAGTCAGGCTTGGCGATTCGGATATGTAGATCTCCTTCTCTGTAACCGACTCTGTGTGACCCTATCCCCCTCCATGTCTATAAAACCGGAGGGTTTAGTCCGTAGGACAAGGTCAACAATCATAATCATAGGCTAGCTTCTAGGGTTTAGCCTCTATGATCTCGTGGTAGATCAACTCTTGTAATACTCATATCATCATGATCAATCAAGCAGGAAGTAGGGTATTACCTCCATCGAGAGGGCCCGAACACAGGTAAACATTGTGTCCCCCGCCTCTTGTTACCATTAGCCTTAGACGCACAGTTCGGGACCCCCTACCCAAGATCCGCCGGTTTTGACACCGACATTGGTGCTTTCATTGAGAGTTCCACTGTGTCGTCACGATAAAGGCTTGATGGCTCCTTTGATCATCAACAACGATGCGATCCAGGGTGAGGTTTTTCTCCCCGGACATATCTTCGTATTCAGCGGCTTCGTACTGCGGGCCAACTCGCTTGGCCATTTGGAGCAGATCGATAGCTACGCCCCTGGCCATCAGGTCAGGTTTGGAAGCTTGAACTATACTGCCGACATCTGCGGAGACTTGATCTTCGACGGATTCGAGCCCATGTCAAAAGCGCCGCGATCCACGACGAGCATGACTTAGCTTTGCCGTCGGACGGTGTTCGTGAGACCACACCTGCGGCTACTCCGGCCCTCAATCCGAAGCAGATCGTGCCATCCGAGGACGGGTGGATGGACCCCGCGACGGAGGTTGCACACTCAGCGGCGATAGAGCCGAATACTGACTTCACCTCCTATGAGACCTGTGTCATCGGACCCTTGGATTCGTCCCCCGGCCACAGTGCTCGAACCGCCATGGCCCGTGCCTATCGAATCTGATTGGGCACCGATCATGGAGTTTACCTCCGCGGATATCTTTCAGCACTCGCCCTTGGGCGACGTGCTAAATTCATTGAGGTCTCTCTCCTTGTCAGGAAACCCTTGGCCGAACTATGTCCGGCTTGCGTGGGAAGCGGACGACGAAGAAATTCGTTCCCCACCCACCACCCACTTAATAGACACTGCGGACGACTTAACCGACATGCTTGATTTCGGCTCCGAAGACATCCCCAAAGAAGAACAGGAACCACCGCCTACAGGACGCTGGACAGCCACCTCATCATATGATATATATATATATGGTGGACACCCCCAAAGAAAGCGATGGCAATAAGGCAACGAAGGGTAATCCCCCTAAGAAGCAATCTAAGCACCGGCGTCATCGGCGCCGCTCTAAGCCCCGCCATAGCAAAAGCAGTGATACCGGCACAAGAGACAATAACGCTACGGATAGTGCCGAAGACGAAGACAATTCCCCAGCCAAAGCTTCAAGCGGGAGGATGGGCAAGCTAGCCCTAAGGAACAGGAGATAGACGGAGAATCAGAGGATGACAATTACATGCCCCTCTCCAAAGACGAGGTGAGCCTCGGCGATGAAGAATTCATCGTGCCTGAGGATCCCGTCGAACAGGAGCGCTTCAAACGCCGGCTTATAGCCACAAAAAGCTGAAGAAAAAAAGCAGCAGCAGCTTCAAGCTAATCAAGATCTGCTAGCGGATAGATGGACCGAAGTCCTGGCAGCCGAGGAATACGAACTCGAGCGCCCAACCAAAAGTTACCAAAGCGCAGGTTGCTACCCCAACTCGAGGAGGAAGCATTAAAGCCTACACTACCAGCGTATGATGCAGCTGACTGGCCACCTCGTGGCCGAGACAAAGCGGCGTATCAGCCCGAAGTCCAGCCCGCACCCTGTCACCAGTCAAACAAAAACACCAAGGCCCGGGGCTACACGCAGGACCTGCGAGACGTATTGGAAAACAAGCGGATATACAAGATCGATCTACAGATCACGGGCGCGCCCAACGCTGGCGTGATTTGACGATCGTAACGCCGGATATACTAAAAGCAAATCCGGTAGGGCGAATACAGCCAGACCAGACTCGTATGAACCGCGTCGTGATATAGCCCGGCACAGAGGCGCCGCACTCCCCCTATGCTTCACCGACGAAGTAATGGATCACGAATTCCCAGGAGGGTTTAAACCCATGAACATTGAATCATATGATGGTACAACAGACCCCGCGGTATGGATTGAAGATTTCCTCCTCCACATTCACATGGCCCGCGGTGATGATCTACATGCCATCAAGTACCTCCCACTAAAACTCAAAGGGCCGGCTCGGCATTGGCTGAATAGCCTGCCGGCAAACTCCATTGGTAGTTGGGAGAACTTGGAAGACGCATTACTTGAAAACTTCCAGGGCACTTATGTGCGACCACCGGATGCTGATGACTTGAGTCACATAACCCAATAGCCCGGGGAGTCAGCCAGGAAATTCTGGACTCGGTTCCTAACTAAAAAGAACCAAATTGTCGACTGTCCGGATGCCGACGCCTTAGCGGCATTTAAGCATAACATCCGCAACGAGTGGCTCTCCCGACACCTCGGCCAAGAGAAGCCGAAGTCCATGGCAGCCCTCACGACACTCATGACCTGCTTTTGTGCGAGCGAGGACGGCTGGTTGGCTCGCAGCAACAACACATCAAGAAATCCTGGCAATTCAGATGCCAGAGATAGCAACGGCAAGCCACGTCGCAACAGACACAAGCGTCGCAACAACGGCGACAACGCCGAAGACCACGGCGGTCAATGCCGGATTCGATGGCCCTAGGTCCGGTCAAATTGGGAAAAAGCCGTTCAAAAGAAGCAATCTGAGCCCGTCCAGTTTGGACCGCATACCGATCGCTGTGTCAAATTCACGGCACCCGATAAACCAGCCAACCACACCAACAGAGAATGATGGGTGTTCAAACAGGCCGGCAAGTTGAATGCCGAAAACAAGGAAAAGGGGCTGCATAGCAATGAGGAGGAGGAGCCCTGGCCTCCGAACACAGGAGGACAAAAGAAATTTCCTCTCCAAGTGAAAACGGTGAACATGATATACGCAACCCATATTCCCAAGCGAGAACGGAAGCGTGCACTAAGGGACGTCTATGCGATGGAGCCAGTCGCCCCAAAGTTCGACCCATGGTCTTCTTGACCGATCACTTTCGATCGCAGGGACCACCCTACCAGTATCCGTCATGGTGGTTCTGTCGCATTGGTCCTTGACCCCATCATTGACGGATTTCACCTCACTCGAGTCCTTATGGACGGTGGCAGCAGACACAAACCTGCTCTCTATCGGATACAAGCAGTGTGCAAAATGCGTATCGACCCCTCGAGGATCAAACCCACAAAACCACCTTTAAAGGTGTCATACCGTGTAGAGGCATGTTGCACGGGCTCAATCACTGCTGGAAGCGGCCTTCGGATCTCGGACAACTTCCAAAGCGAGGAATTAATCTTCGATATCGTCCCTTCCGCAGTGGCTATCACGCGACCGCCGGACGAACCGCATTCGCCAGATTCAATGCGGTACCGCATTATGCATACCTCAAGCTCAAAATGCCAGGACCTCGCGGGGTTATAGCAGTTAATGGAAACACAGAGCGCTCGCTCCGTATGGAGGAGCACACTGCGGCCCTCGCAGCAGAAGTACAAAGCAGCCTTCTGAGGCAAACCGCCAATTCGGCGATAAAGCCCCCGGACACCTTCAAGCGAGTCCGGAGTACCCTGCAACAGGATCGCCCGGCACGTCCAGAGCTCGCCTAGCAATTCGGCCTCCGTCCTAGTCCCAGTCAAGCGGCAAAATTTGTGCCGCGCGTACATAATTACGCACTCAAGATACCATGGGCATAGGCGGAGGCACGGCTATGGCACGACCCACAATGCGGCTCAACCGCCGCAGGACCATTATATCTTTATCATTTTCTTCCTTTCAGGACCCTATTCTCTGGAGGCCCTTTCCGATAGCCCGATTATCGGACCCATCATCGGAGGGAAACACCAAGGAAGCAAGAAACTTTGACGTACAAGGGAGTCCCCAGGTGGTCTCTGATAACAATCGCTATACCTGTTTTACATACCCACACACACAGCTTGCCCTTGGATAGGACATGTCAGATAGTCCTATTTTGCTTATTACACTACTTGTATACATATGCTTTGACATATCATTTAAATAACAATGTACATCGTTAGATTATTATTACATTTCTTCATCTTTTTCCTTGTCTGCTTATTTACGACAAATTGCACCCGTACATTCTGGTACGTCCAAAGGTCGCCGAGTGGGCTTGATATACCCCATAACACGGCAAGAAAAGTCCGAACACTTTTCGATAGTTCGGCACCCGAACTTATATCATTATATGCATCAGCTCCGAATCATTTCTTGGGTCAATAGTTGGGTTTGCCCGGCTCCCATGTTTTGGTACCTTACGTTCCGCTATATCGGCTAAGGTAGCACTGGGAGAACTACTGCGATTGTGTCCCGGTTCTTTGGGATGAGCACCTCAGTAGAGAAAGCCAAAAACTGACTGTCATGATGCGGCGAGAGCTGGTCGCTGTTCGAGAGGTCTCAAATCCTTCAAGATTTTTTCCGCTTCGGGCGAGGAATCGGCCTTGTCCGATTTAGGTGTATATAGCGCCCCAAGTTCGGCCTTCCGAATACGAGGGGCTTCGCCAAAATTTAAAATTGTAGACTTCTATGGTTAAGTGAGAGCGATAAAGCTGTATAGTCCGATTGCCTTGTTCGCTGCGCTAAACACCTCCTTAAAGGACCAAAATCTTTTGGATAAAGAGTGTTTAAGATTTATCCCGAACACCTCAAAGATTAGTTACATGGGGGCGTAAGCCGACAACCGCCAACTCTCAGATTTTATAAGCGGCCGCATGTATGTAATATTTTAAATCGACTAGTGTTATATAGCGCATATGAACTCGCTTTTCATATTACAGGATCACATGAGTACATTCATTCAAATATTACATCCTTAGCATCGCGTTCCGCCATACAAAAGTGGCACCTTCGTGACCTTGTCATAATACTTTTCGGGGTGGCGATGCTCCTTGCCCTTTGGTGGCCCCTCCTTCACCAGCTTTTCGGCATCCATCTTCGCCCAGTACACTTTCGCACAGGCAAAGGCCCTGCACGCACCTTCAATGCAGACGGACCGCTTTATGACTTCAAGCCGTGGGCAAGCATTCACAAGCTGTTTTACTAGAAGTGATAGCTGCAGGCGAGGGCTCGCCATGAGCCACATCCGGACTATGAGACCCTTCATGGCCAGTTCGGCCGCCTTGTGAAAGCTTCGACCAGTTGCTTATTTGGTCGCTCAAGGGCATCGGATGTTCGGTCCCAGCATATTGAGACCAGAACAACTTTTCGTCCGAGCTCCCTTCCTCGGCCCGATAGAACTCCGCGGCATCCGATACGATGTGCGGTAGATCTGCGAACGCTCTTGGAGAGCTCGAATTCGGGTAAGTAAAAGGAAAGTCTCCTTCACATGCTTGCTTTGCATAATGAATGCCTAACCCGCCGCTATCTTCTTGACCGCCTGAACCTCCTGGAGGGCCTTTTGGGCTTCGGCCTTGGCATTTTATGCATTCTCGAGGGCCTTCGCAAGCTCGGACCCCTGCGTCTTAGAGTCACGCTCCAAGGACTCGTATTTCTTGACGAAATCCTAGAGCTCTTGCTGGACCTCGCCGACTCGGGCCTCTTGCTTCTCGCGCTCGATGTGCTCCTTGGCCGCTCTATCTTCGGCCTCGAACAGCGCCTTCTTCAGGGCCGCCACTTCGGTCGTGGCCCCTAGCAAAATTCATGATGATCCCATGATCTAAAAACCACTTTTTCTTTATAAATATACAGATGGGGTATCACTTACCTCAGACCGCTCAAGGTCCCGCTTCAGTCCGGCGACCTCCGCAGTACGAGCGGCAGCGGCCAGCAGCGAAGCCTGCTTATTCACATAGACATATTCTGATTAGACTCCTGCGATTGTTATTTGATCCTCTGTTCGGCCTTTCTTTCCGAACACCAAACAGAAACATCGGGGCTACTTGTCTATCTTTGTGACATTTTCTCATAATTTGATTACTTACCTCAAATCCTGTTAGGAGGCTGGCACAGGCTTCGGTCAATCCTCTTTTGGCGGACCGAACCTTCTCGACCACCGCACTCATGATGGTGCGGTGCTCTTCGTCAATGGAAGCGCCACGAAGCGCTTCCAGCAAGTTGTCCGATGCCTCTAGATGGACAAAGGCCATCGGCACAGACGGCTCGCCCCCCTTAGCGAGGGGTCTTTGTGAAATCCGGAACCCTTTGGAGGTTCCGGCGCAAAGATCCGATCCGGGGGGCAAACTTGCTGCGGCCCCCGTCATCAGAACCCATGGGAGTCTTACCCCCCATGTGCCCGGCGTCACAGGAAGTCGCCTTTGGGTGCCTCTGCAATTATCTCCCTTGGTCCGGTATCCTCTGAGACAACACCTCGATGTCGTCCGTGGGCCGGGGGGAGGTGGCTGTCGGGAGTGAATCGCTGTTCATCGCCGACTGGCCCAAAGACCCATCCGAAGAGGATACGTTGATGCGGGCTTTGGACGGACTTCATGATCATGTTTGACATGATAAGAAGCAATAAAACAAAACGTACCATAACTATTATAGTATCCGGATACTTACGACTTCGCTAGGGGCTTGTCCCTGGGTAACCACTCCTCGTCGCTGTAAGCGGCTGTTGTGGAGTGGTCCAGAAGGAGGGTCCTTCCCTTCTTGGACCCTTCGGCCTCCCCAGATGGGGCAGCCTTCCTTTTCTTGTCCCCCCACCGGTTGGGGGGGGGAACTTTCCTCTTCCTCCTCTCGTTTTCGTGGGAGGAGTGCTCCTCGGTGTTTTCGGACGATGAGTCCGATACAACCTTGCGTCGGAGACCTTTCCTGGTCCCCGCGGCCTTCTTCTTGGCCTTCTTCTCCGGCGCCTCATAGGGCGCCGGAACCAGCATCTTCGTTAAGAGAGCCTTTCTTTGGATCTTGAGGCGGTGGAGCCAGTATAATCGATCTGGCTCACTGCCGCTATCTAGTCCTGTTAAAATGGCGTGGAGGCTTAGATCCCTCACACGATTATACTGGGGAAAGGAACATCTTGTGAGATATAAAGAGCTTACTGGATTGGCAGGGCGCTTTGCGCTCGATCCGCGATCCTCGGTAAGGGGAGGAGGTACCTCGGCGGCCTTGAACAGCACCTTCCGGGACGCGTCTTTGTGCGTCATGTCGAAAAGCTCTCGCAGCGTCTGGTGCTTGGCCAGGTCGAACTCCCACATATTGAATGCCCGTCTTTGACACAGAAGGATCCGGCGGAAGAGCATGACCTGGACCATGTTGACAAGCTTGATTTTCTTGCTTATCATGTTTTTGACACAGCTCTGGAGTCCGGTCAGCTCCACCGACGAACCCCAGGATAGGCCCTTCTCTTTCCAGGAGGTGAGTTGCATGGGGATGCCTGATCTAAATTCAGGGGCCGCCACCCAGTTGGTGTTGCGCGGCTTGGTGATGTAGAACCACCCCGATTGCCACCCCTTCACGATCTCCACATAGGAGCCTTCGAGCCAGGTGACGTTGGGCATATTTTCCACCATGGCGCCTCCGCACTCCGCTTGTTGGCTGACCACCACCTTCGGTTTCACGTCGAAGGTCTTCAGCCACAGGCCGAAGTGGGGCTTGATGCGGAGGAAGGCCTCGCACACGACGATAAACGCAGAGAGATGTTGAGGATGAAATTGGGGCGGATCATGGAAGTCCAGCCCGTAGTAGAACATGAGCCAGCGGACAAATGCGTGAGGGAAATCCAGATCCATGGACGAAGTGGGTGAGGAATACAACCCTCTCATGGGGTTACGGGTAGGGACGATTCGCGCCTGCGTCTGGGAGCCGGTGCGCGATGTCTGCGGCCAGGTATCCGGCTCCCCGGAGCTTCGTAATGTCCTCCTCCGTAACAGAGGAGACCATCCACTTGCCTCCCGCTACGGACATGTTTGGAATGGCTTTGTGGAGAAGATGAGAACTTGGGCGCTGGAGCTCGAGTGCGTGAGAATGGGTGGGCAGGGGAAGAAGAAGGCGTGGGTGAAAAAGTGGAATCCTTGTCCCTTTATAAAGGCGGTAGAAGCGTAGCCTCCCCACTTGCCCGTAAAATCGCTTATTCCCAAACGCCCGCGATTGATGGCACGTTGGGTTACCCATACCCATATTGATGAGAATCCGTGATAAGGGGACGATCGACCGCTCGACAAGAAGTGCCAAGGAAACCGCCTCGCAACATGTGCAGCAGCTGGTTGAGGAAAACGGTTCGAATAAAGACCGGGTCGTGGTGTGATGTCACGTTATGAAAAGTTGTCAGCAGATTGGATTTGTGGAATATTGCACTCTCTACGGTGGTATGTGGAATTTGTTTTGCAGAGCCGGACACGATCCTTGTGTCAAAATCTTCTATGGAGAGAAGGAACCCGCCTTGCAATGCCGAAGACAATCTGCGCGCCGGACTCATCGTCATTGAAGCCTGGTTCAGGGGCTACTAAGGGAGTCCTAGATTAGGGGGTCCTCGGACAGCCGGACTATATACTTTGGCCGGACTGTTGGACTATGAAGATACAAGATTGAAGACTTCATTCCGTGTCTGGGTGGGACTCTCCTTTGCGTGGAAGGCAAGCTTGGCGATTCAGATATGTAGAGCTCCTTCTCTGTAACCGACTCTGTGTGACCCTAGCCCCCTCCGGTGTCTATGTAAACCAGAGGGTTTAGTCCGTAGGACAAGGACAACAATCATAATCATAGGCTAGCTTCTAGGTTTAGCCTCTACAATCTCGTGGTAGATCGACTCTTGTAATACTCATATCATCAAGATCAATCAAGCAGGAAGTAGGGTATTACCTCCATCGAGAGGGCCCGAACCTGGGTAAACATTGTGTCCCCCGCCTCCTGTTACCATTAGCCTTAGACGCACAGTTCGGGACCCCCTACCCAAGATCCGCCGGTTTTGACACCGACACTTACCATGAGTGATTGGGCGAGGTCTAGTGACCTTGGCTCATGAGGAATACTGTGAGGACTGTGTGTCATTTGAGTTAAATCTCACCGCCTCAACCCAGACGTATAGTTGATACAGCAGCTGGAACTGGTCTACCAAATTGTTGTGTCTTCACCGAGCCTACCCGGCTTCAAATTCATCATCCCTACCTTTATTTTATTCCACCACTGAAGAATTTATGATCTACCCTCTGACGAATTTGAACTGGAGACTTTCATCATGTTGTCTTTCATTTCCTCAGTTCAACTTCTTCATGCTTGTATGCTTATATGATTGCATGTTCTTTATCAATATGTATCTTGTATGCATGCTTTCCGCTTCTGTGATGAACTAGGAAAAGGGCTATAGATAGGATTGCTACTAATGGCGCACCAGGTAAGTAGTGCGCCACTACTATATACCAATAGGCGCATCGGGTCGGTGATGTTGCCATTAGTGTGGAAAGACTAATGGCGCACCGGACACACGGTGCGCCACTAGTATTAAAAAAAATTCCATTTTTCCATACATACTAATGGCGCATGAGGTCGAAGTGCGCCATTACTAGTTCTAACTAGTAATGGCACACCGTGCAGACAGTGTGCCATTAGTATATATATTCTTTTTTACTTTTTTGCAAAACTACTAATGGCGCATCGTGTCAAAGTGCGCCGTTACTAGTTTAAACTACTAATGGCGCACTTTTTCCACGGTCGCCATTAGTATATATTTTTACTTTTCTACATAAAACTACTAATGGCGCACTGCCTCAGTAGTGCGCCATTAGTAACTTCAGGGTTACTAATGGCGCATTTGCTGGTGGTACGCCATTAGTAACCTCGGGACCAACAAGATATTTTGGACAGCCCACCTACCCACTCACTTTCCCCACTTCATTCTCTCCACCTCCTCCTCCAAGCTTGTCTCGCTGCCTCCTCCTCCTCACCCTCATTTGCACCATAGATTCATCAAAATTAAGTGGTGAAATTACCTTTTTTGATAGGTAAGTAAGGGAAAGGCTATCTTCATGATGTAGATCTACTTTTTTTTTCTCCCTAGCTCGCTCCAACAACGTGCACATGCATTTTGTGGCCGAGCTAGATCTATGTATGTTTGTGGTGTTGCATGTGTTTGTGGTGTTGCATATATGTTTGTGTTTGCAGGTACCAGTATTTGAAATGCGATAGTTGCCAATATTTTGCGGAATGTTGATTCATTTCCGTTTAGTAGAATTTGGCACTATGCATTCTTTTTTGGTCCTATTTTTAGGGAAGGTCATGCCAAATTTTTTCTTGGTTCTAAAATATTGTTTTGTTTCTACCTCGTAGGCCAATTATGGTCCGCACGATGACCGAAGGCATCGTGAATAAGTTTTTGAGCTCCTTGAAGGCCGAGATTCTTCAAAAGAGCGAGGCGGAGATAAGATGTCCGTGTCAAGATGCAAGGCGTGAAGAGCCTTATTGCGGACCCGGATTCCGGCAGGTGCTTGGGACCACCGCTCTTGCGTGGTTTCATGGATGGCTATCGGTGGCAAGGTGATGAAGATGACTATGAAGTCGCCCATGGGGGCCGGTAAGAAATGAGGAAGGGCAACAAGACAAGTACCACCGCTGGCGTAGGGCGGGCGAGAAGACGAAGAATCTCGAGGACATGATCACGGCGGTGATCTTTGTATACAGTCATCATGTAGAAGATGTCGTACATGATGATGAGGAAGATCAAGACGAAGGGCATGATCATGAAGATGAAGATCTTTGGAAGCGGAGCAGCGATGGAGGCTGGGTGCGGGACCCTCATATTCAAGAGTCGCTTCTCAAGCAGACGGATAACTTGTAAGAGCTGCCGCCGAGAGAAAGCCAAGCTGGATCAATTGGAGATAGACGCGGTTACTCCATTGTATGAAGGATGCAGGCCGAGGATACCCGTCTGAAAGTAGCGCTCATGGCTCACGGAGATGAAGGTAAAACACAAAATGACCGACGATAGCTTCGGCGAGAACATGTCATTCGCACGAACGTCTTCCCAAGGGGAACAAGTGCCCGACCGGTTTCAAGGAGGCGAAGAAAATCGTGTGTCCTTTGGATTTACCGTGACGTGAAATACCATGTGTTGCATGAACAATTGCATCATTTATCGGGACGAGCACGCATGAGTCTACCATATGTCGGTGTCGGCGTCACTCGATACAAGAAGAGGAAGAAAGCTCCTCAAAAATTGGTGTGGTACTTTCCGATCACTCCTCGTCTACAGATGTATTTAAGTGGACCCTAAGGTAGCAAAGCTCCTGCGTTGTACGCGGATAGGGAGGAGAAGAAGCGAGAAGATGACGGAAATGATCCGGAGATAAATAAAAAGACAAGATGCTTTGAGTCACCCTAAGGATGCGAGCCAAGGGCAAGCGTTGAACTTCGAATACCCAGAATTTGGGAAGGATCCAGGAACATCGTCTTGGGCGCGAGCACCGATGGAGTCAATCTGTTTGGCAACAGAGAAGCACACATAGCACCTGGCCTGTGTTTGTGTGGATGTACAACCTTCCCCCTGGTTGTGCATGAAGAGGAAGTACATTCACATGAGTATGCTAATTGAAGGTCGAAACAACCGAGGAACGACATCAATCATGTATCCTGGGGCTCTTTGAAGGAGGAGCTAGACACGCCAGTGGAAAACGCCGACCAATACGTGGACGCCGCAGAAAGAATATTTCCCTATGAGAGCCGCACCTTTGCCACTCACGGTGCCGCGACTATCTCGATTCTGGATATCTCGTAGGCAGGTAGTCCACGGATTTTACGGATGCGTAAGGTGCATGGATGACACAACGTATCGCCAGACTAGATAGAGATCACGGGTCTTGAAAACCGTGTTCATGGGACATCGAAGGTGGCTTCGCGGCGATGACCCGTGGAGGAAGCGCAAGGATCTGTTACGATGGTGAAACCGAACTCCAAAACGCCCAGGTCACGAGGCGGCGAGGAAATAGACGAGCTGTTGAAAAATTGGAAAGAGCGCCACCGCCGGAAAGAAGCAAAAAGGCGCGAGAGCCGGAAAGAAGCGAAAGGCGCCCGGACCCGGCTCTTTGAAGGTATGGAAAGCGAGGTCTGCATTTTACGGGACTTGTCGTCTTGGAAGATCCACCGTGTGCCTCCACAGCCTTGATGTCATGCATATCACGAAGAGCGATGCGAGTACGCTTGGTACCCTGCTCAACATGCCAGAGAGGACCAAAGATGGGCGAAAGCAAGAGGCGGAACTTGAAAACAATGGGCGTCGGGCGGGAGCTTCATGCTAATGATGATGATGATGATGATGATGATGATGATGATGATGAGGCGGCAGGACACGGAAAGTCGTCGCCAAAAGGCAAAAAGGCCAAGAAGACCGGAAATGACTACCCTCCAGCGTGCTTCACTCTAAGTCGGGGAGGAGATCGAGCAGTTTTTCACCTGCCTCCTAGGAGTAAAACTTCCCACGGTTACGCTGGGAAGATAAGCGGATACCTAGACCAGTGAAGCAGAAGTTCAGGATGAAGTCTCACGACTATCACGTCGCTGATGACGCAGAATACTTCCGATTGCAATCTGTGGGATCATGCAGCGCCGCACGTCCGTGAAACGCTATTTGGCCTATGCAACTTTTTCGGCGTCATCTTTCGGAAGTCCATCGGCGTGAGGCAACTCAGAAGGCTACAGGAAGAGATCGTGGTGATACTATGCGAGCTTGAGATGTACTTCCCGCCCGCATTCTTCGACGTTATGGTGCAGCTGCTGGTCCATATCGTGGAGGATATCATCCAACTCAGGCCGACGTTCCTGCAGCGGCATGATGCCGTTCGAAAGGATGAATGGTGTCATCAAAGGATACGTTCAAACATGTCACGTCGGAGGGAAGTATAGCGGGGCTTTCGACCCGAAGAGTGCATCTCCCATCGCATTTAATTATCTAGGCATCGAGAACCCGTTGGTCTGCCCGTCAGCGAGCACCTCGGCAGGCTCGAAGGATGGGGTCACCGTGAGGGTCGCAGAGAACTGCATGTCGACTTCGAGGGTCGATTTCGCCACTTTGAAAGAGCAAACCTAGTCGCGCTACAACACATAGACGTGGTCGATCCTTGGGTGGTAGAGCACAAAACCTTTATTGAGAAGACGTTACAATGACCGAGGCCAACAGTATGACGGAGGAGATATAATCAAAGAGCACAACTCATGTTTCATGCATTGGTTCAAGGAGAAGCTTACATCGTACCCTTTACATGAGGATTCTTCCGAGAAGAACAACTCATATTCGCCTTGTCACGGGCGCCTAGCACAACCTCGATGACCTATGAGGCGTCACGATATCAACGACTACACATTCTACACCAAGAACAAGGACATGAAGAGCGATGGTTATCGTAACTCCGGGATAACGATGGAATCCTACACCGCAACGCAGCAAGGGCGAGATACTACGGAAGGATCGAGGAGATTCTGGGAGCTGAGCTACCGGAGAGAAGGTCCCGATGTTCCGTGTCGATGGGCCAAGAGCGCCCTAAAAGAAGACCGTATTTCACCACCATGGTTATACCAAGCCAAATCCAAGATCAAGGGCGCAAGCGTCACCGCGAAAAATGAGCCATGGGTACTTTGGCTTCCCAAGTGGACCAATGCTTCTTCATTACCGACCCGCCAAAGCCCGATCGTGTTGTCGTGAGGAGAGGCAAAAGGAAGATCATCGGAATGGATGGAGTAGCCAATGAGCAAGACTTCGACAAGTACGGGCGACCAAGATCGAACATGACGGCGGCGATGAAGTAGCAAAGACACACCACAAGAAGAAGCAGGACCACCCTACCTAAAGGACGTCCGTTCCACGGAAGAACTCCATTTGCAAAAAAAAGAAGGGCAAGAAGATTGTGAACAGGATAGCTAGCTAAGATCGATTGTATTTAAATCGTAGTCTTCATTTCTCGATTGTATTTCGACATTTTGAAATGATATTTCTTCTCGTTCTAGTCCTCATGAATATTGAATTATGTTTATTATGGTATTGAATTTCTAACTCACAAAAAGTATTGAATTTGTTAATATTTTGTGAACTCATTAATATTTTTAAATTTTTATGATATTTTTTCAAATATTTTCAAATAAAAAATTTGATGATATTTTTTAATATTCATAAATAATTTCAAATAAGAAATTTGATCATATTTTTTCACATTCATAAATGTTTTCAGATTTGATTTGTCATTTTCTAAAAAAATATTAGATGAAACTAAATATTTTTTCACGACCCCCGCACTGGCCAACGAATGTAAATGCTCCCTCCTCCCTCCCTCCTCTACTCATCTCCTCAGATATAGTGTAATAATTTTATCAATAAAAAATAAAAAATAAAAGTTACTAATGGCGCACCAGGAGAGGGTGCGCCATTGTTGTCAATAAAAAAAATTACTTATGGCGCATCCCTCGATGATGCGCCATTGCTATGGATGTACTTATGGCGCACCCCTATGTGGTGCGCCATTCCTAAGCCTCCCCCCACACTAAAATCCCCAATCTCTCTAATCTCTCCCCTGCCTCATCGATCTCACCGCTGCCTCAGTGTTCGCGTCCCCTCGCCTCCTTGGCCGTCTCCGGGCAGCGCCCGCCTCTCCCTCGCCGTCCCTCGAGCCGAGGCGCCGCCTCCCCTCGCCGTCCCGAGCCGAGTGCCCTCGGCGTCCTCCCGCGCCCCCCCCTTGGCGGCCCGCTGCGCCCTCGGCGTGCTTTCGCCGTCCAATACATGTGACCTGCCAGGAGGACCGCCGCCGTCTTCCTCTTCGACTACGAGGACCCAGACGAGCTCGGACGCTCAGGAGAGGACCGCCACGGCTCGGCGCCCTCGATCAGCGTGGCCTGCCCAGGAGGACCGCCACCGCTCGGCCTTGGTCGCGCCGCCTCGACTAGCTCCAGCTGCCCCGAGTCGCCCTCGACCTTCCAAGTGAGCACCCGAGCCGCTTCCCCCTCTTCCCCCTCTTTATTTCCTTCTGATGTGTTCTAGGGTTGGGGTTGGAGAAATTTGGACAAGGAAAGGGGGTTGGAGAATTAAGTAGCTAGGGTTTTCCAAATGTTCAAATCTGCGAGCTTGCTGCGGTGCAACCAAGATGATATTTAGATGCATTTTAGAGGATACTAGTCTCAACTAAGCATCCGCCTCGAGATTCTTTCTTTAAGTAGCTAGGCTCAATTAGTGAATTTTCGGTGAGTTTGGATTCATGCAACAATATGAAACATTAATTACTATTCTTTAAGCCACTAATGAAGTAGAAAGAAGGGATTGTCTCTTTCTTTGGTTGCTGAGGTTGCGAAATCTACCCAAAACTCTGAGATTGCCCATGATAGATGTAACATGTAAGAAGTCCATAATTGATTAATGGATCTATTAGTTTGATAGTTTTTAGTGTTGCACCTTTTCCTTCTACAACTTGCGAGATGTGCACACAGTTTTTGTGTTCGATTTAGGAGTTGGTCCTTGGGAAGCATAAATAAAACATTATTGGCAAGTGGGTCTTGTTACTCCTAGGTATCTACAAATGAGTAGATGAATATTTGTTACCGGAGGGGTTACAATATCTTTCAAACTGATGTTGTTCTCATGATCATGCTTTCTAATGGTTTGATATCACCCAAAGTTTGGCATGGAAACTACAGAGGTACTATGTAGTGTTGTATTACTTCTTCCGGATTGAGGTGTTTAAATGTGCATTAGTTCTTCTGATAATTAATGGTTAAAGTCCTTTGACAAGAATGTGAACAATAAGAGATGTAACCAATCTCAGAAGTAGAACCATGTATCTTTTCTCTCTACAATTCTCATGCAACAATATGGAACTACTTCTTTAAGTAGTTAATGAGAACACTTGGTCCATATTCATTTGCAGTGAACATACATTTTCACTGTTCTTATAATATTTGCTTGATGTCGATTATGCTATGAGGATATTAGTCTAAGCCCAGTCTTGGATGCATTGTTTTATCCTGCGGTGGTTAAACCGGTTACGATAATTATCTAGTTTGACCTGTACTTGTCTAGCTATCATAATCTATTCTTTGACCATGGCAGATGGCGGCATTTTGTTATGATAATTTCAGTATATATCTTCTTGTCCTTTCTTTGATCTTCTTGTATTTTCAATTAACAGGCAACTCTCCCACGAAGTCTCCTCCGTGTAATATATGTCTCATGCTTTCTAAAGAGTACTAGTATATTGACTAAACTATCCACTTGCTATGCTTAGCTGCTCTGTTATGCGAATCGTGACACTTTGCCACCTGAAACTTGCCTATCACTGCTGTCATTGTGTGCTCAACTAAAAACACAAATATTTGTAGTTTTTGCTGTCATAATGCAACTAAGCATACTAGTCTCAACTAAGCATACTAGTTTTTTGTAGTGAGACGGTAAGATAGTGAGACAAGAAGAAGGAAACTTCCCAGATTATGTAGAAAGAAAATACTTGGTTTGACAGCAAAGTACCATGACATGAATCAAAAAACATATCTGATTGGGAAAAAATAAAATGGCGAAACACAGGAGGTTCAAAATCCCATTCTGAAGCGAGGTTGCTTGTTACTTTCCTAAGATGTGCATCTCATTTATCTGTGTTTTTATTTGTAGCTGTATTGCTCAACTAAGCATACTAGTGTCGCAATACACTGCTTTTGCAGGTAATAGTGTCGCAATATTTGGCTGTCATACCAAATTTGAAACTTGACGGTGTTTCCTAAAAACACCGCTCTTGTCCACTGCTAAAAAGCATGACAATATAATTTCTAGTTTGTGTTTTATTTGTTCACACTTTGTCATTTGTATTGCTCAACTAGACAATTAGTGTTTATGAAGAAGAAGAATAAACCGCTGCTTTCATTGTTATGCCTGTATTCACCGCTGTTGTTGTACTTGTGATGATGTTGTACTTGTGATGATGCTACTTGTGATCTTACGAAATGACCCATTGGCGACTTCACTTTATTCTGTTTGTTGTACTTGTGATGATGTTGTACTTGGGATAATGATTTTGCAGGTACCCGAGAGGCCCTTGAGTTTGCGGAATGTTGATTAACTTCCGTTCAAGGCAATTGGTACTCCATATGTCCTATTTTCAGCAAAGGTCATGCTGAAATTTTCCATGAATTTTAGCATGACTTTGCTAAAAATAGGACATATGGGGTACTTGCGACTAATGCATGGGTCGGGGTATCTTAGTACTTAATTAAGTAGGATCAACTGCCCCTTTATTCTTGCTGCATTAAACCATAGGTGGCAATAGAGCCAAGTGATTAGGCCCAACTTAGAATTCTCCTTAGCATCGATAAACCCTAGATGATAAACCCAACATATGTGGCAATAGAGCCAAGTGATTAGTGCCAAGTGATTGAAGCCCAAACTAGGGTGCCTCGGCATCGATAAACCCTAAATGATGAAAACTTAAATTGGCTGCCCCGGATGCCTCGGTGTCGATGAGAACCTAAATGATGTACGCTTAGGCTTTTAGGGTGCCTCGGCGTCGACAAACCCTAAATGATGAGACCATGATCTTGTTCCATGACAATAACCAACTTTTTGACCAAACTTTTTTCCTATTTAGAGAGAAACATGGCCCACAACGATGAGGCCGGTGGTTGACGGCAAGCAATCTGGAGTTGTCCCGGAGATGGAGGAACAACCTCACCGCTATGAGGGCGCGCGGAAGACACCGATCCGACTACACAACCCCTAGTGACGGGGATGACACCAGCGATGGTGCCGTCGAGGATGCCACTGCATGATGATGGTGGCGGCGCATACGATGGCAGCCAACCGAAGAAGCAAAGGAAGGACCCGGCGCTGAATGCGCTCCGCACCCTCAAGGAGGAATTCACTCAAGTGGACTCCAACGGGCATCCAACGGAGCCCAAACATATAGTCAAGGGGTACTCGCTTCAGCTTGGGTGCATTCTCCGGAGCACCGTCTGGATCAACACCGAGAACCTTAGGCATAAGGACCACGGAAATTTGCGCAACCTCCTCTTCACGAAGCTGCACGAATGATACAAGTTCCCCGCCGAATTTGAAAACACACGCCTCTCAGGGAGTAAAGTGAACAGTGCCGCCCTCACGAGGATGAGCACGGCCCTGTCTACTTGGAGAAGCAGCGGTGAAGAGAATGATTGATAAAGGTGATAGTTATGAGAAGATCAAGGCGAAATATCCTTTGATGAGCGAAGATGAGTACAAGGAGTTCAAGATCAAGTGCGAGAGCAGCGCAACCTCTGAATCAAGTCAGTGGGGGAAAGAAATGCGGGAGTTGAACTTAGGGGAACACAAACTCGGTCCCGGTGGTTACAGAGTGGCGGAGCCTATATGGGACAAGGAGGACGCGGAGCGTGCCGAGCAAGGCCTACCGCCCGCCGAGAAATACAGCGGTGACAAGCAGAAAGGAACTTTGTCGGGGCCGGTACAAGGAGGACCCGATAACAAAGGAGCTTACCACGGATCCGAAGACCAGGCGCTTGAGCTTGTTCTCGTAAGGAATACACCCCCGTAATTAGCTCCATATGGTTTGCACTCTAATTAATCCCCAATATTTCTAAATGGTTCACGTTCCTTTCGCAGGACACTGAAAGCAGTAGCGCGGGGTCGTCTCAGAGCTCCCCTTTCGACACCCCTTTAAATAGGGCGCTGAACGTAATGAAAAAGAAGGATAAGCTCACTAAGCCGATGTCATTTGGTCGTGTGGCGGCAAAGGCTTGTCCACAAAATGGGGTCATACTATACTGCTGGTGTGCGGAAGGAGAAAAAGACCAGCTCGGAAAGCGGGCCAGCGAGGTTGAAGCACTCAAGGCACAAGTGGCGCGGATTAGGAGCTTGTCCAAGAGCAAGTGGAACAACAATCGGAGGCAAGCTCAACGCCATGGTGCCTACGTTGATTCATGGGCTGACGGCGTGGATTGCGGGCGGCAGCGAGGGCCTCCCGGTTCCCAGCTTCTTCACGGCCAAGAACTCGCATAAAGGCAGCGGCGGTGCCATTGGTGTCTCCGGCGGCGCCATTGGTGTCTCGGTAGCGCCATTGGTGTCTCCGGCGGCGGTGCCATTGGTGTCTCAGCGGAGGCGGTATTAAATGTCTCCGGCGCCGCACGGGCATTGGAGCTTAATGCACCGGTGTCGCTACGCCGGCACCTCGCCAGCAAAGCGCCCCTCCATCGATTTACCGCCCGCCGTTGGCGGTGCCTCGAGATTAGCCGAGCTCGACGGCATCACGGTAACTAAGCCTCTCGGCCGATGACTTCATCTCCTTGCCTTTGATCGGGCATCCTCGACGCCCTACATGTTTTCGCAGGCGCGCCGACGTTCCTTGCACTCTTACGCACTTCGTGGGCGGCAAGTTGGTCGATGTCGCCAAGGGCGAGAATCGTTCAACCGGCAACCGCATGTTCCACGGTAATCCGATGGCACCCACAGTGTATAGGGTTGAAGTGGTTCGGGTGTCGCCGGCTGCTGACGAGCTGTTACCTCCGATTCGACCGGCTGGGGCGGCGAAGAAGATGAGATGACCCTCGGGCCCGCCTAAAGCTGGCCCTCGCTTTGGCGAAGAGCCAGATTCGTTTGGGGGCGGGGGACACCACCTCAGAACAAGACCGCCCGCCGTCGTGCGCCAAGCCATGGCAAGAACGCCGCAACGCTACCGGACCAGCCGAACATCCCTATGGCACAGGATACGGACATCCCTATGGCACGGGATACGGACGACGACGACAACAACGACGGTACATTTACCAAAGTCGATAAGTACTTTGCCGAACATGGGTACGCTGACGAGTTCTGCGGGCCTCTTTCTCAAGAACCCAACCAAGACGACCGCAATCTAGCCGATACGGCGGAGAAATCCAATTGCAATGAGCGTAGTCCGGCGTTCGATTCTCGAGACGCCTCCAGCTCCCGCCTTCACGAGCCTCGAGATAGCTGAGGTGCGAAATATTATCAGCCCCAACACGCTCAAGAAGGCGGTCTCGTGAGCGAGAACTTCGGTCCCATTACAGGAGATCAAGAAGAAGGGGCGGAAGCGAAAGACTAACAAGGGCGCCGGTGCGAGCCACCGGCACCGAAGTTCGATCCGGTTCGGGGACGGGCCACCTTCACCTAAGGATATCTCGAGGAGGGTGCATGTGGCGGGTAGGGCGATGCTATCGCAAATATGCTCAATGCTGCAACCGGCGCTATGCGGAGTCTGCACGACAGTGTTCTTTCTTTGGAGAAGCGGCGTCTCAGAGAGAATGATGTGGCATACCCGGTTTTCGTGGCCAAGGTGCCAGAGGGCAAGGGCTTTGTGGATGGCGACATCAAAGGTACGACCGTCCTGCGGTTTGATGACATCTTTGCTATCTTTAACCTTCATCCGCTGCACTACACCTTCGTTCGGCTGTTTTCGCTGAGTATGGAGATGCGGATCATTAGAGACAAGACCCCGGACATCGTGATAGTCGACCCCTTCTACATGCGTGCCAAGCACTTGAGCAGCCCCGGGGGCCGCCAAGTTGCGAGTTCGCACCTCGAAGGCGTCATTCTGGCAAACCCAGATAAGGATAACTTCCTTGTGGCTTACTTTCCCGAGTAAGTCATCCCTTAACCGCCCCGTAACATATGATTTCTTAGATTTCGATCGTTCTTTTTTTTTTTCTAACATTCCGTGTTACGTGCGGCAAAGGACACACATTGCACACTCATCCTCTTAAGCCGAAATATTCCATGGCCACGTATTTCGACCCGAACCGTAACTCCAAGATAGACTACACAAATGTCAAGAAAGTTCTTGATGATGTTCTCCCGCCACGCCAAATCTGAGGCACCTTCACCAGGGCAGTTCGTAAGTACCACGGCAAGCACACCTTCTCACACAATAAGAATTTCTGCTGCGTCAAGCAGCAACCTGGCGATTAGAAGGATGCCTACTCGCCCTCCATCACATGCGAGGCGATCGTAAGGGACCATCATCACCTTCGCTACCAAATAGTCTCAAAGATTGGGCCGCGAGGTTGTCGGCAACCCGTAACGCGGACCTCGAGACAAGAATTCTTTCGCATCCGATTCGGAGTTTGCAGACATCATCCATCAAGATGTCCTTCATACCTCGGGGCAGTTCTACCTCAGATATCAACCGTCCAACAATGAGATAGATGGAACGCTACAAATGCAGGGTGACAACAACCGCGATTTCATGACCATCACGACAGACGGCGGCTTCATCGACGCTCCTGTCCGATGAGTCGAGTCGAAAGTAGTGATGTGTAGTTCTGAAACATTGATTGGCTCATGTTGTAATTAAACTTTAATGAATTTGTATGTCTCTTTGGTTCGGACAGTCGTTCAACTTAGATGTAATTGATGCTATTTATTAGTAGGACCATGAATCGTGCTATTAATGTCTTGCTTTTCTCTTCCGATCCTTTGTTGCATACTTACATATTGCTTATGTATTGTCTGTTGTTTGGCTTGTGCATAGAGATGCCGTCGTATGTCGTGTACAAGGGTAAGGTTCGGAGTTCACGACGAATGGGAGGAAGTGTCGGAGACAGGTTCACCGCTTCAGCGATATGATTACAAATGGTACACCACTAGGGCGGAGGCCGAATCTAGATCGCCCGCTATCTAAGCGGGAGAGAGGAGGGAGCGTTGGAGGAACCGGATGAAGACCAGTTTGATCGCGATGATGCTCATCGTGATGACCGCAACTCTCTTTTATGTGATGGTAGTTTAGATTATCGATATCGACTTGTAATGTGAAGACAAACTCGATACTGCGGTCTTGAGACTTGTAATGTTTTATCTTTGTTCGGTCTTTTGAATTGGAGACTAATATGATGAATTGTATTCGGAGACTAATCTTCTATTGTATTCGATGAATCTAATGTTCTTGTGTGCTGCTGTCTATATTCTGTCCAATAATATATTTTGTAACCTGTGCAAAAATCAGAAAAGCAAAAAAAAACCAAATATTCATACTAATGGCGCATCACCACAAGGTGCGCCATTAGTATGCCAAAGGATACCAATGGCGCATCAAGGCAGAGTGCGCCATTAGTATGACAAAGCACATGGTTACATATGGGCCCCCGGGAGGCATACTAATGGCGCATGGTCTTACATACTAATGGCGCACTGCACAGTGCGCGCCATTAGTACACCAGATACTAATGGCGCACGAGTGGTGCGCCATTAGTAAAAAATACTAGTGACGTGCTACTAATGGCGCACCGGTAGTGCGCCATTAGTAGGCAAAACCGGTGCACCATTAGTAGGCCTTTTCCTAGTAGTGATTGGGCGAGGTCTAGTGACCTTGGCTCATGAGGAATACGGTGAGGACTGTGTGTCATTTGAGTTCGTCTCAGCCGCCTCAACCAGACGTATAGTTGATACAAAGAAGCTGAACTGGTCTACCAAATTGTTGTGTCTTCACCGAGCCTACCCGGCTTCAAATTCATCATCCCTACCTTTATTTTATTCCACCTTGAAGAATTTATGATCTACCCTCGGCCATTTAATTTGAACTGGAGACTTTCATCATGTGGTCTTTCATTTCCTCAGTTCAACTTCTTCATGCTTGTATGCTTATATGATTGCATGTTCTTTATCAATATGTATCTTGTATGCATGCTTTCCACTTCTGTGATGAACTAGTAGCCTCATGCTTCTATTTATTCACTCTGATCTTCGTCAAATTCTTCAGAGTTTGCAAATTTCTAAAAACCTCCCATTCACCCCCCCCCCCTCTGGGAGTAAACCGGCGCTTTCAATTGGTATCAGAGCAAGGTACTCCCTTGTTCTGTGTGATTTTGGTTTAACCACCTGGAGTTTTAGTTATGTCGACCGCAGGTATGATCAAGGTATCCACTGTGTGCCCTATCTTCATGAACTATCCCAAGTGGAAGGCCATGATATGGAAGTGTCTCATATCGATGAACAGCGAGCTGTGGACCATCAGTGAGATAGGACTGACTGACCTCTACAAGATGGCACATGCTGATGACATTCGCAAGTATACCCAGCTGGATGCTTGGGCAAAGGATCATCTGCTCTAGCTTATCCAGAGATGAGTTCAGGCGCATCAACCATCTCTCCAATGCAACGCTCATTTGGGACAGGATCTCTGACGTTTATGAAGGGCACCGCACTCATCAATATCACTGGTTCCTCGATTTCAAGGAATCCCTCAAACCCATGCCATTTGATCCAGATTCATCTTCTTCAGCAACGTGCCTCATGGCCCAAGGCACCAAGGTACTCAAACGTTCTTCATCTTTCTCAAGTGAAGGTGAATCTGATGAAAACTTGACCCCTAGCTATTCCAAACTTGCTAACATTTCTACTAGGCAACAAACTGCTATGGAAAAATTCAAAATCTATTAGACAAAAGCGATGATCTTTTGAATGATGAAATGGAACATACTCGGACACTGACTGACGAACTTGAGCGTCTTCAGTAAAAATATGATGACCTCAAAATTCATCATCTGGCCATCTCATCCGAACACGAGAAGTTGTCCTATGAATTTCTTCAAAGGAAGCAAGAACTCGAGAAGCTGAGAACGTCTCATGATGATCTTTAGAAAGACAATCATTCATTACTCGCTCAACAGATCAACACCGCTCAGGAAGAATTTGTCACTCCATGCTTAAAATGTATTGAACGTGAAAATGCAAATTCTTCAGCTGAATGTTCAAATACTTCAACTATTGCTATATCTTCAAAAGTCTCTGTGGTTTCAATCCCCTTATCCGAGGGGACCACAAGTGCTACCAATGAACATGTAGGACTAAAGGAATTGTATGTCACAGGCATGTACAAAAGCCTCAAAGGGCACCAAACTCTTTGTGATGTGCTCAAGAAGCAGATTCTAAACAGGAACCCTAGGAAAGAGGGTATTGCTTTTGAGAGAAAGCTTAATGTTGATGGATCTTATTGGAAACCTGAGCAGTATCCCAAAACCACATGGGTTGCTGCAAAAGGACCTCTAGTTGATCCATCCACTCTATCTGGTTACAATTGTGATATCTCACCCTCTTCTGATGAGTCATTTGACTCTAGCTACAAACTGTTCAAAAATCAGAATGGTGAAGTATTTGCTAGATTTGTTGGTACTAACTGCAGGAACGGTCCCCCAGTGAAGAAAATCTGGGTGCTCAAAAGTCTTCTTCACAACCTTCAGGTGAATGTCATCATGACACCACCAAAGAAGAAGAGAAACCCCATGGCAAATTCTTCACATGGACCAAAGTCGTCAAATGGATGCAGGCCAACTTATAGTCACACTGATGTTTCTTCGCATGGAAACAAACAAATTTCTGGGGAATATGTGCATTATTCTTCAAATCACTATGTGCACAAATCTTCAAAGAATTTCTCAGCATACTCATTTGAGTACTATACTCCTCCTGTGAAGAGAAATGCATATTCATCAGTGCCCAAGTTCTCGATCCATGCTTTGCGCTACATTGCGTCTCAGCCACCCATTCAGATGAGGGTGGTTAAGAAGAAGAACTAATCTCTTCTGCAGGGTCGGGTCTTGAGACAGCAATAAATTTGCTAAAGACCTAACATAATGCTTGTTGGGATGCAAGCTAATAATGATGAAATGAATTCGTCATTTCACACATCCTCTATGCTGCTAGTTATGTTTTGTTGATAAAATTCACTGACGAAGTTGATGATCATATTCTTCAAACTGAAGTATATGAATTTCTAAGTTAGACTAATGCTTCTACAGGATGACACACCAAAAGCTACTGAATGGGTTCTGGACAGTGGTTGCACCAATCATATGACTGGTGACAGGAATCTCCTCATCGATGTTCCCCTTACTCTGTCTCATCTGAAGCATATCACCTACGCTAACAAAGGAAAAAAAGCAAGGTATTGGGTCTAGGTAAGGTTGCTATCTAAAAGGAATGACACATGGAAAAAGTGATGCTTGTCGAGTCCCTAAGATACAACCTCATGTCTATCTCAATGCTTTGTGATCTTGATATGATTGTCATCTTTGGCAAATATAGATGTATTGTGCTAATGAAATCTACAAGTGGAAAGTCTTCGAAGGCTTTAGGAGAGGTGATTTGTACATTGTAGAATTCTCTCTAGGTCATCAACCAACCACATGTCTACTGGCAAAAGCATCGGAGTGCTTGCTCTGGCATCGGCGACTTGGACATGCTAGCATGAGGAATCTGAGCACACTCATCAAGAAGAAGAATATCATTGGCGTCGAGGGCGTCAAATTCGTCAAAGATCACCTTTGCGGTGCTTGTGAGTCTGGAAAGATGACCAGATCCCAGCACTCTGCGAAGACAATCATGACCACTACTCATCCCTTTGAATTACTTCATATGGATCTCTTTGGTCCACTCATTATGCCACACTAACCAATCCAGCATCACTCTATGGATTCATCATAGTTGATGACTATTCTTGTTGCACCTGGGTGCATATCATTACCTTCAAGACTGAAGTGCAGCGTGCCTTCAGATGGTTCTCCAATCGGGCCATGAAGAATTATGGTCTCAAGATCAAGCACATCAGAAGCGACAATGGCACCGAGTTCAAGAACACGTTGCTTGATGATTATCTTGATGAACTTGGTATCACTCATGAGCTATCTGCTCCATATAGCCCTCAGCAAAATGGGGTTGCAGAATGCATGAACATGACACTCATCAACATGGCCTGCACTATGCTCGATGAATACAAGACATTTCATTGACGGTGGCCTGAAGCAATTGATACTGCATGTCACATCATCAATCGGGTATATCTTCACAAATTCCTCAAGAAGACCTCATATGAGCTCCTCACTGACAAGAAACCCAATGTGTATAATAAAGCCCATTAATCATCCAAAAACAGAATATAATATAGCATGGAACAATCAAAAATTATATATACGTTGGAGACGTATCACCCCACAAGCATCGGAGGGGGTGAAGAATTCTCCAAAGAATGGGAAAGGCGTCAGGCCTAGTTGGCAAAACAGGCCAAGAAATCCATTGAGGAATTCAACACGGACTCAAAGGCCTCAGCTGAAGCAAATGGCAATGGCAGTGCCAGTGCATCGAAGAAATCTATGCAGAAGAAGCCTACACACAAGCCCAAGCCATCAGATCCAAAGCCCTCAGTGGCCAAGCCGACTGCTTCAAAGCCCTAAGTGCCCAAGACTGCAAAATCTTCAGTGTCTGCACTAGTCGCAAGTTCATCAGTGGCTCCAGCAAAAGATTCGATGCCGGTTGTCCTTGCATCTTGCCGGCACACCAAAGGCTTTCCAACAGCCACCATTGATGTATCAAGTGCCTCAGCTAGTGGGCATATATCTTCATCTACGCCCAAGCTGAAGACAAAGGTCACTGTTGGCCGTGGCATCAGGCCAAGTCCCAAGAGCAAGGCCGTAGTGCCTCAAGCTAATGAACACGAGATGGCAGATGAGGATGAACTTGCTGATTTCCTCAGAAGAAGACAAGAACAAGCTACCATCGCCAAGAAGTCTTCAGTTCCTCTATTGCTTGACTCAAAGAAGCTTCTGGACTTCATTGATGTATGGTGCAAGAAACCTGATACTCCACTTGATGATCTTGACTTGCCACCATGTCCAAGCCGCTCTCTTCCTTCATCCTGAATGAGAAGCACAAGATTGCTCAAGCCAAGCTGGTGAAGAAACAGCAACAGCAAAAAGAGAAGGAGTTGAGGAAAAACATGCTTTCCATATCTCCTAAGAAGCTTGTGACTCTCTAGTCAGAAATCCAACAGTTTTCTGAAGAATATGAGCGCCAAGCCAATTACTGTTGTGATGTCAAAGACAGATTCATCTCAGTCACCACCAAAGTGGTTGAAGACCACAATAGAAAGGAGGCTGCCAAGTTTGGTCAAGCACCTCCCATCAAGTTCATCAGCCCCCCAGCAAGCTGCACAGGCCAGTGAATCTGCACCCTCACCTCCTCTGCAAGATCATGCCAAGGCAACTAAAGAAGTTGCGCGTGAAGAAACTGCCAGGGCGAATACATCGGTCATGCCTGAAAAAATGCTCCACCAAGTTCCTCAGCAACAACGCCTTCAATGACTTCATCATTGAAGATCATCACTCTTCCTTCTGCATTAGAAGCGAAGAAGACCAAGGCTGCTAAGAAGGAAGCCAAGAAGAGAAAAGCTTCAACTCCTCCTACTTCAACGGAATCAGTGAAGAAACTGAAAACGGGCCCATTGTCTTGAGTCATTCCAATAGATGCAACTCCAATTTCATTAGCGCCCCCTGGTCGTACCACTGACGATCATCAGATTGTTCCTTTTGGGGTGGAATGCGTCATTCCTCCAGCTGATGATGATGAAGAAAATGATACCCATCCTGCTGCTACCACAGAGCAAATGAATGAAGAGATTGAAGTGGAAGCAGCTGCTTCACTTCATCATATGTCGTCGCGGAAGCCATCCCAAGCTCTGTTGACCGAAGAAGTTGCTACTGCTTCATTTGGAAGCAGTGAGGCTACTGAAGAGGATGTGGACATTGACGATGCTACCACACCTGTACTCCGTGATGAATTTTGGGAAGCAGCACATCCCAATTCACCCGTCACCACACCTTTGACTCAAGTGCCTCAGTCGTCCATGCGCACTGAAGAAATTCACACCGATTCTGAAGAAAGACAACCTTCTCTTCAAACCATTGATGAAGAAATTCCAGCTGCAACTGTTGATGAGACTGCACAACAAGACCTAATGATGGATGTCGCCAATACATCCCCTCAACACGAAGAATCAGTTCCTTCAGCAGATACTAACACTGTTCCAACTACCACTACTGAAGAAATTGCTAAATCACTTGTTGTCACTGATCCACAAGATTCAACTGGCTCTCCAAGACTAGTGTTTGATGTGAGGCTGAAGAAAATCAATCTTCAACCAGTTCCGGTCATGCCCAAGATTGGCAGAAGCCTCAGGTGACCACAGTTCAATAATGCCAAAATCTTCGAAGAGAAGACATTCTTTATAGGTGAGTCACCATATGAATCAGCCAAGATCCGGCGTCTGTGATTCAGGACCAAGACGCAAATGAACTACTATGCTTCATTGCTGTTTGAGAAGAACAAGATCTTCCCGCATCGTCATATTCCTCACGTGGACATGGAAAACATTTCATACTTCCGGCCAGTTTTGGTTGTTCTTCATGATGTTGGGTTGCTTAGCTTCTGTTCGGATGTCTATGACTGGAATGAAGAACTCATTCTTTAGTTATATGCCGCATTGCACTTCTCAGGAGATGCTGATGACATTGCGACATGGGCTCTGGATTGGATGAGTGAAGATACTCACTACAAGGCACCTGTTGATAAATTATTGCGTGCTCTTCCCGTCAATCCACCTCAAGAAGAAGGCAGAAAGATCTATGAAGAACGTGCACTTCCACGTCATTTGATGCAAGTACTGATGAAGCCATTGGCTGAAGGAGAAGCTCAGAGAACCTCCTTACAAGTGAAGGATTTGCTATATGTGCCTTGAAATGTCTACAAGATTTTGTCCAAGACTCTCAGTCCCATCAAAGGACACAACTCCATAACTAAAGAAGTTGTGGGAGTTATGAAGAATCTGCTCTTTCATATCATACATGGCACTTCCATCAACATTCACTATTTCTTCATGAGGACTCTGGTCACATTAGCCCAGTCACCCTTCGATTTGAAGCTGTATGCCCCATGGATCATGAGATTCATCATATCCCGGTCTTCAATCAACTACAGTGCTGATGCACAGAATCATCTCGTGTTTCTGCCAGAGGTAGATGTTCTTCCAAGCACAATCTCCTCAGTTCCTGGAAAAGTCAAGGCAGTCATTGATGAAGGAATTCGCCCCCTGGATGGACAATTCGGTCAGCTTTCCTCCCACCTCCAACTCAACTGGGGATGGCGAAACCAGGACCTTTGCTACGCAAAGGCGTCAAGGCCATCTCCTCGGCCCGGAAGCACCATGTGTCATGGTGACCGTGAACTCCTCATCAGCTGCACCGGAAAATTGATGTAAATCACGATTGGGTTAAGCGTCAACTTGTTGCTATTAACGCCAATATGACTGTGACGCATAACTCTGCTTGCAAGAACCACTACTACGCCCACGAGATATTTGATAGTACATGGGCCACACTTTCACATCTGAAGACCGATGACGAACTTGCTGCAATGACTTCCAGATGAACTTTGATTGGGCAAATCCGCCCAAGAAGAAGTTCAAGAAGGTTCAAGTTCCTCCTCTCGTCCCAAGCTTAGTGTCTCCATCGGCGCTCGGTGGCCGAAGTGCGAGTAATAAATGCGAGAATATTGACTTCCATAAAATAAAGATGTTGAAGACACCGCAGCGAGCCCTTTTGCTTCACGCGACCCGACAATGAAAGCCTGTGTTTACTCCCCGAGGGGTGACGGTGTCTGGACTAGGGGTACTCACCACGTCGTCTCGATCAGTTGGATTGGGCCGGGATCCCCATGGCCGTATACTCATGGGCCAGTCCGGACAATTGCCGCATACAAGGAAGATTCCACAAGACTTGGCGATCAAGACAAGGACTCCTCCCCACCGGGCGTATTCGGCTAGGACGCTTGTTATCCTAGGCCTCACGGTGCACTATATAAACCGAGGCCAGGCTAGTCGATAGACAATCTCATATACAACAATCATACCATAGGCTAGCTTCTAGGGTTTAGCCTCTACGATCTCGTGGTAGATCTACTCTTGTGCTACCCATATCATCAATATTAATCAAGCAGAGTAGGGTATTACCTCCATCGAGAGGGCCCAACCTGGGTAAAACATCGTGTCCCTTGTCTCCTGTTACCATCCGCCTAGATGCACAGTTCGGGACCCCTACCCGAGACCCGCCGGTTTGACACCGACATTGGTGCTTTCATAGAGAGTTCCGCTGTGTGTTCGGCAAAAGGTCGATGGCTCGCCTGCAGATCAACTGCGACTTCGGCATCTTCGTCACCAGCTCAACTGGTCACCTTGGTTCGAGCAAGGGCTGCGCCCTACCTCCGATCGTCATGTTCGGATGAGGGCCTTCATCAACACCAACTCCGATCTCTATCAAGATCATGGAGGAATCATCCAGGGAGCCCGGGGGCTCAACGTCAACATTGCCCTCGGGCGACCGTACTGTTTTTCTGAACAGCGGACTTGTGTCCGCCGCCACCGCCTCCACAAGTGTCATTTTAACGATTGCTTCGGTGGAATTATGCGGAATTGAGGCTACAACAACCCTGAAAAATTTCGTCGAGTTCCGATGGAGGAATCTCTGGCAATCTCCGATATACCGGAGCCGCATTGAATCTGGACGAGAATCCGGACGATTTTAGGGCGTGGTGTCCAGCTTCTAGCTCGGACTTCCTTTGGAAGATCCAACCGTTGATCGGCTGCGGAATTCCTATATCTACCAGCCCTCAAAATTTCAGCTCGATCTGACCGTCCAATCTGCGGGAACATTCCGTTGATTGCATCTCTTTTCGGATCTGTTTTCATATGAAAACGAATCCGACCCGAGTTCGTCTTTTTTATGAACGGGATTTTGGACATCCTTTTTGAAGGAAGTTTTGTATCGGGTGATGTGTTTTGTTTCCGAACACATCCCACTAACTTTAAAATCCTTCGAATATGATCTTCAACATCATGCTGGTGTCAAACCAGTCCGGCAATATTGCTCCACGGCTGCCGACCTACGCTAGACACGTCGTCACTTTGTTGAGCCGAGCTCAACTTCTTCGGATCATCATCTCGGCAAGCCGAACAATAGTCCGGCATCGCGAAGGATAAATCATCGCCAACATCGCCGCCCCACGGATTACACGGAGCGGGCACACCTGCATCGCCGCACGGTCACTTCATCAAGCTGGCATCGACCACGTCACGACCTACATCGGCAGGGCCACACTGTTGCTTTTTCAAGCTGGTGTCCATCACGCCGACCTACTTCGACTCATCGGCTGACACCGAGGCTTCATCACGTTAGCTGGACCGGGCGCTTCATCACCTCTTCATCAACCTACTCCGAAGACTTCGGCGTCGCTGGCCGACCAGCTCCGTCACGTTAGCTGGACCGAGGGCTTTGCCTCGGTGAGCCAACCTTTGCCAACATCGCCATGCCATTGCTTTATCGCCCATCAGGCGATAAGTGTGCGGATCGAGTTCCAATTTTGGGAATCACTTTTCTTCGGATTGCTACAACAAATAAGCCAGGTGCTATTAATCCTGGTATTTTTTGCTTGTTTGGGTTCATTTTTTCCAACGAATTATTACTCTGGTTTGTCCATCATATATACGCAGGTCTATCAAATGGTGGCCGCTTTAACGACGGTCGCATGGTGGTTCGGTCAGTTTCTGTACATAGTCCGTAACGCCAAGATCCTAACTCGAACCGACCTGTGAATTCAGGCCTTGTCATGCCTTTACCGCATCACGCCGCCGCCCTGCATCGACATTGACTTCGGCGCCAGGCCATATTTCTTTTATTACTCACTTTGCACAAAATAATTTGTTATGCAACGAATTTTTTGTCACAGCCCAGAATTGTTTGTAATTAGTGGCATCTGCATCCATGCATCATGTTTGTTTCAAAGGAAATTTTGAAGTGGGGATGACCAAGCCCTAGCACTAAAGCAATTCAAATAGGTTTAACTAAAAATATTTTTCCGTGAATCCAAATGGCTTTAAAAAAATGTTCATCATTTCTGGAAAAATGCTATAAACCATAACCAGAGGTGTTGCACATTTTTCATGACATATTTGGTCACTGGATTAAATCATATAGTGTTTGAATTTGGGCATTTAAATATTATAAAATATTTAAAATGTCCAAATAATCCTAAACTGAAATGTTACATGTTGGATATATTCCAAACAGTGGCCATGAGCAGTTTGGAGATTTTTGAGTGTGCCTAAGTATTTTTAATAAAGCCGAACAAAATAACAAAATAGAAAACAGAAAACAAAATAGAATAAGAGAGAGAGAGAGATGCACAGTCACTTACCTTGGCCCAAGATCGTAGTTGGTGGCTCAGCCCACCGGCGCCTCGAGTTGTCTTCAACCTCCGAGGCAGCTGCGTGGCAAAGAAGACAACCCGAGCCGCGCCAGCTCCTCCTGCATGCTCGCCTCCTCCCGACTTCCCAGAGCGCCACGGAGACGCCCGGCACCCCTGCACCCTCTCCTCTCTCCTGGACCTCCTCTCCTCCTATCTCTCGCCCAAAGTGCGACTGAACTGAGAACCGGCGTCGCCGCCGCTGCCAGCCGTGGCCACCGACCTCCCGCGCCCATCCGGATATGCCACGAGCTCCGCCTCGACCCCCTCGGCCCTTCCTGCACCAAGCCAGGCGCCGCCAGAGCTCCGTGGCGACATCCTCGACCCTTCTTCCTCCTCGGTCGCGGAGATCCCTTCGCCGCCTGGGCCGCTTCCGACGCTTCCCCGAGCCAAACGAGCCGCCCAACCAACTCCCTGTGAGCCCCGCCGTCATATTTCCCCCCCTCCCCCTTGGGCGATTTCTAGCTGCAACGCCGCTGATCATGAGTCCGTAGTGCCGCTGTGCAAGACGAGCTCCTCGCCGACGAGGCTCGGTGACCAAATGGTCCTGGCGTTCCTCCGTTGGTTCGGGAGCTCCCGTAGTTCACGTAGGTGCAAACCGCTGGTCCTCCCGCGCGCCGTGTCGTCCATTCCGTCGACACCTGAGCTCCGGCGACCGCCAAGGTCGACGCCGGCGACAACTCCGGCCATCCCAGGCCCAACCGCCACCACCACTCGATGCGCGAGTTCGCCATGACTCCCATAGCTCCTCTCCCTGTGTCGTATGGACGCCGGAACAACGACTCCGGCGAAGAACCGCCGCGGCTCGAGGTCGTCGCCGGCCGAACTCCGGCGAGGCCGACGTGGCTGTCATTAGCGCCTAATCCCGCAGCCTAAACCACCCACCAGCCGCTGACCGTGGGCCCCAAGGCCAAGTCAAACCCTGGTCAGTGCGGGTTTGACCCGGGCTTAACCACTCAGTCAATGACGTGTGGCCCCACACGTCGAGTTTGACCAGGTTGATTGCTGACGCAGTTTGACCTCAAGTCGACGCAAATAAACCCTTTTTTCGATTATAAATAAATCTAAACGATTTATTTATTTCAGAAAAATAGCTAAAACTTCTAAAAATCATAGTAATTCAACCGTAGCTCCAAATCAAATAATTTATATATGAAAAATTATCAGAAAAATTCAAGGAATCCATCTGTACCATTTTCATGCATGTTTGAACAATGTTTGTCCTCTGTTTTGGACAAAACAAATAAAGGGCATTTAAATAATCATATATGGGGTTGGAATTTGAATCATGTATTCAAACCAACTTCATTTAAATCATAGCTAGATGCATTAGCTCAAATCACAGCATATTGCCATGTCATGATCATGCATCATATTGTGGCATTGCATTGATTGTGTTCTTTCTCAGTTGCCGGTGTTTGTCCCCTCCCGATAGACGTGGTTCCGACGATGAGTTCGATGACACCGATGAAGAGCTGTAATATCTTCAAAAGTGCCAGGCAAGCAAAAACCCCTTGTTCATTCCGATACAATCCCACTCTCTCGCTCCTGCTCTATTTTACTGCATTAGAACAACAACGACTCATGTGTTACTTGTCATGTAGCTGAACCCCTTTATCCTCTGCATGACCTGTCATTCCACAGTAAATAGATGAAACCCACTAGCATGAGTAGGATTTGTTTGAGCCCTGTTGTGCCTACTCATTTATGCTTGTTTGTCATGCCTGCTACTGCTTAGAGTTGAGTCAGGTCTGATTCATCGGGAATGAATCGGAGGTGTGTGAACATGTCCTACTGTGTGTGAGCTAAGTGCGTGAACATGATTTGGTAAAGGTAGCGGTGAGAGGCCATGTAGGAGTACATGGTGGGTTGTCTCATTGAAGCCGCCCTCGTGAACTGAGTTACGTGTTTGTGATCCATGAAACAGCTACTACCACACATTGGGATCCTTAATTGACTCTCTCGACTTATTAACTGCCCTTGTCCTCTGTCCAGGAGTTGCAAGTAGTTTCTGGTGTTTGTAGTATGCTGGGGGCCGTGCGCAGCGCTGACCTGAGGGGTGGGCTGTGTTGCGGTAGCCACGTGGCCCGGTGTACCGATTCGCCCGTTTGGTGTCTCGGGAACCCTGCTCACATCGTTTGGGGCTGTGAGCGAAACTCCGGCCGGATCTCCTCATGGATGGAACCCGAATAGGCGATAAACCTGGACTAGAGACTTGAGTGGTTAGTCAGGTCGTGGCCGACTCCCTCGCCAGGCTTCCGCTTGAAGGTTGCCGAGATACACGACGTGTACATGGTGGTAAGTGGCGAGAGCGTGTGTGACGAAGTACACCCCTGCAGGGTTAACATCATCTATTCGAATAGGCATGTCTCATGGTAAAGAACTTGGGTTGCCTGCGCAGTACATAGACAAGTGAAAGTGGATACTCTAAAATGCGCAAGATAAGCGTGAGTGCTATGGATGGCGTTCTCGTAGGGAGACGGGAGCGGATCCATAGTGGTGTATTGATATGGTGAATATGTGGACTCGTGTGCGCCACCCCAAAAGAGTTACTTGCAGTCGTAGTTTAGGTTAGCCACCGAGTCAAAGCTGGCTTGCTGCAGTTAAACTCCACCACCCCCTTTGTTGATAATGATGCATATGTAGTTAGTTCTGATGTAAGTCTTGCTGAGTACATTTGTACTCACGTTTGCTTATTTTATGTTTTGCAGAGACGCTGGCCTCGCTTAGTAGTTCCGCGTGGACTTGACGCTTAGCTTGTTACCTCAGCTACGATCTTGTGCCCTCGGCAGAGATCTGGTAGATAGTCGCTTCTCGACCTTTTTCATTTGTAGATGTACGTACTCGGACATGTTAAGCTTCCGCTTGTGCTCGACTTGTATGTTTCAATGTTGGGTCATGAGACCCATGTTTGTAATATCTCGCTCCTCGGAGCCTAATGAATAAATATTTGAGTCGTAGAGTTATGTTGTGATGCCATGTTGTATTTACACATATTGAGCATATTGTGTGTGTGTTTGAAATGCTTGGTATGTGTGGGATCCGACAACCTAGTTGTTTATCCTTGGCAGCCTCTCATATGGGGAAATGTAGTCTAGTGCTTCCTGAGCGATAGTAGTCCGCTACATGCCCGGTTCACCGGAGTCCTGCTAGCCCAAAGACTACCGCTTTGGACATTTGACTAGCCGGCATGTGTTTCACTTCGTTCCTATGTGCATCCCTTCGGGAAATGTCACGCGGTGACATCCGAGTCCTGCCTAGCCTGCTACAACCCGGGTTCCCGAGTCCTCATAGCCAGTTACAGCCCGGATTCACACGCTGTCAATCGACATGCTCGATGTGATTCATGTATGCCTGTCCCCATGGGTTAGTGCCGCTTTGGGTTCACGACTAGCCATGTCGGCCGGGTTCTCTGTCATGTGGATGCTAGCGACACTATCATATCGTGAGCCAAAAGGCGCAAACGGTCCCGGGCCATGGTAAGGCGACACCGTGGGAATACCGTGCGTGAGGCCACAAAGTGATATGAGGTGTTACCGCCTAGGTCAATGTGACTTGAATCGGGGTCCCGACAGCTTTGGTATCGAGCCTCGACTGCTCAGAGGATTACCAAGCCAAACCGGTCGAAGTTGTGTCTAGAAATGCTTTAGTTATGTAAGAGAATTGATTGTGGAAGGGAACGTAAGGCTCTTTTTACTCCTTATACCTCATGGCCTTCTGCTCTGAGTCATCTTCTCTTCTACGGGGATTAAGAACTAGGCTTCTCATCTATCTATCAGGATGACGTGTTACTAATCCTTAGACTTTTAAGATTGTTGGTTTAAGCCCAGTCCAGTTTCTACTATTTCTGTATGTTAACTGTTGATCTTGGAACCTTGATATGATGTTATTGAGTGGTTATGCCACCATTTTGCATGATGTCTCAAATCATTTTGAGCATTTACAGCCAAGTTATGATGTCCGAGTCATCCCAGGTTTCTAAACTATCTCGATGCATTTTCAAATCCCTTCCTCCTGTTCCAGGATGTCCTTTGGGCCAGATTAAGCACACTAATCGGTGAGTTGAGGTACCCTATTGCCTCGACATATATGTTGGAGTTATTATTATGACCCTAGGTGTCTAGAGTATCACTTAGTAATCCAGCCATGCTTTGTGTTCCCAGTGTGATGATTCTGGCCATCAATCTCGAAAGCATCCCGTGATGTTATTAGTTAGTAGGTATTCTATTCCTGGGTTCTTGAACCCGAGATTCACCCTACTTACCTCCTGTTGATAGTGTTTGCTAGTTCCTTAGGATATTAGTAACTTTGCGATAGTCCTCGAGGTCCGTGGTTTTTCTTTCTTCCAAATACCATGAACTAGTAAGGCAGAAGTTCTTTGAATTAAAAGATCACAATCGGAGTACTCTTGAGGAGTTCTCCATTCATAATTGTGAATCTGCCAGTTCTACCCTTTCCGCATGGGTTATCCGGAAGAAATGTTGAGCTTCGCTCGACATACTAATCTATGCATCCACAACTCAGAAAGTTATATGTTCCTTTGAGTTGTCCCTCTTTCGTTGTTTTCTGACCTCCATCTGTCAATTGATAATCAAGAGTATGCGTGCATTCGTTCATCGATGCCTATTATTCTTGTGGTCCATCAAGCCATTCTATTACGGAATGACTAGGAGAAACAAACTCAAAGACCTCATCCATATCTAGGATTGGGTCACAGCAATTGTACTTCGCAGATCAAAATGCCAATCCAGCTTCGGTTCTCGTTTCTACCTCAAGTATTACCCACTTTATGTCGTGGAATGTCATGAGAATTGCACCTTTTCTTATGAATTCTTGATGCGTTGATACTTCTCGCCATCATCATTTGCTCCTCGGTTCCATGTTGTTGCAACTGGAATACCGACAAGTGAACTGTGATGTGTGAAATCGATACTCCTAGCAACCTCATTGCTTGGTAGTAAATGGACAATATTCTCATTCTTAGTGTGTTGGTTATTGAATCATCATCCTAAGATTGATCGTGCTACCTAGTCCTTATTTCCGGTGCACTCTCGATAAACGAGTTAGGATTGTGTCAATCCCTCACTGCTGATCATATCATCTTGCCACGAAAAGCAAGGTTGTTCTCGAGCTTAGTAACATATCGGTGGTTCGTGATTTTACGAATATCTTCTAGGAAGTATTACCGGGCTGTCCCCTCGATCGTTATGTTGAGCTGGTGATCAAATTGGTTTTCCTCTAAACCAGCCATTCTCCAAGAATCTGTGTTGGATACCCCTGAGCTAGTTGGTTAAGCTAAACAACAACTTGGAGAGTTGGAAGATAAAGCTTTGCCTAACTTAGTTCATCTCTAAGGGATATCTTCTGTACGTGTGTGTGTTGAAGAAAGATGATATCTTCGTTGATTGATCCTCGTGATCAGTTGTCGGTGCTATTGTCTTATCCAACCCTTGATTTGAGTATGGGCTATCGTCAAATCAAATCAGAACCAACGATGTTCGTAGTGTTGTCTTACTCGTGGTTGATCCCTCGAGCATACACCATTATATCTTTTGGGTCTGACCAATGCTATCACCGTGTTCACATGATGGTGGAAGTCCAGTGATATGGAAATTCCGATGAGTTGCTATTGAGCCCATCAGTAGCATTTTGTCCCCCCCATGATTCATGTTGAACATCAACCTAGTGTTGAAAACTTTGTAAGCAATGCCTTCGTGTTCCGTTCATGAAGCCTATGCTTGGATGGAAGAAGTGACTTCCTCGAATTCATGTGCTTTAGGCGTAAGATGCCGCCATGAATTTGGGAAAGGTTTGTTTTGTTTCCTCTGGAATAGTCCGAAGTCAGTCATGCACGTGCGAAGTGCCCTATGGTTTGATAGGTTGGCCGCCTCCAATCCATATGTGTTTCCTAGCACACCAAGCCAGCGATTGATTTGTTCAAGGAGAAGAAGTTCTTTCTTAGGATCCGGACTTATGAAAGGACTTCGTTATCCTCGTTGATGGTTCCCAACCAGGACACGGTAGTCTTTCGTTGTAAGACTACTATGTGGTCATGTTTGTCTGGGACAACGTGTTCACATGCTTGTAGCAGAACCCGCTCATGTTTTGGAGCTTGCTACCAAGTCCATATCCCGAGAATCTCGCAACATCATCTCGTTGATCTGTGTTGCAACCTTTTTTTTCAGACATGCTAAGTCTGAAGTATCCTATCACCAACCGGATCTGAATCTCGTGTGAGATATGATGGTTGGAACATTCCAACAGTTGCATCTTGTTCCCAGCTTGCACCGCCATTGTGCCAATTTTCCATGGGCTGCCTTCTCAGCAGTTGCTGTCCAAGATCATCTTCAAAAGTGGTCCAACCAAGGATCCCATCCATTTACTATGATAAGCAAAGTCATCCATTGCGTTGACTTCAACAAGGTAGTCCACATCATCCATTCGAATCCGGATGTGTCATTCCTTTGAACTCCGCCAAACGATCGTTTGTGATTGCCTTAGGCTGGTATAAAGAGTTTCAATGATCTAAATATCAAAAGTAATTCTTTTTGCCATCTAAGGTAATAACTCTACGAGTCACCTTCTCCAAGGTGCCCCGTTACGGGATCATGGCAATTATTTCCTTGCCACCTTGCCATCACCCACCATCTTTCTAAGCGTGGAATTGATGCCACCAAATCAAACCCCGTCGCTTGTTCTTCCATCCCTTTCGATGTGTTTTGCGTCTCAACTCGAGATGTTTCAACATCTCATTTCGCGAGTTGATATTGTGTAGTTCGATCTCTGAGAAGGTCAATCCTAGAAGAGTTTCTTTCCGTTGTCATCGCGTGGATGAAGATCTCAAAAACGAGGATGTCCAGATCAACGTATGCGACAATCAACAATCTTAGGAGGTGCAACTGGATCGTGAAGGCCGTGTTAGCTTGTGCCCTCCGTCTTCTTACTCTCACGCCTTGAATCTTGGGACGAGATTCTTGTTTAGTGGGGGTGAGTTGTCATGACCGTAATTGTTTGTAATTAGTGGCATCTGAATCCTTGACTCATGTTTTTTTCAAAGGATATTTTGAAGTGGGGATGACCAAGCCCTAGCACTAAAGCAATTAAAATAGGTTTAACTAAAAATATTTTTCCGTGAATCCAAATGGCTTTAAAAAAATGTTCATCATTTCTGGAAAAATGCTATAAACCATAACCAGAGGTGTTGCACATTTTTCATGACATATTTGGTCACTGGATTAAATCATATAGTGTTTGAATTTGGGCATTTAAATATTATAAAATATTTAAAATGTCCAAATAATCCTAAACTGAAATGTTCCATGTTGGATATATTCCAAACAGTGGCCATGAGCAGTTTGGAGATTTTTGAGTGTGCCTAAATATTTTTAATAAAGCCTGTAACAAAATAACAAAATAGAAAACAGAAAACAAAATAGAATAAGAGAGAGAGAGACAAGACTGGTCACTTACCTTGGCCCAAAGATCTGTAGTTGGCGGCCCAGCCCACTCAGGCGCCTGTGTTGTCTTCAACTCGAGGCAGCTGAGGCAAGAAGATGTACCGAGCCAAGGCCAGCTCCTCCCTGCATGCCTGCCTCCTCCCCGACTTCCCCAGACGCGCCAAGGAGACACCCAGCACCCCCTGCACCCCTCTCCTCTCTCCCTGGACCTCCTCTCCTCCCCTATCTCTCGGCCCAAGTGCGACCGAGAATCATTGCTGCCGCCCGCTCGCACTGGCCGTGGCCACCGACCTCCAGCGCTTATCCGGATATGCCACGAGCCCCGCCGACCCCGTGTCCTTCGCAGACTAAGCCAGCGCCGCCAGAGCTCCGTGACGACGCCCCTCGACCCCTTCTTCCTCCTCGGTCATGGGAGATCCCCTTCGCCGCCTTCGCTTCCGACGCTTCCCCGAGCCAAACGAGCTGCCCAACCAACTCCCTGTGAGCCCCGCCGTCCTCTTTCCCCCCTCCCCCTTGGTCGATTTCTCGCTGCAACGCTATCATGAAGTCCCAGATGCCGCGCCGCAGATGAGCTCCTCACGACGAGGCTCCGGTGACCAAATGGTCCGTCGTTCCTCCGTTGGGTTCGGGAGCTCCCTGTAGATCACGAGGGTGCAAACCGCTGGTCCTCCGCGCCGCAGGTCGCCGATTCCGTCGACACCCGAGCTCCGGTGACCGCCAAGGTCGACGCCGGGCGATAACTCCGGCCACCCCAGCCCAACCGCCACCACCACTCGATGCGCGAGTTCGCTGACTCCCGTAGCTCCTCTCCTGCGGTCGCCCTGGACGCCGGAACAATGACTCTGGCGAAGAACCGCCGCGGCTCGAGGTCGTCGCCGGCCGAACTCCGGCGAGGCCGACGTGGCTGTCATTAGCGCCTAATCCCGCAGCCTAAACCACCCACCAGCCGCTGACCGTGGGCCCCAAGGCCAAGTCAAACCCTGGTCAGTGCGGGTTTGACCCGGGCTTAACCACTGAGTCACTGACGTGTGGCCCCACACGTCAGGTTTGACCCAGGTTGACTGCTGACGCAGTGCTGACCTCAAGCTGACGCAATAAACCCCTTTTCTGGATTATAAATAAATCTAAACAATTTATTTATTTCAGAAAATAGCTAAAACTTCTAAAAAATCAGAGTAATTCAACCGTAGCTCCACATCAAATAATTTATATATGAAATATTATCAGAAAAATTCAAGGAATCCATCTGTACCATTTTCATGAATGTTTGAACAATGTTTGTCCTCTTTTTTGGAGAAAACAAATAAAGGGCATTTAAATAATCATATATGGGGTTGGAATTTGAATCATGTATTCAAACCAACTTCATTTAAATCATAGCTAGATGCATTAGCTCAAATCACAGCATATTGCCATGTCATGATCATGCATCATATTGTGGCATTGCATTGATTGTGTTCTTTCTCAGTTGCCGGTGTTTGTCCCCTCCCGATAGACGTGGTTCCGACGATGAGTTCGATGACACCGATGAAGAGCTGTAATATCTTCAAAAGTGCCAGGCAAGCAAAAACCCCTTGTTCATTCCGATACAATCCCACTCTCTCGCTCCTGCTCTATTTTACTGCATTAGAACAACAACGACTCATGTGTTACTTGCTGCGGTAGCTGAACCCCTTTATCCTCTCGCATGACCTGTCATTCCACAAGAAATAGATGAAACCCACTAGCATGAGTAGGATTTGTTTGAGCCCTCATTGTGCCTACTCATTTATGCTTGTTTGTCATGCCTGCCATCGCTTAGAGTTGAGTCAGTCCGATTCGTCGGGAATGAATCGGAGGTGTGTGAACATGTCCTCATCGTGTGTGAGCTAAGTGCGTGAACATGATTTGGTAAAGGTAGCGGTGAGAGGCCATGTAGGAGTACATGGTGGGTTGTCTCATTGAAGCCGTCCTCGTGAACCGAGTTCTATGTTTGTGATCCATGAAACAGCTACTACCACACATTGGGATCCTTAATTGACTTTCTCGACTTATTAACTGCCCTTGTCCTCTGTCCAGGAGTTGCAAGTAGTTTCTCGTGTTTGTAGTATGCTGGGGGCCGTGAAGCGCTGACTGAGGGTGGGCTGTGTTGCGGTAGCCACGCGGCCCGTGTACCGATTCGCCTGCTTGGTGTCTCGAACCCTGCTCACATCGCTTGGGGCTGTGAGCGAAACTCGGCCGGATCTCCTCATGGATGGAACCCGAATAGGCGATAAACCCGGACTAGAGACTTGAGTGGTTAGTCGTGTCGTGGCCGACTTTCGCCAAAGCTTCCGCTTGAAGGTTGCCGAGATACACGACGTGTACATGGTGGTAAGTAAGTAGAGCGTGTGAAGAAGTACACCCTGCAGGGTTAACATCATCTATTTGAATAGCCGTGTCCGCATGTAAAGGACTTCTGGTTGCTCGTATGCAGTTCATAGACAAGTGAAAGTGGATACTCTAAAATGCGCCAAGATAAGCGTGAGTGCTATGGATGGCATGCTTCGTAGGGAGACGGGAGCGGATCCATAGTGGTGTATTGATATGGTGAATATGTGGACTCGTAAAGCGCCACCCCAAAAGAGTTACTTGCAAATGTAGTTTAGGTTAGCCACCGAAGTCAAAGCTGGCTTGCTGCAGCTTAAACTCCACCACCCCTTTGTTGATAATGATGCATATGTAGTTAGTTCTCGATGTAAGTCTTGCTGAGTACATTTGTACTCACGTTTGCTTATTTTATGTTTTGCAGAGACGCTGGCCTCGCTAGTAGTTCCGCATGGACTTGACGTTTAGCTTGTTACCTCAGCTACGATCTTGTGCCCTCGGCAGGATCTGGTAGATAGTCGCTTCTCAGCCTTTTTCATTTGTAGATGTACGTACTCGGACATGTTAAGCTTCCGCTTGTGCTCGACTTGTATGTTTCAATGTTGGGTCATGAGACCCATGTTTGTAATATCTCACCCTCGGAGCCTAATGAATAAATATTTGAGTCGAGAGTTATGTTGTGATGCCATGTTGTATTTACACATATTGAGCATATTGTGTGTATGTTTGAAATGCTTGGTATGTGTGGGATCCGACAACCTAGTTGTTTATCCTTGGCAGCCTCTCATATGGGTAAATGTAGTCTAGTGCTTCCTGAGCGACAGTAGTCCGCTACAGACCGGTTCACCGGAGTCCTGCTAGCCCAGTACTACTGCTCTGGACACTTGATCGCCGACATGTGTTTCACTTGCCGTTCCTATGTACGTCCCTTCGGGAAATGTCACGCTGTGACATCCGAGTCCTGCCTAGCTCGCTACAGCCCGGTTCCCGAGTCCTCATTAGCCCAAACTACAGCCCGGATTCACACGCTCAATCGACATGCTTTCGATGTGATTCATGTATGCCTGTCCCCATGGGTTAGTGCCGCTTTGGGTTCACGACTAGCCATGTCGGCCCGGGTTCTCTGTCATGTGGATGCTAGCGACACTATCATATAAATGAACCAAAAGGCGCAAACGGTCCCGGGCCATGGTAAGGCGACACCCGTGGGAATACCGTGCGTGAGACCGCAAAGTGATATGAGGTGTTACCGGCTAGGTCAATGTGACTTGGAATCGGGGTCCTGACATTTTATTATTATTATTATTATTACTATTATCTCCGGTTTGCACTATTTTTTGTGCACAGGAAAATGATCCAGCCGGACTACATCCTTTGGCGTCACCTCGGCTGGACGGGGGGCTTCGTCAACACTTCATTACCACATGCAGGGACTTCGGCATCACCTCGCCGGTCTGCATTGACCGTGCTATGTCACCACTTCCGTGATCGAGCTCTCCGCTCCGCCACCTCGGGACCGGCTTGGGGAGGGAACCTTGTCCCAGATCAAGTTCGGATCAGCCATCGATACCGAACACATTAACCAGCTAAGTCGCTTTCATGCTCAAAGCTTTAATTTTTAACTTGTGTTCGGCTCGACCAAGCATTATACTTTTTGGAAAAAGTTGCTTTTAAAATTTTCCTTGTCCAAACTTTGTTTGTGACGTGCAAATTCAAATACCCCTGCTTACTTGGGGGCTTCCTTCATGAAGCTTTTTCCTCTTGCATATGATTATACTTGTACGGCTTCGCTCCTTGTTCGTGTATTATGCCATAATATGCACCATATTGACTTAAGCGATTTGGTAAGCTGGGTTGTTCGGCTCCCCGTGGCTTACCCTACGTTCCCGATTGTTCGGCTAGGGAGTAAAGGGAGCACCTCTGCGATTGTCACGACCGGGTCCTCCGAGCTCTGACCTCAGACTGGGTGAAGCCGAAAGCTAGCGCTCTTATTGTTTTCAATCATGGTCGGCACACAACGGAACTCATGAGTACAAAAAATCTATTGCACAAGTCTCATATTAACAATGAGCACCAAAAAGGTATCGGTGGGGTACTATTTTCTTTGAAGATGCTTCTTACACTTTATTAGTAATATAGCATAAGTTCCCCGAGCGCTTTTGTCTGTTACAGCCTTATGGCCTGATTGCTCGGTTATTAGAAACACCGCCGATATTCTCGATGATGGAGTATATAACACTTTTCGGTCCTTGACCAAGAGGGAGAAGCCGATTTGCCGGTTAAGACGCTGCTTAAAGTTCGGTTGAACATAGATATGATATAAGTACTTCGCACATGCAATCATTCTTTTACCCAAGTCACTTGGGGGCTCTTAAATTTATTTGAGCCGCTTTTATAATAACTGCTTTTTCTTCTTAGTCGCTGTAAAGTTTTTATTATTATTTGTCACTCCTTTCTTCGACACGAAAGTGTGCGGTCACCAGTCGGGAGCCTAATTTCTCTCAAAACCGCTTAGAGTTTAGTTTTCTAAACTGGCCTAATGAGAAGTACTCCGCCTTCGGATGGGAGATCAAGCCGAGGGTCAATTCGCTTGAAGTCTTGAGATAGGATGTGTCATGTTAAAGCACGGCGTATAATTTTTTTTCTAAAGTCCAATTTTGGATTGGCACCGAACACTTGATCTTGTTCGGACGCCATGTTTTTACCGACGCTTTTTTGGTTTTCCAAGCTTTTGGCACTTTTAAACTATTTGTGTGTTTTCAAAGACAAGTCTGCAAAGGCAATGCCGGACACCTTTAGAGATTCGCAAAAACATTCTCGGATATTGCTATATATGCATCAGTTTCAAATTGTGTCTTCGGGTCAATTGTTGGGTTGCCTGGCTCCGCGCTTTGCCTCCTACGCCCGCTTTGTTCGGCTAGATGTGCAAAGGAGAACCACTGCAATTGTGCTTCAGCTCGCATGGTCAAGCACCTCAAAGGAGAAAGCCGAAAACCGACCGTCACAATAGGTGTAAACTGTCAGCGATCCGATGACTATATTAAATGACGGGCCATTCATAACATTGGCTGAAGTGTTTCCGCTTGACCTCGATCGTCGCCGAACACTACCGGCGGCTAGTAATCGCCTCCCAAACTAAATCCTCAATATTTTGCTCTTACATTAGAGCTGAGGTTTCATGATCATGCTTAGCATGACAACCCAAAGAAAGGAACCGATAGCGGGACTATTTTCTTTGGAAGACATTTCCTATGTTAAACACCAATATAACATATCTCTCTGCGTACCTTTTGTTTATAAAACCATATGGCCAGATTGCCTTGTTTGTCGAAATCTTTGCCCTCATAAAGGCTTTATAAAGTAGGATTAAACACTCCTTGGCCATCGCCGAGGAGGTTGAAGCCGATGGTCGGTCAACAAAGTTTTGTACAATGCGGATCTCGAGCATTAATGACGTAAAGTACTTGGATACATAGAGTCATTACACATACTTTGTGATTTTACTATGGATATCAATCCTTAATTCGCCACCCGTGCCCGCATTAAGGCTCGGGGCTACTGGGCTTCGGGCTTATTATTTACAAATATTAAAGGGCACATCGATCCTCGCTTCCGGGTGTTGCCACCCGACCAGTTGTCTGGGGGCTACTGCATTGCCTGTCCAATGCGTAAAATTTTAAGTGTAATACAGCCTCCGAGGAGATTTTGATCCTCGTGTTGCTCGCCGCACCCAACCCGAGTCTTGAGGACTGAGCACGCCGCTTTTTGTGTCCCAAGTATTCTCGCTGAAGTTAGGACTTGATCCTCGGACCGATTTTGCAAATCAACCCGAGTCTCAAGCCACGGGATCAGCGGTCTTATGTCATCCTTCATGTGCATCTCGGGTTTTAGACCGATACCCACCTTTGAGGGTTACCGGCTATGTATCTCGGCAGAGAATAAATTGCACCAATCAAAAATATTGACAAAAATCGCCCACATTCGGGTGGTGCACCACCTCGGAAGCAATCCGCATAAAGCTCAAGCGCTTAGTGGCTGGCTCCATAGAGGGCATTTCCAAAGATTAAGCTCGGCTAAACTCCTTCAAACTTCTTTGACCCAAGGTGATTTACGACACTAATACAGTCCGGCGTTGGAGCTCGGATATACCGTGTTGGAGCTCTGATACATAGTCCGGCGTTAGAGCTGGGAAGCAGTCCGCATTGGTGCTCGGCTGCAAAGATACCTCAATGCGGTCCGGCGTTGGAGCTCGGACGAAGAGGACACCGCCTCCCGGAGCAACTTCGACCCCGAGGTGTGGCATAAAAATAACAAGGCATTGATAAAGGCCGGAAGCTTAAAGGGGCTCCTCGGATACCCGACGTGTAAACTCGTCGAATGCATTTTGGCAATCCTCAAGATAGAAGATAAGAAGATTTGTTGAACCAGTTTTCAAGACCGACGACCGAAGATGAAGAACAGTTCGGAAGAATCGAGGAGCGTCCCCAACTTGAAGACCGGTTCAGGGGCTACCAAGGTGTCCCGGACTAGGGGTACTCACCACGCCGCCTCCCGATCGCTTGGATTGGGCCGAGGATACCCATGGTCAGATACTCATGGGCCATCCGACAGTTGCCGCATACAAGGAAGATTCCACAAGACTTGGCGATCAAGACAAGGACTCCTCCCCACCGGGCAGATTCGGGTTAGGGACTCTTGTTATCCTAGGCCTCCGTGCACTATATAAACCGAGGCCAGGCTAGTCGATAGACAATCTCATATACAACAATCATACCATAGGCTAGCTCCTAGGGTTTAGCCTCTCGATCTCGTGGTAGATCTACTCTTGTACTACCCATATCATCAATATTAATCAAGCAGAGTAGGGTATTACCTCCATCGAGAGGGCCCAACTCGGGTAAAAACATCGTGTCCCTTGTCTCCTGTTACCATCTGCCTAGACGCACAGTTCGGGACCCCCTACCCGAGATCCGCCGGTTTTGACACCGACAGGGGGTGAATGGGAGATTTTTAGAAATTTGCAAACTCTGATGAATTTGACGAAGATCAGAGTGAAGAAATAGAAACACGCGGGAAACTAAGTCATCACAGAATCATAGTACATGCCATTAGGATACGTAATAGTGAAGAACTTGTAATCAGATAAGCATACACGCATGAAGAATATGAACTGCGGAAAAGAAGGATAGCATGAAGAATTTCTTCAGTTCAAATTCGTCAGAAGATAGATCACAAATTATTCAGTTCGGAATAATGTAAGAGAGGGTGAGGAATTTGAAACCAGGCTGGCCCGGTGAAGACAATGCAATTTGGTAGACCAGTTCCAGTTGTTGTATCAACTGTACGTCTGGTTGAGGTGGCTGAGTCACAACTCAGAGGACACACAATCCTCACTGTATTCCTCTTGAGCTAAGGTCATTTAGTCCTCACCCAATCACTCGTGGTAAATCATCAAGGTAGACTTCCAAAACCTTCACAGACTTGTTCACCGACACACCACAATGCCTCTTGGTGTACTCAGAACTTGACGCCTAACCGTTTGGAAGAATGACAGGCTTCAAAGGTAACAGGCGTTGGATCACAGTGATCAATCTCTTCAGTGATGCTCAGTCACTTTGGCTGTGGGTTTTTCCTCAACTAGGATTCTCTCAAAGTCGTCAAAGGATAGGTTGCTCTCAAATGACAAGTGTCAAGTTCTCTCGGAGCAGCCAACCAAGAAGTGGTTGTGGGGGCGGCTATTTATAGCCAGGGGCAACCGACATGAATTGCCATAATATGTCCTTCTCTGATTTGACCGTTGTCAGGATAAGAATATACTCGACAACTGGCCATGCACAAGCAAAGAACGGTCGTAATTTGAGCTCTCAAATCTGCTGTGGCACTCAATTTCTTCACGGTAGGCAGATCGCACTGGCGAACTCCTAACTCCTCAGCCTGACCAAATTCATCAGCGACTAGATGAACTTTGTCACTGTCGCTAGCGAATGCGTTAGCTGTTTCAGAGATTTCCAAAGGCTTCACTCGAAGCGGCTTGTATGAGTAGGTTTGAGCATCACTTTAGAAATGTGAAATATGTTCCACCTAGACCCCCTTTAACATTATGATTTTTTCCTATGACTCAAATAAGAAGAAAGAAACTACGAACAAAAGTCTTCAAGCTTCGAAGTCTTCAAAATAATTTCTTAAAAGGTCGTACCAATTTCATCACCAAATTCGTCACTTGAAGAAATCCATTTTTAGGGGTCGTCTTCCATGTGTTAAACCAAATCTTCAGGGACTCTAACTCCAGTGTATACTCACAAAAACATTAGTCCCTCAACCATTTTTTTCTTCAATACTCCAAAACCAATAAGGAGCACTTGATGCACTTACGCATAAGAACACCGGGCGCTCCTCCAACTTATTCATGATGATATTATTCATGGGCGTTAGTTCTCTGTTTCGTCTCATTTTGGTCATTTGATGACAAAGGGGGAGAAGCCTGACTTAGTCTTCAAGCAGGTCATTATATGGGTTGTTTTTTTTTTGCCAAGTTACAACGCATGGACTTTATTTGATTCGCTCTTTGATGAGTTGTAACTTAAATAACTGTTGGTGGTCTGACTCTTTTGCTACATTTCATATGCATGCCCTGGTCTTTAATATATATGCTCATGCATGCACAATTTCGTCAGACACCAATTTTCATCATGCATTCAAATTCTTCAATATCTTATGAGCATGCATGATTGGATTCCAAGATACAGGGGGAGATCACCACAATTCCAAACTGCCATGTGCATTTGCAATCCAAAGCAAATTCTTCATATGCACATCTTCACGGGGAGTTCCTCAAATCTTGTAACAAATTTCTTCATACTCAGTACTTACACTTCCATTATTTACTCCCGTTGAAAACCTAACCAATTTGTCATCAATCACCAAAAAGGGAGATTCTAAGTGCACCCAAAGGCCCCTTTGTGGTTTTGGAGTATTGAAGATGTATGGGTTGAAGGACTAATGTGTTTGTGAGTGTACAAAGGAGTTATAGTCCCTGAAGATTAGGTTTAACCCATGGAAGACGACCCCTAAAAATGTATTTCTTCAAGTGAAGAACTCTGTGATGAAATTGGTATGACCTTTGAAGAAATTGACGTGAAGACTTTGAAGCTTGAAGACTTTTGTTTTCCTAGTTTCTTTCTTCTTATTTTGAGTCATAGGAAAAAACTGTACTGTTAAAGGGGGTCTAGGTGAATCATAGTTCACATTTCCAAAGTGATGCTCAAACCTATACATACACAAGCCGCTTCAAGTGAAGCCTTTAGAAATCTCTGGAACAGCTGGCGAATTTGCTAGCAACAGTGATGAAGTTCATTTGGTCGCTGAAGAATTTGGTCATGGTGAGGAGTTAGGATTTCCCTAGTGCAATCTGGCTATCGTGAGGAAATTGAGTGCCCCGACAAAATTGATAGTTCAATTTTCTAGCAGCTTGTCGCTACCGCGTGCCACCGTCGAGTGGATCCTTATCCTGACAACAGTCATGCCCGAGAAGGGCATTTATGACATTTCATGTCGTGTTGCCCCCTGGCTATAAATAGCCGCCCCCCACAACCACTTGTTGGTTGGCTGCTCTGAGAGAACTTGATAATTGTCATTTGAGAGCAACCCATCCTCTCACGACTTTCAGAGAATCCTAAGTGAGGAAAAAGCCACAAGAGCCAAAGTGATTGAGCATCACTGAAGAGATTGATTTGTGTGATCCGACGCCTGTTACCTTTGAAGACTGTCATTCTTCCAGACGGTTGTGTCATGTTCTGAGCACCCAAGAGTCATTATGGTGTGCCGATGAACAAGTCTGTGAAGGTTTTGGAAGTCTACCTCGAATACTTACCATGAGTGATTGGGCGAGGTCTAAGTGACCTTGGCCCAAGAGGAACACGGTGAGGAGTGTGTGTCCTCTGAGTTCGTCTCGACCACCTCAACCAAAGCGCATGATTGATACAAAGAATCGAACTGGACTACCAAATTGTTGTGTCTTCACCGAGCCTACCTGGTTTCAAATTCCTCATTCCTACCTTTATTTTATTCCACTGCTGAAGAATTTGTTATGTACCCTCTAACGAATTTGAAGTGAAGACTTTCATCATGTTGTCTTTCATTTCCTCAATTCAACTTCTTCATGCTTTTATGCTCATACGATTGCATGTTCTTCATCTATATGTATCTTGTATGCATGCTTTCCGCTTCTATGATGAACTAGTAGCCTCGTGTTTCTATTTCTTCACTGATCTTCATCAAATTCTTTAGATTTTGATGAATTTCAAAAATCTCCTAGTCACCCCCCCCCTCTGGGAGTAAACTTGCGCTTTCAGATATCTTCGAGGATAATGGACTGCATTGAGAACAATATCATCGAGGAATGACTCAATGCTTCCAGAGTGAACTCTGAGAATAATTCTACCTGCAAAATATATTCTCAAGAAATATTATGGCAGGGGTTTATTAACATTACAACCACTTTAGAGTATCACTAGAGTTTTACAACATGATAAGAATCAAATGGAACACCAAGTGTTGTAAACTCGAGAACAAAAGACCCTGGCAATAGACCCGCATCTAATAACTCTCGATGTCTTCTCCCCCTTTTTCTCAACAAGGTGAAGAAGAATATGAGGTAGTCTACATGCCCGAAAAAGAAGTAGACGATAACCCGGAACTGCTCGATGAAAATGAAACTTGAGAATCATCAACCATGTTGTCGGTTGAATTCACTTCTGAGGGAGAATCTTCAGTGCAAGTGACAACATTTCCTTAAGCTTCATTTCCTTCGGGAAAAACTGGGTTAGTTGGGCCATTTGTGTTGTCCTGGTGAGTATTCTCGTCACCTTCCTTGAACAGAGGTGAGGTGGGTTCAGATTTTTCAATAATATCATCCTCACTGAGAAAAATTAGATCAATTGTTGTTGATTTTGTTCGAAGGGGGTGAGTATCTCTTCTCTTCCGATTATTCTCAAAGGCGTTAATGTAATCATATTTCTTCTTGATTCCAACCTTCTTGAGTTGATCTTTGGAATAAAATTTCCTGAAAAGTTTCCAGGTACAACGTTTGTCTTCCTTCACTGTGAGAAGAATCCGCCTTGTTGTTTTCCTTCACTGTGAGAAGAATCCGCCTTGTTGTCTTAGCAACATGATTTATCTCAGAGGCAATGTGCTCTTTTTCTTTGCAGTCTTGACGTAGATGTTTCCTCAAGCAGTTGTTGTGTGCGGACACGAACTTCATAGAGCAAAGGATTTTTTGGGTTAGTGAGCACCACATTCTTCTCTTTTATCCTGATAGATTTTCCCTTATCATTATCTTTCAAGACCTGCAGTGTGTCTCCACAGGAGGTGTGTAGTACTTTGGGCATGAAGACAAATGTATCGCTTGCCTTGTGCCATGTTGAGAAGTTTCTGGATCCAAGGAACATAAAGTTACTTCAATAGCATCCACCAGGTTACTAAGGAATATATATTCAATGTTGAACATGCCACAACATGATATAGCATATAGATTATTCCTTAGTACACTTGAAATCTGACTAGGACAAGCAGGAGCAGAGAGTTTTGCATAACATCTTGAAGAATATGTGATGATTGAACTCGATACCATTGGGATCGAGGTTACTGGAAGCATCATCTCGACCTCTGTTTGGATCTATCAGAAGGTGCACTTGTTCATCAGTAACATTCAAGAAGTGAATTCCATATTCCATGCCATTTTCTTCAAATTGAGGGAAATCCAGGATTTCACATCTCAGATGCGGAGCAAAAGAACTTGTTTCCTTAGACATCCATTTGAAAGCCTATGTCTTTGCTATCTGTTCTTTCTCCCTAGACATAAAGGGTAGCATAGAATTAAAGAATAAGCTCCTTGTTTGATCCATCGTTGAACACAAGAGTTTTCCTCAAATGAAGTTCATCAATTTGGGCTAGAACATCTTTGAAACAAGGCAACTGGCGCATAGATGCAATGTCAAGAAATTCATGCTAAAAGATTCAATTCTTGAAGCAGAAAATTCTCTCATGGAAAGTGGCATGTTTAGTGGTCCAAAACTAAGGGGTATGAACAGTTGTCTTCATCATAAGGACTCTTCTAGAAGAAGGCCAACTTGAATTTGTGAAGAGTTCCATTAAACAGCGTACCATGAATACCATGACCTTCGAGAAAAAAGAGGATTTTCTCTCGGGGATTGGGGCGATGTAATTCTTCATTCTCATCATTAGAAATTTTAACTTCAACATCTAGTGCTGCTTTATTTTCATCAACCAGTGGCAGCTGAGATTGAGAGGATTGATCAATGTTAACCTTCTCAGACTGCGACACACTTTTGTCGAAAGCAGACCCAAACCAAATATATATCATGTTATTTTCCTTTTTGACACTCTTCTTAGTGTTATTCTTCTCGGGCACAAGGGACTTTTCTTGATTTCCATCAACATGAGGTGGCATTGGGGTTAAATCAACATTCTTTTTGAACGGCAGCACTAGGGCCTTGTTAGTGCTTTCTCAACAACAAATTATTCTTGAGACCTTGGCTAATCTTCTTGTTATTCTCACTCTCATTAACATGGTTGTTATTGTGAGGAATATTACCACTATCAATTTCCATCTAAGATTGTTGCTCGGTGGAGAGGTCATGAACTGATTCTTCTTGGTGAGCACTTGGATCAACAAGGTGTTCCTTCATTCCAGGAACCCATTCGAAAAAACCCTCAAATTAATCGTGCTTGGCTTAGAGTAATTTTAGCATGGATGACCGACTAAAAATTATTCTGGATGCACACGAATGAGGATAATATGCTCTGGAAAGATTAGTGTTGGTCTGTGGGGTCAGCCTAGATCCAGGGGCAACGGCTAGGAACCGATGGGTTTGATCGGGACGTTACACACCTCTTGGCGGAGCGCACATCTGTCGTCGCGGCCATGGTTGACGCAGACCTGGACATTGTCGACATAGACCGAGGACGATGGCAACGTCGACAGCTCTACCTTGGTCACGTCGGCCCCCAATGACTATGAGCCTTGATTGTCTGGCAAAGGGTCCTCAAACTCACCTCCGGCGAGGAGTTGATAGATTTTTTTTTGTTACTAGCAAATATGCCCGTGCATTGCAATGGGAGAACAGATCACCGCTCATACACACACTCAATGACATCAACAAATCCATTGAAATTTTTCATGATGCCACAGAACAAACAACATGATAAGTGGTGTTGCGTAAAAAAAAGGTGAGATGATTTTCTTTAGTGTACTGAAGGTGTTTCCAAAATTCTTTATGGACAGAATTTCAAACATATACTCCCTCCGATCGTTTTTAGTGTGCATGTAAATTTTGTTCGAAGTCAAACTATCTCTACTTTATGCAAACTTATAGAAAAAATGTCAACAATTGGTCAAACTTTGTAAGGTTTGACTTGACAAAAACCTAATACACAGAGTAAAAAGGACCGGAGGGAGTATAATAGGCATTTTCAAAATACCCCATATAAAGCAGGTATTAATTAAGGCACCATAAATATAATTTTAGAAGAAAAAACATGCAAGATAGTAGCATATTTGGAATCTACATATTTTTCTAAGGGATTTTCATATATAACATGTTAGATTTAGAATTGGGGTCTGAAAGATAAGAATATTTGAAAAAGCATTTGAATATGTCCGGGAAAAGAAAAAGGTTAAATAGAGACTTACTGGGCTGAATGCAGCCAGTCTTAAAAGTACTACCTCCGTCCCCATTATATTCTGTGCCAAATTTTGACCATAGATTGAACTAACAAACCGTTCATGCATATCACAAAGAAATATATCATTGAAAACTATGTCCAAATATGTATCCAACGATATAATTTTTGTTGACAGCATTAACATTTTGTTACTTAAATCTTCGATCAAAATTTGACACAAATTACAAAGGAGGCCTATAAACAAGGACGGAGGTAGTATTTGGAAGAACGAAAAAATGGAGGAAGCTGGGATCGAACCAAGCTCTCCGAGCTGGAGAAGCACGCATGCCCACTTGTGATTTATTAGAGGATTGTTGTATATTCTATACTTACTATTAAGCAATCCAACATGTTATGTGTACCTAGGCTAATTTGTGCCACCGGATTATCCCATCTAATGAGATCTAATGACCTAAATACATCTGACCGGAGGCCACGATTGCATGTAGCAATTAGTGTTGGCTGACCATTCTCCACCGGATCACACCTATCCCATCTCTGTTCTCTCATCATCTCCTCTAATTACGGGAGGGGCCACGCCACAAATTCTCAAAAACAAAGAAAAAAATATATCCCATCTATCGTCTTCTCTAATCACGGGAGACAAAACCGCCGCTCCCGCCTCCTCCCTCGGGAGGCAACGGCGCCGCCGCCGCCGCCCATGATTGGCCCAGTTCCTCCATCATGACCGTCGTTGCAGACGTGAAAACAGATTCGCCGCCGCCCCAGCCCCTCATTCCGTTCCCTTCTTCCGCTCACCCGGCATTCAGTGCTATTGTGGAGGACATTGACTGGCGGAGGCTCAACTAATGCATGTCCACGACTATTAAAAAATCCAACATTTTCTTTTCTAAAGCCACCCCGTTATGTGTACCTAGGCTAATTTGTGCCACCGGATTATCCCATCTAATGAGATCTAATGACCTAAATACATCTAACCGGAGGCTACGATTGCATGTAGCAATTAGTGTTGGCTGACCATTCTCCACCGAATCACACCTATCCCATCTCTATTCTCTCATCATCTCCTCTAATCACCGGAGGGGCCACGCCACAAATTCTCAAAAACAAAGAAAAAAAATATCCCATCTATCATCTCCTCTAATCACGGGAGACAAACCGCCGCTCTGAATCCCACCTCCTCCCTCGGGAGACAACGGCGCCGCCGCCCATGATTGGCCCAGTTCCTCCATCTTGACCGTCGTTGCAGACGTGAAAACAGATCCGCCGCCACCCTAGCCCCTCATTCCGTTCCCTTCTTCCGCTCACCCGGCATTCAGTGCTATTGTGGAGGACATTGACTGGCGGCGGCTCAACTAATGCATGTCCACGACTATTAAACAATCCAACATTTTCTTTTCTAAAGCCACCCCGTTATGTGTACCTAGGCTAATTTGTGCCACCGGATTATCCCATCTAATGAGATCTAATGACCTAAATACATCTGACCGAAGGCTACGATTGCATGCAGCAATTAGTGTTGGCTGACCATTCTCCACCGGATCACACCTATCCCATCTCTATTCTCTCATCATCTCCTCTAATCACGGGAGGGGCCACGCCACAAATTCTCAAAAAAAAAGAATAAAACATATCCCATCTATCGTCTCCTCTAATCACGGGAGACAAAACTGCCGCTCTGAATCCCGCCTCCTCCCTCGGGAGGCAACGGCGCCGCCGCCGCCGCCCATGATTGGCCCAGTTCCTCCATCTTGACCGTCGTTGCAGACATGAAAACAGATCCGCCGCCGCCCCAGCCCCTCATTCCGTTCCCTACTTCCGCTCACCCGGCATTCAGTGCTATTGTGGAGGACATTGACTGGCGGCGCCTCGACTAATGCATGTCCACCACTATTAAACAATCCAACATTTTCTTTTCTAAAGCCACCCCGTTATGTGTACCTAGGCTAATTTGTGCCACCGGATTATCCCATCTAATGAGATCTAATGACCTAAATACATCTCGATCAAGGCTACGATTGCATGTAGCAATTAGTGTTGGCTGACCATTCTCCACCGGATCACACCTATCCCATCTCTATTCTCTCATCATCTCCTCTAATCACGGGAGGGGCCACGCCACAAATTCTCAAAAACAAAGAAAAAAACATATCCCATCTATCGTCTCCTCTAATCACGGGAGACAAAACCACCGCTCCCGCCTCCTCCCTCGGGAGGCAACGGCGCCGCCGCCGCCCATGATTGGCCCAGTTCCTCCATCTTGACCGTCGTTGCAGACGTGAAAACAGATCCGCCGCCGCCCCAGCCCCTCATTCCGTTCCCTTCTTCCGCTCACCCGGCATTCAGTGCTATTGTGGAGGACATTGAATGGCGGCGGCTCGACTAATGCATGTCCAATGACTATTAAACAATCCAACATTTTCTTTTCTAAAGCCACCCCGTTATGTGTACCTAGGCTAATTTGTGTCACCGGATTATCCCATCTAATGAGATCTAATGACCTAAATACATATGACCGGAGGCCACGATTGCATGTAGCAATTAGTGTTGGCTGACCATTCTCCACCGGATCACACCTATCCCATCTCTATTCTCTCATCATCTCCTCTAATCACGGGAGGGGCCACGCCACAAATTCTCAAAAACAAAGAAAAAATATATCCCATCTATCGTCTCCTCTAATCACGGGAGACAAAACCGCCGCTCTGAATCCCGCCTCCTCCCTCGAGGCAGCAGCGCCGCCAGCCGCCGCCCATGATTGGCCCAGTTCCTCCATCTTGACCGTCGTTGCAGACGTGAAAACAGATCCGCCGCCGCCCCAGCCCCTCATTCCGTTCCCTTCTTCCGCTCACCCGGCATTCAGTGCTATTGTGGAGGACATTGAATGGCGGCGGCTCGACTAATGCATGTCCACGACTATTAAACAATCCAACATTTTCTTTTCTAAAGCCACCCCGTTATGTGTACCTAGGCTAATTTGTGTCACCGGATTATCCCATCTAATGAGATCTAATGACCTAAATACATATGACCGGAGGCCACGATTGCATGTAGCAATTCTTTGTTGGCTGACCATTCTCCACCGGATCACACCTATCCCATCTCTATTCTCTCATCATCTCCTCTAATCACGGGAGGGGCCACGCCACAAATTCTCAAAAACAAAGAAAAAAGCATATCCCATCTATCGTCTCCTCTAATCACGGGAGACAAAACCGCCGCTCTGAATCCAGCCTCCTCCCTCGGGAGGCAACGGCGCCGCCGCCGCAGCCCATGATTGGCCCAGTTCCTCCATCTTGACCGTCGTTGCAGACGTGAAAACAGATCCGCCGCCGCCCCAGCCCCTCATTCCGTTCCCTGCTTCCGCTCACCCGGCATTCAGTGCTATTGTGGAGGACATTAACTGGCGGCGGCTCGACTAATGCATGTCCACGATGAGAAAGGCGCCGCAACCGGTACAAGTGGCGTGAGCACAGGCAGGGCTGGGGAGTGCCACGTGCGTAAGTAACGTCGAGCGCGGTCGATGACGCCAAGATGAGATTCTGATTCTCCGTTTTTTTCATCTCTCTCTTTACCGATCCTTCTTTGTTTCCCTCTTGTCTCTCCACAAAGTTCCTTTGTAGCTCAGGTTTGACATCACTCTCCTCTCTCAATGCCACTGTATGCAAATTTTGACATGTGCTCTGGTTTGAACCGAGCTTGATTTTTTCGTTAAGATTCAGTGATGGTAGTATTGGGTTGGGTTGAGGTGCGTCACTGTGTTGGTGTGCGGGGCGAAGTTGGCGGAGGTTGGAGGTCGGGCCCGACTGAGGGGGCGGTTGTTTTGGTGTTGTGTTCGTGTGGGTTTTGCGATGGAGAGATGGATCAGCCTGAATTTTCTTTTCCTCTCTTGTCGCCTTCAAGAAGAAAAGGAGATGTATAGTGGAAGTAGAATAGGGATGGAGGATGCTGTTGATTTGCTTGAACAAAGTGTTTGGTGGATTGGCTGCTTTATTCGTGCGTTTTTACTCTTGTCTTTGAATTACTCGGGCTCGGATATGGTACTGTCAGATTTATAAGCAACGATGTGTCGTGGAGTATACCCTACGAGGATGGTTGATGCAAGCCCATGCTTCGCACAAGTTCAATTCAAGGTTGGTGTTACTCTATTTTTACTATTGTTTCTTTATCAATATTTCAGTATTGGGGCAGAAAATATTTACCTATAATGTAGTTCTTCGTTGAAAGCTGAATGTATTGTTTAAACTGTTTTCCCTAGATGAAGGAAGTACAGTTTGCATGTGCTTTTTGACCGATAGCTGTTTATATGAATCTGTGTCATTTTCAGTCCAGCAAAATCTAAGCGAGTTCAAGTTTGCGTTGAGCATTTTCCAGTTCTCTCTCCTCTTAGGATAATTTAGGTAGTTTTACTGCGTCATGCATATTCACTTTGTGCCCTTTCTTTCCTTTGTGCTTAGCGAATGTAACTGATTAAACTTTCTATTGTTTTTGGTGTGTCAATAGATCCAGTTGTATTACCCGGGGAGCCTGGAGGCGGGAGCAATGCTGATGGTCACCACGGCGGTGGGTGGCCGCCGCCCACCGGGAGGCAATGCACTCGCCCGGCGTCATTCAATTCACCGGCATTGGTGGCACCAAGGACGACCGCGACCTCCGTGTTGGCGTTGCATTGTGTTCGCATGCAACATAGTCTACTTTTCATAGATGCAGAACATTATATCAGGTTACTCAAATATATGTCGTGCATTTTCTCATAATAATACAACTTTTTTCTTTATAAGTTATGATAAGTGTGCACGAAATGGTTTAATGCCATTTAGTTTATTAATATTAATATTACTGTAATATCTCACGCTTATCTGAGGTCTGGATTTAAGTATGCCATTGAGGTTGAGAGAGAGAGGCTGGCACCTTTTCTGATTAGTCATCTTTGTATACATCCATTCCTAACAATCATATATAGCCCAATCTAATGTTATCTATGATTTATTTTCTCAATAGTACTAATCATGCTGATTGATCAGTCATTTACTCATTTATGTATAGAGCCTGTCCTAACAACCATATATAGTCAAACTAATGTTATCTCTGATTTCTCATGTCAGTTTTACAATTCATGCTTACTAATGCTATACTTGCTTTATTAGCATGCATGGGGAGTATTCTTATGCTGGATTACTTCTTTGGAGTGCAAACGAAGCTGGTGTACCTTGGGAGGTGAAGAATAATAAGCTTCAGAAAATTTTGATAATCTTAGTTTAAGACTTGCTCTGCAACGGAGAGTGGGTATTTTTTAGCTTTATTGCTTTTGTGCTACTCTGCAAGTATGCTTGTTTCTGCCTGTATAAGGACAAATATTTTTGCAACTCGTAGTTCCTTGTTTTTCTGAACAAACAGAGCTTATGATATTTTTCTTTTGTTTTCTTATTGATGATAATGAATAGTTTGCTCCTTGAGACGTGCGTTGCACGTGCACGCTAACTATGTACCGAAGGCAACGGCCCATGTATTGAACCGAAACGTTTTTTCACACGTAGCGGTGTCATTGGGTGTTATTTTTCTCAACTATAAGGGTAATTCTATGACGGGCGGACGGAAACAATAGCCCCTTTATTATTACTAGCAAAAAAGAGTTCGTGCGTTGCAACGGAAAAGAAAATAGCACACGTTCTTAACTCAATAATCATGACTCAAGACCCTAATAGGTCCATGTACTTTATTTTTATATGGCATCACATTTGTGTTGCCGACTGTAGCCTCAGTGCTCACACAACAAAAAAGCGTAGACATTGTTGGAAATATGCCCTAAAGGCAATAATAAATTAGTTATTATTATATTTCCCTGTTCATGATAATCGTTTATTATCCATGCTATAATTGTATTGATAGGAAACTCAGATACATGTGTGGGTACATAGACAACACCATGTCCCTAGTAAGCCTCTAGTTGACTAGCTCGTTGATCAATAGATGGTTCACAGCTTTTCACGACCATGGACATTGGATGTCGTTGATAACGGGATCACATCATTAGGAGAATGATGTGATGGACAAGACCCAATCCTAAGCCTAGCACAAAGATCGTAGTTCGTATGCTAAAGCTTTTCTAATGTCAAGTATCATTTCCTTAGACCATGAGATTGTGCAACTCCCGGATACCGTAGGGAATGCTTTGGATGTACCAAACGTCCACAACGAATCGGGTGACTATAAAGGTGCACTACAGGTATCTCCGAAAGTGTCTGTTGGGTTGGCACGAATCGAGACTGGGATTTGTCACTCCGTGTAAACGGAGAGGTATCTCTGGGCCCACTCGGTAGGACATCATCATAATGTGCACAATGTGACCAAGGGGTTGATCACGGGATGATGTGTTACGGAAACGAGTAAAGAGACTTGCCGGTAACGATATTGAACAAGGTATCGGGATACCGACGATCGAATCTCGGGCAAGTGCAATACCGCTAGACAAAGGGAATTGAATACGGGATTGATTGAATCCTCGACATCGTGGTTCATCCGATGAGATCATCGTGGAACATGTAGGGAGCCAACATGGGTATCCAGATCCCGCTGTTGGTTATTGACCGAGAACGTCTCGGTCATGTCGCATGGTTCCCGAACCCGTGAGGGTCTACACATAAGGTTCGATGGCGCTTAGGGTTATAAAGGAAGTTTGTATGTGGTTACTGAATGTTGTTCGGATTCCCGGATGAGATCCCGGACGTCACGAGGAGTTAGGAATGGTGGGAGGTAAAGATTTATATATGGAAAGTTGTTGTTCGGGTTAGGAAAAAGTTCGGGTTTTTTCGGTATTGTACGGGAAGCTTCGGAAGGTTCGGAGGATTCGGAGGGGTCGGAGGTCCGAAATTGTTCCACCACGTCCAATACAGTAGCATGGGCTGTAGGGGGCGCCCTAGCCTTAATGGGCCAGGGGCACCAGCCCCCAAGGCCCATGCGCATGGGAAGGGAAAACCCTAAAGGGAGGCCTCCACTTGACTTGGGAGGCACTCCTCCCCTTGGCCGCCCCTAGATGGGATCTAGGGCTGGTCGCACCCCTTGGGGTGGGAAACCCTAAAGGGGGTGCAGCCCCCTTCCCCCCTATATATACTTGAGGTTTTGGGCTGCCCAACACACATGAGAACTTCTCCTCTTGGTGCAGCCCTACCTCTCCTCCTCCTCCTCTCCCGTGGTGCTTGGCGAAAGCCCTGCTTTGGATGCCACGCTCCTCCACCACCCTGCGCCCGTTGTCTTTGCTTGCTGGATGGAGTCTTCCTCAACCTCTCCCTCTCTCCTTGCTGGATCAAGGCGTGGGAGTCGTCACCGGGTTGTACGTGTGTTGAACGCGGAGGTGCCGTCCGTTCGGCACTAGGATCTCCGGTGATTTGGATCACGACGAGTACGACTCCTTCAACCCCGTTCTCATGAACGCTTCCGCTTAGCGATCTACAAGGGTATGTAGATGCACTCTCCTTCCCTCGTTGCTAGTTTCTCCATAGATAGATCTTGGTGACACGTAGGAAAATTTTGAATTTACGCTACATTCCCAACAAAGTGGCATCATGAGCTAGGTCTATTGCGTAGATTCTTTGACTGAGTAGAACACAAAGTAGTTGTGGGCGTTGATGTTGTTCAATATGCTTACCGTTACTAGTCCAATCTTGTTTCGACGGTATTGTGGGATGAAGCGGCCGGACCGACCTTACACGCATTTCCACGTGAGACAGTTCCACCGATCGACATGCACTTGGTGCATAAGGTGGCTAGCGGGTGCCGATCTCTCCACTTTAGTCGGAACGGATTCGATGAAAAGGGTCCTTATGAAGGGTAAATAGCAATTGGCATATCACGTTGTGGTTTTGCGTAGGTAAGAAACGTTCTTGCTAGAAACCCATAGCAGCCACGTAAAACATGCAAACAACAATTAGAGGACGTCTAACTTGTTTTTGCGGGGTATGCTATGTGATGTGATATGGCCAAGAAGAATGTGATGAATGATATGTGATGTATGAGATTGATCATGTTCTTGTAATAGGAATCACGACTTGCATGTCGATGAGTATGACAACCGGCAGGAGCCATAGGAGTTGTCTTAATTTATTGTATGACCTGCGTGTCATTGAACAAATGCCATGTAATTACTTTACTTTATTGCTAATCGTAGCCATAGTAGTAGAAGTAATAAGTTGGCGAGACAACTTCATGGAGACACGATGATGGAGATCATGATGTTGGAGATCATGGTGTCATGCGGTGGCGATGATGATCATGGAGCCTCAAGATGGAGATCAATGGAGCTATATGATATTGGCCATATCATGTCACTACTATATAATTGCATGTGATGTTTATTATGTTTATGCATCTTGTTTACTTAGAACGACGGTAGTAAATAAGATGATCCCTTGCAACAATTTCAAGAAGTGTTCTCCCCTAGCATGCACCGTTGCTAAAGTTCGTAAGCTTCTAAGCACCACGTGATGATCGGGTGTGATGGATTCTTACGTTCACATACAACGGGTGTAAGACAGATTTACACACGCGAAACACTTAGGGTTAACTTGACGAGCCTAGCATGTACAGACATGGCCTCGGAACACGTAGAGACCGAAAGGTCGAGCATGAGTCGTATAGTAGATACGATCAACATGAAAGATGTTCACCGATGATGACTAGTGCATCTTCACGTGATGATCGGACACGGCCTAGTTGACTCGGATCATGTAATCACTTAGATGACCGGAGGGATGTCTATCTCGAGTGGGAGTTCATAAGATGAACTTAATTATCTTGAACATAGTCAAAGACCTTTTGCAAATTATGTAAATGGCTCGCGCTTTAGTTCCACTTTGTTTAGACATGTTCCTAGAGAAAATATAGTTGAAAGTTGAAAGTAACGATTATGCGGACGGTAGAAAGCTTATGTCCTTAATGCACCGCTTCGATGTCTTTGAACCCCAAAGCGTCGTTTGTGGATGTTGCGAACATCGGACATACACGTTTTGATAACTACGTGATAGTTCGGTTAAGCGGTTTAGAGTTGAGGCACGAAAGGCGTTTTGAAATGTCGCGGAACATATGAGATGTTTCGAGGGCTGAAATTAGGATTTCGAGCTCGTGCCCACGCCAAGAGGTATGAGACCTCCGACGATCTTCTCAGCCTACAAACTAAGGGAGAAAAGCTCAATCGTTGAGCTTGTGCTCAGATTGTCTCGAGTACAACAATCACTTGAATCGAGTGGGAGTTGATCTTCCGGATGAGATAGTGATGTTTCTCCAAACTCATTGCCACCAAGCTGCTAGAGCTTCGTGATGAACTATAACATATCAAGGATAGAGATGATGATCCTTGAGGTATTCGCGTTGTTTGACATCGCGAAAGTAAAAAATCAAGAAGGAGCATCAATTGTTGATGGTTGGTGAAACCACTAGTTTCAAGAAGGGCAAGGGCAAGAAGGGACACTTCATGAAGCGGCAAATCGATTCTTGCTCGGTGAAGAAACCCAAGGTTGAACCCAAACCCGAGACTAAGTGCTTACGTAATAAGGGGAGCAGAACCTTTGGAGCGTAATTACCCTAGATACTTGGTAGATAAGAAGGCTGGCAAGGTCGATAGAAGTATATTGGATATACATTAAGTTATTGTGTATTTTACTAGTACTCCTAGTAGCACCAGGGTATTAGATACCGGTTCGGTTGCTAAGTGTTAGTAACTCGAAATAAAAGAGCTACGGAATAAACGGAGACTAGCTAAAGGTGGCTGACGATATGTGTTGGAAGTGTTTCCAATTTTGATGTGATCAAACATCGCACGCTCCCTCTACCATCAAGATTAGTATTAAACCAGAATAATTATCATTTGGTGTTTGCGTTGAGCATAGACATGATTGGATTATGTCTATCGCAATACGGTTATTCATTTAAGGAGAATAATGGTTACTCTATTTATTTGAATAATACCTTCGATGGTCTTGCACCTAAATAAATGGTTTATTGAATCTCGATCGTAGTGATACACATTTTCATGCCAAAAGTATAAGATAGTAATGATAGTACCACTTGTGGCACTGCCGTGTAAGTCATATTGGTGTAAAACGCATGAAGAAGCTCCATGTTGATGGATCTTTGGACTCACTTTCGTTTTGAAAAATTTGAGACCTGCGAACCATGTCTATTGGTGTGTACGCATGAAGAAACTCCATGCAGATGGATCGTTTGGACTCACTTGATTTTGAATCACTTGAGATATGCAAAACATACCGCATGGGCAAGATGACTGAAAAGCCTCGGTTTCAGTAAGATGGAACAAGATAGCAACTCACATTTTGATATGTGCAGTCCAATGAGTGCTGAGGCATGCAGTGAATATCGTTATGTTCTTACTTCACAGATGATTCGAGTAGATGTTGAGTATATTTACTTGATGAAACACAAGTCTGAATTATTGAATGGTTCAAGTAATTTCAAAGTGTGAAGTTTAAGATCTTCGTGACAAGAGGATAGAATGTCTATGATATGATCATAGAGATGAATATCTGAGATTCTGAGTTTTGGCACACAATTAAGACATTGTGCAAATTGTTTCACAATTAATACCGCTGGAACACCATAGTGTGATGGTGTGTCCGAACATCATAGTTGCACACTATTGGATATGGTGCGTACCATGATATCTCTTATCGAATTACCACTATCGTTCATGGGTTAGGCATTAGAGACAACCGCACTCACTTTAATGGGGCACCACGTAATTCCGTTGAGACGACACCGTTTGGAGAAACCCTAAGTTGTCGCTTTCTTAAAAGTTTGGGGCTGCGACGCTTATGTGGAAAAGTTTCAGGTTGATAAGCTCGAACCCAAAGCGGACAAAATGCATCTTCATAGGACACCCAAAACAGTTGGGTATACCTCCTAATTCAGATCCAGGAAGCAATAGGGATTGTTTCTTGAATCGGGTCCTTTCTCGAGGAAAAGTTCGTCTCGAAAAGTTGAGTGGGAGGATGGTGGAGACTTGATGAGGTTATTGAACCATCACTTCAACTAGTGTTAGCAGGGCACGAGGAAGTTGTTCCGTGGCACCTACACCAATTGAAGTAGAAGCTTATGATAGTGATCATGAAGTTTCGGATCAAGTCACTATCGAACCTCGTAGGGACGACAAGGACGTTGCATCGCTTCGTGAGTGGTACGGTGATCCTGTCTTGAAGGTCATGTTGCTAGACAACAATGAACCTACGAGCTATGGAGAAGCGATGGTGGGCCCAAACTCCGACAAATGGTTAGAAGCCATGAAATCGAGATAGGATCCATGTATCAGAACAAATCATGTAGTTTGGTGGACTTGCCCGATGATAGTCAAGCCATTGAAATAAATGGATCTTTAAGAAGAAGACGGACGTGGACGGTAATGTCACCGTCTATGAAGCTAGACTTGTGGCGAAGAGTTTTTCACAAGTTCAAGGAGTTGACTACGATGAGATTTTCTCATCCGTAGCGATTCTTAAAGTCCGTCGGAATCATGTTAGCACAAGCTGCATTTATGAAATCTGGCAGATGGATGTCAAAACGAGTTCCCTTACCAGTTTTCGTAAGGAAAGGTTGTATGTGATACAATCAGAAAAGTTTTGTCAAATCCTAAGGATGCTAAAAGGTATGCTAGCTCCAGCAATCCTTCTAAGGACTGGAGTAAGCATCTCGGAGTTGGAATATGCACTTTGATAGGATGATCAAAGATTTTGGGTTTATACAAAGTTTATGAGAAACTTGTATTTCCAAAGAAGTGAGTGGGAGCACTATAGAATTTCGATGAGTATATGTTGTTGACATATTGTTGATCAGAAATGATGTAGAATTCTGGAAAGCATATAGGGTTATTTGAAAGATGTTTTCAATAGAAAACCTGGATTAAGCTACTTGAACATTGAGCATCGAGATCTATAAGGATAGATCAAAATGCTTAATAATACTTTCAAATGAGCACATACCTTGACATGATCTTGAAGGTGTTCAAGATGGATCACCAAAGAAGGAGTTCTTGCACGAGATGTAAGGTATGAAGTTAAGAGTTAAAAGCTTCGACCACGGCGAGAAAGAGAAGAGAATGGACGAAGGTCGTCCCTATGCTTCGGACATAGGCTCTATAGTATGCTATCTTGTGTACCGCATCGAAAGTGTGCCTTGCCATGAGTCGGTCAAAGGGGTGCAAGAATGATCCAGAATGGATCATTGGACAGTGATCAATAATTGTCCTTGGAGTAAATAAGGACATGTTTCTCGATTATGGAGGTGATAAAGAGTTGGCGTAAGGAGTTACGTCGATGCAAGCTTTAACACCTATCCGAAAGTGACTACGAGTAGCAAACCGGATACGTATAGTGGAGCAACCATTTGGAATAGATCCAAGTGGAGCGTGGAAGCGACATTTACAATATGACCTAGAAATTTGCAAAGCACACACGGATCTGAAAGGTTCAGATCGTTGACTAAAACCTCTCTCACAAGCAAAACATGATCAAACCTGAGAACTCATTGAGTCTTAATCACATGATGATGTGAACTAGTTCTGAGACACTAGTAAACTCTTTGGATGATTGATCACATGGCGATGTGACCTATCGGCGTTAATCACATGACAATGTGAACTAGATTATTGACTCTAGTGCAAGTGGGAGGCTGTTGGAAATATGCCCTAGAGGCAATAATAAATTAGTTATTATTATATTTCCCTGTTCATGATAATCGTTTATTATCCATGCTATAATTGTATTGATAGAAAACTTCGGATACATGTGTGGGTACATAGACAACACCATGTCCCTAGTAAGCCTCTAGTTGACTAGCTCGTTGATCAACAGATGGTTACAGTTTCCTGACCATGGACATTGGATGTCGTTGATAACGGGATCACATCATTAGGAGAATGATGTGATGGACAAAACCCAATCCTAAACCTAGCACAAAGATCGTAGTACGTATGCTAAAGCTTTTCTAATGTCAAGTATCATTTCCTTAGAACATAAGATTGTGCAACTCTCGGATACCGTAGGAATGCTTTGGGTTTACCAAACGTCACAAGCGAATCGGTTGACTATAAAGGTGCACTACGGTATCTCCGAAAGTGTCTGTTGGGTTGTACGAATCGAGGCGGGATTTGTCACTCCGTGTAAGCGGAGAGGTATCTCTGGGCCACTCGATAGGACATCATCATAATGTGCACAATGTGACCAAGGGGTTGATCACGGGATGATGTGTTACGAACGAGTAAAGAGACTTGCCGGAAACGAGATTGAACAAGGTATCGGGATACCGACGATCGAATCTCGGGCAAGTGCAATACCGCTAGACAAAGGGAATTGAATACGGGATTGATTGAATCCTCGACATCGTGGTTCATCCGATGAGATCATCGTGGAACATGTGGGTATCCAGATCCATTGTTGGTTATTGACCGAGAACGTCTCGGTCATATGCGCATGGTTCCCGAACCCGTAGGGTCTACACTTAAGGTTCGATGGCGCCAGGGTTATAAAGGAAGTTTGTATGTGGTTACCGAATGTTGTTCGAGTCCGGATGAGATCCGGGACGTCACGAGGAGTTAGGAATGGTCGGGAGGTAAAGATTTATATATGGAAAGTTGTTGTTGGGTTAGGAAAAAGTTCGGGTTTTTCGGTATTGTACCGGAAGCTTCGAAGGTTCCAGAGGATTCGGAGGGGTCGGAGGTCCGGAAATTGTTCCACCACGTCCAATACAGTAGCATGGGCTGTAGGGGCGCCCTAGCCTTAATGGGCGGGGCACCAGCCCCCAAGGCCCATGCGCATGGGAAGGGAAAACCCTAAAGGGTGAGGCCTCCACTTGACTTGGGAGGCACTCCTCCCCTTGGCCGCCCCTAGATGGGATCTAGGGCTGGCCGCACCCTTGGGGTGGGAAACCCTAAAGGCGCAGCCCCTTCCCCTATATATACTTGAGGTTTTGGGCTGCCCAACACACATGAGAACTTCTCCTCTTGGTGCAGCCCTACCTCTCCTCCTCCTCCTCTCCCGTGGTGCTTGGCGAAGCCTGCTTTGGATTGCCACGCTCCTCCACCACCACCACGCCAGTTGTCTGCTGTTGGATGGAGTCTTCCTCAACCTCTCCCTCTCTCCTTGCCGGATCAAGGCGTGGGAGGCGTCACCGGCTGTCTGCGTGTGTTGAGCAGCGGAGGTGCCGTCCGTTCGGCACTAGGATCTCCGGTGATTTGGATCACGAGCAGTCTGACTCCTTCAACCTCGTTCTCATGAACGCTTCCGCTTAGCGATCTACAAGGGTATGTAGATGCACTCTCCTTCCCTCGTTGCTAATTTCTCCATAGATAGATCTTGGTGACACGTAGGAAAATTTTGAATTTCTGCTACGTTCCCCAACAGACATCTCTCTCGCGCTTGCACGCACACTCGCTCAGAATAAGATGAGAAATATGTTGTTTTACCTGTGAGATTTTTCAAAGGTGTGCATGCGTGGTTATTGATGTTTTCTTTTCTCTCAATCTGGTTTTAATGAGTGTTTATTTGCAATTCGGATCGCCGCTGGTACGAAAGAAAAACGAATCATGCACTATATATTAAGTTTACACTAAAAATAATATTTTCAAAATATTTAACAGCTAAAAATAACATCATACTTAGATTCTACATATTTCTCTAATCAAATTTCATATATAACATGTTAGAATCGGAGTTACGATTTAAAAGATATGTATAATTTTGTTTTAGATAAACTGCGGATTGATTAACTGAGAAGTCAGAGTTTTTTTTGTTAAAATAAAAAACGATTCGGCTGACTTAAATACGGACCGCGGGTTGATTAGTATAAAAGACAGGGGGTTTTGTGTAAAATGCGAAAAAAAATGAATCTTTTTCAATTAAAGATGGACTGCGGGTTAATTAATAGAAAAGGTAGGGGGTTTTCTGCAAAAAGATGTGACGGACGACGAGAAGCACTCGGTGCTTTATTATTAGGGAAAGATTAGTAAAAGAACCCGTGCGTTGCATCGGAGAAAAAATAGCACACGCGCATAACCCAATAACCATGACTAAAGACCACAATAGGTATGCGTCCTTCATTTTAGCAGGGCATCGCATTTGTGTTGCCGCTTATCCTCCTCATCCTTGTTAGCGATGACCTTAGTGTTCACACAGAACGTGTTTGAACGTGTTTTGATGGATGTTTATTTGCAATCCTTTTCTAAGTTATAAGTTTGCTTCTAAAATAATATTTTAAAAATATTTAATAGGTAAAAATAGCATAATATTCAGACTACATATTTTTCTAATCAAATTTCATATATAACATGTTAAAATTAAAGTTACGGTTTAAAAGCTATGAATAATTTAGAAAAGCATTTGTTTGACTAAAATATGATCCACGGGTGAATTAGCTGAAAATCAAGGGGTTTGCGGAAAATGCAAAAAAAAACCGATTCGACTATTACTCAAGTATGTACTGTGGATGGAATACTAAAAAACACAAGGTTTTTTCTGCAAAATTATCGACAAACAGCCAAATGCACTAATGACTTTATCTTTATACCTAATATTAAAGGACGAAATATGTCATAGTTCTCCATACATTTTATTTTAGACAACTCCATACATTTTTCTTAGTTTTCCGTACGAAGTTGGCCATCTACTGGGCCGAGTTGGGCTTGATCCGCACAATTTTCGGTTGACTAGCAAAAAATAATATTGCTTTTGCAGAGGTTCGAACTTGCAAGCTCTCGCCCATGTCCACAAGTCTAGAGCCAACCGAGCTGACGTTTCCTTGGTTATAAAGTACTCCCTCCGTTTCTACCTATAAGTCTTTTTAGATATTTCAAATGGACAACAACATTTGGATGTATTTAGATATATTTTAGAGTATAGATTCATCCATTCTGCTTCGTATGTAGTCATTTGTGAAATCTTTAAAAATACTTATATTCAGGAACGGAGGAAGTAGTTCCCTACATAGTCCCACCTCGCTTGTTTTCATCACTTTTCACCAATTTATATACGTTCCTGAAGGAAGAAGTTGTTTCAGGAATTAACAAATTGGATGAAGTGTGATGTGAATCTGATCTCCCTGGGAGCGGAGAGAGGCCAAACGGGATATGGTACACAGAGAGTGGAGCCGAGAAAGGACTGGCGGCAGTGGTGGCTACAGTCTCAAGCAGCAGTCCGAGGCACATGATGGCTACAGCCGACAAAGCTGCAGAGGTGGCGCTGGGTGCGCTTGCTGGAGACGACTCGCTTCGCCGTAGGAAGCCGAAGGGAAGACGGGGAGCCAGCTCTAGCACGGTGATGCAGGAGAAGGGGGCGATGCAGCTGGTCAAGGCGTCGGACGGTGGCTCGAGGTTGCTCCATGGTGTGCGGCCATGGACATCTTCCGCATCGACGACCTCTGCTGCCAGCAGCACTGTGATTGCAGTCTAACAACCGTCGTATATACAAATCTGAATCCTTACGGCTTTTTTTGGGCAACCTGAATCCTTCTGTAAACCACGTCTTGTCCGTTTGTTCGCGCATCAAAATAGTCGGGTGGGCTTTTGTGTCGGCCAAATGGGCAAAATTTTAATTGATTCTAGAAAAGGTAAAATTTTAATTATCCCTAAAAATGGGTAAAATTTTATGTCCATGTGAAGCCGTGTGGTGCTATGGTTGTTTTCTCTATCTGTTTGTTTCTATACATGGTCAAGTTGCCTACTCCCTCCGTCACAGTTTAGAAGGCATAGTTAAATTTTTGTGCGTTTCATGATAGACAAGAGTTTGAGGCAAGATTGCATTTATTTCTAGTAGCTAAGTAGCACTCCGATATACTATTCCTATATGCATGCGTAGTGTGAATGCTATTTTTTAGCCCATCTCACAGCCAATAGATAACCACCTAGGTTGCCTTCTAAACCGTGACGGAGGGAGTAAGCTTGATTGGGAAATGAGAAAGTTGCAATTAGTTGATTTTTCTTCATCGCAATGCATAGGCATTCAACTAGGTATCTCTTTATGTAGAAAAAATGCACATATTGTTCATGTATTATAGCCGAATCTTTGATAGCATCACATACGTGAGTGTTCTCTCATGACAACGCACTAACCTTTTTTTTTCCGCTACAACACTCGCTAGTTATTACACTTATACCCTTATGAACTGAAGCAGACAAAAGTTACTGTCTTCTGCTTCCATTAACTTGTGGACTGATCAAACCTGCAGCTACAAGAAGGCCATTGTATTTTTCTTCTTTTAGCCTTTGTGGTTAACAGGCTAAAATCCAGAGAGGCAACAAGAGAAGACAAAATCTTGCTCCCATCCTATGATTCCTTGCTTGTCAGTTGTATTTAAGCCCCGAAGGTAGTATCGCTTTCTTAAAAAATCTAAAGAGTTGGAACGCACCCTACAAGTGTAGCAAAGGCCAAAAACGGCACAAAGCTCACGGTTGCACGGGCAGCCGGTCTACAACTCTACATAAAAGTGACTAAACAAATCAGCCACCACCGAAAACAGAGAGAGAGATAGAGAGAGAGCCTGAAAAGATGTATACAGAAGAAACAAGAGACTGCACAAGATACCAACACTGGAATGCAACGAAGAACCAACATGGCAAAACCACCCCGAAACACCATGGAGTTCACCAACCTATCAAGAAACCACAATGTCAAAGCAGGAGTAGTTCACAACCCAAAGCAAATGCAAGATAGCAAAACGGATCTCAGAACATCACAGGCAGAACAACACAACTACTCCGTAGAATTTAGTGCAGAATAACCAGCATACCATCTCATTTCCTCATTAACCAGGTCCAAGAGTGCAGCAAAATACCACCACAACCAAAAAGCGAAGCAGAGTCAGCCAAATGGTGAGGACCCTCCAGGTCGACCGGAACCAGAACCTACTTACATCTTCCCTACTAGCGTTGTCTCAGAACCACAAAACACGGTTAACGGCTGCTCCCAGGCGTTCGACGAAGCCACGTTTCCTTCCATGCTGGTTATTCGCGTCACGGACCCAACCTTCACTCAAAGGCCCACTGGTTCTCCTTCCGCACTTCCTCCTCCTCCTCCGGGGTGAAGTCGTTGGTGATGTTGAAGGTCTTGCGGATCTCCTCTGGAGTCTTGCCCTTGATCATGTCGGCGACCGTCTGACAGGTCAGGTCCAGCAGCCCCTTGATGTCCAGGTAGTTCGCAGCCTGTCCAAGCAAATAAAAGCAATCAAGGTCAGGCATCACATATAAAAACAGGAACACCATCTACAGTACATAAGTTCATCAACTACAGCAGATATAGCTTCTGTTCATATTTAGACAATACAGTAGCAATATATCATATTTAAGCAAGACAGAGCTTCAGTTCATATCATGGTGAGCAAAGCAAACGTTCATAACTAAGAAAGACGGTAGCAATATAGCATGGTGAGGCAGCAAAAACTCATATTTAAACTAGACAGTGTCAAGTACTACCATGGTTACGTTGTACATGATGGTACCAAGGACAAACAGAACTGCCATATACATGTACACACAGACGGACAACAATACATGGAAACAAGGTGGATAACACAAAACAACTATTTACAATAGCCTACCAACTAGCAGCAGTAAAGGTCAGGCACATACTTTAACAGATAAAGAACAGGAGCATCACATACAGCAGATTATTGCAACAGGCACATAATGAAAGAATTTGCAGTTCATATTTAAGCGAGACAGTTGCAATAAATCAAGTAAGCAAACTTCATGCTTAAGAAAGAAAGTAGCAATACTCTGTCCCCAAATAGATGGCATAATAAATTGATGCTTAAGATTTTGCAAGTCCTAATAAATTCATGCTTAAGAAAGATAGTAGTACTCTAGCAATACTTGAATTCATGCTTACGATATCTAACTTAATGCTTAAGATTTTGCAAGTCTTCAACAAAAATATGAAGATAAATAATAATATCAGACCAATATCAATATATCCACCATTAGATATTAGATATATTTTAATCTATTTATTCAATACTAAATTTGTTGATATTTTCTTCTATATATTTGGTCAAACTTAGAAAGAAATGACTTTTTGACTATATATTTGTGGATAGAGGGATTATGTCTAAGGTTGTGCTACTAGAGACAAGAACACAACTGTCATAGTATATTACAAATTTACACAGTTGGATACAAATACAGCGCGCACGAATTAAAATTCAGCAAGGTGCACAACCCAGAACAACTATTTACAACAAACCTACCAACTATTGAGCAGTAAAGGAAGACATATTATGCTCCCTCCTCCTGAATTGGTTAGACAACTCATTTGGGACAGAGGTAATATTATATACATTAGTGTACATAAAACGATGTGATACACATACTACAAAGCTAAACAAAAATTAATCAACCACAGTAGCACTCTAACGTGTCCATGTACAAGACTTGCGAAGGTACTAATCCCCAAGAAAGAACACCACAAAGCAACAAATAAACATCACATGCTTTACAGCCTGATGGAGGTCAGATACTGAATAGTTTAACAGACAGATTCTAGTAGCATTCTTGTCAGATCAGGCAACAAGCTTTGAATAGTAATGCCACTGACGCCCCGACAAGGCCACCACAAAGCAACAACTAGGACCATACTAATATCTTATTACTGGCTTGCAGACCACCACAAAGCAACCTACCTAACACTAGCAAGTCAGGTGACTAAGATTCCTAGTACTCCCTCCGTCCCAAAATTCTTGTTTTAGATTTGTCTAAATACGGATGTACCAAGTCACGTTTTAGTATTAGATACATCCGCATCTGCATAAATCTAAGCATGAAATTTTAGACGAAAGATTACATTTAACATGCAATGCAGATAATCATTTTTTTTTCTCACAGTACTGTTCCCAAGTAATAAACAAAATAACTGAGTAATCCAAATGAGGAAACAGAAAACAGCTGGCCGCAACAACATAGCATGCCTTCACTTATACGGAAATTTATAGCAGCCATCATTTATTATCAGAAACAGATCATGCTAAAGATACATAATTCCAGAATTGCAGTGTTACATCTAAACAGCAGGCAACTAAATGCTATTTATCAGGGACTAAATCATGAAACAAAACGGAACACAGAAAAATTACCATCATCACTGAAAGTAGAACAGCCAACAACTAAATCATACAAACATCAGATACTTAATATCATCAAAACGCTCATCACATAACAGTTGTTACATCCATAGATTGCATAAATATGACAAAATAACCTAAATGGAAAACCTAAAAATATACAGTACGGCAATAATCCCCCTTTTTTCTTGCAAAAAACTACACACTTTAGATCTCCAATATAACGGATGAACAGAACCCGCATTGCCTCCCATTTCGTAACCCAACAACGACGCAAAACCCTAAACCCTAGAACCACGAACTGGTGTCCACAATCGAACCACGAACCTAAACAGCAATCACATCTAAACAGCCGGAACGCTGGACCTCGACGAGTAAACACAAGGAGGAGCGCCAGAAGGGGAGGGGATCGGAAGTGTCGCTCACCAGGATGAGGTCGAAGAGAGTCGCCTGCTCGACCTTGACGAAGTCGGTGTCGAAGGCCTTGAGCTTCTCCTCGTCGGGCTTGACGGCGGTGGCGGTGCCGGTGGAGTCGGCGGCGGCGGCGTCGTCCGCCTTGGGGGCGTGCTGCGTGCAGTACTCGATGACCTTTGGAGAGGATCTTGGCGGTGACGTTGGGGAGCGGGATGATGTTGTCGGCGCAGCCGTCCTCCACCATGTGCTTGATGGTCTGCGACGCCATGGCCACCGACACCTCCACCTCGAAGTCCTCGCCGTCGGAGCTCTTGAGCGTGAGCTTCTTCGCCGCCGCCGATGCCGCCATTGGTCCGATCGCCGGGGAGGTGAGGGGGAGCGAGGGTTTTGGTGGTGGTGCGCGGCGGGAACCCCTCGGCGCGGAGGCGAGGGGGGGGGGGGGTGGGGTGGAAGGGACGGGAGGGGAAGGGGGGCGCCTTTTATTTCCGGCGTCGCAGAGAGGAATGCTCTAGAACCGGGGCCGTTGGGGTTTCTGGGCCCGAAACTCTGGGCCTTGGAGATGTGGCGGGCTTTCTGGGCTGTGGCCCTTTTGATGTCTCTCTTCGTTAAAATAAAAAACCCGCTGAGCATTTCTCTCTCGAAAGGAAAAAACAAGTAATCACTTGGATTTCAGAGGATGCTGCAGAGAAACTTTCCAACTTTTGTGTGACTTTTGATTCTTCAAATGGATTCCAAATACTGATACGCTACCTCCAAGAATATGTTTCAGTGCACGTGAGAAGTAAGAGCATCTCCAACAGGCCGCGCTAAATTATTTTTTCAGCGCCAAAATAGCCTTTTTTAGCGCGCAGGAGGACGCTTGCTCCAGCAGGCACTGCAAAATATGGCGCGCCGCTATAGCTCCAGCAGCCGCGCTATAATCCAGCGCGTGAGCAGCTCGGCGTTTGGCAAATATGAACAACACATATCAATTTGACAATATGATGATTTTTCAAACATAATAAACAAGTGTGCAAAATAATGAGTGGGAAGCGAACGAACTAGCTCATCTTTGTGCTAAACAATGTAACTCCTCTAGACGTCGGTGTATTTGGATCAACTATGTTCCGACCTTCCTCACGGCCTGTATGATGAAGGATTGTAAGAGCATTACTAGTAGAACCCTCAAACTCTCAAACCCTTATAGCAGTTTTAAGGGTTGAGAAGTGCCAGTTTTTGACACTTTTAAGTGTTGAAAAACAGGGGCAAAGACTAGAACCCTCAAACCCAACCCTTAAACTGCTTTAAGGGTTGGATTTGAGGGTTATAATCTTGCCTCAACAAACCTTTAAAATGTCATTTCATATATCACACATTTCATCACTTTCGGAGGAGGCGTCGGCGGCCGGCTGAGGGCAGAGAGGCGCTTGGGCAGCGGGAGGGCGGCCGGGCAGGCGGGAGGGCAGCCGTGAGGCGGTGGCCAGGCGTGGCTTGGGCAACTTTGGGCGGCCGGCAGCGCTCCTCGATCGGCTCCTCGATCTTGGCTCTGGGGCCGGTCAGGCGGGAGGGAGGCGGAGGGTGGTCGGCCACATGACGCAGGGAGGCGGGAGAGACGCCGGGGAGGAGGAGGTGCGTGCCAGGCGGGGTGAGGCGGTCTGTGTGTGGCGAGGCGAGGCGGTCTGTGGGGCAGGGCCGGAGGCGGAGGGCGGCCGGGATGGAGCACTGAGGCGGCGCGGCCGGAGGCCGGAGGCGGCAGGCCGGATCCGGGAGGAGATGAAACTCCCTCCCGCGTCGTTAAGCGAGGAACCGGTCGGGGAGGGTTTGGGCTGGCCAACCCCTGTTTCTAAGGCTTTGAAGGAGAATAGGGGTTGAGCCTCTAAAAAAATTTGAGGGTTTAAGGGTTAAGGGGTTCTATTCTTTGGGAATTTTTTGTCTCAACCCGTAAAAAAGCGGTTATTTTTTAGGGTTTGAGGGTTTAGGGATACTACTATAAATGCTCTAATCCCGCTGGTTAAATTAATAAAGCTCTTGATTCTCAAAAAAAAAGCAACATAGCATAGTTCAATTGCATGGCATAGTTCAAAATCACCCAACCAAGTTCATGACAAATAAAAGTTCACACAAACAAATGTCACATCATCTACTCCTCATCTTCCTCCTCTTTTGAAGACGATTCTTCCTCCTCTTCTCCATTTTCAAGCGCCTCATCATCATCGGGAGCTCGGACAGTGTTCGCACCATCTCCAACAGCGTCATGCGAAGGCATGTGAGGCACACCAGAAGCCATGCGTCCACCCATGTCACTCGGAGGTGCTCCCATGTGTTGGAAATATGCCCTAGAGGCAATAATAAATTAGTTATTATTATATTTCCTTGTTCATGATAATCGCTTATTATTCATGCTATAATTGTATTGACCGGAAACCGTAATACATGTGTGGATACATAGACAACACCATGTCCCTAGTAAGCCCCTAGTTGACTAGCTCGTTGATCAATAGATGGTTACAGTTTCCTGATCATGGACATTGGATGTCGTTGATAACGGGATCACATCATTAGGAGAATGATGTGATGGACAAGACCCAATCCTAAGCCTAGCACAAAGATCGTAGTTCGTATGCTAAAGCGTTTCTAATGTCAAGTATCATTTCCTTAGACCATGAGATTGTGCAACCCCCGGATACCGTAGGAATGCTTTGGGTGTACCAAAGCGTCACAACGTAATCGGTGGCTATAAAGGTGCATTACGGTATCTCCGAAAGTGTCTGCATTGGGTTGTACGAATCAAGGCTGGGATTTGTCACTCCGGTTGACGGAGAGGTATCTCTGGGCCCACTCGGTAGGACATCATCATAATGTGCACAATGTGACCAAGGGGTTGATCACGGGATGATGTGTTACGGAACGAGTAAAGAGACTTCTGCGTGCAACGAGATTGAACAAGGTATCGGGATACTGACGATCGAATCTCGGGCAAGTACAATACCGCTAGACAAAGGGAATTGTATCACGGGATTGATTGAGTCCTTGACATCGTGGTTCATCCGATGAGATCATCGTGGAACATGTGGAGCCAACATGGGTATCCAGATCCGCTGTTGGTTATTGACGGAGAACGTCTCGGTCATGTCTGCATGATTCGAACCGTAGGGTCTACACATAAGGTTCGATGGCGCTAGGGTTATAAGGGAAGTTTGTATGTGGTTACCGAATGTTGTTGAGTCCCAGATGAGATCCCTGACGTCACGAGGAGTTCCGGAATGGTCCGGAGGTCAAGATTTATATATGGGAAGTCCTATTTTGGTCACCGAAAAAGTTTCGGGTTTTATCGGTAACGTACCGGGACCACCGGGAGGGTCCCGGGGGTCCACCAAGTGGGGCTACCATCCCCGGAGGGCTGCATGGGCCATGTTTGGGAGGGGACCAGCCCGGTGGTGGGCTGGTGCGCCCCACAAGGCCCAAAGGCGCGAGGGAAGAGTGGGAGGGCAAACCCTAGAGGCGAGATGGGCCTTAAGGCCACCACAGGTGCGCCTCCCTCTCTTCCCCTTTGGTCGCCTCCCGAGATGGGATCTGGGGCTGCCCGCGACCCTGGGAGGGAACCCTATAGGGGGCGCAGCCCCCTCCCCTTCCCCTATAAATAGTAGAGGTGTTGGGGCTGCCCAACACATGAGTTTTTCCCCTCTTGGCGCAGCCTTACCTCTCTCCCTTCTCCTCTCCCGATTGCTTGGCAAAGCCTGCAGGAGATTGCCACGCTCCTCCACCATCACTGCACGCCGTTGTGCTGCTGGTGGAGTCTTCCTCAACCTCTCCCTCTCTCCTTGCTGGATCAAGGCGTGGGAGGCGTCACCGGCTGTACGTGTGTTGAACAGCGGAGGTGCCGTCCGTTCGGCACTAGGATCTCCGGTGATTTGGATCACAGCAATCGACTCCTTCAACCCCGTTCTCTTGAACGCTTGCTTAGCGATCTACAAGGGTATGTAGATGCACTCTCCTTCCCCTCGTTGCTGGTTTCTCCATAGATAGATCTTGGTGACACGTAGGAAAATTTTGAATTTCTGCTACGTACCCCAACACCATGCCTCCCATGAGAGACACAAAACTCATACCTCCCATGGTAGCTCCAAAGCCACCCATGCTTCCCGTATCCCATGCCCCCGAAGCCTCCAATGGTAGCTCCCATGCCGCCCATGCCTCCCATGGCCATGGATCTTTTTGGACCAACACTTCATCACGGGAAAGAAGATTGATGAACTCCTTTTGCCTATCATCTAAGGTAGATGTGTACATGAAGAACAAGTACTTCTCCCATTTCAATAATCGAGCTCGTTCCTCCATGATCAATTTCTTGTCCTCCAATATCACCTTCCTCTCCTCGGTCGCCACCTCCACTCCTCGGCCGCCAACCTCCTCTCCTCGGCCACCGCATCTTGGCTCCTTGCCATCCTCCTCGCCTTGTTTGCTTTCTTTCTTGCCTTCACAATAGTTTCCATAGCATTTTTTAACTCATCATCTCCTTTCTTCTTCTTCTTTTCCTTTGCTTCTTTCTTACCTCCATTTGGTCTTTTAGGCTTGGAGTAGGCAACCGAGTTTGGTGTAGGGATCCTCTTACCGTCATCACTTGATGCCTCCTCCTCATCATCATCATCATCCAAATCAATAGTTGCCTTGTTTTTCTTGCTCTCCTCTCGGTCATCACGGGCCTTCCATTTCTCTTCATCCTTCAACACTTCAAAGCAATGGGGCAACACAATTGTTCTTCCTTTATTGACCTTGCCTTTCTTGGTCTTCTTCTCTTCTCCTCGAAATAAGTTGTGTGCAATAGTGAGATACAAACGAAAGAACAAGTTAGCACTTGAAACACCCAATATGAAGCATGAACATGGAACATAAAGAAATGGCAATTTACCCTATCTCTATCATTAGTGCCACTTGGGTTTATCGTGTCAACCGACTTCATTGCCGCCGCCCACCTTTGACGATCTTTGTTGATTGTCGACCATCGAGAGCGAAGAGATCTATCGATGCGCTCAGTTTCACTCATGTTGTGTGTATCAAAGAACTCCTTCATCCGGACCCAATATGTATCTTTACTTTGGTCCCCTCCAAACGTTGGCATCCATAGACACGTGCAACTATGTATTGCATATTAAGACGTCTTCTTCAATGGTGTAGTTGCCCGCTCTTCCTTTCGGTGCATCGACGATGCCCTCACCATCCTCATCCACTTCATACTCATGATCATCTCCATGCACTTCATTGGTTTGAGACCAATGAGATTTGTTGGAGCCAACCCATAGTTGACATGATAGAAGAAAAACTAAATCAAGTTATCCATACGTATACATTTATCTAAAAACAACAACAAAAAATGAGGGCAAAATTGACTATTTATTATACCTTGTGGGCATTTCATCAAACACCTTGTGCGCATCCCTCGGCACAACAAATTGCGAGCTCTCCGGTGCTTCGGTCGGTGGAGGCGTGGCCGGACACCCTGCAAGTTTCTTCTTCGACCGCCTAGAAGAGCCGTCCGCTTTGTTCTTCTTTCAGGACGCCGTTGGCGCCGCCGCCGCTTGGAGACGGAGGCCCGTGGCTTCACGGCAGGCGGCGGTGCGACGACGCCCTGCGAGGTCGTCTATGGCGCCATGAAAAGGCCGCGCGTGAGACCGCTGCTTGGAGGAGGAGGGGCGCCGACGACGAAGCCGAAGCTCAACCCCGCGCTAGGTGTAAGGGCATATTTATCCCGTAAGTGTTTTGGTGATTGATGACGATACTTTTGCGGACTAATCATTTGCTTTGAGTTCCTCAGATGGTTCATCTCTAGGCTCGAGACGATTCGGTGCCCCTCGGATACTATTGAAGGCAGCGGCGCCCCTCGTTTCTTTTTGGTGGATTTGAGTCGTAGGGAGAGCCGTTACTATTAAGAGGGGTCCGCGTCGGAAAGGTTTGGGCGGAATCAACACGTACACATGTCCCTCCTTTCCTTGCTTTTTGGAGCTTCCCTTCGTTATCTTGGTTGTGCGGAAATCGGCAACTATCTTTCTTGTACTTGCGGTAGTACCGCAGAAGTGCTGTGATAATACCGCATTGGTATACGGTAGTACCGCTCATTTGAGCGGTAGTACCGCAACTCGAGGCCTTGTGCAGCTCCGATGCGGTAGTAGCGCGGATGTAATTTTTACATCCGCGCCAACACCAGTAATACCGCTCATCTGCTGGTAGTACCGCGAGTGGTAATGATAGTACCGCTCTCTTGGAGCCGTAGTACCGTGGCCCTCATATCGATACCGTTAACGTCCACGGTGGTAGGAGCGGATGTAATTTTTTACATCCGTGCCTTCACGGTATGATACCGCACCTCGGTAGGCGGTACTACCGCGTCGGATTTTCGCCTTCGGATTACATTTCAGCGGAAGTTGGCACGGATGTAATTTATTTCATCCGCGCCCTTGGTGCCGTGACTCTCACGCCTTGCGGTAGTACCGCCAAGTGGGAGCAATGATGCAGCGCGTGATAATCTGCCTTATAGTCGAGGCTAGTTCCGGCCTGTCTTTGCCAGGTAATCTGGTGGTCCGCGTGATGAGTACCCAGCGCAACCTCGCGGTAATCTGCGCTACCGAGCGGTAGTACCCGGCGGCGTCGTGAGCTGAACATGTGGATAACGGTTGGGTTTTTCCACGACTATATAAGGGCGTCTTCTACCTCTAGTTGACCACCTTTTCACTCTCTAAGCTCCATTATTGCTCCAAGCTCCATTTTGGCCCGATCTCTCTCCTAGCCAATCAAACTTGTTGATTTACTCGGGATTGGGTGACAAGGGTCCGATCTACACTTCCACCACAAGATATTTGATTCCCCCACTTATCCCTTGCGGATCTTGTTACTCTTGGGTGTTTGAGCATCCTAGGCGGTTGAGGTCACCGTGAAGCCATATTCCATTGTGGTGAAGCTTCGTGATGTTGTTGGGAGCCTCCAATTAAGTTGTGGAGATTGCCCCAACCTTGTTTGTAAAGGTTGATCGCCGCCTTCAAGGGCACCAATAGTGGAATCACGGCTCTTGCACTGTCTTGAGGCGTGAGGAGATTACAGTGGCCCTAGTGGCTTCTTGGGAGCATTGTGCCTCCACACCGCTCTAACGGAGGCGTACTTCCCCTCAAAAGGAAGGAACTTGGTAACACATCCTCGCCTCCACCGGCTCCACTCTTGGTTATCTTATCCCTTTACTTGTGCAAGCTTTATTGTGTTCCTATCTTTGCTTGCTCTTGTGCTTGTGTTGTTTGCATCATATAGGTTGTCCACCTAGTTGCACATCTAGACAACCTTTATTATTGCAAAGTTTACATTGGTAAAGAAAAAGATTAAAAATTGTTACTTGCCTATTCACCCCCCCCCCTCTAGTCAACTATATCGGTCCTTTCAATTGGTATCAGAGCCTCGTCTCTTTTTAAGGACTTTACCGTCCGAAGAGGATGGTTGAAGTCGTGGATGATGTGGGGGAGCACTCCGGTGCGAATCCGATATCATCCACGGGAGATGGGGGTACCTCGATCTCTCGTGAGGAATTCAATGTGGCGTTGGACACATTGAAAAACTCCATGACGACCGAGGTCAAGGACATGTTTAAGGAATTCCTAGAAGGGCTTAAACTTTCCACCGCACCCGTGAAAGTGGGTGATCCCGCCAACACGGGAGCGGATGCTAACTCCGATAAGGGGGAAGCTACTAGTGAGAAATCCCCCTCGTCTAGTGGTAAGAATGGCACCGGCATCTTTGCCCATGTGCAACCTCCCGTTTATGGTGGACTGATTCCTTCCACTCATTTGAATCATGCCGGTCCACCACCTAAGATTGATAAAAAGGAGGATTTTGATTCTTGGGTTTATCGTTTTAAGCGTCATTTAAATCATGTGAACACTAACCTTTGGAGAATCATTGAAGAAGGTTTCTATCCGCATGATCCGAGCAACTTTTCTCCAAGAGAGGTCGTGGACCATCAATTCAATGAGAATGCTCTCTTCATCATCCAAGAAGCAATCCTTCGAAGACCTCCCTCATCTCGGCCTTACACCCTTGCCAAAGATGCTTGGCTCAAGGTGGTTTCCCTTTATCGAGGAAGTGCAAGCATTCAGCGCTCCAATTATGAAGTGGTCCAAGATGAAGCCGATGAGTTTGCAATGAAAGAAGAAGAAGAACCTCGTGAGCTCTATCGGAGAGTAACCAAGCTTGCTGTCTCTCTCCGGGATCATGGAAGTAAGGACACGGATGACAAGCTGGATCAAGCGCCAAATTCCTCAAGGCAATGATGCCCTACCACAAAGCCATGTCCTCCGTCATCCGTCAACGCCTTGAACTTCCACACCTGTCCTCAAGTGATGTGTTGGATGAGTTTGTGGCTATGAGCATATTGGACAAGACCGCCGACAATGCGGTGCTTCGCTCCCAAAGAGCAAAGAAGCCCAACCTAGCCTTGAAGGCCAAGATGTGTGTTGAAGAAGATGGAGAGGAGGACGAAGAAGAGTGCAACCTCGAAGATACAAAGTATGACTATCATGAACACATGGCCCTTGCTTCAAGGCAATTTTGGAGCAAGAAGAACTTCGAGGCCCAACTTCAACAAGAGCAACTCAAGTGGCACTAAGGTCAATCAACGAGTGAGGACTTGTTTCAATTGTGGCAATGTGAGTCATTTTGTTGCGGAGTGCCCTTATGAGAAGAGGGAAGACAATGGTGGCAAGCTCATCCGTAAGGACAAGGCCAAGTCTTTCCCAAACAAGAGCAATTTTACCAAGAAGGCTCCTCACAAAGCTTTGGTGGTTCAAGAAGAGTACAATGAGGATGATGATGATGACGAAGATGGTGAGTCGGTGGCCATGGCCTCCGTTGCCATTGCATCAACTCCTAGGGTGTCTCTCTTCGAGTCACCCAATGAAAAACATCACCGCCAAGTGCCTCATGGCCAAAGCCACCAACAAGGTAACCCCCAATATCAAAACTACCATCATCAATCATTCTTCTTTGACGGATTGCATTGATGAACATGAGGGGACTAATGTGGAGGAGAATGAGTTTGAGATATTTATGGGTAAACTCAAGGGCAAATCCAAGAAGCACTTCGTTGCTCTCTTGGAACAACTTAGTGAAGCCAATGTCATGATCGAGGCTCATGAAGAAACCATCTCTAAGATGGAAGGGCATAGTCGTGACTATGCCGATGAGATTCGGATCTTTCCAATGCTCTTGAGGAAGAGCGTGGTCTTCGTTTGGCTCTTGAGGAGTCATACAACGATGATCATGCTAAATTAAAAAAATACCTTGATCATGCTCTTGTTGTGGCTCGTGTGCTTAGCTCCGAGAAGGCAAAGCTTGGAGTTGATCTTGCTAGACTCAATGAGGACTTTGACACTCTCGACAAGGCTCACAAAGTCTTGAAGGGTGCACATGCTAGTCTCAAAGAGTCTCATGATCAACTCCAAGTGATGCTAACCAAGGAGAAAGCCACCTTTCCTCATATGATATTGATTGATAATGCAAATGCTACTAACCCTTGTTGTGAGCATGTGCATCTTGTTGAGGAGAATGCTAAGTTGAAGGAGCAACTTGAAAAGGGCCTTGTCACATGCATACAAGGTGAGAAGAATCTTAACGATCTTTTGAGTAATCAAAAGGAAGTTGTGGACAAGGAGGGATTGGGTTCGCGCCAAGCCCAAGAGCAAGAAGAAGAGTGACAAGACCAAGCAACCTCCTCCTCTCAAGCAAACCTTTGTGAGGGAGGGAGAGGATGCTTCCAAGAAGAAGAAGAACCGTGCCAAGGGTGGCAATGCCAAGAAGGGCAACGTCATTCCCTTTAACATAGCCGGGACTTTAACCCCTCATATGTGTTGTCTTGGTGCTAGTGATGGGCATGTCTATGCTAAATTTGTTGGTTCTTCTTATGAGTACATTGAATGGTCTATTTGGGTTCCTAAGACCCTCGTTACTAACATCAAAGGACCCATTACCAAATGGGTACCTAAAACCAAGCATTGATCTCTTGTAGGGGTTTGCTTAGGTGGGGATCTTGGTTGCTCGATAGTGGAGCAACAAATCATATGACCGGGAGCAAGGACATGGTGGTGGACGTGCAAAGGATCCCATCTATGCCCACCAATGTCGAGTGGGGTGATGCATCACATTCTAAGGTATTGGGTCTCGGCAAGGTTGTCATTTCTCATGATCTTACGATCGAGAAAGTCATGCTTGTCGAGTCCCTTGCATACAATTTGCTTTCCGTTCGTCAACTTGCAATCATGGGTTTTGCTACCTTCTTTGACATTGATACCGTGGCCCTCTTGTGGAGCAAGACTCTTAAAGTAGCCTTTGTTGGGCATGTCGAGAACGGTCTCTATGTGATTAACTTTTCGGAGCGACCCACTAAGACCGCGACATGCCTAATGGCTAAAGTTGGCGTGGGATGGCTTTGGCATCGCCGTTTAGCCCACGTCAATATGAGATCTTTGCAAAGTCTTCTCAAGGGGACCATGTCCGTGGACTAACAAATGTTAGTTTTGCCAAAGACCGTGCTTGCAGTGCTTGTATTGAAGGAAAGCTTCATGAGAAGGCTCACCCTCCCACGACCATCATATACTCAAAGAGACCCTTGGAGCTCCTTCACATGGATCTCTTTGGGCCACCTACATTTGATAGTCTTGGAGGTAGAAAGTACTGCTTGGTGATTGTGGATGACTATTCAAGATACACTTGGGTATATTTCTTCAAGAGGAAGAGTGAGACTCAACAAACCGTCATCGACTTTGCAAATGAAGCTCAACGTCAACACAATGCAAATATCTTGACTATAAGAAGTGACATGACACCGAGTTCAAGAACTACACCTTGGATGAGTTTCTTAGTGATGAGGGAATCAAGCATCAATATTCTGCACCATATACCCTCAACAAAATGGTGTTGCGGAGAGAAAGAATCGGACGTTGATGGATGCGGCAAGGACCATGATGGCGGAGTTCAAGTCTCCATACAACTTTTGGGCCGAAGCCATGTCATGCATCCAATCGGCTCTATCTCCGCAAAGGCTTGAACAAGACTCCTTATGAGATACTCACCGGCAACAAGCCCAATCTCAAGTACTTAGGGTGTTGGTGTAAGTGTTTCATTCTCAAGAAAGGTGTTCGTTTGTCTAAATTTGAAGCTAGAGCTCATGAGGGCATATGTGTTGGTTATGCTACAAACTCTCATGCTTACCGTGTCATCAATAAATCAACGGGACTTATTGAGGAGACGTGTAACGTGAAGTTTGATTAGAATAATGGCTCCCAAGTGGAGCAAAGTGGCACTTGTGATGTAGGTGATGAAATTCCTCCCGAGCCATAAGAAGAATGGGAGTTGGTTTTATCCTACCCATTGAGGAACCCCTTGTGGCGAAGGAGAAGGACAATGCTCCACTCAAGTGGAGCCATCACCAACCCAAGGCCCTGCACGCTTAGAAGAACAAAGTGAAGGCCCTCAAACTCATGAACAAGACCAAGGGCAAGATCATGCTCAAGACGATTGTGATACACCAAATGATGCCCAAGGTCAAGTTATCTTCCCCGAGCATGCTCAAGATCATGATCATGCTCAAGATGACGCTCAAGATGATCAAGTGACTCCTCCTCATCTCACCTCCGAGGAAGAATTAGAGCGTCGTGCCGCCAAGATTGCTTCCAAACTTACTACCAAAGGTCATCTCATGGAGAATGTGGTTGGAAGCCTAATGAAAGGCGTAAGCACTCGTAGACAATTGGCAAACTATTGTGAACATCACGCGTTTGTCTCTTGTGTTGAACCCCAAAAGGTCTATGAGGCGCTCAAGACTCGGATTGGCTCAATGCCATGCATGAAGAACTCAACAACTTCGAGTACAACAAGGTGTGGAGGTTGGTGCCAAGGCCATCGGAGAACCACAACGTCATTGGAACCAAGTGGATCTTCAAGAACAAGCAAGATGCTCATGGGAACATCATTCGCAACAAGGCAAGATTGGTGGCACAAGGCTACTCCCAAGTCGAGGGTATCGACTACGGTGAAACCTTTGCTCCGGTTGCTCGTCTTGAATCCATTCGTTTGTTGATTGCTTATGCTTCCCATCACAACTTTAAGTTGCAACAAATGGATGTGAAAAGTGCTTTTCTTAATGGTCCCATTAATGAGTTGGTCTATGTCAAGCAACCCCGGGTTCGAGGACCCCTACTTCCCGGATCATGTGTATCAACTCGATAAGGCACTCTATGGCCTTAAACAAGCCCCACGTATGCGTGGTATGACCACCTTACCGAAGTTGTTACAAGATCGTGGATTTGAAGTAGGGCAAATCGATCCACTCTTTTTACTAAGAAGGTCAATGGGGAGTTGTTTGTATGCCAACTATATGTTGATGATATTATCTTTGGTTCTCCTAACAAAGCTTTCAATGAGGAATTTTCCGCTCTCATGACCTCCAAGTTCAAGATGTCTTCGATGGGAGAGTTGAAGTTCTTCCTCGGTTTCGATATCAAACAAAGAAGAGAAGGAACCTTCATCTACCAAGCCAAATACACTCTAGACATGCTCAAAAGATTCAAGCTAAGTGATGTCAAGACGGCCTCTACACCAATGACCACCAAGTTCCAACTTGAAATTGATCCCAATGGTAAAGCGGTGGATCATAACGTATATCGCTCCATGATTGGATCCTTGCTTTACCTTTGTGCATCTAGACCAGGATATCATGTTGAGTGTGGGAATGTGTGCACGGTTTCAAGCGACCTTTGAAGGAAAGTCACTATGTGGCGGTCAGCGAATCTTCGATATTTGGCTCATACCCCAAACTTTGGCTTATGGTACCCAAGAGGAGCAAACTTCAAGCTTGAAGGTTTCACAGATTCGATTGGGCGGAGACAAAGTGGATAGGAAGTCCACTTCGGAGGGTGCCAATTTCTTGGTTGCTCCTTGGTAAGTTGGTCTTCCAAGAAGCAAAGTTGTGTGTCTCTCTCGTCCATAAAGCGGAATATGTGGCGGCCGGTAGTTGTTGTGCACAACTCCTATGGATGAGGCAAACTTTAAAGGAGATGCGGTGTCATTTGTGACAAAGTGCCTCTTTGGTGTGATAATGAAAGTGCCATCAAGATTTCTCTCAACCTTGGTGCAACACTTCAAGGCGAAGCACATCGAGATTCGGTATCATTTCATCCGGGATCACATTAGGCGAGGGAGATCGAGCTCAAGTATGTCAACACTCGGGATAACCTTGCGGATATATTCACGAAGCCCTTAGATGAAGCGAGATTTCGCGAGTTAAGGCATGAGCTAAATATCATCGATTTGAGCAATGTGACTTGAGCCCATGCACTCCCCACCTCACTCAACTTGGTGTCTAGTTTAGGTGTAGGCATGAACATAGGGGAGTGTTGTTCTCTCAATGAACTCTTCCTCCCCCATTATGCGTAAATCGATCACCTCTTTCACATTAACCATTTTTTATGGTACTTGTGTTCCAAAGACGAGTTTTGGTCATGGGCCCAAGGATAATTCTTGGCGGGTGCCATACCATCCAACTCAAACATAGGTGGCTTGACCCACCGCCTCTCTCCTTGAGAGGCCTTGTAAACAGGTGGTTTCTTGTTGTCTCTTGCCTCTGGTTTGTGCTTGTTCGTGTGGTTTCTTGTGTGTGTTTAGTTCCCTTGCAAAGGCCCTTTTTCTCGCTTTTGAAACTTGCGGTGACTTGAGCTCACGGTACTACCGCAGCATGCCACGGTACTACATCATGACATGCCACGGTACTCATGACATGCCGCAGTACTACCGCTTACGGAGCACGGTACTACCGCGACCTCACAGCAGTAATTTTTCTGCCGCTCGGTTGAGCCAGTACTATCGCCTCGATGCGGAACTTCCGCCCGGCGGTACTACGCGATGATACGCTGTACTACCGCATGACAGTTGAGGGCGTGGGGATAAGGACGGCGGGGGAGTTCTTTCTCCCCATACCCATTATGATCCCCTCCCACGCCGCTGTTTCTCTCCCTTGCTCAAGAAACGGAACCGGCGTCCTTCGCGGATCTCCTCCATCGGCCGCCCTCCCGTGATTCCGACCGGTGGGATCGTTCCCCACCGCGTGCTCTCGCTATGGACCCAGGTTTTTTCCCCAACTCCCTCTCCTGTTGATGGTGTTTAGTGTTTCTAGGTTTTGGGGGAGGCTTGTGTGTTCTTGAGATTGATAGGCTTAATCTCTGCAAGAATAGGATGAAGGAGTGTGGTATTCCATACGATTTATATGTGTATTGTTGTCATGCGCTAGATCTGATCACTGTATTACCACCATTGTTTCGCGGTTCTTTTCAGATTCAAATCGCTAGTGGAATCTGCTGCGACGCGGTACTACCGCCCGGATGGCGCGGTACTACCGCTCGAGCAGTACTACCGCCCTGGTGCGGTACTACCCGGCGCTTCTGTCTTGACACTAAAATTTTACTTCCGCTCCAACCACGGTACTACCGTGACCTTGCATGGTACTACCGCGTTTGGAGCAGTACTAATGTTTTAATGCCGCAGGCAGTGGCAGTCCTACCATGGCTCACACCTATCGCATGCCAATTTTCTCTTATGTCTCCTATGTGTTTCTTGTGCTTCTTCTTGGCCTTTGCATTGATTCTCTTTGCGTCTTTTGTGCTTTGAGTGTGTGTATCGGTGGTGGCTCTCGCCGGTCCAATCCTAGTCGTGACCTTTGGCTCCAAGCGTCTGCGTAACCCCGGTGAAGCACCGGAGGGCTCCTCCTGCGCCCCAAGCGCCATGTCAAGACTACTGACTAGCAAGCACAAGGAACCTGCTAAGGGCATGGACGAGATACCCCAATCTGAGTATATCCGTCTCGGGCAACTCCACCCGTATGTGCACCCTCGTTCCTCTGTCGAGGCTGTGAGCTGTTTTGGAACAAGCGGCGGACTAACATCTATCTGGATGTCATCAAGAACAAGCGAGAATACCTATGTGGATGTGAAATGGATTGATATGCATCACATGAGGAAGGACCAGTTCCGTAATTACTTTGGAGAGGCTACGGACTTGATAGAGCAATTTGGTATTGAGCATGTGATATCTTTTCACCGTGACTATGACCACGAGATCATCTGCCGGTTCTTTGCCTCCGTATACTTTCACTCCAATGAGGAGCGGAGGATGTCCTGGATGTCCAATGGCCGTATCTTTATGCGCTACACGGAAGGAGTTCATGGATTTGCTTCACGTTCGGATGACGGGCTCGACTCTCCGGTGGGTGTTCGCCCCATGCTAATCCTGAATCTGCTAACAAGGACAAGCTTCAGCCATACTATGTTGAGAAGGCGCTTCCCAATGGCAAGGCGGGGTTTGTGCTCAACTCCTTCTGGATATCATGTATCGCATCTTCCGCAATTCCTTATTCCCTCGCATTGGTGACAAGGACAAGGTTCATGCCTATATGGTGGATATGATGCTCATTTGCGAGGAGACTTCGTGTGTCTCGAGACTCAGCCACTTGATGTCTCACACATCATGTGGAGTGAGCTTCGGTTTGCGGTGTTCAACCGCAAGGTTCCCATCTATGGGCCCTATCTGTTTCTGCTGATCTCGCAGACTTGGGAGAAGATGTTCCCTAGTGATGAGTTTCTTGCTCCCGACTAGATTCTCCATGAACCCATCTGTCTCCGTGTCAAGCCCAAGCTGGCCAACACTACTACTCGTCTTTGGCGTCTGCCGCTAGGGCTGCTTTGTTGATGAGGAGGATCTTTGGCGCTAGGGATGATCTTTGAGGCCGTCTTTGCTAGGCCTTGGTGTTCCTCTATGCCTTCGTGGGCCAAGAAGGCTGAAGGACAAGATGAAGACTCTCTTACGTATGCAAGCCAAGGCGTCTGAGGACTCACGTGGCGTCCAAGGAGAGTCGTCGCCGGACGGGAAGATCTTGCAGCTCTATGGTGAGGATGTGTGCAGGCGGGTGCGAGGCGCATCACTCCAGAGGCCGAGTGGATGGAGAAGCAAGGCTACAGGTGGACTGATTACGAGGAGGACGTCGAGGAGTCCATCCTATTTGCCGAGGAGTCCGGCGAGAGGGTTGGGATGAGTTCCACTGTTGCTTGAGCCATCGCTTGTGTGTAGGTGTCCTCTACGCCTTTTGGCGTCTCGATGCCAAAGGGGAAGAGTGTAGGATTCTTGAGTCTTATGTCGCGTTCGCGTTTGGTGTGTTTATTGCGTCCTCGTTTGAACCTCGTTTAGTTGCTTTCCCTTCATATGGTGTAAGACATATGCACTCTATCTATCTTAGCAAGCTTGTGTTATTTAGTTGCTATATGTTGCTTAGATGATATTCTTGAACCTTTGTCTCTAAAATATAGGGGAGTGGTGATCCTAGTACGTGTGCTATGCAGTCCAAAGCATTCATCCAGTACACACATCTAGGGGAGCCCGTCTATATTTTGGAGAGGAGGGTTTGCCCTTGCTTTATATTATTGTATCCTTGTGCAAATCCGTATTGTCATCAATCCACCAAAAGGGGGAGATTGTAAGGGCATATTTATCCCGTAAGTGTTTTGGTGATTGATGGCGATACTTTATGCGGACTAATCGTTTGCTTTGAGTTCCTCGGATGGTTCATCTCTAGGCTCGAGGCGATTCGGTGCCCTCGGAGACTATTGAAGACGGCGTCGTCCTCGTTTCTTTTGGTGGATTTGAGTCGTAGGAGAGCCGTACTATTAAGAGGGGTCAGCGTCGGAAAGGTTTGGGCGGAATCAACACGTACACATGTCCCTCCTTTCCTTGCTTTTTGGAGCTTCCCTTCGTTATCTTGGTTGTGCGGAAATCTGGCAACTACTGTTGTACTTGCGATAGTACCGCAAGTGCACGCGGTAGTACCGCTGGGCGCCACGGTAGTACCGCTCGGCTGGAAGCGGTAGTACCGCAGCTCGAGCCTTGTGCAGCTCGATGCGGTAGTAGGCGCGGATGTAATTTTTACATCCGCACCAACACCTGGTAGTACCGGCCATCATCTGCTGCGGTGATAATGAGTGGTAACGGTTAGTACCGCTCTCTTGGAGCCGTAGTACCGTGGCCCTCATATCGATGCCGTTGCGTCCACGGTAGTAGGAAGCGGATGTAATTTTTTACATCCGCGCCTTCACGGTAGTACCGCACCTCGGGCGCGGTAGTACCGCGTCGGGTTTTCACCGGATTACATTTCGGTGAAGTTAGCACGGATGTAATTTATTTCATCTACGCCTTCCCAGTGCCGTGATTCTCACGCCTTGCGGTAGTACCGCCAAGTGGGAACGATAGTGCAGCGAGCGGTAGTAATCGCCTTATAGTCAGGCTAGTTCCGGCTGTCTTCTTTGCCATGATAGTACCGTGGTCCGCCGCTGGTAGTACCCATGCCAGCAACCTCATAATAATACGCGCCCGAGGAATGATAGTACCGCAGCGTCGTGAGCTGAACATGTGGAGTAACGGTTGGGTTTTCCCACGACTATATAAGGGCGTCTTCTACCTCTAGTTGACCACCTCTTCACTCTCTAAGCTCCATTATTGCTCCAAGCTCCATTTTGGCCGATCTCTCTCCCTAGCCAATCAAACTTGTTGACTTACTCGGGATTGGGTGACAAGGGTCCGATCTACACTTCCACCACAAGATATTTGATTCCCCCACTTATCCCTTGCGGATCTTGTTACTCTTGGGTGTTTGAGCATCCTAGGCGGTTGAGGTCACCGTGAAGCCATATTCCATTGTGGTGAAGCTTACGTGGTGTTGTTGGGAGCCTCCAATTAAGTTGTGGAGATTGCCCCAACCTTGTTTGTAAAGGTTCGTCGCCGCCTTCAAGGGCACCAATAGTGGAATCACGGCTCTTGCATTGTCTTGGCGTGAGGAGATTCTGGTGGCCCTAGTGGCTTCTTGGGGAGCATTGTGCCTCCACACCGCTCTAACGGAGACGTACTTCCCCTCAAAAGGAAGGAACTTCGGTAACACATCCTCGTCTCCACCGGCTCCACTCTTGGTTATCTTATCCCTTTACTTGTGCAAGCTTTATTGTGTTCCTATCTTTGCTTGCTCTTGTGCTTGTGTTGTTTGCATCATATAGGTTGTCCACCTAGTTGCACATCTAGACAACCTTTATTATTGCAAAGTTTAAATTGGTAAAGAAAAAGATTAAAAATTGTTAGTTGCCTATTCACCCCCCCCCCCTCTAGTCAACTATATCGATCCTTTCACTAGGGTTTGCGGTGCGGCGGAGGGGTCGCGGGTGTAGGGAGGGGTTGCGGGATGTCGACGCGGCCTTCCATCGGTGGAATTTCGCCGGCGGCGCGCAGGGCGGGGCGGCGATGCGAAGATGGGGCGGTAGTTGGTCGCTCGCGCGCAAATCGTTGATGTCCAGCGCGCGGGAGCTGGCGCAGCCGAGTCGAATTAACAAAAAAAGACTACCTCTGAATTTTTTTGGCAAAAGAGACCAGCTAGGCCATGGCGGCAGGCGCGCCAGCAGACACGTGGCACCTGCCGCCACGGGAGGAGGCGGCGGGACCTGCCGCCACAACACCAGGCGGCAGCCCTGAAATACTGAAATCCGGCGAGGCTAACTGCTTTGAAACGGAACAGCTTTGTGGTTGATGGGCCCCGCTGGCCACACACCGTGGCGGCAGGTCTGCAGCAGCAGCAGCCAGCTCTCTCGCTCTATTCTTTGTTCTTCCTGTGTTGTTATTAGCTAGTGTGAAATAGGCACGTTTGACTGAGATTTGAATCAATTTAAAGATCGATTTTGAAGATGATGTAGTTGAAGAAAGATAGATTAATGTAAGATGTATCCATTTTTGTGTTTTTCGCTCACATGCACGATGGTTTCGTACTGTATGATTAGTCGTAACTTTGTATTCTCTGCTGTATTAGGCATGTGATAATAAGTTTGGGGAGTGTTTTGTAGCATTTGGAAAGTACAAGACCATCATGTATGTAAGCGAAAAACATAAAAAATGGATAGATCTCATTTGGATCTATCTTTTCTTCAACTGCACCATCTTCAAAATCGATCTTCAAATTGATTTAAATTTCAGTCAAACTTGCATATTTTCACACTTGCTAAACAAAGTAAAACAGAGAGCCTTTATCGAAAAAAAAGTAAAAGTAAAACAGAGAGCAACGACACAGCCGAGCTGCTGCTGGAGACTTTTGTCACCACGGTGTGTGGCGGCAGGGCCCACCAGCCCATCCAATTCCGTTGCAGCATCTGGCCTCGCCGGTAATTCCAGCGATGCCGCCTGCTATAGTGGCGGCAGGTGTCACGTGTCGGTAAGCGCCTGCCGCCACGGCCTAGCTGGTCTCTTTTGTTAAAAAAATTCAGAGGTCGTTTTTTTTCTGTCAATTCGACTCGGCAGATGGTCCTTTTAAAAAAAAAATCTGTAAGTAGTATCTTATCGGAATGTGCACACGCATTCTTGTACTAGTATTTTATTGGAGTATTATCCAAGAGAAATTTACTACTCCGACCAGAAGAAATGCCTGCAGATTCTCATGCGTATTTCTTCAGAACACCAAGCAATCATGCTTGAAGATTCATCCAACCAGTTGATGTCAAAGTACCAGTGGTAGCTACAACTCACTTGCTCGGATCACAGAGCAAGAAGAACAACAATCAAGAAAGCGAAAGAAACTAACTGCGATTTGAACAAAACAGGGTCCGCGAGCGCATGAGCTGCGAGGTGCATCATGCAGGCTCGGGTCAAAAGCACGGCGCAGTGCTGCTGAAGGCTCGCGCCGCCGCGTCGCCGGCTTCCCCGCGGCGAGACGAGAAGGAGTCGACCCTGAGGCGGTGCCGGAACGCCGAGATGAACTCCTCCGCGCGCCTGTCCACCTCCGCCGCGTCGCCGGCAGCTCCTTCTTCTTCTTCTTCTTCTTCTTGGCCCGTCGGCGCCATCACGACACCGCGGTCAACCACCAGCGCCATGCAGCGGTCGGCCGCGACGTAGGGTGGCGCGGGCGCAAGAGCCGCCAGTTCGGCGCCGCCCCCGCGCCTCTTGCTGCTCCGCCTCTTCTTCAGCTTCTTCGCCGCACCGTCGCCCGCCGGCGCCACCTCTGCAGCGACGGCGCCCGTCGCCGCCGCGGCGGCGGGTCGCTTGATCGGCTGCAGGGACACCACGACGATGCAGGCGACGAGGACGTTGAGGAGCAGGAACAGCACGGGCGACGGCGCCGCGGCGAGCACCTGCGCGGGCACGGGCAGCGGCAGGGGCCACCACCAGCGGTCCACGAGCACGGCGGGCGCCAGGCTCTTGACCCCGGACACGAACAGCGCGGCCGCGGCGGCCGCCAGCGCCGCCTCCACCAGCTCCTCCTCCCTCCGCGGCGCCTTGCCCTCCTTCCTCTCCACCTCCGCCATCAACCCCGCCGCCTCTCTCTGCTCCCCGGTGGTTTGCGCTCTGGGCACGCACGGCACGACGCTTTCTTGCGCTAGCTGCCTCTGCTCGGCCGGCTTTTGCTCGCCTTTGCGCCGGGGTGGCGGAGCTTTATGTATAGACCCGAGCGGGCAGCCAGGGCAGGCGCCAAAAGGGCAGGGCTCGTGAGAGCAATCGATGGCCGCAGGGGTGCATGTCGCGCCGGCAGCAGGGCAAAGCACGCAGCCCGTGCGAGCCGCTGTCGGGGGAGTAAATTCCCTCCGTCCGACCATGGCAGCGGCAGAGCGTTACATTTCTCCCACCCGCAGGCTGCAGGCTGCAGGCTGCAGGGCCACTCATCAACTCGACGCAGTGCAGTGCAGTGCAGCAAATTCTCTGTCATGTGTAAGTCTGTAAACTTTGCTCGTCAGTGACAGTCCGGCATGGCAACAGAGACATGGCCAGCAGGCGTGTTTATCCACTGATGATGACTAGCTCGCTAATCACATCTGCAAAGACGAAATAATATACCACTCGCGGCTAATCGAGCATCCGGGCGGCATCTTTTAGTTTTGTTTTGTGTCATCGAGGGGAGAGGCTAGGGGCGCACGCCGGAGGCTCGTGCGTCGTCGTCGTTTGTCCCGTCCGCGTGGCGGACACGATGATGAGCCTTTTCTTCATCGGGTCGGGGAGCCAGAAAGAGGAGCATATACGAACGATGCCGCCCAAACCAGCAAAATATAAAACTACCACTCAGATGATTGTACTGCTACCACTAGGGTGTAACCACTAACCAGGCTGCTTGTGATTAGTAGTATGTGGATAATACGGCTGGGTAGACCAAAGATTCCCCATAATGAGTCGATGACTTTAGTCATTGCTAGGTTTAACCACGAGATTAGGATCGAATGCGCGTCCATCGTACATTCATACGGTAACCAAATGCACTGGAACATCATAACGCAGAAAATAAAAATTTCTTATTAGCCTCTTGGTTCTAGTGGAACCGAGGTGAAAACCTTTCCAAAAGCAAATACTCCCTAGGTCCCAAAATAAGTGGCTTAGTTTTAGTACAACTTTATACGGAGTACTAACAAAGTAAGAGTGCGTTTTAAAATACTCCATCTGTCCCAAAATATGTGACTTACCTTTGTACTACCTTTTTTTGGGACGGACGGAGTACAAAATAGCAGAAAAGTTTGTGCAGGCATCGGATATAATAGTACTTGCAGCGGTCAAAATGTTGAAATTCTCGCATCGCAAAGCATAAACTGAAAAATTACCAAAAACGATCGTTTGCTCTAGAACACAAGGTGTAGATTTGAACCAGAAAAGATAGGAGTGGTTAATTCCAGCACATCATGTTCAGACCCTGAAATCAGTCTCGGACACAGCTTCAACAACAACAAAAATTCCTTCAACGACCGCTTAATAAATAATGTCGTAATATCGCAAGACAGGCAAAAACACTGATACAGATGTCACCGACTCTCCACAGTAAAATCTAGCACGTCAAATGGGATCCATCTCCAGCAGCTACGATTGCAGTGGGTAGCACATTATTGCCAGGAAATGTGTTTAGTTTGCAACAAGGCTGTCGATGAGGTTGGCGGCGTCTTCCACCGTTGCGATGGTCTGCGCGCTCGACTCCTCCACGCTGATCCCAAAAGCCTCCTCAAGGCCCATGACAATCTCAACCTACACAACAGAACCACACAAAGTTTCAGCAGTTAGGACCTGTGCAACCCCAAACTTAAAACTATGCTTTCAAGTGCTTATTTTCATGCACAAAGGAGTGTTGATAAAAGTTAGCATAAACTGCAGTAACAAAGTACTGCTGCCAAAAACTGCTCCCAAAGATCAAAATGAAGAAAGTAGAACAACATGGTTCTCGAAGACACACTGGAACTTTTGCTAAAAGAGAACAGACCTACACATTCCCGGCAAATTTGACAAATTTGACCTATAGACGGAATCAAATCATAGAATGAACTATCCGTGAAACTATTTCACGCGGCTGACCTTTTTGTGTGACGCCCGCCACGAAGGCGCCACACTACACTGTGCAACGCCTCACAGATAGGCGCTACACGGCCAGCGTCGCACACGTGTGATCAGAAAATTACTAAGTCGTGTGCAGCGCCTGAGAGCTAGGCGCCACACTATACAGTGTAGCGCCTAGCTCCTAGGCGTTGCACTAGTGCAGCGCCTAGCTCCCAGGCGTTGCACTAGTGCAGCGCCTGAGAGCTAGGCGCCACGGGTCAGCCGCGTGAAATAGTTTTACGGACAGTTCATTCTGTGATTTAATTGCGTCTATAGGTCAAATTTGTCAAATTTGCCCACATTCCCAGGCTTGGGTTCCTCGTAGTCACAAAATATTTAAAAAATAGAAACTATTTGTTGTTGTAGCACTGCGCCGTATAACAAACAGAAACTACTGCCAAATGTCCTTAACATGATCGTATCCACTGGGTGAAGCCAGCTAGGTCTGTTGCTAGGATGAACATGTGACACACACTACAGTATCCAGCTGACTTACCGTGTCCAAAGAATCGGCACCAAGATCAGCAAGCGTGAAGGAGCCAGAAACTACAGTGTCATCAGCAAGCGCAAGCTGGCTCTTCACAATATCACAAACCTTTTCTACTGTCTCCTTTTTGGCCTGTTAAATTACAACACCAATATGAAGCAGTTAGAATCATAGCAAAAAAGCCCTATAATGGATAGTAGGCTTTCAGAAACATTGCATGGTAAATTTACCTGCCTATTAAATCACAATTACAGGGTTAAATTATGGTTGAATCAATGTGGTACAAGTAGACTAGGAGGCGCTTACTTAGGTCAAATTATAGGCCAAGCATGCAAAATGCACGATACCAAAAAGAAACTAAGATTGCTGGAACTATCTCCAAATTACTTTTGTAAGAGAGCAAGAGACAAAATGGAAGCACTGTTGTGATGAAACACGACAGGGTTTTCTATATGATGCAGTACTAGTTTGTTGACTTATGATAAAACTGGAATAAAATAGATTTAGATGAATAGCCTCAGATAGCATGCATGATTAATTATTCCAAAGAAAGGATGTTACCTTCATATATGAAACTAATGACATATCAAATAGGTAGGGAAACAAATTTGAAGTGCATTAACTAATGCATCAATTAATGATTGATACGATTGCAATACCAGAAAAGGATGATACTTACAGCACAGCGAACAGAAAATCTCTGGGGAACTGGCTGAAGACGGAAGGATACATTGTCTTTCCTTGGAGCAGAGAAGGAGACCGAGTTGGCATTGATTGCCTGTAAATCGCCAAACATGATTTCGTAAGTAAGGCAAAAATAAGTGAACTAGGGATAGCAAACCAGATTGACAGTGGAAAAACAATGCCACTAGGTTGGTTGACTATCATTCTATCAAATATAGTGTTCAGGCATAAATAAATTACAAAATTATCAATGCTGCTTCAGCGAAATTGAAAAGCAGAAACTAGAGAACAAAATAGTAACCAAAACAGTTACGTATATCCCTAAGTAATGCTATGTTAAAAAACTGTCAAACAGGACCTGTTCCCTAAGTAATGCTATGTTAAAAAACTGTCAAACAGGACCTGTTCGGCTATTCAATTGTTTTCCCATTTGGTTTCAACAAAGTGCTGTGAAGCATGTATGTGTCTCAAGATAACTCCTAAGAAATGTTCACAACCTGAATTAACTACACTTTTTCTCATTGAACACAGCATCAGTTTAATCAACAGCCCCATGCTTTACTATAGAATGTTTCTTCTGTCTGCATAGCTTAAAGGCGGAATCAAGTAATCAAGGAATCCTCGGAGATACACATCATGCATACAAGTTGAGTGTGAAGCAACCTATGAGATTGTGTATCAATCACCTAAACCTGGGAATCTTTCAGGTAAAGTGAGACGCCTTTAGTGGGCAATCCTTAATGCATGCTACCATGAAGAAATGCAAACAAGAGTCCACTAGATAAGGTGGCGTGCCATTACAAATTTATGAATGGATGAAGACTTTGCATGCACCATACATACAGCACTAGTTCTATATTTATCTAACTTTTTCTAAGCAAGATCTGTAAGCACGATCATGGCATCACATCACATAAAGAAAAGAAGGTTACAGGCACAACAAAATCCAGTGAACAATCCGCACAGAGTTCCCAAACATCCGATCCAACGAGTACGCACATGTGGTCACATGCGGTTATATGTATTATGATGGATGCGGTAGCACCGTCCATCCACTGGCTTAGGACAGGGAGCGCGAAACTCAGCCCTACGGTACGGTGCCAGATCCAATCGAGCCAAAAAAAATTCCACGGACGTTTCGACCGGCTAGAAGCTACCGAATCGGCGGCACCTAGGGTCTCCAGCCACGGCACGCAGGCCAGAGCGGATCCGCACCTAATCTGACGAACACCGGCGTCTCCAGATTCTGAAACCCCGGTGTCGCTTAAACCCTACCGGCCGCAGATCGAACGGCGTGAGGGGGCGGAGGGAGGGGGGAGGGGAGCGGGTGGACGTGGCGCGGTACCTTGACGGGCCTGGCGAAGGAGACGGCGGAAGCGGCGGCGGAGGCCATGAGGGAGACGGGACAGGGGGGAGAGGCCGGCGCGGTGGGGGTGGGTGGGCGGTGGAGGCGGCGGTCGGGGCGGCAACACAGCAGCAGCAGCAGCAGGAGGGTTGGATGCGCGTCGAAGGAAGTTAGCGGGGCCGTCTTATAGCGCGGGCCGGGCTTTGCACGTGGGCGCGGCATCGGGCGTATCGACCGACGCGGCTGGCTGGCTGGCGGAGGTCACGAGGCCCGGCCCATGACGATCTCAGAGTCTCGATGCCTCCGTCCCCCGTCGCCCCGGCCCCACCTGCCAGCGCGACGGGCCCGGGTGGCCTATTGATCAACGGTGCTGCGTCGTTTGTTTTAGGAAGGAGAAAACGGTGGGGTGCTAGGCTGGCTCGTGGCGGCGCCCGCTGTTTTTGGCTGGACATGTCCGTGCTGGCACGGCAACGTTTGACGGCGAGGCTGGTGTTCGGTTCTTGTGTGGTTGAGCCGATTGATCGCTCTTGTTTTCGTACCGGTGAGTGAGGTAGGTGTAGGTTGGAGAGCGAGGAACTTAACCTACCAGTACCAGGCTACCACGGAAGATGGCACGACCAGCTCTCAATAACTAAGAATACGAGTCTCAATGCAAGATCACTTGAAGCATATGCAATCAGAGATGGCATGCAGTTGGCTGCAGACTTGGGGTATCGGAAAGTCATCACTGAATCTGATGCTAAACAAGTTATAAAACAGTGCGGTCCGCCTACGGCCTCGAGCTCTTGAAAAAGGGCATCATATGGCGCGTCGGGCATGGGCAAGACATCCGTATTTGGCGGGATCGGTGGCTACCCAGGGAGCCATCACGCCAACCCATATCCCCACAGGGTACGTGCCGCCTAAGGAGGGTGGTGGAGCTCCTAGATGGCGAGGGCTCATGGCGCATGGACTTGCTCCGCCGCTACTTCCTCCCGACGGACGTCGGCGTCATTACCAGCATCCGCACGTCGACCCGCGTCACCGAGGATATTATTGCATGGGCACCGGAGAGGAACGATATCTTCCTTTTCGGTCCGCCTACCGCCAACCATGGACGGCCAGCGGCGTCCTTGGCTTCCACCACGGCGAGGGCAGGATGGTCATCGTGCCATCTGGTAAATCATATGGGGGTGCCCTGCTCCCCCTAAGGTACACGTGTTCGCTTGAAGAGTCGTCATCAACTCACTTGCTACTTGGGCCAATAAAGCTTCGCGCCACCTCGAGCTTACTGACATTTTGCCCCCTGTGTGGTGTGGAACGCGAGGATGGATTCCATGCGCTTTGCAGGTGTCCCTTGGCAAGAGAGCTCTGGCGCGTTATGGCCTTGGACTGGAATATTCCCAAGGTGGAGGCCATCGCCAACACTGGACCAGAGTGGATCTTTTCACTACTGGACCTCTTGGATGAGATGGCAAGACTGGTGGTGCTCATTGATACGTCTCCAACGTATCTATAATTTTTTATTGTTCCATGCTATTATATTATCTGTTTTGAATGTTTAATGGGCTTTATTATGCATTTTTATATTATTTTTAGGACTAACCTAATAACCGGAGGCCCAGTACAAATTGCTGTTTTTTTTTCTATTTCAGTGTTTCGCAGAAAAGGAATATCAAACAGAGTCCAAACGGAATGAAACCTTCGCGAGGATCGTTTTTGGAACAAACGCAATCCAGGAGACTTGGAGTGGACGCGTCAAGTAAATGTGAGGCCCACGAGGTAGGGAGGGCGCGCCGAGGGGTGGCGTGCCCCCTCACCCTCGCGGCCCCTCGTGGCTCCACCGACCTACTTCCTTCGCCTATATATACTCCTATACCACGAAAACATCCGGGAGCACCACGAAACCATATTACCACCGCGCAACCTTATTGCGTGAGATCCCATCTTGGGGCCTTTTTCCTAACCGTCGGGAGGGAATCGATCACGGAGGGCTTCTACATCAACACCATAGCCTCTCCGATGATGTGTGAGTAGTTTACCACTGACCTTCAGGTCCATAGTTATTAGCTAGATGGCTTCTTCTCTCTCTTTGGATCTCAATACAAAGTTCTCCTCGATCCTCTTGGAGATCTATTCGATGTAATACTTTTTGCGGTGTGTTTGTCGAGATCCGATGAATTGTGGGTTTATGATCAAGATTATCTATGAATAATATTTGATTCTTCTCTGAATTCTTATATGTATGATTTGATATATTTGCAAGTCTCTTCGAATTATCAGTTTGGTTTGGCCTACTAGATTGATCTTTCTTGCAATGGGAGAAGTGCTTAGGTTTAGGTTCAATCTTGCGGTGTCCTTTCCCAGTGACAGGAGGGGCAACATGGCACGTATTGTATTGTTGCCATCGAGGATAAAAAGATGGGGTTTATATCATATTGTTTGAGTTTATCCCTCTACATCATGTCATCTTGTCTAATGCGTTACTCTGTTCTTATGAACTTAATATTCTAGATGGATGTTGGATAGCGGTCGATGTGTGGAGTAATAGTAGTAGATGCAGAATAGTTTCAGTCTACTTGTCACGGACGTGATGCCTACATACATGATCATGCCTAGATATTCTCATAACTATGCGCTTTTCTATCAATTGCTCGACAGTAATTTGTTCATCCACCGTAGAATTTACTATATTGAGAGACGCCACTAGTGAAACCTATGGCCCCCGGGTCTATTTTCCATCATATTAATCTCACCTTAGCGTGCTATTTACATATTTATTTTATTTTGCAATCTTTACTTTTCAATCTATACAACAAAAATACCAAAAATATTTATCTTATTATCTTTATCAGATCTCACTTTTGCAAGTGGCCGTGAAGGGATTGACAACACATTTATCGCGTTGGTTGCAAGGTTCTTATTTGTTTGTGCAGGTACTAGCGATTTGCGTGTAGTCTCCTACTGGATTGATACCTAGGGTCTCAAGAACTGAGGGGAATACTTACGCTACTTTGCTGCATCACCCTTTCCTCTTCAAGGGAAAACCAACGCATGCTCAAGAGGTAGCACTCATGACCATGTGGAGAGTATGGCATGTCCGGAACGAGATGACACACGACAAGGCGCCGCCCACTGCTGAAGCCTCTCGGTGCTTTTTGCACGGGTATATCAATTCACTCCTATGCATACACCAACATCCTAATGGTAATCTAGAGAAAGGGAAGATGGTGGTCCTGCCTTCACCACCTCGCACTCCAGTAGTCTGGCGCCCAAAGGTGCGCCACGCTAGTACCCACCCCAGTTGGAGTGAGTTAAGTTTGAACACGAATGGGAGCTACATAGCGGCCATGGGTACGGCGGGAGGAGGAGTGATCCTACGAGATGACAGAGGTGAGATCATCTACAGCGCATGTAGGGAGCTCCGCGCATGCAATAATGCTTTGGAGGAGGAACTAGCAGCATGCAGAGAAGGCTTGCATCTGGCCTTGCATCGGTCTAACCTACCTATCTTGGTTGAGTTGGATAGCGGAGGCAGTGTCGATGATCATAGCACGCATGATGGATAGATCGTCACACCGTGCACTTATAGAGGAGATCCACAGATTGGCTGGTAGAGATGCTAGGGAGATCTCTTTTACTCATTGTAGCCACCTGCAGAACATTATTAGTGGCCGTAGCACTCACGCGCAGCAGTTTGGCTTCTTGTCGGGATGGACTTTGTTGTAAACCTGGCTCCCGCTGAGAAGCCTCCTTGAGTAATGAGAATCCATTTTTCCCTCGCAAAAAAAAGTTATAAAACAATGCAATTCTCCAGGTCTAGACTGCTCGGAGATAGCGATCACTGTGAACGAGATACAAGAGCTTTGCGGGTTTTTTGAGGAACTTCATTTGGTTTATACACATAGAGAAGCAAATGAATTGGCGCATCTTTGCGCTAGGCAATGTAGTTCCTCTAGGAGAAGATGCATTTGGATAAACTATATTCCATCCTTCCTTGCGGCTTGTGTAATGAAGGAATGTAACCCCGGTGTTTAAATCAATAAAGCTCTTGAATTCAAAAAAAAGGACACGAGTCTTTTTTTCTTTTTTGTGGGTAAATACGAGTTAGGGGTAGGGTACAAAATGGATGGGATAGCGGGTATAAATTCAATGTTGACTAGCAAAAGAGTCTGTGCGTTGCAACGGGAGAGAAAACATAACACGCGCTGTTAACCCAACAACCATCACTCAAGACCACAATAGGTCCATCTCCTTTATTTTTGTGAGGCATCATATTTGTGTTGCCGCTTATCCTCCTTCTCACCCTCGCCGGCGATGGCCTCGGTGTTCACACACAAAAAAACGTGTTTGAATATGGTTAATCCTAAGGCGTCTCTCTCCCCTCTCTCCTTCCTCTCCCCTCTCTCTCTCTCTCTCTCTCGCTTTCTCTCACTCTCGCGATGAGAAATCTGTTGTTTTCCCCTGTGACATTTTTCAGAGCTGTGCATGTGTAGTTATCGATGTTTTGTTTTCCCTATATGGTTATACTGGGGTGTTTATTTGCAATCCGGATCATGCCGTCTGAAAGAAAAAAGCAGGTCTTGCGCTATAAATTATAAGTTTGCTTCCAAATAATATTTTAAAATTATTTAATAGGTAAAATTAACATCATATTTAGATTTCACACATTTTTCTAATAAAATTTCATATATAATAAGTTAAAATCGAAGTTACGGTTTAAAAGATACGGATAATTTGGAAAATCATTTGTTTGACTTAAATATATTCCAAAATATTGTTTAAAAATACTTAACAGGTAAAAATAATCTCATATTCATATTCTACATATTTTTATAATAAAATTTCATATATAACGTGTTTAAATCGGATTAACGGTGGATGATTTAAAAAAACATTTGTTTGACTTAAATATGATCCACGGATGAATTACCTAAAATATTAGGGGGGTTTCCGAAAAATGTAAAATAACGTTTCAGGTGTGACTTAAATCCTGACTGTTGGTTGATTTCAAGAAAACACAGGGACTTTTGTGTAAAATACGGGAAAAAACGATTCGTTTTAACTTAAAACAAGACTGCGAGTTGAATTCTCTGAGATAGAGCGACTTTTCTAAAAAATGCCATGATGGATGACCAGAAACCCAATTAGTTCCACACTATGAATGGTTCTGGGCCTCGGCCCATTTAGTGCTCCCTTCGCTTGTTCATTCGCCTTTTATCTTACTTTAGGTAGGCCATTTGCATTTTGCTCAAAAAAATAAGGTAGGCAGTTAACACACCCAAAAAAAGGTAGGTCGTTCACACTAGTTTGTTTTCTGGCTTGATTCTTCTGCTCCCTTTTTCTTGGAGTTAACGGATTTAAAAAGCAGAGAAATCGAAACAATATTATGGGTTTAAAAGTGGTTTGTGAATTTGAAAATTGTTTTGTGGATCTGAAGAAAAATATCAATGATTTATAAAATGACGAATTTGAAAAAAAACTCATAGATTTGAAAAAATATCATGAATCTGAAAAAGTTCACAAATTTTAAAAAGTGCATAAAAAGTTTGCGAATTTCACAAAATTTTGAATTTTTAAAAAGTTCATGACATTTGAAAAAGTTCATGAAAAAAATTAAAAAAATCATATTTTCTGAAAATAAATCATCATTTTTTAATGCGAATTAATTTTTTTTTTCACATATTCGGTAACATTCATGAGCTTCAAAAAAGTTCATGGATTGAAAAAAAATTCACAGGGTTGAAAAAAGTTCATGATTTCTAAAAAACATGGATTTGAAAAAAAAATCTTGACTTTGTGGAAAGTTCATGAATTTAAACAAAGTTTATGATTTAAAAAAATGTGAATTAAGAAAAGGAAAAACAAATGGAAAAAGAAACAATGAACAAAAAAGAAGAAGAAATGGTCAAATGGAAGAAGAAATCGGATAGGGGACGCGATGTTTTTTTAGTGTTACATTTGCCACAAGAAGAATAAAAGATGTAAGTGGGCACAGTAAGTAAGCTTTCCCATTTGATTGTCGCCGCTGGGAGTAAACCTGAAGTGTTGAATCTCTCATATACACTCATATTTTATGAAGGATAAAAAAAGAAAACAATGAAGATGGGCTAGGCCCGGGACGGAGAGGGTTATGCGCCAAGTTGCAAATAACAGTGTAACGGGTGCCTTAGATAGGAGTTGGGGTTGAACCGTGGAGAGTAAATTGTACCGACGATATATCAACTTGTCTTGTCGGCCCCTTTAGTCTATTAGAGCATCTACAGCGGGGCTCTCCAAAACCCCTTATACGTTAGGGGGAATGGCCCGGTCACTAACCGGTTAAAAGAAATCGACCCAAACGGGCTCCTCATGCCGGCCCCATATGCCCGAAATGACCGGCACCCCTCATATCCAGCCCATATTTGGAGCGAAAATGCGGAGGCCTAGACGCGTCTGCCATGTCAGACTGACTGCAGAGACCCACACGAAACCCTCATAAACCCGTTTGTCCGGCTGGACGACTCCTTCGATTTTCGATGAGGGCATGGTGTCTCGTCACGCTGTTCTAGCACAACGCACGAGGGCCCAAGTCCAACTATTTAAGCCGGCCGGCGACTCCTAACCCTGATTGCATATCATTTCCCTCCCCTCATCATCACCACCCACCCATCCGCTCGCAGCTTGCTGTCCGTAGCTATGGCCCGACAGCAGGAAACTACCTATACTATGCTCACACCGGAGCGCCTGCTGTAGCTCCTAGAGCAGATCAGGGCATGGCGGGCCACTCAGTTTGCAGCTGGCCTGCCTTCAGGTCATGAGGAGACGGAGGAGGAGGGGAGAAGAAGAGCAGGAAGAGTGGCAAGCGTTAGAGCGTGATGTTGGAGGAGGAGGAGCAGGCGCCGAACACGACGATGGAGGGGGGCGGTGAGGTACAGCAGTGCTTCCAGTTGCCCAGGCCTGATTCAGCATGGCAAACACGTTGGCCGCGTTTGAGCTCGCTCAAGCAAAGAAGGCGATGGAGCAGCATGCCATCCTAGACTCATCCGCTCAGACAGTGAAGTGGAGGTAACCGCCACTACATCCACGACTGATGAGCGGAGGTGGACGCAATCTTCACGGACATGAAGACTGATGATTAGGCGGAGCCACCACGGGAGGCTGCCATTCCCGAAGAGACGAACGCCATCTACATCTTCGATGACGAGTAGGCTAGTTTATCCCCAAGAGACGCAAGTTCTTCCACCACATAAATGGTTGTGTTGGATGTAAATCATCGCAGAAGCTTTGCAAGAACGAAATTCTTATTTTGATAATTCTCACCAACTTGCAAAGATTGTTCTAATAGTTGGACTCTCATGAAAAGTTGCACTTTTCGAAATCGTTTGGGACTTAAATCTCACTTCAGGGCATCTCCAAAGAGGACTCGCAAACCGCCCGTATCCGTCCGGACCGCGGGAGCCATCCAACGCGGGCCTGTATTGGTCCGCGGGGCGGTCCGAACGCGATTTCTCCCGCAAACCGGAGATAAGAGTGATGGAGGTTTTGCGAGTCCGATCCACGCCAAACGTACAAATCGACAGCCCGCCACACCCAAAACTCTTCCCGGACCCCACGACTCCATACTCCTCATTTTCTCTCCTTTCTTCCTTATCTCTTGCCCTCGCCGACGCTCCACCACCCCCGGCCAGCACGCCATACCGCTATCGGAACTCCGCGTCTCCGTCATCTCCGGTGCTCTAATAGGGCTCCCCGCCGTTTCTCCTCCGTCTCTGTTCAACCCCTGTCCTCCGACCGCCCCGCCAGGTACCACCCTCTACTGCTATTCTCACCATGCCCGGCAACTGTCGATGAATCGTCGGAGCTGAAAACAGTTGTCCCTTCTTCTTTCTAGTAATGGATTCCGATATGGAGTACATGTACGAACAGTATGTTGAGTCATCTGACGGCTCGTCGGGCCAGGAGGAGTATTCCAATGAGACGACAATGATGTAGGTGGTCCTTGAAGACGCGGATCGTGCCGAGGATCATGTTCTCAATTTCAAGGGCTCGATCAAGGTGAAAGAAATATGCCCTAGAGGCAATAATAAAGTTGTTATTTATATTTCCTTACATCATGATAAGTGTTTATTATTCAGGCTAGAATTGTATTAACCGGAAACTTAGTACATGTGTCAATGCATAGACAAAACAGAGTGTCCCTAGTATGCCTCTACTTGACTAGCTCGTTAATCAAAGATGGTTAAGTTTCCTAACCATAGACATGTGTTGTCATTTGATGAACGGGATCACATCATTAGATGATGATGTGATGGACAAGATGTTGGAAATATGCCCTAGAGGCAATAATAAAGTGGTTATTATTATATTTCCTTGTTCATGATAATTGTCTATTGTTCGTGCTATAATTGTATTAACCGAAAACCGTAATACATGTGTAAATACATAGATCACAACATGTCCCTAGTGAGCCTCTAGTTGACTAGCTCGTTGATCAATAGATGGTTGTGGTTTCCTGACCATGGACATTAGATGTCATTGATAACGGGATCACATCATTAGGAGAATGATGTGATGGACAAGACCCAATCCTAAGCATAGCACCAGATCGTGTAGTTCGTTTGCTAGAGCTTTTATAATGTCAAGTATCATTTCCTTCGACCATGAGATTGTGCAACTCCCGGATACCGTAGGAATGCTTTGGGTGTATCAAAAGTCACAAGGTAACTGGGTGGCTATAAAGGTGCACTACAGGTATCTCCGAAAGTGTCTGTTGGGTTGGAACGAATCGAAACTGGGATTTGTCACTCCGTATGACGGAGAGGTATCTCTGGGCCCACTCGGTAATGCATCATCATAATGAGCTCAATGTGACTACGGAGTTAGCCACGGGATCATGCGTTATGTAATGAGTAAAGAGACTTGCCGGTAACGAGATTGAACAAGGTATCGGATACCGACGATCGAATCTCGGGCAAGTACAATACCGCTAGACAAAGGGAATTGTATACGGGATTGATTGAGTCCTTGACATCGTGGTTCATCCGATGAGATCATCGTGGAACATGTGGGAGCCAACATGGGTATCCAGATCCCGCTGTTGGTTATTGACCGGAGAACGTCTCGGTCATGTCTGCATGGTTCCCGAACACGTAGGGTCTACACACTTAAGGTTCGATGACGCTAGGGTTATAAAGGAAGTTTGAACGAGGTATGGGGATACCGACGATCAAATCTCGGGCAAGTAACATACCGATGGACAAAGGGAATTGTATACAGGATTGATTGAATCCCCGACATCGTGGTTCATCTGATGAGATCATCGTGGAACATGTGGGAGCCAACATGGGTATCCAGATCCCGCTGTTGGTTATTGGCCGGAGAGATGTCTCGGTCATGTCTGCATGGTTCCCGAACCCGTAGGGTCTACACACTTAAGGTTCGGTGACGCTAGAGTTGTTATGGGAAATTGTATGTGGTTACCGAAGGTTGTTCGGAGTCCCAGATGAGATCATGGACATCACGAGGAGTTCCGGAATGGTCCGGAGGTAAAGATTTATATATGAAAAGTCGATTTGATCACGGAATGGTTTCGGGGTTGTCGGTATTGTCTGGGACCACCGAAAGGTGTCGAGGTCCACCGGGTGGGGCCACCGACCCCGGGGGACTTAATGGGCTGACTATGGAAGGGAACCAGCCCCCTAGTGGTCTGGTGTGCCCCCAAGGGCCCAAGGCGCCTAGGGTTTGGAAAGCCTAGGGGAGGGGGGCGCCTCCACCTTGCTTGGGGGGGAAGTTTCCCCCTCCTGGCCGCCCCCTCTAGATGCATCTAAGGGGGCCGACCCCCTCTTCCCTTCCCCCTATAAATAGTGGGGGGTGGGAGGGCTGCCATACCCCTTCCCCTGGCGCAGCCCCTCCCTCCTCCAACACCTCCTCCTCCTCCGTAGTGCTTGGCGAAGCCTGATGACCCACAAGTATAGGGGATCTATCGTAGTCCTTTCGATAAGTAAGAGTGTCAAACCCAATGAGGAGCAGAAGGAAATGATAAGCGGTTTTCAACAAGGTATTCTCTGCAAGCATTGAAATTATAGGTAACAGATAGTTTTGTGATAAGATAATTTGTAACGAGCAACAAGTAACAAAAGTAAATAAAGTGCAGCAAGGTGGCCCAATCCTTTTTGTAGCAAAGGACAAGCCTGGACAAACTCTTGTATAAAGAAAAGTGCTCCCGAGGACACATGGGAATTATCGTCAAGCTAGTTTTCATCACGTTCATATGATTCGCGTTCGGTACTTATAATTTGATATGTGGGTGGACCGGTGCTTGGGTGCTGTCCTTACTTGGACAAGCATCCCACTTATGATTAACTCCTATTGCAAGCATCCGCAACTACAAAAGAAGTATTAAGGTAAACCTAACCATAGCATGAAACATATGGATCCAAATCAGCCCTTACGAAGCAACGCATAAACTAGGGTTTAAGCACATCACTCTAGCAACCCATCATCTACTTATTACTTCCCAATGCCTTCTTCTAGGCCCAAATAATGGTGAAGTGTCATGTAGTCGACGTTCACATAACACCACTAGAGGAGAGACAACATACATCTCATCAAAATATCGAACGAATACCAAATTCACATGACTACTAATAGCAAGACTTCTCCCATGTCCTCGGGAACAAGCGTAACTACTCACAAAGCATATTCATGTTCATAATCAGAGGAGTATTAATATGCATAAAGGATCTGAACATATGATCTTCCACCAAATAAACCAACTAGCATCAACTACAAGGAGTAATCAACACTACTAGCAACCTACAAGTACCAATCCTAGACTTAGAGACAAGAATTGGATATAAGAGATGAACTAGGGTTTGAGAGGAGATGGTGCTTTGGTGAATATGTTGATGGAGATTGGCCCCTCCCAATGAGAGGAGGCGTTGGTGATGGCGACGACAATGATTTCCCCTCCGGAGGGAAGTGTCCCAAAGAACAGCTCTGCCGGAGCCCTAGATTGGTTCGCCAAGGTTCCGCCTTGTAATGAGTCTCGTCGAAAGCTTGCTTATGATTTTCTTCGGATGAAAGAATTCATATAGCAGAAGATGGGCACTTTGGAGGGCCAGCAGGGGCCCACGAGGCGTGGGGGCGCCCGGGGTGGCGCGCCACCCTCGTGGCCGAGTGTGGGCCCCCTCTGGTATTTCTTCCGCTCGGTATTTTTCATTATTTTCAAAAAAAACTCCCGTGGAGTTTCAGGACTTTTGGAGTTGTGCAGAATAGGTCTCTAATATTTGCTTATTTTCCAGCCCAGAATTCCAGCTGCCGGCATTCTCCCTCCTTATGTAAATCTTGTAAAGTAAGAGGGAATAGGCATAAGTATTGTGACATAATGTATAATAACAACTCATAATGCAATAAATATCGATATAAAAGCATGATGCAAAATGGACGTATCAACTCCCCCAAGCTTAGACCTCTCTTGTCCTCAAGCGGAAGCCGATAACGATAAATATGTCCACATGTTTAGAGGTAGAGGTGTCGATAAAATAAAATACGGACATGAGGGCATCATGATCATTCTCATAACAGCAACATATATGGATAATATCATATGATTTCTTATGCTCAAGTAATAATCTATTCACAATGCAAAGTATGAATCGAAACTTTATTGAGAACTAACAAACTATAATCTCGGTCATTGAAGCAATTGCAATTTATCATAACATCGAGAGAGTCTATGTCTGGCTTTTCAGCAAGCCCACATACTCAACTATCATTTAGTCTTTCACAATTGCTAACACTCACGCAATACTTGTGGTTACGGAGTCTTAATCGGGACACAAAGAAAGATAGGGGCTTATAGTTTAGCCTCCCAACCTTTTACCTCAAGGGTAATGTCAACAATAATAGTTCATGCTAACTTACATCTAATTAGATATATATATATATATATATATATATATATATATATATATATATATATATATATATATATATATATATATATATATATCTGGATCTTTAAAACACACTGTGCTTGCCAAAGGATAAAATATAAAAGGAAAGGTGGAGATCACCATGACTCTTGCGTAAGGTAGAAGATAAAAGTAAAAGATAGGCCCTTCGCAGAGGGAAGCAGAGGTTGTCATGCGCTTTTCAGGGTTGGATGCACAAAATCTTAATGCGAAAGAACGTCACTTTATATTGCCACTTGTGATATGGACCTTTATTATGCAGTCCGTCGCTTTTATTTCTTCTCCATCACAAGATCGTATAAAGCTTATTTCCTCCACACTAATCAATCATACATATTTAGAGAGCAATTTTTATTGCTTGCACCGATGACAACTTACTTGAAGGATCTTACTCAATCCATAGGTAGATATGGTGGACTCTCATGGCAAAACTAGGTTTAAGGGTTTTGGAAGCACAAGTAGTATCTCTACTTGGTGCAAAGAATTTAGCTAGCATGAGGGGGAAAGGCAAGCTCAACATGTTGGATGATCCATGACAATATACTTTATTTCAGATATAAGAAAACATAACCCATTACGTTGTCTTCCTTGTCCAACATCAACTCTTTAGCATGTCATATTTTAATGAGTGCTCACAATCATAAAATATGTCCAAGATAGTATATTTATATGTGAAACCTCTCTTTCTTTATTACTTCCTATTAATTGCAACGATGACCAAAGCTATGTTTGTCAACTCTCAACAACTTTTAATCATCATACTCTTTCTATGTGAAGTCATTACTCTTCATAAGATCAATATGATCTCTTTTTATTTCTTTTTATTCTTTCTTTTTCTTTTTCTTCACCCAAGATCATAGCAAAATAATCAAGCCCTTGACTCAACACTAACCTTTATTATATAACTCACGGACTCGATTACATAAAGGGACCATAAGGCAAAACTCAAAACTAGATCATACCAAAAACTTTATTCTACTAGATCAAGATATTACTAAAAGGATCGCACTAAGAAAAACGGTAAAGATATGAGACGTGGTGGTGATACGATACCGGGGCACCTCCCCCAAGCTTGGCAGTTGCCAAGGGGAGTGCCCATACCCATGTGATTATGTCTCCTTTGCTGGTGAAGAAGATGGTGGTGATGAAGGGTAGTCACACATCGAGCGTAAGAGATCCTCCAATTTGAGGATAATGCCCTTGAGTGCAACGATATGCTCCTTCAACAAAATATTTTCACGTGTGAGATACTTGTTTTGTATACGAGCTAACTCAATCATCTTGAAAGCTTCAATCTCAGTTGGGGTAAGAAGATTGTGATCAAGTTGAAGGATGTCTTACATTGCGAACTTGGTCCTCCATGGCCTTCTTGATCCCTTCATCCTTGTTGATCTCCATGGGTTCTTCCCTCTTGACTCTATCTTCATCGCCAAGCATTGTTGTCACCATTTTTTTTGGAGGAGGGGGACGACATGATGCACAACCTTGACAACCTGACGGAAAACAGCTCGAAACAAGAACAAAGGATAATTGCGTGATCTGAGGTCAAAACCTTGGAGATTATATAATGAATTTTTACCGACCAAAATATGTATCGTGCAAGAAAGCGAGTCCGGAGAGCACACGAGGTGCCCACGAGGCGGGGCGCCCGGGGGTAGGCGCGCCCTCCACCTCGTGGAGCCCTCGTGTCCTTCCTGACTGCTTCTTATTTTCTATTTTTCTAAATATTCCAAAAGCGGAGAAAAATTGCCATTAGAACTGTTTTGGAGTCGGTTTACTTACTTGTACCACATACTGATTCCTTTTGAGTCTGCAAAGCGTTACGGAAAGTGTCCCTTATGTATTCCTCACGGGTTACGGTTTCAATAACATTGGTTTCAACATTTATAGGATTACCTGAGATATAATGTTTGATTCGTTGACCGTTCACCACCTTCGGATTTGTGCCTTCAAAGTTGTTGATTTTTATGGCATCGGAACGATAGACCTCCTCGATAACGTAAGGACCTTCCCATTTGGAGAGAAGTTTTCCTGCAAAAAATCTTAAGCGAGAGTTGTATAGCAATACATAATCACCTACATTAAACTCACGCTTTTGTATCCTTTTGTCATGCCATCTTTTAACTTTTTCTTTAAACAACTTGGCATTCTCATAGGCTTGGGTTCTCCATTCATCAAGTGAGCTAATATCAGATAACCTCTTCTCACCGGCAAGTTTGAAATCATAGTTGAGCTCTTTAATGGCCCAATATGCCTTATATGTTCTAGTTCGAGAGGTAAGTGACATGCTTTTCCATAAACCATTTTATACGGAGACATACCCATAGGATTTTTATATGCAGTTCTATAGGCCCATAGCGCATCATCAAGTTTCTTGGACCAATTCTTTCTAGATCTATTAACAGGCTTTTGCAAAATAAATTTGAGTTCTCTATTACTGAATTCTACTTGACCACTAGGCATGGGTGATATGGAGATGCAATTCTATGATTAACATCATACTTAGGAAGCATTTTAAGAAAGGCACCATGAATAAAATGTGAACCACCATCAGTCATTAAATATCTAGGGACCCCAAACCTCGGGAAAATAACTTCTTTAAGCATCTTAATAGAGGTGTTATGATCAGCACTACTAGTTGGAATAGCTTCTACCCACTTAGTAACGTAATCAACATCAACTAAAATATGAGTATACCCATTAGAGGCAGAAGCGGTCCCATATAATCAAAGCCCCAAACATCAAATGGTTCAATAACAAGTGAATAATTCATAGGCATTTCTTGGCGTCTACTAATATTACCAATTATTTGACATTCATCACAAGATAAGACAACTTACGGGCATCCTTGAAGAGTAGGCCAATAAAAACGGATTGCAAAACCTTATGTGCAGTTCTATCTCCAGCGTGGTGTCCTCCATAAGCCTCGGAGTGACACTTGCGTGGGATACATTCTGTTAGAACTCGGTACACAACGTCTAATAACACCATCTACTCCTTCTTTATAAAGATGTGGGTCATCCCGAGTAATGTCTCAAATCATAGAAAAACTTTTTATTTTGCTGGTATGTGAAACTAGGTGGTATAAATTTAGCAACAATGTAATTAGCATAATCGACATACCATGGAGCGATCTGAGAAGCATTTATGACATTTAATTGTTCATCGGAAAGCTATCATCAATAGGTAGGGGGTCATCAAGAACATTATCTAACCTAGACAAGTTATGCGCAGCGGGGTTCTCAGCTCCCTTTCTATCAATAATATGCAAATCAAATTCTTGTAGCAAGAGAACCCATCTAATAAGTCTAGGTTTAGCATCTTTATTTTCCATAAGATATTTAATAGCGGCATGATCAGTGTGAATAGTTACTTTAGAATCAACAATATAAGGTCTGAACTTATCACAAGCAAATACAAGCTGCTAAGAATTCTTTTTCGGTGAAACCTTTGTCTAGAGTTTCTTGGCATATTGAATAACATTTAATTTCTTATCAACTCTTTGCCCTAGAAACGGCACCTCTGACATAATCACTAGCATCACACATGATTTCAAAGGGTAAATTCCAATTAGGTGGCTGAACAATAGGTGCAGAGATCAATGCTTTCTTAAGTATTTCAAATGCTTCCACACAATCATCATCAAAGACAAATGGTATATCTTTTTGTAATAAATTAGTCAGAGGCCGAGAAATTTTTGAGAAGTCCTTAATGAACCTCCTATAAAATCCGGCGTGACCAAGGAAGCTTCTTATACCTTTGATGACCTTGGGACAGGGCATCTTTTCAATAGCATCAACTTTAGCTTTATCAACTTCAATACCTCTTTCAGAAATTTTATGCCCCAAGACAATGCCTTCATTAACCATAAAGTTGCACTTTTCCCAGTTCAAGTAAAGGTTAGTGTCTTCACATCTCTGCAAAACTCGATCAAGGTTGCTCAGGCGATCATCAAAAGAGGATCCATAGTCGGAGAAATCGTCCATGAAAACCTCACAAATCTTTCGCAAAAGTCGAGAATATAGCCATCATGCATCTTTGAAAGGTACCAGGTGCATTACATAAACCAAAAGGCATACGTCTATAAGCAAAAGGCACTTAGAAAGGGCAGGTAAATGTGGTCTTAGCTTGATCATCAGCTGACACAGGTATTTGAGAGAAACCAGAATAACCATCTAGAAAGCAAAAATGTGTATGTTTGGATAATCTTTCTAGCATTTGATCAATAAAAGGTAAGGGGTAATGATCTTTTTTAGTAGCTTTATTTAATTTGCGGAAATCAATTACCATCCTATAACCTGTAATAATTCTTTGCGGAATCAATTCATCTTTATCATTAGGAACGACAACAATACCTCCCTTCTTAGGGACATAATGGACAGGACTTACCCAACGACTATCGACAGCGGGATAGATTATACCTGCCTCAAGGAGCTTTAGTATTTCCTTTCTTACCACTTCTTTCATTTTAGGATTCAGCCGTCGTTGATGATCAATAACTGGTTTGGCATCTTTCTCCAAATTTATTTTGTGTTGGCATAGAGTGGGACTAATGCCCTTAAGATCATCAAGAGTATATCCAATAGCGACACGATTAGCTTCTTGAGTTTTCAATATTTTTTCTTCCTCCTTCCCTGAAAGGTTAGCACTAATAATAACAGGATATATCTCCTTTTCATCAAGATAAGCATATTTAAGAGTATTAGGCAATGGTTTAAGCTCAAACACAGGATCACCCTTAGGTGGAGGAGGACCCCCTAGGATTTCAACAGGCAAGTTGTGTTTCAGAATAGGTCCTTGTTTAAAGAACACTTCATCTATTTCCCTTCTTTCATTCATAAGCATATCATTTTCATGGTCTAGCAAATATTGTTCTAGAGCATCACTAGGAAATGCTGACAATAGAAGCAAGAACAATAATTTCATCTTTACTAGGCAATTCCTCTTCACGGTGTTGTCTCTGAAATTTAGAAAAAATTAAACTCATGAGACATATCACCCAAACCAATAGTAACAACATCCTTTTACGCAATCTATCTTAGCATTAACAATATTTAAGAAGGTCTACCAAATATAATGGGACAAAAGCTATCTTGTGGAGAACCAAGAACAAGAAAATCAGCAGGATATTTAGTTTTCCCACACAAGACTTCAACATCTCTAACAATTCCAATTGGTGATATAGTATCTCTATTGGCAAGCTTAATTGTAACATCAATTTCTTCTAACTCAGTAGGTGCAATATCATGCATAATTTCTTTATATAAGTCAATAGGTATTGCACTAGCACTAGCACCCATGTCACATCAGCGATAACAATGGTCTCCTATTTTAACAGAAATAACAGGCATGCCTACCACCGGTCTATGTTTATCTTTAGCACAAGGTTTAGCAATTCTAGCAGTCTCATCACAGAAATAAATAACATGCCCATCAATATTATCAGCCAAGAGATCTTTAACAATAGCAATATTAGGTTCAATTTAACTTGCTCGGGAGGTGTATAAGTTCTAATATTGCTTTTCTGAACTCTGATTGAAGCTTTAGCATGATCCTTTATTCTAACGAGGGAAAGGTGGTTTCTCAACATAAGCAGTAGGAACAATAGGATCATTATAAGTGATAGTCTTTTCTTCAACTTTAATAGGTGCAGCTACTTTTACTTCTATGGGAGTATGATATTTAAACCACTTCTCCTTAGGGAGATCAACATGAGTAGCAAAAGATTCACAGAAAGAAGCTACTATCTACGAGTCAAGTCCATATTTAGTGCTAAATTTACGGAAAACATCGGTATCCATAAAAGATTTAACACAATCAAACTTAGGTGTCATACCTGACTCCTTACCTTCGTCGAGGTCCCAATCTTGAGTTGCATTTAATTCTTTCCAATAAATTCCATTTGAATTCAATAGTCTTCATCATAAAAGAGCCAACACAAGAAGTATCGAGCATGAATGCATTTGTTGTCGAAAAGCCGAGCATAAATTTTTTGAATAATCATTTCTCTTGAGAGCTCATGATTGGGGCATGAATATAACGTTGACTTAAGCCTACCCCAAGATTGAGCGATGCTTTCTCCTTCACGAGGCCAAAAATTATATATATAATTGCGATCACGATGAACAAGATGCATAGGATAAAACTTCTGATGAAATTCCAATTTCAATCGTTTGTAGTTCCATGATCCCATATCATCACATAGCCTATACCATGTCAATGCATCTTCCTTCAAAGATAAAGGGAAGACCTTCTTCTTGATAACATCATCGGGCATACCTGCAAGCTTAAATAATCCACAAACTTCATCCACATAGATTAGGTGCTCATCGGGATGTAATGTTCCATCTCCTGCAAAAGGATTAGCTAGCAGTTTTTGTATCATACCGAAGGAATTTCAAAGTAGACATTTTCATTTTCGATGAGGTTGATGAGGTTCAATAGGTTGAGGAGCAACTCCTTGCTCTACTGGTCAGGGTGAAGATACCCCGAACAAGCCCCTCAGAGGATTACTTTCCATAGTAACAAGTGACAATAAATTTCAGCACACTATATAAAATTTTCCTTACCAAATTCCACCTACCAAAGGCGCTTCACTCCCGACAGCGGCGCGGAAAAGAGTCTTGATGACCCACAAGTATAGGGGATATATCTTAGTCCTTTCGATAAGTAAGAGTGTCTAACCCAACGAGGAGCAGAAGGAAATGATAAGCGGTTTTCAGCAAGGTATTCTCTGCAAGCACTGAAATTATAGGTAACACATAGTTTTGTGATAAGATAATTTGTAACGAGCAACAAGTAACAAAAGTAAATGAAGTGCAGAAAGGTGGCCCAATCCTTTTTGTAGCAAAGGACAAGCCTGGACAAACTCTTATATAAAGAAAAGCGCTCCCGAGGACACATGGGAATTATCGACAAGCTAGTTTTCATCACGTTCATATGATTTGCGTTCGGTACTTTGATAATTTGATATGTGGGTGGACCGGTGCTTGGCTTACATCCTTACTTGGACATGCATCCCACTTATGATTAACTCCTATTGCAAGCATCCGCAACTACAAAAGAAGTATTAAGGTAAACCTAACCATAGCATGAAACATATGGATCCAAATCAGCCCCTTACGAAGCAACACATAAACTAGGGTTTAAGCTTTTGTCACTCTAGCAACCCATAATCTACTTATTACTTCCCAATGCCTTCCTCTAGGCCCAAACAATGGTAAAGTGTCATGTAGTCGACGTTCACATAACACCACTAGAGGAAAGACAACATACATCTCATCAAAATATCGAACTAATACCAAATTCACATGACTACTTATAGCAAGACTTCTCCCATGTCCTCAGGAACAAACGTAACTACTCACAAAGCATATTCATGTTCATAACCAGAGGGGTATTAATATGCATAAAGGATCTGAACATATGATCTTCCACCAAATAAACCAACTAGCATCAACTACAAGGAGTAATCAACACTACTAGCAACCCACGGTACCAATCGAGGTTACGAGACAAAGATCAGATACAAGAGATGAACTAGGGTTTGAGAGGATATGGTGCTGGTGAAGATATTGATGGAGATTGACCCCCTCCTGATGAGAGGATCGATGGTGATGACGATGGTGATGATTTCCCCCTCCCGGAGGGATGTTTCCGCGGCAGAAGAGCTCCGCCGGAACCCTAGATTGGTTCCTCGTAGGTTCTGCCTCGAGACGGCGGCGCTTCGTCCCGAAAGCTTCCTTCTGATTTTTTCCTGGACGAAAGACTTCATATAGCAAAAGATGGGCACCGGAGGCATGCCAGGTGGCCCACGAGACAGGGGGCGCGCCCCCACCCTCATGGCCATGGTGTGGGCCCCCTCTGGTTGATTCTTTCATGATATTTTTATTAATTCCAAAAGCGTGCCTCCGTGAAGTTTTAGGACTTTTGGAGTTATGCTTGAGGATAGGCCTTTAATATTTGCTCCTTTTCCATTGAGAATTCCATTGCGGCATTCTCCCTCTTCATGTAAACCTTGTAAACTAAGAGAGAAAAGGCATAAGTATTGTGACATAATGTGTAATAACAGCCCATAATGCAATAAATATCGATATAAAAGCATGATGCAAAATGGACGTATCAGAGACCTTCTCACACATAAGCGAAGTTGAAGTTAAATACGAATCATGTTAGCAATTGCCGCATTCTACGATTATGAGATATATATGGCAAATGGACGTCAAAGCGACATTCCTTAATGGTTTCCTTAAGGAAGAATTGTATATAATCTTGACGGCGGAAAGGTTTTGTCGATCCTAAGAATGCTGACAAGGTATGCAAGCTCCAGCGCGCCATCTATGGGCTGGTGCAAGCATCTCGGAGTTGGAACATTCGCTTTAATGAAGTGATCAAAGCGTTTGGGTTTATGCAGACTTATGGAGAAGCCTGTGTTTACAACAAAGTGAGTGGGAGCTCTGTAGCATTTCTCATATTATATGTGGATGACATACTATTGATGGGAAATGATATAGAACTTTTGGAAAGCATAAAGGCCTACTTGAATAAATGTTTTCAATGAAGGACCTTGGATAAGCTGCTTACATATTAGGCATCAAGATCTATAGAGATAGATCGAGACGCCTCATTGGTCTTTCACAAAGCACATACCTTGACAAGATATTGAAGAAGTTCAATATGGATCAATCCAAGAAGGGGTTCTTGCCTCTATTGCAAGGTGTGAGATTGAGCTGACTCAATGCCCGACCTCGGCGGAAGATAGAGAAAAGATGTGTGTCATCCCTATGCCTCAACCATAGGGTTTATTATGTATGCCATCTTGTGTACCCGGACAGTTTGATGCGAACCTTGCCGTAAGTTTGGTAGGGAGGTACCAAAGTGATCCCGGTATGGAGCACTGGACAACGGTCAAGAATATCCTAAAGTACCTAAAAAGGACTAAGGATATGTTTCTCATTTATGGAGGTGAAGAAGAGCTCGTCTTAAAGGGTTACGTCGAGCTAGCTTCGACACAGATCTGAATGACTCCAAGTCTCAAACTGGATATGTGTACAATTTGAATGGTGGGGCAGTCAGCTGGTGCAGTTGCAAGCAAAGCGTCGTGGCGGGATCTACATGTGAAGCGGAGTACATAGCTGCCTCAGAGGCGGCACAAGAAGCAGTCTGGATGAAGGAATTCATCACCGACCTAGGAGTAATTCCCAATGCATTGGGCCCGATGAATCTCTTCTGTGACAACACTGGAGCTATTGCCCTTGCCAAGGAGCCCAAGTTTCACAAGAAGACCAGGCCTATCAAGCGTCGCTTCAAATCCATTCATGAATATATTCAAGATGGAGACATAGATATTTGTAAAGTGCATCTGAGATCCCAGATGTCGCAGATCCGTTGACTAAACCTCTTCCACGACCAAAACATGATCAACACCGATTACTCTATGGGTGTTCGATTCATCACAATGTAACTAGATTATTGACTCTAGTGCAAGTGGGAGACTGTTGGAAATATGCCCTAAAGGCAATAATAAAGTAGTTATTATTATATTTCCTTGTTCATGCTATAATTGTATTAACCGGAAACCATAATACATGTGTGAATACATAGATCACAACATGTCCCTAGTGAGCCTCTAGTTGACTAGCTCGTTGATCAATAGATGGTTGTGGTTTCCTGACCATGGACATTAGATGTCATTGATAACGGGATCACATCATTAGGAGAATGATGTGATGGACAAGAGCCAATCCTAAGCATAGCACAAGATCATGTAGTTCGTTTGCTAGAGCTTTTCTAATGTCAAAAATCTTTTCCTTCGACCATGAGATTGTGCAACTCCCGGATACCGTAGGAATTCTTTGGGTGTATCAAGCGTCCTGGCGTGGCGGGTGGCTATAAAGGTGCACTACGGTATCTCCAAAAGTGTACATTGGGTTGGCATGAATCGAGACTGGGATTTGTCACTCCGTATGAAGGAGAGGTATCTCTGGGCCCATTCGGTAATGCATCATCATAATGAGCTCAATGTGACTAAGGAGTTAGCCACGGGATCATGCGTGATATGTCTCCAACGTATCTATAATTTTTGATTGTTCCATGCTATTATATTATCAATCTTGGATGTTTTATATGCATTTATATGCTATCTTATATGATTTTTGGGACTAACCTATTAACCTAGAGCCCGTGCGGTTTACATTTTTTCCTTGTTTTTGAGTTTTGAAAAGGAATACCAAGCGGAGTCCAATTGGCGTGCCAATTTTGATGATTTTTATGGACCAAAAGAAGCCGGGAGTAAAAGAGTTGGGCGAGAAGAGTCCGGGCTGCCCATGAGGGTGGGGCACGCCCTACCCCCACAGGCACGCCCCTATCTCGTGAGCGGCTACCCCCTGGCGTGAGACCTCGCCAAAAATTCCTATAAATCATCTGAAACCTCCAGGAAAATAACCTAGATCGGAGTTCCGCGCCGCAAGCCTCTGTAGCCACGAAAAACCAATGGGACCCTGTTCACGCACCCTGCGGGAGGGATCCATCACCGGTGGCCATCTTCATCATCTGGCGCTCTCCATGGCGAGGAGGAGTAGTTCACCCTCGGGGCGGAGGGTATGTACCGATAGCTATGTGTTTTATCTCTCTCTCTCTCTCTCTCTCTCTCTCTCGTGTTCTTGATTCGACCACGATCTTGATGTATCATGAGCTTTGCTATTATAGTTGGATCTTATGATGTTTCTCCCCCTCTACTCTCTTGTAATGGATTGAGTTTTCCCTTTGAAATTATCTTATCGGATTGAGTCTTTAAGGATTTGAGAACACTTGATGTATGTCTTGCGTGTGCTTATCTGTGGTGACAATGGGATATTCACGTGATCTACTTGATGTATGTTTTGGTGATCAACTTGCGGGTTCAGTGACCTTGTGAACTTATGCATAGGGGTTGTGATAGGTCTCCAACGTATCTATAATTTTTGATTGCTCCATGCTACTTTATCTACTGTTTTGGACTGTACTGGGCTTTATTTTCCACTTTTATATTATTTTTGGGACTAACCTATTAACGGAGGCCAAGCCTAGAATTGCTGTTTTTTGCCTATTTGATTGTTTGAAGAGGCGGAATATCAAGCGAGTCCAAGCGGAATAAAACCTTGAGAACATGATTTTCTCACGAGCGTGATCCAGGAGACTTGGACCCTGCTCCAAGGAACAAAAGAGGAGGTCATGAGGTAGGGGCGAAGGAACAAAAGAGGAGGTCACGCGGTAGGGGGTGCCCCCCTACCTCGTGACCTCCTCTTGTTCCCTTGGAAGCAGTCCAAGTCTCTGGATCACGTTCGGTGAGAAAAATCATGTTCCCGGTTTTATTCCGTTGGACTTTGATATTCCGCCTTCTCTGCAAATCAAACAACCTCCTAATTGGTTAGTGGCCCTACCTCGTGGGCCCCCTGTTGCTCCATCGACATACTCCTTCCTCCTACATATACCTACGTACCCCCGACAGATCGAATACGGAGCCAAAAACCTAATTCCACCACCGCAACTTTTTGCGGTGTGTGAGTAGTTTACCTCAGACCTTAGGGTCCATAGTTAGTAGCTAGATGGCTTCTTCTCTCTTTTTGGATCTCAATACAATGTTCTCCCCCTCTCTTGTGGAGATCTATTCGATGTAATCTTCTTTTTGCGGTGTGTTTGTTGAGACCGATGAATTGTGGGTTTATGATCCAACTTATCTATGAATAATATTTGAATCTTCTACGAATTCTTTTATGTATGATTGAGTTATCTTTGCAAGTCTCTTTGAATTATCCGTTTGGTTTGGCCAACTAGATTGGTAGTTCTTGCAATGGGAGAAGTGCTTAGCTTTGGGTTCGATCTTGCGGTGTCCTTTCCCGGTGTGAGAAGGGCAGCAAAGGCACGTATTGTATTGTTGCCATCGAGGATAACAAGATGGGGTTTTTATCATCTGCATGAATTTATCCCTCTACATCATGTCATCTTGTTTAAGGCGTTACTCTGTTTTTAACTTAATACTCTAGATGCATCTTTGGATAGCGGTCGATGAGTGGAGTAATAGTAGTAGATGCGAAATTGTTTCGGTCTCTTGGTCTCGGACGTGATGCCTATATACATGATCATACCTAGATATCCTCATAACTATGCTTAGTTCTATCAATTGCTCAACGATAATTTGTTCACCCCGTAGAATACTTATGCTCTTGAGAGAAGCCACTAGTGAAACCTATGGCCCCCGGGTCTATTCTCATCATATCAATCTCCATCACTTTAATACTTGTTTTGCTTTTACTTTGCCTTTTACTTTTCACTCTGCATCTCTATATAAAAAATACCAAAAATATTATTTATCATCTCTATCAGGATCTCACCCTCGTAAGTGACCGTGAAGGGATTGACAACCCTTAATCGCGTTGGTTGCGAGTAGCTATCGTTTTGTGTGGAAGTACGAGGGACTTGAGTGTGGCCTCCTACGATTGATACCTTGGTTCTCAAAAGCGAGGGAAATACTTACGCTACTTTGCTGCATCATCCTCTCCTCTTGAGGAAATCCAACCTTGATGCTCAAGAGGTAGCAAGAAGAATTTACGGCGCCGTTGTCGGGGAATCTGTGAAAGTCAACATACCAAGTACCCATCACAATCCCTATCTCTCGCATTACATTATTTGCCATTTGCCTCGTTTTCTCTCCCCCACTTCACCCTTGCCGTTTTATTAGCCTCTCTTCCCCAATCTCCTCCTCTCTTTTACATTAGCTTTTTTCTCGCTTGCCTTTTGTTTGCTCGTGTGTTGGATTGCTTGTTTGTCGCGATGGCTCTACCTAGATTTGGTGATCTTCATCTTAAAAGGTTGGAGGAGATCGAAACCAATGTCAGGAAATTTATGGTTCTACAATTTGAGCATAATAATTTCTTTAGAAACGAGCTTAAGGAACAAAAAGGTTTTATGAGTTATATGAATAAAGAGCTTGATGATATGTCTAAAGAATTTGATGGTATAAGATCTCAAATTGCTCGTCTTGAAAAGTTGACCGCTGAAATTTCGGATATGCAAGCTACCTTAGTCAATAAGATGGCCGCTAAACCGAATTCTTATGAAAATCAAGATGAAGATCTAAAAGTTATTGATGTGTCCCCCATTAAATCTTTGTTTTGCAATATGAATCTTGATGAAACTAAGTATGATCTTCCTTTACCTAGAAGGCGTTCCAAGAATTCAGAGTTTTTAGATCTTGATGATGAAATTGATAAATGTGGGGTTGAAAGAAATAAAAACCTAGATGTTGCTAAACCCACTATTTTGGATCTCAAGGAATTTAATTATGAAAATTGCTCTTTAATTGATTGTATTTCCTTGTTGCAATCAGTGCTAAATTCTCCTCATGCTTATAGTCAAAACAAAGCCTTTACCGAACACATTGTTGATGCCTTGATGCAATCTTATGAAGAAAAACTTGAGTTGAAAGTTTCTATCCCTAGAAAACTCGATGATGAGTGGGAACCTACTATTAAGATTAATATTAAAGGTTATGAGTTTCATGCCTTGTGTGATTTGGGTGCTAGTCTGTCTACTATCCCCAAAACTTTGTGTGATTTGCTAGATTTCCGTGACTTTGATGATTGCTCTCTAAATTTGCATCATGCGGATTCCACTATTAAAAAGGCTATGGGAAGAATTAATGATGTTCTTATTGTTGCAAATAGGAATTATGTGCCCGTAGATTTTATCGTTCTTGATATAGATTGCAATCCTTCTTGCCCTATTATCCTTGGTAGACCCTTCCTTAGAACGATTGGTGCGATTATTGATATGAACGAAGGGAATATTAGATTTCAATTTGCAATAAAAAAGGGCATGGAACACTTTCCTAGAAAGAAAATAAAATTACCATATGAATCTATCATGAGAGCCACTTATGGATTGCCTACCAAAGATGGCAACACTTAGATCTATCCTTGCTTTTATGCCTAGCTAGGGCGTTAAGCGATAACGCTTGTTGGGAGGCAACCCAATTTTATTTTTAGTTTTTTCTTTTGCTTCTGTTTAGGAATAAATAATCAATCTAGCCTCTGGTTATATGTGGTTTTATTTTTTAATTAGTGTTTGTGCCAAGTGAGACCTATTGGATCTTCTTGGATGATAGTTATTTGATCTTGCTGTAATTTCCAGAAACTTTGTGTTCAGTGGCCGAATTGTTAAAAATCACCAGAACGTGATAAAATACTGATTACAATTGCTGCTGATCAATAAACAAATTTTCTAGGTCGTATAATTTTGGTAAAATTTTTTGAGTTCCAGAAGTTTGCGTTAGTTACAGATTACTACAGACTGTTCTGTTTTTGACAGATTCTGTTTTTCGTGTGTTGTTTGCTTATTTTGATGAATCTATGGCTAGTAAAATACTTTATAATCCATAGAGAAGTTGGAATACAGTAGGTTTAACACCAATACAAATAAAGAATGAGTTCATTACAGTACCTTAAAGTAGTCTTTTGTTTTCTTTCTCTAGCAGACTCACGAGATTTCTGTTGAGTTTTGTGTTGTGAAGTTTTCAAGTTTTGGGTAAATTCTTTTGATGGATTATGGAACAAGGAGTGGAAAGAGCCTAAGCTTGGGGATGCCCATGGCACCCCCAAGATAATCCAAGGACACCAAAAAGTCAAAGCTTGGGGATGCCCCGGAAGGCATCCCCTCTTTAAATCTACTTCCATCGGTAATTTACTTGGAGCTATATTTTTATTCACCACATGATATGTGTTTTGCTTGGAGCGTCTTGTATTATTTGCATCTTTGTTTGTTAGTTTGCCACATTCATCCTTGCTGTACACACCTTTTGAGAGAGCCATACATGAATTGGAATTTGATAGACTGCTCATAGTGCTTCACTTATATCTTTTGAGCTTGATAGTTTTGCTCATAGTGCTTCACTTATATCTTTTGAGCTTGATAATTTTTGCTCTAGTGCTTCACTTAGATCTTTTAGAGCACGGTGGTGGATTTGTTTTAAAGAAACTATTGATCTCTCATGCTTCACTTAGATTATTTTGAGAGTCATTAATAGCATGGTAATTTGCTTAAAATTAATATACTTGGTATTCAAGATATGTGAAACTTTCTTTTGAGTGCGTTGAATACTAAGAAAAGTTTGATACTTGATAAATGTTTTGAGATATGGAGGTGGTAATATTAAAGTCATGCTTGTTGGGTGATTATGAATTTAAAGAATGCTTGTGTCGAAGTTAGCAAATCCCGTAGCATGCACGTATGGTTAAAGTTGTGTAACAAATTTGAAACATGAAGGTGCACTGACTTGTGCATCCTTATGAGTGGCGGTCGGGACGGCGATGGTCTTTTCCTACCAATCTATCCCCTAGGAGCATCGCGTAGTACTTTATTTTGATGACTTCTAAATTTTTGCAATAAGTATATGAGTTCTTTTGACTAATGTTGAGTCCATGGATCATACGCACTTTTACCTTTCTGCCATTGCTAGCCTCTTCGGTACCGTGCATTGCCCTTTCTCACATTGAGAGTTGGAGCTAACTTCGCCGGTGCATCCAAACCCCGTGATACGATACGCTCTATCACACATAAATCTCTTTATATCTTCCTCAAAACATCCATCATACCTACCTATTATGGCATTTCCATAGCCATTCCGAGATATATTGCCATGCAACTTTCCACCGTTCCGTTCATCATCATCATGACATACTTTACTTTTGTCATATTGCCATTGCATGATCATGTAGTTGACACCGTATTTGTGGCAAAGCCACCATGCATTATTTTCCATACATGTCATTCTTGATTCATTGCACCATCCCGGTACACCGCCGGAGACATTCATATAGAGTCATATCTTGTTCTAGTTTCGAGTTGTAATCCTTAGTTGTAATCAATAGAAGTGTGATGATCATAATTATTAGAGCATTGCCCAAAGAAAAAAAAGGAAAAAAAAAGAGAAAGGCCAAAAAGAAAAAAAAAAGAGAAACGCCCAAAGAAATGAGAAAATAAATAAAAAGGGCAATGTTACTATCTCTTTTTCCACACTTCTGCTTCAAAGTAGCACCTTGTTCTTCATGTAGTGAGTCTCATATATTGTGCTTCAAAGTAGCACCATGCTTTTCATATAGTGAGTCTCATAAGTTGTCTTTTTCATACTAGTGGGAATTTTTCATTATAGAACTTGGCTTGTATATTCCCTCGATGGGCTTCCTCAAATGCCCTAGGTCTTCATGAGCAAGCAAGTTGGATGCACCCCACTAGTTTTCTTTTGTTGAGCATTCATATATAGCTCTAGTGCATCCGTTGCATGGCAATCCCTACTCCTCATGTTGACATCAATTGATGGGCATCTCCATAGCCGTTGATTATCCTCGTCAATGTGAGACTTTCTCCTTTTTGTCTTCTCCACACAAACCCCATCATCATATTCTATTCCATCCATAGTGCTATATCCATGGCTCACGCTCATGTATTGCGTGAAGGTTGAAAAAGTTTGAGATTATTTAAGTATGAAACAATTGCTTGGCTTGTCATCGGGGTATAGAAGTTGGGAACATCTTTGTGTGACGAAAATGAAGCATAGCCTAACTAAATGACTTTGTAGGGATGAACTTTCTTTTGCCATGCTATTTTGAGAAGACATGATTACTTTGATTAGTATGCTTGAAGTATTACTATTTCTTTTTTCAATATGAACTTTTATTTTGTATTCATTCGGATATGAATATTCATATCACAATTAAGAAGATTTACATTGAAATTATGCCAAAGTATCACTCTCCATCAAAAATTCTCTTTTTATCATTTACCTACTCGAGGACGAATGAGGAATTAAGCTTGGGGATGCCTCGATACGTCTCCAACGAATCTATAATTTTGATTGCTCCATGCTACTTTATCTACTTGTTTTGGACTATATTGGGCTTTATTTTCCACTTTTATATTATTTTGGGACTAACCTATTAACCGGAGGCCAAGCCCGTAATTGCTGTTTTTTGCCTATTTGATTGTTTCAAGAAGCGGAATATCAAACGTGAGTCCAAACGGAATAAAACCTTCGGAACGTGATTTTCTCACGAAAGTGATCCAGGAGACTTGGACCCTGCTCCAAGGAACAAAGAGGAGGCCACGAGGGTGGGGCGCGCCCCTCACCTCGTGGGCCCCTGCTCCACCGACGTACTCCTTCCTCCTATATATACCTACGCATTGCCCCGACAAATCGAATACGGAGCCAAAACCTAATTCCATCGCGGCAACTTTCTCAGATCCACGAGATCCCATCTTGGGGCCTGTTAGGAGCTCCACGGAGAGGGGCCATCACGGAGGGCTTCTACATCATCACCATAGCCCTCCGATGAAGTGTGATAGTTTACCTCGGACCTTGGGTCCATAGTTAGTAGCTAGATGGCTTCTTCTCTCTTTTGGATCTCAATACAATGTTCTCCCACTCTCTTGTGGAGATCTATTCGATGTAATCTTCTTTTTGATTGTGTTTGTTGAGATCGATGAATTGTGGGTTTATGATCCAACTTATCTATGAATAATATTTGAATCTTCTCTGAATTCTTTTATGTATGATTGAGTTATCTTTGCAAGTCTCTTTGAATTATCCGTTTGGTTTGGCCAACTAGATTGGTAGTTCTTACAATGGGAGAAGTGCTTAGCTTTGGGTTCGATCTTGCGGTGTCCTTTCCCGATGTGAAGGCTGACAAGGCACGTATTGTATTGTTGCCATCGAGGATAACAAGATGGGGTTTTTATCATATTGCATGAATTTATCCCTCTACATCATGTCATCTTGCTTAAGGCGTTACTCTATTTTTAACTTAATACTCTAGATGCATGTTGAATAGCGGTCGATGAGTGGAGTAATAGTAGTAGATGAGAATCGTTTCGGTCTACTTGTCTCCGGACGTGATGCCTATATACATGATCATACCTAGATATCCTCATAACTATGCTTAGTTCTATCAATTGCTCAACAGTAATTTGTTCACCCAAGTAGAATACTTATGCTTTTGAGAGAAGCCACTAGTGAAACCTATGGCCCCGGGTCTATTCTCATCATATCAATCTCCATCACTTTAATACTTGTTTTGCTTTTACTTTGCCTTTTACTTTTCACTTTGCATCTCTATATCAAAATACCAAAAATATTGTTTATCATCTCTATCGATCTCACCCTCGTAAGTGACCGTGAAGGGATTGACAACCCCTAATCTCGTTGGTTGCGAGTAGCTATCGCTTTGTGCAGGTACGAGGGACTTGAGCGTGGCCTCCTACTGGATTGATACCTTGGTTCTCAAAAACTGAGGGAAATACTTACGCTACTTTGCTGCATCATCCTCTCCTCTTCGGGGAAATCCAACGCAGTGCTCAAGAGGTAGCAGGTTGGCACACGTTTTCGTCTTGACTCTCCGGTAGAAACTTTGGGGCACTCTTTGAAGTTCTTTTTGTTGGTTGAATAGATGAATCTGAGATTGTGTGATGCATATCGTATAATCATACCCACGGATACTTGAGGTGACATTGGAGTATCTAGGTGACATTAGGGTTTTGCTTGATTTGTGTCTTAAGGTGTTATTCTAGTACGAACTCTAGGATAGATCGAACGGAAAGAATACCTTCGTGTAATTTTACTACGGACTCTTGAATAGATTGATCAGAAAGAATAACTTTGAGGTGGTTTCGTACCCTACAATAATCTCTTCGTTTGTTCTCTGCTATTAGTGACTTTGGAGTGACTCTTTGTTGCATGTTGAGGGATAGTTATATGATCCAATTATGTTATTATTGTTGAGAGAACTTGCACTAGTGAAAGTATGAACCCTAGGCCTTGTTTCAACGCATTGCAATACCATTTGTGCTCACTGTTATCAATAGTTACCTTGCTGTTTTTATATTTTCAGATTACAAAAACCTATATCTACCATCCATATTGCACTTGTATCACCATCTCTTCGCCGAACTAGTGCACCTATACAATTTACCATTGTATTGGGTGTGTTGGGGACACAAGAGACTCTTTGTTACTTGGTTGCAGGGTTGTTTGAGAGAGACCATCTTCAACCTACTCCTCCCACGGATTGATAAACCTTAGGTCATCCACTTGAGGGAAATTTGCTACTGTCCTACAAACCTCTGCACTTGGAGGCCCAACAACGTCTACAAGAAGAAGGTTGCGTAGTAGACATCAATGCATTACGGAACGAGTAAAGAGACTTGCCAGTAACGAGATTGAACGAGGTATGGGGATATCGACGATCGAATCAGGGGCAAGTAACATACCGATGGACAAAGGGAATTGTACACGGGATTGATTGAATCCCCGACATCGTGGTTCAATCCAATGAGATCATCGTGGAACATGTGGGAGCCAACATGGGTATCCAGATCCCGCTGTTGGTTATTGGCCGGAGAGATGTCTCGGTCATGTCTACATGGTTCCCGAATCCGTAGGGTCTACACACTTAAGGTTCGGTGACGCTAGAGTTGTTATGGGAAATTGTATGTAGTTACCGAAGGTTTTTCGGAGTCCCAGATGAGATCCCGGACGTCATGAGGAGTTCCGGAATGGTCCGGAGGTAAAGATTTATATATGGAAAGTCCAGTTTCAGTCACCGGAATGGTTTCGGGGGTTATCCGTATTGTACCGGGACCACCAAAAGGTGTCTGGGGGTCCACCGGGTGGGGCCACCTGCCCCAGGGGACTTAATGGGCTGAATATGGGAGGGAACCAGCCCCCTAGTGGGCTGGTGCGCCCCCCAAGGGCCCAAGGCGCCTAGGGTTTGGAAACCCTGGGGAAGGGGGGTGCCTCCACCTTGCTTGGGGGGCAAGTTTCCCCGTCCTGGCTGCCCCCCCCCCCCTCTAGATGCATCTAAGGGGCCCGGGCCCCTCTTCCCTTCCCCCTATAAATAGTGGGGGGGGGGAGGGTTGCCATACCCCTTCCCCTGGAGCAACTCCTCCCTCCTCCAACACCTCCTCCTCCGTAGTGCTTGGCGAAGCCCTGCAGGAGAACCGCAAGCTCCACCACCACGCCGTCGTGTTGCCGGAGCTCTCCCTCAACTTCTCCTCTCCCTTGCTGGATCAAGAAGGATGAGACATCCCGGGCTGTGCGTGTGTTGAACACGGGCGCCGTCTGTTGACACTAGATCGGATCTTCGCGATTTGAATCGCCGCGAGTACGACTCCATCAACCACATTCTTGTATTGCTTCTGCTTAGTGATCTTCAAGGGTATGAAGATGCACTCCCTCTCCCTCATTGCTAGCATCTCCTAGATTGATCTTGGTCACACGTAGGAAATTTTTGAATTATTACTACGTTCCCCAACACAAGGCCCATCCGTTAGCTTAGCATAATGTTCGTTAAGTTTTATTGCTATTGCTTTCTTCATGATTTATACATATTCCTCTGACTATGAGATTATGCAACTCCCGAATACTGGAGGAATACCTTGTGTGCTATCGAGCGTCACAACGTGAATCGGGTGATTATAAATATGCTCTATAGGTGTCTCCGAAGGTGTTTGTTGGGTTGGAATAGCTCAAGATTAGGATTTGTCACTCCGAGTATCGAAGAGGTATCTCTGGGCCTCTCGGTAATGCACATCACTATAAGCCTTGCAAGCAATGTGACTAATGAGTTAGTTATGGGATGATGCATTACGGAACGAGTAAAGAGACTTGCCGGTAACGAGATTGAACTAGGTATGATGATACCGACGATCGAATCTCGGGAAAGTAACATACCAATGACAAAGGGAATAACGTATGTTGTTATTGCGGTTTGACCGATAAAGATCTTCGTTAAATATGTAGGAACCAATATGAGCATCCAGGTTCCGCTATTGGTTATTTACCGGAGATGTGTCTCGGTCATGTCTACATAGTTCTCGAATCCGTAGGGTTCGCACGCTTAACATTCGGTGACAATTTGTATTATGAGTTATGTGTTTTGGTGACCGAAGTTTGTTCGGGGTCCCGGTTGAGATCACGGACATGATGAGGAGTTCGGACACTGGAATGGTTTCGTGTGGTTCGGGTATTTTTCCGGAGTACCGAGGGGTTACCGAAACCCCCCGGGGGAGAGTCATGGGCCTCATGGGCCACGGGAGAGAGAGGGGACAACCCACAAGGGGTGGCCGCCCCCCCCCATGGGAGTCCGAATTGGACTAGGGGAGGGGGCGGCGGCGCCACCCTTTCCTTCTCCTACTCCCTCTCCCTTTCCCCCTTTCCCACTCCGTAGAAGGAAAGGGGAATGCTACTAGGACTAGGAGTCTTAGTAGGACTCCCCCCTTGGCGCGCCCCCTCTAGGTCGGCCGCCTCCTCCCCTCCTCCTTTATATACGGCGGCAGGGGGGCACCCCAAAGCACATCAGTTGTTCTCTTAGCCATGTGCGGTGCCCTCCTCCATAGTTTAATCCTCTGGTCATAGCGTTTTAGTGCTTAGGTGAAGCCCTGCGCGGATCACATCACCATCACCGTCACCACGCCGTCAGGTCTTGTGACGTAAACTCTCCCTCGACCCTTTGCTGGATCAAGAGTTCGAGGGACGTCATCGAGCTGAACGTGTGCTGAACTCGGAGGTGCCGTACGTTCGGTACTAGATCGGTTGGATCATGAAGACGTTCGACTACATTGATGACCCACAAGTATAGGGGATCAATTGTAGCTCTTTTCGATAAGTAAGAGTGTCGAACCCAACGAGGAGCAGAAGGAAATGACAAGTAGCTTTTAGTAAGGTAATGTCTGCAAGTGCTGAAACTGTAAGTAGTGAGTAGTTTGATAGCAAGAATATTTTGTAACGAGCAAGTAACGATAATTGACAAGTATGCAGCAAGGTAGCCCAATCCTTTTAAGGCAAAGGACATGCCAAAATGGTCTCTTATGATACGCAAAGCGTCCTTGAGGGTACACGGGAATTTCATCTAGTCACTTTCATCATGTTGGTTTAATTCGTGTTCGCTACTTTGATAATTTGATATGTGGGTGGACCGGTGATCGCTCTCTGACTATAGTGCCAGAAAAGCTCTTGTCTGCTAGGACTACGTCGGTATTTCCCCAAAGAGGAAGGGATGATGCAGCACAGCGACGGTAGGTATTTCCCTCAGTGATGAAACCAAGGTTATCGAACCAGTAGGAGAACCAAGCAACACAACGTAAAGGGTTGTCAATCCCTTCCGGGGTACGGCGCCTCAAGATAGGCAAAACAGACGTGAGGAAATAGATTGATAGATCAAACGCCAAACAAAATAAATAAGAATAAATTGCAACAAGGTATTTTTGTATTTTTGGTTTAATAGATCTGAATAAAAATGCAAAGGAAAAGTAGATCGCAAGCAAATATATGAGGAAGAAGACCCCGGGGCCGTAGGTTTCACTAGTGGCTTCTCTCGAGAAAAATAGCAAACGGTGGGTAAACAAATTATTGTTGGGAAATTGATAGAACTTCAAACAATTATGATGATATCCAGGCAATGACCATTACATAGGCATCACTGTTGGAAATATGCCCTAGAGGCAATAATAAATTAGTTATTATTATATTTCCTTGTTCATGATAATCGTTTATTATTCATGCTATAATTGTATTGACTGGAAACCGCAATACATGTGTGGATACATAGACAACACCATGTCCCTAGTAAGCCTCTAGTTGACTAGCTCGTTGATCAATAGATGGTTACGGTTTCACGACCATGGACATTGGATGTCATTGATAATCGGGATCACATCATTAGGAGAATGATGTGATGGACAAGACCCAATCCTAAGCCTAGCATGCATCGTAGTTCAGAGATGCTAAAGCTTTTCTAAATGTCAAGTATCATTTCCTTAGACCATGAGATTGTGCAACTCCTGGACACCGTAGGGAATGCTTTGGGTGTACCAAACTTCACAACGTAATCGGGTGGCTATAAAGGTGCACTACTGGTATCTCCAAAAGTGTACATTGGGTTGGCACGAATCGAGACTGGATTTGTCACTGTGTGACGGAGAGGTATCTCTGGGCCCACTTTCGGTAGGACATCATCATAATGTGCACAATGTGACCAAGGGGTTGATCACGGGATGATGTGTTACGGAACGAGTAAAGAGACTTGCAGTAACGAGATTGAACAAGGTATCGGATACCGACGATCGAATCTCGGGCAAGTACAATACCGCTAGACAAAGGGAATTGTATCACGGGATTGATTGAGTCCTTGACATCGTGGTTCATCCGATGAGATCATCGTGGAACATGTGGGAGCCAACATGGGTATCCAGATCCCGCTGTTGGTTATTGACCGGAGAACGTCTCGGTCATGTCTGCATGGTTCCCGAACACGTAGGGTCTACACACTTAAGGTTCGATGACGCTAGGGTTATAAAGGAAGTTTGTATGTGGTTACCAAATGTTGTTCGAGTCCGGATGAGATCCCTGACGTCACGAGGAGTTCCTAATGGTCCGGAGGTAAAGAATTATATATGGGAAGTCCTGTTTTGGTCACCGGAAAAGTTTGGGTTTTATCGGTAATGTCTGGGACCACCGGGAGGGTCCTGGGGTCCACCAAGTGGGGCCACCATCCTCGGAGGGCTGCATGGGCCAAGTGTGGAGGGTACCAGCCCTGTGTGGGCTGGTGCGCCCCCAAGAGGCCCATGCCAAGAGATAAGGGAAAGGAGAGTCCTAAAGGGGAAGGCACCTCCTAGGTGCCTTAGGAGGATGGACTCCTCCTCGGCCGCACCTCTTCCTTGGAGGAAGGGCCAAGGCTGCGCCTCTCCTTTGCCCCTATATATAGTGGAGGGAGGGAGGAAGCCACACACAAGCCTGGCGCCTCCTCCCTCCCTCCGTGACACCTCCTCCTCTCCCGCAGGTGCTTGGCGAAGCCTGCAGGATTGCCACGCCTCCACCACCACCACGCCGTTGTCTTTCTTTGGATGGAGTCTTCCTCAACCTCTCCCTCTCTCCTTGCTGGATCAAGGCATGGGAGACGCCACCGGGCTGTACGTGTGTTGAACGCGGAGGTGCCGTCTGCTCGGCACTAGGATCATCGGTGATTTGAATCACGACGCAGTACGACTCCATCAACCCCGTTCTCTTGAACGCTCGCTTAGCGATCTACAAGGGTATGTAGATGCACACTCCTTCCCCTCGTTGCTGGTTTCTCCATAGATAGATCTTGGTGACACGTAGGGAAAATTTTGAATTTCTCGCCACGCTCCCCAACAAAGGGCATCATGAGCTAAGTCTATTGCGTAGATTCTTTGCACGAGTAGAACACAAAGTAGTTGTGGGCGTTGATTTTGTTCAATATGCTTACCGTTACTAGTCCAATCTTGTTTCGACGGTATTGTGGGATGAAGCGGCTGGACCGACCTTACACGTACACTTACGTGAGACAGGTTCCACTGACCGACATGCACTTGGTGCATAAGGTGGCTAGCGGGTGCCGCCTCTCCCACTTTAGTCGGAACGGATTCGATGAAAAGGGTTCTTATGAAGGGTAAATAGCAATTGGCATATCACGTTGTGGTTTTATGAGGTAAGAAACGTTCTTGCTAGAAACCCATAGCAGCCACGTAAAACATGCAAACAACAATTAGAGGACGTCTAACTTGTTTTTGCAGGTATGCTATGTGATGTGATATGGCCAAGAAGAATGTGATGAATGATATGTGATGTATGAGATTGATCATGTTCTTTTAATAAGAATCACGACTTGCATGTCTATGAGTATGACAACCGCAGGAGCCATAGGAGTTGTCTTAATTTATTGTATGACCTGCGTGTCATTAAACAACGCCATGTAATTACTTTTACTTTATTGCTAACCGGTAGCCATAGTAGTAGAAGTAATAGTTGGTGAGACAACTTCATGAAGACACGATGATGGAGATCATGGTGTCATGCCGGTGATGATGATGATCATGGAGCCTCAAGATGGAGATCAAAGGAGCAAAATGATATTGGCCATATCATGTCACTATTTGATTGCATGTGATGTTTATCATGTTTATGCATCTTATTTGCTTAGAACAACGGTAGTAAATAAGATGATCCCTCATTAAAATTTCAAGAAGGTGTTCCCCTAACTGCACCGCTATGCGAAAGTTCGTCGTTTCAAGCACCACGTGATGATCGGGTGTGATAGATTCTTACGCTCACATACAACGGGTGTAAGCCAGATTTACACACGCAATACACTTAGGTTAACTTGACGAGCCTAGCATGTATGCACATGGCCTCGAACACAAGAGACCGAAAGGTCGAGCATGAGTCGTATAGTAGATACGATCAACATGAAGATGTTCATCGATGATGACTAGTCCGTCTCGCGTGATGATCGGACACGGCCTAGTTGACTCAGATCATGTAATCACTTAGATGTATGGAGGGATGTCTATCTAAGTGGGAGTTCATTAGATGAACTTAATTATCCTGAACATAGTCAAAAGCCCTTTGCAAATTATGTCATAGCTCGCGCTTTAGTTCTACTGTTTAGATATGTTCCTAGAGAAAATATAGTTGAAAGTTGATGAGTAGCAATTATGCGGTCAAGAGAAAGCTTATGTCCTTAACGCACCGCTTGGTGTCTTGGACCTCAAACGTGGTGCATGGATGTTGCGAACATCGACACACGTTTTGATGACTACGTGATAGTTCGGTAATGTTAAACGGCTTAGAATTGAGGCACCAAAGACGGTTTTGAAGCGTCGCGGAACATATGAGATGTTACGAGGGCTGAAATTGGGATTTCAGGCTCGTGCCCACGTCAAGAGGTATGAGACCTCCGACGAGTTTTCTAGCCTACAAACTAAGGGAGAAGATCTCAATCGTTGAGCTTATACTCAGAATGTCCGGGTACAACAATCACTTGAATCAAGTGGGAGTTAATCTTCCAGATGAGATAGTGATGTTTCTCCAAAGACATTGCCACCAAGCTACTAGAGCTTCGTGATGAACTATAACATAACGGGGATAGATATGATGATCCTTGAGCTATTCGCAATGTTCGACACCGCGAATGTAGAAATCAAGAAGGAGCATCAATTGTTGATGGTTAATGAAACCACTAGTTTCAAGAAGGGCAAGGGCAACAAGGGATACTTCATGAAACGGCAAAACAGTTGCTGCTCTAGTGAAGAAACCCAAGGTTGAACCCAAACCCGAGACTAAGCGCTTACAGTAAATGAGAGGAACGGATGATCAAGCGGAACCACCCTAGTTACTTGGTAGATGAGTAGGCTGGCAAGGTCGATAGAAGTATATTGGATATACATTATGTTAATGTGTACTTTACTAGTACTCCTAGTAGCACCAGGGTATTAGATACCGGTTCGGTTGCTAAGTTTAGTAACTCGAAATAAAAGCTACGGAATAAACGAGACTAGCTAAAGGTGAGCCGACGATATTTGTTGGAAGTGTTTCCAAGGTTGATGTGATCAAGCATCGCACGCTCCCTCTACCATCGAGATTGGTGTTAAACCTAAATAATTGTTATTTGGTGTTTGCGTTGAGCATATACATGATTGGATTATGTCTATCGCGATGCAGTTATTCATTTAAGGAGAATAATGGTTACTCTGTTTATTTGAATAATACCTACAATGGTCTTGCACCTAAAATGAATGGTTTATTGAAATCTCGATCGTAGTGACACACATTTTCATGCCAAAAGATATAAGATAGTAATGATAGTACCACCTGCTTGTGGCACTTGCCATTTGAGTCATATTGGTATAAAACGCATGAAGAAGCTCCATGTTGATGGATCTTTGGACTCACTTGTTTTTTAAAAGGGTTGAGACATGCGAACCATGTCTATTGGTGTATACGCATGAAGAAACTCCATGCAGATGGATCGTTTGGACTCACTTGATGTTGAATCATTTGAGACATGCAAATCATACCACATGGACAAGATGACCGAAAAGCCTCGGTTTCAGTAAGATGGAACAGAAAGCAACTTGTTGGAAGTAACACATTTTGATGTGTGCGGTCCAATGAGTCTTTGAGGCATCTGATGAATATCGTTATGTTCTTACTTCACGGATGACTTAAGTAGATCTTGAGTGTATTTACTTGATGAAACACAAGTCTGAATTATTGAATGGTTCAAGTAATTTCAGAGTGAAGTTAAAGATCATCGTGACAAGAGGATAAAATGTCTATGATATGATCATAGAGATGAGTATCCGAAGTTCTGAGCTTTGGCATGCAATTAAGACATTGTGGAAATTGTTTCAAAATTAATACCGCCTGGAACACCATAGTGTGATGGTATGTCCGAACATCATAGTTGCACCCTATCAGATATGGTGCGTACCATGATGTCTCTTATCGAATTCCACTATCGTTCATGGGTTAGGCATTAGAGACAACCGCACTCACTTTAGTAGGGCACCGCGTAATTCCGTTGAGACGGCACTGTTTGAACTATGGTTTGGAGAAACCTAAGTTGTCGTTTCTTAAAAGTTTGGGGCTGTGACGCTTATGTGAAAAAGTTTCATCGTGATAAGCTCGAACCCAAAACGGATAAATACATCTTCATGGGACACCCAAAACAGTTGGGTATACCTCCTATCTCAAGATCCGGAAGCAAAAGTAATTGTTTCTAGAAACGTGTCCTTTCTCGAGGAAAAGTTTCTCTTGAAAGAATTGAGTGGGAGGATGGTGGAGACTTGATGAGGTTATTGAACCATCACTTCAACTAGTGTGCAGCAGGGCACAGGAAGTTGTTCCTGTGGCGCCTACACCAATTGAAGTAGAAGCTTATGATAGTGATCATGAAGTTTGGATCAAGTCACTACCGTACCTCGTGGGGTGACAAGGATGCGTACTACTTGAGTGGTACAGTAATCCTGTCTTGAAGGTCATATTGCTAGATGAACCTACGAGCTATGGAGAAGCGATGGTGGGCCCATATTCCGACAAATGGTTAGAAGCCATGAAATCCGAGATAGGATCCATGTATCAGAACAAAGCATGGACTTTGGTGGACTTGCCCGATAGGCAAGCCATTGAGATAAATGGATCTCTAAGAAGAAGACAGACTGACGGTAATGTCACCGTCTATGAAGCTCGACTTGTGGCGAAGAGTTTTTCACAAGTTCAAGGAGTTGACTACGATGAGATTTTCTCATCCGTAGCGATGCTTAAGTCCGTCGGAATCATGTTAGCATTAGCTGCATTTATGAAATCTGGCAAATGGATGTCAAAACGAGGTTTCCTTACTAGTCTTCGTAAGGAAAGGTTGTATGTGATACAATCAGAAAGTTTTTGTTGATCCTAAGGATGCTAAAAGGTATCTTTGGCTCGGCGATCCTTCTAAGGACCGGAGTAAGCATCTCGGAGTTGGAATGTGCTTTGATGAGATGATCAAAGATTTTGGGTTTGTACAAAGTTTATGAGAAACTTGTATTTCCAAAGAAGTGAGTGGGAGCACTATAGAATTTCTGATGAGTATATGTTGTTGACATATTGTTGATCGAAATGATGTAGAATTTCTGGAAAGCATGCTGAGGTTATTTGAAAGGTGTTTTCAATAGAAAACCTGGATTAAGCTACTTGAACATTGAGCATCAAGATCTATAAGGATAGATCAAAAAACGCTTAATGGTACTTTCAAATGAGCACATATCTTGACATAATCTTGAAGGTATTCAAGATGGATCAGTCAAAGAAGGAGTTCTTGCCTGAGTTTTAAGGTATGAAGTTAAGACTTAAAGCTCGACCACAGCAGAAGAGAGAGAGAAAGGACGAAGGTCGTCCCTATGCTTCGCACGTAGGCTCTATAGTATGCTATCTTTGTGTACCGCACGGAAGTGTGCCTTGCCATGAGTCGATCAAGGGGTACAAGAATGATCCAGGAATGGATCATTGGACAAGGGTCAAAATTGTCCTTGGAGTAAATAAGGACATGTTTCTCGATTATGGAGGTGATAAAGAGTTGGCGTAAAGGGCTACGTCGATGCAAGCTTTAACACCTATCCGAATGACTATGAGTAGCAAACCGGATGCGTATAGTGGAGCAACCACTTGGAATAGCTCCAGTGGAGGCGTGGAAGCAACATTTACAATATGACCTAGAGATTTGCAAAGCACACACGGATCTGAAAGGTTCAGTTCCGTTGACTTAAACCTCTCTCACAAGCAAAACATGATCAAACCTCAGAACTCATTGAGTCTTAATCACATGATGATGTGAACTAGTTTATTGACACTAGTAAACTCTTTGGATGTTGGTCACATGGCGATGTGACCTATCAATGTTAATCACATGGCGATGTGAACCAGATTATTGACTCTAGTGCAAGTGGGAGACTGTTGGAAATATGCCCTAGAGGCAATAATAAATTAGTTATTATTATATTTCCTTGTTCATGATAATCGTTTATTATTCATTCTATAATTGTATTGACCGGAAACCGCAATACATGTGTGGATACATAGACAACACCATGTCCCTAGTAAGCCTCTAGTTGACTAGCTCGTTGATCAATAGATGGTTACGGTTTCACGACCATGGACATTGGATGTCATTGATAGCGGGATCACATCATTAGGAGAATGATGTGATGGACAAGACCCAATCCTAAGCCTAGCACAGATCGTGTAGTTCATATGCTAAAGCTTTTCTAAATGTCAAGTATCATTTCCTTAGACCATGAGATTGTGCAACTCCGGATACCGTAGGAATGCTTTGGGTGTACCAAGCGTCACAACGTGGCGGGTGGCTATAAAGGTGCACTCTGGTATCTCCGAAAGTGTACATTGGGTTGGCACGAATTGAGATCGCGATTTGTCACTCCGTGTGATGGAGAGGTATCTCTGGGCCCTTTCGGTAGGACATCATCATAATGTGCACAATGTGACCAAGGGGTTGATCACGGGATGATGTGTTACGGAGCGAGTAAAGAGACTTGCGATGCAGATTGAACAAGGTATCGGATACCGACGATCGAATCTCGGGCAAGTACAATACCGCTAGACAAAGGGAATTATATACGGGATTGATTGAGTCCTTGACATCGTGGTTCATCCGATGAGATCATCGTGGAACATGTGGGAGCCAACATGGGTATCCAGATCCCGCTGTTGGTTATTGACGGAGAACGCGTCTCGGTCGTATCAGCATGGTTCCCGAACCGTAGGGTCTACACACTTAAGGTTCGATGGCGCTAGGGTTATAAAGGAAGTTTGTATGTGGTTACCGAATGTTGTTGAGTCCGGATGAGATCCCGGACGTCACGAGGAGTTCGGAATGGTCGGAGGTAAAGAATTATATATGGGAAGTCCTGTTTTGGTCACCTAAAAGTTTGGGTTTTATCGGTAATGTACCGACCACCGGGAGGGTCCCGGGGGTCCACCAAGTGGGGCCACCATCCTCGGAGGGCTGCATGGGCCAAGTGTGGGAGGGGACCAGCCCCAGGTGGGCTGGTGCGCCCCCCAAAGAGGCCCATGCGCCAAGAGATAAGGGAAAGGGAGTCCTAAAGGGGAAGGCACCTCCTAGGTGCCTTAGGAGGATGGACTCCTCCTGGCACCTCTTCCTTGGAGGAAGGGCCAAGGCTGTGCCCCCTCTCCCTTGCCCCTATATATAGTGGAGGGGAGGAGGGAAGCCACACCTGAAGCCACAGCACCTCCCTCCCTCCCGTGACACCTCCTCCTCTCCCTTGCAGGTGCTTGGCGAAGCCTGCCGGGGATTGCCACGCTCCTCCACCACCACTGCGCCCGTTGTCTGCTGCTGCTGGATGGAGTCTTCCTCAACCTCTCCCTCTCTTCTTGCTGGATCAAGGCATGGGAGACGTCACCGGGCTTTACGTGTGTTGAACGCGGAGGTGCCGTCCGTTCGGCACTAGGATCATCGGTGATTTGGATCACGGCAATGCGACTCCATCAACCCCGTTCTCTTGAACGCTTCCGCTTAGCGATCTACAAGGGTATGTAGATGCACTCTCCTTCCCCTCGTTGCTGGTTTCTCCATAGATAGATCTTGGTGACACGTAGGAAAATTTTGAATTTCTGCTACGTTCCCCAACAATCACGTCCAAAATTAGTAGACCGACTCCTGCATGCATCTACTACTATTACTCCACACATCGACCGCTATCCAGCATGCATCTAGTGTATTAAGTTCATGGAAAAACGGAGTAATGCAATAAGAATGATGACATGATGTAGACAAGATTTGTTTATCTATTGCTTAGATATAGATCCCATCTTTTTATCCTTAGTAGCAACGATACATACGTGCCGGTTCCCTTTCTGTCACTAGGATCAAGCACCGGAAGATCGAACCCACTACCGGGCACCTCTTCCCATTGCAAGATAAATAGATCAAGTTGGCCAAACAAAACCCAAATATCGAAGAAGAAATACGAGGCTATAAGAGATCATGCATATAAGAGATCAAAGAAACTCAAGTAACTTTCATGCATATAAAAGATATAAGCGATCATAAACTCAAGTTCATCAGATCCCAACAAACACACCGCAAAAAGAGTTAAATCATATGGATCTCCAAGAGACCATTGTATTGAGAATTTAGCGAGAGAGAAAGCCATCTAGCTACTAACTACGGACCCGAAGGTCTACAAAGAACTACTCACACATCATCGGAGAGGCACCAATGGAGGTGGTGAACCCCATCCGAGATGGTGTCTAGATTGGATCTGGTGGTTCTAGACTCTGCAGCGGCTGGATGAATATTTAAATCGACTCCCTAGGGTTCTGGTATTTTTTGGGGTATTTATAGAGCAAAGAGGCGGTGCGGGGGGCACCCGAGGTGGGCACAACCCACCAGGGCGCGCCTGGGGCTCCTGGCGTGCCCTGGTGGGTTGTCCCCTCCTCGGGACTCTCCCCAGGTGCAACCAGGGCCCAACATCTTTCTTCTGGTCCATAAAAAATCAACATGGAGTTTCGTGGCATTTGGACTCCGTCTGATATTGATTTCCTGCGATGTAAAAAACATGGAAAAAATATCAACTGGCACTTGGCACTATGTCAATAGGTTAGTACCAACAAATGATATTAAATGACTATAAAATGATTATAAAACATCCAAGATTGATAACAAAATAGCATGGAACAATAAAAAATTATAGATACATTGGAGACGTATCAACCGGTGCTTAGGTGCTGTTCTTACTTGAACAAACCTCCTACTTATGATTAACCCTCCCGCAAGCATCCGCAACTACGAGAAAAGTATTAAGAATAAATTCTAACCATAGCATTAAACTTTTGGGTCCAATTGGCCCCTTACGAAATAGTGCATAAACTAGGGTTTAAGCCTCTGTCACTCTCGCAACCCACCATCTATTTACTACTCCAAAATGCATTCCCTTAGGCCCAAATATGGTGAAGTGTCATGTAGTCAACGTTCACATGACCCCACTAAGGGAATCACAACATACATACCATCAAAATATCAAACACATATCAAATTCACATGATTACTTGCAACATGATTTATCCCGTGACCTCAAGAACAAAAGTAACTACTCACAAATAATGAACATGCTCATGATCAAAGGAGTATTTAATAGCATCATGGATCTGACCATATAATCTTCCACCAAATAAACCATATAGTAATCAACTACAAGATGTAATCATCACTACTAGTCACCCCCTGGCAACAATCTATAGTTCCAGTAACAAGATTGAATACAAGAGATGAACTAGGGTTTGAGATGAGATGGTCTTTGGTGAAGATGTTGATGGAGATTGCCCTCCCCAAGATGGGAGAGTTGTTGGTGATGATGATGGCGATGATTTCCCCCTCCGGGAGGGAAGTTCCCCCAACAGAACCGCTTCGTCGGAGGGCAAAAGTGCTCCTGCCCAAGTTCCGCCTCGAGATGGCGGCGCTCCGCCCCAAAAGTCTTCTTCTTATTTTTTTCTAGGTCAAAATGAATTATATACCAGAATATTGGCACCGGAGGTGGGTTGAGGAGGCCACAACCCACCAGGGCGCGCCTGGGGGGCCTAGCGCGCCCAGGTGGGTTGTGCCCACCTGGTGGCCCCCTACGTGTTTATTGACTCGATGTTCTTAAATAATCCATAAGAAATCTCCGTGAAGTTTCAACTCATTTGGAGTTGTGCGAATAAATGGCCTAACGTAGCTTTTTCGAGGTCCAGATTTCCAACATTGAAAATCTCCCTCTTGGTGTGTACCTTGCAAATTATGAGAGAAAAGGCATTAGAATTACTCCAAAAAGCATTATTATGGATAAAAACATTATAAATAACGTAAGAAAACATGATGCAAAATGGACGATTATCATACATCAACGCGTTAACCTAACGCTTCGCCGCTTTCGATCTGCAGTGCGTGGACACACTCTCCCCCTCTCATTGCTATGCATATCCTAGATAGATCTTGCGTGATCGTAGGATTTTTTTTTTGAAATTACATGCTACGTTCCCCAATAGTGGCATCTGATACGTCTCCAACGTATCTATAATTTTTGATTACTCCATGCTACTTTGTCTACTGTTTTGGACTATATTGGGCTTTATTTTCCACTTCTATATTATTTTTGGGACTAACCTATTAACCGGAGGCCCAACCCGAAATTCTTTGTTTTTGCCTATTTCAGTATTTCAAGAAATGAATATCAAACGGAGTCCAAGCGGAGTAAAACCTTCGGGGACGTGATTTTCTCACCGAACATGATCCAGGAGACTTGGACCCTGCTCCAAGGAACAGCCGTGGAGGTCACGAGGGTGGGGGCGCGCCCCCTGCCTCGTGGGCCCCCTGTTGCTCCACCGACGTACTCCTTCCTCCTATATATACCTACGTACCCCCGACAGATCGAATACGGAGCCAAAAACCTAATTCCACCACCGCAACCTTACAGATCCGTGAGATCCCATCTTGGGGCCTGTTAGGAGCTCACGGGAGGGCATCCACCACGGAGGGCTTCTACATCAACACCATAGCCTCTCCGATGAAGTGTGAGTAGTTTATTTCAGACCTTCGGGTCCATAGTTAGTAGCTAGATGGCTTCTTCTCTCTTTTTGGATCTCAATACAATGTTCTCCCCCTCTCTTGTGGAGATCTATTCAATATAATCTTCTTTTTGCGGTGTGTTTGTTGAGACCGATGAATTGTGGGTTTATGATCCAGCTTATCTATGAATAATATTTGAATCTTCTCTGAATTCTTTTATGTATGATTGAGTTATCTTTGCAAGTCTCTTGAATTATCCGTTTGGTTTGGCCAACTAGATTGGTAGTTCTTGCAATGGGAGAAGTGTTTAGCTTTGGGTTCGATCTTGCGGTGTTCTTACCCGATGTGAGAAAGGGTTGCAAGGCACGTATTGTATTGTTGCCATCGAGGATAACAAGATGGGGTTTTTATCATATTGCATGAATTTATCCTCTACATCATGTCATCTTGCTTAAGGCGTTACTCTGTTTTAACTTAATACTCTAGATGTATGCTGGATAGCGGTCGATGAGTGGAGTAATAGTACTAGATGCAGAATCGTTTCGATCTACTTGTCTCGGACGTGATGCCTATATACATGAACATACCTAGATAACCTCATAATTATTCGCTTTTCTATCAATTGCTCAATAGTAATTTGTTCACCCACCGTAGAATACTTATGCTCTTGAGAGAAAAGCTTTCACTAGTGAAACCTATGGCCCCGGGTCTATTCTCATCATATCAATCTCCATTATTTTATTACTTGCTTTGTTTTTTACTTTGCCTTTTACTTTTTACTTTGCATCTCTATATCAAAATACCAAAAATATTATTTATCATCTCTATCAGATCTCACCCTCGTAAGTGACCGTGAAGGGATTGACAACCCCTAATCGCGTTGGTTGCGTGTAGCTATCGTTTTGTGTAGGTACGAGGGACTCGTGCGTGATCTCCTACTAGACTGATACCTTGGTTCTCAAAAACTGAGGGAAATACTTACACTACTTTACTACATCATCCTCTCCTCTTCGGGGAAATCCAACGCAATGCTCAAGAGGTAGCAAGAAGAATTTCTGGCGCCGTTGCTTGAGCTTGTAAAAGTCAACTATACCAAGTACCCATCACAATCCCTATCTCTCGCATTACATTATTTGCCATTTGCCTCTCGTTTTCCTCTCCCCCACTTCACCCTTGCAGTTTTATTCGCCCTCTCTTTCCTAATCTCCTCCTCTCTTTCTCATTTGCCTTTTGTTTATCGCTATGTCTAAAACTGTGGAGATTATCGTCGATATGGACGATAATAATAACATAGAAAATCCCGAGGCTCCGGCCGACGAACCCCCTATCTTGCATACTAAAAAGTTTCGAATCGGCAGTGGAAACATTATTGGCAAAGGTGTTATTCAAGATTTCTTTACTCGTACCGGTGCTTTACCTTCCTTGGGATGTTCTATCCTTCATAGAACTAGCAGTCTTGCGGATGCTATCGCTATGCTTGTAGTTGAACTTGAAAGACAATTTATGCATATGCATCCTTGCATACAAAGAATTTTTCTAGAATTTTCCAATATTGAGCATTCTTCTGTTAAGCGTGCTGTTACTATCTTTTTGGCTCATGAGTTCAGATTTATCATTAGAGAAGTCAAAGAAATCTTTGCGCACTATAGGGTGGACGCCGGTCGTCCTCCCATAGAAGCAATCCTTTATGATCAAGAGGAATTTAGACGTTTTCAATCTTCCGACTATGTCGCTTTTAATGAAAACCTTAGAAAAAAGGTTCCTACCAAAGTCTTGGTTGATTGCATTAACGAACTTAATAATGATTTTGCTCTTCAAAACGATGAGCTAGGATACCCTCTTGAGTATAGGCTCACAAAATTTTGCCAAAAGAATGCTTTTAGTGATGAAATAGTTGTGCACTATGAAGGGCCGAAGGAGGAACCTATTCCTCCCTCTATTGATCTTGGGGACTTTAGTCCCACCAAATTTAGCCCTTTTGATTATTTTTGCTTGCCTCAAAGAAAGCTTGCTGCTGAACGTAGAGAATATGAGATAAGTTTTCAAGATTTATCTTATTATTATGACACTCGTTAGATCTATCCTTGTTTTTATGCCTAGCTAAAGGCGTTAAACGATAACGCTTGTTGGGAGGCAACCCATATTTAGTTTGTGTTTTTTGTTTTTGCTTCTGTTTAGGAATAAATAATCCATCTAATTTCTGTTTATATGTGGTTTTATGTTTTAATTAGTGTTTGTGCCAAGTAGAACCTATAGGATAAGCTATGATGATAGTTGATTTGATTCTGCTGAAAAACATAAACTTTGCGCTCACGAGAAAAAATTCAATAAATCACAGAAACGTGATTTTGCATTGATTCTTTTTGCTGCTGATCAGTAAACAAATTTTCCAGTACGTCCTATTTTGGTAGAATTTTTGGAGTTCCAGAAGTTTGCATTAGTTACAGATTGCTACAGACTGTTCTGTTTTTGACAGATTCTGTTTTTCGTGTGTTGTTTGCTTATTTCAATGCATCTATGGCTAATAAATTAGTTTATAAACCATAAGGAAGTTGGAATATAGTAGGTTTAACACCAATATAAATAAAGAATGAGTTCATTACAGTACCTTAAAGTAGTCTTTTGTTTTCTTTCACTAACGGAGCTCACGAGATTTCTATTGAGTTTTGTGTTGTGAAGTTTTCAAGTTTTGGGTGAATTCTTTTGATGGATTATGGAACAAAAGAGTGGCAAGAGCCTAAGCTTGGGGATCCCCATGGCACCCCCAAGATAATCCAAGGACACCAAAAGTCAAAGCTTGGGGATGCCGGAAGGCATCCCTCTTTAAATCCACTTCCATCGGTAATTTACTTGGAGCTATATTTTTATTCACCACATGTTATGTGTTTTGCTTGGAGCGTCTTGTATCATTTGTGTCTTTGCTTGTTAGGTTACCACAATCATCCTTGCTGTGCACACCTTTTGAGAGAGCCATACATGATTTGGAATTTGTTAGAATACTCTATGTGCTTCACTTATATCTTTTGAGCTTGATAGTTTTTGCTCATAGTGCTTCACTTATATCTTTTGAGCGTGATAATTTTTGCTCTAGTGCTTCACTTAGATCTTTTAGAGCACGGTGGTGGATTTGTTTTAAAGAAACTATTGATCTCTCATGCTTCACTTAAATTTTTTTGAGAGTTGTTAATAGCATGCTAATTTGCTTAAAGATAATATACTTGGTGTTCAAGATATGTGAAACTTTCTTTTGAGTGCGTTGAATACTAAGATAAGTTTGATGCTTGATAATTGTTTTGAGATATGGAGGTGATAATATCAAAGCAATGCTAGTTGGGGTGATTATGAATTTAAAGAATGCTTATGTTGAAGTTTGTGATTCCCGTAGCATGCAAGTATGGTGAACCGCTTTGTGATGAAGTCGGAGCACAATTTTATTTATTGATTGTCTTCCTTATGAGTGGCAGTCGGGGACGAGCGATGGTCTTTTCCTACCAATCTATACCCCTAGGAGCATGCGTGTAGTGCTTTGGTTTTTGATGACTTCTAATTTTTTTGCAATGAGTGCATGAGTTCTTTTGATTAATGTTGAGTCCATGGATTATACGCACTCTCACCCTTCCACCATTGCTAGCCTCTCTAATACCGCGCACTTTTCGCCGGTATCATACACCCACCATATACCTTCCTCAAAACAGCCACCATACCTACCTATCATGGCATTTCCATAGCCATTCCGAGATATATTGCCATGCAACTTTCCACCGTTCCGTTTATTATGACACGCTCCGTCATTGTCATATTGCTAGCATGATCATGTAGTTGACATCGTATTTGTGGCAAAGCCACCGATCATAATTCTTTCATACATGTCACTCTTGATTCATTGCATATCCCGGTACATCACGGAGGCATTCATATAGAGTCATAGTTTGTTCTAAGAATCGAGTTGTAATTGTTGAGTTGTAAGAAAAATAAAAGTGTGATGATCATCATTTTTAGAGCATTGTCCCAAGTGAGGAAAGGATGATGGAGACTATGATTCCCCCACAAGTCGGGATGAAACTCCGGACAAAAAATAAAAAAAAAGCAAAAAAAGAGGCCATAAAAAAAAAGAAGAGAAAGGCCCAAATAAAAATAAAAATAAAGAAAAAAATGAGAGAAAAACAGAGAAGGGACAATGCTACTATCCTTTTTCCACACTTGTGCTTCAAAATAGCACCATGATCTTCATGATAGAGAGTCTCATGTGTTGTCACTTTCATATACTAGTGGGAATTTTTCATTATAGAACTTGGCTTGTATATTCCAATGATGGGCTTCCTCAAAAGTGCCCTAGGTCTTCGTGAGCAAGCAAGTTGGATGCACACCCACTTAGTTTCTTTTGTTGAGCTTTCATATACTTATAGCTCTAGTGCATCCGTTGCAAGGCAATCCCTACTCACTCACATTGATATCTATTAATGGGCATCTCCATAACCCGTTGATACGCCTAGTTGATGTGAGACTATCTTCTCCTTTTTCTCTTCTCCACAACCACCATTCTATTCCACCTATAGTGCTATGTCCATGGCTCACGCTCATGTATTGCGTGAAAGTTGAAAAAGGTTGAGATTACTAAAGTATGAAACAATTGCTTGGCTCGTCATCGGGGTTGTGCATGATTGAATAATTTTGTGTGATGAAGATAGAGCTTAGCCAGACTATATGATTTTGTAGGGATAACTTTCTTTGGCCATTCTATTTTGAGAAGACATGATTGCTTTAATTTATATGCTTGAAGTATTATTACCTTTATGTTAATATGAACTTTTGTCTTGAATCTTTTGGATCTGAATATTCATGCCACAATTAAGAAGATTTACATTGAAATTATGCCAAAGTATCACTCCGCATCAAAAATTCTTTTTTATCATTTACCTACTCGAGGACGAGCAGGAATTAAGCTTGGGGATGCTTGATACGTCTCCAACGTATCTATAATTTTATTACTCCATGCTACTTTGTCTACTGTTTTGGACTATAATGGGCTTTATTTTCCACTTTTATATTATTTTTGGGACTAACCTATTAACCGGAGGCCCAAAATTCTTGTTTTTGCCTATTTCAGTATTTCAAGAAGCAGAATATCAAACGGAGTCCAACAGAATAAAACCTTTGGGAACGTGATTTTCCCACGAACGTGATCCAGAGACTTGGACCTGCTCCAAGGAACAGCCGTGGAGGTCACAAGGGTGGGGCGCCTGGCGCGCCCGCCTCGTGGGCCCCTGTTGCTCCACCGACGTACTCCTTCCTCCTATATATACCTACGCATTCTCGACGGATCGAATACGGAGCCAAAAACCTAATTCCACCACCGCAACCTTACGTATCCGTGAGATCCCATCTTGGGGCCTGTTCGGAGCTCATGGGAGGGCATCCACCACGGAGGGCTTCTACATCAACACCATAGCCTCTCCGATGAAGTGTGAGTAGTTTATTTCAGACCTTGGGTCCATAGTTAGTAGCTAGATGGCTTCTTCTCTCTTTTGGATCTCAATACAATGTTCTCCCCTCTCTTGTGGAGATCTATTCGATGTAATCTTCTTTTTGCGGTGTGTTTGTTGAGATCGATGAATTGTGGGTTTATGATCCAGCTTATCTATGAATAATATTTGAATCTTCTCTGAATTCTTTTATGTATGATTGATTTATCTTTGCAAGTCTCTTGAATTATCCGTTTGGTTTGGCCAACTAGATTGGTAGTTCTTGCAATGGGAGAAGTGTTTAGCTTTGGGTTCGATCTTGCGGTGTCCTTACCCGATGTGAGAAAGGGTTGCAAGGCACGTATTGTATTGTTGCCATCGAGGATAACAAGATGGGTTTTTTATCATATTGCATGAATTTATCCCTCTACATCATGTCATCTTGCTTAAGGCGTTACTCTGCTTTTTAACTTAATACTCTAGATGCATCTTTGGATAGTGGTCGATGAGTGGAGTAATAGTAGTAGATGCGTAATCGTTTCGATCTACTTGTCTCGGACGTGATGCCTATATACATGATCATACCTAGATAACCTCATAATTATTCGCTTTTCTATCAATTGCTCAACGATAATTTGTTCACCCACCGTAAAAAACTTATGCTCTTGAGAGAAGCCACTAGTGAAACCTATCGCCCCCGTGTCTATTCACATCATATCAATCTCCATTATTTTATTACTTGCTTAGTTTTAACTTTGCATTTTACTATTTACTTTGCATCTCTATATCAAAATACCAAAAATATTATTTATCATCTCTATCAGATCTCACCCTCGTAAGTGACCGTGAAGGGATTGACAACCCCTAATCGCGTTGGTTGCGAGTAGCTATCGTTTTGTGTAGGTACGAGGGACTCGTGCGTGATCTCCTACTGGATTGATACCTTGGTTCTCAAAACCTGAGGGAAATACTTACGCTACTTTTATCGCATCATCCTCTCCTCTACGGGAAATCCAACGCGATGCTCAAGAGGTAGCAAAGATCCGAGCCAGTCTATGCGTAGATGATATGCACGAGTAGAACACAAAGAGTTGTGGGCGACAATAGTTATCTTGCTTACCACCAACGTCTTATTTTGATTCGGGCGGTATTGTTGGATGAAGCGGCCGGACCAACATTACATGACCACGTTCATGAGACCGTTTCTACCAACGTGCTTTTGCACAAGGTGGCTGGCAGGTGTCTGTTTCTCCAACTTTAGTTGAATCGAATTTGACTATGGCCGGTCCTTGTTGAAGGTTAAAACATCACACTTGATGAAAAATCGTTGTGGTTTTGATGCATAGGTAAGAACGGTTCTTGCTAGAAGCCCATAGCAGCCACGTAAAACTTGCAACAACAAAGTAGAGGATGTCTAACTTGTTTTTGCAGGGCATGTTGTGATGTGATATGGTCGAGACATGATGTGATATAATTTATTGTATGAGATGATCATGTTTTGTAAAAGTTATCGGCAACTGGCAAGAGCCTTATGATTGTCGCTTTATTGTATGAAATGCAATCGCCATGTAATTGCTTTACTTTATCACTATGCGGTAGCGATAGTTGTAGAAGCAATAGTTGGCGAGACGACAACGGCGCTACGATGGAGATCAAGGTGTCAAGCCGATGACGATGGAGATCATGACGGTGCTTTGGAGATGGAGATCAAAGGCACAAGATGATGATGGCCATATCATGTCACATATTTTGATTGCATGTTATGTTTATCTTTTATGCATATTATTTTGCTTAGTTCGACGTTAGCACTATACGATGATCCCTCACTAAATTTCAAGGTATAAGTGTTCTCCCTGAGTATGCACCGTTGCTACAGTTCATCGTGCCGAGACACCATGTGATGATCGGGTGTGATAAGCTCTACGTTCACATACAACGGGTGTAAGACAGTTTTGCACGTGCAGAATACTCGGGTTAAACTTGACAAGCCTAGCATATGCAGATATGGCCTCGGAACACTGAGACCGAAAGGTCGAGCGTGAATCGTATAGTAGATATGATCAACATAGAGATGTTCACCATTGAAAACTACTCCATCTCACGTGATGATCGGACATGGTTTAGTTGATAGGGAGCATGTGATCATTTAGATGACTAGAGGGATGTCTATCTAAGTGGGAGTTCTTAAGTAATATGATTAATTGAACTTTAATTTATCATGAACTTAGTCTTGATAGTTTTTGCGTATCTATGTTGTTGTAGATCAATGGCCTGTGCACTGTTCCCTTGAATTTTAATGCATTCCTAGAGAAAGCTAAGTCGAAAGATGATGGTAGCAACTACACGGACTGGGTCCGTAACTTGAGGATTATCCTCATTGCTGCACAGAAGAATTACGTCCTGGAAGCACCGCTAGGTGCAAGGCCTACTGCAGGAGCAACTCCGGACGTTATGAACGTCTGGCAAGCTAAAGCTGATGACTACTCGATAGTTCAGTGTGCCATGCTTTATGACTTAGAATTGGGACTTCAAAGACGTTTTGAACATCATGGAGCATATGAGATGTTCCAAGAGTTGAAGTTAATATTTCAAGCAAATGCCCGACTTGAGAGATATGAAGTCTTCAACAAGTTATATAGCTGCAAGATGGAGGAGAAGCGATTACATCGTTGAACACATACTCAGAATGTCTGGGTACCATAAGCACTTGACTCAGCTGGGAGTTAATCTTCCTGATGATAGTATCATTGACATAGTTCTTCAATCACTGCCACCAAGCTATAAAGGCTTCGTAATGAACTATAACATGCAAGGGATGGAAAAGACAATTCCTGAGCTCTTCGCAATGCTAAAGGCTGCGAAGGTAGAAATCAAGAAGGAGCATCAAGTGTTGATGGTTAACAAGACCACTAGTTTCAATAAAAAGGGCAAAGGGAAGAAGGGTAACTTCAAGAAGTGTCGGGGATATACCCCGCGGTGTAAGCCGACCGGAAGTATAACCCGGCCGGACTTGGTGGTTTATTTAAGACCCCGCTGACACTTGGCGATTCACCGGCGACCCGCATAGATAGACGGTTTACAAGCAACCTATTGAACATTATGATTCACTGGTAACTTGGCCAGGCGGATGATGACGGTGACAAGGCCCAAGGCCCAGAAGGTCGGCTCATGTTATGGTGGGCCGGTTTAAGAGGAAAGGCGTGAGGAATATTTGTCTTATACGGAGTTAAGACCTGGACTTGTATCCAGTTTGTATTAGAGATAGACTAGTCCTAATCCTAATAGGACTCCACATGTAACCCGCCCCTTCAACATATATAAGGAGGGGCAGGGCTCCCCAAAGAGGGAGGGGGAAGAAGCAAGAAGCTCAATAATCTCTAGGGCTAGACACAACTAGAGGAGAGCCGGTTTACGGCGACTCCCTCATGAGCATAATGAGATCTAGCCTCAAACAGCATGTAGGGTTGTTGCCGGATGATGTTTCCCGAGGCCCGAAGCTGTCTAAATCCTCGTCTTGCGTGTTGCGTCTCTCGATTCCGGTCAACCCCTCTCAAGCTACCACATAGATACGCGGCCTCACGACTAAGTCCTCACACTAGGACATCTGCCGTGACAAATCCACGACAGTTGGCGCCCACCGTGGGGCCTGCGCACGATGGTGTTGAGTTTTTGAAGGGATCTCTTCCAAGGATCGAGAAATTTGCAATTTTTCGGATAAGAAAGACTTAGCTCGGAAGGATCGGCATCAACTTCTAGTTAATCGGTTCAAATTTTACAATCCGTGAGATTTAAGTCAATGATGAGAAAGTAGGGATACGGTCTGTTTTGCCGCCGCCGCGAAAAAGTCGCCGAGACCATCGGTAGGATTTCCATCATCTATGCAACGCCGAGTCCGAGACTGGGACAGCTGCACGGATGTTTCATCTATTGTATTACTACGTGACTGACACAAGGAATGTTTTTACATGCACGCGCAAATCGCCCAGGCTGCAGTCAAACCGCCGAGTTCCCGTTGTCAATTGAGAGTCGCCTCCATGTTAAACCGAAGACAGAGATGTACATACATCCATCAAACCGCAGCTGGTTACTTCAAGTCCTGAGGCTAATCCGTAAAGGAATCTGCTGAAAGAAAGAAAGAAAAAAAAACAAGAAAAGAGGAAGAAGGGGGTGGCCACGACCCGGAAACAAGGACAATCACGTTGGAGTCAACGGCCACGACGTCGACCCGGATTCGCAGCTGCCGTGTGTTTCCCGAGGCCTCCTTTGGAGCGCCTCGCTGCCGTCTATCTGGCCGGCCTTGATTCTTTGCCGTCGATCCACTACGCCACCATGGATCCGGGGGGCATTCTTTGAGCCGCTGACCACATCGCCGCAACAACCCGCCGCCTATACTGCCATGGTCTTCATCTGCTTCACCGGACTCGCCGACCGGCCCGGCGGCGCTTGCGGCCCTGCGTCGATCCGCGAGCACTGTAGCCGGTAAAGGCTCGCACACAGCCTCTGCCGTGACCGACATCCTCGGCGGCGTTTTTCATGCGTGAATGATGCGCGCCCGCCGTGGTCCTCTCCGAAGCTGCCGTCTCCGAGCCCCTACTTCTAAGCCGCCCCGGCCAAGGAGCAGGGGCGGAATTGGGCCTGGGGCAACTGGGGCTATAGCCCCAGGCTTGGCCCAACCCGTAAGTAAATGTCCAGTAGATTTTTATTTCGTACTCGCAGATTACAAGGCCCAGCCCCAGGTGTGCACGCGAGTCCACTAGCCTTCAGATGGGCTTGGTTGGAGAAGAATAAAACTAGTCCGTGCATTCACACTAGCCCAGCACGCCACGGTTGGTTATTGGCGATTTCCCAAAGAATCAATCTCCAGCGTTTCGTCTCACCCTAGCGAAAAACTCTCTCCCAACGTTTGTAGGCCGTCCCAGCCGCCAGGCATTTTCTACGACAGACCGACGTTAGGATCTGCGCCCAGGCGGCTGCCGCTCGCCGGTGGGAGCATCAGATAATGTCGCTACGTCAGAGCGGCCCCTCCAGCCCTCCTATTCAGCTTCATCTCCACAACCGGCTGGACACAGCAGGACAGGTAATATCTAGTTTATTGTATCATTTAATTTTTCCTTAATTCCATCGTATTACCCAAAAAACCAATGAGTTGGTGCGTTGAATTTTATTGCTTTAGTCAAAAAAAATTCATTGTTATTTGTTAAAAGGAATTAAAAAGGTATAAACTTAAGATGGAGAGGATCCGAACAGTTTTCTTTTCTGCAAGACCACATCCAACAATACCAAGTTACCAACACCAATGAATCACCTACGTAAAATATGTTCTTGTTTCACAAAATTTCATATGAATACTTGACTTGGTCTATGTATGGTTCTTGATTTTAAATAGTCGATTTTATGTTCACAACTTCTACAATTGTTGATGGAGAAACAATGGCCTCAAATGAAGCCGTTCTTCATTAATTTGGTACTAACTTTTGCAATTATGCACCTTCTTAAATTGATGACATATTTATCGGATCTGTTCTCTTGGTAATAATGAATTCAAATTTTATTCTTAATGTAAATTTGTAATTTACTTCTGACATGTATTGGTATGTGTGATATTTGGCATTATTTTATCCACTTACTTTTAGCCCTAGGCTTTGAGAAATCCTGGCTCCGCCTCTGCCAAGGAGCCTCGTCGCCGTGGCCTCCGAGTCTCTGTGCAGACCGCCGGGCGCCTCTGCCGTTGAAGCTACGACCCTTTGGCCTCAAGCCGCCTTGCATCCTCCGCTCCTCTGCCGCTCGCCGTTGCCTTAGCCGCTGCCTTGGGTCGGCCCTCCCGCCTGAGAGATGGGGCAGAAGAAAAGCTGCAGGTTGTTTCAGAGAAAAGAGAAGTGGCATGCAGGGATTTTTCTCCATCCACGTCATTTATGTGCTAACTTGCCCTTTGGAGCTGGATATCATGCAAATCAATGCACTACGTGCTACTGTTATGTTTGTGATTCTCGTGCTCCTCGCCTCTGCCTTAAGCCCTCTGCCGGGTCACCGCGTCCAAGCCCGATCGCTGATCGCCGCGCTTGCCTGCTCTGCCTCCGCTCCTCTGCCGCCATGGTCAACAACTGCGACCACGCCAAGCAGCTGCGGCAGATTGCTTCCACCGTCCGCTGTGTTGGTCCGCTCTGCTGCGCCTATGTCCGCTGTTGCCATCTCCTAAGCCGCCCTGGCTGCGCGTTGGCCCGCTGTTGAGTCGCTGCTCCGCCCGACGCCCCTCTGGCTGCGGTTCGTCTCATGCTTCCGCTTCTCTGCAGCAGTTTGTCAAGTAGGGCGGCGGCGGCCTCGTTTTCTGGTCTGCATTCATGTGGTGTGGAAGATGTTGAACAACATGCATACTGTTACACAAAGTGCACCCGAAGGCATATTGCAAAGCATTGCTGTTAACCACAAGGAGGAGAGATCACGTGGAGCTGCGTCCCGTATTATTCAGAATCAGCATCCACGTTCATTTGACAAAATATATCAGGTGCTATTTTTCTAAACTTTTACTGGTATAATTAAGTATCATCCAAAGCTTTTTTCACGGTATGCTATACTATACACAGGTCAATTGACTCATGGCCAAGGTATGATCCGGTCCTCGTGCGCCGGCGTCGGAGGCGACGTATACATCTGCACCGCCCGTGCCGGGTGCTTAAAGACCTGGAGAATAACCCGGAGGATTTCTGCTTGAACCGCCGGGACCATATTGAGTCGCCCACCAGTCCAAACCACCACTGTCGCGATGAACGGATTATCCATTGTCCGAACAAAAAAAACATCAGGTGATATCCGTCCGGTGTGTTTTCATAGCACATATTAATTTTTGTGTGAACAATTACTTTGACATGTGATATTTTTTGACGCATGACAATTGTTCATTACAAATGAGGTGTTATATTACGGGCACGGAGCACGCGCTAGCAACGTTCTGCATTGGCATTTCGTCCGTATCATACCACCCGGTGAATGAACGTAGGCAAGTCGCCGTCCCTGTGGCCTGATTTACATCAGCTTGCCAGGACCGCACCCGCGATTAACTCACCTGTCCGTACCGGTTTACGACACCGGTGCCGATTTTCCCGTCCGCACTGGTTTACAATGCCGCGGCCGACTCATCTGTCCGAGCTGCCTCTGATGTTGCGGTCGTCCTTGTCGTCCATCTCTCGCGGCCTGGTCTACATCAACATACCGGGCCGCACCTGTCTGCATGAGCTGTTTATTGAGTATGAACAAGTCACAGTTTGGGTAGCCCGGTTTTCTTTCAACAAAATGGAGGCAAATTATCATATATTATCAACCGCCGTCTGCACTGGGTGCTTCAATGGGCAGGCGCACAAGTCGCCGCCACTACAATTTGGTTAACTTCAAATCGCCAGTTGGAAGGAACCATTGGCCGAGTTGCTGACAGGTTCATACGGGATCATTCATAACCCGCCGCAGTCACCTCAACCTTCGGTGGATTCACATCGTGCTATCAACACCAATGATATACAACTTATGCCGGTTTATACGACGGTCAAATATGGAGAGTCTCAAGCCAACTCCTCGAGTCACCTTTGAGACTCGGGGGCTACGATGACATGACTCAGCAAATCTTGCCAGTTTCAGCAAATTTAAGAACCCCAGGACGATGGAGGGAAATATAACCCGGTCCCGAAGGCTACTGTTATATTGATGAAAATTAAAGGCCGTCAGAAAATTTCCGGCTTAGAAAGTATATGATGATTACAAAATCGGTTCAATGAAAAGTTCGGGTCATCGAGAAAAGGATTCCGGTTTAAAATCCGGCTCAAGGGAAGTCAGTCTCTTTGAAGATATCAAATATCCGGTTTACAATCCGGTTAAAGGGTAATCTGTTCTCCCACAAAGTTCTGAAACTCTCAAATCCGGTTTAAGAATTTCCGGTTCAAAAAGGAATTAGCTTCTCGCAAGTTCGAGTTGAAAGGCTGTCAGAAAGTTTTCGGCTGAAAATGAAGATTCCGGTTTACAATCCGGTTCAAGGGAAAGATGTCTCCCACAAAGCTTTGAAGCTCTTAATATCCGGTTCAAAATTCCGGCTCAAGAAGAATTTGTCTCTTGCAAAAAGTTAAAGGTTGCCGAAGAGGACCTGCTGCCATGATGCGCGGTTCAAACATGGGTATCCTGCCTTATTGGCTTATCATATTATTGATCACTTGGGGGCTTGGTCGTATTCGAACCATAGCTACACCTCTTGATCGGCGCAATGCCACAGCATCACTTGGGGGCTTGGTCGTATCCGAACCATAGCTACACCTCTTGATCGGCGCAACGCCACAACATCACTTAGGGGCTTGGTCGTATCCGAACCATAGCTACACCTATTGATCGGGCAATGCCACAACATCACTTGGGGGCTTGGTCGAACCCGAACCATAGCTACACCTCTTGATCGGCGTAATGCCACAACGTCATTTGGGGGCTTGGTGCATTATCGAACCATAGTCACACCTCTTGATCGGCTCAAAGCCTCGCCTACAACGGTTTTATTTGCCTTTGTTTGAGTTTTGTTCTCTTTTTGATAAAAAATTTTTTTGGTTGCTTTTTAAACCGGCGTTAACAACCCGGCTCGACTGTTAATTACAAGTTGTCAGTACACGATCAAGTTATAATCCGGAGACTATCAGCCCGGTCCGTTTGACTACGAGTCGCCAATATTGTATATGGTTAAGCCGGTGTTTATCACAACTTAGATGCGGTTTTATCATAAACCGCACATATGAAAGGAGTTATCATTACTCAAGATTGGGGTTATCACTCTTACTACAAAAGTTGGTAAACCAACGATGTGATTCAATGTCACGGGTATGATATATTTCATATTTGATTATTCTTAAGTGCAGCCTTGGTTATAAACCCAGCTTATATATGTTGGGTATTATGATTCGTCCGTGATAAACCGCCAGGACACTTTAAACTTGTTGTATGCAGAAACAGGTTGAATAAAGCATGATTATAAATCACCGGTGTTTATTAAATCGGTCTAGCTTTAAGACGATAAGTCCCCAGTATATGATGAGAAAATTATCTGGTGTTTATTAAACCGGCCTGGCTTTAAGACGATAAGTCGCCAGTATATGATGAGAAATTATCCGGTGTTTGTTAACCCGGCCCGGCTTTGGGCTATAAGTCGCCAGTATATATTTGGATTGCGCCATTGGAATCATGCGCTTATAAATCATTGGGTTATATTATTCAAATAGCCAAACTTGGCTGAATTTTATTATGATATTGAATGAATAAGGTTCTCACACCGGATTATATTATCTTGAATAGCCAATATGGCTGGATTTTTATTATGGTTATTAATAACCGGTATTATTGAGGTTTTCAAAAGTCGTTTTAGTGCAATGGCTATTATTTTATCAAAGGATATGATTTATTCTACAATGGAAGGAATAGTCCCGAGTCGCTGCAGGCTTACGACCCGGCACTTGGGGGCTATATTATTCAAATTGAGATTACATGCAAGTCTCATGTCGCTGCAAGCATGCACCATGACACTTGGGGGCTAATGCAAAGTCATTTTTATTGGCCTTATTGAAGACCCGACTCATCACATCATAATGAGCCGGCCCATGGGGGCTACCAATTGCTCCTATCAAAAAAATTAAGGTACACAAGTCTTAATACATTATATTGAAGGATCCTTTGCTTTCATTGGTAAAGCACAAAGCTCTTAACCTTGTGGATGTGGGTTCAAGCCCCATGATGGGAGCTACATCATATGATGTTCTTTTCAAAGAAGTATATATAACAGTCCCAGCTCAGTATTATCTTACTAAGCCGGCCCTTGGGGGCTACACGTTGCTGTTCAAGTTTACATGATCATATTTATAAAGTCCATGTTCATTATTACATAATGACCCGACCCTTGGGGGCTACACTGGTTGAAGTTTTTATGAGTATAAGGCAATTACAAGTCCTAGGTTGCTGCAAGCATGACAACCCAGCACTTGGGGGCTACATATATGGAGTCTTCAGTTTTTACTAGTGACTAAGATGAGCAACATGGATTTCTTCAAAGTGGCAGTAATTATATGGAAGCAAGTCTCAAAATCATCACTTTGTTACTGCTCAAGACTTGGGGGCTCTGGTAATATGGATATAAGGGAGAAATATCTTCCAATTTTCAGTTTTGAGCTAACCAAATTGACCTTGTTCGCAGAATAATTATGACCCGGCGTCACCAACAATTATTGACCGGCGTCACCAATCATTATGACCCGATTATGCACAATAATCATAACCCGGCGTCATCAATAATCAAGAACCGGCGTTGGCAACAATCATGAACCGGCGTTGGCAACAATCATGACCCGAAATTATAAGTTTTTATAACCCGACAATTTTGCTAATATTAAACCGGCAAGTTTTACATCTTCAAACCTGCTGAATATCAGATGAGTATTTCAAGACCAATATTTCTTAAACCGGCGCTTTGGAAGCCGACTCAAGTGAATTATTCTTCACAATATTTCTCTGTGAGAAACCAATGTCAGCAAATTGAGTATGAAGCTGGCTTATTGGCATGGATTTTCTGCAAGAAGGAAATGACAAGGAATTAAGGATGATCAGGTGCCGGTTTACAAGAATTCTTAACCCGGAGCATAATTTGTCAAGTTTGTTCTTGTGTTTATTTTATAGGATCAGTTTAACATGGATAGATCCAAATTAAATTGGGGGCTAATGTCGGGGATATACCCCGCAGTGTAAGCCAGCCGGAAGTATAACCCAGCCGAACTTGGCAGTTTATTTGAGACCCCGTTGACACTTGGCGATTCACCGGCGACCACTTACAGACGAAGACGGTTTACAAGCAACTTTGGACCGAACATTATGATTCACTTTGGTAACCCAGTAGGCGGACAGACGGTGACAAGGCCCAAAGGCCCGAAGGCGGCTCATGTTATGGTGGGCGGTTTAAGAGGAAAGGCGTGAGGAATATTTGTCTTATACGGAGTTAAGACACAGACTTGTATCCGGTTTGTATTAGAGATAGACTAGTCCTAATCCTAATAGGACTCCACATGTAACCCGCCCTTCAACATATATAAGGAGGGCAAGGCTCCCCAAAGAGGGAGGGGGAAGAAGCAAGAAGCTCAATAATATCTAGGGCTAGACACAACTAGAGGAGAGCCGGTTTACGGCGACTCCCTCATGAGCATAATGAGATCTAGCCTCAAACAACATGTAGAGTTGTTACCGGATGATGTTTCCCGGGGCCCGAAGCTGTCTAAATCCTCGTCTTGCGTGTTGCGTCTCTCGATTCCGCTCAACTCCTCTCAAGCTACCACATAGTTGCGCGGCCTCACGACTAAGTCCTCACACTAGGACATCTGCCGTGACAAATCCACGACAAGAAGAATAGCAAGCAAGTTGCTGCTCCCGGGAAGAAGCCCAAGTCTGGACCTAAGCATGAAACTGAGTGCTTCTACTTCAAAGGGACTAGTCCTTTGAGCGGAACTGCTCCAAGTATTTGGCGGATAAGAAGGATGGCAAAGTGAAAGGTATATTTGATATACATGTTATTGATGGGTACCTTACTAATGCTCGTAGTAGTGCCTGAGTATTTGATACTGGTTCTGTTGCTCATATTTGTAACTTGAAACAGGGGCAACGGATTAAACGAATATTGGCTAAGGACGATGCGACGATGCGCGTCGGAAATGGTTCCAAGGTCGATGTGATCGCCGTTGGCACGCTACCTCTACATCTACCGTCGAGATTAGTTTTAGACCTGAATAATTGTTATTTGGTGCCAGCGTTAAGCAGGAACATTATATTTGGATCTTGTTTGATGCGAGACGGATATTCATTTAAATCAGAGAATAATGGTTGTTCTATTTATATGAGTAATATCTTTTATGGTCATGCACCCTTGATGAGTGGTCTATTTTTATTAAATCTCGATCGTAGTGATACACATATTCATAATATTGAAGCCAAAAGATGCAAAGTTAATAATGATAGTGCAACTTATTTGTGGCACTGCCGTTTAGGTCATGTTGGTATAAAACGCATGAAGAAACTCCATGCTGATGGACTTTTGGAATCACTTGATGCTTGCGAACCATGCCTCATGGGCAAGATGACCAAGACTCCGTTCTCCGGAACAATGGAGCAAGCAACTGGCTTATTGGAAATAATACATACTGATGTATGCAGTCCGATAAGTGTTGAGGCTCGCGGCGGGTATCGTTATTTTCTAACCTTCACAGATGATTTGAGCATATATGGGTATATCTACTTAATGAAACATAAGTCTGAACCATTTGAAAAGTTCAAAGAATTTCAGAGTGAAGTGGAAAATCATCGTAACAAGAAAATAAAGTTTCTACGATCAGATCGTGGAGGCGAATATTTGAGTTACGAGTTTGGTCTTCATTCGAAACAATGTGGAATAGTATCGCAACTCACGCCACCTGGAACACCACAGCGTAATGGTGTGTCCGGTCGTCGTAACCGTACATTATTAGATATGGTGCGATCTAAGATCTCTCTTACCGATTTACCCCTATCGTTTTGGGGTTATACTTTAGAGACAGCTGCATTCACGTTAAATAGGGCACCATCTAAATCCGTTGAGATGACACCATATGAACTGTGGTTTGCCAAGAAACCTAAGCTATCGTTTCTTAAAGTTTGGTGCTGCGATGCTTATGTGAAAAAGCTTCAACCTGATAAGCTCGAACCCAAATCGGAGAAATGTGTCTTCATAGGATACCCAAAAGAAACTGTTGGGTACACCTTCTATCACATATCCGAAGGCAAGATATTTGTTGCTAAGAATGGATCCTTTCTAGAGAAGGAGTTTCTCTCGAAAGAAGTGAGTGGGAGGAAAGTAGAACTTGATGAGGTAATTGTACCTTCTCACGAATTGGAAAGTAGTTCATCACAGAAATCAGTTCCAGTGATTCCTACACCAATTAGTGAGGAAGCTAATGATGATGATCATGAAACTTCAGATCAAGTTACTACCGAACCTTGTATGTCAACCAGAGTACGCTCCGCACCAGAGTGGTATGGTAATCCTGTTCTCGAAGTCATGTTATTAGACCATGACAAACCTATGAACCATGAGGAAGCGATGATGAGCCCAGATTCCGGGAAATGGCTTGAGGCCATGAAATCTGATGTCTACTACGCAACCTTCTTCTTGTAGACGTTGTTGGGCCTCCAAGTGCAGAGGTTTGTAGGACAGTAGCAAATTTCCCTCAAGTGAATGACCTAAGATTTATCAATCCGTGGGAGGCGTAGGATGGAGATGGTCTCTCTCAAACAACCCTGCAACCAGATAACAAAGAGTCTCTTGTGTCCCCAACACACCCAATACAATGGTAAATTGTATAGGTGCACTAGTTCGACGAAGAGATGGTGATACAAGTGCAATATGGATGGTAGATATAGGTTTTTGTAATCTGAAAATATAAAAACAGCAAGGTAACTAATGATAAAAGTGAGCACAAACGGTATTGCAATGCTTCGAAACAGGGCCTAGGGTTCATACTTTCACTAGTGCAAGTTCTCTCAACAATAATAACATAATTGGATCATATAACAATCCCTCAACATGCAACAAAGAGTCACTCCAAAGTCACTAATAGTGGTGAACCAACGAACAGATTATTGTAGGGTACGGAACCACCTCAAAGTTATTCTTTCCGATCAATCCATTGAGCTATTCCTATAAGTGTCACAAACAACCCTAGAGTTCGTAGTAAAATAACACCTTAAGATACAAATCAACCAAAACCCTAATGTCACCTAGATACTCCAATGTCACCTCAAGTATCCGTGGGTATGATTATACGATATGCATCACATAATCTCAGATTCATCTATTCAACCAACACAAAAGAACTTGAAGAGTGCCCCAAAGTTTCTACCGGAGAGTCAAGACGAAACGTGTGCCAACCCCTATGCATAGAGTCCCAAGGTCACGGAACCCACAAGTTGATCACCAAAACATACATCAAGTGAATCAATAGAATACCCCATTGTCACCACGGGTATCCTACGCAAGACATACATCAAGTGTTCTCAAATCCTTCAAGACTCAATTAGATAAGATAACTTCAAAGGGAAAACTCAATCCATTACAAGTAGATAGAGGGGGAGAAGCATCATAAGATCCAACTATAATAGCAAAGCTCGTGGATACATCAAGATCGTGCCATATCAAGAACACGAGAGAGAGAGAGAGAGAGAGAGAGAGAGAGAGAGAGAGAGAGAGATCAAAACACATAGCTCTTTGGTACATACCCTCAACCCCGAGGGTGAACTACTCCCTCCTCGTCAATGAGAGCACTGGGATGATGAAGATGGCAACCGGTGATGATTCCCCCCCTTCGGCAGGGTGCCGGAACAGGGTCCCGATTGGTTTTTGGTGGCTACAGAGGCTTGCGGCGGCGGAACTCCTGATCTAGGTTATTTTCTGGAGGTTTGGGGATTTATAGGAGAGGTTGGCGTCAAGAACAAGTCAGGGGCCCATGGGAAGTCCACAAGGCACAGGGGCGCGCCCTCCACCCTCGTGGGGCCCACGGGCCTCCCCTCCGGTAACTCTTCGTTCCAGTATTTTTTATATTTTCCAGAAAAGATCTCCGTTGATTTTCGGCGCATTCCGAGAACTTTTATTTCTGCACAAAAAACAACACCACGGTAGTTCTGCTGAAAACAACGTCAGTCCGGGTTAGTTCTAACCAAATCATACCAAAATCATGTAAAAATATTATAAACATGGCATGAATTCATCAAAAATTATAGATACGTTGGAGACGTATCAGCATCCCCAAGCTTAATTCCTGCACGTCCTCGAGTAGGTAAATGATAAAAACAAATTTTTTGATGTGGAATGCTACCTAACATATTTATCAATGTAATCTTCTTTATTGTGGCAAGAATATTCAGATCCATAAGATTCAAAACAAAAGTTTAATATTGACATAAAAACAGTAATACTTCAAGCATACGAACAAAGCAATCATGTCTTCTCAAAATAACATGGCCAAAGAAAGCTATCTCTACAAAATCATATAGTCTGGCTATGCTCTATCTTCATCACACAAAATATTTAAATCATGCACAATCCCGGTTTTAGCCAAGCAATTGTTTCATACTTTAGTATTCTCAAACTTTTTCAACTTTCACGCAATACATGAGCGTGAGCCATGGACATAACACTATAGGTGGAATAGAATGGTGGTTGTGGAGAAGACAAAAGGAGAAGATAGTGTCACATCAACTAGGGCGTATCAACGGGCTATGGAGATGCCCATCAATAGATATCAATGTGAGTGAGTAGGGATTGCCATGCAACAAATGCACTAGAGCTATAAGTATATGAAAGCTCAAAAAGACCTAGGGCATTTGAGGAAGCCCATCATTGGAATATACAAACCAAGTTCTATAATGAAAATTCCCACTAGTATATGAAAGTGACAACATAGGAGACTCTATATCATGAAGATCATGGTGCTACTTTGAAATAAAAGTGTGGTAAAAGGATAGTAGCATTGCCCCTTCTCTCTTTTTCTCTCATTTTTTTGTTTTCTCTTTTTTTTGGGCCCTCTCCTTTTTGGCCTTTTTTTATTATTTTTATTTCATTTTTCGTCTGGAGTCTCATCCCGACTTGTGGGGGAATCATAGTCTCCATCATCCTTTCCTTACTGGGACAATGCTCTAATAATGATGATCATCACACTTTTATATACTTACAACTCAAGAATTACAACTCAATACTTAGAACAAAATATGACTCTATATGAATGCCTCCGGCGGTGTACCAGGAAGTGTAATGAATCAAGAGTGACATGTATGAAAGAATTATGAACGGTGACTTTGCCACAAATACGATGTCAACTACATGATCATGTAAAGCAATATGACAATAATGATGCGTGTCATAATAAACCGAACGGCTGAAAGTTGCATGGCAATATATCTCGGAATGGCTATGGAAATGCCATAATAGGTAGGTATGATGGCTGTTTTGAGGAAGGTATATGGTGGATGTATAGTACCGGCGAAAGTTGCGCAATACAAGAGGGGCTAGCAATGGTGGAAGGGTGAGAGTGCGTATAATCCATGGACTCAACATTAGTCATAAAGAACTCACATACTTATTCCAAAAATCTATTAGCCATCGAAACAAAGTACTACGCGCATGCTCCTAGGGGAAGGGTTGGTAGGAGTTAACCATCGCGTGACCCCGACCTCCACTCATAAGGAAGACAATCAATAAATAAATCATGCTCTAACTTCATCACATAACGGTTCACCATACGTGCATGCTACGGGAATCACAAACTTTAACACAAGTATCTCTCAAATTCACAACTACTCCACTAGCATGACTCTAATATCATCATCTTCATATCTCAAAACAATCATAAGGAATCAAACTTCTCATAGTATTCAATGTACTTTATATGAAACTTTTTATTATATCCCTCTTGGATGCCCATCATATTAGGACTAAATTCATAACCAAAGCAAATTACCATGCTGTTTAAGACTCTCAAGATAATATAACTGAAGTATGCGAGTTCATCTATTTCTTCAAAATAAAACTACCGCCGTGCTCTAAAAGGATATAAGTGAAGCACTAGAGCAAATGATAAACTACTCCAAAAGATATACGTGAAGATCAATGAGTAGTCGAATAATTATGCAACTATGTGAAGACTCTATAACATTTAAGAATCTAAGATCTTGGGATATTATTCAAACAGCAAGCAAAACAAAATAAAACAAAATGACGCTCCAAGCAAAGCACATATCATGTGGTGAATAAAAATATAGCTTCAAGTAAAGTTACCGATGAACGAAGACGAAAGAGAGGATGCCATACGAGGCATCCCCAAGCTTAGGCTCTTGGTTGTCCTTGAATATTACCTTAGTGTGCCTTGGGAATCCCCAAGGTTAGTCTCTTGCCACTCCTTATTCCATAGTCCATCAAATCTTTACCCAAAACCTGAAAACTTCACAACACACAACTCAACAGAAAACTCGTAAGCTCCGTTAGTATAAGAAAATAAATCATCACTTTTGGTACTGTTGTGAACTCATTATAAATTCATATTGGTGTAATATATACTATATTCCAACTTCTCTATGGTTCATACCCTCTGATACTACTCATAGATTCATCAAAATAAGCAAACAACACATAGAAAACAGAATCTGTCAAAACAGAACAGTCTGTAGTAATATGTAACTCTCGAATACTTCTGTAACTCCAAAAATTATGAAATAAATTTGTGGACGTGAGGAATTTGTCTATTAATCTTTTACAAAAAGAATCAAGTTAAAATCACTCTTCTGTAAAAAATGACAGCTAATCTCGTGAGCGCAAAGTTTCTATTTTTTTACAGCAAGATCACATTAACTTTCACCCAAGTCTTCCCAAAGGTTCTACTTGGCACTTTATTGAAACAAAAGCTATAAAACATGATTACTACAGTATCTTGATCATGTGAACACACAAAAACAGTAGGGGTAAATATTGGGTTGTCTCCCAACAAGCGTTTTTCTTTAATGCCTTTCTAGCTAGGCATGATGATTTCAGCGATGCTCACATAAAAGATAAGAATTGAAATATAAATAGAGCATCATGAAGAATATGACTAGCACATTTAAGTCTAACCCACTTCCTATGCATAGGGATTTTGTTAGCAAACATTTCATGGGAGCAAGAATCAACTGGCATAGGAAAGCAAAACAAGCATAACTTTAAGATTTTCAACACATAAAGAGGAAACTTGATATTATTGCATTCCTACAAGCATATATTCCTCCCTCATAATAATTTTCAGTAACATCATGAATGATTTCAACAACATAACTATCAAATAAAGCACTCTTTTCATGAGCCACAAGCATAGAAATTTTATTACTCTCCACATAAGCAAATTTCTTACTAGTAAGTGTGCACGTGCAACGCACGTTTTACAATCTACAATAAAAATATCTATTTTGAATTGTCTTAATTATCTTAGCAAGTGTTTTTTATCAAGCCACTTAAATATGTCCCATGCGCAATGATGTGAGCGCGTGTAACACACCTTCACATAAAATTCACGATCACATGGACGTATTATAATTAGTTACAAAAATACTTAACAAATATTATCCTCTACAATTAATTCTTTGATGGTTCTTTCTTAAAGGTCAATCTATTTATGTGATCTGTAATGCTTCGTTCTTTGTTCCATTGCTCGGATATTGTTTAGAGCTTCATTTCTTGCATACTTCAAAATATATATCTCAACCGAACTCCTCATATCATTTCTATATGCATGGGTTGTCAGCGAGCCTTCATATCCTGCCCGGGCGTTCCGCCACGTAGGACGCTGGCCCATCCCGGACCACCCTTTCTCTTTTTTTATTCATTTTTTCTCTCTTCATCTCAACCAACCATGTGTGAGTGACCGGACATATGACAAGAAAAATGAAGAGTGTGATTACGCAGACGGATAAATAGGGTCTGAGAGCATCTACAGCCGGACACCTCAAACCATTCCTCATAATGCATCACCGACGCGTCTTGGCCAAGGATCGGAAAGAAGAGAAAAGGAAAAATGTGACCTAACCGGACCCCTCATATTATCCCTATACGTCCGGGCTGTCTGTGAACCCTCATATCCATCTCAAATATAGGGAGGATATGAGGGCTCACGGACGCGCCCGGGCGCGTCCGAGCAATCCACCACATAGGACGCAGCCCCACCACTGACCACCTTTTCTCTTTCTTTATTTATTTTTTTATTTCTTTCTCTTCGTCTCCGCCAATCACGTGCAAGTGACCGGAAATATGAGAAGAAAATAAGGAGTGTGGTCACTAATCGGGCGCGTCCGCGGGCATTTAGGAGGTCATATTTGCTATGTCCGGCTGTACATGCTGTAAAACGTTTAAGGGTCATATTTGCTACGCTGGCTTGTAGATGCTCTCACGGTCTCAAACCCGTCACCTACCTCCCCACCGCCCCCCGAAGTTGCTGGCCTCTCTCCCAGCCGTTCCCCATTCCGTACTCGCCAGCTCTCTCTCGACCTCGTCCCTCCCCTTCGTCCCTACCTTCAGCGGACTCACACCCCTGCTCTTCCCCTCCCCTTCCCGTCAAATCCGGTCGACCAAGTGCACGAGGAGGCGCTCGAGCTCGTCATGCTCGCGGGCGAGCCAGCCTTAGGCGCCGTCGGAGGCGGACGCGGATGCGCGGGACTCACCGGCGGCGACTCCCTGCCCCGCTTGGCCTCACCCGCGGTGAGATACGCCGTCCGCCCAGCTCCGAGTATGAAGGCATGGAGCTAGATGGCGGGCCACCGTGGCCGTGGCGGCTGGTTGTGGTGGTTGGCCTCAGGGAGGCGACGACGACTGCGGCGCTGAGCGGCTCTACGGCGAGCGCGGGGCCACGGAGGAAGTTGAAGAGCGAGGGCGTGAGGGGCTGGCCATCCTCGCGCAGTCGGTGGAAAGGGAGTTTCGATCCCGTCTGATGCAGTTATTCTTGGGGTTCCCGTATAAAAGATCTATCTGATGGAGCTGCCAGGTATGTATGCAAGTTTAGCTGATTTCCTTTACTGATCCGTATAGGCATAGCTGATTTGTCGCAATAAAAGTGGTAGGGCGGTCTGATTGTGCAACATGAACTCTGTGTAGCTCTTAGTTCTTGTGTTATAATCAAAGAGATAGTGTGGTCTCCTTCAGAATAAAATCTGGATGTTGATTTGAGTGGATGCCGACGAAGTAAAATGTTACTATCTGGGAGTAGATCAATTGTACTCCCTCCGTTCCTAAATATTTGTCTTTTAGAGATTTCAAATGGACTACTACATACGGATGTATATAGACATATTTTAGAGTGTAGATTCACTCATTTTGCTTCGATGTAGTCACTTGTTGAAATCTCTAGAAAGACAAATATTTAGGAACGGAGGAAGTAGCAGGTATTGAAATGTATTCTACCTCGCGGTGACCAACCTGACTATCTGTTAAAATAATTGTGAGTTAATGAATAAACAAGTGCACACACATTTGCTCTTCAGATGTTCCTGAATAGAACATGGAATAACAATAACTCGGTTGTCCATATATTTGTGTTCTTTATATGGACTGCTGAAACTAAATCTTGAAATATAGAAGCTCGAGTTGTATCTATGCAAGCCTCTCGGGATTTCTTGTCGCTTCCAGTATTTGTGATTAATGTTGATAGGTTTCTGATGGTTAATGTTGGCTCGTTGCAGTTCCAAGGCGATCACAAGGAAAGCTTGTATTGGGTACTTACAGGCCAAATGTATATGTTGGAATGCATGCTCGGTGCTTCACATTGGTGATATCTTGCTCTTTTACAACATGCTATTTCCAATGATTTTTGTCTTAGTCTAGGACATGCTAGAACTATTATGCCACTTCACAGTGCTAGCATCAGTAGTTTTGATACTGTGAACTTACTCATCTCACTAACATTAGGCACATAAATGTGTTTTCTCTCTCTCATTAGGTTAGTGCATATGTCCAATGTAAACCAACCGACAATGACTTTGCCACTCTAAGTAGCTAGGTGAAAGGCCCATAGGCGTCTAGTTATGCTGGATTTGCTTGAAAAGCATCGATATAGGTAATCTAAGAGACTTGTTGCTGAAGCTAACCTCACAATGTGGGGTGGTCAATGGAGCCATTAGGTACTGTCACGGATGGAACACAAGGGGCTCAAAGGATAGGATAGCTGGCGCCGAGTCGTGGGATCCTTGAGTGTGATGATTCACAAAGTGATCTCCTGTAGAATTAAATTGTAGTTATCAATGACATAGAGCAGTACAGTTTAACGATTCTTTGGCACAAATTGTTGACACCAAGGACACCCTGTTGAACTCTCAGTTCAATACCTTCAGCATCTCATAATTTTCCCCAGGTTGCGTGTCTTCTCAATTGGAATGATGTAACTAAATATATGGAGGTGTGGTGTACTATTTCCGCTGCTGGTGCAGCATGCTTTTCTGTACTAAATGGAAATAGTATTTGTATGCAATGACGATTTTGCACTGCCAAGCCTGTGAAAAATCATGCTAATGCAACTTATATTACAGAACCCCATTGTCTATAATTGCTGGATTAATGTGGATTGGCATGAAAAATGGAAAAAAAATTATATGGTGATGTGCAACCTTATTAAATCTTTTTTTAAGCCATTTTTGCTATGCAGGTGCAATTGCATACACAAACTGAAACACAGGCAGAAGGACTGGTGTACACTGAGACTGAGACTGATAACCATGGCTGTTGTGCATGCACGATGCACCCAGCTCATAGGAAAAGATATTAGAAAAAAGGTGAGGTTGTACTATCTCGTTAGGTGCGTTTCCATTGGCCGTGGAAATCATACCTGAGCGATTTGATGAGTCTGCCTGCTGCTTCAAAACTCAAGCCGATCTGTGAATATTTGATTGTAGGTGAAGGAGAGCGGCCGCCCACTCTGACGGTGCGGTGGGATCCCGGGAGGCGTCAATGCGGTGCAGGGCGGCGAGGGAACAGTCCGGGAGGCGACATGCGATGCAGGGGTGGAGGTCGCTGTGCAGGTAGGCGACGGGGCTGCTGAGCTTCGTCTGGGGCGGTGGCGAGGAAAGGCAGGGAGAGGAGCAAGGGGCACGATTAGGTTTAGTTTTCTTTTTTTGCGAGTTTGTTGGATGGTTAGATTAGCGTGATTTGAGGGGGCCGCAGTGGCGGGATGGAGAGTTCCATATTTTCATCTTGTGGAGTACGGTCAGCCTATGTAAATTGCTAAGCGTACACGAGATCTCGAATAGATTAATGATGATTGTTAGATTGAGTCGGGTGGGTTTAATCATGTGGTCGAAGTAGAGATTAACAGTAGTGGGAGCAAACTCAACAAAATAATCATGTGAGGCATAATCCAATTGAAAATTAAAATCAAGATGACAGATTTCATAGTTATCATTATTATTTATAGCATACATGTCATCACAATAATCATCATAGATAGCAACTTTGTTTTCATAATCAATTGTAACCTCTTCCAAAATAGTGGTTTCATCACTAAATAAAGTCATGACATCTCTAAATCTACTTTCATCAATATAATCATTATAAATAGGAGGCATGCTTTCATCAAAATAAATATTCTCATCAAAACTTGGGAGACTAAAAATATCATCTTCATCAAACATAGCATCCCCAAGCTTTTGTCTTTGCATATCATTAATATCATGGATATTCAAGGAATTCATACTAACAATATTGCAATCATTCTCATCATTCAAATATTTAGTGCCAAACATTTTAATGCATTATTCTTCTAACACTTGAGCACAGTTTTCTTTTCATCATTTTTACGAAAGATATTAAAAAGATGAAGCATATGAGGCACCCTCAACTCCATTTTTTTGTAGTTTTTTATATACTAAACTAGTGATAAAACAAGAAACTAAAAGATTCAATTGCAAGATCTAAAGATATACCTTCAAGAACTAACCTCCCCGGCAACGGTGCCAGAAAAGAGCTTGATGTCTACTACACAACCTTCTTCTTGTAGACGTTGGACCTCCAAGTGCAGAGGTTTGTAGGACAGTAGCAAATTTCCCTCAAGTGGATGACCTAAGGTTTATCAACCGTGGGAGGCGTAGGATGAAGATGGTCTCTCTCAAACAACCCTCAGATAACAAGGAGTCTCTTATGTCTCCAACACACCCAATACAATGGTAAATTGTATAGGTGCACTAGTTCGGCGAAGAGATGGTGATACAAGTGCAATATGCATGGTAGATATAGGTTTTTGTAATCTGATAATATAAAACAACAATGTAACTAATGATAAAAGTGAGCACAAACGTATTGCAATGCTTCGAAATAAGGCATAGGGTTCATACTTTCACTAGTGCAAGTTCTCTCAACAATAATAACATAATTGGATCATATAACAATCCCTTAACGTGCAACAAAGAGTCACTTCAAAGTCACTAATAGCGGAGAATAAATGAAGGGATTATTGTAGGGTACAAAACCACCTCAAAGTTATTCTTTCTGATCAATCCATTGGGCTATTCCTGTAAGTGTCACAAACAACCCTAGAGTTCATAGTAAAATAACACCTTAAGACACAAATCAACTGATACGTCTCCAACGTATCTATAATTTTTGATTGTTCCATGCTACTATATTATCTGTTTAGGATGTTTAATGAGCTTTATTACGCACTTTTATATTATTTTTAGGACTAACCTACTAACCGGTGGCCCAGTGCAAATTATTGTTTTTTGCCTATTTCAGTGTTTCGCAGAAAAGGAATATCAAACGGAGTCCGGATGGAATGAAACCTTCGTGAGGATCGTTTTTGAAACAAACGCAATCTAGGAGACTTGGAGTGGACGTCAAGGAAGCAACGAGGCGGCCACGAGGTAGGGAGGCGCGCCCAGGGGGTAGGCGCGCCCCCACCCTCGTGGGCCCGTCGTGGCTCCACCGACCTACTTCCTTCGCCTATATATACTCTTATACCCTGAAAACATCCAGAAACACCACGAAACCCTATTTCCACCACCGCAACCTTCTATACCCGTGAGATCCCATCTTGGGGCCTTTTCCGGTGCTCCGCCGGAGGGGGAATCGATCACGGAGGGCTTCTACATCAAGACCATAGCCTCTCCGATGATGTGTGAGTAGTTTACTACAGACCTTCGGGTCCATAGTTATTAGTTAGATGGCTTCTTCTTTCTCTTTGGATCTCAATACAAAGTTCTCCTCGATTCCCTTGGAGATCTATTCGATGTAATACTTCTTGCGGTGTGTTTGTCGAGATCCGATGAATTATGGGTTTATGATCAAGATTATCTATGAACAATATTTGATTCTTCTCTGAATTCTTATATGTATGATTTGATATCTCTGCAAGTCTCTTCGAATTATCAGTTTGGTTTTGCCTACTAGATTGATCTTTCTTGCAATGGGAGAAGTGCTTAGCTTTGGGTTCAATCTTGCGGTGTCCTTTCCCAGTGACAGCAGGGGCACCAAGGCACGTATTCTATTGTTGCCATCGAGGATAAAAAGATGGGGTTTATATCATATTGCTTGATTTTATCTCTCTACATCATGTCATCTTGCCTAATGCGTTACTCTGTTCTTTTGAACTTAATACTCTAGATGCATGATGGAAAGTGGTCGATGTATGGAGTAATAGTATTAGATGTAGAATCGTTTCGGTCTACTTGTCACGGACGTGATGCCTATATACATGATCATGCCTAGATATTCTCATAACTATGCGCTTTTCTATCAATTGCTCGACAGTAATTTGTTCACCCACCGTAGAATTTGCTATCTTGAGAGAAACCACTAGTGAAACCTATGGCCCCCGGGTCTATTTTCCATCATATAAGTTTCCGATCTATTTTATTTTGCAATCTTTACTTTCCAATCTATACCATAAAAATACCAAAAATATTTATCTTTTTATCTCTATCAGATCTCATTTTTGAAAGTGGTCGTGAAGGGATTGACAACCCTTTATCGTGTTGGTTGCAAGGTTCTTAATTGTTTGTGCAGTACGAGGGATTTGCGTGTAGTCTCCTCTTTGGATTGATACCTTGGTTCTCAAAAATGAGGAAAATACTTACGCTACTTTGTTGCATCACCCTTTCCTCTTCAAGGGAAAACCAACGCATGCTCAAGAGGTAGCAAGAAGGATTTCTGGCGCCGTTGTCGAGGAGGTTTACACCAAGTCAAGTCAAGATTTGATCTCCCACCAATGTGCGGATTTCTGGCGCCGTAGCCGGGGAGATCTACGCACAAGTCAAGACATACCAAGTACCCATCACAAACTCTTATCCCTCGCATTACATTATTTGCGATTTGCCTCTCGTTTTCCTCTCCCCCACTTCACCCTTGCCGTTTTATTCGCCCTTTTTCCGTTCGTCTATTTTCGCTTGCTTCTTGTGTCTCCGTGTGTTAGATCATTTGTTTCGTCGTCATGGCTAGTCCTTCTATCATTGTTAGTACTCCCGATCATGAAGTTCTTAATTTTAAACAAAGGGAGGGAGAAAATCTGAAAGATGTTTGGTATAGAATTTGCAATGCTCAGAATAGATCTACTAGGAATTAATCCACTTCCGTTCTCCTTCGCAATTTTTAAGTAGGCATCACTCCTTGGAATAGATATATTCTTGATACCATTACCGGAGGGAATTTCTTGGGTAGCCATACTTTTGATTCTTATAATGCTATTGTCATCGAATTTTCACGGCATATGTCCTTAATGTGAGGACTTAGTCGCGAGGCCAACGCATCTATGCGGTAGCTTGAGAGGGGTTGGGCGGAATCGAGAGACGCAACACAAGACAAGGATTTAGACAGCTTCGGGCCCCGGGAAACATCATCCGGTAATAACCCTACATGCTGTTTGTGGCTAGGTCTCATTATGATCATGAGGGAGTCGCCGTAAACTGGCTCTCCTCTAGCTGTGTCTAGCCCTGGAGATTGTTTCTTCTTGCCTCCCCCTCTTTGGGGAGCCCTGCCCCTCCTTATATATGTTGAAGGGGCGGGTTACATGTGGAGTCCTATTAGGATTAGGACTAGTCTACCTTCTAATACAAACCGGATACGAGTCCAGATCTTAACTCCTTGTACGACAAATATTCCTCATGCTTTCCTCTTAAACTGGCCCACCATAGTTGAACCGGCCTTCTGGGCCTTGGGCCTTGTCATCCGTCTATCCCGCCCGCCGGGTTACCAGTGAATCGTCCAGTCCGGGCAGGTCATTAGTAAGTCGCCAAGACCAGCCGGGTTATACTTCCGACCGGTTTACGTCAAGGGTATATCCTCGAAATTAGCCCCAGTTTAATTTGGATTTATCCATGTTAAACTGATCCTCAAAACAAGCACAAGAACAAACTTGACAGATTATGCTCCGGGTTAAGAATTCTTATAAACCGGCACTTGATCATCCTTAAGTCCTTGTCATTTCTTCCTTCTGAAAAATCCAAGTCAATAGACCAGCTTCATAATCAATTTGCTTGTAGAAGATATTTCGTAAATAAAGAATCCATTTGAGTCGGCCTTCAATGCTCCGATTTGAAAAAAATATTGGTCTTCAAATATTCAACTAATATCGGCCGGTTTAAAAATATAGAACTTGCCGGTTTATCATTGCCAAAAATGCCGGATTATAAAAACTGATAATTTCGGGTCATGATTGTTTCCAATGCTGGTTCATGATTGTTGCCAACACCGGTTCATGATGATTGGTGATGCCTGGGTCAATCTGGTTTGCTCAAAACTGAAAATCAGAAGATATTTCTCCCTTATATCCATATTACCTATAGCCCCCAAGTCTTGAACAGAACAAAGTGATGATTTGAGACTTGTTTTCATATAATTACTGCCACTTTGAAGAAATCCATGTTGTTCATCTCAGTCACTAGTAAAAACTGAATACTCCATATATGTAGCCCCCAAGTACCGGGTAGTCATGCTTGCAAAGAACTCGGGACTTGTAATTGCCTTTATGCTCATAAAAACTTCAACCAAAGGTAGCCCCCAAGGGCCATGTCATTATGCAATAATGAGCAGGGACTTTGTAAATATAATCATGTGGATTTGAGCAGTGATGTGTAGCCCCCAAGGGCCGGCTCATTAAGGTAATACTGAACTGGAACTTGATATATACTTCAATGAAACTAACATCTTATAATGTAGCCTCCATCGTAGGCCTTGAATTTTGACAGGAGCAATTGGTAGCCCCCAAGGGCCGGCCCATTATGATATGATGAGTCGGGTCTTCAATAAGATGAGCAAAAAAAATGACTTTGCATTAGCCCCCAAGTGTCATGGTGCATGCCTGCAGCGACATGAGACTTGCATATTTGATATAATCTCAACTTTGAATAATGTAGCCCCCAAGTGTCGGGTCGTAGCCCGCAGCGACTCGGGACTATTCCTTTCATTGCAGAATAAATCATATTCATCGATAAAATAATATCCATTGCGCTAAAACGACTTTGAAAACCTCAATCATAATATTGATAACCATAATAAAAATCCAGCCATGTTGGCTATTTGAATAATATAACCCAATGATTTATAAGCGCATTTCAATGGCGCAATCCAAATATATACTGGCGACTTATAGTCCAAAGCCAGGCCAGGTTAACAAAACCGGATAATTTCTCATCATATACTGGCAACTTATCCTCTTAAAGCCAGGCCGGTTTAATAAACACCGGTGATTTATAATCATGCTTTATTCAACCTGTTTCTGCATACAACAAGTTTAAAGTGTCCTGGCGGTTTATCACGGACGGGTCATAATGCCCAACATATAACCTGGGTTTATAACCAAGGCTGCACTTAAGAATAATCAAATATGAAATATATCATACCTGTGACATTGAATCACATCGTTGGTTTACCAACTTTTTGTAGTAAGAGTGATAACCCGAATCTTGAGTAATGATAACTCCTTTCATACAGTGCCGGTTTATGATAAACCGTACCGGGTTGTGATAAACACCGGTTTAACTATATACAATATTGGCGACTCGTAGTCAAACCAGACCGAGCTGATAGTCTCCGGATTATAACTTGATCGTGTACTGACAACTTGTAGTTGAAAGCCGAGCCGGGTTGTTAACGCCGGTTTAAAAAGCAACCAAAATTTTTTTATCAAAAAAAGAACAAAACTCAAACAAAGGCAAATAAAACCGTTGTAGGCGAGGCTTTGAGCCGATCAAGAGGTGTGACTATGGTTCGGATACGATCAAGCCCCCAAATGACATTGTGGCATTACGTCGATCAAGAGGTGTAGCTACGGTTCGGGTTCGACCAAGCCCCCAAATGACATTGTGGCATTACGCCGATCAAGAGGTGTAGCTATGGTTCGGGTTCGACCAAGCCCCAAGTGATCTTTGTGGCATTGCGCCGATCAAGAGGTGTAGCTATGGTTCGGATACGACCAAGCCCCCAAGTGATGTTGTGGCATTGGCACGATCAAGAGGTGTAGCTATGGTTTGGGTTCGACCAAGCCCCCAAGTGATCAATAATATGATAAGCCAATAAGGCAGGATACCCATGTTTGAACCGCGCATCATGGCAGCAGGTCCTCTTCGGCAACTTTTAACTTTTTGCAAGAGATAAATTCTTCTTGAGCCGGGATTTTGAATCGGATATTGAGAGCTTCAAAGCTTTGTGGGAGACATATTTCCCTTGAACCGGATTGTAAACCGGAATCTTCATTTTCAGCCGGAAACTTTCTGACGGCCTTTCAATTCGAACTTGCGAGAAGTTAATTCCTTTTTGAACCGGAAATTCTTAACTGGATTTGAGAGCTTCAGAACTTTGTGGGAGAACAGATTTCCCTTGAACCGGATTGTAAACCGGATATTTGATATCTTGAGAGACTGACTTCCCTTGAGTCGGATTTTAAACCGGAATCCTTTCTGATGACCCAGAACTTTTTCATTGAACCGGGATTTTGTAACTATCATATACTTTCTAAGCCGGAAATTTTCCGTAATTTTCATCAATATAACAGTAGCCTTTGGGACCGGGTTATCTTTCCCTTCATCGTCCTGGGGTTCTTAAATTTGCTGAAACTGGCAAGATTTGCCGAGTCATGTCATCGTAGCCCCCGAGTCTCAAAGGTGACTCGAGGAGTTGGCTTGAGACTCTCCATATTTGACCATGATATAAACCGGCATAACTTGTTTATCATTGGCGCTGATAGCATGATGTGAATCCACAGAAAGTTGAGGTGACTGCGGCGGGTTATAAATGATCTGTATGAGCCGTGTCAACAACTCGGCCAATGGTTCCTTCCAACTGGTTATTTGAAGTTATCCACATTGTAGTGGCGGCGACTTGTGCGCCTGCCCATTGAGCCATCCAGTGCAGGCGGCGGTTGATAGTATATGATAATTTGCCTCCAATTTGTTGAAAGAAAACCGGGCTACCCAAGCTGTGACTTGCTTTATACTCAATAAACAGCTCATGCGAGCCAGTGCGGCCGGTGTGTTGATGTAGACCAGGCCGAGAGACGGACGACAAAGACGACCGCGGCTTCGTGAGGCGGCCTGAGCAGATGAGTCGCCACGGCGTTGTAAACTAAGCGCAGGCGAGATAATCGGTCATGGGCGGACAATAAATCAATGGCGTGTGGCGATATAGCGGGGGTGGCAACCTGCGCAGGATGAGCGCTAGTGCAAAAATAATATTTGCTCACGCCCCTTTTGCAACACCTTTTTGCAAGGAATAATGGTCCTGCGAAAAAATATCACAGACCAGAGTAATTGTTTTCAAATGATTTAATATGTGCTGATAAAATACATAGAAAGGATAACACCTGGTATTTTTTGTTGGGCCAGACGAAGTTGGCAGCGGCATTGTATGGCAAGTGCGGACGGGTGAGTCGGCAGCGGTGTTGGAAAAACGTCACGGACACAGGTGAGCCGGCCGCGGGCACGGAGGACGAGTCAGTCCCGTGTGTTGATGAAGTGGGGGGCGGCGACTTGCTCACGTATCCGTCCAGTATTATGGCACGGACAAGCCCTAGTGCAATAATATTGGCGCGCGCCCCTTTGCGACACCTTTGTAACAAATAATGTTCCTGCGAAAAAATACCAGAGCCCAGAGTAATTGTTCTTAGCAAAAAAAATATTTGTGCTAACAAAATATATAGGAAGGGTAGCACCTCGAAGTATCATGCAGTGACGATGGGCCGGCTTGCAACGGACACGCAGCGACTCAGAACAATGCCGGTTGTGAAACAACGTTATGGGCGGCTTGTAGAGGCAGGGCCGTGGGCCGTGGCCGAAAAACACACCGGCTGCTTAGAACGGCAGGACGACTCCGCGGACAAGTGAAACGGCGGGTCGACGGTCAAGGCCAACTGGGCGGGTCGAGGCGTAGCCGCCGCTACAACAGAGACCGAGACCGCAGAGGTGTCCCGGTAAGTGAGTTGCAGCGCCAGATGTCGTCATCACGGAGACTCTGATGATTTGGGGGTAGAACCCGAGGCAGAGTTGGGTCAGCACGGTAGTTGGCGAAGCGCGTTGACGCAACCTACAGGCGAGGCACTAGCAGAAGCCGGCTTGAGGACGGAGTGGCCGCTTGCCAACGGAGACCGGCTCAGGCGGAAAACAGGCCAGCAATGTGCAGTTGCGACAGCAGAGTCCGGGTCGTAGTTGACTTGGCTTTCCAACTCCCATCCGATCAAGTGTGCAAACCGATATAGTAGCTATCCTCTTCTTTTCCTTCTTTTTGATTTCCACGTTGAGTGGATGTACTTGGCTTGTTCCTTTCCCTCTTTGATTACACTTGCCCTGGAGGACGTGCGTGTGTACACTGCTTGGCTGTACTAGTATGCATGCTTGGGACTTTGGACGTATACGTGCCGCTGTTAAAAGACTTGCATTGACTTGCTGGACTCCTCTCCTTATGCTGCCGTTTAGACGATATGTAGGCATAATTTTCCAATTATTCTGCATGCTTCGGCGTTGGTACTTGGCTGATCAGTGTTACGTGTTCCAATCAGAAACATAAGTCGCCGGATTTGTTTTTAACTCTACGGAAAAAATTCCTATTGCCTCCATGACAGAAAACGATCCGACGAAACGCATGTAACTGCTGCTTTTTGACTCGTGCGTTTGTAACAGAGACCCGCTAAACTGATGAATTTCCAAACCGGCTCCTTCTCATCCGAAAACTTATGAACTTCTCGAAGCCCTAGATGAGATCCCTTCAAGAACTCAACACCACCGTGTGCAGGCCCCACGGTGGGCGCCAACTGTCGTCGAATTGTCACGGCAGATGTCCTTAGTGTAAGGACTTAGTCACGAGGCCAACGCATCTATGCGGTAGCTTGAGAGGGGTTGGGCGGAATCGAGAGACGCAACACAAGACAAGGATTTAGACCGCTTCGGGCCCTGGGAAACATCATCCGGTAATAACCCTACATGCTGTTTGTGGCTAGGTCTTATTATGATCATGAGGGAGTCGCCGTAAACCGGCTCTCCTTTAGTTGTGTCTAGCCCTAGAGATTGTTTCTTCTTACTTGTGTCTGTCCCTCTTTGGGGAGCCCTGCCCCTCCTTATATATGTTGAAGGGGCGGGTTATACGTGGAGTCCTATTAGGATTAGGACTAGTCTACCTTCTAATACAAACCGGATACGAGTCCAGGTCTTAACTCCTTGTACGACAAATATTCCTCACGTCTTTCCTCTTAAACCGGCCCACCATAGTTGAGCCGGCCTTCTGGGCCTTGGGCCTTGTCATCCTTTTATCCCGCCCGCCGGGTTACCAATGAATCGTCCAATCCGGGCAGGTCATTAGTAAGTCGCCAAGACCAGCCGGGTTATACTTCCGACCGGTTTACGTCGCGGGGTATATCCCCGACAGCTATGGTAGATTTATTCGGCCCATCACCTCTTTTGGTAAATGGGACTACTTTAACTTTGGAACATGTAATGCAAAGGCTTGAAATTATTGAAAATAAAGTTGCCACTATAGAATTGATTGAGAATTTGGATAAAAAGATCCACAACCAAATTACCCAATATGGATCTAAGGTAGGATTTACTCTGAATTTTTTTAAAGAAAAGGAACCCATAGTTAACGAAAAGATAGATCAAGATTCCACAAGGATTGATAAACTTGAGGATATTAGTACCAACTTAGGGTCTGCCTTTTCTTCCGTAAGAAATACTCCAAATCCTCCTACTACCAAAGTTGCCAAATTGATGTATGTTCCTAAAAATAAGGGTGAATCTTCTAGTAAGGAAAAAACGGATCTCAAGTCAATAAGTGCTCACCCCAACTTTTTTGCTATCATTAAGGAACCCTTTGCTACAAATGAATTTCTTGATTTCTTGCCTAGGAGTTTGATCATTAATAAAAAGAAGGAAACTCCTACGGGTTATGCGTGTTCAATTGAAGAATTGCATGCCAAAGATGATAATACCTAGATCTATTCTTGTTTTTATGCCTAGCTAGGGGCGTTAAACGACAGCGCTTGTTGGGAGGCAACCCAATTTTATTTCTGTTCCTTGCTTTTTGTTCCTGTTTAGTAATAAATAATTCATCGAGTCTCTGGTTAGATGTGGTTTTATGTTTTAATTAGTGTCTCTGCCAAGTAAAACCTATAGGATCTTCTTGGGTGATAATTATTTGATCTTGCTGAAAAAGTCAGAAACTTTCTGCTCACGAAAACAATTGTTAAAAATCACCAGAAAGTGGTAAAATACTGATTACACTTGCAGTAGATCAATAAACAAATTATCTAGGCCGTCCTATTTTGGTAGATTTTTCTGAGTTTCAGAAGTTTACGTTTGATACAGATTACTACAGACTGTTATGTTTTTGACATATTCTGTTTTTCGTGTGTTGTTTGCTTATTTTGATGAATCTATGGCTAGTATCGGGGTGTATGAACCATAGAGAAGTTGGAATACAGTAGGTTTAACACCAATATAAATAAAAAATGAGTCCATTACAGTACCTTAAAGTGGTGGTTTGTTTTATTTCGCTAACGGAGCTCATGAGATTTTTTGTTGAGTTTTGTGTTGTGAAGTTTTCAAGTTTTTGGGTAAAGTGATGAATTTTGGAACAAGAAGTGGCAAGAGCCTAAGCTTGGGGATGACCAAGGCACCCCAAGGTAAAATTTAAGGACAACCAAAAGCCTAAGCTTGGGGATGCCACGGAAGGCATCCCCTCTTTCGTCTTCGTCTATTGGTAACTTTACTTGAGGCTATATTTTTATTCACCACATGATATGTGTTTTGCTTGGAGCGTCTTGTATGATTTGAGTCTTTGCTTTTTAGTTTACCAAAATCATCCTTTCTGTACACACCTTTTGGAGAGACACATGAATCGAAATTTATTAGAATACTCTATGTGCTTCACTTATATCTTTTGAGCTAGATAATTTTGCTCCAGTGCTTCGCTTGTATCTTTTAGAGCACGGTGGTGGTTTATTTAATAGAAATTATTGATCTCTCATGCTTCACTTATGTTATTTTGAGAGTCTTTTAGAACAGCATGGTAATTCGCTTTGGTTAAAATTTTAGTCCTAAAGTGATGAGCATCCAAGATAGGTATAATAAAAACTATCATATAAAGTGCATTGAATACTATGAGAAGTTTGATTCTTTATTATTGTTTTGAGATATGAAGATGGTGATATTAGAGTCATGCTAGTTGGGTAGTTGTGAATTTTAGAAATACTTGTGTTAAAGTTTGTGATTCCCGTAGCATGCACGTATAGTGAACCGTTATGTGATGAAGTCGGAGCATGATTTATTTATTGATTGTCTTCCTTATGAGTGGCGGTCGGGACGGCGATGGTCTTTTCCTACCAATCTATCCCCTAGGAGCATGCGCGTAATACTTTGTTTTGATAACTAATAGACTTTTGCAACAAGTATATGAGTTCTTTATGACTAATGTTGAGTCCATGAATTATACGCACCCTCATCCTTCCACCATTGCTAGCCTCTCTAATACCGCGCACATTTCGCCGGTATCATGCACCCACCATATACCTTCCTCAAAACAGCCACCATACCTACCTATTATGGAATTTACATAGCCATTCCGAGATATATTGCCATGCAACTTATCATCGTTCCATTTATTATGACACGCTTCATCATTGTCATATTGCTTTGCATGATCATGTAGTTGACATCGTATTTTGTGGCAAAGCCACCTTTATAATACTTTCATACATGTCACTCTTGAATCATTGCATATCCTGGTACACCGCCGGAGGCATTCACATAGAGTCATATTTTGTTCTAAGTATTGAGTTGTAATTTTGAGTTGTAAGTAAAAAAAGTGTGATGATCATCATTATTAGAGCATTGTCCCAAGTGAGGAAAGGATGATGGAGACTATGATTCCCCCACAAGTCAGGATGAGACTCTGGACTAAAAATGAAAAAAGAGAAAGAAAAGAGGACATAAAAAGAAGAGAAACGCCCAAACAAAAAAAAGAGAAAAAAAGAGAGAAAAAGAGAGAAGGGACAATGTTACTATCCTTTTACCACACTTGTGCTTCAAAGTAGCACCATGATCTTCATGATAGAGAGTCTCCTATGTTATCACTTTCATATACTAGTGGGAATGTTACATTATAGAACTTGGCTTGTATATTCCAATGATGGGCTTCCTCAAAATGCCCTAGGTCTTCGTGAGCAAGCGAGTTGGATGCACACCCACTTAGTTTCTTTTGTTGAGCTTTCATACACTTATAGCTCTAGTGCATCCGTTACATGCATGGCAATCCCTACTCACTCACATTGATATCTATTGATGGGCATCTCCATAGCCCATTGATACGCCTAGTTCATGTGAGACTATCTTCTCCTTTTTTGTCTTCTCCACAACCACCATTCTATTCCACCTATAGTGCTATGTCCATGGCTCACGCTCATGTATTGCGTGAAAATTGAAAAAGTTTGAGAACATCAAAAGTATGAAACAATTGCTTCGCTTGTCATTGGGGTTGTGCATGATTTAAATATTTTGTGTCATGAAGATAGAGCATAGCAAGACTATATGATTTTGTAGGGATAACTTTCTTTGGCCATGTTATTTTGAGAAGACATGGTTGCTTTATTAGTATGCTTGAAGTATTATTATTTTTATGTCAATATTAAACTTTTGTCTTGAATCTTCCGGATCTGAACATTCATGCCACAATAAAGAAAATTACATTGAGAATTATGCTAGGTAGCATTCCACACCAAAAATTCTATTTTTATCATTTACCTACTCGAGGACGAGCAGGAATTATGCTTGGGGATGCTTGATACGTCTCCAACGTATCTATAATTTTTTATTGTTCCATGCTATTATATTATCTGTTTTGGAGGTTTAATGAGCTTTATTAGGCACTTTTATATTATTTTTGGGACTAACCTACTAACCGGAGGCCCAGTGCAAATTGTTGTTTTTTGCCTATTTCAGTGTTTCGTAGAAAAGGAATATCAAACGGAGTCCAAACAGAATGAAACCTTCGTGAGGATCGTTTTTGGAACAAACGAAATCCAGGAGATTTGGAGTGGACGTCAAGGAAGCAACGAGGCGGCCACGAGGTAGGGAGGCGCGCCCAGGGGGGTAGGCACCCCCCACCCTCGTGGGCCCCTCGTGGCTCCACCGACCTACTTCCTTCGCCTATATATACTCTTATACCCTGAAAACATCCAGGAGCACCACAAAACCCTATTTCCACCGCCGAAACCTTCTATACCCGTGAGATCCCATCTTGGGGCCTTTTTCGGCGCTCCGCCGGAGGGGGAATCGATCACAGAGGGCTTCTACATCAACACCATAGCCTCTCCGATGATGTGTGAGTAGTTTACCATGCACCTTCAGATCCATAGTTATTAGCTAGATGGCTTCTCTCTCTTTGGATCTCAATACAAAGTTCTCCTCGATTCTCTTGGAGATCTATTCGATGTAATACTTTTTGCGGTGTGTTTGTCGAGATCCGATGAATTGTGGGTTTATGATCAAGATTATCTATTAACAATATTTGATTCTTCTCTGAATTCTTATATGTATGATTTGATATCTTTGCAAGTCTCTTCGAACTATCAGTTTGGCTTGGCCTACTATATTGATCTTTCTTGCAATGAGAGAACTGCTTAGCTTTGGGTTCAATCTTGCGGTGTCCTTTCCCAGTGATGTTAGGGCAGCAAGGCACGTATTGTATTGTTGTCATCGAGGATAAAAAGATGGGGTTTATATCATATTGCTTGAGTTTAGCCCTCTACATCATGTCATCTTGCCTAATGTTTTTCTCTGTTCTTATGAACTTAATACTCTAGATGCATGCTGGATAGCGGTCGATGTGTGGAGTAATAGTATTAGATGCAGAATCGTTTCGGTCTACTTGTCACGGACGTGATGCCTATATACATGATCATGCCTAGATATTCTCATAACTATGCGCTTTTCTATCAATTGCTCGACAGTAATTTGTTCACCCACCGTAGAATTTGCTATCTTGAGAGAAACCACTAGTGAAACCTATGGCCCCCGGGTCTATTTTCCATCATATAAGTTTCCGATCTATTTTATTTTGCAATCTTTACTTTCCAATCTATACCATAAAAAATACCAGAAATATTTATTTTTTTATCTCTATCAGATCTCACTTTTGCAAGTGGCCGTGAAGGGATTGACAACCCCTTTATCGCGTTGGTTGCAAGGTTCTTAATTGTTTGTGCAGGTACGAGGATTTGCGTGTAGTCTCCTCTTGGATTGATACCTTGATTCTCAAAACTGAGGGAAATACTTACGCTACTTTGCTGCATCACCCTTTCCTCTTCAAGGGAAAACCAACGCATGCTCAAGAGGTAGCATCAACCAAGACCCTAATGTCACCTAGATACTCCAATGTCACCTCAAGTATCCGTGGGTATGATTGTACGATATGCATCACACATTTTCAGATTCATCTATTCAACCAACACAAAGAACTTCAAAGAGTGCCCCAAAGTTTCTACCGGAGAGTCAAGACGAAAGCATGCGCCAACCCCTATGCATAGATTCCCAAGGTCACGGAACCCGCAAGTTGATCACCAAAACATACATCAAGTGAATCAATAGAAGACCCCATTGTCACCACGGGTATCCCACGCAAGACATACATCAAGTGTTCTTAAATCCTTCAAGACTCAATCCGATAAGATAACTTCAACGGGAAAACTCAATACATTACAAGAAGATAGAGGGGGAGAAGCATCATAAGATCCAACTATTATATCAAAGCTTGCGATACATCAAGATCGTGCCATATCAAGAATACGAGAGAGAGAGAGAGATATAGAGAGAAAGATCAAACACATAGTTACTGGTACATACCCTCAGCCCCGAGGGTGAACTACTCCCTCCTCGTCATGGAGAGCATCGGGATGATGGAGATGGCCACCGGTGATGATTCCGCCCCTCCGGCAGGGTGCCGGAATAGGGTCCCGATTAGTTTTTGGTGGCTACAGAGGCTTGCGGCGGCGGCTGATCTAGGTTATTTTCTGGAGGTTTGGGGATTTATAGGAGAGGTTGGCGTCGAGAACAAGTTAGGGGGCCCCACGGGAAGTCCACGAGGCACAGGGGCGCGCCCTCCACCCTCGTGGGGCCCATGGGCCTCCCCTCCGGTAACTCTTCGTTCCAGTATTTTTTATATTTTCCAGAAAAAATCGCCGTTGATTTTCAGCGCATTCCGAGAACTTCTATTTATGCACAAAAAACAACACCACGATAGTTCTGCTGAAAATAGCGTCAGTCCGAGTTTGTTCTAACCAAATCTATACCTACTATTAAACGGAATAGATATTCTTGGTTTGGTTCCGCTTTGTTTGGTCTTGTTTTAAGTATTTTTAATATTTACGCACGCTATTCCATATGAAGGAAACCTGGACGTAGGTGTAAAGGAAACTTAAAACCAGGCAAAGCAGCCGTCCGGCCGGCCCATATCTCTATTTTTCGGTTGCCAAACGAAACCAAGCCGCCTGCCCATATGTCTATTCTGGAGTTGCCATGTGGATTCTCTCCAGGAATATTCGGACTGTGTAGATGGGCATGCACCGGCGAGATGTCTTGGTAGTGAACATGCACGGCGTGTTCCTGGCAGCGCCAGCAACGGTGCTGGGATAGAGCAGGATGAGCGTGACTCTAATTTTCGGCTCGTCTGTAGTGACGCAAATGGCGGTGGCTATGGTCACACAGACGAGTAGACAACACCGAGACGGACGTGTAGCCGACGCGGCGTCAAGAGCTGCAGGCCAAACATGCGTATGGCGGTGGTTGTCATGCCGACATGCAGCCGGCGCGGCTGCACTACACAAGTTGTAGAGAGGGCAGCGGGAGTGGTTGTGGATGTGCAGCGAGCTATGGCCGGCGGCGGCGTGACAACACAAAGAAGGAAGGGTACCCTGGGCAAGGTTCGGTCCACCGGGCCAAAGGGTTGCACCGGAGCACATGAATCTTGAGCTAGCAGCAATGCCATTGAGATCGACTGGGCTTGTGGATTTGGAAGAAGAAGAAGCAATTAGGGAATCACTGGTCACAATCCATGCACGTAAACTATGTACATGGCAATCAGTTGGATCCATGCATTGCTGAACATGTGCATAAAGAAACTGCGCATGGAGAGAATCGTACTAGCAAATATGTAACACACCTAAGAGGTACTCAAGTTCCTTGATCATTACGTGCATTAAAACGTATGGTTAACATGCACTTTTGAGCAATCTTTTTTTAGGGGTAACTTTTTTTAGGGTTAACTAATTTGAGCTAATACTTCATGTTGCTTTGTGTTTTCCGGTAGTGCCACATCTAATTATGTGCATGATCATTTTCTTTTGGATATATTCATGGACTAATTACTCACAATCGTAATCATCTCTGTAAAACTTGAAGTCTACATATCAGAAGCAAATATATCTATCTCACAGCATTACTGAAAGCCAATATATGTCTTTATTTCGATCCAGACGGATTTGGAGTTAGTAGTGCACTAGATAAACACTCGAAATTTATTATGAAATTTATTTTATACCCATTGCAAGGCACAGACTCTTTTGCTTATAGGTGGAACCAATTAACATGTGTATTTGTTAGAGGTAGCCTCTAAAACTAGAAGCTAGGACGCTAAGCTTGGAGATATCCACACCATGGCTTGCACTGTATGGAGGCTGCCTCTATAGGTTGTGAAAACTTCATACGTTTTTTATTTTTTAAAGAAGAAAGAACGGCCTTCTAAAAGTTATTTTGTCAGCTTAAGTTTTTTTAATATCTATGACGTCTCCACAGCCTGAACTTTAACCTTGCACGATGTTTTCTTTATGATTTAGATAGGACGAAGAAGGTGTATGAAATCATCAGTGGATTTTTTAACGAATTGCCAACCGTTGCCATCCAGCTTCATCGCATAAGGCCTTTGTTATTTGCTTCAAAATTATCCAACAGTAGTTCTCTCTATCATATATTGCGCACCATGAGAAAAGAGCAATTGCATACAATGTGCGGACGGTGCATGCATCAAGTAAAGATGAGATAAGGATGGCGCCCACCATCATCATAAGTCCGTAAAATTATAAGTCGATGCAGGGAGGGGCTCACGATGCTGCGTTCCAGAGTATGATGACCAAGCTCATTGCCTTAGGATTGAATACTTTCATCGTGAATAAGTGGACAACGTGGTTATTATTGGAGACGAGAGGAGCGGTGATACAGATGGGTCACCGCTAGGCGCATGAAAATATTTGTTTCTCCCGTTGCAACGCACAGGCACATTTCCTAGTCATACCAAAATCATGTAAAAATGTTATAAACATGGCATGAATACATCAAAAGTTATAGATACGTTGGAGACGTATCAAAATCTAAGATGGGATCCATGTATGAGAACAAATTGTGGACTTTGGTTGACTTCCCGGATGATCAGCAAGCCATAGAGAATAAATGGATCTTCAAGAAGAAGACTGACGCTGACGGTAATGTTACTGTCTACAAAGCTCGACTTGTTGCGAAAGGTTTTCGACAAGTTCAAGGAGTTGACTACGATGAAACCTTCTCACCCGTAGAGATGCTTAAGTCTGTCCGAATCATGTTAGCAATTGCCGCATTTTATGATTGTGAAATTTGGCAAATGGATGTCAAAAACCGCATTCCTTAATGGATTTCATAAAGAAGAGTTGTATATGATACAACGAGAAGGTTTTGTCGATCAAAGCATATGGTTTTATACAGACTTTTGGAGAAGCCTGTATTTACAAGATAGTGAGTGGGAGTGAGGGAATCCTGGATTAAGGGGTCCTCAGGCGTCCGGACTATGTGACGTGAGCCGGACTAATGGGCCATGAAGATACAAGACAGAGAGTCCCGTGTCCGGATAGGACTCTCCTTCGCGTGGATAGCACGCTTGGCGTTCGGATATGAAGACTCTTTTCTCTGTAACCGACTTTGTACAAACCTAGTCCCCTCCGGTGTCTATATAAGCCGGAGGGTTTATTCCGTAGAGGCAATCATAATCATACATGCTAGACTTCTAGGGTTTTAGCCATTATGATCTCGTGGTAGATCAACTCTTGTAATACTCATATTCATCAAGATCAATCAAGCAGGAAGTAGGGTATTACCTCCATAGAGAGGGCCTAAACCTGGGTAAACATCGTGCCCCCTGTCTCCTGTTACCATCGACCTTAGACGCACAGTTCGGGACCCCCTACCCGAGATCCGCCGGTTTTGACACTTTTATTGAGAGTTCCGCTGCGTCGTCTTCAAGAGGTTCGATGGCCCCGTCAATCATCTACAACAACATTGTCCAGGGGGAAGTTTTTCTCCCCGAACAGATCTTCTTATTCGGCGGCTTCGCACTGCGGGCCAACTCACTTGGCCATCTAGAGCAGATCGACAGCTACGCCCTTAGCCGTCAGGTCAGGTTTGGAAGCTTGAACTACGTTGCTGATATCCGCGGAGACTTGATCTTCGATGGATTCGAGCCCACGGCAGCTGCTCCCTGTCACCGCGATGAACATGACCTAAATCTGTCATCAGACCATACCCAGGAGATAGCGCATGTAACTGCTCTGGCCCTAGATCTGGAGCAGATTACGCTGTCCGAGGACACGAAGCTCAACCCCGCCACGGAAGCCGCAGACTCAGCAGCGTTGGAGCCACAACACACCCAACCTCGAGCGGGGTCTATGCCACCGGAACCTCGGACTCGTCTCCGGCCACAGGTTCCGAACCACGTGCATCCGCGTACGTCGAGCTTGATCAGGCATCGATCGTCGAATTCAGCTCCGCGGACAACTTCCGGCACTCACCTTTAGGCGATGTGCTAAACTCATTAAAAACACTCTCCTTAGTAGGGGACTCACAACCGAATTATATCCGGATCGAACTGGGGGCTGATGACGGAGAATTTCGCTTCCCACCCACCGCCCACTTCATAGCCCCTATCAAAGACTTAACCGACATGCTCGATTATGGCTCCGAAGACATCGACGGTATGGACGACGATGCCGAAGAGGAGTAGGCCCAAAACCCACCATTTACCGGGCGCTGGACGACCACTTCTTCGTATGACGTGTACATGGTGGATACACCCAAAGAGAACAATGGCGATAACGAGAAGAATCCAGTCGAGGATAAGCCTCTTGAGATACAACCAAAGCGCCGATGTCAGCGGCGCCGCTCTAAATCATGCCGTGGAAAAGATAGTGATACCGTCATGAGAGAAAACAATACTTTGGACGATGCCGGAGACAAGGAAGACCCCGTCGAGCCAACTTCCGAACAAAACGATAGGGAAGGTGGGCGAGTCAGCCCTGATGAACAGGCCATAAACGAAGACTAGGAGGACAGTACCTATCTTCCACCCTCCGAGGATGAAGCGAGCCTCGGTGACGAAGACTTTATCATGCCTGAGGAACCCGTCGAGCAGGAGCACTTTAAGCGCCGGCTAATAGCCACTGCAAGGAGCCTGAAAAAGAAGCAGCAGCAGCTTCAAGCTAATCAAGATCTGCTCAATGATAGATGGACTAATGTCCTGGCAGCCGAGGAATACGGCCTCGAGCACCCAACCAAAAGTTACCCGAAGCGCAAATTGTTACCCCAATTCGATGACGAGGCGCTGGAGCCTGTACTATCAGCGCATAATGCGGCTGACCGACCACCACATGGCCGGGACAAAGCGGCTACTCAAGCCGAATACCAGCCCGTACCACCTCTCCGTAAAGGTAGGGACACAACAGCTCGGGGTTATACATATGACCCATGGCAGGACCTGAGGAATAGAGCAGGTCAGACCAGATCGATCTACGAATCGCAGGAATGTGCCGCGACGCGCGACGACGGCCATCTGGCCGGACGTAACAAACATAACCATGCCCGGGCCGAAAACCGCAGACAGGCTACATCCGAACTATGTCGTGACTTAGCCTGATACAGAGGCGCCGCACACCCCCTCTGCTTCACTGACGAAGTAATGGAGCATGAATTCCCAGAAGGGTTTAAACCCGGAAATATCGAATCATATGATGGAACAACAGATCCCGCGGTATGGATTGAGGACTTTCTTCTCCATATTCATATGGCCCGCGGTGATGACCTTCACACCATCAAATACCTCCTGCTAAAACTCAAGGGGCCAGCTCGGCACTGGTTAAACAGTCTGCCCGAAAACTCTATTGGCATATGGGAGGACTTGGAGGACGCCTTCCGCGACAACTTCCAAGGTACATATGTACGACCTCCAGATGCTGACGACTTAAGTCACATAGTTCAACAGCCCGGAGAGTCAGCCAGGAATAGGTTCCTAACTAAAAAGAACTAGATCATCGACTGCCCGGATGCCGAAGCCCTAGCGGCCTTTAAGCATAACATCCGCGATGAATGGCTCGCCCGTCACCTCAGCCAAGAAAAGCTGAAGTCCATGGCAGCCCTCACGACACTCATGACCCGCTTTTGTGTGGGCGAGGATAGTTGGCTAGCCCGTAGCAATAACACTGCAAGCGATGCTGGCACCTCTGAGGCCAAAAATAGAAACGGCAAGCCCCGACGCAACAGGCACAAGCGCCAAAGCAATGGTGACAATACCGATGACACGGCGGTCAACGCCGGATTCAGTGGCTCCAAGTCCGGCTAGCGGAAGAAGCCATATAAAAGAAACAATCCAGGCTCATCCAGCTTGGACCGCATACTCGATCGTCCATGTCAGATCCACGGCACCCCTGATATACCAGCCAATCACACCAACAGAGACTGTTGGGTTTTTAAACAGGCCGGCAAGTTAAATGCCGAGAACAATGAGAAGGGGCCGCAAAGCGAGGACGGCGACGAGGAGTCCCATCCGCCGAACACAGGAGGACAGAATAAGACCCCACCCCCAAGTTAAAACGGTGAACATGATATACGCTACCCATATCCCCAAGAGGGAGCGCAAACGCGCGCTCAGGGACGTCTACGTGATGGAGCTAGTCGCCCCAAAGTTCAACCCATGGTCGTCCTGCCCGATCACTTTCGATCGCAGGGACCATCCGACCAGTATCTGTCATGGCGGTTCAGCCGCACTGGTCCTCGACCCAATCATTGATGGATTCCATCTCACGCGAGTCCTCATGGACGGCGGCAGCAGCGGGAACCTACTCTATCAGGATACAGTGTGCAAAATGGGCATCGATCTCTCAAGGATCAAGCCCACAAAAACTACCTTTAAAGGAGTCATACCAGGTGTAGAGGCCCGCTGTACGGGCTCAATCACACTGGAGGTTGTCTTCGGATCCCCGGACAACTTCCGAAGCGAAGAATTGATCTTCGATATCGTCCCCTTTTGTAGTGGCTATCACACACTGCTCGGACGAACCGCATTTGCTCGATTCAATGCGATGCCACACTATGATTATTTGAAGCTCAAGATGCCCAGACCACGCGGTGTCATAGCAGTTAATGAAACACAGAGCGCTCCCTCTGTACCGAGTAGCACACCGCGGCCCTGGCAGCGGAAGTACAGAGCGGCCTTCTAAGACATAATTTTAATTCAACAGCCAAGCTCCCGGACACTATCAAACGAGTCAGGACTACTCCGCAGCATGACAATCCGGCTCATCGGGAGCTATACTAGCAATTCGACCTCCGTCTCAGTCCCGACCATGGCGGCATACGTACCACGTGTACATAACTATGCACTGAAAATACCATGGGCAGAGACGGAGGCATAACCAGATTATGGTCCACAATACGGCTCGACCTTCTTCGGACACACATACTTTCACTTTTCTTTTTTTATCCTTTTCAAGTTTCTTTTTCACAGGCCCTTCCTGACGGCCTGATCATTGGTCCTTTCGAAGGATAGGTACACCAAGACGGCAAGAAGCATTGACGTATAAGGGAATTTCTAGGTGGTCTCTTTGACGATCACTCTACCTGTTTTCAGGACCCGCACGCAGCTCTCCCTTGGTCGTGGGATGTTAAATAGCCCTGTTGCTTATTGCACTACTTGTACAAATATGCCTTAACATATTCATCAAACCATAATGGAAACAGTTTGCGGCCCAACTTCTGCGGCACTAGGTTACTACTTCATTTTTTTCTTGATAATCTTATCAAATTGCACCCGTACACTTTGGTACACTTTAATTCGCCAGGGGCTTCATTGCGCCCCATAATACGGCAACAAAGTCCGAACACTTTTTACAGTATAGTTCGGCACCCCGAATTTAGCATTATATGCATTGGCTCCGAATCATGTCTTTGGTCAATAGTTGGGTTGCCCGGCTCCTGTGCTTACTACCTTACGTTCCGGTCTATCGGTTAGGGAAGTAAAGGGAGAACTACTGCGATTGTGTCCTAGTTTATCCAGACGAGCACCTCAGTAGAGAAAGCCGAAAACTGACTGTCATGATGCTGCGTGAGCCGGTCAGCTGTTCGGAGGTTACAAATATTTTGCGATTTTTTCCGCATTATGTGATGGACCGGCCTCAGTACGGTCAGGTGTTTACAGCACCCTAGTCTGGATTAAATGCTAACTAGGGGCTGCGCCTACATTTTTTATTGTCAAACTCCTATGGCTAAGTGAGGGTGATAAAGCCACATAGTCCGATTGCCTGGTTCGTTGCGCTAAACACCTCCTTCAAGGACCAAATTTTTGGATCAAGAGTGTTTAGATTCCATCCCGAACACCCCCGTACTACCTACGTGGGGGCTGAAGCCGACGACTGGCCAACTCTCAGACTTAATAAAAATGGCCGCACATGAGGTAAAATTTTAATAATAACAAGCATTATATTACATGACAGCTTTGTTCCACCATACAGGACAGGATAACATGAAAGTATTTCATTCAAAAATAATGTCCTTAGCACATTGCTCCGCTACAGTGCGGGATCCCTCCAGGACATCTTCAAAATACCGCTCGGGCATGTGGTGCTCCTTGCCAGCGGGCGGCCCCTCGGTCGCGAGCTTGACGGCGTTCATCTTTGCCCACTGCACCTTGATGCGGGGGAAGGCCATCCGCGCACCCTCGATGCAGACCGACCGCTTGATGACGCTGCCGGGAAGCGTGTATTGACCAGCCGCTTCACGAGCCCGGTGAAGTCAGCTGAGCTTGGCAGGCCAAAGCCGGATTATTAAGTCCTTCATGGCTAGTTCGGCCACCCTATGCAGTTCGACCAGCTATTTTAGCTGATCGATAAAGGGCACCAGATGTTCTGGCGCAAGGTATTGCGACTAGAATAGCTTCTCCGTCGAGCTCCCCTCTTCGGCTCGGAAGAACTCTACAGCGTCAGCTACACTGCGCGGCAGATCCGCAAACGCTCCTGGAGAACTCCAAATCCGGGTTAGTAAGAGATACATCTTCTTCACATATTTGCTCTGCATAATGAAGGCCTTACCCGCCGTAATGTTCTTGGCCTCTTGAATCTCCTGGATAGCGCCCTGGGCTTCAACCCGGGCATCCTGTGCACTTTGGCGAGCCTTGGCAAGTTCGGTCTCCGCAATATTGCGCTCCAAGGACTCGCATTTCTTCACGGCGTCCTGGAGCTCTTGCTGGACCTCACTAACCCTGGCCTCGTGCTTTTCACGGGCGGCTTGTTCCTTGGCCGCTCTCTCCTCGGCCTCAGCCAGCGCCTTCTTGAGGGTCTCTACCTCGGTCGCCGCTCCTACAAATACCATGACACTATAGTAAACATAAATCATCAATCCTTTCTGATATACAGCAGGTCATTACATACCTTGCTTATCCTCCAGCTTTTTCCTTGCTTGGCCGAGCTTCTCCTCGGTCCGCTCCAGCCTCTGCTTCAAACCGGAGACTTCGGCAGCATGAGAAGTCACGGCTAGTAGCGATGCCTGCTTATTCACATAGACATATATGGTTAGTCTCCTGCTAAAAACTATTTAATCCTCTGTTCGGCTCTTCTTTCCGAACACCGGACAGAGTCTCAGGGGCTACTGTCTATACTGTGACTTTCCATATAATTGCGTCTCTTACCTCAAAGCCTATCAGAAGGCTGATGCAGGCTTCGGTTAGTCCGCTCTTCGCGGACTGAATCTTCTCAATCATCGTACCCATGAGGGTACGGTGTTCCTCAATAATGGAAGCACCTCGCAGTGCTTCCAGTAGAGTATCTGGTGCCTCTGGTTGGACAGAGGTCACCGGCGGAATGGGCACACCTCCTTCTTTCGAAGGAGGCTGCTTGCCGGATTCCGGAGCCGTATAGGTCTCTGGGACCACATTCAGTTGGGGGCCGAATTGGATATGGCCCCCATCACGAGTCTCCGTGGGGATTTGCTCCCCCATGTGTCCGGCGGCCGAGGTTTCACCCTCTGGCGCCGCCCTGATGGCCTCCTGCGTCTCTCCCTGGCCTGGGATCCTTCGGGACAACACCTGGGTGTCACCCATGGCCCTGGGAGAGGAGGCCACAGGAAGGGACCCGCTGTCCATCACCTTAGGGTCCAGCGAATTCCCCGAAGACGAGGATCGCTCGAGGTCGGAACGAGCCGGACTGCAAGCGCATGATTCGACATGTTAAAACTATGAAGTAAAGAGGCTGGATATATGAATGTGTCAGGGTCTTTGAATACTCACGATCCGGCCAGGGGCTTATCTCGGGGGCGCCGCTCTGGGCTACTGTCGATATCCCACGCGGAGTTATCCGCGAGGGAGGTCTTCCCCTTCTTGGACGCCTCTGCCTCCAGATTTGTGGAGGCCGCCCTCTTTTTCCTTCCCCCTCAGGGGGAGAGTTGCTCCTCCTCGTCGTCGTCCTCGGTGGCGGAGGAGTGTGTCTCGGTTTCTTCGGACGTCACGTCCGAAGCACCCTTGCGGCGGAGGCCACTTCTGGTCTCCTTGGCCTTTTTCTTGGCTTTCTTCTCCGGCGCCTAGTAGGGCGCCGGAACCAACATCTTCGTCAGAAGTGGCATGGCTGGTTCCTCGGGCAACGAAGCCGGACACTGAACGCTCTACCTTCTTTGTCCAGCCCTGGAAAAATAAATAGGGAGGCTTAGGCATCTTCCTTGAGTGAGCAAGTAAAGGATACACCTTGAAACGCGAAAGACTTACCAAACTGGTGGGATGGGCCAGGTCGTGCCCACGGTCCTCGGTCGTCTCTGGCCGCGTCTCGTTGCCCTTAAAGAGCACCTTCTAGATGTCTTCGTGCGTAGTTCCGTAGAACCGTTGCAAGGTCTGATGCTCGGCCGGATCGAACTCCCACAAATGGCAAGTTTACTGAACACTGTTAAGAAAGAACCTGCTGCCAACTATAGATTGTTCATACACAAGAGCAGAACATTTAGTCTTCACCTTTGATGGTAACACACCTTTGAGAATCTGATTACGTAGAACAGAGATAAACAATGTGTAAATACTTTTACCGAATTATAAATTTCTTTAAAAATTATTTTGCATCTTGGACCAGAAATAAGGATTTGTGCTGTGGTACTCTAGCAGGGGCCTCGGAGTATAAAATCATCTATGCTGATAGATCTGCAAGGGGCATAGTACAATGTTGATAAGAACTTGTTCATATATAATCACCTGGATCCGGCGAAGTAGCATCACCTGGATCACATTGACGAGCTTGATATTCTTGTCCACCATGCTCTGGATGCGCGTCTGCGGCGCTGTTAGCTCGTCTGACGAGGCCCAGTTCAGGCCCTTCTCTAGCCAGGAGGTGAGCCGCATTGGGGCTCCGGACTTAAATTTGAGGCTCTGTGATATAGAACCACAAATGCTGCCACCCTTTGACAGTCTCCACAAACGTACCTTTGGGCCATGTGACGTTGGGCATCTTGCTCACCATGGTGCCTCCGCACTCTGCGTGTTGGCCATCCACCACCTTCGGTTTCACATTGAAAATCTTGAGCCACAGTCCGAAGTGGGGTGGGATGCGGAGGAAGGCCTCGCACACGACAATAAATGCCGAGATGTTGAGGAAGGAATTTGGGGGTAGATCATGGAAATCTAGCCCGTAGTAGTACATGAGTCCGCAGACGAAAGGGTGGAGAGGAAACCCTAGCCCGCGGACGAAGTGGGGGATGAACACCACCCTCTCATTGGGCTTCGGGGTGGGGATGATCTGCCCCTTGGCCGGAAGCCGGTGAGCGATTTCCTTGGCCAGGTACCCGTCCTCCCGAAGCTTGGTGATGTCCTTCTCCTTGACGGAGGAGGCCATCCACTTGCCTTGCGCTCCAGATCCGGACATGGTCGGAGTGCTTTTTTGAAGCGGAAAAGAGGCACTAGAGCTCGAGAATGGGGGGGGGGGGGGGTAGAGAGTGACAGAAGGCGTAGGTGAAAGGGGTGAATCCTTATCTCCTTATAAAGGCAGTGAATATCAAGCGCCTCCCCACTCACCTTAAAACTCGCATATTCCCCAAGGGCTGTGCAGACGGCACGGTTGGATTACCCACACCCGTATTGATGAGAATCCCGTAATAAGGGGACACGATCTCTGCTTTGACAAGACATGCCAGTCAAACCGCATCTCGGAATATGAAGTAGCAGGCCGAAAAACGGTTTGAAATAATGACTGGGTGGTGATGTGGTGTCACGCTACAAAAATTTGTCAGTAGATTGGACTCATGAAATATTATACTCTCTGCGGTTGTGTGTGGTACTTATTTTGCAGAACCGGACACGTTCTTTGTGTTCGAAGGCTGTTTTGGGGTATCCGAAGGAGGAACCCGTCTTGCAATGCCGAAGACAATCTACATGCCGGACACCTCGCCATTGAAGCCTGGTTCAGGGGCTACTGAGGGAGTCCTGGATTAAGGGGTCCTCGGGCGTCCGGACTATGTGACGTGAGCCGGACTAATGGGCCATGAAGATACAAGACAGAAGACTCTCTCCCGTGTCCGGATAGGACTCTCCCTGGCATGGATAGCAAGCTTGGCATTCGGATATGAAGATTCCTTTCTCTGTAACCGACTTTGTACAACCCTAGTCCCCTCCGGTGTCTATATAAACCGGAGGGTTTAGTTCGTAGAGGCAATAATAATCATACAGGCTAGACTTCTAGGGTTTTAGCCATTATGATCTCGTGGTATATCAACTCTTGTAATACTCATATTCATCAAGATCAATCACGCAGGAAGTAGGGTATTACCTCCATAGAGAGGGCCCGAACCTGGGTAAACATCGTGTCCCCTGTCTCCTGTTACCATCGACCTTAGACGCACAGTTCGGGACCCCCTACCCGAGATCCGCCAGTTTTGACACCGACAGGGAGCTCTGTAGCATTTCTGGTATTATATGTGGATGACATATTGTTAATTGGAAATAATACATAATTTCTGGATAGCATAAAAGGATACTTGAATAAAAAAAATCAATGAAAGACCTCGGTGAAGCTGCTTATATATTGGGCATCAAGATCTATAGAGATAGATCGAGACGCTTAATTGGACTTTCACAAAGCACACACCTTGATAAAGTTTTGAAGAAGTTCAAAATGGATCAGTCAAAGAAAGGGTTCTTGCCTGTGTTACAAGGTGTGAAGTTGAGTCAACTCAATGCCTGACCACTGCAAAAGATAGAGAGAAAATGAAAGTCATTCCCTATGCCTCAGCCATAGGTTCTATCATGTATGCAATGCTGTGTATCAGGCCTGATGTGTGCCTTGCTATAAGTTTAGCAGGGGCGTACCAAAGTAATCCAGGAGTGGATCACCGGACAGCGGTCAAGAACATCCTGAAATACCTGAAAAGGACTAAGGATATATTTCCCGTTTATGGAGGTGACAAAGTGCTTGTCGTAAATGGTTACGTCGATGCAAGCTTTGACACTGATCCGGATGACTCTAAGTCACAAACCGGATACGTATTTATATTGAATGGTGGAGCTATTAGTTGGTGCGCTTCAAGCGAGGCCGTATGGCGGGATCTACGTGTGAAGCGGAGTACATAGCTGCTTCAGAAGCAGCAAATGAAGGAGTCTGGATGAAGGAGTTCATATCCGATCTAGGTGTAATACCCAGTGCATCGGGTCCAATGAAAATATTTTGTGACAATACGGGAGCAATTGCCTTAGCGAAGGAATCCAGATTTCACAAGAGAACCAAACACATCAAGAGACGCTTCAACTCCATCCGCGATCAAGTCAAGGAGGGAGACATAGAGATTTGCAAAATACATACGGATCTGAATGTTGCGTAATTCGCTGACTAAGCCTCTTCATGAAAGCAAAACATGATCAGCACCAAGACTCCATGGGTGCTAGAGTCATTACTACGTAGTCTAGATTATTGACTCTAGTGCAAGTGGGAGACTGGAGGAAATATGCCCTAGAGGCAATAATAAAGTTGTTATTTATATTTCCTTATATCATGATAAATGTTTATTATTCATGCTAGAATTGTATTAACCAGAAACTTAGTACATGTGTGAATGCATAGACAAAACAAAGTGTCCCTAGTATGCCTCTACTTGACTAGCTCGTTAATCAAAGATGGTTAAGTTTCCTAACCATAGACATGTGTTGTCATTTGATGAACGGGATCACATCATTAGAGAATGATGTGATGGACAAGACCCATCCGTTAGCTTAGCATAAAGATCGTTAAGTTTTATTGATATTGCTTTCTTCATGACTTATACATATTCCTCTGACTATGAGATTATGCAACTCCCGAATATCAGAGGAACACCTTGTGTTCTATCAAACATCACAACGAATCGGGTGATTATAAAGATGCTCTATAGGTGTCTCCGAAGGTGTTTGTTGGGTTGGCATAGATCAAGATTAGGATTTGTCACTCCGAGTATCGGAGAGGTATCTCTGGGCCCTCTCGGTAATGCACATCACTAAGCCTTGCAAGCAATGTGACTAATGAGTTAGTTATGGGATTATGCATTACGGAACGAGTAAAGAGACTTGCCGGAAACGAGATTGAACTAGGTATGATGATACCGACGATCAAATCTCGGGCAAGTAACATACAGATGACAAAGGGAATAACGTATGTTGTTATTGCGGTTTGACCGATAAAGATCTCTGTAGAATATGTAGGAACCAATATGAGCATCCATGTTCCTCTATTGGTTATTGACCGGAGATGTGTCTCGGTCATGTCTACATAGTTCTCGAACCCGTAGGGTCCACACACTTAACGTTCGATGACGATTTGTATTATGAGTTATGTGTTTTGGTGACCGAAGTTTGTTCGGAGTCCCGGATGAGATCACGGACATGACGAGGAGTCTCAAAATGGTCGAGAGGTAAAGATTGATATATTGGAAGATGGTATTCGGACACCGGAATTGTTTCGTGTGGTTCGGGTATTTTTCCGGAGTACCGAGGGGTTACCGGAATCCCCCGGGGGAAGTCATGGGCCTCATGGGCCATGGGAGAGAGAGGGGACAGCCCACAAGGGGTGCCCCCCCATGGGAGTCCGAATTGGACTAGGGGAGGGGGCGGCGCCCCCCTTTCCCTCTCCTACTCCCTCTCCCTTTCCCCCTTTCCCACTCCGGAGAAGGAAAGGGGAATCGTACTAGGACTAGGAGTCCTAGTAGGTCTCCCCCATTGGCGCGCCCCCTCTAGGCCGACCATCTCCTCCCATCCTCCTTTATATACGGCGGCAGGGGGCACCCCAAAGCACATCAGTTGTTCTCTTAGCCGTGTGCGGTGCCCCCCTCCACAGTTTACTCCTCCGGTCATAGCGTCGTAGTGCTTAGGCAAAGCCCTGCGCGGATCACATCACCATCACCGTCACCACGCCGTCAGGTTGATGAAACTCTCCTCGACCCTCTGTTGGATCTAGAGTTCGAGGGACGCCATCGAGTTGAACGCTGATACGCCTCCAACGTATCTATAATTTTTATTGTTTCATGCTATTATATTATCTGTTTTGGATGTTTAATGGGCTTTATTATGCACTTTTATATTATTTTCGGGACTAACCTATTAACCGAAGGCCCGGTGCAAATTGTTGTTTTTTTGCCTATTCCAGTGTTTCGCAGAAAAGGAATATCAAACGGAATCCAAACGGAATGAAACCTTCGCGAGGATCTTTTTTGGAACAAACACAATCCAGGAGACTTGAGTGGACGTCAAGGAAGCAACGAGGTGGCCACGCGAGGTAGGGAGGCGCCTGTGGGGTAGGCACGCCCCCCACCCTCGTGGGCCCCTCGTGGCTCCACCGACCTACTTCCTTCGCCTATATATACTCATATACCCCGAAAACATCCAAGAGCACCACGAAACCCTATTTCCACCACCGCAACCTTCTGTACCCGTGAGATCCCATCTTGGGGCCTTTTCCGGTGCTCCGCCGGAGGGGGAATCGATTATGGAGGGCTTCTACATCAACACCATGGCCTCTCCGATGATGCGTGAGTAGTTTACCACAGACCTTCGGGTCCATAGTTATTAGCTAGATGGCTTGTTCTCTCTCTTTGGATCTCAATACAAAGTTCTCATCGATGTTCTTGGAGATCTATTCGATGTAATTCTTTTTATGTGTGTTTGTCGAGATCCGATGAATTGTGGGTTTATGATCAAGATTATCTATGAACAATATTTGATTCTTCTCTGAATTCTTTTATGCATGATTTGATATCTTTGCAAGTCTCTTTGAATTATTAGTTTGGTTTGGCCTACTAGTGATCTTTCTTGCAATGGGATAAGTGCTTGGCTTTGGGTTCAATCTTGCGGTGTCCTTTCCCAAAGGATGTTAGGGCACAAGGCTCGTATTGTATTGTTACCATTGAGGATAATAAGACGGGGTTTATATCATATTGCTTGAGTTTATCCATCTACATCATGTCATCTTTCCTAATGCGTTACTCTGTTCTTATGAAATTAATACTCTAGATGCATGCCGGATAGCGGTCGATGTGTGGAGTAATAGTAGTAGATGCGTAATCGTTTGATGTACTTGTCGTGGACGTGGTGCCTATATACATGATCATGCCTAGATATTCTCATAACTATGCGCTTTTCTATCAATTGCTCGGCGCAATTTGTTCACCCACCGTAGATTATGCTATCTTGAGAGAAGCCACTAGTGAAACCTATGGCCCCGGGTCTATCTTCCATCATATTATTTTCCTATCAATTTGCTATTTCTGCCGCTGTTTATTTTGCAATCTTTACTTTCCAATCTATACAACAAAAATACCAAACATATTTATCTTATTATCTTTATCAGATCTCACTTTGTCAAGTGGCCGTGAAAGGATTGACAACCCCTTTATCACGTTGGTTGCAAAGTTCTTATTTGTTTGTGCAGGTACAAGGCGACTTGCGTGTAACCTCCTACTGGATTGATACCTTGGTTCTCAAAAACTGAGGGAAATACTTACGCTACTTTGCTGCATCACCCTTTCCTCTTCAAGGGAAAACCAACGCATGCTCAAGAGGTAGCAAGAAGGATTTCTGGCGCCGTTGCCGGGGAGGCTTACGCCAAGTCAAGTCAAGATTTGATCTCCCAGCAACTAGCCATTTCTGGCGCCGTTGCCGGGGAGATCTACGCACAAGTCAAGACATACCAAGTACCCATCACAAACTCTTATCCCTCGCATTACATTATTTGCCATTTGCCTCTCGTTTTCCTCTCCCCCACTTCACCCTTGCCGTTTTATTCGCCACTTTTCGTTCGTCGTTTTTTTTCTTGCTTCTTGTGTATCTGTGTGTTAGATCGTTTGCTTTGCCGTTATGGCTAGTCCTTCTATTATCGTTAATAATCCTGATTTTGAAGTTCTCCACTTCAAACAAAGACAAGGAGAAAGCTTAAAAGATGCTTGGTATAGGATGGTAGAATCTTATCATAGTTGCACCATATAGGGAGATTTCAAGATTTCACTTCGCAATTTTTATGTTGGGCTTTCCTTACCCCACCGCCAACTCCTTGATTTTTCCGCCAAAGGGAACTTCATTGAAGTTGACCCTAATATTGCTTATGAAATTATAGAGGGGATAGTAGGAGTACTTCCCCCACAAAAGGGACTTCACCTTATGCAAGAAGTAACCCAAATCTTAGAGAAATTATGCGAATTGAAAACATTTATTGAACCTCTTAAAAATGTTGGTGGAAATCTTAACCGCATGAATATGTTGATTACACTCTGCAATAAGCGGTTGGATGCTCTAGATCTAAAGATCTCCGAGCATCAAGGGAAACGTAAAGAACCTCCCAGATCCGAACATAACTCCATTACAAGTATAACTACCAAAGATGATAATACCTAGATCTATTTTTTCTTTTATGCCTAGCTAGGGACGTTAAACGATAGCGCTTGTTGGGGGGCAACCCAATTTTATTTTTGTTTCTTGTTTTTTGTTTCTGTTTAGTAATAAATAATTCATCTAGCCTCTGGTTAGATGTGGTTTTATGTTTTATTTAGTGTTTGTGCCAAGTAAAGCCTGTAGGATCTTCTTGGGTGATAATTATTTGATCTTGCTGAAAAAGACAGATACTTTCTGCTCACGAAAACAATTGTTAAAAATCACCAGAAAGTGATAAAGTACTGATTCCAATTGCAGTAGATCAATAATCAAATTATCTAGGTCGTCCTATTTTGGTAGAAGTTTTGGAGTTCCAGACGTTTGCGTTTGATACAGATTGCTATAGACTATTCTGTTTTTGACAGATTCTGTTTTTCGTGTGTTGTTTGCTTATTTTGATGAATCTATGGCTAGTATCGGGGGGTATGAACCATAGAGAAGTTGGAATACAGTAGGTTTAACACCAATATAAATAAATAATGAGTTCATTACATTACCTTAAAGTGGTGATTTGTTTTCTTATACTAACGGAGCTCATGAGATTTTCTGTTGAGTTTTGTGTTGTGAAGTTTTCAAGTTTTGGGTAAAGATTTGATGGATTTCGGAATAAGAAGTGGCAAGAGCCTAAGCTTGGGGATGCCCAAGGTAAAATTCCAGGACAACCAAAAGCCTAAGCTTGGGGATGCCCCGGAAGGCATCCCCTCTTTCGTCTTCGTCTATCGGTAACTTTACTTGAGGCTATATTTTTATTCACCACATGATATGTGTTTTGCTTGGAGCATCTTGTATGATTTGAGTCCTTGTTTTTTAGTTTACCACACTCATCCTTGCTGTACACACCTTTTGGGAGAGACACACATGAATCGGAATTTATTAGAATACTCTATGTGCTTCACTTATATCTTTTGAGTTAGATAATTTTGCTCTAGTGCTTCACTTATAACTTTTAGAGCACGGGGGTGGTTTTATTTTATAGAAATTATTGCTCTCTCATGCTTCACTTATATTATTTTGAGAATCTTATAGAACAGCATGGTAGTTTGCTTTGGCTATAAAATTAGTCCTAATATGATGAGCATCCAAGATAGGTATAATAAAAACTTTCATATAGAGTGCATTAAAAACTATGATAAATTTGATACTTGATAATAGTCTTGAGATATAAAGGTGGTAATGTTAGGGTCATGCTAGTTGGGTAATTGTGAAATTGAAGAATACTTGTGTTAAACTTGGCAAGTCCCGTAGCATGCACGTATGGTAAACGTTGTGTGACAAATTTGAAGCATGGGGTGTTCTTTGAGTGCTTTCCTTATGAGTGGCGGTCGGGGACGAGTGATGGTCTTTTCCTACCAATCTATACCTCTAGGGTCATGCGTAGTAGTAGTTTGCTCCGAGGGCTAATAAACTTTTGAAATAAGTATATGAGTTCTTTATGACTAATGTGATTCCATGGATTATACGCACTCTTACCTTTCCGCATTTTGCTAGCCTCTACGGCACCGTGCATTGCCCTTTCTCACCTTGAGAGTTGGTGCAAACTTCGCCGGTGCATCCAAACCCCATGATACGATACGCTCTATCACACATAAGCCTCCTTATATCTTCCTCAAAACAGCCACCATACCTACCTATTATGGCATTTCCATAGCCATTCCGAGATATATTGCCATGCAACTTTCCACCGTTCCATTTATTATGACACGCTCCATCATTGTCATATTGCTTTGCATGATCATGTAGTTGACATCGTATTTGTGGCAAAGCCACTTTCATAATTTTTGCATACATGTCACTCTTGATTCATCGCATATCCCGGTACACCGCCGGAGGCATTCCAATAGTCATATTTTTGTTTTAGTATCGAGTTGTAACATTGAGTTATGAGTAAATAAAAGTGTGATGATCATCATTAGAGCATTGTCCCATGTGAGGAAAGAAAAAAAAAAGAGGCCAAAGAAGCCCAAACAAAAAAATGAGAGAAAAAGAGAGAAGGGGCAATGCTACTATCCTTTTTCCACACTTGTGCTTCAAAATAGCACCATGATCTTCATGATAGAGAGTCTCTTGTTTTGTCACTTTCATATACTAGTGGGAATTTTTAATTATAGAACTTAGCTTGTATATTCCAACAATGGGCTTCCTCAAATGCCCTAGGTCTTCGTGAGCAAGCAAGTTGGATGCACACCCACTTAGTTTTCAGTTTGAGATTTCATACACTTATAGCTCTAGTGCATACATTGCATGGCAATCCCTACTCCTCGCATTGACATCAATTGATGGGCATCTCCATAGCCCGTTGATTAGCCGCGTCAATGTGAGACTTTCCTTTTTTTTTGTCTTCTCTCATAACCCCTATCTTCATATGCTATTCCACCTATAGTGCTATATCCATGGCTTGCGCTCATGTATTGCGTAATGGTTGAAAAGGCTGAAGCACGTTAAAAAGTATGAACCAAGTGCTTGGCTTGTCATCAGGGTTATGCATAATGGGAGCATTTTGTGTGACGAAAATGAAGCATGTCCAAACTATATGATTTTGTAGGGATGAGCTTTCTTTGGCTATGTTATTTTGATAAGACATAATTGCTTGGCTAGTATGCTTGAAGTATTACTATTTTTATGTCAATATTGAACTTTTATCTTGAATCTTTTGGATCTGAACATTCATGCCACAATAAATAAAGTTATATTGACAATTATGTTAGGTAGCATTCCACATCAAAAATTCTGTTTTATCATTTACCTACTTGAGGACGGGCAGGAATTAAGCTTGGGGATGCTTGATACGTCTCCAACGTATCTATAATTTTTGATTGTTCCATGCTATTATATTATCTATTTTGGATGTTTAATGGGCTTTATTATGCACTTTTATATTATTTTGGGACTAACCTATTAACCAAGGCCCGTGCAAATTGTTTTTTTGCCTATTTCAGTGTTTCGCAGAAAAGGAATATCAAACGGAATCCAAACGGAATGAAACCTTCGCGAGGATCGTTTTTGGAACAAACGCAATCCAGGAGACTTGGAGTGGGCGTCAAGGAAGCAACGAGGCGGCCACGAGGTAGGGAGGCGCGCCCCCACCCTCGTGGGCCCCTCGTGGCTCCACCGACCTGCTTCCTTTGCCTATATATACTCATATACCCTCAAAACGTCCAAGAGCACCACGAAACCCTATTTCCACCGCCGTAACCTTCTGTACCCGTGAGATCCCATCTTGGGGCCTTTTCCAGCGCTCCGCCGGAGGGGGAATCGGTCACGGAGGGCCTCTACATCAACACCATGGCCTCTCCGATGATGTGTGAATAGTTTACCACAGACCTTTGGGTCCATAGTTATTAGCTAGATGGCTTATTCTCTCTCTTTGGATCTCAATATAAAGTTCTTCTCGATGTTCTTGGAGATCTATTTGATGTAATTCTTTTTGCGGTGTGTTTATCGAGATCCGATGAATTGTGGGTTTATGATCAAGATAATCTATGAACACTATTTGATTCTTCTCTGAATTCTTTTATGCATGATTTGATATCTTTGTGAGTCTCTTCGAATTATCAGTTTGGTTTGTCCTACTAGATTGATCTTTCTTGCAATGGGAGAAGTGCTTAGCTTTGGGTTCAATCTTTATGTGTCCTTTCGATGTTAGGGCAGCAAGGCACATATTGTATTGTTGCCGAGGGAGTCCTGGACTAGGGGGTGTCCGGGATAGCGAACTATCATCTTTGGCCGGACTCTGGATTATGAAGATACAAGATTGAAGACTTCGTCCGTGTCCGGATGGGACTTTCCTTGGCGTGGAAGGCAAGCTTGGCGATACGGATATGTAGATCTCCTACCTTTTTAACCGACTCTGTGTAACCCTAACCCTATTCGGTGTCTATATAACCCGAAGGGTTTTAGTCCGTAGGACGAACAACAATCATACCATAGGCTAGCTTCTAGGGTTTAGCCTCTCTGATCTCGTGGTAGATCTACTCTTGTACTACCCATATCATCAATATTAATCAAGCAGGAGTAGGGTATTACCTCCATCGAGAGGGCTCGAACCTGGCTAAAAACATCGTGTCCCTTCTCTCTGTTACCATCCACCTAGACGCACGCCTGGGACCCCCTACCCGAGATCCGCCGGTTTTGACACCGACATTGGTGCTTTCATTGAGAGTTCCTCCGTCGCCACCTATAGGCCCGATGGCTCCTTCAATCATCAAGAACGACGCAGTCTGTGGTGAGATTTTCTCCCGGACAGATCTTCAGATTCGGCGGCTTTTGCGCTGCGGGCTAATTCGCTTAGGCCATCCGGAGCAGATCGAAGCTTACGCCCTGGCCATCAGGTCAGATTTGGAAGCTTGAACTATACGGCCGATGTCCGCGGAGACTTGATCTTCGACGGATTCGAGCCGCAGCGGCGCGACTTTGTCTCGATGGGTGCGATCTAGCTCGCCACCGAACATGTTGCTCGAGGCCGCACGGTTCGCCTCCGACCCTTAATCCGGAGCCGGTTTCACGATTGAGGACGGTTGGTTGGACACCGCCGGGCTGAAATCTCTACGGGCGGTTGAGCGAACACCATCCTCGTCCCTTGCGGCTTCGTGACTCCAGTGTGCCGGACTCCTTTCCGAACTCCGAACCTCCCGCCCGCCGGTCGAATCCGATCGGGCGCCGGTTATGGAATTCACCGCCATGACATCTTTCAAAGACTCGCCTTTGGCGATATCCTGAACTCATTAAAGTCTCTCTCTTTGTCGGGAGCCCCGCCGAACTCCACGGTCAGAAGGTTGGGATTCGGACGACGAAGAAATTCAACGCCCACCCACCACCCACTTTGTAGCCACTATCGATTACTTAACCGACATGCTCGACTTGACTCCAAGGACATCGACGGTATGGACGCATTTACGCCAGAGACGATTAAGAACCATTGTGGCAATCGGAGGGCCACCTCAACTTACGATGTATACATGGTGGACACACCTAAGGGAAGCGATAACGAGGAACGATGGGACACTGCGAAAGATAATTCCCTCGGGAAGCAGTCAAAGCGGTGGCGTAAGCGTCGCTCAAAACCCCACCTCGACAAAGATAGCGCCCACACAGACCCAACCATAGAGCAGGGTGAGCCGCCGACGCATTTAACATGCCATTGAGCAACCATCCTAACAGGCCAACTTGGAGAAACAACCCGTCCCAAGAAGATAACAGTCCGGACGATCTCACGCGGACACGCCATTGGAAATGTATGACCTTCACAAAGAGCTCCTCGCCACTACACGTAGCTTGAAAAAGCGAAACAAAGGCTCGTAATAAAGGAAGACGATTCAATAAGATGGAGTAAAGTGCTCAACACCGCAGACAGATATGGAAATAGCCGCCAAACAAAGCGCTACCCAAAGCGCAAACTACTGCCCGAATTCGAAGAGGAGGCCAGAGAGCCCCACGATCAAAAAACAAAGAGACCGCCGGTCGGGTAGACGACCACATGGCACACATAGAGCGGCAAGCGGCGCCAAGACACAAGCTTCTAAGACGAGATCCGCATAAGGATTCACACCAAAAAGGATGGCCCAAATCGAGATCTATCTATGGGCCAAGGAAACAAGCTCTAGCAAACAATACAACATGTCAAGTGTCCAGAACATCACGGCATACCCAACATATAGGCGCACCCTCTATGTTTCACCGATGAGGTGCTTTGGATCATGAATTCCCGGGATTCAAACCCGTAAACATAGAGGCATACGACGGAACAATGCACTTCGAGTCTGGATTGAGGATTATATCCTCCACATACACATGGCCAGAGGAGATGATCTCCACGCCATAAAATACCTACCCTCAAGCTCAAAGGGCCAGCCCGGCATTGGCTTAAAAGCCTCCCCAAAAACACCATTGGTAGTTGGGAAGAGCTTGAGGATGCTTTTCGCCAATTTCGGGGAACCTATGTCCGACCTCCGGATGCGCATTTATTTAAGTCACATAACCCAACAGCCCGGAGAGTCTCGCGAAAATTCTGGAACAGGTTCCTCACCAAAAAGAACCAAATAGTCGACGGTCCGGACGCCGAAGCCTTAGCAACTTTTAAACACAACGTCCGAGACCAATGGCTCGCCAGACACCTTGGCCAGGAAAAGCCAAGAACAATGGCCGCACTAACAAGTTTCATGACCCGCTTATGCGCGGAGAGGATAGTCGGCTAGCAAGATGCTTGATCAAAGGACCCAAGTACATCCAAGTCGGGGATGGGAATGGAAACCACGACGCAGCAAGGACCAGCCGGATTAAGGGGAACAGTACAAAGAGCGCCAGATACCAACGCCAGATTCAAAAGCTCACGGCAGAACAATAAAAACTGCCCCTTAAGGATAATAGCGATGAGCTATCCAACTTAAACAAAATCTTAGACAAGATATGCCAAATCCACAAGATTCCCGGAAGCCCGCAAATCATACCCACAGTGATTGTTGTCTTTCAAGCGATCCGCAGACTCAACGCCGAACACAAGGGGCTCGACACACCAAGTGAGGATGATGACGAGCACCACAAGCAGAAACCCGGAAAACAAAAGAATTTCCCACAAGAGGTCAAAACAGTAAACTTACTACAAGAAACAAAAGGGGAAAATAGAGCGGCGCCCATTGAATTACGCGCCGCACAGCCTACCCTCAAATGGAGTCCCAACACCGGTTGTCAAAACCAATCACCTTCGACCATCGTGACTACTCCGAAAGTATTCGAACGCAGGATGGACTGCCTTGATACTAGAACCTATAATCGACGGTCTTCAATTTACGCAAGTCCTAATGGACAGCGGCAGTGATCTAAACCTGCTATATCGTGACACAATCCGCAATATGGGGATAAACCCAAATAGGATTAGCCATAGCAACACTTCCTTCCAAGGAATAATGCCAGGCACATATGCCCATTGTACGGGCTCCCTACTATTGGAAGTTATGTTCGGCTCACCCGACAACTTTCGTCAGGAAAAGTTGGTCTTCCACATCGCCCCATTTAAAAGTAGCCATCAAGCACTACTGGGACGCAAAGCTTTCGCCCGCTTTAACGCAATACCGCATTATGCATCTCTTAAACTTAAAATGCCCGGTCCACGAGGCATCATTTCATTAAGGGGAAGCTGCGCGTGTCCTTCAAGGAAAGAATGTGAGACTGCCTTAATAGCCTCACACTAATATGGCCTTACTGGCCAAAAGCGTCTAAAGCAGGTCGTTCGCACTTTGACACGGTTAGGCGAGTCCGCATAAATAAACATGATGCTTACTAGCCGCTGCACTTCTTACAAGGGCTCCACGATGTACAACAAGAGACAATAAAGCTCAATTTTATTCATTTTGAATCGTACTATGATTATTTGCAATTACATTTTTGCACGATCTTTTTCAAACTAAGTTCCTCTTTACAGATGAACGCGTATATACCCGGCCCGTGATACAGCACAACGGAGACACAGGCGCAGGCGTGCAGCAGGGACCCATTGCAAGGATTCTTTTCAGATTAAGACCCTGCGTGAACCTTTTTCACTGTCTCTTATTGTTACTCATCCCCCGGTCTCTTATTATAACCGAGGAGGAGGCTGGCGTTTTGGCATCGGCCGCGTCAGAATTTTGCACGTACCTGGAGACTAGGGGCTTGTTACCAAGGGCATTGTTCGGCCCGCTTTATAAAAGACCGAATACCTTAGGGAGTGTTCGGCGTCTCGAGTTAGGCCTTATATGCATCAGCTCCGAATCATGTCTTTGGTCAAATGTTGGGTTTGCGGCTCACGTGTTTTGCTGCCTTTTACGTTACGTTCTATTGGCTAACGCTGCACCGGGAGAACTATGCGATTGTGCCCGGTTCGCCGGGTGAGCACCTCAAGAGAGAAAGCCAAAAACTGCTCATGATATAGCGAGACCGGTCAACCACTCGATGACTCCACGGAATGTTTAGAATTCCTCCGCATTAGACGGCGAAGGACCGTTTCCCGGTCAGGCACATACGCACCCCGAATTCGGGAGAGTGCGGTGCCCTCAGGGGCTATATCGTAGCCCCACCATCGAACCCCTATGGCTAAGTGAAAGTGCTAAAGCATTATAGCCCGGTTGCCTAGTTTGCTACGCTACCACCTCCTTTATAGGACCAAGACGTTGGATTAAGTGTGAAAACGCGACTTTCTTTGCAAACACCTCCGCACTATGTGCGTGGGGGTCAAGTCAAGGCTGCCATCTTTCAAAGTTATATACATATATACATCAACGGCCGACAGAGAGGTAGTTTGCTACTTGAAGGCACAAGTATAAAAAGCTCTTACATTAAATCGAAACGTTGTTTCATAAAATTACACATGTCATTCAAACATAACATCCTTCGAGCATCGCGTCTCTATTAAACGAGCGCCGGAAGAACTTCCTCAAAATAGCGCTCGATCGGTACTCGGCTTCCGTTCAACTGGGACGCGATATCGATGGCCTTCATCTCAGCCCAAGATGCCTTGACACGGGCAAGAGCCATCCGCGCCCCTCAATACACGCCGACCGCTTCATTGCGCCGACACGCTGTACCGCACCAAGGAACTGCTGCACTAAGCCAAAATAACTCTTCTGAGGGTCCGCTCGCCACAAATGAGTCATGACATGCTTCATGGCAAGTCCGGATAATCGATTCAGCTTGGCCCATTCGCCAACTGATCGGTCAATGGAAGAGAACGCCCGGACTATGGAATTGCGACCAAAATAGCTCTTCCTTCGTGCCCCTTCCGCCTCGGAAGTGCTCAATCGCGTCCGCGGCCTTCGCCGCCGCTAAGTCCAGATAAGCATCCTCCGAACTCCACAGCTTGTCCAACCGAGCATACTTCGGATCCAGATATTTCCTCCGTAGCGTAACGGTTTTCCACCGCAATATCTCGCCCGACTCAGCTCCTCCTTGGCAGCTCTCGAGTGGAACGGGCATCCTTGGCTTCGGCGGTGGCCTTTTTTCAGTTCTCTTGTTCCGCTTTGACGTTCTTTTTCAAGAACCCCGCAGCGGTCGGTAGCATTCTTCACTTGAGGCCATATTGGCCATTTCCTCTTTAACCCGGCGGTGAAACAGCCCGTTCGACTTTCAGCTCTTCGGCCGCCTTTAAAGCGGCCGCATTACTCTTCGGGCTTGCTCTTTAGCTCGGGCGAAGTTCCGCCAGCCTCTCCACGGCAAAGCGCCATCTCGCATCAAAGCATACAAGTAGTAAGGCATGGGCATCAAGCTCCTTACCAGTGCCCATGGAGAAGTCGATACCTTATGCATCATTAAACCGCTTATTGACCAAATACATGTCCGTGATCCGCCTCGCGTCAAGTTGCCGCTTTAGTTCGGCAAGAATTGGCCATCCGGCCGCCACGGACGCCCGCCACCTACATAGGAACGGCGACATGTTAGTATCGAGATTATGATCCTCGGCATGCTGTCGCTTTGACAACATACCGAGTCTCGTGGGCTACTATCTATACAGGCGCATTCTATATGCATAACCCGGAAGATACATCATCTTTTTCTCTCGTACCTCAAACCCCGTCACAAGAAACTGGCGGCAGGTAATCCGCTCTCGCGGATGCAATTCTTTCAATCACCGTAGCCATTAGCGCACGGTGATCTTCTGAGATAGACACTCGCCCGAGCAGGTCCTTGGCTCCTCCGACCCGGCGCCCGGTTGGCGCGGACCTTTCCGCCCCGCCGGACTCGGGAAACTCTCCGTGACGACACCTCGGGTCCCCCCGCCGCATGAAGGCGCGATAGGTGGAGGCGTTTCGCTCTATCATCTCGGGACGAAGATCCTCAAGACGAAGCTCACGAGAAGGGCTGAGATCCGAACTACAAGGTACAATTTCGGTTATCTTCGTAAATAAATCTGAGGATATCCTTTATTCACAAGACCCTTCTTTTTACTTACGGCTCATTGGAGGGCTGATCCCCTCGGGGAAATAGTGCGGCTGGGGTATTTCCCACGGACCGGGTCGACGAAGACTTCTTTCCCCGCTTTGAGGCCTTGGCTTCGGGTCTTGAGGCGGTCCTCTTCTCCCTTGGAGGGTAGGATCCTTGATTCCTCCTTCCTTGAAAGCCTCCTTCGTGGAGGCCGTTGTTTCCTGCCCCTCGCCTTTCTTCAAAAGGCGCGCCTTCAACATCTTGGTCAAGATAGGATCCGGCGTGGTCTCCGGAGGGGAGCCGGACACCTTATCAACTTTGCCTTGGCTATCCACTCCTGTTCAAGAAACGCTCCCTTAAAGGGCATATACATGATAAATGAATGAACAACTCCGTCCGGTTACAGGACTACTTACTTGAGTATCCGGGCGATTGCAGCTTAGTCTCAAGTCCTCGGTCAAGTTCGGACACTTCTCTTGTGATTCAAGAATGGTTTATACATCTCCACGGGCGCCGCGCCCATAAAATGTTGGAGAGCTTCGTGGTCCCTCCGGATTAAACTCCCATGAGAGGGGGCGACGCTTCTTGGGCAGAAGGCGCCAATTAGCATAACCTGCACCGCCATGACCAGATTGATCTCTTTCCGGAGGTTCGAATACGGCCCGACAAAAGAGGAACGCCCTTGGACGGCCCCAGCCGAGCCCGGTTAACCCATGATGCCACCGGCTGTGGTGGACTGAAGGAAGGCGGTGGCGCCACCCATTTGGTGCCCCCGGGAGCGGTGATATAAAACCACTCCCGTTGCCACAAACCAAGCTCCTCCCGAAAAGAACCCTCGGCCACGGAGCATCAACAAGCACTTGCTTATGACCGCCCCTCACTTCTGCTTCTGCCCTCGATCATCTTCGGCTCCACCTTGAAGGTCTTGAGCCACAATCCAAAGTGAGGGGTAATATGGAGGAAGGCTTCACATACGATAATGAATGACGAGATGTGGAGGATGGACTCCGGATTCAAGTCATGGAATTCCAGCCCATAATAAAACATGAGCCCCCGACAAAGGGATCCGCCGGAAGCCTAAACCCGAAGGAAGTGAGACACAAACACCACGCCTCGCCGGGCTCGGAGTGGGAATGACCTGCCCTAGAGCAGGGCAGCCTATGCGTAAATCTCGCCCGGTTAGATACTGGCGTCTCGCAGTTTTTAGCACATCTTCTTCCGTGACGAAGAAGACATCCATCGACCGAAGCTGGTCGGAGCCGACATCGTCAAGGTCCGAAGCGCCTAAATCTGAAGTTCTGGGTGTTAGAACTCGAAGCGCGAGGCGGATTCGATGGAGGGTGGAAAAAAGAAGAGGGCCTTGGTCTCATTATAAAGAGGTTGAATTCCAAAAGCCCTCCCCGTGGCCGATTGGGACTCGCCTTCGATAGAGGAGGCGTGCCGACGGGCACAGTTGGGTTACCCACGCCAGTATTGATGAGAATTCCGGAATAAGGGGGCACGATCTATGCTTTGATAAGACGTGCCAGGAAAACCGCCTCGTTAAACGCGCTGAGGTGGGACAAGAAAACTATTCGAATAAAGGCTTGGTCGTGGTGTGATGTCACGCCGCGAAATACGTCAGCGGATCTGTGCAAAAATTATTCTCTCTACGGTGGTATGTGGAACTTGTTTTGCAGAGCCGGACACTATCCTTGTGTTTAAAACCTTCTATGAAGTATGCGGAGGAGGAACCCGCCTTTGCAATGCCGAAGACAATGTGCGCCGGACTCGTCGTCATTGAAGCCTGGTTCGTGGGCTACCGAGGAGTCTCGGACTAGGGGGTGTCCGGATAGCGAACTATCATCTTTGGCCGGACTCTGGATTATGAAGATACAGGATTGAAGACTTCGTCCCGTGTCCGGATGGGACTTCCCTTGGCATGGAAGGCAAGCTTGGCGATACGGATATGTAGATCTCCTACCATTGTAACCGACTCTGTGTAACGCTAACCCTATTCGGTGTCTATATAAACCGAAGTGTTTTAGTCCGTAGGACGAACAACAATCATACCATAGGCTAGCTTCTAGGGTTTAGTCTCTCTGATCTCGTGGTAGATCTACTCTTGTACTACCCATATCATCAATATTAATCAAGCAAGAGTAGGGTATTACCTCCATCGAGAGGGCCCGAACCTGGGTAAAAACATCGTGTCCCTTGTCTCCTGTTACCATCCACCTAGACGCACAGTTCGGGACCCCCTACCCGAGATCCGCCGGTTTTGACACCGACAGTTGCCATCAAGGATAAAAAGATGGGGTTTATATCATATTTCTTGAGTTTATCCCTCTACATCATGTCGTCTTGCCTAATATGCGTTACTCTGTTCTTATGAACTTAATACTCTAGATGCATGCTGGATAGCGGTCGATGTGTGGAGTAATAGTAGTAGATGCGTAATCGCTTCGCCTACTTGTCGCGACGTGATGCATATATACATGATCATGCCTAGATATTCTCATAACTATGCGCTTTTCTATCAATTGCTCGACAAAGAATTTGTTCACCCACCATAGATTATGCTATCTTGAGAGAAGCCACTAGTGAAACCTATGGCCCCGGGTCTATCTTCCATCATATTATTTTCCTATCAATTTGCTATTTCTCGCTGTTTATTTTGCAATCTTTACTTTCTAATCTATACAACAAAATACCAAAATATTTATCTTATTATCTTTATCAGATCTCACTTTTGCAAGTGGCCTTGAAAGGATTGACAACCCCTTTATCGTGTTGGTTGCAAGGTTCTTATTTGTTTGTGCAGGTACAAGGCGACTTGCGTGTAACCTCCTACTGGATTGGTACCTTGGTTCTCAAAAACTGGGAGAAATACTTACGCTACTTTGCTGCATCACCCTTTCCTCTTCAAGGGAAAACCAACGCATGCTCAAGAGGTAGCAAACGTGTGTTGAACTCGGAGGTGCCGTACGTTCGGTACTAGATCGGTTGGATCGTGAAGGCGTTCGACTACATCAACCGCGTTAACCTAACGCTTCCACTTTCGTTCTACGAGGGTACGTGGACACACTCTCCCCCTCTCGTTGTTATGCATCTCCTAGATAGATCTTGCGTGATCGTAGGATTTTTTTTGAAATTACATGCTACGTTCCCCAACACAAGGGTCATCGAGTGCTCAATCAGAATAAGGCGCTGCCAAGATTTGATAATCGATGGTCAATTACTTTGCCCTCGATGCACTATCCACTGACCATTTTCACCGGCGTTTTCGGATGCGCAAGTCTGTCATCGATCGTTTGTATCATGGCGTCCGGTCCTACGATGACTACTTCATCCTGAAGAAGGACGTCGTGGGAACGATTGGCTTCTCTGCTTAGCAGAAGTGCACGGCCGCAGTCTGGATGCTTGCATATGGCACCGCCGCTGATTCGTGGGACGAATACCTACGGATGTCTGAGAGCACATGTGAAGATGCCATGGTTAGGTTTGCAACCGTCGTGGTCGAGGTGTTCGGACCTCAATACCCGAGAGAACCAACCGTAGCAGACACTGAGAGGCTCTTGGCAATCTCAGAAGCAAGAGGGTGGCCAAGTTTGCTTGAATCTTTGACTGCATGCATTGAAAAAGGAAGAATGCCTGAAGGATTTACAAGGGCAATATCAGGGTCATGTTAAGAAGTGCACCATTATTCTTGAAGCAGTTGCATTGCAGGATATTTGGAGTTGGCATGCTTTCTTTGGCATGTTCGGGTCTCACGATGATGTCAATGTGTTGTAATGATCGCCGTTGTTTGCGAGGCTGACTGGAAGAAAAGCTCCTCCTTGTCACTATTCTGTCAATGGACATGAGTACAACATGGGCTACTATCTGGTTGACGGCATCTGTCCTTCATGGACTACCTTTGTTAGCACCATCTCAAACCCAGTTAGCCAGAAAAAGGTTCACTTTGCCCAAAAAGACAAGAAACAACTAGAAAAGGATGTCGAGAGGGCATTTGAGTTCTGCAGCCCGCTTTTGCAATTGTTCGCCGAATTCGCAAAACAATGGGATTCGTGAGACCTTGTGGGAGGTGATGACATGTTGTGTGATCATGCACAACATGATCGCCGAGGATGAGGGTGACTTATCTGCCGCAGCTTTGGAATTTGAGAACATGGGTGATCCTATCCAACTTCCCACTGTAATCCGCCAAAGTTGAAGAGTTTATTCAAATTAATCGAAAAAATCGGCATTGACCAACTCACGAGCAGCTGAAGGAAGATCTGATTGAGCATTAGTGGGCGGTGATAGTGGACAACAATGTTGGGACGTAATACTTGAACTTTTTTAAATTTGAACTAGTGTTGCATGCGGCTATTTGAACAGTTGTACCTTTGTATGCGGCTATTTGATCGTGTGGACTTGAAAAATAAATGAGAAAGACCGGATTTATGCGGCGATGGTTGGATGTTGCCCTCCTACATCTGTGTCCACGGACGAATGCGGGAGGAAATTTGCTGGTCGCCATTGGAGATCTGATATTTTTCGTTTAAGAGTGATGCTATCTGATAGAGTTCATTTTTTTCAGCCATGAAGCAGAAGAGAGACAGGAGTTATTTCTGAAGAAGAAAAAATGACTCCATTGTCAATGTCAGAAGAGGTAGAAAGAGAACTTCCAAGCAGGGCCAGGCCAAACGGCCGTTCCCCCTGGCGGCGCCTCCTCCGCTCGCTCCGGCACGGCCCCCTCTTTCCTTCTCCCCGGCCCAGCCGCGCGCGGCCCCAAATTCCAGAGCGCGGCCGCTGGGAGGTACACAGCGGAGCAAGACGCTCCCCGCTTCCTCGACCGATTGCCGTTGGAACCCGGTTCAGGGCGCTGCCTCCTCCACCGGAGCACCGCCATCTCCTCCGGCGTCCTTGACCCGCGGAGATCGCCGGCACCATTGACCGCGTTTCCGCGGACGCTGCCTCCAAGGTTCGGCAAGGCTGACAACTCCGATATCCCGGTAAGGCCCTGCTGCATTTTGGTTCCGAGCAATGTGAATCTGCAGTAGAAATTTCAGTCTCTTATCTTTTGTGTCTTGTGTAATATAGCATTAGTTGATTCCTCCCAAAGTAACAAACAAGTACTACAGTATTAGATATCTTGAACTGGGGTCTCTGTTGCCTTGTAACCTTTTTGGTGGCTTCACCTTTATGTGGATTTTACTTTTTGGAGTCTTAATTTCCTGTTGGGTCTTGCTATTTGCACCTTCAGATGTGTACATGCTTGTACTGCCTTTGGGTTTGTATTTTACAGCCAATGTACAGTTTATCAGAAGTTAGCATACCATGATTATTATTATTTTGACTGAATAGCATACCATGATTTTAGAAATTGGAGCTGCCTGTGAACGTTCTATTTTAGTACTCCTCCATTTCAAATTTATTTAAGTTCTAGATTTGTTTAAGTCAAACTTCTTTGATTTTGACCAAGTGTATTGAAAAATATAGTTGACACCAGGGTTTAAACAAGGTAGATTTAGTTTTAACTGTATACACAGCCTCTATTGCTGCATTGAGCGAAAGAACATGCATAAACCATGACAGAGCACATGCTCTATTTGTCATCCCATAAAACAAAAGTTAATTTCTCTTGACATTTTTGTGGTCCCCCCCACCCCCCCAAAGCTAATTTAGTTCTGCCATATCAATAACATGTATTTAGCCATTAACGATGAACTTTTTCCTAATCTTTGCATTAGATGGCCCCTCCTACATGGTTTGGCCCCTCCAAAAATCCTGATCAAGCTCCGCCACTGACTCACACCTGCCTAAATTACTCATTTAGTGGCATATACATGATCAGAGAAGAGCATGGTGCATGCCACATCCATGGCCGATCCAGGATTTTGACGATGGGTATTCAGAGTTAAAAATAAATAAAAGAGAAACAATCAAAACACAATCCGGATGATTTGTAGTTCTGTGTTACAATGCCTTAGTACACAATTTATTCTTCATAGCACGGTTACTGAAACTGACAGATGTGTAACAGACACATACATTACAAAGAAACACAAGAAACAATTCCATAAGAAACACAATGAATCGGTTGAAAATAAAATGGAAGCTTCAAATCGATAAATATAGAGCTCTGCTCAGTGCCTCTTCAAAGCCGGTCGATTTTGATTCTTTGCCAGCTCACAGCTCAGCTCTTCCACAAAATTATCCTTGTAGCCATTGTGGAACTCCATGAGCATGAATTCCTTAAGGCTTGGGAGTGATGGCAGCCCAGTAAACAACCCAGTGCTGGCTTGAGAAGTCCAGGCACGAAACTGCAGCAGCTCGAGCTTCGGGGTGACTTCTTCTTCAAACTTCACCAATTTCAGGTCAGCTAGGCGATCCAGCTCCAGTACCACCAGGCTCAGGAATGCACCTTGACAGAAGTTGAAATGAACCTCGTTGCCCACGAACGACTCCCTCCACAGGCGCAGAGTAGATAGATTCAGTATCTGCGGAAGGAGTTGTATGGCAGCATCATGCTCCACAATCCTTGAGCTCTGTAGCCTCAGCTTGACGAGACTTGTGAGCCGCTGGAGCCATTTGGGCAATTTTACAATGTTGCCGTACAGCTTGAGGCTTTGAAGATTTGCTGGAGGTGAGGAGATGCCATCTAAGCAGCTAGATAAACCAGGATATCCCAGTGACTGCACTAACAGCTTGAGGCTCTGAAGATTTGCTGGAGGTGAGGAGATGCCATCTAAGCAGCTAGATAAACCAGGATTCCAAGCAGCGATTCCAAGCAGCTGAGACCTGCAATTGCCAAAAACAAATCTTGATTGCTCCTATTGTTGACGCTAATCACTCCTAGCTTGCGCAGCCGGGTAAGCTCTTCTATGTCTTGCAGAACGGCTTTTGCCCGTGTGATGTTGACAATACCCAATGTTTGCAGGGCTTTCAGTCTGCGAATTCTTCTTGGCACTGCAACACCACGTGGACTTTGCCGTGTGGCCAACAGAGGTAATATGTTGCAGCAGCACATGGTGCATATGTCACGCCTGTTCACATCGACATCCATACCCATCTTTTTCAGAAGCTGAGGTGCACAGCATGCCACACAAAATGCAATTGAAGAGCAAGTAATGTTACACAGCCTGTTTCTCATTACCTCGGGTAGATCTTCTTGACATGTCTTGATTTCAAGTCTGTCATCATCGTTATCTTCTATGGCCCCAGCATAAATGTTCCGTAGCTTACTAAGCTTGACGATGGTCCATGGCAGCCTTATTATGCGTGTACCCCTGATATCTAGAGTTTCGAGTTGCCTCAGGTTACCCAACGAATCTGGCAGGTGATAAATGCCATCACATCCTCTTAGAGAGAGGTATCTCATGTGAAGAAGCTTCCCGATGCACTCAAGGTGATGGTCAACTAATTCTGAGGTGCCGCATGGAAAGTTCACCTTTAGATTTGGGTTTTCGTAGGCCGACCTTATGGTGGACGTTTGCCCGAGGCCAACTCCTGCTCCCCTCCCTGAGATCACTCTGAGATTATGGCCCGTCGTGTTGATCAGTTGGGCGAGATCCACACTAACCCTGTCGTGATGCCTGGTCGCATTCTCCCTTCATTGATGCCAAACAGCGAGGCATCGGTGCTGCTACTGCCATTGGAGGTGCCGGTGGCGTGCCTAGAGCCGCCAGCTGAGCTGTTGATGAGGTTCTAGCGCACGCTCCTCTGGCTGACATCCTCCCACCTTAGCCTTGAGCTCCTTCATCTGCGTGTCTGCGTGGCCACACGGAGACGGGCCATCAGTGTGCCCGCCGCCACGCCACCACCTGGACAGCTTCTCCAGACGGACCGCCAAGTCCTGGAGGCAGTCCTCGACGTCAGAGGCCACATCCCGGACCTGCTTGACCCATACCTTGACCGCCCTGCTGTTGCCCTCCCGGTCATCGCCAACGGCCATCAGGAAAGCTTGCATCATCTCGAGCTCGCCCTGATGAAGGCCTGGTCACGCTGGACCCCGAGCTGCAGCGCCACCTGCTCCGCCAGGGCAGAGCGGGCGTAGCTCAGCGCTCCATTCACCACGGAATTGCTGATGCTCAGCACCGTCACCTCCATTAGTTAGCTGTGATGGATGGGTTGGAATGGATAGAGGTAGTGCTGCTAGCTATGGCAGATGCAGATTGTTGATCGATGTAGAGGAGCTAAACAATTATGGTAGGCCTAGGGCCCCCAAGTTGCAGTTTCTTATTCTGTTCTTTTATCAGGTTTGGCCTACTAACCACATATGCCATTGTGGTTGGAGTTTCTTATTCTGGGGTTGTACTCCTGCGTTCCGCAAGTTGGAGTGTCTTATTCTGAAATGAAGGCGACGACTCCGGGCTGTATGTTTATTGACAGCCTAAAACTAAATCTCAAATGTGTGCATGCCTTGTAAACTGGAACGGAGGGTCTGAAATGATGCCTTATAAAGTTTGAGCTGTGGGTGGAGATTAACTTCTTTTCTATGCTTCAGTCACTGTACTTAGTTGAATTCGCCATTATCATTTGTGCTCGCATGAAGATTGTGGCAGCTTGAATTATTTTGGTAGCATCTATGTTTACCTTCATTATGTAGCTCTGCACATTTTTGATACAACAATGTATTTTTTTTCTGTTGCCATCTTGAGCAAAATGATAAGCATTTCTTTATGCAGTCCCTTGGAAGAAAAGGTCTTGGTCCTCGTGAACCCTAGAGAAGAGATAAAGAGTTGTGATGCATTCAAGAACGCGCTACAGAGAAGGCTGCGATGAAGGTTAAGAAGAAAAACAAACACCTGGCTGGTGGCCTCAAGGAGGAAGGCAGATCAGCTCCATATTGCACAAGTAGGCAAGCTGAATTGAAAATTCAAGAAAAAAACCCGCCCAAGGCCACGCCATGCAAGCAGGCAATTGCAACTGAAGCCTAGAATGAAGTGCGTCAGACATTAGATTGTTATCACCATCTACACAAGACAGAAGCCATGTTTTGGAATAATACAGCTTAAGACACGTCCTGAACTACAAAGGTCAAGGTCTCAAGGAAACTGAACAATCAAGAGCGATTGCAATTTACAACAGCAGGTGGAGTAATCTACTAGAACAACACAATTTAGAGTGGAGATTTGAGAAGAGAAGCCAGGTTTTGGAATAATACAGCTTAAGACACGTCTGAACTACAAAGGTCAAGGTCTCAAGGAAACTGAACAATCAAGAGCGATTGCAATTTACAACAGCAGGTGGAGTAATCTACTAGAACAACACAATTTAGAGAGGAGATTTGAGAAGGTGATCAGTAGGAACAGGGAAGACAATACACCAACACAATAACCCCACCGCTGCCGACGGATCCAGGCTCACGGGTGGATAGGTATGGACTCGGCAGCTTTGATCTCGGCATTTTTTTCTCTCTCGAAACTTGGCATAACAAAGCAGGATAGAATAGGTGGCTTTGTAATGAAGAGAATGTAATGTTGGATGTGTTCTAGTTTTCTGGGGTTACACACTCTTACCTCTAATACTAGCGAACCATTTGTTTGGTTTCGCTCCATTGCCACTGATATATTCTGAACTGAAACGTAGATAATTTGAGATGTATGATTACAAAATGGTTTGTCTGGTTAAAGAATGTCTGAAACAAAAGCCTTTGGCAGATGTTTTTTGTTTCGCTCCATTGCCACTGATATACTCTGAACTGAAACGTAGATAATTCCAGATGTATGATTGCAAAATGGTTTGGTTAAAGAATGTCTGAAACAAAAGCCTTTTGGCAGATGCTTTAGATGGAGAGGTCCTGTGCATGAAATGAATGAAGTTGGTTAGAAAATTTCAGAAACAAAAGTGCAACTAACGTTTTAGTTTCTGTGTGAGTTTGGCCAAAAATAAAAAGAATTTTGAGTCTGTCAGACAACCACTGGGCCACCCTGCACAGGTGTGAGCCAGGCAGCAACGATCCTCTACAGCCGTCGGATCCATCCATCAGATGTATCCAGGCCTGTGCATGAAATGAATGAAGTTGGTTAGAAAATTTCAGAAACAAAAGTGCAACTAACGTTTTAGTTTTTGTGTGAGTTTGGCCAAAAATAAAAAGAATTTTGAGTCTGTCAGACAACCATCGGGCCACCCTGCACAGGTGTGAGCCAGGCAGCAACGATCCTTCATACAGCCGTCGGATCCATCCATCGATGTATCCAGGCCTGTGCATGAAATGAATGAAGTTGGTTAGAAAATTTCAGAAACAAAAGTGCAACTAACGTTTTAGTTTTTGTGTGAGTTTGGCCAAAAATAAAAAGAATTTTGAGTCTGTCAGACAACCATCGGGCCACCCTGCACAGGTGTGAGCCAGCAAAGAACGATCCTTCATAGCCGGCCGGATCCATCCATCGATGTATCCAGTTCCTGTGCATGAAATGAATGAAGTTGGTTAGAAAATTTCAGAAACAAAAGTGCAACTAACGCTTTAGTTTTTGTGTGAGTTTGGCCAAAATAAAAAGAATTTTGAGTCTGTCAGACAACCACACCTCGCATGTGTGTGAGCCAGCAAAGAACGATCCTCTCATACCGTCGGATCCATCCATCGATGTATCCAGTGCCTCGTGCATGAAAATGAATGAAGTTGGTTAGAAAATTTCAGAACAAAAGTGCAACTAACGCTTTTAGTTTTTGTGTGAGTTTGGCCAAAAATAAAAAGAATTTTGAGTCTGCTGACAACCATCGGGCCACCCCGCATGTGTGTGAGCCAGCAAGAACGATCCTCTGATAAATTCGGATCCATCCATCGATGTATCCAGTTCGCATGAAATGAATGAAGTTGGTTAGAAAATTTCAGAAACAAAAGTGCAACTAACGTTTTAGTTTTTGTGTGAGTTTGGCCAAAATAAAAAGAATTTTGAGTCCCGCCGACAACCACTGGGCCACCCCGCACAGGTGTGAGCCAGCAAAGAACGATCCTCTGATAGCCCGTCCGGATCCATCCATCAGATGTATCCAGGCCTGTGCATGAAATGAATGAAGTTGGTTAGAAAATTTCAGAAACAAAAGTGCAACTAACGTTTTAGTTTTTGTGTGAGTTTGGCCAAAAATAAAAAGAATTTTGAGTCTGTCAGACAACCACTGGGCCACCCTGCACAGGTGTGAGCCAGGCAGCAACGATCCTCTACAGCCGTCGGATCCATCCATCAGATGTATCCAGGCCGTTAATCACGCTCTGGCCCAGTGGTCAGAATACATCAACCAGACTGAAGTGCTTGCCTCCTTATTGGTAAAGGATGCAGCGGCACGAGCCTATAGAACAGATCCTGTTCAAGTAAGGTCGTGCTAGAAAACGCTGCGCCTCACCTTATAAGCTGGTCCCGCTCTGCGTAAACTAGCGAGGTGGGACTAATGTATTTGGCACACAGCGCCGCAGCGCCTCCTCGGTAGGAGATTGGAAGGGGCCTCGTGGGTGCTGGCCCGTGAGGTTGGGCTGGAGAGTAGACAGAGCCCGGCCCGTCTACGAAATATCTGCTCGTATGGCTTTTTCTTCTCTTTCGTTGCATCAGCGTTTCATTTTTATTTAATAGGAGTATCTGAGAAATTACTGTTTTTTTTTTGCGGGGAGAAATTACTGTTTCAGTACTCGTGTTCTTCTGTTAACTCTTACTCTGCACTAGATTAAACAACGCCCAGCCAGCATTGTATATGAGCTGGCATCCACCGCCTGGAGACGCCTCGCCGGAGTTTTTGCCGGCTCGCCTCCGTGTCATAACATATGGATGTTAACCCAAGAAAGTCTACGACGTAACTGCAAGTAGTATCCATCAACCGCCGTTCCCTCATTGTACTCCCCAATCTAGAAATCCAGATTCGCCGTCGAGGTTTTCTTACTTGTCAGTCCAACTAGATTCGACTTGCATCCTAAGTTTTGGGCGTGACATAGCAAAGGGGTAGAACAGTTGCGGCTGCGAGGGCGTAGCCGCGGAGAAAGTGGGAGCGGAGACGACTACAAAGTCGAGCAAAGAGCGAGAGCGAGGAAGATGCACTACGACATGCTGCTCCAGGCTCCGGCGCATGGAGGACGGCATGAGCAACCAGGTCCCGGCGGGCGGCGGCGACGACAGCGACGCCTTCACCATCGTCCGCCTGCCGCACCACGTCCGGGAGATGAACAGGAGCCTCTACGAGCCGGTCATGGTCTCGGTGGGGCCCTACCACATGTCCAGCGCCAGCACCCGCGCCATGCAGGCCCGCAAGTGGCTCATGCTCCGCGACTTCCTCCTCCGGGGGGACCCGGACGGCAGGGCCGGCCTCCTCGCCGACTGCCTCAAGGCGGCGCGCAGGATGAAGCAGTGGGCGCGCCGCTGCTACGGGGAGTCCCTCGATCAGGCCGCCGGCGGCGGGAGCGACGGCTGCTTCGTGCTCCAGTTCCTGCTCCAGTGGAGCGAGAGCGACGCCCGGTGCATGCAGGGCACCTCCACCTACGTCTACTACGACCTGCTCCTTGTCGAGAACCAGATGCCCTACTTCGTCCTCGCCAAGCTCTTCAACCTCGTCATGGGGAATGGCAACGCGGGGGACGATGCGGACCAGGGGTTTCTTCACCTCATATCCAGCTTCTTCAGCCTGCGCGAGCCTCTGGGCATGGTCCCGCTCCCGCCGCCGGCGCCGGAGCTGGCGGGCCAGTTCGCCGAAGTCTACCACCTGCTCCACCTCCATGTGCTCTAATATATATTTTCGACCTCCAGTACCAGAGGATCGTCATGAGCCCGGAGCGGCGCAGGATCCGCCGGCTCACGAGGCTGGGCGCGAGCCTCGGCTCGTTCAGGCGCACGCGGGAGAACCGGGCCAGGACGCCGCTGGCTATGCCGTGCGTGGGAATTCCCGTGCGTGACCGTGCTCCAGGAGTTCGGCGTCACGTTCAAGGAGAAGCCCTCGCCGGCGAGCCAGTTCGACGTGACCTTCCGCGGCGGCACGATGGAGATCCCGCGCATGGTCATCAACGGCGGCACCAGAATCCTCCTGGCCAACCTGTTTGCGCTGGAGCAGACCAAGGACTGCTGGAACGAGGGGACCATGACGGGCTACCTCGTGCTGATGAACGCGCTGGTGAACACGGGCGCGGACGTGGCCGTGCTCCAGCGCCACGGCATCCTGGACAACATGCTCTCCAACGAGGAAGAGGCGGCGGCCTTCTTCAACCAGCTCGGCGGCAGCGCGCTCTTCGACCCCAGGACGCACCGCTACGCGCGGCTGTTCAAGGACACCAACGATTTCTGCGACTCTCGCTGGAACCGGTACATGGCCACCTCCGCACCCCGTGCTCCATCATCAACCTCCTCGTGGCGGCCATCCTGCTCTTCGTCTCGGTCATCTCTGCTGGCTACGTGATTTGCCGCTACCGCCATTCCTTCACCTGATCAAATAAGTTGCTGTATGTCTTTGGAGAGGAAGCAGTAAGTTACTGTATTTCTTCGGAGAGGAAGCAGCAACTCAATATTGACCTGGTAGCCAACATACTCATGCAACTGTCTCTGTAAATAACCTTTGGCATACTACAATAACAGAATCGACCATCAATCATGTTCAAGTTGCAACTTTCAGTGGCCACTAAGAAAAAATGTTTTTCTTTCAAAACAGATTTGGCTCATCCATGAATTAAGCAGCAGAGCATTACCAAGTTAATTAGTGAAAAACCAGGCGAAAACCATCAACATCAATGAGCGGCAAACATAGAATACCCCTCACATACCTCTCCAAAGTTAAAAAAGGGTCTCATCAAGACAATACGGATGCGTCATCTTGTCATCACTCCTCCCTTACATGGCGTCATCACCATCCGTAAAACCCCCAGCAAACGACTCCGACTTCGCTGTAGGCGATCGTCGGCCCAACCCACACTATGGAGGCACTTGTCGAGTTTTATGGAGACCCGTGCCAGCGCACAACCACCTGCGACTGGACAACGAGCTTCGTCGAGAACAACGAAGGACAAGCTAGGCACGGCTGGCACCACAGAAGGTCACTGAACGGGACCACCTGTTGACTGTCATCGTACACCATGGGCCCCTCCATCCCAACTTCGACTTCACAGCAACACAATCCAAGGCAATCCCGCAAACACGTCAGAGAAGCGCCGAGTACCTCAACCATTGTCATGTCGCCGACATCATTCCCCCCATCATCCTTGCCATAGAAGCCTCGATGCCGATATTGCTGCCGTCCATTGGTCCTGTTTGTCAATGCCCAACTCCAAAGACGAAGCCTTCGAGAGGGAATACGACACCAAGACGCCGCCATCGTCCGATCACACAAGATCAAGGGTTTCCCCTGGAGCTGTTGTGATGGCTAGATCTGAGCAGGAGGGGTGCGGCAGCAATGTAGCGATGCCTCCAGGAAGGTCAACGATGACCGCAGCCGCTGCCATGGCTGGTCATGGCGCAAAGCCGAGACATCGTCATCACCCAAGCTCCCATGCCGCACATCAACCGACACCGGCGCCGGCAAACCCGCTAACCACCACAACCATCGAAACTACCCGTCGACGAAAAAGAACGAAGATCCGCCGCAGCCAACCGCACCTCACAGAGACCACCGACGGCCAAACTCCATCTCGAGGCGCTAGATCCATCAACGGCCGTCGGAGCGCAGGCCATCGAACGCAGTGTGAACCACCATGCCTTACCAAGCACCATGTCAACAAGGAACATAGGGGCGCTACCTGAGGCTAAGAACCACCATGATGTCGAGCCACATCCGGACATCAGATGCCCCAACGCGCGCCATTACGCTCGCCGGAGACCAGATCTGTTGCACCAACAACAAGAGGTGCTCTTCTTTGCCATCCCGGAACACCGCCCCGTGTGCCAGTTCCACCGGGGGCATCCTTGCTATGGCAGATCTGCGTTGGCACGCACCTGTCGCGCCCCTCGTGGCCGAGGCTGCCGCCCAGGGCGCCCGAGCCACACCACCATGCACCCCATCCGCTCTTTGGCATGATTGGCTCTCATAATGATATCAACGTGCTTCAGCGTTCTCCGGTGTTCGGAAGGCTTGCAGAAGGCAACTGCCCAGAAGTTAACTCTGAGATCAATGGTCACCACCGCAACAAGGGGTACTACCTAGCTGATGGCATTTTATCCTGAGTGGACAGCTCTTGTGAAGACAATACCTAATCCAGTAGGAGAGAAGAGACAGGGAGTTGCTCAAGCACAAGAGAGTGCTAGGAAGGATGTGAAGCGTGCTTTTGGTGTGCTTCAATCTCGATGGAGCACCAAGAAGTTGTAGGAGATGATGACTGTTTGTGTGGTCATGCACAACATGACCGTAGAGGATAAACGTAATGTTCGGCCAGGGGTTTCAATTTCAGGGTGAAAATGTTGTGTCTGAGCATGGAGGAGCGGCAACGTTTGCACAGTTCACTCAATTTCATCATGAAATGTGACTCATATTCAACTCCAAGATGATTTGGTTGAGCATATGTGGGCTCATTTTGACAACCAATAGATGTATCAGCTCTTTTTCGTTTCAATGTATTTGTGACAATTTAAATTTTATTTGGTTTGTAAACTACTCTATGAGATTTGTTTTTGGTTGTAAAAATGATGAGATTTTTATTTGGTTGTGATTTAAACTTTGGGCAATATTTGATATGTATGAAAAAATTGTGCCAAAAATATAGCCATACTGACCACGCGGGCGAAAAATGCGTTGGCGCGTGTTGCTAAACACGGACGGGCCGAACGCCGCCCGAAACACCGACCCAAAGCAGGCAAAACAAGCGTCCGTTTGCTTCGGCGCGTTGGAGTTGCTCTAACTTCGGTGGCGTTTTCTAGTCCCTAGGACTTTTTGAAAAAGACTCTCAAGGAGGTGCTTCTAAGGACTTTTAGCAAAAAGTCTCAAAAAAGTCCCCCCTGTTTGGTTTGCTAGGGACTTTTTTTTAGTTCCAACACAAAAAAGTCCCTGAAACCAAACACCCCTTTCATGTACTTCCAAGGCAACTTGTTTAGTGGATCGCTGCCATTGGAGATCGGTAGCTTGAAGCACATTGCAGACATCGATTTATCTGATAATCAATTTTTTGGTGAGATTCCTGCATCTATTGGTGATTCCCAAAGCCTGCAATTCTTAAAGATGCAAGGAAACTCCCTTCAAGGTGGAATACCGGCATCAGTGGGGCAGCTGAAAGGCCTCGAAATACTCGATCTTTCACATAACAACTTGTCAGGAGTTTTTCCCCTAGTTTTTCTAGGGTTCCACATCTCCTCTGGCGATCTCTATCCTCACGATCGCCGGATCTCTCCGGCCACGGGGGCGATCTACCTTTTCCTTCCACGCACATCTGTTTGCATGGCGGAACAAACGCATCGGGAGACAGATGGGGAGGTGGGTGCTATGATGACGGCGGCTGCATCTGTGGCGGCGGCTGGGACGATCGGATCTGAAGGAGGTAGAGGAGGCGAGGAGGCTAGGAGGGCGGAGGAGGACAGGAGGACGGGAGGTCGGGGAAGAAGTTTGGAGGAGAGGGACGATCTGGTGGAGACGGACGATGAGATTGGGGACGTCCATGGCCCCGATCATGATTTAGAGGACCAGTTTGCGGGCTTGAAATTGCATGGGAAGGAAGGTGAGGATCTAGATTTCTCATCAGAGGTGGAAGATCTTATTAAAGACGTCCGCTGGCTTGCTCTTTTCCGTGTCCACACGACGAAGCCGTTCAGTCATGCGGCTCTACTGCAGCAGATGCGCAATGCTTGGGCAGCGGCACAAGGCGTCACGTTCAACATCAAGGGACCTAATTTATTTCTGGTGCAATGCCATTGCTTGGGGGATTGGAGGAAGATCATGGAGGGAGGACTGTGGCTGTTTAGGAGGGCGCGGTGGTGATCCGTGAGTATGATGGATTCTCGATGTCAAGGAATATAGGCTAAACACTATCCCGGTGTGGGCTAGAGTGAAGGGCTGCACGATGGCCTCGCCGTAAAGAGGGAGTTGGCAGAGAAGGTAGCTGCTAAGGTGGGCGACCCCCATTTCATCAAGTTATCATGAACGAGGGGAGGATTAACCCTGCCAGCACACTGAGGGCTAGGGTTTTTGTTGATGTAAATGTACCACTGGTGCGGTTTGTCCACATAACTCTGAAGGATAGGAAGAAATATAGTGTGTACTATGAGAAGTTGCCGGATTTCTGTTTCACGTGTGGGCTGATGGGGCACCTTGCTGATGAATGCGGCGATGGGGTGCACGACCCGAGAACCATTGGATGGGGCGAGTGGATGATCTGGGAGCCGGAGGTACAAGGGGGCCAGCCTTTCGCAGGAAGAGGTAGGGGAGATGGAGGAGGCAGAGGAAGGGGTAGGACAGGTGGAAGAGATGGTGGAGGCGCAGCGGGGGGGGGGGGGAGAGGTTTTGCAGGAGAAAGAGGAAGGGGGGAACAATGAAGGGGTTGCCGCCCAAGTTTGTTGCATGAGATGGAGGGGGATGATCCTGTGGTTACTGCTGAAACGTGGGGTGGTAAAGGGGCCAGGAAGAGACTAGTAGCTGCTGATGGTTCGCTCAATATCGTGGGACAGGAGCTGCAGAACATGGGAGGCAGGGTGGCGGTACGGTCATGCTTTGTTGGAAGGTAATACCTCGTCAACTAAGGCTGATGCAAAGTGGCTACAACCCCGAGAAGAATCACATTATCAAGAAGAGGAGACAGGGGGAGAAGGCGGTGAATGTTCAGAAATATATGAAGAAGAAGAGGCGGCCTCCTTGAGGAGGACCGCCGCCAAATGAGGATATCTCATTGAACTGGGCGCTGGATTGGCGATCCTGCGACAAGGCGTGAGCTCCGCGATCTTATGGAGGTTAGTGCGCCGTCGGTTCTTTGCATCGTGGAGACTCATTGCAAAAAATCGAGTGGAAGGTTTGGCGGCTTCATTAGGTTTTCAAGTAGTTTTGCAGTAGCTAGTAGTGGGAGGAGTGGAGGTTTATGTATTTTCCGGAAATCAGATGTTGATCTTGTAATAAAAACTTTTCGCAAGCATTCATATCGACTCATGGGTCTCGAGCCAGTTATGCAGCAATGGCGCCTCACATGTTTTTATGGCGAGGCAAACAGGAGTTTGAGATACAAAACATGGGATACCATGAGAAGACTGAGGGAGGGGGGGGGGGGAAGCACTCTACCTTGGGTTTTCCTAGGAGATTTCAATGAAATTCTACGCCAAGATGAACAGATGGGGCCAAATACTCGCGATAGTTCACAGGGTTCAGAGAAGCTATAGACGTTTGTGGTTTATCGGATCTAGGCTACAAAGGTTTGGACTGGACTTTTGAGAAGCGGGTGACAGGTGGTGAATATTGTAGAGTCCGTTTAGATCGAAGCTTTACGCCTCCGAAATGGTCAAATATATTCCTGCTTTGCAAGTCCGGAACACTTGACAAACAGCTAAAAGTGATCATAGTCCCATCTTGTTGATGACTGACATGGAGGTGGGTACTACAAGAATGGATACCATAAAACTTTTTTGGTATGAATGCGCGTGGGAAACGGATGGCAGGTTCAAGGACGCGGTGTATGCAGCGTGGAATGTTGACGCTCGGCTGGTCGGGCCATGGAGCTGGCCAACAAACTCCACAATGTATCTACGGCACGTCAAGAATGGGCTGTGCAAACTTTTGGCTCTGTCAGGTTTAGTCATGCGGTCTTTAAGGCGTCACCGCTTTTGGTTCGGGAGGCCTCGGGCGAACGGACCCCAGTCCTAAGAGAAAAGGATTGAAGATCGCATGATTGAACTATCATACAGTGGAAGAGATCATGGCAAGGCAGCGATCCGGATCACTTGGTCGACGGAAGGGGATAAAAACACGAGTTTTTTCAGAGGAAAGCGAAAAGTAGAAGGGCGAAGAATAACATAACACAATTAAACCGAGAGGATGGGACTGTTTGCAATGACAGGAATGAGTTATCTAGTATGACAACTGAATTTTATTCTAATCTCTATACCTCGGAGGGCACCATTGGCATGGAAGAGGTACTATCTCATATACCAGTACAGGTTGATGGCAATATGAATGCAAAACTGAATGCAGCTTACAACCAAGAGGAAGTAAAAGAAGCCCTCTTTCAAATGTTTCCGACAAAAGCACCTGGCCCGGATGGCTTTCCCGCATAATTTTTTTGAAGCATTGGGAGTTGTGTGGTGATGAAGTCACAAGGATGATTATCCGAGTGCTTGATGGAGTGGATTCACCGGAGGAGATAAATAATACGTTCATCGTTTTGATTCCCAAGATTACTAGTCCAAAAGTTTTAGCACAATTTCGGCCTATAAGCCTTTGTAATGTAATCTACAAGATTGCTTCAAAGGTCTTAGCTAACCGGCTGAAATATATTCTCCCCAGTATCGTCTCCGAAGAGCGATCGACTTTTCGTTCTCGGACGCCTCATTACGGATAACTTCATAACAGCCTATGAATGTTTGCACTACATGAAAACTAGAAGGGTGAAGGGTAATAGATTTTGTGCGCTTAAGCTCGATATGATGAAGGCTTATGACCGTTTGGAGTGGTCGATACAAGGCGTAATGCTCAAGATGGGTTTTAGTCCTGCATTCACCGAAACTATAATGAGGTGCGTAACATCGTATCCTTTTCAGTCCTCTTTAATGGTGGGAGTTTGGATGTTTTCAGTTGCCGTCTCGGTCTACGCAGAGGAGACCCAATATCGCCAGATATCTTTTTCTGGCCGGGTCACGAGGGTTTATCATGCTTGTTAAAGGCGTATGAGTGGTGCGGGCATAGAAGTTGCACCGTGCCCGGTAGTTAATCATCTACTTTTGCAGATGAGAGTTTACTCTTTTTGAAGCCACCGATGCTAGTGTTGTACGAGTCATGGAGATACTCACAAAATATCGCATAAATGCGCCCCGCCAATCGAATAAATGCAGACAAGTCGCCCATATTCTTCAGCAAGGGGTGTGGCAGATGCTACGAAGGGCTCAATTAAACAGATTCTGAATGTTTTTAACGAATCTTTAACAGAGAAGTATCTTGGTTTACCTTCAGATGTACGAAGAGCAAAAGAAGGGTCCTTTAAATACTTGAAGGATAGAATCAGGAAACGGATTCAAGGATGGATGGAGAAGTGTTTATCAATGGGAGGAAAAGAAGTCCTAATTAAATCGGTGGCACAATCCATTCCCACTTATTCGATGGCATGCTTTAAGCTTCCACGTGGTTTATGTGAGCACATTAACAGCATAATCCGGAAGTTTTGGTGGGGGAGTAAGAATGGAGAAAGGAAAACAGCTTGGGTGTCGTGGAATACAATGACAAAACCCAAGTTCATGGGAGGACTCGGCTTTAGAGATGTGGAGCTTTTTAACTTGGCGCTTCTTGCCCGACAAGTTTGGAGATCACATAGAACCAGAACGCTAAGCGCCATGAAAGTACTCAGAGCTCGCTATTATCCCGGCGCTTAACATCTTAGACGCCACCTTGGGCACGGCCCTCCTGTGTCCGGGCGACGCTCTTGGAAGGACGGGATGTTCTTTCCTTGGGCCTCATCAGGAGGATCGGGTCAGGTCTGAGCACCCGAATCTGGAGTGACAATCGGCCGTCATGAGATTTTAAGCTCCTACCGATCTGCGAAGAACAAACGATCCACCTATGATGGTTGATGAACTTATTGACCCAAAGAACATCGCTCTTGGGATAGGCAAACTCTCATGGATCATTTCATTACTCCGGATGTGGATGTGATTCTTAATATACCTATCAAAGACCTTACACAGGGGGATTTCGGGCGTGGCACTATGATCGACGGGTGTTTTTTCAAGAAAATCAGCATATAGAATGATCATCGCTATTAAGGCTCGAGAGAGGACTGGTTAGAGCATCGGACGGGACACTCTAATGTTGTCGCGGATAGGAGATCATGGACACACCGTGGAAAGCACAAGTCCCATCTAAAATACGAGTGTTTGTATGGCGACTGCACATACATCGATCCCTACAGGTGACAGGTCCGATTCGAGAGGAATATGACGGACAACCCAATATGCTCTATCTCAGAATGCAATGCGGAGGACTCATGGCGCCACTCGCTTCTTAGTTGCAAGATGGCCAAATGCGTTTGGGCTCTAGGAGATGAAGAACTCCTGGAACATGTGCTATCAAACCAAAATGAGGATGCAAGGCTATGGTTGTTCTGGTTGTTTGAGTCCACAAGTCAGCATGATCTTGCTCGAGTTCTAGTAACCATGTGGGCGATATGGTGGGCTCAGAGAAAGGCCATTCACGACAATGAATTCCAAAGCCCACTGTCCACGATGTGCTTCATTAAGAGGCATTTGGAAGAACTAGAGATTGTTTGTCTGCTTGCCACGTAAACACATGGGTGTTGCCCATCGCCACAGCCGTGCCAGACATGGTCACCACCGTCAGGTAATGCAGCAAAGATGAATTGTGATGGTGGGCTATCTACTTTGGGAGACAAAGGGGCTGCCGCGGTTGTTTGCAGAGACAAGTAGGGCAAATATCTGGGAGCCTCGGCTGTTGTCTTTGAAGGCTTAGTCGATCCTGCTAGTCTGGAAGCGAAAGCGTGTAGCGAGGCGCTAGCCCTCGCGCGAGACCTAAATCTGAACGACTTGGAGTATGCTTCAGATTGTCAGGAAGTGATCTCAAACATCACCAATGGAGGGTCACCGACTTATGCACCGATCATCAGGGAGATAGAGTTCAAGAGGAACCTTTTTCTTCTGTTATTTTTCGTTTCGAGCATAGAGAAAATAATTTTGAGGCCCACTCGCTAGCTAAAGGAGTTGCGTCTCTGGCGGTGGGTCGCCACGTGTGGCTAGGGGTTTTGCCAGACATTGCTTGTATTCAACGGCGGAGCTATATGCAACTCTGAGGGGGCCGTGGCCCCCCAACCCAAATGCATGCAAATATTTTTTTACTAGGTAGCCATGCCCTCTGATGCCCAGCACCTTTTGGATGGCTCATCCACGTACACTTAGAAGGCCACGAACCTGCTAAGTGCTCGGCTGCTCGGCTGCTAGATGCTCGAACCTGATAAATCGTTGGTATTATCACTTTTCCCTGCACACGAACCTGCTAGATACTCGGCTGCTTCTTTTTTCCCCAACCACGCTCGCCGCTCGGGGCACGGCTGCTCGCCTCCGTCGCCTGCTCCATCCATGAACCAAGCCGCCGCACTGCCCCGACGCGGAGCTCACCTCTGATCTGCGTGCACCGAGGAGGAGGTCGTGAGGGGCGGACAAGGGCGCCTAAGACGGTCATGAGGACCGAGGAGCAGCAAAGGATAATGAAAATGTAGAAAGAAACCATTTCAGGCTAAAATATATCAACATTGACTGATCTTTGCCAACTTCTTGTTGAGACAGGAAGAGATAGAATCTACATCTAATTGACAGACTACTCCGTCTACTTGTTACACTTCCAGTTTCTACGGCATGCATTGAACGTGCATTTTCCAGTTTGAAGATCATCAAGACAAGGTCGCGTAATAAGATGGAAGATGAGAATCTTGCCGAGAACTTGGTTGTTCACATAGAACATGAAAATCGCAGAGAAGTACAACATTGAGGATATTTTAACGGAATTCAAGAGCATCAAGGATCACAAAGCTGATCTATAGTTGTTAGTTGCCTCATAGAATGCCTTTGAAGTTTGAAGGCTGAGCGGCAACTTGTATATTTTGGTGTGCTTAGTTCTCATATGAAGCATATATTGCTAAATGCTAATCATACATGTATTTTCAGACCAATATGGGTAAAATAACTATATAAGTAAAATTGCTTGGAGGCTAAAAGTTCTGGTTTGCTGGAGTTGGTTCAGTTTTTTTGTCTTTGGCCCCCCCATTGATTCTTGTCAAGCTCCGCCACTGCTTGTATTCCTCGACTTTTAAGTTCTGAATAAAGCCCCTAGTTACCTTCAAAAAACAACTTGTCAGGAGAAATCCCTGAGTTTCTTGGGTGTATGACAGGCCTTGGTAGTTTGAACCTGTCATTCAACAACTTTATAGGTGAGGTCCTGGAATGAAGTTGCCTCCGTGTTCCACCAACGCCTCCAAGAAACGGCCTTTGAAGCTTATCATGATAATTAATCTCCATAAGCAGCGCAGTGCTATTGCTTGCCGTCCCTGTAGCATTGTTTGCTTGCTGTTGCTGGTACAGCAGGAGCAAGTCACACCAAGCTAACACAGACTCATCACTCGTCAACGATTTACATATCAGAGTATCTTATGCTGAATTAACCAATGCAACAAACGGTTTTGCTTCTGAGAACCTCGTCGGAGTAGGAAGCTTCGGCTCGGTGTACAAGGGAAGACTGGTGATCCACGGCCAGCAGGTCATTCTTGCTGTCAAAGTGTTCAATCTGCAACAGCGTTGTGCATCTCAAAGTTTTCTTGCAGAATGCGAGACCCTAAGTCGTGTTCGGCATCGAAACCTTGTAAAGAAATTGACAGTCTGGTCAAGTATGGATTTCCAGAGCCATGATTTCAAAGCTCTTGTGTTTGAATTTCTACCGAATGGATACAAAAGCCTGCTGAGGAAAATGATCAAGACAAGGTGCTAAATCTCATAGGAAGGCTCAGCATCGCCGTCGATGTGGCATCTGCACTTGATTATCTTCACCAACACATGCCATTGCCAATTATTCACTGTGATCTCAAGCCAAGCAACATTCTCCTTGATAGTGACATGGTTGCTCATGTTGGTGATTTTGGGCTTGCAAGAGCCCTGCCTAAAGACCCAAGCGGCTGTTTAGAAAAATCAAGTGGCTGGGCTACAATGAGAGGGACAATTGGCTATGCTGCTCCATCATGTAAATACATTTTAACAGCTGTCTTCACCTTAAATGCGCAAGCATGTTCAGTGCTTCTAATTCTTTTATTATGATGTTTGCAGAGTACGGTTTGGGCAACAAAGTTACAATCCTTGGTTATGTTTACAGCTATGGGGTACTGTTGCTGAAGATGTTTACTGGCAAAAGACCAACGGACGGGGAGTTTGGAGAAGCTCTAGGCTTTCACAAGCATGTCCAAATGGCACTTCCAGTTACAGACAGAGCGATCAGTGTTGTGGACCACCAGTTGTTATCAGAGGACAAAGATGGAGGAGAAGCAAACACCTAAAACCCTGGCAGGAAAAGAGATATATCAATTGCTTGCATCACTTCAATTCTGCACACTGGAGTTTCATGTTCAAAGGAAACTTCAATAGACCGCATGCAAATTGGAGATGCTTTGAAAGAGTTGCTGAAGATAAAAGACAAGTTTCTCGTGCATCTTTCCAGTATGCAAGTGTCACGTAACTAAAGGGATTGGAGGTACTATTCAGCTGAGGCGCTATTCAGTTGAGGTCCTTAGATTATGATCTTGAAGGTTCTATTCAGTTGAGGCACCATAGGCCTCCAAGCTCAAGCAGTCGGCTTTATGGATATGATATAAATCTATGGTGTGTGGCAGCGTATTGGCACAAACAAAACATATCAAGTTTACATATGATCATATTTGTTAACATACAAATATTCTTACCATCTTCCATTCTACTCCCTCCGTCCAAAGCTTGTCCCTTAAATGGATGTATCTAGTAGCAAGTTTGTGCTAGATACATCCATTTGAGAAACAAGTTTGGGACAAGCTTTTCCGGACGGAGGGAGTATTACCTCCGTCCCAAATTACTCGTCTTAGATTGTCTAGATACATCTAGACATGTATCTAGACAAATCTAAGACAAGTAATTTGGGATGGAGGGAGTATATAGTTACAGCAAGACTTCTGATGTGCACACAAAACTTGTAATCCAGTACAATGTAAGTCTGTTTAATTAGAAGTTGTTCGGTTTAATTTTGTATTGCTACATAGATAGTGAGCATTTGTGCAGGTGGCCAACTGCCCTTACATCTCTAGTATCCAGATACAAATAATCGTAACATAATATAAGCCATTTTACTTCAAGATTTTTTTTACTGGAAAGAAAAAAAATGACTGGTACATTTTACTTCAAGATTTCACACACGTATAGTTTTTGTATGTCAAGAACACAAGAGATACTGACTGCTGATGGGTACATGAATTTAACCCATTTGCCAGCTGAAAGGAAAATTATCTTGCATATATTTTTAGAAGTGTTTGACGTTTATAACAGAAGGCAAACTTTACCACCACCCCAATTTATTATCCAGTGGCGCTTTACATGGTTACACTTGATTGCACCTAGTATTTTGATATTTCCACTTTTCCTTCTATTTTCAGTGGTTATCTCAGTCCCCGACTATAGAAAACCAAATCTCAAATAAGCCGAACCTAACTTTCAGTTTAACCAAATGCCCACCCTACTAGGGGGCACAACGGCATAACAAACCATGTGAAGTCGCTATATATTACAGCAATCAGAGATGAAGAAATAGTCATATGGGATAAACACGCCATTAACGAAGGCAATCACTCCAAAGTCCAAAGTGCACAGGTAGGCAGGAAGATTTGAGAAGATGTCCATAAACATGGAATGATTTACTAAAAAAAAAAGAGCTTAGCCTAGGACTAAAATAGGAGGCAATTACAACTGAAACCTACAATGATGAACAAAAACATTAAATTCATGGCATTTATCATCCATAATAGAAGCCAGGTTTTGGGTTAATAGTGGTTGCAAAGGTCAAGGAAACTGAACATCTTGAACTACAAAGGTCAAGGAAGCCGAACGTCTTGAACTACAAAGGTCAAGGAAACTGAACACGGTCAAGATTGGTTGTATTTATCACAGGAAGTGGTCCAGTGACTGTTGCACTAGACTGGCACAAGTGTAAGTCAAACGTCATAGCGAATGAAGTTTTTGTTATTGAACAAAGGTCAAGAGAATCGAACATTTAGGCTGGCTGTATTTATCACAGAAAGTGATCTAGTGACTGCTTTACTAAACTAGCACAAATTTAAGTAAAATCTATTATTCGAATAGATTTTGTGTTGCAGCAGTTTAAACAGACAGGCACATGACACAATACTAGCCAAAGCTTACACTAAAATGAGCTACACTGGATATGGAAACACATAAATGATGAAATGGTCGAGCTTACAAAAGCATTAGTCCTCATCGTCTTCATCTGAGCTCCCAACGTCGCTACTGTACTCATCGCTGCTAGAACTGATAATGTCAAGGTTCACAGCTGCGACCTGTATTGGCTCTTGGGCCCTTGGCACCATTGGCTGAACCCCAGTAGGAATCGGTACACTGGGTCGTTGTTCCTCAGGCTTGACAGCAGGAATGATGCCACCCAGCTCGATCGGGTCCCCAGGCTTCCATCCAGGTGGCGGCACTGGAATATCAGGAAGCAGAGCAGGCAAACCTTTCTGCCACCCTGGTGGCACTGTGATTGGTAGCATAGATGGCCGCGGAGGCTCTTCCTCCGGTAGCTCGAATAGCGGCATGGACTCCATCTCTGCTGTGACCCCCTCCTTCGTTTCCAGGGGTTTCTTGGGCACCCCAACATCCAAATCAGCAAACTGATACAGCTGCGACATCCGCAGCTCGTTATCCTGTGGCGCAGGAGGCAATGCACCCCTCAGAGGTAGCCCAGCACCATGCTCCGGCGGTGCAAACGTCGTGTAGCTTATGCGATGCGCATAGGTCAAGATGTCGTCCAGCTTGAGCTTGGAGTGGAGGGACGCGCCGAAGTCGCCCTGCGACACCGGCTCGGGCTCGTCAACAGCAGCGGCGCCACGCGGGCGCTTGGGATCGCGGCGGTAGTCGGCGTAGTCGTCGACGAGGCGGTCGAGCACGTGGTGGGCCTCACGCAGCTTCTTCGCGAAGGCGAGCAGCGAAGCGTCCTTGGCGCGCGCCTCGCGAGCGAGCTTGGCGCGCGCGTCCTGCAGGTCGAGGGTCTCCTGCAGCTCGGCGACGGTCTCGAAGAGCTGCGTCTGGAGGGAGGTGAGCATCGACATGGCCTCCTTGGTGGTGGAGACCGGGGCCGGCAGCGGCGTAGGCGCCGCGGAAGCCGACGACGACGCGAGGAAGTTGGGGAGCGAGCCCCGGTAGGACGAGATCCAGGCGGCGCGGTTGGGCGAGAGCTCGAAGAGGTTGGAGGCGAGGGAGGAGATGAGGTGGAGCAGCGACTGCGCGCGCGGGAGCGGCGGCAGGAGCGGGAGCAGCGCCGGCGAGGTGGTTAGGGTTGGGACCACGGCTCCGGCCGCGGACGGGGCCGCGCTCGCGGACGGCGGGTTGGCCTGCGGCGGCGAGGAGGTGGGGTTCGCGGGAGACTGGTTGGGCGGGAGCGACGGCGACGAGGCGGTCACCCCCAGCCTCGCCGGCGACGGCATGTGCGATTGCATCATCGCGGCGGCGGGGGCGGCGGACTGGGGAATCCAACGCGAGGACCAGAAGCTCGTGGACTAGCCTGGCACGCGAGGTCCTCTTAGTGGGTTCCTGGGCCTGACGTGAATATGGGCTTGATGACTTCTTGTGGGAGAGAGATCTGGGCTTGATGACTTGCATATAGTCAGGCTTGTCAGCCAAACAAGCCCATAAATCCGCAATAAAACCTCGCCTTGAAACCCTCGGCTTCCTCACCACCGATCATTTTGGCGGGAGACCAGCAGTTGGTCGCCTCCACTCTCCACTTTCCCGCGCAGAGCAAATCAGCAATGGACGGCGGCTCCTCCTTCCAGGCCGTCGCGGCCGCCGCCGCCATGGAGATGGAGGAGTACCTCAACTGGAAGAAGAACGCGCCGGTGCTCTACGACCTCGTCATGTCCCACCCGCTCGAGTGGCCCTCGCTCACCGTCCAGTGGCTCCCCTCGGGGTCGCCGGCCTCCGCCCGCTCCCACAGCCTCGTCCTCGGCACCCACACCTCTGACGACTCCCCCAACTACCTCATGCTCGCCGACGCCGTGCTCCCGCTCCCGCCGCGCCTGGCCGCGGCGGCCGCCGCCGAGGGCCGCGCCGTCCCGGCCCCGTCCGTGTCCATCGGCCGCTCGGCGCCGCATCAGGGCGAGGTCAACCGCGCCCGGTGCATGCCGCAGCGGCCGTACACCGTGGCCACCAAGACCTGCGTCGATGAGGTGCACGTGTACCACCTCGGGGAGGACGGCGACAAGGGCGGCGCGGATGCCGTGCTCAGGGGCCATGGCGCGGAGGGTTATGGGCTGGCGTGGAGCGCGGTGAAGGAGGGGCTCCTGCTGAGCGGCTCGTATGATAAGAAGATTTGCCTGTGGGATCTCAAGGCCGGGAATGGTTCCCCAGTTCTGGATGCGCAGCAGGTGTTTGAGGTAATGTCCCAACATATGCTCCTGTGCTGTTACCTGTTCCCCACATTTATCTTGTTTTTCATGTATGATTGTATTATGCATGTTAGGTTCGCAAACCTTTGAATAGTAGTAGTTGTAGTAGTAGTAGCTAAGACTGGAAGCAGAACTAATTAACACTTCTGCCTTCATAAGAAGTGCGGATACCTGAAGCACTTGACACAAATTATGCTGTCCTTCGTTTTCCATTACATAGAGCACATTCAGTCGAAGTCACCGAATGTGAAAAGATAATATAATGAAATCCAACCGAAAGTCCCTGAAAAGGATGTGCACATTCAGTGCCTACAAGCCTGATATATTGGAACTTCCCCTGATACACAATTCTTCCATATCCGGTGGCTAACCAGGCTAGACACATCAATCTTGCACCAGAAACGTTTTGCATGTCATTTTTCTTCACTTTTCAGGCGTATTGGAAACAACATTTCTCTGTTTTGATTTTCTAAATAGCAATTTGTGTCAGGCAAGAGATGTGCTCCTTCTGTTATTATTCATCAATTCATAATTCATTTGGACTCAAAGAAGTTCTGTCTTCTGACATCACAACCATTGTGGTAACATGAGAACACATGATGACAACAAAAGCCTCATGGTTCTTCATAAAACAAAATACCATCACCTTGGTTGCCACCACAATTCATCATTTCTGTATGGTGCTCTACTTTTGAAGATTGGACTTGAAATAAACTTGTTCGCTGTTTGCCGTGGTTTCATACTAGGAAAGATAATGTTTCAGCTGGATGGTGAAAAACATAGTTTTCTATTATTTGGAAAGACTTGTTGAGTAGAGTACCTGCTTTCAGAAAGAATAGTGCAGAGGCTGGAGACCTTTTCCTCTGTTTTTAGCAAGTAGCTGGTGAGCATTGCATCATTTGTCTAGCATGCTAGTATTGCTACAGTCATAGTTCTTTTTTCTTCAAATAGAATGAGCTTCTTGGCCCCCGGTCACCCTCCAACCACATGCCTTATAGTTCAGGACCTAGCTTACTCAAAAACTACTACAGCAGCTAACACTAAAATGACAGGTTCAGGAACCATTATTACAAATTACTCAAAAATAATTAACGCTACTGCCTTCATAAGACCTGAGGATACCCGTAGCACTCAACTCATAACTCATAAGTTATATAACAATGCCAAGAAATCAACCACGAATTATGCCATCCTTCGTTTTCCATTACCCAGACCACTATATGTGAAAGGATAATATGATGAAATGCAACTGAATCTCCCCGAATGGATGAGCAAATTTAGTCAAATTCGCCACTTCATTCACCGTTTTGTCTACTGTCTGCAAACCTGATATATTGAAACGTCCCCTGATATCTCAATTCTTCCATATATGCTGGCTAACCAGGCTTGACACATTAATCTTGCACCAGAATGTTTTGTATGCCATTTTTCTTCACTTTTCAGGCATATTGGAACAATGTTTCTCTGATTTTATCTTAAAAATAGCAATTTGTGTCGGGCAAGAGATGTGCTCTTCCTGTTATTACTCATCAAGTCACAATTCATTTGGAATCAAAGAAGTGGTCTCTCCTGACATCAGATTAACCAACCATTGCGATAACATGAGAACGCATGATCTCAACAAAAGTCTCATAGTTCTTATTAAGCAATTAACATAGAACACCATCACCTTGGTTGCCACTACAATTCATCACTTCTGTATGGTTTTTTAATTTGAAGATTGGACTTAAATAAATTTGTTTGCTTTTTGCAGTCGTGTCATACTAGGAAAAAAAATACTGTTCTAGCTGGACGGTGAAAACATAAATTTCTATTATTTGGAAAGACTTACTGAGTTGAGTACATGCCTTTAAAAATTTAATGCAGTGGCTGGAGACCTTTTCCTTTTTTTAGCAAATAGCTGGTGAGTATTGCATCATTTGTCTAGCATGTTAATATTGCTACAGTCCTGCTTTTTTCAAATAAAACGAGTTTCTTGGCCCCAGATAACAAGCCTTACGGTTCAGGACCGAACTTACTCAAAAACTGCTACAGAAGCTTAAACTAAACGATAGGTTCAGAAACCATTATTACAAAGTCCTTGCTCATTACAAAGACCAGCATCAGCTGAACAGTGAGAAACAGACCAAAGTAACTGAACCGCAGCATAGAAGTATGACTTCCATTAGCCATTCTCCAGCCAGAGCATCATAGTCCCCCATCCTTATTAGTCGTATTATTTTTGACAACCTTTCTTTTGTCCTGTAAATACATACATCTGTGAACATGGCCCCAAGTGGAAACGTGACTCGTGTAACTGTTATGCTTGGATCCAGATTTTTTGGATATGATGATCTTCACAATCATGATTTGTTAAGCTATCTCATTACTTCTGTGCTTATCTCACTTGTCTAAAATCCAAAATCGTGATTGCATGGTTCTGTTTTACAGATGCGGCATAAGAGTGTATAGGTGTTTATTTTTGGATATGACGATCTTCACAATCATGAGTATGTAAGCATGGCTGGCAATGTTAAACATCTAGTTAAATTTTATGTTTTTGCAGGCTCATGAGGATGTCGTTGAAGATGTTGCTTGGCACCTTAAGGATGAAAACTTATTTGGATCTGTTGGCGATGACTGCAAGTTCATGATGTGGGACCTGCGTACGAACAAACCAGAACAATCTATAGTTGCGCACCAAAAGGAAGTAAGCCTGCTTTAATTGATAGTTGCTGAGCTAAATGTTTTTCTATGTTGAGGGGGACATAGCTGCAGTACTACAGTTTGTTCTATGCTCACTTTTTTGCTGAGCTAAATGTTTTTCTGTGTCTGAGTGCAGTATAGCTGCAGTACTACAGTTTGTTCTAAGCTCAACTTTTACTATAGTGGGAAGACCTTTTCTTTGTGGAAGCATCCTTACTGAAAAAGATGCAAACCTATTTGGGTCTGTTAGTGACGACTGCAAGCTCATGACGTGGGACTTGCATATGAACAAACAGGAACAACCTATAGGTGCTCATTAAAAGGAAGTTAGCATGCTTTGATCAAGAGCTACTGGGCTAAATGTTTTTCTGTGTCGAGGGGAACATAGCTGCACTATACTAATTTTTTTAGTAAGCAAGACCTTTGCTTTATGTACCGGAGTGGTATGTGAAGCATGTTTTCTAAAGTTGCAATGATGTACTTATTCCTTGTGTCTGGCTTCTTTCAAAAATTTCACCAGCAGATGGTTTTTTTAGTTGGTACATCATCAGTTTACTTGTGTGACTGTAGCTACTGTACTGAAGTTTGCTTGTGTGATTGTTTTATGTTTGTGACTTTGAGTCAGAAAATGACAAAATCTTGGTAATATGTGGCTCTGCATTGTGAATAGAGAATATCAATGCTTATGCTGGCACCTACAGTTTCTTCCTGTGAAAATATATGTTCCTTATTTCAGTACTCTCATGTTTTCTCATCATGATGTATATCACCACTTTGTTAGGTGAACTCTTTGTCCTTCAATCCGTTTAATGAATGGATCTTAGCTACAGCATCTGGCGATGGAACTATTAAGCTATTTGACTTGCGAAAGCTATCTAGAAGCTTGCATGCTTTCGACAACCATGAGTATGTATATATATTTTTTGTCTTCTTACCTATTTGCGACAGTCAGTTCTCTTTTGTTTTATCGAGACAATTCTCTGTTTGTTATTGATCAGTCTACCTGCTATTCTTCAGTTTTGCTGCTACGTATCTGATGTTGTTGTGTTTGCGCGATTTGCACGTGCAGGGGCGAGGTTTTCCAGGTTGAGTGGAATCCAAACATGGAGACTGTATTAGCCTCCCATGCTGCAGACAAAAGGGTGATGATATGGGACGTTAGCAGGTAAGCTTAGTCAAATCTGCTCCCATATTCTGTGTTACATTTGCAGCTGGCATCTGATTTTTGTTGCTGGCACACTCATACTTACTCATGAATCCTTCCAAGATTGGCAAAAAGCGATGGCTTCTAGTATGACCTTATAGGCGATGGCTTCTAGTATGACCTTATAAGTAACTTGCATTTTTTAGGCTCTGTAAATAAATTGCTAACACATGCATCTACGGTCACCATCTGGACAAAAGACGAGCAGCTGGTTGTTCTGTGGACTGCCTTTGGGAGCTTTGTGACTTGACAGATATGATGCCATCTTCCGTTCGATTTGTGGCTGAATTTTGTCATATGCTGTGTGTGTGCCACCTTCAGGATCGGCGAGGAGCAGGCGGACGAGGACGTGGGCGACGGGCCACCGGAGCTGCTTTTCGTCCACGGCGGGCACACGGCCAAGATCTCGGAGCTGTCGTGGAACCCCAGCGAGAAGTGGGTGGTGGCCAGCGTGGCGGAGGACAACGTGCTGCAGATCTGGGAGGTGGCAGAGAGCATATACAGCGACGACAACGGCAGCAACAGCAACGCCTCGTGCCTGTCCACATAAGAAGACGCCACCAACCCAACCTCTTCCCTGATGTGTGGACGATGGGGACATGGATCGCTCGTAGTCTTTGGGTGAGTGGACGCGTCGCGTGCGGTTTACTTGTAGTGCCTCGTACTGTTTCGTCGCTTAATTAGCAGCCGCTGCTATCGTTTGGCGCCTGGAGACGTGGATGGATCGAGTATCTTGGAGAAGTGACTCTGGAACATTTGTGTGTCCGTGAGCTGAAGCTTGTTATGATACCTGGTGCGTGTGTGCCTGTTGTGAGGCAGAAGTTTTCAGGCCTTGGTGCTGAACTGAATTGTGACTCGGTGCTCTCGTGGTCGCACGGTCCACATCGTACGCCGGGCCTCTACTGAAAATCTGCTTCACACACGCAACGCCTTGTCATCCGCTTTCCACGGCGCAATCATTCCTTCCCTCGCTGCCTGGGGGTGTGGCGCTCCGACGCGACGTGGGGGAGCGACTTGGAGGCGTGGCCGTCCCGTCTCGCCACCGGACGTGACGCGTCCGCCGCTCGCCGGGTCGCATGCCCACGGCACGCCATGTCATGCCTGCCGCTGCCAGTATGCAAGCTCGTTTCCGATTGCCAATCGTTTTACCAAAAGCAGAGCCCTGCTGCTCTGCTCTGCCCTGCCCTGCCGCGCCCAAGCCCATGCACGCACGGCATCGACGTCTTTGAGTCGTGCGCTCGTCTGGGCAGCCCTCGCTGCATGCAGCTTGCACTTTGCAGCCCCGCCCCGGTTAGTCAACAACAGATGCGTACACACGATCTTGTACTGCGAGAGATGCCCTCGCCATGTCAAGTGATAGACCTTTCACAATACTCTCTGTAAAATGTTGTTAATGGAGTATAAGAATCTGTTGTTGTTAAGGAAAAACACAGATGCGTAAAACCGAAGAAAGATTACTAGGCTCTGTAACTTTCGGCTCCTTCCTTCGTTCCTACCGTATCTTGTGGTTGGTGTGTCTGCACTACAGTACGCCGGGGCAACGAGTCCGCCACGGCGGGCGGACGACGACGGGGTCCCCGGCCACGCCGCTTTCGATGGGCATCCACCTCGCGCGCCGTCCCAGGGAGAAAATAAGGAGAAGAAATGCCACGGCACGAGAAAACAGTCGGCTCCCTCCCTGTGCCATGTGGCCGGGCGAAGCGGACGTACAGGCGCAGGCGTACTTGCTCGCTCCCCGCCCCGCCCCGGGCGATCCGCCGCAGCGTCTGGTCACGCTCGCCGTCGCCTTTCAGTCCTCGGTCGCCCACTGCACCCAGCAAGCTGCCATTTCTCTCTCTTTTCCAGCGGACGCCAACGCCAACGCCACGCTGTGCTGGGTTTCGTTTCGGGGGACGCGGAGGCTACCGACTGCGTAGCATCGTGGTAGGAGTGTAGGACTGTAGGAGGAGTACTAGTGCTAGTACTTCTTTTTTTAATGACTAGTACTGGTACTGGTACTTGTGTACCGGAGCGAGGTGGAGTGCGATGTGCCGCGCTTTAATTGGCAATTGGGCCAGGAGAGCCACAAAGAACCACCTCCACCTCCCTCCTACTTGAACAGTCAGGCCAACTCCACCGCGCGACCCCAAACTAACGTCCGGTTTGGCCGGATTTTGTCTCTTTAGGGCAGCAATGGGTTCGCCCATGTCCGCCGGATAGTGGGTGCGCCCAACGCGCGGCCGCACCCCAAATCATGTCTGTGTTGGATGTGATTAAAAAAAACAGAAAAACTTAAATAAAATGCCTAAAAAAAGTAAATAAACGCAAATTAAAAACCGTAAAACATAAGTTAGGGTTGACGGCCACAAAACGGCCCAGTTTCACGTTCACATTACATTCCCATAATTAACATAAAAACAAAATAAAAAACTCCGGCCCGCGCGCTCCTCCCGTGCCCGTCGATCGAGTCGACGCCGTCAGCATCTTGATGGCGCCGGTGTAATCGCGCGTCGATGGCGATTAGGTCGGCGTAATCCGGTGGCGTCGTGAGGTGGGCGGTGGTCCGTGGTATCTTGAAGGCGAAATTTGGATGTCGGCAGTGCTCGCACCACCTCCTCCCGTGGCGACGTCCCCACTCCGGTGAACGCGGTGGCGTGGGCACCGATTCACGCCTCTGGCGTCGGCCATCTGCTCTGCCGTGCACGACCAGGTCCACCCCTGGCCGACCAGGCCCGGGTGGAACGAGGCCACCGGCGCCTCCTCCATCACCTCCTCCGCCGCCACCATCTCCAGCTCGGGGATGGCGACGTCGCCGGCCGCGAGAGGGCCGTCATCTCCTCGAGGCCCTCCCATTGGCGCTCATCGTGCCATGAGACGGGCCTCCTCCTCCGCTGTCATGCGAGGAGGCGGTGGTGGCGACGGAGATGGTGAAGGCGACGGCGTGGGCGTGAGGCTGGTGGGTCCCGCCGGCTGCCGGCTTTCTGGTTGACAAGCTGGCCCCACCGCTCGGGGGCCTTGTCGGGGGCGGGTTACTGTTGCCTCGCTCCTGATGATGAGGGCTTTTGATGAAGTAAGCATGGCTACAGTGCCGCCACCTGACGGCGATCACTGTAGCCTTACCTCGTCTTGTCTCCTTAATGAGGCGCCTCCTTCGAGGGAAGGAGCTAAGCCATTGTTAGGGAGCCGGCCTTGCCTTAGGCCGGCTAGAGTCCGGGCGCCTTGGGTGTCTCTCGACCGAAGGGGCCCATTGCTGTGGGCCGATCCGACACCGTCGTGGGTGACATCATGGTCAACATGGCAACAAAGGCTGCCACGGACGGGTGATGGCCGCCTGTCAGACAACAGATCTTGTGACCGCAGCAGCGTTCGGGATTCGGGGTGGCAGGCCTCAGAGCCACGCCCGTCTCATCGCCGTTATGAAGGTGCAAGGTTTGAGGGTGCGACCATGGCCGCCTGCTGGAGGGACCGGCTTCTTGGAGTCGGCCTTCTCGTGGCCGGCTTCTTGGAGTCGGCCCTCTTGTGGCCGGCTTCTTGGAGTCGGCCCTCTTGTGGCCTTCCTTCTGTGGGTTTCAGGGCCGGGCCGCCTCCCGGTAGCCGGCCTGAGAGACTGCCGGCCGAGGGAAGGCGGCCCCTGCCTTGGATGCTTGAGGGCTCGATCGACCCGTAATTTTTCAGAAGTGCCAGGGGAGCCGGTAAGGCTACCCGTGGTCATTTACTCCGACAGTAGTCCCCGAAGCTGGTTGGGCTTGGAGGATGAAGAGAGGACGAGAAGCTCGACCAGCTTCCTATCCTAAGAGCCGGCAGCTAGGAGCCGGCTTTGAGTTGACGCACCATCTTCGGGAGGTTCGGCGGCTTGAAGGCAAGGACCAGACGGCACGCGAGTCGAGTCATGTGTCTTGACCGCCGCCATTTCGCGCGCCACATGGCAAGCGGCTAACGGCCAGGAAGGCACTGCATATTCCAGCGCTGACAGGGATCGTCGCCGCAAGCCGAACCGCACAATTTCTAGGCCTCGGCCCATGTGCAGATCTTCTGCGGCCCGATCGGACCGCTTTCGCCTTCCTGCTGGCGGTTTCAAAGACGCTTTAGGGCATGATAATCGCGGGGCGTGGGGCGTTAAGGCGCGATTAATCCCACGTCCCCACGCCTCGCCTCCTCGGCTCCGCCCGCCAAGACGAGGCTATAAGTAGGGAGGAGGGGGCGCACGCCGCACGCTCACCCTGCTCCACCCTTTCCCTTCTTCCTTCTCTTCTCCTCTGCTTTGCCAGCTGGCGCCCGCCACGCCGTCTCGTCGCCTCCTTTCTTGGCTCGCCGTAGTTCCGCCGCAGCAGGGTTGTGCGTCCTTCACCGCCGCGCCCCTCTCGCTTCTTCCTCGCTCCCATGGCGCTGTCCAGTTCTTGGGATGGTTCCAACGTCCATGAGGACCACATCGACTGGCTCCGCAAGACCCAGCTGCCGGGGCGCGGGTTACGTGGCGGACCCGCCGGCTGGAGGCGGAGGTCTGCCGGCGCCCGGAGGAGGACGAGCGGGTGATCTTCCGCCTTTGCCTGCTGTGACCTCGGTCTGCCTTGGCCACGGCGAGCGGGTTCTTCCGCGCTTTCGAGTTCTACCATCTCCGTACCGCATCACCTCACCCCCAACCTTGTGATCTCTTTGCCGGCCTTCGCCAAATCAGGCGAAGGTTTTCTTGGCGTCCTTCCCACCCTCGAGCTCTGGGGAGTTCTTCAGTGCAAGCTCGGCACCATCACCGGGCGGCGTTCGCTACCGTGGTGGTGCCTTCATCACCATGCGGAGGTCACCGACAACAACCCGTTCCGCTTATCCCGCCGATCCGATCGGTGAAACTCGCAGCAATCATACTTCTATGTGAAGAACGTCGCCCCGCAAGGCGACTTCGTCAATCTGCCGGCTTACGTAGCCGGCCCGCCGGCTGGGAGGCAGCCTTCATGGGGCTACCGAGCCAGGACACTGTCTCCGGCTGGCGCCACCGCCGTCGCCCGGCTTCGGGTGATGGTCCAGTCTGAAGGCCTGGTCGGAGCCGACTTGGTGGCCGCCTTCGTGGAGCACCGGGTACTCCCGCTCCAAGGCCGGCCGCATATGATTTGCCAAATGAGCAACCGCTTCAACCCGAGCCGGCTGAGCACCAAGGAGATGCCTCATGATGAGGTATCTTACATGGTGAACTACATCTCCAACTGCAAGCTCACCGAGGAATGGCGGTACGGCAAGGGGCCGTATTCTCGAGCCGATCCTCCGCCCATGGTAAGTTTCTCTTCTCTGCTTCTCTTGTTGCCGGGTTCATTATGACCGACTCTTGATTTGGCGGCTTGTTCTCAACAGAGCCCCCTTCTTCGACCGGCGGCCGGGGCCGCAGGGCCGGAGCGCCAGTTCCTGCCCGACCGCGAGGTGGACGACATCGACGATCCGGATTTGGGGGCGGCCGCCATGGACGACGCCGTCGTGGGAGGAGGCGGTGAAACGGGCGGCCCCGAGCCCGGAGCCGGCTTCGGGGATTGGCCGGACGATGACGAGGCCTAAGTCGCTCCGCGTCGCCAGCCGGCGCCCGATCGTCAGGGCGCGGGTCCATCCGCCGCGCCGGGTGCTCGGGCGGCCTTGAAACGCCAAGCGCTGACCCTCTCGGTCGGCGAAGAAGCCCAAGGGTTCGCGATGGCGACCAAGCGGGACGAGGCGGCGCAAAAGCGTGCCCGCTTCCGCATAAGGTGGTGAAGCAGCGCAGCGGTTTTGGCGTAAGTATCAATTTTCCCACACCTTTCTTTCTTTTCTTTGGCTGACACTCTTGTAAGCCCCTTCCTTTTGACCTGTTGAACAGGGCGCCGCTCTCTCTCTCGAGCGGATCCCTGCCGCCTCCATAGTCGGCACGGCAGGAGGGTCTACAAGCTCCCGCCGCGTGGATCCCCGCGCCGAACTCCTGGAGGCAACGGAGCGAAACGCGCGGGAGGCGCGGGAGAAGCGGGAGGCGGAGGAGAGGAGGGCGTCGAGGAGGCGCCGAGGAGTCACCAGGCGCAGCGGAAGCGGGCGGCCAAGGCTCAGGCGGAGACCAAGGCCGTGGAGAGGGAGGCGAGGTTTCCAGAATTCAGCCTCCGCAGCCTGGGTTATCCCTCTCGCGCTACTGGGGGCCCTGTGAGAGGTCCCAATGCCCCGTCGGAGGAAGCCGACCGCGACCGGCGGTGATGGAGAGGAGGGAGGATGACGTGGTCATCTGGAAGAGGCGCCACGCGCCGGGCGCCGACCGAAACCAGTTAAGGCGGCTGGCTGCCACGCCACCCAGCCGGCCGGGGTGAGCCGTGGCCGGGGCGGACCTTTGTGGTTCATTGCCGCTCCGACGCTGAGGAAGCGACCTCAGCGCCGGAGCCTTGAAGGTCATGATAGCCGGTTCGTGACTCGGGATCTGGAGGCGGCCAGCGCTTGACTGCGTCCAGAAAGTGGACACCACGGTGGGGCCCAGCTGATTTGAGCGATATGGCTTGAGGAGGTCCGGAGCTGGCCGTGCCTGTGCCTCCTCGTTGAAGCGGTACACTCAAGAATTCCTTGCACGGGCGGTCATCCGGTGGAGTCCTCGACTTTGGTCGATCGCTTTCTTGATTTCTTCCGTAAGTGTCAACACCCACTGGTGTAGTCCCGAGTTCCGGTCGGCCGAAATGGGCGGCTTGGAACTTCTAGTAGGCTTCAATTGCTATCTTGTTCTCATTCGCACCTCCGTCCTGTTTCCAGGAATATCATAATCTCCGCGCTGCTGCCTTCAACTCCCAGGCTCAGGAGCTGAACCAGAAGACCGCTGATCTGACTGATAGCCGGAGTAAGTGCTTTGTTTCTTTTATCTTACGTGGCGGCACAACACTCCACTGGTGTAGTCCCCGAGATCCGGGCCGACTGCTGAGCAGTCGGGTCGAATCTTTCCTGACGACTTCTTCCTTATTGCTTTTTTCTTTTTTTTCATGTCTGCAGGGCCCACCATATCCAGTCCCCAGACGGCAAAGGGCCAGGTGAGGGGAATGGTCTTAAGTCTTGAAGCCCGGCGGTGTTGCTTGGAGCTGAAGACTTGGCACCCTTTGCAGTGTTTGACTAACTCCTTGGCGTCATCCAAAGCAGCCGGCCAAAAGAATCCATGGCGGGAAGCTTTGGCAACATTTGATCTTGAGGCTGCGTGGTGGCCACACTCGCCTTGGTGAATGTCTTTGAGGATTGCTAAGCCCTTCTCTGGCTCGACACAGCGCTGGAAGACTCCAGTGACACTGCGCCTGACGAGCTCTCTGTTGACAATTGTGTATGCTTCGGCTCGGCGTTGGACTTGTCTTGCATAATCTCGTCGCCGGCGGTTCTGCATTTACCGGGAAGTTGAGGATGGGCTGGGCCCATGATGGAGTATGACTTCTTCTATAGCCAACACGACTCTGCGACTGTGGCGGGTGGGCTGGGTGGTGAAGAGCTAGAGTCGGCCACCGCCTGTTGTGTTGATGCAGTCCCCGGGCCGACTACCGTAGTCCCCGGGCCGGGTTCTGAAGTCCCCGGGCCGGGTGCGACTATGGCAGTCCCCGAGCCGCCTGATGAAGTCCCCGGGCCGCCTATTGAAGTCCCCGAGCCGCCTGCTCGGTTCCCCCAGCCGGGTCCGACTGCGTCAGGGTTAGGCGGTACGAAGATGGAATCGGATATCGGAGACGGCTTGATGGATGACTTGAGGAGGCGTTGGAGAGAGACACCGGTTGGTATAGCTTGTCGAGTGGAGCCTATTCGTGCCAGGGCATCTGCTTGCTCGTTGTCGGCTCGTGGCACGTGGAGGAACTCGCATCCTTCAAAATATCCACTGATTTGCTTTGAGCGAGGAAGCGGTAGCTCGCCATGTTTGCGCCCTGGCGCCCCGCCGCCGGATGATTGTTGGACTACCAAATCCGAGTCGCCATAGCATGTGATCCGGCGGATGCCGAGTTCTTTAGCTAGCGAGCCGATGTATGAGCGCCTCGTACTCGGCCACATTGTTGGAGGCGGCGAAATGAATTTGCAATGTGTATCTAAGCTTGTCGCCTTTGGGAGAGGTGAGGATGACGCCGGCTCCCAAGCCGGTGTGCATCTTGGACCCGTCGAAGTGCATCCGCCAATGAGTGGAGTCGGGAGCCAGCGGTAGGTACTGGGTCTCGGCCCGATCGACAAGGAAGTCGGCCAATGCTTGGGACTTGATGGCGGTAAAGCAGGCTGGTAGAAGATCGTGTAAGAGGGCCAGCTCAATGGCCTATTTTGCCACCCGCCGATGCATCCGGGCTGCCTATGATCTCGGCGAGCGGGGCAGTGCATACGACCGTGATGGGGTGCTCTTGAAAGTAGGGCTTGAGCTTCTTGGCGGCAAAGTACACACCATAGCACATCTTCTGGTAGTGCGGGTAGTTCTGCTTCGAGGTGGACAGCACTTCACTTAAATAATACACTGCCTCTAGATCGGCGAGCTCGCCTTCTTCCGGCGTTGAACCACGATAACGGTGTCGACCACCCGCTGGCAGCGGCAATGTAAAGGAGCATGGGCTCTTTCTCGGTCCGGCGCCGCCAAGACAAAGCGGCGTACAAGATCTTCTTCAGCTCGTGGAAAGCTTGGTCGGCTTGGTCGTTCCACTCGAAGTGAGTGGTCTTCTTCATGAGTCGGTAGAGGGGGAGAGCCTTCTCTCCAAGCCGGCTAATAAAGCGGTTCAGGGAGGCCAGGCACCCGGTAAACTTCTGGACGTCTCGCAGCTTGGTGGGAATCTCCATTCTCTCAATGGCCTTGATCTTCACTGGGTTGCATTCGATGCCGCGTTCGGAGACCAAGAAGCCTAGAAGCTGGCCGGCTGGTACTCCGAACACGCATTTCTCGGGGTTGAGCTTGATCTGAAACCGGCGCAGGTTTTCAAATGTCTCTTTGAGGTCTTCCAGCAAGGTGACGCGCTTCTCCGTCTTCACCACGATATCGTCTACATAGACGTGGGCATTTCTGCCGAGTTGCTTGAGGAGGCATTTCTGCATGCAACGCTGAAAAGTGGCACCGCATTCCTCAAGCCGAATGTCATAGTCGCAGCGTAAAGCTCCGAATGGTGTGATGAAGGCGGTCTTTGGGAGGTCATTTGGATCCAACTTTATCCGGTGGTAGCCTCGAGTAAGCATCCAAAAACTCAACAGCTCGTGATCCGGTTGTGGAGTCTATCACTGATCAATCCTTGGTAGGGCAAAAGGATCTTTGGGGCAGGCTTTGTTGAGGCTAGTGTAGTCTATACACATGCGCCACTTGTTATTCTTCTTTAGCACGAGGACCGGGTTGGCGAGCCATTCAGGAAAGAACACCTCCATTATGAAGCCGGCTGCTAGAAGCCGGGATATCTCTTCTCCTACAATCCTTCTCTTCTCCTCCGATAGTCGGCGGAGGGGCTGCTTGACTGGCTTTGCATCTTCTCGGACGTGTAGTTTTTGCTCGGCGAACTCCTTCGGAACACCCGGCATGTCTTTGGGAGACCATGCGAAGATGTCCCGATTCTCATGGAGGAAATCGACGAGCTCGCCTTCCTATTTGTCATCGAGTTTGCCCCAATGATGGCAAACCTTCGGGTGCTCACGGGTCCAGGGGATCTTCTTCGCTTTCTTTGGCGGTTGGAAAGAACCTTGGGCTTCACATTCCTTGGGAATTCAGGGGGACAAGGTCGGCTTGCTTGCCGGCCGTGGCCACGACTCGATCCAGCATCTTCTTCTCTTCGGCGATCACAAGGACTCGGCTAGGTCAATACCGGCTGCTGCACACTCGGAGGATCTCTTGTAGTCGCCGGTTATGGTGATGATGCCCTTGGTACTCGGCATCTTCATCTTGAGGTAGGTGTAGTGGGGCACAACCATGAACTTTGCCAGAGCGGGTCGGCCGAGCAGTGCATGATAAGGGCTCTCAAGGTCCACCACCTCAAACCATAGTGCTTCTCGGCGGAAATGATCCTTGTCCCCAAAGAGAACATCTATCTTGATCTTGCCGATTGGCGAGCAGGACAGGCCGGGTACGATGCCATGGAACACGGTCCGGCTTGGCATGAGATGCTTCGTCTTGATGTTCAGCTTCTTCATGGTGTCACGGTACAGGATGTTGATGCTGCTCCCGCCGTCTATCGGCCGCAGCTGGAGAAACGGGCACGCAGCGTGTTCCGCCGCTAGGGTAGCCTCCGTAACTAATGCATAAGAGCCGAGGGATGGCATCACCTACGGTGGTCGGCCCGCTACCGGTGATAGGCCTTTCTCGACCAAAGTGCATGTACTCGGGGTTGTTGGAGGCGCATCGCGTTGACTTCTTGGTGCCGCTGGCCAGCTGCGCCGGTCTTCGGGCAGAGCTTGTAAAGACGACGAGGGCGGCATGCTCGTCCGGGGAACTTCGTTTGACGGCCCCGATCTGCTGGTCGAGCGACGGCACTGCCGAGGAGCCTCGAGGCGGTTGACCAATGAAGCGGAGGCGGCACCAGCCTTCGCCTTTTGTTAATTCGGGTGAGCGATGGCATTTTCGGTCGTATGGTTGGACGGCTTGCCTGGCTGTGGAACTTGCAAGGGCGCCGAGGGCTTGTTCAGAGGAGAAAGCTGGTTGCCGCCGGCTCGGCCGCCTATCGGCTTCTTGGGCGCCGGCCACCCTCGTGTTGTTCATCTTCGATCGTGGGCCACCGCCGACCGGGTTGAAGGCGGCATGGGGCCCTTCTTGCGCTTTGTTGTCGTTTTCAGACGGCGCGGCCGGAGTCCCCACCAAGGCGTCCTTGGGAGCCGATTGAGTACCTTCCTGAGGCGCCTACTCGAGCTCGGTCTTCATTGAGGAGTCGACGGTGGCGTATTTGTCTGCTATGACCAGCAGCTCGTCGAGGGTAGTCGGCTCGTCGCAGAGGAGCTTGTGCTTGAGGAGGGTGCCCTCTCAGCACCCGGCGGTGAAGTACTCTATAGCTTGAACCTCGTGAACCCCCTCACAAGAATTGCGGAGCTCGGCCCAGCGCGTGAGGTAGTCGCGAGTTGATTCAGTGGGCCCTTGAACGCACAAGGAGAGCTGTCGGGGCTTGGAATCCCGCTTAGGTGTCTTTGGTGAAGGCGGATGAAGGCTTCGGTGAAGTCTAGCCAGCTGTTGATGCTTTGTAAGGCTTGGAGGCTGTTGAGCCAGTACGCCGTGCCTTGGAGCACGAGGGGACATACTTCACGGCAACGCTACCTTTGTTGCTCGCTATGGCGTCGACCGCAGTGGAGTAGTCGATCAACCAATCCTCCGGCTTCACAGAGCCGTTGTACTTGGGCGTGTCTCTTGGGAGCGAGAACCCTTTGGGGAAGGGCTCGTCGCGGATGCGGGGGCCGAAGCAAGGCGGGCCGGCATCGTCTTCTTCTTCCAACGCCAGGGATTGCACGGTGGTGGGCGTCGTTCTCGCCAACTCCTTCGCGGCGGCCTAGCCGGCCGCTGAGAGTCGGATGCGTGACAGGCGGCGGGGTGGGATATCTCTCCCCGCGAGGCGGAGGAGGAGGCGGGTTGCCTCGTCGCTCCACGGCTCGAGGACGGCCTTCTGCGTCGCGCTCGATGGAGACCCGGGTCCGGCTGCGGCTGGCAGCCGGCTCCTTTTCTTGCCTGGCGCGGGTGTTGCCCGCGGTCGGTGTGCGTGACGTCGCGTTTCTCGGCGCTGGGAGGGCTTCCGCGCGGACGCCGGCCAGGTTGCCGCTTCGCGGCCGTCGCGCCGATCAGCTGCTGGATGCGTCTGGTCATGTAGGGGAGCTCGTCAGCCCCTAGTCCATTTAGCTCGTCTACGGCCGCCTGGGCGGCGCGTAGGTTCTCGAGGGGCGTGGCGTAGACTGGGCGGTCCACGCCCAGCATGTCGGCGATGACCGCGCCGCGTTTCTTGACGACGCCGACTCGGCTCGGTCCGTCCGGGGGCGGCGTGCCAAAGGCGGCGCGGTCGACTTCATACCGGTGAGCCTCAAAGTGAGGCGCCTCATGGAAGCTATCTTCGCCCTCTGCGTGGAGAGGAGGCGGCGCGTGCCTCCAATGTTTCAAGCGTCGGCCGGCCGGGAGAGGGACAAACAGTCGCGGCAAAGGTCTTTGCTTGCAGGCCTCGTGGGCGTTTTGCGGCGAGGCGGGCGCGCTGGTCGATGACCAGCACCTCAGTGATGGCGCTGCCACACCTGTCGGCTCGGGGGAGCGGGTCGTTGAAGATCACAACTTTGGTGGGGAAAGCGTCAAGTGATGCCGTGTCGGAGTCGACAGGCATCGGGTCGATGGAGCCAACCGACTCCAAATCTACAGCAGGCTCGCTGGAGACGTGGAGTTGGTCGAGGAGGCTGACGAGGTGGCTCTCGAGGCAGTCTGTGCCCGCGTCGGATGCGGGCTCGTCGGAGATGCGAGTCTCGCCAAGAAGATCGGCGAGGCAGCTCGCCGCGCAGGCGTCGGCGACGCCTTGCAGCGCGATGGGGCAAGCGCCATCGGGCGTGCCGGGCTGGCTACGCTCGCTGGGAAGGAAGAGTGTTCCCGTCCAGAACAGATCTCCGGATGATGGTGCACCTGGCCCCATGGTGGGCGCCAAATGTCGGGTGGTAGGTGCGACATATGCCAACGGGTGGCTTATCATTGTGGGAGCCAATAAGACGTCGCCGGTGCCTAGAAAGCGGGATGAGGCGAAGACATGCACGCCGCGAATCTTACCCATCTTCGGGCTTTCCGTGGAGATAACACCCCTATCGCTGCTCAAGGGGTCTCCGTGATAATCACTAGGTGAACAAGTAGCTACAAGAGGCTCCTTGAGCTGTTTCGGTGAGAGGAAGAAGAAGGGCACGGCTAGCTCTCCTCTTCTCTCTATGTGGTGTCTAAAACTCTAAGAGATCAACCCTTTGCATGGGTGCCCTGGGGGGTTTATATAGGCCTACCCCTAGGGGTACAATGGTAATCCGGCTGGGCGCGGGCCCTGGCCGTCAGTGTCTATGTTCGCCGGCTTCTCCGCCGGCTGCTGGGGCCCACCGGCTGCCGGCTTTCTGGTCGACAAGCTGGCCCCACCGCTCGGGGGCCTTGTCGGGGCGAAGTTCTTTGTTGCCTCACCCCGATGATGAGGGCTTTGATGAGTAAGCATGGCTACTGATAGCCGTTGCTACCGGGCGGCGATCACTGTAGCCTTACCTCGTCTTGTCTCCTTAATGAGGCGTCTCTGTTGGGAGCCGGCCTTGCCTTAGGCCGGCTAGGGGAGTCCGGGCCGCCTTCGGGTGTCTCTCTGACCGAAGGGGCCAGCACTGTCAGGCCGATCTGACAGCTTGACCCGTCGTGGGTGACATCATGGTCACATGGCAATAGTGCTGGCCGAGACGGGTGATGGCCGCCCAGACTGACGTCGTGACCACGCGCGTTCCGGGATTCGGGGGTGGCAGGCCTCACTGTAGCCACGCCCCGTCTCATCGCCGTTATGAGGGTGCAAAGTTTGAGGGTGCGACCATGGCCGCCTGCTGGAGGGACCGGCTTCTTGGAGTCGGCCTTCTCGTGGCCGGCTTCTTGGAGTCGGCCCTCTTCGCCGGCTTCTTGAGTCGGCCCTCTTGTGGCCTTCCTTCCGTGGTTTTCAGGACCGGCCGCCTCCGGTAGCCGGCCCGAGACTGCCGGCCAAGGGAAGGCGGCCCCGCGTCTTGGATGCTTGAGGGCTCGATCGACCCGTAATTTTTCAGAAATGCCAGGGGAGCCGGCAAGGCTACCCGTGGTCATTTACTCCGACAGGCCTGCTTGGTCTAGGGGAGGCGCGACGATCTTCACCGACTAGCTTCGTCCACGACGCCCGCAAGTTGTTCGACGGTTTGCCCGCAAGGTACAAATGGACTCCACCGACGAGTTCTTCTTCCACATTTTCATTTGCGACTCGGATGCTTCTTCATCCGACGATGAGGAGCATGTGGCTGATGTGTTGATCGTCCATGACCACCTTAGTACGCAGCGACCGATGTTCAAGGGCTCGATCCCAGGGCACACTCAGGCGTTGAATCACAACCGAGAGAACGGCCATTTCCTACTCCGGCAGGACTATTTCGAGTCCCCCAACCCGCTCTTCAAACACAACCTATCATGTTGCCGATTTCATATGGCTAGACGTGTGTTCAACCATATCCGGGAGAGGTGGTGGGGTACGATAAGTATTTCGAGTGCAAGGAGGATGCCCTTGGAAAGATTGACTTCTCCTCTTATCAGAAATGCACTGCAGCTATTCGGATGCTTGCATACGGATTTCCCGGTGATCTCATCGATGAGTATGTCCGCATGAGTGAGTCCAAGTGCCTAGAGTCGATGTACATGTTCTGCAAGGCTGTGATAGTAGCGTTTGGCCCGGGGTACTTGAGAGAGCCAAATGCTGCAGATACAACCCGGTTGTTGGTGATGAATGCCAGTCGTGGCTTTCCATGGATGCTTGGTAGCATAGATTGTATGCACTCGGAGTGGAGAACCGCCCTTCTGCTTGGCGGGGGCAGCATAGGGGCCATGTCAAAGCTTTCACTGTCATACTCGAGGCCATGGCTTCACAAGATCTCCGGATTTGGTACTCTTTCTTCGGCATGGCCGGATCTCACAGCGATATGAACGTGCCTCAACGCTCTTCGGTGCAGAAGGCAACTACCCAGAGGTCAGTGTTGAGATCAATGGCCACCACTACAACAAAGGATACTACCTAGCTGACGGTATCTATCCTCAGTGGACTACTCTTGCGAAGACAATCCGCAACCTCGTAGGAGAGAAGAGGAAGAAATTTGCCCAAGAGCAAGAGAGTGCTAGGAAGGATGTGGAGCGTGCCTTTGGTGCTATTCAGTCTCGATGGGGCATCATTCGGTATCCTGCTAGAACTTGGAGCACCAAGAAGTTGTGGTAGGTGATGGCTGCTTTCGTGATCATGCACAATATGATCGTAGAGGATGAGCGCTCGGAACGTATCTATGACCAAGGGTTTCAGTTTCAGGGCGACAATGTTGTGCCTGAGCATGGATGAGCGACAATGTTTGCACAGACCGAATTTCATCATCAAATGCGTGATTGTAAAAACTCACATTCAGCTGCAAGATGATTTGGTTGAGTATATGTGGGCTCACGTTGGCAACCAATAGATGTATCGGCTATATATTTTTTAAATGTATTCGAGACAATTTAATTTTTATTTGGCTTGTATTCTATGAGATATTTATTTGCTTTGTTTGTGAACTAGGGACATTTTCTTCATATGTTTGCAAATAGCGCTACAAAATGGATGCAGATCGGCTGAGAGGACGACAATGTGTCCGCGCACTGGGCGCACGGTCGGCCCAAACACAAAAGGAGGCAGAAGAACTGACCCAAATGAAAGAAAGCGGACAAAATGTGCGTCCATTTGGGTCGACGAGTTGGAGTTGCTCTTAGAGCATTTACAACCGAGAACTCCATACCCCTCTCAAATCCCAGATGGATGGCTCGGTCAGTGACCGGTCAAAAAACCACTGCACCTCAAGTCGGCCTCAAACACCCGGGCTGACCGGCACCCCTCATATCCAGCCCAAATACGGGACTGATATGGGGAGGCCCGGGTGCGATAGGGCGCGTCCACCGCATCGGACTGATGATGGGATCCCATTGGAGAACACCCGAAAACCCGACAGCCCAATGGGCATCTCCTTCGGTAGGGTGTGAATGCCAAGTGGCGCTGGTCCGGCTCACTGCCCCACGACCAAAGTCCGGCTACTTAAGCCGAACGGTGTTCCCCAGCCCTAGCCACATCCACTTGCTCCCTCTCTGCGCTGCCAGCCCGAGCCCATCCACCTCTCTCCCGCCCCGCCTCACTCTTCCCACGCCGTCCGGCTTCGCCATGGCCCGGCAAAAGAAAATAACCTATGTTATGCTCATGCCGGAGGGCCTGTTATAGATTGAGGAGGAGATCCAGGCGAGGCGCACCGCCCACATCACAGCCGGCCTACCTCCGGACTCGTCGGAGCCAAAGGAGGAGGAGGAGGAGGAAGAGGAGCAGCAACCGGTTCCTATATGGAGGTGGAGGATTAGGACGAGGCGGAGCAACTGGAGGAGGAGCTGGCGCCGAGCATCAACATGGAGTATGCCATGGTGGAGTTCGCGGTCACCCAATCAGCGAAGTTGGCGGAGCAACAACCCATCCCAGAGCCCATCTAGGATGAGGCCTATGTCAAGGCTAACCTGCAGTTCATCCGGCAGGAACGGGTGGAGACTGGCGCGCTTTTAGCCGAAATTGACGCCGAGATGGAGGCGGAGGCCGACGCAAAGCAGCCAGAGGAGTCGTAGGAGCTGTAGTTGCGGATGCCGCCCATGTACTCGGAGCCCGGCACGGAGATAGTGGACATCTCTGACGAGGATTAGGGTAGTATATGTTCTTTGATCTATGTAGTACGTGGATTTCCTCGTTTGCATGCTTTATATGGATTTAAGTTTCAAGTATGAGGTATCCTGATGCAGAGGAGCAAATTTGAGGTGTGACCGATCACTGCCCGTGGACACGCCCTGGCGTGTCCGCGGGCGTTTGAGGGCCCGGATTTGTTGTCCTCCACTCTAGATGCTCTTAGGTCATCTACAGCCGGATATATCAAATCTGGCCCCCCAAACGTCTGCAGGCAATGACCTATCACATCTCAAAATTTCGTTTTCACAACCGGATACCTCAATTACGAATCCTCAAATCCATACAATTACATGCAACGTAAAAACTAATCTAAATCTTTGGCGGCCCTCGTTCGGCACCATGGCCGTGTCCATGTCTGCCGCCCGGCTGAGCCCCTTGAAGGTGTGGTTGTCGGTGAGATAGAGTTAGACATGAGACATAGACCGACTCATGGGACTCGAGGCACCGCCGTCTCCCTTGCCCTACTATTTCTCGTTGGAGCCTATGGCCTCCACGTCGCTGCTAGATATGAGGTCCATGAGGGAGTCCTGGACTAGGGGGTGTCCGGATAGCCGAACTATCATCTTTGGCCGGACTCCTGGACTATGAAGATACAAGATTGAAGACTCCGTCCCGTGTCTGGATGGGACTTTCCTTGGCGTGGAAGGCAAGCTTGGCGATACGGATATGTAGATCTCCTACCGATGTAACCGACTCAGGTAACCCTAACCCTATCCGGTGTCTATATAAACCGGAGGGTTTTAGTCCGAGGACTAACAACAGTCATACCATAGGCTAGCTTCTAGGGTTTAGCCTCCTCGATCTCGTGGTAGATCTACTCTTGTACTACCCATATCATCAATATTAATCAAGCAGGAGTAGGGTTTTACCTCCACCGAGAGGGCCCGAACCTGGGTAAAAACATCGTGTCCCTTGTCTCCTGTTACCATCCGCCTCGACGCACAGTTCGGGACCACCTACCCGAGATCCGCCGGTTTTGACACCGACAGTGGTGCTTTCATTGAGAGTTCCTCTCGTGCGTCACCTATAGGCTCGATGGCTCCTTCAATCATCAACAACGACACAGTAAGGCGCAGATTTTTCTCCCGGACAGATCTTCAGATTCGGGCGGCTTTGCACCGCGGGCCAATTCGCCAGGGCCATCCGGAGCAGATTGAAAGCTACGCCCGCCATCAGGTCAGATTTGGAAAGCTTGAACTATACGGCCGATGTCCGCGGAGACTTGATCTTCGACGGATTCGAGCCACGGCCGAGCGTGCCGCGACCGTCTGATGGATACGATCTAGCTCGCCACTAACAAAGGCCTCGAGGTCGCACCAAAGTGCCCGCTCCGACCCTTAATCCGGAGCCGGTTTTGCCGATCGAGGACGGTTGGTTGGACACCGCCTCGGGGGCTGAAATCTCTACGGCGATTGAGCCGAACACCATCCCTGTCCTTTGCGAAGCTCGTGACTCCCAGGTGCCGGACTCCTTTCCGGACTCCGAACCTCCCGCGCCTCTGCCAGTCGAATCCGACTGGGCGCCGGTTATGGAGTTCACCGCCACGGACATCTTTTCAAGACTCGCCTTTGGCGATATCCTGAACTCATTAAAGTCTCTCTCTTTGTCGTGGGAGCCCTGGCGAACTACGGTCGAGAGGTTGGGATTCGGACGACGAAGAAATTCAACGCCCACCCACCACCCACTTTGTAGCCACCGCCGATGATTTAACCGACATGCTCGACTTCGACCAAGACATCAACGGTATGGATGACGGTGCCGGAGACGATCAAGAGCCGCTACCACGGGCACTAGAAGGCCACCTCGTCATATGACATATACATGGTGGACATCCCAAAAGATGGGAATGGCGATGGAACAGCGGAGGATGACCCCTCCAAGAAACAACCGAAGCGCCGGCATCAGCGGCGCCACTCTAAATCCCGCCACAATAAAAATGGTGATTCCGGCTCGGGAGATAATAACACCCCGGACAGTGCAGAAGACAACTCCCTCCAGCAGGATTCAACATAGGAGGAGGGAGAAGCCAGCCCTCATGATAGAGCGCATGCAGAGAGGTAGAGGACGATAATTATATGCCTCCCTCCGAAGATGAGGCAAGCCTCGACGACGCATTTAATTTGTCGTGGCTCGAGGATCCCGCCAACAGAGCATTTCAAACGCAGGCTTATGGCCACGGCAAGCAGCCTCAAGAAAAAGCAGCAGGCTTAGAGCTGACCAAGACACGCTAGTCGATGATGGACCAAGTCCTTGCGGCCAAGAGTACGAACTCGAACGCCTCCAAAAGCTACCCCAAACGCAGGCCGTTGCCTCGATCAGAGGAGGAAGCACCCGCGTCACCAGCGACGACATGGCAGATCGGCCACCCTGGCAGCGCTGACGAGAGAAGCCTCTCGGCCCTCCGCTCAAGCCGCCACGCCCGACGCTCAAAAAGTACCAAGGCACGGGAAAACGCGCCGGACTTGCGAGATATATTGTAGGATAAGCAAAACATACAAGATCGATCTACAGATCGCGTGGGCGCCTAACGACTCGGGAAGATTACCGTCACGCCGGAAATAGCAAACCCGGCCGGGCCGAACACAGTAGACAAAGCTCATATGAGCTACGTCGTGATATAGCCCAATACAGAGGCGCCGCACACCCACTATGCTTCACAGATGAAGTAATGGATCATCAAATCCCTGAGGGCTTCAAACCCGTAAACATCGAATCATACGATGGTACCACAGATCCTCCGGTCTGGAGCGAGGACTATCTCCTCCATATCCACATGGCTCGCGGTGATGATCTACACGCCATCAAATACCTCCCACTCAAGCTTAAAGGACCAGCTCGACATTGGCTCAACAGCTTGCCGCCAGAATCGATTGGTTGTTGGGAAGACCTGGAAGCCGCATTCCTTGATAACTTCCAGGGCACATATGTGTGACCACCAGACGCCGATGACCTCAGCCATATAATTCAGCAGCCAAATGAATCGGCCAGACAATTCTGACACGGTTCTTAACCAAGAAAAATCAAATCGTTGACTGTCCGGATGCAGAGGCCCTTGAAGCCTTCAAACACAACATCATGACGAGTGGCTTGCGGCACCTAGGACAGAAAAGCCAAATCCATGGCAGCCCTCACATCACTCATGACCCGCTTCTGCGCGGGAGAAGACAGTTGGCTAGCTCGAAGCAACAACTTGGCCAAACACCCTGGTAGTTTGGATACCAAGGACAGCAATGGCAGGTCGCGTCGCAACAAGAATAAATGCCGCATTAACGGTGACAATGCTGAAGATACGACAGTAAGTGCCGGATTCAGAGGCTCTAAACCCGGTCAGCGGAAGAAGCCATTCAAAAGAAATACCAGGTCTGGCCCAACTTGGACCCGAATACTCGATCGCTTGTGCGGATACATGGCACCCCGAAAACTAGCCAACCACACCAACAGGGATTGTTGGGTGTTCAAGCAAGGTGCAAGCTAAACGCCGAAAAACAACGACAAGGGGCTGCCTAGCGATGACGAGGAAGAGCCCGGCACGAACAATAGAGGATGAAGGGCTTTCCCACACAAGTGCGGACGGTGAACATGATATACGCAACCCACATACCCAAAAGGGAGCGGAAGCGTGCACTAAGGGACGTATATGCGATGGAGCCACGCCTCAAGTTCAACCCATGGTCTTCCCGCCCGATCACCTTTGATCAAAGGGACCACCCCACTAGCATCCGCCACGGCGGTTTCACCGCATTGGTTCTTGACCCAATTATTGACGGATTTCACCTCACCGTAGTCCCGATGGACGGCGGCAAAGAACCTGAACCTGATTTATCGAGGATACAAAGGCGCATAAATGGGCATAGACCCGTCAAGAATCAAACCCACAAAGACGACCTTTAAAGGCGTCATTCCAGTGTGTAGAGGCCAATCTATGCGAGGCTCCGTTACACTTGAAGTGGTCTTCGGATCCCGGATAACTTCCGGAGTGAGGAGTTAATCTTGACATAGTCCCGCTCCGCAGCGGCTATCACGCGACCGCCGGGCGAACCGCATTCGCAAAATTCAATGCGGTGCCGCACTACGCTGCGATTCTCAAGCTCAAGATGCCAGGCCCTCGAGGCATAATCACGGTCAATGGAAACATCAACGCCTCCCTCCGAACGGAGGAGCATACGGCTGCCCTTTGGCGTAAGTACAAAGCAGCCTCTTAAGGCAATTCTTGAGTCCGGCCATTAAATGTCCGGACACCGCTGCGCGCCCGAGTAACCTCTGACAGGACCACCGCACGCCCCGAGCACGCCAGTAGCCATGCGGCCCCAACCCCAGCCCTCGCGAAATTGCGAAGCCAAGATTACGCGCATATAACTACGCCCGGAGATACCATGGGCATAAGGGAGGGCACGACCACCAAGACGCCTGCACGCGGCTCAACCGCACTGTGGGCCCCGATTGTGTCATTCTTTTTCTTTCTTCTTTTCTCTTACTTTCAGGACTCCGCTTTCGAAGCCCCGTCGGCACTAGCATTGCCGAACTCACGATGCAACAGCTGTGGAAGCGTAGTTACGTCGAATGTCCGTGGTCTCTACTACGAGCATTATACCTGCTTTTACATACCACACCGCAAACTTACCTCGGAAGGGGGACACGCCAAAAGTCCCGCATCTTGCTTATCGCACCATTTGTATCGCTCGCTTTTATTTGCGCTTCTTTTGAATAAACAATATATAGCTCTTGCCTAATATTGCATTCTTTTCCCATTGTATATGGTCATCTATGACATTGCGCAACTGCATAATTTGGTACGGCCACCACACCGTGGGGCTTATGTACCCCAAAAACTTGGTTTGACAAGTCCGAACACTTTCACAAGTGCGGCACCCGAACTTATAGCATTATATGCATCGGCTCGAATCATGTCTTGGGTCAATAGTTGGGTTTGCCCGGCTCCCATGTTTTGGTACCTTACGTTCCGTTATATCGGTTAAGGTAGCTATTTGGGAGAACCACTGCGATTGTGCCCCTGCTGAGCTGGGTTGAGCACCTCGCTGGAGAAAGCTAAAATCGACCGTCATGATAAGGCGAGAGCCGGTCGCTGTTCGAGAGGTTTCTTCGAGTCCCTAAAGAATTATGCCTCTTAGAGCGAGGAACCGCATTGTCCGCCAAGGCGTGGATAGCGCCTCGAACTTGGTCTTCCTAATACTAGGGGCTTCACCAAATTTAAAATTATAGAATTCTATGGCTAAGTGAGAGTGTTCAAGCACTATAAGTCCGGGTTCGGGTTCGCTATGCTGAGCGCCTCCTCGAAGGACCCAAGAATGGGAACAAGAGCGCTCAAGTTTATCCCGAACACCCCAAAGACTTTCGTGGCATGGGGGCTGAAGCCAACGACTTGCCATCTCTCGATTTGATAAACAGCACGTAAGGTAATATTTTAAATTAACAAGCGTTGCTTTATGCATATGAACAAGTTTTCAGCAGACAGTGATAACAAATGCGAGTCTATTCAAAAATTACATCTTTGGAGCATTCACCCGCTATATAAGGCGGGCACCCTTCAGACGCCTCATAATACATTTCGGGCTTGCGATGCTCCTTGCCCGGTGGTGGTCCGTCCTTCACAAGCTTCTCACCGTCCAGCTTGCCCCAGTGCACCTTAGCACGGGCAAGGGCCCTACGGGCACCTTCAATACAGAGAGAGCGCTTGATGACTTCGATCCATGGACAGGCGTCCACCAAATTACCAGACTAGCCCGGCAAGTAGCTCCTGTGCATGGCCTCATTCAGCCACAGCCGAGCTATAAGGCCCTTCATGGCCTGTTCGGCGACCTTATGGAGCTCAACCAATTGCTTCAGTTGGTCGCTGAAGGGCACCGGGTGTTCGGCCTCAGCATACTGAGACCAAAACACCTTCTCCGTCGAGCTCCCTCTTCGCCTCGGTAGAGAAAGCGACGGCATCGGATACATCATGGGCAGATCTACGAAGACTCCTGGAGAGCTCCGGATTCGGGTAAGTAACAGATAATTGACTTTTACATTCTTGCTTTGCATAAAGAATGCCTTACCCGCCGCTATCTTCCTCATCGCCTCAATCTCCTGGAGGGCTTTCTGGGCTTCGGCCTTAGCGGCCTTGGCACTCTCAAGAGCCGAGGCAAGCTCGACTCTCGGGTTCGAGTCACACTCCAAACCCTCGTGTTTTTCCACGAGAGCCCGGAGCTCTTGCCGTACCTCCGCCATTGGCGCCTCCCCTTCTCTCGCTGGTGCGCTCACGGCCGCTTTGTTTTGGCGGTCACCGCTTCCTTCAGGTCGCCACCTCGCTCGTGGCCCCTGCTATACTCACGTTATTCCCGGCCACTTTTGCAACCAAATCCTTTCTATAAGGTATTACTTTAATATGGTATTATTCACCTTCCTTGTCCTCGAAGCTGCTTCTTGGCAAGTCCGGAGCTCGTTTCTCGGACCGCCGAGGCTCGCTTCAATGCATTGACCTCCGCAATAAGGCGGCAGAGGTCACAGCGTAGCCTGCATTCCCATATTGACATATTTATGTTAGACTCTCACAGATATCTTTTAGATCCTCATCCGCTTTTCTTTCCTAACAATCGAACTAAGCATCGGGGCTACTGTCTATGCGGTAATATTTTTACATTTTCTAAACTTACCTCAAAGCCTGTTAGAAGGTCGGTATAGCTTCGGGCCAGCCCGCTCTTGGCGGATCGAACTTCTTCGGATCACCGCACTCATGATAGTGCGGTGCTCCTCGTCGATGGAGGCCCCGTTAAGCGCCTCCAGCAAGTTATCCGGTGCCTCTGGATGGACGGAGGTCACAGGTGTTGCAGTCTTGCCCTTCTTCTGAAGGGCGTCACGCCGGACTTGGAACCATCAGAGGTTCCAGACGGAGTCCCAAGACAGGGCTGGACTTAGAGCCCTCCGGGTCTTGCCCCTTTGGCGCCGGAGTCCGGGAGGTCGCCTTTGGCGGCGCCTCGAGACCACCTCCTCCTGGTTGGGCCCCTTTTGGGACTCCACCGCGGTGTCATCTGCATCACGAGGAGAGGAGGCGGTCGGAAGTGAAGTGCTATTCACATCCGACGTATCCAGGGAGCCGCTCGGCGAAGCGGCAAGCTCGTCCTTGGGCGGGCTACATGGTTATATTCGGCGTTAGAAGACACTATACAACAAATGAAAATCCATGAGTTATTCCGGAATCTGGACACTTACGATCTCGCCAGGGGCTTGGCCCTTGGTGGCCACTCCTCCTCGTCGTTGTCGACGTTGGTGGAGAAGTCCGGAGGAAGGGTCCTTCCTTTCTTGGACCCTCCGGCCTCCCCGGGCCGGGCGGCCTTCCTTTTCTTCTCTTCTTCACCGGGGAGAGGCTTCTTTCCTCCTCCTCGTTCTCGGGAGAGGATTCGCTTGAGAATCGACAACACTGGCGCCGGAGCTCCTTCGAAGTTGCGAGAACCAGCAGCCCCTCAAGCGGGCGTCTGGCCGGGTCTTCGGCAAGGGAACCGGACGATTAATCTGTCCGGACGCCTTTCAAATTACCCTGTCAAAGGTTGGGAGTTTAGATCCCGCATAGAGTCAAACTATGAAAAAGAGTCCGTAAAGGGCAAAATAACTTACCTCGCTGGCTTGACGCCGCGAGCGGAATCTCGATCTTCGGTAGCGGATGCGGGAGCTTCGGCGCCCTTGAACAAAGACCTTCCGAGCATCTTCAGACGTAGTGTCGAAGAGCCGCTCAAGGTCCGTGTTGTGCCGGATCAAACTCCCACAAATCGAAGGCCCGTTCATGGCATGGGAGAATCCGGCGGATGAGCATAACCTGACTACGTTGACGAGCTTGAGCTTCTTGTCCACTGTGTTTTGGACACAGTGTTTGGAGTCCGTCAGCTCTTCCGAATCACCCCACGCCAGCCCGCCTCTTTCCATGATGTGAGCCGTGGGGGAGCCAGATCTGAATTCGGGGCCGCTGCCCATTTGGAGTCGCTACAAGGGCGGTGATGTAGAACCACCCTGATTGCCACCCCTTTATGGTCTCCACGAAGGAGCCCTCAAGCCATGTAACGTTGGGCATCTCGCCGCCATGGCGCCTCAAGACTCCGCTGTCGGCCGCCCACTATCTTCGCTTGACGCTAAAGGTCTTCAACCATAAACCGAAGTGGGGCTGGATGCAAAGGAAGGTTTCGCACGACGCATTTATAAACGCCGAGATATTGAGGATGAAGTTTGGGGCCAGATCGTGGGAAATCCAGGCCGTAGTAGAACATGAGCCCCCGGACAAATGGGTGAAGTGGAAAACCTAGTCCGCGGAGGAAGTGGGTGAGGAACACCACCCTCTCATGGGGCCTAGGGGTGGGGATGAGCTGCCCCTTGTTGGGGAGCCGACACGCGATGTCGCCGGACAAGTATCCGGCTTCCCGCAGCCTTTCGATGTGCCCCTCCGTGACGGAGGAGGCCATCCACTTGCCTCCCGCTCCGGACATGGCTGGAGTAGGTTGAGGAGGGATGTGCGGACTTGGGCGCTGGAGCTCGAGTGCGCGGAAATGGATGAGCAAAGGAGTAAGAAGGCGTAGGTGAAAAGGTGGATCCTTATCCCCTTATATGGACGGACGAAGCTATGCGTCCCCCACCAGCCTGGAAACTCGCTTATCTTCCAAGCGCCATAATCAATGGCGCGGTTGGGTTACCCACATCCGTATTGATGAGAATCCGGAATAAGGGGGACCACGATCTCGCTTTGACAAGACGTGCCAAGGAAACCGCCTCGCTAAACGCTACCGAGGTGGTACAAAGAAAATGATTGAACGAAGACTTGGCCGTATGCGATGGCACGCTACGGAATACGCCACAGATTGATTTTGTGTAAATATTATTCTCTACGGTGTTATGTGGAAATTGTTTTGCGAGCCCTTGTGTTCAAAAATCTTCTATGAAGTATTCGGAGGAGGAACCCGCCTTGCAATGTCGAAGACAATATGGGCGCCGGACTCGTCGTCATTGAAGCCTGGTTCAGGGGCTACTGAGGGAGTCCTGGACTAGGGGGTGTCCGGATAGCCGAACTATCATCTTTGGCCGGAGTCCTGGACTATGAAGATACAAGATTGAAGACACCGTCCCGTGTCCGGATGGGACTTTCCTTGGCGTGGAAGGCAAGCTTGGCAATACGGATATGTAGATCTCCTACCATTGTAACCGACTGTGTAACCCTAAACCTATCCGTGTCTATATAAACCGGAGGGTTTTAGTCCCAGAGGACGAACAACAATCATACCATAGGCTAGCTTCTAGGGTTTAGCCTCTCTCGATCTCGTGGTAGATCTACTCGCATTACTACCCATATCATCAATATTAATCAAGCGTGAGTAGGGTTTTACCTCCACCGAGAGGGCCCGAACTGGGAAAAACATCGTGTCCCTTGTCTCCTGTTACCATCCGCCTCGACGCACAGTTCGGGACCCCCTACCCGAGATCCGCCGGTTTTGACACCGACAGTCCACGATAGATCCGTCGTGGGTCAGAGCCCAACATGTCCACCTTGATGCATCGCCACCTGACCTATAATTTTTTTATTGTTTCATGCTATTATATTATCAATCTTGTATGCTTTATATGCAGTTTTATATCATTTTTAGGAACTAACCTATTAACCTAGTGCCCAGTGCAAGTTCCTATTTTTACCTATTTTATTGTTTCACAGAAAAACAGTACCAAATAAAATCCAAACGTGATGAAACTTTATGGTGATCTTTTCTGGACCAGAAGGGACCCTGGAAGCTTCGGGAGGAGGAGGCCACAAGACATACAAGTGGGCGACAAGCTCACATGGCGTGCCCCTAGGGGGTGCCACCTGAGCTTGTGGGCCCCTCATAGCTCCGTTTGACCTAATTCCACTTGCATAAATTCCCTTAAATCCCAAAACCACCAGAGCGAGACCCCAAACAATTTTTCCGCCGCCGCAAGCCTAAATTCTTCCACGATCCCATCTGGAGGCCTTCGCCGGTACTCCGCTGGAGGGGGAATCGATCTTGGAGGGCTTCCACATCAACCTTGCCACACCTCCGATGATGTGTGAGTAGTTCACCGCAAACCTACGGGTCCATAATGGTTAGCTAGGTCTCTCTCTCTCTCCCCCCCTCTTTGATCTTCAATACAATGTTCTCCTTAGAGTACTATTCGATGTAATCTTGATCCGACGAATTGTGGGTTTATGATCAGATTATTCACTGAAACTAATTGAGTCTTTTTCTGAACTTTATTATGTGTGATTTTTATAGCTATGCACTGCTTTCGATCTATGCGTTTTCTTTGGCGAAGTTGATGATTAGATCTTTAGTGGAAGTGGTGCATAGTAGTAGGTTCAATCTTGTGGTGTCCTCACCTCGTGACAGAAGGGGTAGCGAGGCACTTATTTATATTGTTGTTACTAAGGGTAAAATGACGGGGTTCTGCTACTTCTTGAGCTTGCGTTGATTTTTCCCTTGAAGAGGAAAGGGTTATGCAACAAAGTAGAGATAAGTATTTCCCTCAGTTTGAGAACCAAGGTATCAATCCAGTAGGAGACAACACACAACACCGAATACCTGCACAAACAATCAAACAAACTTGCACCCAACGCGATAAAGTGGTTATCAATCCCTTCATGGTTACTTGCAAAAGTGAGATCTGATAGAGATAGATAAACGATAAAGTAAATAATTTTGGTATTTTTGGTTTATAGACCGGAAAGTAAAAGATTGCAAAAAGAGTAGATCAGAAACTAATATTGTAGATCGGAAACTTATATAATGGAAAATAGACCGGGGGCCGTAGGTTTCACTAGAGGCTTCTCTCAAGATGGAAAATAATACGGTGGGTGAACAAATTACTGCCGAGCAATTGATAGAAAAGCGCAAAGTTATGACGATATCCATGGCAATGATCATGAATATAGGCATCACGTCCATGTCAAGTAGATCGAAACGATTCTGCATCTGCTACTATTACTCTACACATCGACCGCTATCCAGCATGCATCTAGAGTATTAAGTTCATAAAGAACAGAGTAATGCATTAAGCAAGATGACATGATGTAGGGGAATTAACTCAAGCAATATGATAAAAACCCCATCTTTTTATCCTTGATGGCAACAATACAATACATGCCTTGCTGCCCCTCATCACACCGGGAAAGCACACCACAAGATTGAACCCAAAGCTAAGCACTTCTCCCATTGCAAGAAAAACCAATCTAGTTGGCCAAACCAAACCGATAGTTCGAAGAGAATTACAAAGATATCAAATAATGCATAAAATAATTCAGAGAAGATTCAATTAATATTCATAGATAATCTGACCATAAATCCACAATTCATCAGATCTCGGCAAACACACCGCAAAAAAGTATTACATCGAATAGATCTCCAAGAAAATCAAGGAGAACATGGTATTGAGAATCAAAGAGAGAGAAGAAGCCATCTAGCTACTAGCTATGGACCCGTAGGTCTGTGGTAAACTACCCACGCTTCATCGGAAGGGCAATGGAGTTGATGTAGAAGCCCTCCGTGATCGAATCCCCCTCCTGCAGGGTGCTGGAAAAGGTCCCTAGATGGGATCTCACGGGCACAGAAGGTTGGGGCGATGGAAAGGTGTTTTTCGTGGATGCCTCTAGTGGTTTGGGGATATATGGGAATATATAGGCGAAAGAATTAGGTCGGAGGTGCACGAGGGGCCCACAAGGGTGGGGGGCGCGCCCTCCGTCCTTGTGGCCGCCTCGTGGCTCCTCCAACTTCATCTCCAAGTCTCCTGGTTGTCTTCTGGTCCTAGAAAAATCATCGCAAAGGTTTTATTCCATTTGGTATTACTTTTGTGCGGAACTAAAAAATAGGGAAAAAAGGAACTGGCACTGGGCTCTAGGTTAATAGGTTAGTCCCAAAAATAATATGAAATAGCATATTAATGTATATAAAACATCCAAAACAGATAATATAATAGCATGGAAAAATAAAAAATTATAGATACATTGAAGACGTATCAAGCATCCCCAAGCTTAATTCGTGCTCGTCCTCGAGTAGGTAAATGATAAAAACAGAATTTTTGATGTGGAATGCTACCTAACATATTTATCCATGTAATTTCTTTATTGTGGCATGAATGTTCAGATCCCTAAGATTCAAAACAAAGGTTCAATATTGACATAAAAACAATAATACTTCAAGCATACTAACAAGGCAATTATGTCTTCTCAAAATAACATTGCCAAAGAAAATCATATAGTCTGGCTATGCTCCATCTTCATCACACAAAATATTCAAATCATGCGCAACCCCGATGACAAGCCAAGCAATTGTTTCATACTTTTGATGTTCTCAAACTTTTTCAACTTTCACGCAATACATGAGCGTGAGCCATGGACATAGCACTATAGGTGGAATAGAAGGTGGTTGTGGAGAAGACAAAAAGAAGGAGATAGCTTCACATCAACTAGGCGTATCAATGGACTATGGAGATGCCCATCAATAGATATCAATGTGAGTGAGTATGGATTGCCATGCAACGGATGCACTAGAGCTATAAGTGTATGAAAGCTCAAAAAGAAACTAAGTGGGTGTGCATCCAACTCGCCTGCTCACGAAGACCTAGAGCAATTTGAGGAAGCCCATCATTGGAATATACAAGCCAAGTTCTATAATGAATAATTCCCATTAGTATATGAAAGTGATAACATAGGAGACTCTCTATCATGAAGATCATGATCCTACTTTGGAGCACAAGTGTGGTAAAAGGATAGTAACATTGCCCTTCTCTCTTTTCTCTCATTTATTTATTTATTTAGGTCTTCTCTCATTTTTGGCCTCTTTTTTTTCGTCCTGAGTCTCATCCCGACTTGTGGGGGAAACATAGTCTCCATCATCCTTTCCTCACATGGGACAATGCTCTAATAATGAAGATCATCACACTTTTATTTACTTACAACTCAAGAATTACAACTCGACACTGAGAATAAAATATGACTCTATGTGAATGCCTCCGGTGGTGTACCGGGATGTGCAATGAATCAAGAGCGACATGTATGAAAGAATTATGAACGGTGGCTTTGCCACAAATACGATGTCAACTACATGATCATGCATAGCAATATGACAATGATGAAGCGTGTCATAATAAACGGAACGGTGGAAAGTTGCATGGCAATATATCTCGGAATGGCTATGGAAATGCCATAATAGGTAGGTATGGTGGCTGTTTTGAGGAAGGTATATGGTGGGTTTATGGTACCAGCGAAAGTTGCACGACACTAGAGAGGCTAGCAATGGTCAAAGGGTGAGAGTACATATAATCCATGGACTCAACATTAGTCATGAAGAACTCACATACTTATTGCAAAAATCTATTAGTTATCGTAATGAAGTACTACACGCGTGCTCCTAGGGGGATAGATTGGTAGGAAAAGACCATCGCTCGTCCCCGGCCGCCACTCATAAGGAAGACAATCAATAAATAAATCTTGCTCCGGCTTCATCACATAACGGTTCACCATACGTGCATGCTACGGGACTCACAAACCTTAACACAAGTATTTATCAAATTCACAATTACTCACTAGCATGACTCTAATATCACCATATTCATATCTCAAAATAATCACAAGGAATCAGACTTCTCATAGTATTCAATGCACTTTATATGAAAGTTTTTATTATATCCCTCTTGGATGCCTATTATATTAGGACTAAATTGATAACCAAAGCAAATTACCATGCTGTTTAAAGACTCTCAAAATAATGTAAGTGAAGCATGAGAGTTCATCAATTTCTATAAAATAAACCACCGCCGTGCTCTAAAAAGATATAAGTGAAGAACTAGAGCAAAATTGCCTAGCTCAAAAGATATAAGTGAAGCACATAGAGTATTCTAATAAATCATGAATCATGCGTGTCCCTCTCAAAAGGTGTGTAAAGCAAGGATGATTGTGGCAAACTAAAAAACAAAGACTCAAATCATACGAGACGCTCCAAGCAAAACACATATCATGTTGTGAATAAAAGTATAGCCTCAAGTAAAGTTACCGATAGATGAAGACGAAAGAGGGGATGCCTTCTGGGGCATCCCCGAGCTTTGGCTCTTGGTTGTCCTTGAATATTACCTTGGGGTGCCTTGGGCATCCCCAAGCTTAGGCTCTTGCCACTCCTTATTCCATAGTCCATCAAATCCTTACCCAAAACTTGAAAACTTCACAACACAAAACTCAATAGAAAATTTCATAAGCTCCGTTAGTATAAGAAAATAAATCATCACTTTTGTTACTATTGTAAACTCATTGTTTATTTATATTGGTGTAATATCTACTGTATTCCAACTTTTCGATGGTTCATACCCCCAGATACTGAAGGAAATATGCCCTAGAGGCAATAATAAAGTTGTTATTTATATTTCCTTATATCATGATAAATGTTTATTATTCATGCTAGAATTGTATTAACTGGAAACTTAGTACATGTGTGAATACATAGACAAACAGAGTGTCACTAGTATGCCTCTACTTGACTAGCTCGTTGAATCAAAGATGGTTAAGTTTCCTAGCCATAGACATGAGTTGTCATTTGATTAACGAGATCACATCATTAGAGAATGATGTGATTGACTTGACCCATTCCGTTAGCTTAGCACTTGATTGCTTAGTATATTGCTATTTCTTTCTTCATGACTTATACATTTTCCTATGACTATGAGATTATGCAACTCCCGTATACCGGAGGAACACTTTGTGTGCTACCAAACGTCACAACGTAACTGGGTGATTATAAAGGTGCTCTACAGGTGTCTCTGATGGTGTTTGTTGAGTTGGCATAGATCGAGATTAGGAATTGTCACCCCATGTATCGGAGAGGTAGCTCTGGGCCCTCTCGGTAATGCACTTCACTATAAGCCTTGCAAGCAATGTGACTAATGAGTTGATTGCGGGATGATGCATTACGGAACGAGTAAAGAGACTTGCCGGTAATGATATTAAACTAGGTATTGAGATACCGACGATCAAATCTCGGGAAAGTAACATACCGATGACAAAGGGAACAACGTATGTTGTTATGCGGTTTGACCGATAAAGATCTTCGTAGAATATGTGGGAGCTAATATGAACATCTAGGTTCCGCTATTGGTTATTGACGGAAATGTGTCTATGTCATGTCTACATAGTTCTCGAGCCCGTAGGGTCCGCATGCTTAACGTTCGGTGACGATTTGTATTTTGAGTTATGTGATTTGATGACCGAAGTTTGTTCGGAGTCCCGGATGAGATCGGGGACATGACGAGGAGTCTCGAAATTGTCAAGACGTAAAGATCGATATATTGGAAGGCTATATTCGGACATCAGAAAGGTTCCGAGTGATTCGGGTATTTTTCGGAGTACCGGAGAGTTACGGGAATTCGTATTGGGCCTTAATGGGCCATAAGGGAAAGGAGAGAAAGGCCTCGAGGGTGGCCGCACCCCTTCCCCATGGACTGGTCCGAATTGGACTAGGGAAAGGGGGCTCCCCCTTCCTTCCTTCTCCTTCTCCCTTCCCTTTTTCCTATTCCATGTGGGAGGTGGAATCCTACTAGGACTAGGGAGTCCTAGTAGGACTCCACACTTTGGGCGCGCCCTATGAGGGCGGCCCCCTCCTCCCTCCATCATTTATATACGTGGCCAGGGGGCACCCCATAGGTAACACAAGTTGATCATTGATCTCTTAGCCGTGTGCGGTGCCCCCTCCACCATAATCCACCTCGGTCATATCGTTGCAGTGCTTAGCCGAAGCCTTGCGCTGGTAGCTTCATCATCACCATCATCACGCCGTCGTGCTGACGAAGCTCTCCCTCGACACTCTGCTGGATCGTGAGTTCGTGGGACGTCACCAAGCTGAACGTGTGCAGATCGCGGAGGTGCCGTACTTTCGGTACTAGGATCGATCGATCGTGAAGACGTACGACTACATCAACCGCGTTGTCATAACACTTCCGCTTACGGTCTACGAGGGTACATGGACAACACTCTCCCCTCTCGTTGCTATGCATCACCATGATCTTGCGTGTGCGTAGGATTTTTTTGAAATTACTACGTTCCCCAACAGTGGCATCCGAGCCAGGTTTAGGCGTAGATGTTATATGCACGAGTAGAGCACAAGTGAGTTGTGGGCGATAATAGTCATACTGCTTACCAGCATGTCATACTTTGATTCGGCGGTATTGTTGGATGAAGTGGCCCGGACCGACATTACGCATACGCTTACGCAAGACTGGTTCTACCGACGTGCTTTGCACACAGATGGCTGGTGGGTGTCAGTTTCTCCAACTTTAGCTGAATCGAGTGTGACTATGCCCGGTCCTTGTTGAAGGTTAAAACAGCACATACTTGATGAAAAATCGTTGTGGTTTTTGATGCGTAGGTAAGAACCGTTCTTGCTCAGCCCATAGCAACCACGTAAAACTTGCAACAACAAAGTAGACGACGTCTAACTTGTTTTTGCAGGGCATGTTGTGATGTGATATGGTCAAGACGTGATGAGATATAAATTGTTGTATGAGATGATCATGTTTTGTTAAAGTTATCGACAATCGGCGGGGAGCCTTATGGTTGTCTCTTTATTGCATAAGATGCAAGTGCCATGTAATTGATTTACTTTATCGCCATGCGATAGCAATAGTTGCAAAAGCAATAGCTGGTGAGACGACCATGTGACAACACGTTGATAAAAGATCAAGATGATGGAGATCATGGTGTCATGCCGGTAACAATGGAGATCATGACAATACTTTGAAGATGGAGATCAAAAGCACAAGATGATGACGGCCATATCATGTCACATATTTTGATTGCATGTGATGTTTATCTTTTATACATCTTATTTTGCTTAGTTCGGCGGTAGCTTTATAAGATGACCCCTTACTAAAATTTCAAGGTATAAGAGTTCTCCTTGAGTATGCACCGTTGCGACAGTTCTTCGTGCGGAGACACCACGTGATGATCGGGTGTGAGATAAGCTCTACATTCACATACAACGGGTGCAAGCCAGTTTTGCACATGCAGAATACCCGGGTTAAACTTGACGAGCCTAGCATATGCAGATATGGCCTCAGAACACTGATACCGAAAGGTCGAGCGTGAATCATATAGTAGATATGTTCAACACAGTAATGTTCACCATTGAAAACTACTGGTACATACCCTCAGCCCCGAGGGTGAACTACTCCCTCGTCGTCATGGAGAGCACCGGGATGATGAAGATGGCCACAGTGAGGTTCCTCCCAGGGTCTTTAACAGGTCTGATTGGTTTTTGGTGGCTCTGGAGGTTTTGCGGCGGTGGAACTCCCGATCTATTTTTCGTTCTGGAAGTTTTAGGGTACGTGGAGTTATATAAGCGGAAGAAGCACGTCAGGGGAGCCACGAGGGCCCCACGAGGCAGGGGGGCGCGCCCTGGGGGGTGGGCGTGCCCCCCACCCTCGTGGCTTCCTCGACGTGGGGTGCAAGTCCATCCGGTAGCTTTCCTTCCAAAAATAACTTCTCCAGTTGATTTCATTCCGTTTTGACTCTGTTTGATATTCCTTTTCTTTGAAATACTGAAATAGGCAAAAAACAGCAAATCTGGATTGGGCCTCCGGTTAATAGGTTAATCCCAAAAGTAATATAAAAGTGGAAAATAAAGCCCAATATTGCCCAAAACAGTAGATAATATAGCATGGAGCAATAAAAAATTATAGATACGTTGGAGACGTATCAAGCATCCCCAAGCTTAATTCCTTTCGTCCTCTCGAGTAGGTAAATGATAAAAAATAATAATTTTTGATGTGGAATGCTACTTGGCATAATTTCATTGTAATTCTTCTTACTTGTGATATGAATATTCAGATCCGAAAGATTCAAGACAAAAGTTCATATTGACATAAAAATAATAATACTTCAAGCATACTAACCAAGCAATTATGTCTTCTCAAAATAACATGGCCAAAGAAAGTTCATCCCTACAAAATCATATAGTTTAGTCATGCTCCATTTTCACACACAAGAATGCTCTCATCATGCACACCCCGATGACAAGCCAAGCAATTTTTTCATACTCTAGTAATCTCAAACTTATAAACCTTCACGCAATACATGAGCGCTGAGCCATGGATATAGCACTATGGTGAATAGAATATGATGATGGGGGTTATGTGGAGAAGACAAAAGGAGAAAGTCTCACATCAACGAGGCTAATCAATGAGCTATGGAGATGCCCATCGATTGATGTTAATGCGAGGAGTAGGGATTGCCATGCAACAGATGCACTAGAGCTATAAATGTATGAAAGCTCAACAAAAGAAACTAAGTGGGTGTGCATCCAACTTGCTTGCTCACGAAGACCTAGGGCATTTGAGGAAGCCCATCATTGGAATATACAAGCCAAGTTCTATAATGAAAAATTCCCACTAGTATATGAAAGTGACAACATATGAAACTCTCTATATGAAAAACATGGTGCTACTTTGAAGCACAATATATGAGACTCGCTATATGAAGAACATGGTGCTACTTTGAAGCACAAGTGTGGAAAAAAAAGGATTGTAGCATTGTCCCTTTTTTTATTTTTTTTATTTTTTTATTTTTTGGGCCTTCTTTTCTTTTCTTTGGCCTTTTTTTTTGGGACAATGCTCTATTAAATGATGATCGTCACACTTCTATTTATTTACAACTCAATACTAGAACATAGTATGACTCTATATGAATGCCTCGTGATGTGCAGGATATGCAATGAATCAAGAGTGACATGTATGAAAGAATTATGAATGGTGGCTTTGCCACAAATACTATGTCCACTACATGATCATGCTAAGCAATATGATAATGATAAATGTGTCATGAAGAACAGAATGGTGGAAAGTTGCATGGCAATATATCTCGGAATGGCTATGGAAATGCCATAATAGGTAGGTATGGTGGCTGTTTTGAGGAAGATATAAGGAGGTTTATGTGTGACAGAGTGTATCGTATCACGGGGTTTGGATGCACCGGCGAAGTTTGCACCAACTCTCGAGGTGAGAAAGGGCAATGCACGGTACCGAAGAGGCTAGCAATGATGGAAGGTGAGAGTGCATATAATCCATGGACTCAACATTAGTCATAAAGAACTCACATACTTATTGCAAAAATCTACAAGCCATCAAAACCAAAGCACTACGTGCATGCTCCTAGGGGATAGATTGGTAGGAAAAGACCATCGCCGTCCCCGATCGCCACTCATAAGGAAGACAATCAAAGAACACCTCATGTTTCAAATTTGTTAAATAACATTTACCATACGTGCATGCTACGGGACTTGCAAACTTCAACACAAGCATTTCTCAAATTCACAACTATTCAACTAGCACGACTTTGATATTATTACCTCCATATCTCAAAACAATTATCAAGCATCAAACTTTTCTTAGTATTCAACACACTCATAAGAATTCTTACAAATCTTGTATGCTTAGCATATTAGGATTATTTAAGCAAATTACCATGCTATTTAAGACTCTCAAAATAATCTAAGTGAAGCATGATAGTTCATCTATTTCTTCAAAATAAAACTACCATCGTGCTCTAAAAGATATAAGTGAAGCACTAGAGCAAATGACAAACTACTCCGAAAGATATAGGTGAAGATCAATGAGTAGTTGTATAATTATACATCTATGTGAAGACTCTCTAACATTTAAGAATTTAAGATCTTGGTACTTTATTCAAACAGGAAGCAAAGCTAAATAAAATAAAATGACGCTCCAAGAAAAACACATATCATGTGGTGAATAAAAATATAGCTCCAAGTAAAGTTACCGATGAACGAAGACGAAAGAGGGGATGCCTTCCGGGGCGTCCCCAAGCTTAGACACTTGGTTATCCTTGAATATTACCTTTGGGTCCCTTGGGCATCCCCAAGCTTAGGCTCTTGCCACTCTTTATTCCATAGTCCATCGAATCTTTACCCAGAACTTGAAAACTTCACAACACAAAACTTAACAGAAAACTTGTGAGCTCCGTTAGCGAAAGAAAACAAAACACCACTTCAAGGTACTGTAATGAACTCATTCTTTATTTATATTGGTGTTAAACCTAATGTATTCCAATTCTCTATGGTTTATAAACTATTTTACTAGCCATAGATTTATTAAAATAAGCAAACAACACACGAAAAATAGAATCTGTCAAAAACAGAACAGTCTGTAGTAATCTGTAACTAATGCAAACTTCTGGAACTCCAAAAATTCTAAAATAAATTTCTGGACCTGAGTAATTTGACTAGTAATCATCTGCAAAATAATCAACTAAATAGCACTCTCCAGTAAAAGTTTTAGCTAATCTCGTGAGCGCTTAAAGTTTCTGTTTTTACAGCATGATCATAAAGACTTCACCCAAGTCTTCCCAAAGGTTCTACTTGGCACAAACACTAATTAAAACATAAAACCACATCTAAACAGAAACTTGATGGATTATTTATTACTAAACAGAACCAAAAAGTAACAAACTAAAATAAAATTGGGTAGCCTCCCAACAAGCGCTATCATTTAACGCCCCTAGCTAGGCATGATGATTTCAATGATGCTCACATAAAAGATAGGAATTGAAACATAAAGAGAGCATCATGAAGAATATGACTAGCACATTTAATTCTAACCCACTTCCTATGCATAGGAATTTTGTGAGCAAACAGCTTATGGGAACAATAATCCACTTGCATAGGAAGGTAAAACAAGCATAACTTCAAGATTTTAAGCACATAGAGAGGAAACTTGATATTATTGCATTATGTAGAAGCATATGATCCTCTCTCATAATAATTTTCAGTAGCATCATGAATGAATTCAAAAATATAACCAGCACCTAAAGCATTCTTTTCATGATCTACAAGCATAGAAATTTTATTACTCTCCACATAAGCAAAATTCTTCTCATGAATAATAGTGGGAGCAAACTCAACAAAATAACTATCATGTGATTGAAAATTAGGATCAAGATGACAAGTTTCATGGTTATCATTATTCTTTATAGCATACGTGTGATCACAATAATCATCATAGATAGGAGGCATGCTTTCATCATAGTAAATCTGCTCATCAAAGCTTGGGGACAAAAATATCATCTTCATCAAACATAGCTTCCCCAAGCTTGTGGCTTTGCATATCATTAGCATCATGGATATTCAAAGAATTCATACTAACAACATTGCAATCATGCTCATCATTCACATATTTTATGCCAAGCATTCTATGTAATTCTTCTTCTAGTACTTGAGCACAATTTTCCTTCCCATCATTTTCACGAAAGAATTAAAAAGATGAAGCATATGAGGCAAACTCAATTCCATTTTTTGTAGTTTTATTTTATAGACTAAACTAGTGATAAAACAAGAAACAAAAAGATTTGATTGCAAGATCTAAAGATATACCTTCAAGCACTCACCTCCCCGGCAAAGGCGCCAGAAAAGAGCTTAGTTGACGGGGTGTGAGTGGCCCTTACCTAGCCTCCCCGGCAATGGCGCTAGAAAAGAGTTTGATGTCTACTACGCCACCTTCTCCTTGTAGACGTTGTTTGGGCCTGCAAGTGCACAGGTTTGTAGGACAGTAGCAAATTTCCCTCAAGTGGATGACCTAAGGTTTATCAATCCGTAGGAGGCGTAGGATGAAGATGGTCTCTCTCAAGCAACCCCGCAACCAAATAACAAAGAGTCTCTTGTGTCCCCAACACACCCAATACAATGGTAAATTGTATAGGTGCACTAGTTCGGCGAAGAGATGGTGATACAAGTGCAATATGGATGGTAGATAAAGGTTTTTGTAATCTGAAAAATATAAAAACAGCAAGGTAGAAAGTGGTAAAAGTGAGCGTAAACAGTATTGCAATGATAGGAAACAAGGCCTAGGGTTAATACTTTCACTAGTGCAAGTTCTCTCAACAATAATAACATAGATAGATCATATAACAATCCCTCAAGATGCAACAAAGAGTCACTCCAAAGCCACTAATAGCGGAGAACAAAGAAGAGATTATGGTAGGGTACGAAACCACCTCAAAGTTATTCTTTCCAATCAATCCGTTGGGCTATTCCTATAAGTGTCACAAACAGCCCTAGAGTTCGTGACTAGAATAACACCTTAAGACACAAATCAACCAAAACCCTAATGTCACCTAGATACTCCAATGTCACCTCAAGTATCCGTGGGCATGATTATACGATATGCATCACACAATCTCAATTCATCTATTCAAACCAACACATAGAACCTCAAAGAGTGCCCCAAAGTTTCTACCGGAGAATCATGACGAAAATGTGTGCCAACCCCTATGCATAGGTTCATGGGCGGAACCCGCAAGTTGATCACCAAAACATACATCAAGTGAATCACGTGATATCCCATTGTCACCACAGATACGCACGGTAAGACATACATCAAGAGTTCTCAAATCTTTAAAGACTCAATCCGATAAGATTACTTCAAGAGTAAAACTCTATTCATTACAAGAGAGTAGAGGGAAGAAGAAACAAAAGATCAAACTATAATAGCAAAGCTCGCGATACATCAAGATCGTGCCAAATCAAGAACACGAGAGAGAGAGAGAGAGAGAGAGAGAGAGAGAGAGATCAAACACATAGCTATTGGTACATACCCTCAGCCCCGAGGGTGAACTACTCCCTCCTCGTCATGGAGAGCGCCGGATGATGAAGATGGCCACAGGTGAGGTTCCCCCCCTTCTGAAGTCTTAACAGGGTCTCGATTGGTTTTGGTGGCTCTGGAGGTTTTTGCGGCGGAACTCCCGATCTGCTTTTCCGCTCGGAAGTTTTAGGGTACGATGGAGTTATATAGGCGGAAGAAGCACGTCAGTGGGAGCCACGAGGGCCCCACGAGGTGGGGCGCGCCCACCCTCGTGGCTTCCTCGTTCCTTCCTTGACGTGGCGCCCAAGTCCGTCCGTAGCTTTCCTTCCAAAAATAACTTCTCCAGCTTGATTTCGCCTGCTTTTGACTCGCTTTGATATTCCTTTTCTTGAAAATCGAAATAGGCAAAAAACCGCAAATCTGGGTTGGGCCTCCGGTTAATAGGTTAGTCCCAAAAGTAATATAAAAGTGGAAAATAAATCCCAATATTGCCCAAAACAGTAGATAATATAGCATGGAGCAATAAAAAATTATAGATACGTTGGAGACGTATCATTCCCTTTGTCATCGGTATGTTACTTGCCCGAGATTCGATCGTCGGTATCTCAATACCTAGTTCAATCTCGTTCTGCAAGAAGTCTAGATTACTAGATACGTAATACATCATCCATAACTAACTCATTAGTTGCAATGTTTGCAAGGCTTAAGTGATGTGCATTACCGAGTGGGCCCCGAGATACCTTTCTGACAATCGGAGTGACAAATCCTAATCTCGAAATATGCCAACCCAACAAGTACCTTGGGAGACACCTGTAGAGCACCTTTATAATCACCCAGTTACGTTGTGACGTTTGGTAGCACACAAAGTGTTCCTCCGTAAACGGAGTTGCATAATCTCATAGTCATAGGAACATGTATAAGTCATGAAGAAAGCAATAGCGTAATACTAAACGATCGTGTGCTAAGCTAACGGAATGGGTTTGTCAATCACATCATTCTCCTAATGATGTGATCCCGTTAATCAAATGACAACTCATGTCTATGGCTAGGAAACATAACCATCTTTGATCAACGAGCCAGTCAAGTAGAGGCATACTAGTGACACTCTGTTTGTCTATGTATTCACACAAGTATTATGTTTCCGGTTAATACAATTCTAGCATGAATAATAAACATGTAACATCCCAAATTTTCAATTTGGAATGTTATACATAGATCATCATTGCATATCATATTTTATTGCATTTTGGCTTGATCCTAGAAATTTCACGCAACTCAAGGACCCACAGAGAGAGTAGGGGATTTCGTTATTTTCATATTTGAGGTTTCTCAAATTTTGAAAATAGGGTCATTTGATTTTATTTATTTTATCTTCAACTATTCCAATTATAAAATAAGAGAGAGGGAATAAAATGACTTTCCCAAAATAAAGGAATATTGAGGATTTAATAAAAAAATGATATAAGTTTTATTTCGGAGTTTTATTGCTATTTTATTTGAATTTAGGAAAAATGTGCGTTTTTCACAATTGCATTTAGGCCCCAAATAAATGTTCACCTTGTCCGGCTTGATTTTAGAAGTTGGGGAAAATTTATTTCGGGATTTTTGGAGTCCGTTTAGTATTTCTTTTGTTTGTTTTTCTGCGCGAAATTATTTAAAAAAACGCGCAACCGACCTAACCGGGCCGTGTCCGCCTGGGACACTGACCCGGCCGGGCCTTTAAAGCCCGAGGCGCCCGAGCCGCCCCAGCCCAGCCGCCGCCGCCAAACCCTAGCCCCGCCCCGCCTCGATCCGCGCGCCGCGCCGCCATGGTTGCCGCCACGCCACTCTCGCCAAGACCTCGGCGCCGCGCCCGCCCGCCGCCGCCTGGCCCGTGCCCGCCTCGGAGCCGCCCGCCTCGCGGACCGATGTAGTCGCCGGATTTCGCCCGCCGCCACCGGGTTTTCTAGAAACCGCCTTTTCTTTAAAAACCGCGGTTTTTTAATTAGATCGGTTTTTTTTGGTTTAGTTTATTTAGCGGACTTTCGTCCGTATGTTCGTTTTAACAAACGGTTTTCATCGTTTAGCCGCATAAATAACGCTCGCTCATTAGCTCGTTTCGCTGCTTTTTCTTTTCTCGGATTTTCCGCGATTATTTCTGATCGTGATTTCTGATCCGATCTTCGTTTTAGTATAACTTTCCGCTCGTTTGTCAGAATCTGGAGATTCAAGCGCCTAGAGTTTCGTCTTGAAACCCTCTTTCCGTTTAGCCAACTCAAGCACGTTTTTGCTTCTGTAAAATTTGACTTAGATTCAGATTAGTAAACGAAGCTTGTTCCTTTCGCCGTTTGAGTTTTGTTGCTTCGTTTGATTTGATTCATTTTGCAAACCGGAGTTCTTAAGTTGAACTTTCTGGTTAGTTCTCTTATTTGAGTTTTACCTATGCATTAGATGAGTACTTATTGTATGTTTGCTTCTTTGCGATAGAGTACCCGGAGTGTGCTGCTTGCTACTTCGAATCTCTAGGTTTCACGGATCATCAGCACGGCAAGTAACACTTTGATCATATCCCTTTCATACCCAGTTTTTATGCATTAGACCAATCTTCAAACATTGCATGATTAGGATCTAATTAAATTGTGGGTTTTGGGAAAGTAGATGAGGTAGTACCTATTACCTGTTTTATTATCAAACCCTTGGGAGTTACGTCTACGTTTGCTTATATTGCCATGTTATGCTAGTAGACGCGTGGATTAGGTGAGTGTATCCATGATGATGTGAGATTGTTAATTAATGGTTTATTTAAGGTGGCAACTTTAATACACATCCGGGTGGATTGAGGCACTGTGTATTCCAAAATGATTGCCTTCTTTTCTTTATGGACCGCCACCCAGGCTCAAAGGGATCATGAGATTATTCATGCTAGAAACTTCCGTGTGCAGCCACAAGCTATTATGGGCTCTAGCATAGTTGATTAAGTCGTGCGAACTCTTACAGTGGTAGACTAGCAGATGTAGGGGAAAGTAGGTGTAACGGTCTACCCGTTGTAAGGTGCTAGCGCTCGAAAGACTATGTCTCGGCCATCCGCTTCTCAAACACCACGTGAAAAGTAGGATTCCAACGGAGGAGATTGAGTCTTGTGGGGAAAAGTGCGCAAACCTCTGCAGAGTGTATAAACTAATCATGGTTAGCCGTGTCCCCGGTTATGGACATCTTGAGTATCTAGTAATTGGATTATCATGTGAATCTCATCATGCTACTTTAATTAATTTTGTTGGGTTTTAATGATGATGCTTAATTGGGATTGAGAATGCTGTCAACCATTCTCAATGTTTAACAACCACCATGATAGTTAAATAAAATTTATTCCTTTGCAGTAGGGAAAAATTGGCTTTACGCAAAACTGTAACCATAGAGCTTTCCACCAGCCATATATGCATGTAGGATAGCCTACTTCTGTTCATTACTCTCTACGTGTTACATTGCCAGCATATTCCATGTGCTGTCCCGTTTTCGGGTTGCAACGTTCATGTTGCAGACTTTTCAGACGACGAGTAAGGTGCCTTTAGGTCGTGGTTCTATACTCAGTGATGTCGTTGGAGTTGATGGACTCGCTTATCTTCCAAGCCTTCCGCTGTTATCGTTATTAGATGGCCTTAAGCCATATTTATTGTAATAAGTTCTCTTTTGAGACTTTTCGATGTAATAAGTGTGTGATTGCTACTCTGTTATAAATCCTTCAAGTACTGTGCGTGTCAAGATTATCGATCCGTGGATGACACCGATGCACGAGAGATCGACTGCTTTGAGGTCTGGTCGCTACAAGATGGTATCGAGAGCACACGATCGTAGGAGACGACCACTAAGCTAAAGCCCTAGATCACTACTCACTCTTCTTATTTCTGACTCCTCATCTTTTCTACTCTTTTAGGATGGCGGATGCAAGGAACAAGTTCACACAACCGGATGAAGATGCCCTTTGGACGCCACTTGAAGGAAGTCACTAGATACCTGAACATCGAAGTACCAAGCTTCACCGGGACCTACAACGCCACTTTACCTGAAGAGGAGCACTGGATGATTCAAGTTCAAGTTCCAGGAAGGACATTCACGCCAGTCACTGAGCCCATAGAGTTTTCCTTTTATGCACCAACCTGGAGTCTAGGAAAGAGTATGGCAGCCCACATCACCATGGGATGCATTGGAGAAGTTTACCACAATGATCTCAAGGACACTATCTACCAGATTTGTGGGCGCCGAGATGAGCAATGGGAGATGATCAGCACCAGGAAGGATAGATCAATCGCAGCTTTTATCCAGGAGTTAAACCAGCACATTCGACGCCAGAAAATCAGATGTGCGCAGCATGCTAGATCTGCAGAAGGCCTTGACCAAGATCACGGAGTGGCGGAAGAACTCAAAGCTACACGCGAAGATTATATGGAGGAAATCGAAATATTAGTGGAGAAGAATGACGACCTAACCAGGAAGCTAGGAGCTTTCATGGGAGACCCCGCGCCAGGAGGAGAAGATGACGATTCCACTTGCCCGAATAACTATATCATCATCGACGACACCGACTCGGACCCAGACGACAGCGATGATGACTATGTTGATGAAGCTGGAGCGGATATCATGGAGTCTTCATCGGAGCAGTTTTTCTAGTCAACCACCATAACAGTAGTAGTATTCCCCCATGTATCTATAATAGTCCGAGCACTTTCATAACGATAGTTAGGCCGTTGTATGCCCTTGTTAAATTGATTGAAGTGATATTGATTGAATTTGTCTCATGTGTATATGGGTAGTGTTTTCTCTCTAGACCTCATTCTATTCTATATTCTCATCTTTTCTAAACCCATCAGATGCCTCCAAGACGCCAATGGATTTGTTTTCTCACCGGAGATCAATCAGTTGATTCAAGAAGAGAATGTCTTGATGCAAGCACTAGTACGTAACCAAGGCAACAACAACAACAACAACCCACCACCACCACTGTTGACCATTTGACCTGCTTGAGGCTGAATCTACCGGTGTTTTACAAAGAGCACCGAGCCGATTGTTGCAGATGATTGGCTCCGCAAGGTTGGAAGGAGCTGGCCACTGCAGGATGCACAGATGCGAAAAGAGTGCGTTTTGCCGCACATCGCCTTGATGGACCCAGCATCATGGTGGGAGAATTACACAGCCCACACACCCTATTGACACCGTCACATGGGACCAGTTTCAACAAGCTTTCAGATCGCCATGTTTCAGGAGCTATGGCCATGAAGAAGTGTGAGTTTCGCAACTTACGCCAAGGAGGACGCACTGTAGGCCAGTATGTGGAGGACTTTAGTAAGTTAGCACGTTATGCCCCAGATGACGTTGCTACAGATGCAGCTAAGCAGGAGAAGTTTCTGGAAGGACTGAATGATGAGCTGAGCATGAAGTTGATGGTAGCAACTTTCAAAAACAACTAGGAGTTTGTAGATCATGCTCTTATGATTGAAGGGAAGCAACAGCAGATTGAAAACCGCAAGAGGAAGTATGGACAAGGGAAGAACAATTCTGGAGCTCAGCAGAAGCCACGTTTTACTCCGAAACCGGGAGGACAATTTCAGCATACCGATGGAGGAGGGAATTCGCATAATCATAATGGCTCCAAAAATGGTAACGGGAATGGAGGAAGTAACGGCCAGAACCGTACCAACCCGTCAACCCCAGCCAAGAGAGACCTGAGCCAAGTTACTTGCTTTAAGTGTCAGAAGACGGGACATTATGCCAATGAATGTCCCGAAGCCCGTAATGAAAATGGCAATGGAAGCTCGGGAAGAAGCCGAACCCTTTCAACAGGGGATGTGTGAACCACGTTAACGTGGAGGAGGTTGATGCCCAGCCGATGCGTGAATAGGTAAGTGTTTGGTTAAGTCATTTCATCGCAATCGTTCTTTTGATCTTTGGTGCATCGCATTCATACATATCAAGGGGATTTGTGGATAAGTATAAAATGCCCACCAAGGTTCTTAGAACACCTATGTTAGTAAGCTCACCAGGAGCGGAGTATATGGCCAGCCGAGGATGTTTTCAAGTGCCATTGAGTATAGGTAGGCATGTTTTTACCTCAGATTTAATCATTCTGGAATCGCAAGGTTTGGATGTGATTCTGGGTATGGATTGGCTATCGATGTATGGAGGAAACATCGATTGCGCCAGTAAGTCGCTTTTGCTTACCACCCCAGAAGGAAGAAGGATCAAGTATGTGTCATGACATGAGCCGAAGAGGACACAAGTAAATTCCTTATCAGGAGTTGTGCAGGAGGAAGTACCCGGTGGTGAAGGATTACCCCGACGTGTTTCTAGAGGAGTTGCTGTGCATGCCAACGGATAGAGACATTGAGTTTTTGATTGAGCTTTTGCCGTGCACAAGGCCGATATCTAAGAGACCGTCACGGATGCCCGCACAAGATTTGGAGGAAATTAAGAAGCAGATTAAGGAGTTCTTGGATAAAGGTTTTATTCGCCCAAGTTCTTCACCTTGGGGATCGCCAAGATTTAGTGGAGAAGAAGGATGGATCATTGAGAATGGTTGTTGATTATCGAGGATTGAATGAAGTAACTATCAAGAATAAGTACCGCTGTCGATGATCAACGACTTGTTTGACCAATTGCAAGGAGCTAAGGTATTTTCCAAGATCGATTTGCGATCGTGATACCATCGATTGAAGATTCGAGAGTCGGATATACCTAAGACGGCTTTTACCACTGTGCACGGGCTGTAATGAGTATACCGTTATGTCATTTGGTCTGACTAACGCACCTGCCTATTTCATGAACATGATGAACAAGGTGTTTATGGAGTTTCTGGATAAGTTCATCGTGGTGTTCATTGACGATATTTTTGTCTACTCGAAGAATGAAGAGGAGCATCAGGAGCATTTGCGTTTAGTACTTAAAAAGCTCAGAGAACATTAGTTATATGCCAAGTTCAGCAAATGTGAGTTTTGGCTGAAGGAAGTTGGATTTCTCGGACATGTTATATCCGGAGAAGGAATAGCAGTGGATCCCACCAAAGTTGTCACCGTGACAAACTAGGAAGCACCAACGACAGTTGGAGAGATCCGGAGTTTTCTTGGACTGGCAGGATACTACCAAAGATTCATTGAGAATTTCTCGATGATTGCGAAGCCTATGACGGAGTTGTTGAAGAAGGACACTAAGTTCAATTGGACCGAGGAATGTGAGGCCAGTTTCAAGAGTTGAAGAAACGCTTTGGTTTCATCGCCTGTGTTGATTCTCGCCAGATCGGTGCAAGGATTATGAGGTGTATTGCGACGCTTCACATCGAGGACTTGGAGCGGTGCTTATGCAGGAGGGAAGAGTTGTTTCAGATGCTTCACGACAGCTTAAGCCCCATGAGTTAAATTATGCTACACACGATTTGGAGTTAGCAGCCGTAGTGCATGCATTGAAGACTTGGAGACATTTTCTCATTGGAAACCATTGTGAGGTGTACACAGATCACAAGAGTTTGAAGTACATTTTCACGCAGAAGGAGTTGAATCTCAGGCAAAGGAGATGGTTGCAGCTCATCAAGGATTATGACATGAGATTGCATTATCACCCCGGAAAGGCTAACGTAGTAGCAAATGCGTTGAGCCGCAAGAGCCATGTCAACACACTCATGACCAGAGATTTACCCAAGGAGTTAGCCAAGGATCTTCACGAGCTATGTTTGGAAATAGTTCCGAGAGGCTATGTAGCAGCATTGGAGATTCAGTCTACTTTGATGGATAAGATTAGAGAAGCTCAGAAAGCTGACATGGAGATTGCCTCTATTAAGGAGAAAATGAGCAAGGGAAAAGCTAAAGGATTTCATGAGGATGAACACGATACCCTATGGTTTGAGGACCGCGTTTATGTGCCTAATGATCCAGAGATCAGGAAGTCGATTCTCAAGAAGAGGCCCATGACTCACCATACCGATTCACCCAGGAAATACCAAGATGTATTCGGATTTGAAATATACTTTCTGGTGGACCGGAATGAAGAAGGATATTGCTGAGTATGTAGCAGTTTGTGATGTATGTCAGAGAGTGAAGGCAGAGCATCAGAAGCCAGCCGGATTGTTACAGCCATTGTCGATCCCCGAATGGAAGTGGGATAAGTTACGCATGGACTTTATCACGGGATTGCCCAGACTCGCTCAAAGCTATGACTCGATTTGGGTTGTAGTCGATCGTTTGACAAAGGTAGCTCATTTCATCCCAGTGAAGACTACTTACAACAGTGCTAAGTTGGATAAGATATACATGACCAGGATCGTATGTCTGCATGGAGTTCCGAGGAGCATTGTATCAGATAGAGGAACCCAGTTTACCTCAAAGTTCTGGAATCAGTTGCACGAAACTTTGGGAACCAGACTAGAGTTCAAGATCTGACTTTTCATTCAGAGATGGATGGATGCAGGAGAGAGTCAATCAGATTTTGGAGGATATGTCATGAGCTTGTGCGCTTAGATTATGGATCTAGTTGGGACGACAATTTGCCGTATGCAGAGTTCTCTTACAACAACAGTTATCAATCCAGCTTTGAAGATGGCCCTTTCAAGCCTTGTACGGAAGGAGGTGCGTAACCCCATTGTTGTGGGATGAGGTTGGAGACCGCCATTGTTTGGACCAGATTTGATTAAGGAGTGCGAACAGAAGGTGAAGTTGATTCATGATAGGCTCAAGGTAGCCCAATCCAAAGTGTAAGAGCTATGCGGATTCTAAACGCAAGGAGACAGCTTCTGAAGTCGACATGTAGTTTATCTTCGTGTATCCCCGCTCGAGGAGTTAAGCGCTTTGGAGTTAAGGGAAAATTAGCGCCACGCTTTGTGGGACCATACAAAGTTTTGGAGCGTATGGGAGAAGTTGCTTACAAGTTTGAGTTGCTCAAGGATTGTCGAGTTCACGATGTGTTCCACGCTTCCCAGCTTGAAAAAGTGCCACGCAGAGATGGCTGATATACCGCTAAGAGATACAAAGGTTACCGGAAGCAATTCATTGGATAGTGATTTGACCTACGAGGAGAAACCGGTCAAGATTCTCGAAAATGCCAAATGAGTCACCCGCAAAGAAGGTTATCGTGTTTTGTAAAGTTTAATGGAGCCACCACACCAAGGATGAAGCCACCGGGAGCGAGAGGAAGATCTGTCAAGGACCACCTCACCTATTTTCTAGTTAACCCGAATCTCGAGGGCTAGATTCATCTTAAGGGGTAGGTTTGTAACATCCCAAAATTTCAATTTGGAATGTTATACATAGATCATCATTGCATATCATATTTTATTGCATTTTGGCTTGATCCTAGAAATTTCACGCTACTCAAGGGCCCTCGGAGAGAGTTGGGGATTTAGTTATTTTCATATTTGAGTTTTCTCAAATTTTGAAAATAGGGTCATTTGATTTTACTTATTTTATTTTCAATTATTACAATATAAAATAAGAGAGAGGGAATAAAATGACTTTCCCAAAATAAAGGAATATTGAGGATTTAATAAAAAATCAAATAAGTTTTATTTCGGAGTTTTATTGCTATTTTATTTGAATTTAGGAAAAATGTGCGTTTTTCGAAATTGCATTTAGGCCCCAAATAAATGTTCACCTTGTCCGGCTTGATTTTAAAGTCGGAGAAAATTTATTTCGGGATTTTTGGAGTCCGTTTAGTATTTCTTTTGTTTGTTTTTCTGGGCGAAATTATTTAAAAAACGCAAGAATCGACCTAATCGGGCCGTGGTCACTTTGGGACATCGATCCGCCGGGCCTTTAAAGCCCTAGGCGCCCGAGCCGCCCTAGCCCAGCCGCCGCCGCCAAACCCTAGCCTCGCCCACCTCGATCCAAGGCTGCGCGCCGCCATCGATTGCCGCCGTCCCGCCGTCGCCCCGCCTGGCCGGAGCCGCCCCTCCTCGCCGGACCCCGCCGAGGTAGTCGCCGGACTCGCCGCCGCCGCCGGCGGTTTTCTCTAGAAAACCGCCCGGTTTTCTTTAAAAACCGCGGTTGTTTTTTTATTAGATCGGTTATTTTTTTTGGTTTAGTTTATTTAGCGGACGTTCGTCCGTACGTTCGTTTTAACGAACGGTTTTCGCTGCTTAGCTGCGCATACGTAACATTCGCTCGTTAGCTCGTTTCGCTGCTTTTCTTTTCTCGGATTTTCCGCGATTATTTCGATCGCGATTTACGATCCGATCTTCGCTTTAGTATAACTTTCCATTGCTTGTCGGAATCAGGCGATCAACCGCCTAGAGTTTCGTCTCGAAACCCTCTTTCCGTTTAACCAACTCAAACAAGTTTTTGCTTCTGTAAAATTTGACTTAGATCAGATTAGTAAACGAAGCTTGTTCCTTTTGCCATTTGAGTTTCGTTGCTTCGTTTGATTTGATTCTTTTTGCAAACCGGAGTTCTTAAGTTGAACTTTCTGGTTAGTTCTCTTATTTGAGTTTTACCTGTGCATTAGATGAGTACTTATTGTATGTTTGCTTGTTTGCGATAGAGTACCCGGAGTGCGCCTCTTGCTACTTCAAATCTCTAGGTTTCACGGATCATCAGCAAGGCAAGTAACACTTTGATCATATCCCTTTCATACCCAGTTTTTATGCATTAGATCAATCTTCAAACATTGCATGATTAGGATCTAATTAAATTGTGGGTTTTGGGAAAGTAGATGAGGTAGTACCTATTACCTCTTTTATTATCAAACCCTTGGGAGTTACGTCTACGTTTGCTTATATTGCCATGCTATGCTAGTAGACGTGGATTGGGTGAATGTATCCATGAAAGATGTGAGATTGTTAATTAATGGTTTATTTAAGGTGGCAACTTTAATACACATCTGGGTGGATTGAGGCACCTGGGTATTCCAGCGATTGCCTGTTTTTCTTTATGGACCGCCACCCAGGCTCAAAGGGATCATGAGATTATTCATGCTAGAAACTTCCGTGTGCAGACACAAGCTATTATGGGCTCTAGCATAGTTGATTAAGTCGTGCGAACTCTTATAGTGGTAGACTAGCAGATGTAGGGGAAAGTAGGTGTAACGGTCTACCCGATCGTAAGGTGCTAGCGCTTCTGAAAGACTATGTCTCGGTCACCCGTTTCTCAAACACCATGTAGTGCGAGGATTCCAAAGGAGGAGATCGAGTCTTGTGAGGAAAAGTGCGCAAACCTCTGCAGAGTGTATAAACTAATCATGGTTAGCCGTGTACCCGGTTATGGACATCTTGAGTATCTAGCACTTGGATTATCATGTGAATCTCATCATGTTACTTTAATTAATTTTGTTGGGTTTTAATGATGACGCTTAATTAGGATTGAGAATGCTGTCAACCATTCTCAATGTTTAACAACCACCATGATAGTTAAATAAAATTTATTCCTTTGCAAGAGGGGAAAATTGGCTTTACGCAAAAGCTGTAACCATAGAGCTTTCCACCAGCCATATATGCATGTAGTATAGGCTACTTCGCTCATTACTCTCTATGTGTTACATTGCCAAAGATATTCCATGTCTTTGACCGTTTTTGGGCTGCAACGTTCATGTTGCAGACTTTTCAGACGATGAATAAGGTGCCTTTAGGTTGTGGTTCTATACTCAGTGATGCCATTGGAGTTGATGGACTCGCTTATCTTCCAAGTCTTCCGCTGTTATCGTTATTAGATGGCCTTAAGCCATATTTATTGTAATAAGTTCTCTTTTGAGACTTTTCGATGTAATAAGTGTGTGATTGCTACTCATTATAAATCCTTCAAGAAATGCGTATGTGTCAAGACATCGATCCAGGGATGACAACGATGCACGTAGATCGACTGTTTGAGGTCTGGTCGCTACAAGATGGTATCAGAGCACACGCTGACTGTAGGAGACGACCACTAAGCTAAAGCCCTAGATCACTACTCACTCTTCTTATTTCTGACTCCTCATCTTTTCTACTCTTTTAGGATGGCGGATGCAAGGAACAAGTTCACACAACCGGATGAAGATACCCTTTGGACGCCACTTGAAGGAAGTCACTAGATACCTGAACATCAGACTACCAAGCTTCACCGCGACCTACAACGCCACTTTACCCAAAGAGGAGCGCTGGATGATTCAAGTTCAAGTTATCATGATATAAGGAAATAAATAATAACTTTATTTTTGCCTCTAGGGTATATTTCCTTCATTCTCCCACTTGCACTAGAGTCAGTAATCTAGATCATATCGCCATGTGATTTAACATCAATAGTTCACATCACCATGTGATTAACACCCATAGTTCACATCGTCATGTGACCAACACCCAAAGGGTTTACTAGATTCAATAATCTAGTTCACATCACTATATGATTAACACCCAAAGAGTACTAAGGTGTGATCATGTTTTGCTTGTGAGAGAAGTTTAGTCAACGGGTCTGCCATATTCAGATCCGTATGTATTTTGCAAATTTCTATGTCAACAATGCTCTGCGCGGAGCTACTCTAGCTAATTGCTCCCACTTTTAATATGTATCTAGATTGAGACTTAGAGTCATCCAGATTGGTGTCAAAGCTTGCATCGACATAACTCTTTACGATGAACCTTTTGTCACCTCCATAATCAAGAAACATATCCTTATTCCACTAAGGATAAATTTGACTGCTGTCCAGTGATCTACTCCTAGATCACTATTGTACTCCCTTGCCAAACTCAGTGGTAGGGTATACCATAGATCTGATACACAACATGGCATACTTTATAGGACCTATGGCTGAGGCATAGGGAATGACTTTCATTCTCTTTTTATCTTCTGCTGTGGTCGGGCTTTGAGTCTTACTCAATTTCACACCTTGTAACACAGGCAAGATCTCTTTCTTTGACTGTTCCATTTTGAACTACTTCAAAATCTTGTCAAGGTATGTACTCATTGAAAAAACTTATCAAGCGTTTTAATCTATCTCTATAGATCTTGATGCTCAATGTATAAGCAGCTTCACCGAGGTCTTTATTTAAAAAAATCCTTTCAAACACTCCTTTATGCTTTGCAGAATAATTCTACATTATTTCCGATCAACGATATGTCATTCACATATACTTATCAGAAATGTTGTAGTGCTCCCACTCACTTTCTTGTAAATACAGGCTTCACCGCAAGTGCAGATAAAACTATATGCTTTGATCAACTCATCAAAGCGTATATTCCAACTCCGAGATGCTTGCACCGGTCCATAGATGGATCGGAGCTTGCACATTTTGTTAACACCTTTAGGATCGACAAAACCTTCTCGTTGCATCATATACAACTCTTCTTTAATAAATCCATTAAGGAATGCAGTTTTGTTTATCCATTTGCCGATTTCATAAAATGCAGCAATTGCTAACATGATTCGGACAGACTTAAGCATGGATACAAGTGAGAAACTCTCATCGTAGTCAACACCTTGAACTTGTCGAAAACCTTTTGCGACAATTCTAGGTTTGTAGATAGTAACACTACTATCAGCGTCCATCTTCCTCTTGAAAATCCATTTAATCTCAATGGCTCGCCGATCATTTGGGCAAGTCAATCAAAGTACATACTTTGTTCTCATACATGGATCCCATCTCAGATTTCATGGCCTCAAGCCATTTTATGGAATCTGGGCTCACCATCGCTTTCTTCATAGTTCTTAGGTTCGTCATGGTCTAGTAACATGACCTCCGTAATGTGATTACCGTACCACTCGGTGCGGATCTCACTCTGGTTGACCTCACGAGGTTCGGTAGTAACTTGATCCGAAGTTACAAGATAATCATCATTAGCTTCCTCACTAATTGGTGTAGGAGTCACAGAACTTATTTCTGTGATGAACTAGTTTCCAATAAGGGAGCAGGTACGGTTACCTCATCAAGTTCTACTTTCCTCCCACTCACTTCTTTTGAGAGAAACTCCTTCTCTAGAAAGGATCCATTCTTAGCAACGAATATCTTGCCTTCGGATCTGTGATAGAAGGTGTACCCAATAGTACATTTTGGGTATCCTATGAGACGCACTTTTCCGATTTGGGTTTGAGCTTATCAGGATGAAACTTTTTCACATAAGCATCGCAACCCCAAACTTTAAGAAACGACAGCTTAGGTTTCTTGCCAAACCATAGTTCATACGGTGTCATCTCAACGGATTAGACGGTGCCCTATTTAATGTGAATGCAATGTCTCTAATGCATAACCCCAAAACAATAGTGGTAAATCGGTAAGAGACATCATAGATTGCACTATATCCAGTAAAGTACGGTTATGACGTTCAGACACACCATTATGCTGTGGTTTTCTAGGTGGCACGAATTTGTGAAACTATTCCACATTGTTTTAATTGAAGACCAAACTCGTAACTCAAATATTTGTCTCCGCGATCAGATCGTAGAAACTTTATTTTCTTGTCACGGTGATTTTCCACATCACTCTTAAATTCTTTGAACTTTTCAAATGTTTCAGACTTATGTTTCATCAAGTAGATATACCCATATCTGCTCAAATCATCTGTGAAGGTCAGAAAATAACGATACCCGCCATGAGCCTCAACACTCATCGGATCGCATATATCAAGATGTATTATTTCCAATAAGCCGCTTGCTTGCTCCATTGTTAGGAGAACGGAGTTTTAGTCATCTTGCCCATAAGGCATGGTTCGCAAGCATCAAGTGATTCATAATCGTGTGATTCCAAAATCCCATCAAGCATGGAGTTTCTTCATGCGCTTTTACACCAATATGACTTAAACGGCATTGCCACAAATAAGTTGCAGTATCATTATTAACTTTGCATCTTTTGGCTTCAATATTATGAATATGTGTATCACTACGATCGAGATCCAACAAACCATTTTCGTTGTTGTGTATGACCATAGAAGGTTTTTATTCATGTAAACAGAACAACAATTGTTTCTCTAATTTAAATGAATAACTGTATTGCAATAAAGATGATCAAATCATATTCATGCTCAACGCAAACACCAAATAACACTTATTTAGGTTCAATACTAATCCCGAAAGTATAGGGAGTCTGCGATGATGATCATATCAATCTTGGAACCACTTCCAACACACATCGTCACTTCACCCTTAACTAGTCTCTGCTTATTACGCAACTCGCTTCGAAGTTACTCATTTTAGCAACTGAACTCGTATCAAATACTGAGGGGTTGCTGTAAACACTAGTAAAGTACACATCAATAATATGTATATCAAATATACCTTTGTTCACTTTGCCATCCTTCTTATCCGCCAAATACTTGGGACAGTTCCGCTTCCAGTGACCGGTTCCTTTGGCAAGAGAAGCACTCGGCCTCGTGCTTAGGTCCAGACTTGGGCTTCTTCACTTGAGCAAAGAACTCGCTTGCCGCTCTTCTTGAAGTTCCCTTCTTCCCTTTGCCCTTTTCTTGAAACTAGTGGACTTGTCAACCATCAACACTTGATGTTTTTCTTGATTTCTACCTTCGTCGATTTCAGCATCACGAAGAGCTTGAGAATCATTTCCGTTATCCCTTGCATATTATAGTTCATCACGAAGTTCTAGTAACTTTGTGATAGTGACTAGAGAACTCTGTCAATCACTATCTTATCTGGAAGATTAACTCCCACTTGATTCAAGTGATTGTAGTACCCAGACAATCTGAGCACATGCTCACTGCTTGAGCTATTCTCCTCCATCTTTTAGCTATAGAACTTTGTTGGAGTCTTAATATCTCTCAACTCGGGTATTTGCTTGAAATATTAACTTCAACTCCTGGAACATCTCATATGGTCCATGATGTTCAAAACGTCTTTGAAGTCCCGATTCTAAGCCGTTAAGCATGGTGCACTAAATTATCAAGTAGTCATCATATTGAGCTAGCCAAACATTCATAACGTCTGCATTTGCTCCTCGCAATAGGTCCATCACCTAGCGGTGCATCAAGGACATAATTCTTACGTGTGACAATGAGGATAATCCTCGATCACGGATCCAATCCGCATCATTGCTACTAACATCTTTCAACATAGTTTTTCTCTAGGAACATATCAAAATAAACATAGGGAAGCAACAACGCGAGATATTGATCTACAACATAATTTGCAAAATACTATCAGGACTATGTTCATGCTTAATTTAAGTTCAATTTAATCATATTACTTAAGAACTCCCACTTAGATAGACATCCCTCTAATCCTCTAAGTGATCACGTCATCCATATCAACTAAACCATGTCCGATCATCACGTGAGATGGAGTAGTTTCAACGATGAACATAACTATGTTGATCATATCTACTATATGATTCACGCTTTCGACCTTCGGTCTCCGTGTTCCGAGAGGCCATATTCTGTTATATGCTAGGCTCGTCAAGTTTAACCCGAGTATTCTGCGTGTGCAACTGTTTTGCACCCGTTGTATTTGAACGTAGAGCCTATCACACCCGATCATCACGTGGTGTCTCAGCACGAAGAACTTCCGCAACGGTGCATACTCAGGGAGAACACTTATACTTTGATAATTTAGTGAGGGACCATCTTATAACGCTACCGTCTATCAAAGCAAGATAAGATGCATAAAAGATAAACATCACATGCAATCAATATAAGTGATATGATATGGCCATCATCATCTTGTGCTTGTGATCTCCATCTTCGAAGCACCATCGTGATCACCATCGTCACCGGTGCGACACCTTGATCTCCATCGTAGCATCGTTGTCGTCTCGCCAATCTTATGCTTCTACGAATATTGATGTCTACTACACAACCTTCTTCTTGTAGACGTTGTTGGGCCTGCAAGTGCACAGGTTTGTAGGACAGTAGCAAATTTCCCTCAAGTGGATGACCTAAGGTTTATCAATCCGTAGGAGGCGGATGAAGATGGTCTCTCTCAAACAACCTCGCAACCAAATAACAAAGAGTCTCTTGTGTCCCCAACACACCCAATACAATGGTAAATTGTATAGGTGCACTAGTTCGGCGAAGAGATGGTGATACAAGTGCAATATGGATGGTAGATATAGGTTTTTGTAATCTGAAAATATAAAAACAACAAGGTAACTAATGATAAAAGTGAGCGTAAACGGTATTGCAATGATAGGAAACAAGGCCTAGGGTTCATACTTTCACTAGTGCAAGTTCTCTCAACAATAATAACATAGATAGATCATATAACAAGCCCTCAACATGCAACAAAGAGTCACTCCAAAGCCACTAATAGCGGAGAACAAACGTAGAGATTATGGTAGGGTACGAAACCACCTCAAAGTTATTCTTCGGATCGATCTATTAAAGAGTTCGTACTAGAATAACACCTTAAGACACAAATCAACCAAAACCCTAATGTCACCTAGATACTCCATTGTCACCTCAAGTATCCGTGGGCATGATTATACGATATGCATCACACAATCTCATATTCATCCAACCAACACAAAGTACTTCAAAGAGTGCCCCAAAGTTTCTACCGGAGAGTCAAGAAAACGTGTGCCAACCCCTATGCATAGGTTCATGGGCGGAACCCGCAAGTTGGTCACCAAAACATACATCAAGTGGCACGTGATATCCCATTGTCACCATAGATAAACACGGCAAGACATACATCAAGTGTTCTCAAATCAAAGACTCAATCGGATAAGATAACTTCAAGAGGGAAACTCAATTCATCACAAGAGAGTAGAGGGGGAGAAACATCATAAGATCCAACTATAATAACAAAGCCTGCGATACGTCAAGATCGTGCCATAGAGAGAACACGAGAGAGAGAGATCAAACACATAGCTACTGGTACATACCCTCAGCCCTGAGGATGAACTACTCCCTCCTCGCCATGGAGAGCGCCGGGATGATGAAGATGGCCACCGGTGATGGATTCCCCCTCCGGCAGGGTGCCGGATCGGGCTCCCGAGAGGTTTTTGGTGGCTACAGAGGTTTGCGACGGGGGAACTCCCGATCTATCTTGATATTCGATGTTTTTAGGGTACGTAGGCATATATAGGCGAAAGAAGTTGGTCGGGGGGTACTCGAGGGGTCCACGAGACAGGGGGCCGTGCCCTGTAGGGGGGCGCCTCCTATCTCGTGGAGTGCTTGGGGATCTTCTGACGTGAACTCCAAGTCTCCAGGATCATATTCTTCCCAAAAATAACGCTGCCGAAGGTTTCATTCCGTTTGGACTCCGTTTGATATTCCTTTTCTTCGAAACACTGAAATAGGCAAAAAAACAACAATATGGGCTGGGCCTCCGGTTAGTAGGTTAGTCCCAAAAAATGATATAAAAGTGTATAATAAAGCCCATAATCATTCAAAACAGGTAATATAATAGCATGGAACAATAAAAAATTATAGATACGTTGGAGACGTATCAAGCATCCTCAAGCTTAATTCACCTGCTCGTCCTCGAGTAGGTAAATGATAAAAAGAGAATTTTTGATGTGGAATGCTACCTAGCATAATTCATAATGTAATTTTCTTTATTGTGGCATGAATGTTCAGATCCAAATGATTCAAAATAAAAGTTCATATTGATAAAAGAAATAGTAACACTTGAAGCATACTAATCAAAGTAATCATTTCTTCTCAAAATAGGATGTCAAAAGTAAGTTCATCCCTACAAAATCATATAGTTAGGCTATGCTTCATTTTCGTCACACACAAAGATGTTCCCAACTTCTATACCCCGATGACAAGCCAAGTAATTGTTTACGCATTTAAATAATCTCAAACTTTTTCAACCTTCACGCAATACATGAGCGTGAGCCATGGATATAGCACTATGGGTGGAATAGAATATGATGATTGGGGATTGTGTGGAGAAGACAAAAAGGAGAATGTATCACATTGACGAGGATAATTAACGGGCTATGGATATGCCCATCAATTGATGTCAACATGAGGAGTAGGGATTGCCATGCAACGGATGCACTAGAGCTATAAATGAATGCTCAACAAAATAAAACTAGTGGGATAGATTGGTAGGAAAAGACCATCGCTCGTCCCCGACCGCCACTCATAAGGATGCACAAGCCAGGTACACTTCATGTTTCAAATTTGTTACACAACTTTAACCATACGTGCATGCTACGGGACTTGCTAACTTCAACACAAGCATTCTTTAAATTCATAATCACCCAACTAGCATGACTTTAATATCACTACCTCCATATCTCAAAGCAATTATCAAGTATCAAATTGATCATAGCATCCAGTTCACCTCCTATGAAAGTTTTCGTTCAAATTACCATGCTGTTTAAGACTCTCAAAATAATATAAGTGAAGCATGAGAGTTCATTAATTTCTACAAAATAAAACCACCGCCGTGCTCTAAAAGATATAAGTGAAGCACTAGAGCAAACGACAAACTACTCCGACAAGATATAAGTGAAGATCAATGAGTAGTTAAATAATTGTGCAACTATGTGAAGGCTCTCTAACATTAAGGAATTTCAGATCTTGGTATTGTATTCAAACAGCAAGCAAAACAAAATAAGATAACATTGCAAGGATAGCACAACTCCTGTAAAGAAGCAAAAACTTAGGCTCATCCGATACTAACCGATAGTGGTTGAAGAAGAAAGGTGGGATGCCTACTGGGCATCCCCAAGCTTAGATGCTTGAGACTTCTTGAAATATTATCTTGGGGTGCCTTGGGCATCCCCAAGCTTGAACTTTTGTGTCTCCCTAATTCCTCTCATATCATGGTTTCTCTTTTTATCAAAAGCTTCATACACACCAAACTCAACAAGAACTCGTGAGATAGGTTAGTATAAACCAATGCAAAACCTTATCATTTTCTACTGTGACAAATCACTAAAATTATTATTCAGCATTGAATACTAAATGCCTCTGCATATTTAATACTCCTATCCTTAAATAGAATCATTAAACAAGCAAACATATGCAAACAATGCAAACATAACAGCAATCTGCCAAAACAGTACAGTCTGTAAAGAATGCAAGAGTATCAATACTTCCCTGACTCCAAAAATTATGAACTAAAATTCCCACTGTAATAAATTTATCATATCTCAATATGCAAAAAGATTCAACATTATACCACTCTCTGACTTTTCTAGGGAGTTTTTGCAACAGCGGTAAACTTTCTGTTTTCAAACAGCAATATGTATACTAGCAAAATAAGCATGGCAAAGGCTATCCTTGACATTTTTATTGGAACTAAAGATGCAAAACATTATTCTAAATAACAGCAAGCAAATACTAACAAGAGAAACTGACGCTCCAAGCAAAACACATATCATGTGGTGAATAAAAATATAGCTCCAAGTAAAGTTACCGATGAACGAAGACGAAAGAGGGGATGCCTTCCGGGGCATCCCCAAGCTTAGATGCTTGGTTATCCTTGAATATTACCTTGGGTTGCCTTGGGAACCCCCAAGCTTAGGCTCTTGACACTCCTTATTCCATAGTCCATCGAATCTTTAGCCAAAACTTGAAAACTTCACAACACAAAACTTAACAGAAAACTTGTAAGCTCCGTTAGCGAAAGAAAACAAAACACCACTTCAAGGTACTGTAATGAACTCATTCTTTATTAATATTGGTGTTAAACCTACTGTATTCCAACTTCTCTATGGTTTATAAACTATTTTACTAGCCATAGATTCATCAAAATAAACAAACAACACAATGAAAACAGAATCTGTCAAAAACAGAACAGTCTGTAGTAATCTGTAACTAACATAAACTTCTGGAACTCAAAAAATTCTAAAATAAACTGGTGTACCTGAGGAATTTGTCTAGTAATCATCTGCAAAAATAATCAACTAAATAGCACTCTCCAGTAAAAAGTTGAAGCTAATCTCGTGAGCGCTAAAGTTTCTGTTTTTTACAGCATGATCATAAAGACTTCACCCAAGTCTTCCCAAAGGTTCTACTTGGCACAAACACTAATTAAAACATAAAACCACATCTAAACAGAAGATAGATGGATTATTTATTCCTAAACAGAACCAAAAAGCAAGAAACTAAAATAAAATTGGGTTGCCTCCCAACAAGCGCTAACGTTTAACGCCCTAGCTAGGCATGATGATTTCAATGATGCTCACATAAGAGATAAGAATTGAAACATAAAGAGAGCATCATGAAGAATATGACTAGCACATTTAAGTCTAACCACTTCCTATGCATAGGGATTTTGTGAGCAAACAACTTATGGGAACAATAATCAACTAGCATAGGAGGGTAATACAAGCATAGCTTCAAGAATTTCAACACATAGAGAGGAAACTTGACATTATTGCAATTCCTACAAGCATCTATTCCTCCCTCATAATAATTTTCACTAGAATCATGAATGAATTCAACAATATAACCAGCACCTACAGCATTCTTTTCATGATCTACTAGCATAGAAATTTTATTACTCTCCACATAAGCAAAATTCTTCTCATTCGGAATAGTGGCAGTATCATAAGAGACTTGACCACTAAAAATTGTTTCCACATTAAAAGAGTAATGTTCAGAAAAAGGGTAATCATAATCATGACAAGATTGTAAATATAATCATCACTACTTTTTATAGCATCAGTTTCATCACAATAATCATCATAAGTAGCAACTTCGTTCTCGTCATAATCGATTGAAACCTCTCCCAAGATAGTGGAATCACTAAATAAAGTTGACACTCTTCCAAATCCACTTTCATATTTATCACAATAAGATTCAACATCCTCCAAAATAGTGGGATCACTACTTCCTAAAGTTGACACTCTTAGAACCTACTTTCATCAATATAATCATCATATGTAGGAGGCATGCTATCATCATAACAACTTTGCATATCAAAACTTGGGGTGCTAAAAATATCATCTTCATTAAACATAGCATCCCCAAGCTTGGGACAAACATTAATTTCAGCAAATATATTCTCAAATATTTCATCCTCATCAAACATAGCTTCCCCAAGCTTGGGCTCTTTCATATTATAAGCATAATCACTCTCATCATTAAAAATATGGATAGCACCAATAGTAAAGCAATTATCATCATCACAATGAGTAGTAGGAGCAACATCATTTGGGAGGGATACCTTTCCACCTTTGTTGCTCCTTCTTTTCTTTTCTTCTTCACATTATGTGTAGGTTCAACCTTCCTCTTTGAGCTCCTTATTGATGAGATTGGTTGAATAGAAAGCTCCTCCTCGTTACTCGATTCATCATAAGAAATAATAGGAGGAGATTGGGAAGTCTCTTCCCTTTCATTAGTATTCTCATCATGTTCCATTTGCTTTCTTTTCTTTAGGTAATTGGCAATATAAGGATTTTAATGCAATTCTCCGCACAAAACATATAAATCTTTTCTAGATCAATATCAAGAAAATGCTTAAGATTAAGTTCTGGAATAGGCTTAGTTAAACGTTTCAACTCTTCACAACCGAAAAGCAATCTAAGTTCATTGTAATGAGAAAGGGAGATCAAATCATCACAATTTTTGGACACAGTCCGATCATGAAACAATTTGCATTGGAGACGTAAATGATCTTGTTTATTGCAAAATTCACAACGGGAAAGATATCTTAAATTATCCGCACTCTTATCTAGCCTTTCTTGCAACTTCTTAGTTCTAAATACTTATGCCTCTTGCAATATATATATTCTTTATTTGGTGTGTTAATGCAAACATGCACTCCACAAAAGTTGACATGCTTATGAGAGATATTTTCATCATGACTAGAGCAATCGTCATTAGTACTATGGATATTCAAGGAGTTTATACTAACAACATTGCAATCATGCTCATCATACAAAGATTTAGTACCAAGCATTTTAAAGCATTCTTCTTCTAGCACTTAAGCACAATTTTCTTTTCCATCATACTCACGAAAGATATTAAAAAGGTGAAGCGTATGAGACAAACTCAATTCCATTTTTTTGTAGTTTTCTTTTATAGACTAAACTAGTGATAAAACAAGAAACAAAAAGATTCGATTGCAAGATCTAAAGATATACCCTGAAGCACTCACCTCCCCGGCAACGACGCCAGAAAAGAGCTTGATGTCTACTACACAACCTTCTTCTTGTAGATGTTCTTGGGCCTGCAAGTGCACAGGTTTGTAGGACAGTAGCAAATTTCCCTCAAGTGGATGACCTAAGGTTTATCAATCCGTAAGGCGTGGGGTGAAGATGGTCTCTCTCAAACAACCCTGCAACCAAATAACAAAGAGTCTCTTGTGTCCCCAACACACCCAATACAATGGTAAATTGTATAGGTGCACTAGTTCGAAGAGATGGTGATACAAGTGCAATATGGATGGTAGATATAGGTTTTTGTAATCTAAAAATATAAAAACAGCAAGGTAACTAATGATAAAAGGTGATCGTAAGCGGTATTGCAATGATAGGAAACAAGGCCTAGGGTTCATACTTTCACTAGTGCAAGTTCTCTCAACAATAATAACATAGATAGATCATATAACAAGCCCTCAACATGCAACAAAGAGTCACTCCAAAGCCACTAATAGCGGAGAACAAACATAGAGATTATGGTAGGGTACGAAACCACCTCAAAGTTATTCTTTTCGGATCGATCTATTAAAGAGTTAGTACTAGAATAACACCTTAAGACACAAATCAACCAAAACCCTAATGTCACCTAGATACTCCATTGTCACCTCAAGTATCCGTGGGCATGATTATACGATATGCATCACACAATCTCAGATTCATCCAACCAATACAAAGTACTTCAAAGAGTGCCCCAAAGTTTCTACCGGAGAGTCAAGAAAACGTGTGCCAACCCTTATGCATAGGTTCGTGGGCGGAACCCGCAAGTTGGTCACCAAAACATACATCAAGTGGCACATGATATCCCATTGTCACCACAGATAAACACGGCAAGACATACATCAAGTGTTCTCAAATCAAAGACTCAATCCGATAAGATAACTTCAAGAGGGAAACTCAATTCATCACAAGAGAGTAGAGGGGGAGAAACATCATAAGATCCAACTATAATAACAAAGCTCGCGATACATCAAGATCGTGCCATAGAGAAAACACGGGAGAGAGAGATCAAACACATAGCTACTGGTACATACCCTCAGCCCCGAGGATGAACTACTCCCTCCTCGCCATGGAGAGCGCCGGGATGATGAAGATGGCCACCGGTGATGGATTCCCCCTCCGTGAGGTGCCGGATCGGGCTCCGAGAGGTTTTGGTGGCTCTGAGAGGCTTGCGCGGGGAACTCCCGATCTATCTTGATATTCGATGTTTTTAGGGTACGTAGGCATATATAGGCGAAAGAAGTCGGTCGGGGGGTGCTCAAGGGGTCCACGAGACAGGGGGCCGCACCCTGTAGGGGGGGGCCCTCCTATCTCGTGGAGTCCTCGGGGATCTTCTGACGCGAACTCCAAGTCTCCAGGATCATATTCTTCCCAAAAATAACGCTGCCGAAGGTTTCATTCCGTTTGGACTCCATTTGATATTCCTTTTCTTCGAAACACTGAAATAGGCAAAAAACAGCAATATGGGCTGGGCCTCCGGTTAGTAGGCTAGTCCCAAAAATGATATAAAAGTGTATAATAAAGCCCATCATCATTCAAAACAGGTAATATAATAGCATGGAACAATAAAAAATTATAGATACGTTGGAGACGTATCAACTATCGCTACCGCTTAGTGATAAAGTAAAGCATTACAGGGCGATTGCATTGCATACAATAAAGTGACAACCATATGGCTCCTGCCAGTTGCCGAAAACTCGGTTACAAAACATGATCATCTCATACAATAAAATTTAGCATCATGTCTTGACCATATCACATCACAACATGCCCTGCAAAAACAGGTTAGACGTCCTCTTCTTTGTTGTTGCAAAATTTACGTGGCTGCTACGGGCTTAGCAAGAACCGTTCTTACATCAAAAAAACACAAGATAGTTTGTCAAGTTGGTGCTATTTTAACCTTCGCAAGGACCAGGCGTAGCCACACTCGGTTCAACTAAAGTTGAGAAAGCCGACACCGCTTGACCACCTATGTGCAAAGCACGTCGGTAGAACCAGTCTCGCGTAGCGTCTGGCGTAATGTCGGTCCGGGCCGCTTCGTCCAACAATACCGCTTGAACCAAAGTATGACATCTGGTAAGCGGTATGACTTATATTGCCCACAACTCACTTGTGTTCTACTCGTGCATATGACATCTACGCATAAAACTGGCTCGGATGCCCTTGTTGGGGAACGTAGTAATTTCAAAAAATTCCTACGCACACGCCAAGATCATGGTGATGCATAGCATCGAGAGGAGAGTGTTGTCCACGTACCCTCGTGAGACCGAAAAGCGGAGGCTTTAGCACAACGGTTGATGTAGTCGTATGTCTTCACGATCCGACCGATCAAGTACCGAGCATACGGCACCTCCGAAGTTGACACGTTCAGCCCGATGGCGTCCCTCGAACTCCGATCCAGCCGAGTGTTGAGGGAGAGTTAAGTCGACCTGACGGCGTGGTGGCGATGATGATGTTCTACCGACGCAGGGGCTTTGCCTAAGCACCGCCACTGATGTTATCGAGGAGGACTATGGTGGAGGGGGGCACCGCACACGGCTAAAAGATCAAATGATCAATTGTTTTCTCTAGGGTGCCCCCTGCCCCCGTATATAAAGGAGCAAGGGGGGAGGTGCGGCCGACCAGGAGGGGCGCGCCAGGAGGAGTCCTACTCCCACCGAGTAGGACTCCCTCCCTTTCCTTGGTTGATTAGGAGTGGAGGGAAAGAGGAGGAGAGGAAGGAAAGGGGCGCCCCTCTCCTTGTCCTATTGGGACTAGGGAGGCGCGGCCCTGCTCGCCGCCTCTCCTCTTCTCCACAAGGCCCACTATGGCCCATTAAGCCCCGGGGTTCGGTAACCTCCCGGTACTCGGTAAAATCCCGATTTCACCCGGAACACTTCCGATATCCAAATATAGGCTTCCAATATATCAATCTTCATGTCCCGACCATTTCGAGACTCCTCGTCATGTCTGTGATCACATCCGGGACTCCGAACAACCTTGATGCGTCAAAACATATAAACTCATAATATAAGTGTCATCGAAGCGTTAAGCGTGCGGACCCTACGGGTTCGAGAACTATGTAGACATGACCGAGACAAGTCTCGGTCAATAACCAATAAGCGGAACCTGGATGCTCATATTGGCTCCCACATATTCTACGAAGATCTTTATCGGTCAAACCGCATAACAACATACGTTGTTCCCTTTGTCATCGGTATGTTACTTACGAGATTCGATCGTCGTTATCTCAATACCTAGTTCAGTCTAGATTGCAAGCAAGTCTCTTTACTCGCTCAGTAATACATCATCCCGCAACCAACTCATTAGTTGCAATGCTTGCAAGGCTTAAGTGATGTGCATTACCGAGTGTGCCCGAGATACCTCTCAGAGCAATTGGAGTGACAAATCCTAATCTCGAAATACGCCAACCCAACAAGTACCTTCGGAGACACACAGAGAGCACCTTTATAATCACCCGATTACGTTGTGACGTTTGGTAGCACACAAAGTGTTCCTCCGGTAAACGGGAGTTGCAAAATCTCATAGTCATAGGAACATGTATAAGTCATGAAGAAAGCAATAGCAGAATACCAAACGATCGTGTGCTAAGCTAACGGAATGGGTCAAGTCAATCACATCATTCTCTAATGATGTGATACCGTTAATCAAATGACAACTCATGTCTATGGCTAGGAAACATAACCATCTTTGATCAACGATCTAGTCAAGTAGAGGTGTACTAGTGACACTCTGTTTGTCTATGTATTCACACAAGTATTATGTTTCCGGTTAATACAATTCTAGCATGAATACTAAACATTTATCATGATATAAGGAAATAAATAATAACTTTATTATTGCCTCTAGGGCATATTTCCTTCAAAGGAATAGAAAGGGAACTTCAAGAAAGAATGACAAATAAGTTGTCACTCCCGTGAAGAAACCCAAAAGCTAGACTCCAGCCTGAAACGAAGTGCTTCTACTGCAAAGGAAATGGTCACTGGAAGTGGAACTGCCCCTAGATACTTGGCGGACAAGAAGGATGGCAAAGTGAACAAATGTATATTTGATATACATGTTATTGATGTGTACTTTACTAGTGTTTATTGCAACCCCTCGGTATTTGATACTAGTTCAGTTGCTAAGAGTAGTAACTCGAAACTAGAGTTGCAAAATAAACAGAGACTAGTTAAGGGCGAGGTGACGATGTGTGTTGGAAATGAATCCAAGGATGATAAGATCACCATCGCACACTCCCTTTACCTTCGGGATTAGTGTTGAACCTAAAATAAATGTTATTTGGTGTTTGCGTTGAGCATGAATATGATTAGATCATGTTTATTGCAATATGGTTATTCATTTAAGTCAAAGAATAGTTGTTGTTCTGTTTACATGAATAAAACCTTCTATGGTCATACACTCAAAATAAATGGTTTATTGAATCTCGATCATGTTGATACACATATTCATAATATTGATGCCAAAAGATGCAAAGTTGATAATGATAGTGCAACATATTTCTGGCACTGCCATTTAGGTCATATTGGTGTAAAGCGCATGAAGAAACTCCATGCTGATGGGCTGTTGGAATCACTTGATGCTTGCGAATCATGCCTCATGGGCAAGATGACTAAGACTCCGTTCTCCGGAACAATGGAGCGAGCCACTGACTTATTGGAAATAATACATACCGATGTATACTGTCCAAAGAGTGTTGAGGCTCACAGCGGGTACCATTGTTTTCTGATCTTCACAGATGATTTGAGCAGATATGTGTATATCTACTTGATGAAACACAAGTCTGAAACACTTGAAAAGTTCAAAGATTTTCAGAGTGAAGTAGAGAATCATCGTAACAAGAAAATAAAGTTTCTACGATCTGATCGCAGAGGCAAATATTTGAGTTACGAGTTTGGCCTTCAATTAAAACAATGTGGAATAGTTTCACAAACTCATGCCACCTGGAAAACCACAACATAATGGTGTGTCCGAACGTCATAACCATACTTTATTGGATATAGTGCAATCTATGATGTCTCTTACCAATTTACCACTATCGTTTTGGGGTTATGCATTAGAGACAACTACATTCATGTTAAATAGGGCACCGTCTAAATCTGTTGAGACGGCACCGTATGAACTATGGTTTGACAAGAAACCTAAGCTGTCGTTTCTTAAAGTTTGAGGTTGCAATGCTTATGTGAAAAAGTTTCAACCTGATAAGCTCAAACCCAAATCGGAGAAGTGCGTCTTCATAGGATACCCAAAATAAAATGCTGGGTACACCTTCTATCACATATCCGAAGGCAAGATCTTTGTTGCTAAGAATGGATCCTTTCTAGAGAAGGAGTTTCTCTCGAAAGAAGTGAGTGGGAGGAAAGTAGAACTTGATGAGGTAATTGTACCTTCTCCCGAATTGGAAATAGTTCATCACGTAAATTAGTTCCATGATGCCTACGCTTTAGTGAGGAAGATTAATGATGATGATCGTGAAACTTGGATCAAGTTACTACCGAACCTCGTAGGGTCAACCAGAGTACGGTCCACACCGTAGTGGTACGGTAATCCTGTTCTGGAGGTCATGTTACTTGACCATGACGAACCTACGAACTATGAGGAAGCGATGATGAGCCCAGATTCTGCGAAATGGCTTGAGGCCATGAAATCTGAGATGGGATTGATACGCCTCCGCCGTATCTACTTTTCCAAACACTTTTGCCCTTGTTTTGGACTCTAACTTACATGATTTGAATGGAACTTACCCGTACTGACGCTGTTTTCAGTAGAATTGCAATGGTGTTATTTATGTGCAGAAACAAACATTCTCGCAATGACCTGAAACTCCACGGAACGTCTTTTCCAAAATAATAAAAATCATTGCCAAAGATGAAGACCAGGGGGCCCACACCCTGTCCACGAGGGGGCGCCCCCTACCTCGTGGGCCCCCGACGCTCCACCGACCTCAACTCCAACTCTCTATATTTGCTTTCGGGAGAAAAAATCAAGGGAAGAAATCATCGCATTTTACGACACGGAGCCGCCTAAGCCCTAAAACCTCCGGGAGGGCTGATCTGAGTCCGTTCGGGGCTCAGGAGAGGAATCCATCGCCGTCGTCATCATCAACCATCCTCCATCACCAATTTCATGATGCTCACCGCCGTGTGTGAGTAATTCCATCGTGAGGCTTCTGGATGGTGATGGGTTGGATGAGATTTATCATGTAATCGAGTTAGTATTGTTAGGGTTTGATCCCTAGTATCCACTATGTTCTGAGATTGATGTTGCTATGACTTTGCTATGCTTAATGCTTGTATTTAGGGCCCGAGTGCCATTGTCGGTGTCAAAACCGGCGGATCTCGGGTAGGGGGTCCCGAACTGTGCGTCTAGGCGGATGGTAACAGGAGACAAGGGACACGATGTTTTACCCAGGTTCGGGCCCTCTTGATGGACGTAAAACCCTACTCCCGCTTGATTAATATTGATGATATGGGTAGTACAAGAGTAGATCTACCACGAGATCAGAGAGGCTAAACCCTAGAAGCTAGCCTATGGTATGATTGTTGTTCGTCCCCACGGACTAAAACCCCTCGGTTTAGATAGACACCGAATAGGGTTAGGGTTACACAGAGTCGGTTACATCGGTAGGAGATCTACACATCCGTATTGCCAAGCTTGCCTTCCACGCCAAGGAAAGTCCCCTCCGGACACGGGACAAAGTCTTCAATCTTGTATCTTCATAGTCCAGGAGTCCGGCCAAAGATGATAGTTGACTATCAGGACACCCCCTAGTCCAGACTCCCTCAAGACGCAAGAAAAATTCTGACGCTGTCGATGCCAAAACGCCACCTCCTCCTCGGTTATAGCAAGAAACCGGGGATGTGTATCAACAAGAGACAAAAAAAGGTTTACGAGGGTCTTAATCTGAAAAGAATCCTTGCAACGGGTCCCTCTTGCACGTCTGCGCTTTGTGTCTCCGTTGTGCCGTATCACGGGCCGGGTGTAGTACGGTGTTCATCTCAGAAAAAGAAGAACTTAGTTTGAAAAAAAAGATCGTGCGGAAATGTAAGTGGAAATAATCATAGTACGATTCAAAAATGAATAAAATTCAGCTTTATTGTCTCTTTTTGTACATGCGTGGAGCCCCTTGCAAGGGGGGGGGGGATACGCGGGTAGTAAGCGTCATGTTTGTTTATGTCGGACTCGCCTAACCGTGTCCGGGGTCTGAACGACCTGCTTTAGACGCTTTTGGCCGGTAAGCCCGTATTATTGTGAGGCTGTTAAGGCAGTCTCACATTCTTTCCTTAAGGGACGCGCACAGCTTCCCCTTAATGAAATGATGCCTCGTGGACCGGGCATTTTAAGTTTAAGGGATGCATAATGCGGTATTACGTTAAAAGCGGGCGCTTAAAGTCATTCCAAAGAGTGCTTGATGGCTACTTTTGAATGGGGCGATGTGGAAGACCAACTTTTCACGACACGGAAGTTGGGTGAGCCGAACATAACTTCCAATAGTAGGGAGCCCGTGCAATGGGCGTATGTACAGCATGATTCCTTGGAAGGAAGTGTTGCTATGGCTAATCCTGTTTGGGTCTATCCCCATATTGCGGATTGTGTCCTCGATATAGCAGGTTTAAATCACTGCCGCTGTCCATTAGGACGATGTGTAAAATTGAAGACCGTCGATTATAGGTTCTAGTATCAAGGCAGTCCATCCTGCGTTCGGATACTTTCGGAGTAGTCACGATGGTCGAAGGTGATTGGTTTTGACAACCGGTGTTGGGACTCATTTGGGTAGACTGCGGCGGCACGTAATTCAATGGGCGCCGCTCTATTTTCCCCTTTTGTTACTTGAAGTAACTTTACTGTTTTGACCTCTTGTGGGAAATTCTTTTGTTTTTCGGTGCTCTGCTTGTGGGGTTCGTCGTCGTCCTCGCTTGGTGGGTCGAGCCCCTTGTGTTCGGCGTTGAGTCTGCCGGACTGCTTGAAGACCCAACAATCTCTGTGGGTATGGTTTGCAGGCTTCCCGGGAGTACTGTGGATTTGGCATATCCTGTCCAGGATTTTGTTGAAGTTGGATATCTCATCGCTGTTATCCTTAAGGGGCAGTTTTTTGTTGTTCTGCCGTGAGCTTTTGAATCCGGCGTTGACTGTCGCACTCTTTGGACTGTTCCCCTTAATCCGGCGCTGGTCCTTGCTGCGTCGTGGTTTCCCGTTTCCATCTCTGACTTCGGATGTACTTGGGTCGCTGGTACTGCATCTTGCTAGCCAGCTATCCTCTCCCGCGCAAAAGCGGGTCATGAGGCTTGTTAATGCGGCCATTGTTCTTGGCTTTTCCTGGCCAAGGTGTCTGGCGAGCCATTCGTCTCGGACGTTGTGTTTAAAAGCTGCTAAGGCTTGACATCCCGGACGATCGACTATTTGGTTCTTTTTGGTGAGGAACCTGTTCGAATTTCGGGCTGACTCACCGGCTTTTGGGTTATATGACTTAAATCGTCTGCGTCCTGAGGCTCGGACATAGGTGCCTCGGAAATTGGTCAAAAAGCATCCTCAAGCTCTTCCCAACTACCAATGGTGTTTTGGGAGGCTTTTAAGCCAATGCCGGGCTGGCCCTTTGAGCTTGAGGGTAGGTATTTTATGGCATGGAGATCATCTCCTCGGCCATGTGTATGTGGAGGATATAATCCTCAATCCGCACTCAGTGGTCTGTTGTTCCGTCGTATGCCTCTATGTTTACGGGTTTGAATCTCCGGCTGGGAATTCATGATCCAAAGACCTCATCGGTGAAACATAGAGGGTGCTGGCGCGCCCTATTTGGGTATGCCGTGATGTTCGGACACTTGACGTCTTTGCATCGCTTTGCTAGAGCTTGCTCTCTTGGCCCGTAGATGGACCTATTTGGGCCATCCTTTTGATGCGAATCCTTGTGCGGATCGCGTCTTGCGGATTGTGCGGCCCCTCTTGCCGCTCTATGCTTGTTATGTGGTCATCTATCCCCAAGGCGGCCTCTTTGTTTTTGATTGCGGGGCTCTAGGGCCTCCTCATCGAATTCGGGAAGTAGTTTGCGCTTTGGGTAGCTCTTTGTTTGGCCATTTATCTGCGGTGTTGAGTACCTTGCTCCATCTGATTCTCGAGTGCATCTTCCGCTATTTTGAGCTTACATACGCTTTTTCAGAGCTACAGCAGTGGCAACGAGCCTTTTGTGGAGGTTCTTCTGCTCCAACGACTTGTCCGGTGTGAGATCGTCCCTGATATTATCTTCGCCGGGACGGGTTGTTTATCCAAGTTGTCCTGTTCGGACGGTTGTTCGGTGGCGTGTTCTTCGTCCACCGTTCGACCTGCTTGATGGTTGGAGTCTGTGGCTGCCGTTTTTGTCGGCGGCACTTGGTGCGGCGTTTACGTTGCCGTTTTGACTGCTTTTCGAGGGTTTTATCCTTCATAGCGTCCGTTGTTCCTCGTTGCCACTTCCTTTAGGAGTATCCACCATGTATACATCGTGAGATGAGGTGGCTGTCCAGTATCCTATAGGTGCTGGTTCGTGGTTATGTCCTACATCATCCTCCATGTCGTCGATGTCTTCGGAGTCGAAATTGAGCACGTCGTTTAAACTTCTGACAGTGGCTACAAAGTGGGTGGTGGGTGGGCGTCGAATTTCTTCGTGTTCCGCATCCCAACCTTCCTGACCATAGTCCGGCCAGGGCTCTCCTGACAAAGAGAGAGACTTTAATGAATTCAGGATGTCGCCAAGGGGCGGGTGCTGAAAGATGTCCGTGGCGGTGAAATCCATAACCGGCGCCCAATCGGATTCGACTGGCAGGGGCGCGGGAGGTTCGGAGTCCGGAGAGGAGTCCGGCACCTCGAGTCACGTGCTTTGCAAAGGAGCGGGGATGGTGTTCGGCTCGGTTGTCAGTGAGATCGTAGCCCTCGAGGCGGTGTCCAGCCACTCATCCTCGATCGACGGGTCGGCTCCGAACTAAGGGTTGGAGCGGAGATCAGCGCGACCTCCGGTGACACTGCTCGCGGCGAGCTAGATCATACCCATCGAGACAAAGGCTGGCGCGCATGGCTGTGGCTCGAATCCGTCGAAGATCAAGTCTCCACGGATGTCAGCCGTGTAGTTCAAACTCCCAAATCTGACACGATGGCTGGGGCGTAGCTTTCGATTCGCTCCGGATGGCCAAGTGAATTGGCCCGTAGTGCAAAGTCAGCCGAATCTGAAGATCATCCGGAGAAAAGTCTCACCTGGACCGCATCGTTGTTGATGATCAAGGAGCCATCGAGCCTAAAGGTGACGCGACAGGGAACTCTCAATGAAAGCACCAATGTCGATTGTCAAAACCGGCGGATCTCGGATAGGGGGTCCCGAATCAGGCGTCGTCTAGGCGGATGGCAACAGGAGACAAGGGACACGATGTTTTTACCTGTGTTCGGGCCCTCTCGATGGAGGTAAAACCCTACTCCCCGCTTGATTAATATTGATGATATGGGTAGTACAAGAGTAGATCTACCATGAGATCAGAGAGGCTAAACCCTATAAGCTAGCCTATGGTATGATTGTTGTTCGTCCTCTGGACTAAAACCCTTCGGTTTATATAGACACGAATAGGGTTAGGGTTACTGAGTCGGTTACATCGATGGGAGATCTACACATCCGTATTGCCAAGCTTGCCTTCCACGCCAAGGAAAGTCCCATCCGACACACGATTTAAGTCTTCAATCTTGTATCTTCATAGTCCGTGAGTCCGGCCAAAGATGATAGTTGACTATCAGGACACCCCCTAGTCCAGACTCCCTCACCATGATTTCAGATCTGAACCTATTATGTTTTCATGAATATATGTGAGTTCTTGATCCTATCTTGCAAGTCTATAGTCACCTACTATGTGTTATGATCCGCAAACCCCGAAGTGACAATAATCGGGACCACTCCGGTGATGACCATAGTTTGAGGAGTTCATGTATTCACTATGTGCTAATGCTTTGTTCCGTTCTCTATTAAAAGGAGGCCTTAATATCCCTTTAGTTTCCATTAGGACCCTGCTGCCACGGGAGGGTAGGACAAAAGATGTCATGCAAGTTCTTTTCCATAAGCACGTATGACTACATTCGGAATACATGCCTACATTACATTGATGAATTGGAGCTAGTTATGTGTCACTGTATGTTATGACTGTTACATGATGAACCGCATCCGGCATAATTATCCATCACTGATCCAATGCCTACGAGCTTTCCATATACTGGTTTACGCTTATTTACTTTCCTGCTATACTCTTTATTTACAATCATTACAAAACACCAAAAATATTACTTTTGCTTTCATTACTCTTTTGTTACCATTACCACTACTATCATACTACTTTGCTACTAAATACTTTGCTGCAGATACTAAGTTATCCAGGTGTGGTTTAATTGACAACTCAGCTGCTAACACTTGAGAATATTCTTTGGCTCCCTGTGACGCCCTCGATTCAATCGTACACTAATTATACATGCAAATGTGTACGATCAAGATCAAGGACTCACGGGAAGATATCACAACACAACTCTAGACACAAATTAAAATAATACAAGCTTTATATTACAAGCCAGGGGCCTTGAGGGCTTGAATACATAAGCTCGAAAACACAAGAGTCGTGAAGCAACAATATCCGAGTACATATGAGTTAGACAAGTTTGCCTTAAGAAGGCTAGCACAAAAGAATCTACGATCGAAAAGGCAAGGCCTCCTGCCAGAGCCTCCTAACTACTCACGGTCGCCGACGGTCTCCACGTAGTAGTAGGCATCGGCGGTGGCATCTGGCTCCTGGGCTCCAACATCTGGTTGCATCAACCGGAAAAAAAGAAGAAATGGGGAAAAGGGGGAGCAAAGCAACCGTGAGTACTCATCCAAAGTACTCGCAAGCAAGGATCTACACTACATATGCAACATTATCAAAGGAAGGTCAGTATATGTGGATCGGGCTGCAAAAATGCCGTAATAGAGGGAAGGCCTAGTCCTATCGAAGACTAGCATCTTCCGAAACCACCATCTTGCAGCAAACAGGAGGGAGTAGAGTAGCATAACGTAAAGTAGTAGTAGTGTTATCAACCTCGCCGGAGATCCTTTCTCGACTCATGCGAAAGAAATCCCGAGCCATACTATCCATTATCATCACAATCCATTACTCATCACCATCCAATTCTCATCACAAGTATCCATTTCTAGTTGTATCGATCGGGATACAACTCCAAGTGTCCGCTATCAGAGGACAGGCTATCGATAGATGTTTTCTTCCCCGCAGGGTGCACCAACTTACCCACCACGCTCGATTAACTCCGGCGGACACACTTTCACGGGTCATGCCCGGCCTCGGCCAAACAATACGCCGCAACCTGATCTAGGCTTAATAGAGAGGTCAGCATGCCGGACTAAACCTATGCCCCCAGGGGTCATGGGCCATCTCCCCGGGAACTCATGCACGTTGCGAGGGCGGCCGGTGAGCAGACATAGCTACCTCCTTCAACAAGGCAGGTTCTTAAGCAGTCCAACCCGGCACGCGCCGCTCAGTCGCTGACGTCTATTAAGCTTCGGCCAATGCATAAGACGCAGAACGCCCATACTATGCCCACGTGATGGTTAGTGGTATCAGGCCTGAGGCCCCTCGGATCAAATATCCAAACCGTTAGTGTGTTGTTAGTGCGGTCACGAGCAAGAGACTCACGAAAGATGTGACCACACCCGGTCTCGAGGACTTGCGGCAAGGGCTAAGAATGCCCGCCACGCCTCGTATTCAACTCTCGGGTACCCTCCAGTCAACCTGCTCTCCACATCACTCGCGGGTACCCCTCAGGGTCGACCCGCCTTTCCAAGTAACAGTTGTAAAGTCCAAGTAACCGTGTCTCCAAACATCAAGGGGAAAACCCGAGGAATCACCCCCGATGAATTCCACTAGATGTAATCATCAAGGTGAACGTAAGAGGAATCACCCCCGAGGTTCACACTTGAGGGGTTGCCTGACGAGTCGTGTCGGAAGTGTTTAAGGAGGAAATCACCTCGATGACCACGAACGAATGACTACACTACGGTGGTTAACATCGGAAGTGTCAAGAGGTCTCACCATCGGTACTCGATAGTAACCCAAAGTAGTGTCGAACAACCAAGGGAAAGTGATGTGGGGTGCGGCCTGGTCTTCGATCCGTTGATCGGGTCTTCGGCGATGAAGCGGGGCAACAAGGAAAAGGTGGGGTCACTGATGGGTCACTAACCAACCTATACTAAGCAGTTTAGGATAAGCAGGTAGGTAACAATAAGCAGGTTACAAAAGCAGGCTATGCATCAGAATAGGAGCAATCAATAAAATAGCAAAATCTAATGCAAGCATGAGAGAATGGAATGGGCGATATCGGGATGATCATAGGGGGGGCTTGCCTGGTTGCTCTGGCAAGGAGGGGTCATCGTCGACGTAGTCAATCACAGGGGCGACATCGGTCTCGGGGTCTACCGGAGAGAAGAGGGGGAAGAAACAGTAAATATAAAGCAAACATAACATCACAAAGCATAACGTGGCAAAATGCTGTGCCGGGAGTGACCTAATGTATGTCTACACGATATAGGTGAAGGGGGATTCAACCGGAAATGTTTTCGGTTGCCGGATTGTCAGACGATGATGACCGAGGGGAAAGTTCCATGTTCAGATAGTTAGAGGCATGTGACAGATGTACGAACCGCGTATTCGGATTCGTTTAATTTTTCTGAGCAACTTTCATATAGAAAACATTTTCATCCGAGGTACGTTTTATTTTCTATGATTTTCTAAAGTTTAAAAGCTTTCTGAAATGATTTTAATTACTAAATTCATCAGAAAATGAATTATGACGTCATGCTGGCGTCAGCCCTGCGTCAGCGGTCAACAGACCAGTTGGCTGGTCAATGGGGCCCACGCGGGGCCTACAGGCTGTGACAGGGCGTTGCCCAGTCAGCATCTGACTGGGTCAACGGGACTAGGGGGCCTAGTGGCAGCGGCTGTGGGGACGTCCACGTGGACAGCCACGTCAGCGACGCCGGAAACGGCGCCGGAGTTGCCCCGGTGGCCTCCTGCGGGGGCGAGCTCGCCGGAGACGCTCGGAAAACCACTACGGGGCACCGTTTATTGCGTTTCTTGCTGCGTTCGAACGGTTACTCCACCCCGCAGCGGTTAGTGGCGTAAGCAGCGAGGAGGTCGGCAGGGCCGCGGCGTTGAGTTGTGGCGGCTATATGGCTCGGATGTGACGGGGAAGGCGGCGGCTGTACGGAGCGAAGGAAAGGCGGGAGGATCCCGTGGTGCGGCGAAGTCCAACGGGCTTGAGCCTGCGTGACTAAATGGTCACCGGAGCTCGGCCGGCGGCGAAGCTCCGCGGGGCGATGCATTCGAGCGCATCGCCGGGGCGGCGCTTAGGAGGCACGGGATGGAGCATGCGCGTGCGCGTTGGGCTCCTGGGAACCCCCAGGAGCACAACTATGAGCTCGAGCGAGCGTGTCGACGGTCACAACGAAGGCAACGAGCTCGTCGGCGGAGCTGGGATCGGCCATGGTGGAACCAGTCGCCCCGAGCTTGTAGAGGAGCAGAAAGGACGGGAGGAGAGATGGATCTCACTGTAGCGGCTCAAGGTGGCCCGTGGAAGGATTAGTAGCAGCAAAGGGCGTCGCCGGAGTCGGTGAAGAACGGCGCCAGTTAGAGATGGGGACGAAGGGGATCCGGTGCTTCGGTGCCTCCGGCTCAGCTCGAGCCACGGTCGAAGAGTCGACTCCGGAGCTCACCAAGCGGAGTTAGCGGGCGCGGGACCGCCGGTGGCTGCAACAACGACGGAGGACGGCGGCGACCGTGCTCGGGTGTCGATGGGAAACGAGGGGGAAGAGGAACGGAGCGAGCGAGGAAGAATCTGGCAGGGAGAGGGAAGAGGAACGGAGCGAGCGAGGAAGAATCTGGCAGGGAGAGGGAGAGGCGGAGCGAGCGAGGGGGAAATATCTGGGGCATGGCGTTGGCCTTTTATCCTCATCATTTGGCGAGGCACGGGACGACGAGCTGGTCCGGCGACAACACGCGGGCGCGCGCCCTCGGTCGATTGAACAGGGGGGTGGAACACGACAGGGTGAGGTCGGTGGGCCGGCCTGCTAGGTTGGCCGAGGCCCAAGGGGAGGCCAGGGGCTCTCCCACCCCTCTTTCTTTCCCTTTTTTTGCAGCAGGCTTTTGCAGTTAAACTAGCCACCAAATGACTTAGCAAAATTGTGTGTTCGGCCAAAACAATTACTAGGGAATAATGTGCTCTGCCATAAAAAGATTGGAGGCTTTAGAAAAAGTTTGCAATTTTTATAAATTAAAAGGTATTTAACCTATTGTTTTAGCCAATCGCTTTAATTGGTTTAGGCCATTTAAACACCTTGCAAAATGTTGGTTCACCACCATTGTTATGGATTATTTGCCACAAGATGAACATTTTAGATTTCATGTCTGACAAATATGAATTTTAGACTTTAGATTGGATTTGAATTTGAATTGTGATCTGGACCAAGTGAAGATTAGCAACAGTAACAGGATGACATGGCACCATTAACGGGGGATTACTGTAGCATGACACTGGGGGTGTTACACTCCCCTTGTGTCGAATCAATAAATTTGGGTTGAATACTCTACCCTTGAAAGTTGTTGCGATCCCCTACACTTGTGGGTTATCAAGACTAATTTCTGGCGCCGTTGCCGGGGAGCATAGCTCTATTCTTTGAGTCACTTGGGATTTATATCTGCTGGTCACTATGAAGAACTTGAAAGACGCTTAAGACAACAATTTATCCCTCAACTACGAGGGGAGGTAAGGAATCGCCATCTAGCTCTGCGCTTGATTCACCTTCTGTTATGAGTAAGCTTGCGACACCTAAACCTACTTACGCTATTCGCTCGATATGCCGATGTTATTGATGATGCCACTTCGCTATGCATGATACTTATGATGAAACTACTTCTATGCTTGATACTACTGTGCCTCTTAGTGAATTTCTTGATGAACAAATTGCTAAGGCTAGAGAGAAAGAAATTATTGAAACTGATTGTGTTGATGAAAGTGATGATGAAGATATGCCCGCTATTCACGAGGGTTATGTTTTTGATAAAGAAGCCTGCCGCTATTTTTGCTTGCACAGGTAACAATGAGCTTAGAAGGTTATTAGCTAAATGGAGTAAGGAATCTCTTAGAGATAGAATGAAACCTGACCCCGCTTTTGCTACTTCACCTATTTGTGTTGCTGATAAGGATTATGAATTCTCCGCTGATCCCGATATAATTACTTTGCTTGAATCGATCCTTTTCATGGTTATGAATCAAAACTGTTGTGGCACATCTTACTAAATTAAATGATATAGCCACCCTATTCACTAATGATGAGAGAACTCGCTACTTATATATCCTTAAAATATTTCCGTTCTCATTAAAGGATGATGCTAAGATATGATTTACTTCTCTGCTAAATATTTCCCTGCTCATAAGAAACAAGCTGCCTTAAGGGACAACTTTGTGCAAATTGAAGAAGAGAGTCTCCCACAAGCTTGGGGGAGGCTTCTCAAGTTACTTAATGCTTTGCCTGATTATCCTCTTAAGAAAAATGAAATACTTGATATCTTTTATAATGGACTAACTGATGCTTCCAGAGATTACCTGGATAGTTGTCTTTGGTTCTGTTTTCGTGGAAAGAACACCGGATGATGCTGAAATTCTATTGAATAATATATTAACAAATGAAAATAATTGGCCACTTCCTCGAGCCAGCTCCTGAGCCAATTCATCGAGCCTATTCCTGAACCAACTCAAGAAGAGAGGTGTTCTATTTCTCGATCCTGAAGATATGCAAGAGGCAAAGAAATCTATGAAAGAAAAATGTATTAAAGCTGAAGATGTTAAGAATTTACCTCCTATTGAAGAAATACATGGTCTTAATTTCATCACCGCTGAAGAAACATATGATCTTAATCCATTACCTATTGAAGAACCTCCGTGTCTTGATAACCCGACAGGTAGTAAAGGTAAATTCTCTCTATAGATTTGATGAAGGTGATATTCCTCACTATAAGTCTGCTAGATGATTGCTTAGAAGAGTTTGATAATTTTATTGTCAAACAAGAAAATTTCAATGCTTACTTTGGTAGATAATTAAAACAAAATACCAATATGATTAAACACTTGGGTGATTATATGGCTAATGTTAGATGTGAACTTAAACTCATTAGCAAACATGCTTCTATGGTTACCACTCAAGTAGAACAAGTACTTAAAGATCAAAATGATTTTCTCGATGAAATGAATAGTAAGAAAAATGATTATGCTGTCAGAGTGGCTACTAGAACTGGTAGAATGACTCAGGAACCTTTGTATCCTGAAGGCCACCCTAAGAGAATTGAGCAAGATTCTCAGAGAAATAGTATTGATACACCTAGTTCTTCTAAAAGGAAGAAAAAGAAAAATGATAGGACTTTGTAAACTTCTAGTGAACCTATTGTCAAAAACACCGAGAATCCAAATGATATATCTATTTACGATGTCAAACGTTAACTGGTAAATGAAGATGAACCTAGTGAAAATGTTAATGATGATGTTCATGATGATGCTCAACCTAGTAATAATAACGATGTAGAAATTGAACCTGCTGTTGATCTTGATAACCCACAATCAAAGAATCAACGTTATGATAAGAGAGACTTTGTTGGTAGGAAACATGGTAAAGAAAGGGAACCTTGGGTTCAGAAACCCATGCCTGTTCCTCCCAAACCATCCAAGAAAAAGGATGATGAGGATTTTGAGCGCTTTGCTGAAATGATTAGACCTATTTTTTTGCGTATGCGATTAACTGATATGCTCAAAATGAATCCTTATGCTAAATTTGTGAAAGATATTGTCACTTATAAAAGAAAGATACCGGAAGCTGAAATTTCCACCATGCTTGCTAATTGTACTTTTAAGGGTGGAATACCAAAGAAACTTGAAGATCCAGGAGTACCTACTATACCATGCTCCATTAAAAGAAATTATGTTAAAACTGCTTTATGTGATCTTGGAGCTGGTGTTAGTGTTATGCCCCTCTCTTTATATTGTAGACTTGACTTGTATAAGTTGACACCTACTAAAATATCTTTGCAAATGGCTGATAAATCAACTGCTATACCTGTCGGTATTTGTGAGGATGTGCCTGTTGTGTTTGCAAATGTTACTATTTTAACAGACTTTGTTATTCTTGATACTCCCGAGGACGATAGTATGTCTACTATTCTTGCAAGACCTTTTTTGAATACTGCAGGGGCTGTTATTGATTGCAACAAAGTTAATGTCACTTTTCATGTTAATGGTATTGAGCATACGGTACACTTTCCGAGGAAACAACCTCAAGTTTACAGTATCAATTCTATTGGAAAAATTCCATCGATTATATTTGGAGGTTTTGAATTTCCTCTTCCTACTGTCAAGTAGAAATATGATATTCTTATTATTGGGGATAAGCATATCCCCGTTGAGGTAACATAGTGTTATTCGAAATTTCTTCGGTTCCATGTTAGTCGGAACGAGTTTGTTAGCAAGACCTGATCAACCTTGTTAGTAGATTCCTTTTGATGAGCATGAGATGGATGAAACTAGAAGCACAACCCTCTGCATCTCTTTATACTTTCTGTTACTTAGTTGAAATAAAGTAAACTAGTATTTTCCTGTCTGTTTTCTGATTTATCCGTGCAATATAAAAATACCCCAAAAATAAAAGTCCTCCAAATGCCATGCCAATTTAATATGATTTTTTCTAGAATATTTGAGGATTTATGGAACTAAGAACACAGCAGGGGGGTCAACCACCTGGCCACGAGGGTGGAGGGTGCGCCCTACCCCCCATGGCGCGCCACCCTGGCTCGTGGGCCCACGGTGGCCCTCCTCCACTTATTCCTGCACCCATACAGTTCATCTTCCTCCCACAAACACGAATATCTAGCTCAAGTACCCAGTTCCAAATTTCAATTTGCTGTGATTTTCGATCTCCTTGCTCAAAGCACCTCTCACAAAACTGCTTGTGGAGATTTTTCCTTGGTATGTGACTCCTCCATTGGTCCAATTAGTTTTTGTTCTAGTGCTTTATTCTTTGCAAATTTGTGCTTAATAGGTGACCATGTTCTTGAACTTGCATGTCAAATTTATATGGTTCCAAGTAGTTCTAATGCTTGATAGAGGCTCTAGGACTTGTAGGAGTAGTTGCTATCAATTTTACTGAAGTTGGTTCACTGTTGTTTGAAGTTACTAAAAATTTCAGAGTATTTCAGAAAATGATGGAGAGACTTTTGAGGGGCTCATCGAGCCGAAGCTCGAAGGAAAAGCAAATGACGGCTACGAGGCCCAAATATAATTTTCCTCGTACCGCGGAGGTTTGGCCGTGTGAATGGCCTTCCGGTGACTTCTTGAGACAAGCCGGGATTTATGAAGATTTCTATTCATTGGCTGAGAATGCAGGCCTCACCGACTTCCACCGCAACCAACATCATCAGTATCTCTTACTCACTAATACTTTTGTGCAAAACTTCTACTATTTTCCTAAGGAATCACCTCCTTCAGTAGAGTTTCATTTATATGACGTTGTTAAGAAGATGCCATTAGCTGAATTTTGCAAGGTTTGCAAAATACCCTTTGTGTGTACTTTAAATGAGCCACACCGTAAAGGTGTGGAAGAATTCATTGACACCATTACTGTGGGAGAAACCAAGAAGGTTTCCGATGCAAGAATCCCTAGCATACATTTTCCTATTTTACGCTACTTTGCCATACTTGCTAGTCGTTGCTTGATTGGTCGTGGAAACTGTGGAAACCTTAGTGTTCCTGATATTATCATTTTGTTCCATGGTTTATACCGTGATAACACTGTTAGTATGGGCGGAATTATTGTTAAAAGGTTAAGTTTGAACCGTACTAAGGGCCCCATATTTGGAGGTATTTACGCTTCACGCCTAGCTGCATATGTTAACATACCCATTAGGCTTTATGAGAAAGAAGAAAAATTGTTGCCTAGTGCTTATTTAGATTATAAGAGTATGCTAGTGCATGATTTTATTGTTAAGAGTCAGGGAGGGGAGCTTAAATATAAATTGTACTTTAATAAACATCACCTCGAGACTATTACCTTGCTCGCTCCTTCCTTGTTTAATTTATCCGAAGGTCCATATCTCGCTCCTCGGGCGGCCATTCAAGCTTCACCGAACCCTACACTAGCCCTAGAGCCGAACCAAAATTTGAGCCTCCACGATACCTGATTATTTTTGGGATCCGGAGATGACTGCCAGCCACCAATGGCGATCGAGTCCTGTTCATCTCAAGATTTGACCCGGCTACACCTATGGATATCCGCCAGCCATCCTTGGTAATGAACCAACTTAGGCCAAAATCCTAAGCTTGGGGGAGTACGATTTCCCAATCGACATTACATTTATATTTACACACACTCATTGCTAGATGTCGGTGCTCATACTCTTTCACTGTAATATCCATGCTAGTTTGTTTTCTTTTTCTGCTTTCTTCTTGTGTGTTTGTTAAACATTAAGAAAAACCAAAAAAATTAGTAGTAGTTTTTAGTTAGTTTACTTTTCTTCCCGTAGTAGTAGTAATTAAAAAGAAAACCCAAAAATATTCCCCGTTCTTCTTTTGCTTGTTGGGAGCTTTCCCGTGTAAATAGTTTTTTATTTACTTTCTTTTCTTTGGGGGTCGATAGGAGAAGACCATGATTAAATTGTTGAAGTGGATCTTATATGCATTATTGTTGATTTAACCAATAGCCCATATTGCCTTGTCTTCTCCTGCTTATTGAATGCTCGCAGATTCCAAATTTTAGTCCAATGCACGCATACACTCTTATTATTATTCACACCGCTTGGTCGTGCAAGTGAAAGGCAATAATGACGATATATATGATGAATTAATTGGGATAAGCGAAGCTGGTATGAACTCGACCTCTCTTGTTTTTGTAAATATGATGAGTTCATCTTTCTTGATTCAGCTTATTATGAATAAACATGTTTGCAATGACAATTAGAGATCATAGTTGCTTATGCCATGCTTGATTAGCTATGAGTTATAATGGTTTGCCTTGAGTGCCAACATGCTATTAAAATGGTTGTGATGTGGTATGATGGGGTGGTATCCTCCTTTGAATGATTTAAGTGACTAGACTTGGCACATGTTCACACATGTAGTTGAAACAAAATCAACATAGCCTTCACGATATTTATGTTCATGGTGGATTATATCCTACTCATGCTTGCATCCAATGTTTATTAATTTTAATGCATGTTCATGACTGTTGTCGCCTCTAGTTGGTCGCTTCCAGCCTTTTTGCTAGCCTTCACTTGTACTAAGCGGAATATTGCTTGTGCATCCAATCCCTTAAACTCCAAAGTTATTCCATATGAGTCCACTATACCTTCCTATATACGGTATCTACTGCCGTTCCAAGTAAATTTGTATGTGCCAAACTCTAAACCTTCAAATAAACATTCTGTTTTGTATGCTCGAATAGCTCATGTATCAACTAGGGCTGTCCGTATCTTCCATGCTAGGTGGGTTATTCTCAAGAGGAGTGGACTCCGCTCCTCATTCATGAGAACATGGGTGGTCACCGGGATGCCCAGTCCCATGCTTTATGCAAACTAAATCAAAATAATTGCAAACAAAACTCCCCCGGGACTGTTGTTAGTTGGAGGCACTCGTTGTTTCGAGCAAGCCATGGATTGATGCTTGTTGGTGGAGGGGGAGTATAAACTTTACCATTCTGTTTGGGAACCGCCTATAATGTGTGTAGCATGGAAGATATCGTCATCCCTTAGTTTCTATGTTGACAATGAAACTATGCCGCTCAAAATCTTATTTATCTCTATTTCAAAACCGAAGCTCGCACCTCTACAAATCCTCGCTTCCCTCTACGAAGGGCCTATCTATTTACTTTTATGTTGAGTCATCACCCTCTTATTAAAGGCACTAGTCGGAGAGCGCAGCTGTCACTTGCATCCATTACTATTAATTCATATTGGGTATGACTATGATTGGATCTCTTTTACCATGAATTACAATGTCTAGTCAGTCCTTGATCTTTAAAGGTGCTCTGCATTTACGTTTCGCGGTCTCAGAAAGGGCTAGCGAGATACCATCTTGTTATATCATATTATGATTGTTTTGAGAAAGTGTTATCATCTGAGATCTATTATTATGACTCGCTAGTTGATTATGCCATTGATATGAGTAAACATGAGACCTAAGAATTATTGCAATTGTGGTTAGTTATAATCTTTGCTGAAAACCTGAATGTTGGCTTTACATATTTACAACAACAAGAGCAAATAGAGTTTGTAAAAGTTTTTCTTTATCTCTTCGGTTTATCAACTGAATTGCTTGAGGACAAGCAAAGGTTTAAGCTTGGGGGTTGATACGTCTCCGTCAGATCTACTTTTCAAAACACTTTTGCCCTTGTTTTGGACTCTAACTTGCATGATTTGAATGGAACTAACCTGCATCGATCACGCTGTTTTCGTGAGAATTGCCATGGTGTTATTTATGTGCGTAAACAAACATTCTCGCGAATGACACAAAACTCCACGGAACGTCTTTTCCAAAATAATAAAAAATCCTTGCCAAAGATGAAGACCAGGGGCCCACACTCACATTCACGAGGTGGGGCGCCCCTCCCCCTCAGGCGCCCCCCTACCTCGTGGGCCCTGACGCTCCACCGACCTCAACTCCAACTCTATATATTTGCTTCCGGGAGAAAAAATCAAGGAGAAGAAATCATCACGCTTTTACGACACGGAGCCGCCACCAAGCCCTAAAACCTCTCGGGAGGGCTGATCCGAGTCCATTCGGGCCCGGAGAGGGAATCCGTCGCCGGCCATCATCAACCATCCTCCATCACCAAATTCATGATGATCACCGCCAGGCGTGAGTAATTCCATCGTGAGGCTTGCTGGACGGTGATGGGTTGTATGAGATTTATCATGTAATCGAGTTAGTTTTGTTAGGGTTTGATCCCTAGTATCCACTATGTTGTGAGATTGATGTTGCTATGACTTTGCTATGCTTAATGCTTGTCACTAGGGCCCGAGTGCCATGATTTCAGATCTGAACCTATTATGTTTTCATGAATATATGTGAGTTCTTGATCCTATCTTGCAAGTCTATAGTCACCTACTATGTGTTATGATCCGCAACCCAAGTGACAATAATCGGGACCACTCCGGTTATGACCATAGTTTGAGGAGTTCATGTATTCACTATGTGCTAATGCTTTGTTCCGGTTCTCTATTAAAAGGAGGCCTTAATATCCCTTAGTTTCCATTAGGACCTCGCTGCCACGGGAGGGTAGGACAAAAGATGTCATGCAAGTTCTTTTCCATAAGCACGGATGACTACATTTGGAATACATGCCTACATTACATTGATGAATTGGAGCTAGTTACGTGTCACCCTATGTTATGACTGTTACATGATGAACCGTGATCCGTCATAATTATCCATCATCGATCCAATGCCTACGAAGCTTTCCATATCTTGGTTTACGCTTATTTACTTTCCCGTTGCTACTGCTATAATCATTACAAAACACCAAAATATTACTTTTGCTTTCATTACTCTTTTGTTACCATTACCACTACTATCATACTACTTTGCTACTAAATACTTTGCTGCAGATATTAAGTTATCCGGTGTGGTTGAATTGACAACTCAGCTGCTAATACTTGAGAATATTCTTTGGCTCCCCTTGTGTCGAATCAATAAATTTGGGTTGAATACTCTACCCTCGAAAGCTGTTGCGATCCCCTACACTTGTGGGTTATCAGGGATCCATGTATGAGAACAAAGTGTGGACTTTGGTTGACTTTCCCAATGATCGGCAAGCCATAGAAAATAAATGGATCTTCAAGAGGAAGACGGACGCTGATAGTAGTGTTACTATCTACAAAGCTAGACTTGTCGAAAAAGGTTTTTGACAAGTTCAAGGTGTTGACTACAATGAGATTTTCTCACTTGTATCGATGCTTAACAGTCTGTCCAAATCATGTTAGCAATTGCCACATTTTATGAAATTTGGCAAATGGATGTCGAACCTACATTCCTTAATGGATTTCTTAAAGAAGAGTTGTATATGATGCAACCAGAAGGTTTTGTCGATACTAAAGGTGCTAACAAAATGTGCAAGCTCCAGCGATCCATCCATGGACTGGCACAAAGCATCTCAGAGTTGGAATATACGCTTTGATGAGTTGATCAAAGCATATAGTTTTATACAGACTTGCGATGAAGCCTGTATTTAAAAGAAAGTGAGTGGGAGCACTACAACCTTTCTGATAAGTATATGTGAATGACATATTGTTGATCGGAAATGATGTAGAATTTTCTGGAAAGCATAAAAGTGAAGGAAATATGCCCTAGAGGCAATAACAAAGTTATTATTTATTTCCTTATATCATGATAAATGATTATTATTCATGCTAGAATTGTATTAACCGGAAACATAATACTTGTGTGAATACATAAACAAACAGAGTGTCACTAGTATGCCTCTACTTGACTAGCTCGTTAATAAAAGATGGTTATGTTTCCTAGCCATTGACATGAGTTGTCATTTGATTAACGGGATCTCATCATTAGGAGAATGATGTGATTGACTTGACCCATTCCGTTAGCTTAGCACACGATCGTTTAGTATGTTGCTATTGCTTTCTTCATGACTTATACATATTCCTATGACTATGAGATTATGCAACTCCCGTTTCCGGAGGAACACTTTGTGTGCTACCAAACGTCACAACGTAACTGGGAGATTGTAAAGGTGCTCTACAGGTGTCTCCAAAGGTACTTGTTGGGTTGGCGTATTTCGAGATTAGGATTTGTCACTCCGATTGTCTGAGTGGTATCTTTGGGCCCGGTCGGTTATACACATCACTTAAGCCTTGCAAGTATTGCAACTTATGAGTTAGTTGTGGGATGATGTATTACGGAACGAGTAAAGAGACTTGCCGGTAATGATATTGAACTAGGTATTGAGATACCGACGATCGAATCTCGGGCAAGTAACATACCGATGACAAAGGGAACAACGTATGTTGTTATGCGGTCTGACCGATAAAGATCTTCGTAGAATATGTGGGAGCCAGTATGAGCATCCAGGTTCCGCTATTGGTTATTGACCGGAGACTTGTCTCGGTCATGTCTACATAGTTCTCGAACCCGTAGGGTCCGCACGCTTAATGTTTTGATGACAGTTATATTATGAGTTTATATGTTTTGATGTACCAAAGATTGTTCGGAGTCCCGGATGTGATCATGGACATGACGAGGAGTCTCGAAATACTCAAGACATGAAGATTGATATATTGGAAGCCTATATTTGGATATCGGAAGTGTTCCGGGTGAAATCGGGATTTCACCGGAGTACTGTGAGGGGTTACGGAACCCCCGGGGTTAATGGGCCATAGTGGGCCTAAGTGGAGAAGAGGAGAGGCGGCGGGGCAAGGGCCAAGCACCCCATCCCCCTAGTCCTAATAGGACAAGGAGAGGCGGCGCCCCTTTCCTTCTTCTCCTCCACCTCTTTCCCCTCTTCTCCTAATCCAACAAGGAAAGGGAGGAGTCCTACTCCCGATGGGAGTAGGACTCCTCCTGGCGCGCCCCCTCCTGGCCGGCCACACCTCCCCCCTTGCTCCTTTATATACGGGGGCAGGGGCACCCTAGAGACACAACAATTGATCGTTTGATCTTTTAGTCGTGTCCGGTGCCCCCCTCCACCATAGTCCACCTCGATACATCATGGCGGTGCTTAGGCGAAGCCCTGCGTCGGTAGAACAGCATCATCGTCACCACGCCGTCGTGCTGACAAAACTCTCCCTTAACACTCGGCTGGATCGGAGTTCGAGGGACGGCATCGGGCTGAACGTGTGCTGAACTCGGAGGTGCCGTGCGTTCGGTACTTGATCGTTCGGATCGTGAAGACGTACGACTACATCTACCGCGTTGTGCTAATGCTTCTGCTTTCGGTCTATGAGGGTACATGGACAACACTCTCCACTCTCGTTGCTATGCATCACCATGATCTTGCGTGTGCGTAGGAATTTTTTTGAAATTACTGCGTTCCCCAACAAAAAGGAGTGTCTGAAAGGAGTTTTTCAAAGAAAGACCTCGATGAAGCTGCTTACATATTCAACATCAAGATCTATAGAGATAGATCAAGACGCTTGATAAGATTTTCCAGTGAGTACATACCTTGACAAGATTTTGAAGTAGTTTAAAATGGAACAGTCAAAGAAGGAGTTCTTGCCTGTGTTTCAAGGTGTGAAGTTGAGTAAGACTCAAAGCCCGACCACGGCAGAAGATAGAGAGAGAATGAAAGTCATTCCCTATGCCTCAGCCATAGGTTCTATAAAGTATGACATGCTATGTACCAGACCTATTGTATACCCTGCCCTGAGTTTGGCAATGGAGTACTATAGTAATCTAGGAGTAGATCACTGGACATTGGTCAAAATTATCCTTAGAGGACTAAGGAAATATTTCTCGGTTATGGAGGTGATAAAGAGTTCGTTGTAAAGAGTTACCTCGATGCAAGCTTTGACACCGATTTGGATGACTCTAAGTCTCGATCTGGATACATATTGAAAGTGGGAGCAATTAGCTAGAGTAGCTCCGTGCAGAGCATTGTTGACATAGAAATTTGCAAAATACATACGTATCTGAATATGGCAGACCTGTTGACTAAACTTCTCTCACAAGCAAAACATGATCACACCTTAGTACTCTTTGGGTGTTACACACATGGCGATGTGAACTAAGATTACTGACTCTAGTAAACCCTTTGAGTGTTGGTCACATGGCGATGTGAACTATGGGTGTTAAATCACATGGTGATATGAACTATGGTGTTAAATCACATGGCGATGTGAACTAGATTATTTACTCTAGTGCAAGTAGGAGACTGAAGGAAATATGCCCTAGAGGCAATAATAAAGTTGTTATTTATATTTCCTTATATCATGATAAATGTTTATTATTCATGCTAGAATTGTATTAGCTGGAAACTTAGTACATGTGTGAATACATAGACAAACAGAGTGTCACTAGTATGCCTCTACTTGACTAGCTCGTTAAATCAAAGATGGTTAAGTTTCCTACCCATAGACATGAGTTTTCATTTGATTAACGGGATCACATCATTAGAGAATGATGTGACTGACTTGACCCATTCCGTTAGCTTAGCACTTGATCGTTTAGTATATTGCTATTGCTTTCTTCATGACTTATACATGTTCCTATGACTATGAGATTATGCAACTCCCGAATACCGGAGGAACACTTTGTGTGCTACCAAACATCACAACGTAACTGGGTGATTATAAAGGTGCTCTACAGGTGTCTCCGATGGTGTTTGCTGAGTTGGCATAGATCGAGATTAGGATTTGTCACTCCGTGTATCGGAGAGGTAGCTCTCGGTCCTCTCGGTAATGCACATCAATATAGGCCTTGCAAGCAATGTGACTAATGAGTTAGTTGCGGGATGATGCATTACAGAACGAGTAAAAAGACTTGCCGGTAACGAGATTAAACTAGGTATTGAGATACCGACGATCGAATCTCGGGCAAGCAATGTGACTAATGAGTATGTTGTTATGCGGTTTGATCGTAAAGATCTTCGTAGAATATGTGGGAGCTAATATGAACATCCAGGTTCCGCTATTGGTTATTGACCAGAAAGGTGTCTCGGTCATGTCTACATAGTTCTCGAACCCGTAGGGTCTGCACGCTTAACGTTCGATGACGATTTGTATTATGAGTTATGTGATTTGATGACCAAAGTTTGCTCGAAGTCCCGGATGAGATCGGGGACATGACGAGGAGTCTCGAAATGGTCGAGACGTAAAGATCGATATATTGGAAGGCTATATTCGGACATCGGAAAGGTTCCGAGTGATTCGGGTATTTTCCGGAGTACCGGAGAGTTATGGGAATTCGTATTGGGCCTTGATGGGCCATACGGGGAAGGAGAGAAAGGCCTCAGGGGTGGCCGCGCCCCTTCCCCATGGACTGGTCCGAATTGGACTAGGAAAGGCGCCCCTTCCTTCCTTCTCCTTCTCCTTCCCTTTTTCCTATTCCATGTGGGAGTTGGAATCCTATTAGGACTAGGGAGTCCTAGTAGGACTCCACACTTTGGGCGCGCCCTATGAGGGCCGGCCCCCTCCTCCCTCCATTGTTTATATACGTGGCTAGGGGGCACCCATAGGTAACACAAGTTGATCATTGATCTCTTAGCCGTGTGCGGTGCTCCCCTCCACCATAATCCACCTTGCTCATATCGTCGTAGTGCTTAGGCGAAGCCTGCGCCGGTCGCTTCATCATCACCGTCATCACGCTGTCGTGCTGACGAAGCTCTCCCTCGACACTCTGCTGGATCGTGAGTTCGTGAGACGTCACCGAACCGAACATGTGCAAATCGCGGAGGTGTCGTACTTTCGGTACTAGGATTGGTCGATCGTGAAGACGTATGACTACATCAACCCCGTTGTCATAATGCTTCCGCTTACGATCTACAAGGGTACATGGACAACACTCTCCCCTCTCGTTGCTATGCATCACCACTATCTTGCGTGTGCGTAGGATTTTTTTCAAATTACTACGTTCCCCAATAGATACTGCCCATAGAATCATCCGAATAAGCAAACAACACATAGAAAACAGAATCTGTCAAAAACAGAACAGTCTGTAGCAATCTGTAACTCTGGAATACTTCTGTAACTCCAAAAATTCTCGGAAATTAGTACAACCTGGGCAATTTGTGTACCAATCAAGTCTAAAAAGAATCAGATAAAAATCACGCTTCTGTGAATTATGAAAATTATTTTCCTGGGTGCAAAAGTTTCTGTTTCTCAGAAAGATGAAAACAATTATCACCGTAAGCTATCCCAAAGGTCTTACTTGGCACAAACTATAATTAAAACACAAAACCACATCTAACCAGAGGCTAGATGAATTATTTATTGCAAAACAGAACCTAAAAAGAAAAATAAAATTGGGTTACCTCCCAACAAGCGCTATTGTTTAACGCCCTTAGCTAGGCATAAAACACGAATATATCTAGGTATTGTCATCTTTGGTATGCAATCCGTAAGTAGCTCTCATAATAGATTCATAAGGCAATTTAATTTTCTTTCTTGGAAAGTGTTCCATGCCCTTCCTTAATGGAAATTGAAATCTAATGTTCCCTTCTTTCATATCAATAATTGCACTAATCATTCTAAGGAAAGGTTTACCAAGAATAATAGGACATGTAGGATTGCAATCTATGTCAAGAACAATGAAATATACGGGCACATAATTCCTATTTGCAACAATAAGAACATCATTAATCCTTCCCATAGGTTTCTTAATAGTGGAATCCGCAAGATGGAAATTTAAAGAACAATCATCTAATTCCCGGAAACCTAACACATCACATAAAGTTTTGGAATCGTGGAAACGCTTAGCACCCAAATCACACAAAGCATGGCACTCATAATCTTTAATCTTAATCTTAATAGTAGGTTCCCACTCATCATAACGTTTTCCAGGGATAGAAACTTCCAAGTCAAGCTTTTCTTCAAGAGAATGCATCATAGCATCAACGATATGTTTAGTAAAAGCTTTGTTTTGATTATAAGCATGAGGAGAATTCAACATGGATTGCAACAAGGAAATACAATCTATTAAAGAACAATTATCATAATTAAATTCCTTGAAATCCAAAAGAGTGTGTTCATTGCTGATGACCCATAAGTATAGGGGATCAATTGTAGCTCTTTTCGATAAGTAAGAGCGTCGAACCCAACGAGGAGCAGAAGGAAATGACAAGTGATTTTCAGCAAGGTAATGTCCGCAAGTGCTGAAATAGTAAGTAGCAGAGTAGTTTGATAGCAAGATAATTTGTAACGAGCAAGTAACTATAATAGTAGCAAAAGTGCAGCAAGGTAGCCCAATCCTTTTGAGACAAAGGACAGGACAAAACGGTCTCGTATAATAAGCAAAGCGTTCTTGAGGATACACGGGAATTTCATTTAGTCACTTTCATCATGTTGATTCGATTTGTGTTCGCTACTTTGATAATTTGTTATGTAGGTGGATCGGTGCTTAGGTCCTGTTCTTACTTGAACAAGCCTCCTACTTATGAGTAACCCTCCCGCAAGCATCCTCAACTACGAGAAAAGTAATAAGAATAAATTCTAACCATAGCATTTTGGATCCAATCGGTCCCTTACGGAATAGCGCATAAACTGGGGTTTAAGCTTCTGTCACTCTCGCAACCCATCATCTAATTACTACTCCACAATGCATTCCCTTAGGCCCAAATATGGTGAAGTGTCATGTAGTCGACGTTCACATGACACCACTAAGGGAATCACAACATACATACTATCAAAATATCGAACACATATCAAGTTCACATGATTACTTGCACTCCCGTGACCTCAAGAACAAAAGTAACTACTCAAAAATGATAATCATGCTCAAGATTAGAGGGGTATTAAATAGCATAATGGATCTGAACATATAATCTTCCACCAAATAAACCATATAGTAATCAACTACAAGATGTAATCAACACTACTAGTCACACACAAGCACCGATCTATAGTTCCGGTAACAAGACTGAACACTAGAGATGAACTAGGGTTTGAGATGAGATGGTGCTGTTGAAGATGTGGATGGAGATTGCCCTCCCCAAGATGGGAGAGTTGTTGGTGATGATGATGACGATGATTTCCCCTCGGGAGAAGTTCCGCCGTGAATCGCTCCACCGGAGGGCAAAAGTGCTCCTGCCCAAGTTCCGCCTCGAGACGCGGCGCTCTGTCCCGAAAGTACTCTCCTTCTTTTTTTCTAGGTCAAAATGACTTATATACCAGAAGATGGGCACCGGAGGTGGGCCTGGATGAGCACCCCCAGGCGCGCCCTGGTGTCTTGTGCTCACCAGGGTGGCTCCTGCTACGTCTTGAGCTTGCCTTGGTTTTCCCCAAAGAGGAGAGGATGATGCAGCAGAGTAGCGTAAGTATTTCCCTCAGTTTTTGAGAACCAAGGTATCAATCCAGTAGGAGGCTACGCTGAGTCCCTCGTGACCAAGACAAAGCAAATAACTCCTCGCAACCAACGCGATAAGGGGTTGTCAATCCCTTTACGGTCACTTACGAGAGTGAGATCTGATAGAGATGATAAATAATATTTTTGGTATTTTTGGTATAAAGATGCAAAGTAAAATAAAAGGCAGAGTAAAAAGCAAAGTAATAATAAAGCATAGGAAGATTAATATGATGAGAATAGACCCGGGGGCCATAGATTTCACTAGTGGCTTCTCTCAAGAGCATAAGTATTTTACGGTGGGTGAACGAATTACTGTTGAGAAATTGACAGAATTGAGCATAGTTATGAGAGTATCTAGGTATGATGTATATAGGCATCACGTCCGAGACAAGTAGACCGACTCGCCGCATCTCGCTACTATTACTCCACTCATCGACCGCTATCCAAAGATGCATCTAGAGTATTAAGTTAATGAAAACAAAGTAACGCCTTAAGCAAGATGACATGATGTAGAGGATAAATTCATGCAATATGATAAAAACCCCATCTTGTTATCCTCGATGGCAACAATACAATACGTGCCTTGCTGCCCCTCATCCTTTGGGAAACGACACCGCAAGATTGAACCCAAAGCTAAGCACTTCTCCCATTGCAAGAACTACCAATCTAGTTGGCCAAACCAAACGGATAATTCGAAGAGACTTGCAAAGATAACCAATCATACATAAAAGAATTTAGAGAAGATTCAAATATTGCTCATCGATAATCTTGATCATAAACCCACAATTCATCGGTCTCAACAAACACACCGCAAAAAGAAGACTACATCGAATAGAACTCCACGAGAGAGGGGGAGAACATTGTATTGAGATCCAAAAAGAGAGAAGACGCCATCTAGCTACTAACTATGGACCCGAAGGTCTGAGGTAAACTACTCACACTTCATCGGAGAGGCAATGATGATGATGTAGAAGCCCTCCATGGTGGATTCCCTTCCGGCGGAGCTCCGGAACAGGCCCCAAGATGGGATCTCGTGGATACAGGAAGTTGCGGCGGTGGAATTAGGTTTTTGGCTCCATATCTGATCTGTTGGGGGTACGTAGGTATATATAGGAGGAAGGAGTACGTCGGTGGAGCAAAGGGGGGCCCACGAGGCAGGGGGCGCGCCCTCCACCCTCGTGGCCGCCTCCTTTCTTTCTTGACGGGGGGTCCAAGTCTCCTGGATCATATTCGGTGAGAAAATCACGTTCCCGAAGGTTTCATTCCGTTTGGACTCCGTTTGATATTCCGTTTCTTCGAAACTCCGAAATAGGCAAAAAAAACAGCAATTCTGGGCTGGGCCTCCGGTTAATAGGTTAGTCCCAAAAATAATATAAAAGTGGAAAATAAAGCCCAATATGGTCCAAAACAGTAGATAATATAGCATGGAGCAATCAAAAATTATAGATACGTTGGAGACGTATCAGGCATCCCCAAGCCTAATTCCTGCTCGTCCTCGAGTAGGTAAATGATAAAAAGAGAATTTTTGATGCGGAGTGCTACTTGGCATAATTTCAATGTAACTCTTCTTAATTGTGGTATGAATATTCAGATTCGAAAGATTCAAGATAAAGGTTTAATATTGACGTAAAAAATAATAGTACTTCAAGCATACTAACAAAGCAATTATGTCTTCTCAAAATAACATGGCCAAAGAAAGTTATCCCTACAAAATCATATAGTCTGGCTATGCTCTATCTTCACCACACAAAGTATTTAAATCATGCACAACCCCGATGACAAGCCAAGCAATTGTTTCATACTTTTGACATTCTCAAAACTTTTTCAATCTTCACGCAATACATGAGCGTGACCCATGGATATATCACTATATGTGGAATAGGATGGTGGTTGTGGAGAAGACAAAAAGAGGGGAAGATAGTCTCACATCAACTAGGTGTATCAACGGGCTATGGAGATGCCCATCAATAGATATCGATGTGAGTGAGTAGGGATTGCCATGCAACGGATGCGCTAGAGCTATAAGTATATGAAAGCTCAACAAAAGAAACTAAGTGGGTGTGCATCCAACTTGCTTGCTCGCGAAGACCTAGGGCAATTTGAGGAAGCCCATCATTGGAATATGCAAGCCAAGTTCTATAATGAAAAATTACCACTAGTATATGAAAGTGATGAAACGAGAGACTCTCTATTATGAAGATCATGGTGCTACTTTGAAGCACAAGTGTGGTAAAAGGATAGTAACATTGTCCCTTCTCTCTTTTTCTCTCATTTTTTTATTTGGGCCTTTTCTTTTTTTATGGCCTCTTTTCTTTTCTCTTTTTTTTCGTCCGGAGTCTCATCCCGACTTATGGGGGAATCATAGTCTCCATCATCCTTTCCTCACTTGGGACAATGCTCTAAAATGATGATCATCACACTTTATTTTTCTTACAACTCAACAATTACAACTCGATACTTAGAACAAAATATGACTCTATGTGTATGCCTTGGGCGGTGTACCGGGATATGCAATGATTCATAAGTGACATGTATGAAAGAATTATGAACGGTGGCTTTGCCACAAATACGATGTCAACTACGTGATCATGCTAAGCAATCTGACAATGATGGAGCGTGTCATAATAAGCGAACGGTGGAAAGTTGCATGGCAATATATCTCAGAATGGCTATGGAAATGCCATGATAGGTAGGTATGGTGGCTGTTTTGAGGAAGGTTTATGGTGGGTGTATGATAACGACGAAAAGTGCGCGGTATTAGAGAGGCTAGCAATGGTGGAAGGGTGAGAAAAGTGCGTATAATCCATGAACTCAACATTAGTCATAAAGAACTCATATACTTATTGCAAAAATCTACACGTTCTCAAAGCAAAGTATTGCGCGCATTCACATAGGGGGATATAATTGTATTAAAAGACCATCGCTCGTCCCCGACCGCCACTCATAAGGAAGACAATCAATAAATAAATCATGCTCCGACTTCATCACATAACGGTTCACCATACGTGCATGCTACGTGAATCACAAACTTTAACACAAGTATTTCTCAAATTCACAACTACTCAACTAGGATGACTCTAATATTACTACCTCCATATCTCAAAACAATTATCAAGTATCAAACTTTTCTTAGTATTCAACGCACTCAAAAGAAAGTTTTACAAATCTTGTATACCAAGCATATTATTATATTTAAGCATATTACCATGCTATTTAAGACTTCAAAATAATCTAAGTGAAGCATGAGAGATCAAAGGTTTCTATAAAACAAATCACCACCGTGCTCTAAAAGATATAAGTGAAGCACTAGAGCAAAACTATATAGCTCAAAAGATATAAGTGAAGCACATAGAGTATTCTATCAAATTCCAATTCATGTATGGCCCTCTCAAAAGGTGTGTACAGCAAGGATGATTGTGGTAAACTAACAAGCAAAGATGCAAATAATACAAGACGCTCCAAGCAAAACACATATCATGTAGTGAATAAAAATATAGCTCCAAGTAAAGTTACCGATGGAAGTGGATTTAAAGAGGGGATGCCTTCCGGGGCATCCCCAAGCTTTGACTTTTTGGTGTCCTTAGATTATCTTGGGGGTGCCATGGGCATCCCCAAGCTTAGGCTCTTGTCACTCCTTGTTCCATAATCCATTAAAAGATTTCACCCAAAACATGAAAACTTCACAACACAAAACTTAACAGAAATCTCGTGAGCTCCGTTAGCGAAAGAAAACAAAATACCACTTTAAGGTACTGTAATGAACTCATTCTTTATTTATATTGGTGTTAAACCTACTGTATTCCGACTTCTCTATGGATTATAATCTATTTTACTAGCCATAGATTCATCAAAATAAGCAAACAACACACGAAAAACAGAATCTGTCAAAAACAGAACAGTCTGTAGTAATCTGTAACTAACACAAATTTCTGTTACTCAAAAAATTCATCCAAAATAGTACGACCTAGGCAATTTGTTTATTGATCAGCAGCAATTGGAATCACTATTTTATCACGTTCTGGTGATTTTTAACAATTGTTTTCGTGAACAGAAAGTTTCTGGAAATTACAGCAGGATCAAATAACTATCATCCAAGAAGATCCTATAGGTTTAACTTGGCACAAACACTAACTAAAACATAAAACCACATCTAAACAGAAGGTAGATGGATTATTTATTCCTAAACAGAAACAAAAACAAAAACTAAAAATAAAATTGGGTTGCCTCCCAACAAGCGCTATCGTTTAACGCCCCTGGCTAGGCATAAAAGCAAGGATAGATCTAGGTATTGCCATCTTTGGCACTTGGAAAGAAAAGAGCAAATTTCCTTTCTATGGCATTCATCCTTCTATTTTGGGAAAGCACATTGCCATTAATGGAGGAAGTGAGATTAAGCTCGTTACGGAAATTTGCATCTAAACTAGATTTCATCTCTTTGATAATTTCATTTTGATAGAAGCATAAGAGAGTGGTAGACTCAACCTTATCATTCATGGGGTGCCCAAATATAGTTTTCATTTTTCATAGGTATCTATAGCATCCCTTCAAGAAAACCTTGTTCAAAAATAGAATTTAGAACTTGTTTGAAAGAAGCGGGCAATCCAACATAGAAACTTTTTAAGTAAACCTCAATTTGATATTGTGGTACATAGCTAGCCCGAATCCTTAATAACCTATCCCAAGCATCTTTTAAAGACTCATGAAGTAAATAACGAAAAATTCCAGAGTCATCTTCATCAAAATTATTTAAGCTCTCATTGGTAACCCCGGTGGGTCTTTCCGTAGCATCATTGTTTATGAGCTTAGAGAGGATAGAGGGGTTATCCAAGGTACTAGAGCCCTGGAAAGGACCCTTAGTTCTTTTTGATTCGGCCATGGCAACGGGAAGGCAAACGGAAAAGAGGGGGCGAATAAAACGGCAAGGGTGAAGTGGGGGAGAGGAAAATGAGAGGCAAATGACAAATAATGTAATGCGAGAGATAAGGGATTGTGATGGGTACTTGGTATGTTGACTTTTGCGTAGACTCTCAACGGCGCTTAAATCCTTCTTGCTACGTCTTGAGCTTGCGTTGGTTTTCCCCGAAGAGGAGAGGATGATGCAGCAGAGTAGCGTAAGTATTTCCCTCAGTTTTTGAGAACCAAGGTATCAATCCAGTAGGTGGCTACGCGCGAGTCCCTCGTACCTGCACAAAGCAAATAACTCCTCGCAACCAACGCGATAAGCAGTTGTCAATCCCTTCACGGTCACTTACGAGAGTGAGATCTGATAGAGATGACATGATGTAGAGGGATAAATTCATGCAATATGATAAAAACCCCATCTTGTTATCCTCGATGGCAACAATACAATACGTGCCTTGCTGCCCCTCATCCATCGGGAAAGCGACACCGCAAGATTGAACCCAAAGCTAAGCACTTCTCCCATTGCAAGAACTACCAATCTAGTTGGCCAAACCAAGCGGATAATTGAAGAGACTTGCAAAGATAACCAATCATACATAAAAGAATTCAGAGAAGATTCAAATATTGCTCATAGATAATCTTGATCATAAACCCACAATTCATCGGTCTCAACAAACACACCGCAAAAAGAAGATTACATCGAATTGATCTCCACGAGAGAGGGGGAGAACATTGTATTGAGATCCAAAAAGAGAGAAGAAGCGACCTAGCTACTAACTATGGACCCGAAGGTCTGAGGTAAACTACTCACACTTCATCGGAGAGGCTATGATGATGATGTAGAAGCCCTCCGTGGTGGATTCCCCTTCCGGCGGAGCTCCGGAACAGGCCCCAAGATGGGATCTCGTGGATACAGAAAGTTGCGGCGGTGGAATTAGGTTTTTGGCTCCGTATCTGATCTGTTGGGGGTACGTAGGTATATATATAGGAGGAAGGAGTACGTCGGTGGAGCAAAGGGGGGCCCATGAGGCAGGGGGCGCGCCCTAGGGGGGGGCGCCCTCCACCCTCGTGGCCGCCTCCTTTCTTTCTTGACGGGGGGTCTGATACGTCTCCAACGTATCTATAATTTTTTATTACTCCATGCTACTTTGTCTACTGTTTTGGACTATATTGGGCTTTATTCTCCACTTTTATATTACTTTTGGGACTAACCTATTAACCGGAGGCCCAAATTGCTTGTTTTTTGCCTTTTTCAAGATTTCGAGAAACAGAATATCTAACGGAGTCCAGACGGACTGTAACCTTCGGGACCATGATCTGCTGACCGAACGTGATCCGAGAGACTTGGGCCCTACTCCAAGCAAAGGTTGCGAGGCGGTCACGAGGTGGAGGCGCCCCTGGCATGCCCCTACCTCGTGGGCCCCTCGGAGCTCCACCGACGTACTCCTTCCTCCTATATATACCTACGTATCCCCGAACGATCGGAACAGGAGCCAAAAACCTAATTCCACCGCCGCAACTTTCTCAGATCCACAAGATCCCATATTGGGGCCTGTTAAGGAGCTCCCCCGGATAGGGCCATCATCACCGATGGCTTCTACATCATCATAGCCCCTCCGATGAAGTGTGAGTAGTTTACTTCAGACCTTCGGGTCCATAGTTATTAGCTAGATGGCTTCTTCTCTTTTTGGATCTCAATACAATGATCTCCCCTCTCGTGGAGATCTATTCGATGTAATCTTCTTTTTTTGCGGTGTGTTTGTTGAGACCGGCGAATTGTGGGTTTATGATCCGGTATTATCTATGGAAAATATTTGATTCTTCTCTGAATTCTTTTTATGTATGATTGAGTTATCTTTGCAAGTCTCTTCAATTATCTTTTGGTTTGGCCAACTAGATTGGTAGTTCTTGCAATGGGACAAGTGCTTAGCTTTGGGTTCAATCTTATGGTGTCCTTACTCAAAGGATGTAAAGAGTTGCAAGGCACGTATTGTATTGTTGCCATCGAGGATAACAAGATGGGGTTTTTATCATATTGCATGAATTTATCCCTCTACATCATGTCATCTTAACGTGGCGTATTCTGCTTTTACTTAATACTCTAGATGCATGCTTTGGATAGCGGTCGATGAGTGGAGTAATAGTAGTAGATGCGTAATCGTTTTGATCTACTTGTTTTGGACGTGATGCCTATATACATGATCATTGCCTAGATATACTCATAACTATGCTCAATTTCATCAATTGCTCAACAAAGAATTTGTTCACCCACCGTAGAATACTTATGCTCTTGAGAGAAGCCACTAGTGAAACCTATGGCCCCAGGTCTATTCTCATCATATCAATCTATATCACTTTATTTACTTGCTTTGTTTTACTTTGCCTTTTACTTTTTACTTTGCATCTATACATCAAAAAATACCAAAAATATTATCTCTATCAGATCTCACTCTCGTAAGTGACCGTGAAGGGATTGACAACCCCTAAGCGTTGGTTGCGAGTTGCTATCGTTTTGTGTAGGTACAAGGGACTTGTGCGTGGTCTCCTACTGGATTGATACCTTGGTTCTCAAAAACTGAGGGAAATACTTACGCTACTTTACTGCATCATCCCTTCCTCTTCGGGGAAATCCAACGCAGTGCTCAAGAGGTAGCAAGAAGGATTTCTGGCGCCGTTGCCGGGGAGGCTCACGCGAGCAAGTCAACCATACCAAGTACCCATCGCAATCCCTATCTCTCGCATTACATTATTTGCCATTTGCCTCTCGTTTTCCTCTCCCCCACTTCACCCTTGCCGTTTTATTCGCTGTCTCTTTCCCAATCTCCTCCTCTCTTTTCGCTCTCTTTCTTCCGCCTTTGCTTGCCACTATGTCTCGAAATCGGGGAGATTATCGTCGATATGGACAATAACGATAACACGAGAAAATCCCGAGGCTCGCCGATGAACCCCTATCTTGCATACTAAAAAGTTTCGAATCGGTAGTGGTAACATCATTGGCAAAGGTGTTATTCAAGATTTCTTTACTTGTGCCGGTGCTTTACCTTCGATGGGTTGCTCTATTCTTCATAGAACTAGTAGTCTCACAGATGCTATCGCTATGCTTGTAGTTGAACTTGAAAGACAATTTATGCATATGCATCCTTGCATACAAAGAATTTTCCTAGAATTCTCTAATATTGAGCATTCTTCGGTTAAGCGTGCTGTTACTATTTTTTTTTGGCTCACGAGTTTAGATTTATTATAAGAGAGGCCAAAGAAATCTTTGCGCACTATAGGGTGGGCATTGGTCGTCCTCACATAGAAGCGATCCTCTATGATCAAGAGGAATTTAGACGCGTTTTCAATCTTGGACTATGTTGCTTTTAATGAAAATCTTAGAAAAAGGTCCTACCAATGTCTTGGTTGATTGCATTAACGAGCTTAATAATGAATTTGCCCTTCGCAACAATGAGCTAGGATACTCTCTTGAGTATAGGCTCACAAGATTTTGCCAAAAGAATGCTTTTAGTGATGAAATAGTTGTGCACTATGAGGGGCCAAAGGAGGAACCCGTTCCTCCTGTGATTGATCTTGGGGACCTTTGCCCCACTAAATTTAGCCCTGTCGATTATTTTTGCTTGCCACAAAGGAAACTTGCTGCCGAACGTAGAGAATATGAAATGAGCTTTCAAGATCTATCTTATTATTACGGCACCACTTAGATCTATCTTTGCTTTTATGCCTAGCTAGGGGCGTTAAACGATAGCGCTTGTTGGGAGGCAAACCCAATTTTATTTTGTGTTTTTTGTTTTTGCTTCTGTTTAGGAATAAATAATCCATCTAGCCTCTGTTTAGATGTGTTTTTATCTTTTAATTAGTGTTTGTGCCAAGTTGGACCTATTGGATCTTCTTGGATGATAGTTATTTGATCTTGCTGTAATTTCCAGAATCTTTGTGCTCAGTGCCCGAATTGTTAAAGATCACCAGAACGTGATAAAATACTGATTCCAATTGCTGCTAATCAATAGACAAATTTTCTAGGTCGTCTAATTTTGGTAGAATTTTTTGGGTTCCAGAAGTTTGCGTTAGTAACAGATTGCTACAGACTGTTCTGTTTTTGACAGATTCTGTTTTTCGTGTGTTGTTTGCTTATTTTGATGAATCTATGGCTAGTAAATTAGTTTATAAACCATAGAGAAGTTGGAATACAGTAGGTTTAACACCAATATAAATAAAGAATGAGTTCATTACAGTACCTTGAAGTAGTCCTTTGTTTTCTTTCTCTAGCAGAGCTCACGAGATTTCTATTGAGTTTTGTGTTGTGAAGTTTTCAAGTTTTGGGTGAATTCTTTTGATGGATTATGGAACAAGGAGTGGCAAGAGCCTAAGCTTGGGGATGCCCATGACACCCCCAAGATAATCCAAGGACACCAAAAATTCAAAGCTTGGGGATGCCCCAGAAGGCATCCCTCTTTCGGCCCACTTCCATCGGTAATTTACTTGGAGCTATATTTTTATTCACCAACATGATATGTGTTTTGCTTCGAGCGTCTTGTATTATTTGTGTCTTTGCTTTTTAGTTTACCACAATTATCCTTGCTGTACACACCTTTTGAGGGAGCCATACTTGATTTGGAATTTGTTAGAATACTCTTTGTGCTTCACTTATATCTTTTGAGCTTGATAGTTTTGCTCATAGTGCTTCACTTATATCTTTTGAGTTTGATATTTTTGCTCTAGTACTTCACTTAGATCTTTTAGAGCACGGTGGTGGATTTATTTTAAAGAAACTATTTGATCTCTCATGCTTCACTTAGATTATTTTGAGAGACTTTAATAGCATGGTAATTCGCTTAATGTTAATATACTTGGTGTTCAAGATATGTGAAACTTTCTTTTGAGTGAATTGAATACTAAGATAAGTTTGATGCTTGATAATTGTTTTGAGATATGGAGGTGATAATATCAAAGTCGTGCTAGTTCATTATTTGTGAATTTTAGAAATACTTTAGTTGAAGTTTGCAAGTCAAGTAGAATGCACTAATGTTAAAAGTTGTGTAACAAATTTGAAACATTAAGTGTACCTGGCTTGTGCATCCTTATGAGTGGCGGTCGGGGAGACGAGCGGTATTTTCCTACCAATCTATCCCCTAGGAGCATGCGTAGTACTTGAATTTTTGATGACTTCTAAATTTTGCAATAAGTATATGAGTTCTTTTGACTAATGTTGAGTCCATGGATTATACGCACTCTCACCTTTCCACCTTTGCTAGCCTCTTCGGTGCACTGCATTGCCCTTTCTCACCTTGAGAGTTGGCGCAAACTTATTTGGTGCATCCAAACCCCGTGATACGATACACTCTATCACACATAAACCTCCTTATATCTTCCTCAAAACAGCCACCATACCTACCTATTATGGCATTTCCATAGCCATTCGAGATATATTGCCATGCAACTTCCATCATCATCATCATGACATACATTACTTTTGTCATATTGCCATTGCATGATCATGTAGTTGACATCGTATTTGTGGCAAAGCCACCATGCATTATTTTTCATACATGTCACTCTTGATTCATTGCACCATCCCGATACATCACGGAGGCATTCATATAGAGTCATATCTTGTTCTAAGTTTCGAGTTGTGATCCTTGTGTTGTAACCAATAGAAGTGTGATGATCATCATTATTAGAGCATTGCCCAATAAAAAAAAGAGAAAGGCCAAAAAGAAAAAAAGAAAAGGCCCAAAAAAAGAAAATAAAAAGGGCAATGCTACTATCTCTTTTTCCATACTTGTGCTTCAAAATAGCACCTTGTTCTTCATATAGTGAGTCTTATATATTGTGCTTCAAAGTAGCACCTTGTTCTTCATATAGTGAGTCTCATATATTGTGCTTCAGAATAGCACCTCGTTCTTCATGTAGTGAGTCTCATAAGTTGTCCTTTTTATACTAGTGGGAATTTTTCATTATAGAACTTGGCTTGTATATTCCTACAATGGGCTTCCTCAAATGCCCTAGGTCTTCGTGAGCAAGCAAGTTGGATGCACACCCACTAGTTTTGTTTTGTTGAGCATTTATAGCTCTAGTGCATCCGTTGCATGGCAATCCCTACTCCTCATGTTGACATCAATTGATGGGCATCTCCATAGCCCGTTGATTAGCCTCGTCAACGTGAGACTTTCTCCTTTTTTGTCTTCTCCACACAATCCCTATCATCATATTCTATTCCACCCATAGTGCTATATCCATGGCTCACGCTCATGTATTGCGTGAAAGTTGAAAAAGTTTGAGATTATTTAAAGTATGAAACAATTGCTTGGCTTGTGATCGGGGGTATAGAAGTTGGGAACATCTTTGTATGATTTAAAATGAAGCATAGCCTAACTATATGATTTTGTAGGGATGAACTTTCTTTTGCCATGTTATTTTGAGAAGACATGATTGCTTTGATTAGTATGCTTGAAGTATTATTATTTTTGTGTCAATATGAACTTTTGTCTTGAATCTTTCGAATCTGAATATTCATATCACAATTAAGAGGATTTACATTGAAATTATGCCAAAGTATCACTCCGCATCAAAAATTCCTTTTTATCATTTACCTACTCGAGGACGAGTAGGAATTAAGCTTGGGGATGCTTGATACGTCTCCAACGTATCTATAATTTTTGATTGCTCCATGCAACTTTATCTACTGTTTTGGACTATACTGGGCTTTATTTCCCACTTTTATATTACTTTTGGGACTAACCTATTAACCGGAGGCCCACTTAATTGCTGTTTTTGCCTTTTTCAAGATTTCAAAGAAATGTAATATCAAACGGAGTCCAAACGGAATGAAACCTTCGGATCGTGATTTTCCAACGAACGTGATCCAGAGACTTGGACCTTACTCAAGCAGCGCCAGAGGCGGTCACGAGGTGGAGGGCGCGCTCCCCTCGGCGCGCTCTACCTCGTGGGCCCCTTGGAGCTCCACCGACGCATTCCTTCCTCCTATATATACCTCACGTATCCCCGAACGATCGTAACAGGAGCCAAAAACCTAATTCCACCGCCGCAACTTTCTCAGATCCACGAGATCCCATCTTGGGGCCTGTTCGAGTTCACGAGAGGGCCGTCATCACGGAGGGCTTCTACATCATCATAGCCCCTCCGATGAAGTGTGAGTAGCTTACTTCAGACCTTCGGGTCCATAGTTATTAGCTAGATGGCTTCTTCTCTTTTTGGATCTCAATACAATGATCTCCCCCTCTCGTGGAGATCTATTCGATGTAATCTTCTTTTTCTGCGGTGTGTTTGTTGAGACCGATGAATTGTGGGTTTATGATCCAGTATTATCTATGGAAAATATTTGATTCTTCTCTGAATTCTTTTATGTATGATTGAGTTATCTTTGCAAGTCTCTTCAATTATCTTTTGGTTTGGCCAACTAGATTGGTAGTTCTTGCAATGGGAGAAGTGCTTAGCTTTGGGTTCAATCTTGCGGTGTTCTTACTCGGATGTAAAGAGTTGCAAGGCACGTATTGTATTGTTGCCATCGAGGATAACAAGATGGGTTTTTATCATATTGCATGAATTTATCCCTCTACATCATGTCATCTTGCTTACGGCGTTACTCTGTTTTTACTTAATACTCTAGATGCATGCTTTGGATAGCGGTCGATGAGTGGAGTAATAGTAGTAGATGCGTAATCGTTTCGATCTACTTGTTTTGGACGTGATGCCTATATACATGATCATTGCCTAGATATACTCATAACTATGCTCAATTACATCAATTGCTCAACAGTAATTTGTTCACCCACCGTAGAATACTTATGCTCTTGAGAGAAGCCACTAGTGAAACCTATGGCCCCCGGGTCTATTCTCATCATATCAATCTATATCACTTTATTTACTTGCTTTGTTTTACTTTGCCTTTTACTTTTTTACTTTGCATCTATCTATCAAAAATACCAAAATATTAAATCTATCAGATCTCACTCTCGTAAGTGACGTGAAGGGATTGACAACCCCTAAGCGTTGGTTGCGAGTTGCTATCGTTTTGTGTAGGTACGAGGGACTTGTGTGTGGTCTCCTATTGGATTGATACCTTGGTTCTCAAAAACTGAGGGAAATACTTACGCTACTTTACTGCATCATCCCTTCCTCTTCGGGGAAATCCAACGCAGTGCTCAAGAGGTAGCAGGGTCCAAGTCTCCTGGATCATATTCGGTGAGGAAATCGCGTTCCCGAAGGTTTCATTCCGTTTGGACTCCGTTTGATATTCCGTTTCTTCGAAACACTGAAATAGGCAAAAAACAACAATTCTGGGATGGGCCTACCGTTAATAGGTTAGTCCCAAAAATAATATAGAAGTGGAAAATAAAGCCCAATATGGTCAAAAACGGTAGATAATATAGCATGGAGCAATCAAAAATTATAGATACGTTGGTGACGTATCAGCTCCCTCCAGTACTTATTTGCTCCATTATTTCTCATTTATTCCATAAAAAATCCTCGTGAAGTTTCAGGTTGTTTGGAGTTGTGCAGAATACATGGCCCGACGTAGCTTTTTCAAGTCCAGATTTCCAGCTGCCGAAATTCCCCCTCTTTGTGTGTACTTTGCATATTATGAGAGAATAGGCATTAGAATTACTCCAAAAAGCATTATTATGCATAAAAACATCATAAATAACAGTAGGAAAACACGATGCAAAATGGACGTATCAACTCCCCCAAGCTTAGACCTCGCTTGTCCACAAGCGAAACCTGAAATCAAAAAACATGTCCACATGCTTAGAGAGTGAGGTGTCGATAAAAACAAAATACGGACATAGAAGCATCATGTGAATTATTATAACAACAAAATATTTAAACATAAATTTTTTATCATAGAACTTTTATCATAGAATTTTTATGAATAAGTAACAATTCATCACACTGTAGAAGTATAAAGCATAAACTCTATTAGAAACCAACAAACTATGTTCTCAGTCAACTTTGCAACTACAAGTCATCATCTTTTCAGGAAGGGTCACGTATCGGAGCCTTTAGGCAATCCACATACTGAACCACTTCTATGATTGCTAACACTCACCGCATACACATGAGAAAAATGTTTCAACCGGACACATAGAAAGATAGGGGCTTATACTTTCGCCTCCCAACGTATTCATCTCAAGGGTGATGTCAACAATAATAACTCATGCTACCCATATTCAATTGGACATATGTGCCTAGATCTTTCCTCACCACATGATGCTTGCCAAAGGAGAAAAATAAAAACGAATAGAGAGAAAAACTTTGACTCTTTGCATAAAAGTAAATACATATAAGTAAAAGATAGGCCCTTCGCAGAGGGAAGCAGTGGTTGCCATGCGCTTATTTGTTTGTATGCTCAACCCCTTAGTGCAAAAGAACGTCTCGTTGTATTGCCCCTTGTGATGGCAACCTTTATTATGCAGTCTGTCACTTTTATTCTTCACCATCACAAGTTCGTACAACGCTCAATTTTCTCTAACACTAAATGATCTCACACTTTTTAGAAGCAATTTTTATTGCCTTATTGCACCGATGACAACTTACTTGAGGGATCTTGCTCAATCCCCAGGTAGGTATGGTGGACTCTTGAAAATAAGATTTGGGTTTAAGGGTTTTTGGATGCACAAGTAGTATCTCTACTTAGTGCGGAATTTTTGGCTAGCAAAGATAGGGGGCAAGCACCACATGTTAAAGGATCTATGACAATATGACTTCTATGTGAATATGAACAAACATAAATCATTAAGTTGTCTTCCTTGTCGAACGTCAAATTTTTTGGCATATAATATTTTGATGCGGGCTCACAATCACAAAAGATTTATAGGATAGTGTATTTATATGTGAATCTTCTCTTCCCTTATTAATTCTTTCATGAGTTGCATCATCGACTAATTCTATGTTTGTCAGTCTCTAATAAAATTTTCTACTTATACTTTTCCTTATGTTGTGTCATCACCTACCATAACATTAGCATATGGTCTTCTAGATTTATTTCCTTTCCTTTTATTTATTTCCTTTCTTTTTTATTGCAACAAGAGAGTGAAGAAAGCAAAAACTCAAACTGAACTTTATTATATATCTCGCACACGATTACAAGGATAGATCACTAAGCAAACTCTCAAAAGAAAGGATCAAACTAAAATTTTATTCATCTAAAGCAAAAGATTGAACTAAAATAAGTAAAGGCAAAAGATAGTGGGGATGATAAGATACCGGGGCACCTCCCCCAAGCTTAGCGGAAGCCAAGGGGAGTGCCCATACCCGATACTAGGTTTTCTTTTAGTGATGAAGAAGAGATCTTGTCCTCGGGTTTCCATGGCAGAGGTCCGCCATCATAAGAGGAGGAGTGAGTTTCACGGGTCCTGCAACCGGCAGCCAAACTCGTACCTTTAAACCTTGCCTCATATTCAAAGACTTGGTTTTGGAGATCGTAGATATGGGTTTGGAGGAAGTTGATTTGCTCGTTGAGGGTGAAGACGATGTCCTTCATGGACTTGCCATCCACCTTGAGATCATGGGAAAGGTCTGTGATCATGAGGTGATTGGCATTGAGTCCACGCTCCACCATCCCCTTGCACCAAAGACCTCCTACTCCATAGCCTCAAGCCTGGCCTCCATGGTTCCCGTCCCCTTAGGACCTGGCACATCGCGGAGGTGAAGTACCCCCTCATGCATCTGGATGACCTGAGGGTGCTGCACCACCTCCCGCAAATATGGGTTGATGACGTTCTTGAAGAAATTGTCCTTTAAGGAGCTTGAAGCGGCCATGGTAGATGGGATCTGACAGAAAACCGCAAGGAAAAGAAAATAGAAGATTTCTCCACGATATGGTGATCAATAGGTCTGAGGGGTATATAAAGATTTTTTATCTTGGGAAACAAGCAAACGGAAGAAAATGGAGTCCAGAGCGTACCCGAGGTGGGCACAACCCACACAGGCCATTGTCAGAGCGCCTCGGTGTCTTGTGCCCACTGTACACTTCCTCTGAAGTTTCTTATTTTCCTAATTTTCTAAATATTCCAAAACTGAGAAAAAATATTTTTGCGGATTTTTCGAGTCCGTTTACTATCATCGTATCACGTACCTCCTTATTTTCACAATTTCGAGTGTTCCGGAAGGACTCTTTTACGTGTTCTTCCGGTGTCAAAGTTTGAACAATATTGCTTTCAACATTAATGGGCGTACCTGAGATATAATGTTTTATTCGTTGCCCATTAACAACCTTCGGGTTAGTACCTTCGGCATTATTTATTTTGATAGCTCCAGACCGATAAACCTCCTCGATAACATAGGGTCCTTCCCATTTAGAGAGAAGTTTTCCTGTAAAGAATCTGAAACAAGAGTTGTACAAAAGAACATATTCTCCAACTTTAAACTCACGCTTTTGGATTCTTTTATCATGCCATATTTTTACTTTTTCTTTAAAGACCTTGGCATTTTCATAAGCTTTCTCCATTCATCTAATGAGCTAATATCAAATAACCTCTTTTCACCGGCAAGTTTGAAATCATAGTTGAGTTCTTTGATTGCCCAATATGCTCTATGTTCTAATTCAAGAGGCAAATGACAAGCTTTTCCATAAACCATTTTATAAGGAGACATACCCATAGGATTTTTATATGATGTTCTATAAGCGCAAAGTGCATCATCTAGTTTCTTAGACCAATTCTTCCGGGACCTATTGACAGTCTTTCGCAAAATCAATTCTATTTCCCTATTGCTAAGTTCAACTTGACCACTAGACTGAGGATGATACAGTCATACAATTCTATGGTTAACATCATACTTGGCAAGCATTTTACGGAAAGCACCATGAATAAAGTGTGAACCACCATCACCATTAAATATCTAGGGACTCCAAACCTTGGGAAAATAACTTCCTTAAGCATTTTAATAGAGGTGTTGTGATCAGCACTACTAGTTGGAATAGCTTCTACCCACTTAGTAACATAATCAATAAAGCAACCAAAATATGTGTATACCCATTAGAGGAAGGAAAAGGTCCCATGTAATAAAATCCCCAAACATCAAATGGTTCAACAGCAAGTGAATAATTCATAGGCATTTCTTGACGCTTACCGATATTACCTATCCTTTGACATTCATCACAAGATAAGACGAACTTACGGGCATCCTTGAAAAGAGTAGGCCAATAAAATCTGGACTGCAATACCTTGTGAGTAGTTCTATCTCCAGCATGATGCCCTCCATAAGCTTCAGAGTGACATTTCCGTAGGATTTGTCCCTGTTCATGCTCAGGTACACAACGTCTAATAATACCATCTACTCCTTCTTTTTAAAGATGTGGGTCATCCCAAAAGTAATGTCTCAAATCATACAAGAATTTTTTCTTTTGTTGGTATGTAAAGCTAGGTGGTAAATATTTAGCAACAATGTAATTAGCATAGTCAGCAGACCAAGGAGTGTTATTAGAAACATTTATTGCAGCTAACTGCTCATCAGGAAAACAATCATCAATAGGTAGTGGGTCATCAAGCACATTTTCAAGCCTAAACAAGTTATCAGCTACGGGGTTCTCCGCTCCTTTTCTATCAATGATATGTAAATCAAATTCTTGTAGCAAGAGAACCCATCGGATAAGTCTAGGTTTAGCATCTTTCTTTTCCATAAGGTATTTTATAGCAGCATGATCGGTGTGAACAATTACTTTTGAATCAACAATGTAAGATCTAAATTTATCACAAGCAAACACCACTGCCAAGAATCCTTTTTCAGTAGTAGCATAATTTTTTTGAGCACTGTCTAGGGTTTTACTAGCATAATGAATGACATTCAGTTTCTTATCAACTCTTTGTCCTAGAATAGCACCAACAACATAATCACTAGCATCACACATAATTTCAAAAGGCAAGTTCCAATCATGTGGTTGAACAATAGGTGCAAAAATTAAGGCTTTCTTGAGTGTTTCAAAGGCTTCAAAACAATCATAATAAAAAGTAAAAGGAACATCCTTTTGCAAAAGATTTGTAAGAGGCCTAGAAATTTTAGAAAAGTCTTTGATAAATCTCCTATAGAAACCAGCATGACCTAGGAAGCTATGAATACCTTTGATGTCTTTAGGACATGGCATTTTCTCAATTGCATCAACCTTGGCTTTGTTGTAGCGACCCGACCCAAAATCGGTCAAGTCTCTGTGTCTGTACCATCCCAAGACCATGCTGGTACTCACAGTACATTGATGAAATAATCAAAGTTCAATCACACCTGAATTTATTACACGATTCTCATATCGAAGTCTTTATTACAATAGAATAAATTTGGTCAAGGCCAACTCATGAGAAATAAACTAAGTAAAGCTGCTAAGCGTAGAAGAATAGCGAGTCCATCCGACTCCAAAGGGCAATCGCCAAGCGGAGCGTAGCCTCACTCTGATCGAATAATCCTCTGCAACATAAGACGTTGCAGCCGTGTAGGTCAGCATTTTGAATATGCTGGCAAGTCATGAAGAGAAAATAACAATAAAATATTACTAATACTATATGCAATTTGGCTGTGGGGCTCTAAGTTTCATCATTTTGTGAAAAGCCAGTTTTTCCCTACAATAAGGACTTGTTTGCAAATACTACAAAATTGTTGGTAGTTATTGAGATGGTTCCGCCAACCAATGTCTCATTCCCAAATTATTAAGTCATAATCCCCCTCAATTAATTTATTAATTTCGGTGTTGAGATTTCGAATACTTCCAAGTTCCAGAGGCTCAAATTGTCCGTAATCGGGACACGGCTAATCGATTAGATCTTTTCTCTGCAGAGGTTTATGCACTTTACCCGCAAGAATCGTTCCCTCCTTTTAAGTCTTCGCACTTCATGGTGTTTGAAGACGGGACAAACAAAAACAGGTCTTCCGAAGAGTTCCTCCGGCCACCGCCGGTGCCCATCCAATCCTACCGTTCTTCTACATCTCGTAGCACCGTCCGCCAGAGTCACAACTAGGGTTGACCAAGCCGTGAGCCCATAATGGCTTGCAGCTACAGTAAGCTTCGGTCAATGGGGTATACATCCGTCTCTTCGTGGCTGGGTGAAGCTTTCCGCAAGATGTCATGGCGCTTTCTCCATGCATCCCGGCCAACCACCGGGTTCTCCAGGTGCCCGTCAACTGTCCTCCACCCAGTGGTGAGTTTTGAAGTCCATCTTGATCTTGAAGTTCATGGGGTTGTCATCATCTTGACTCTCACATCTCCCTTATGAATTCACTCAACCAATCCCGTCTACGAGCATAGCAAAATAAACTACCCGTCCCGGGTCATGGTAACAAGGAATTGGTTCATCCTACCTCATGATACTACTCAAGAACATAACTTCAAAATTTCACCTACTGCATGCATGGTGGGGAGGTATAATTCTAATGCAATAAAAATCATAGGTATGTGAAGAAACATGATCAATGACTTGCCTTGCTGACGATCTTCGTAAGCTAGGGACTCGTGGTAGCAAGCTTCGCACTCCGGAAATTCTACCGAGGCAAACAATAACCATAATAAGCATACAACATATGATCACTTAACATAATAACATGCTAACACAACACACAAAACAAACGAATCAAAACCCAAAGAAAACTCGAAGAAAATCCAACTCAAAGTTTTCCTACATCAAGCAACAACTAAGAATAGTTTTACATATCAAAATTTTTCTTAACAGGACCTAAGCATGGGTTTTTGTTAACTTAACAGAAAAGAATGCATCATGCAACTAGGAGCAAAAAGAATCAATTTAAAATCTATTATAAAACTCCTATTAGGCCTAAAGCAAATTCTAATAAGAAAAATAAAATAAAAGTTTTATTTATTATAAATAAAAGTTCATGCTCTAAAGTTACAGAAACTAACCTAGAATAATCTATCTCTCATGAAAAATAAATTTATTTGCTAAGTAAAACAACAGGAAAACAGTAGCTAGTTAATTAATTAAGAATAACATGATTATGATTAAAAATATTTTTTATTAATCCTAAAATGCCCAAATAAATTCCTACGGTTAGGCAATGTCAAAACAAAGTTGTGACAAAAGAATCATTAAAAATAATATTCCTAACTCTTTTTATGGCAGAATTACTATTCTGTCTAAATCTAAAATAAAGCAATTTTAAATAATTTTAACATGGCTAATTATATTTTCTACAGAAACTATAAAGAAATTTTCAAACCAACAAAAAGGAATCACTTAAAAATATTAAGTAGATTAAAAAGATATGAATTTCTCAAATCTGAAACTATTACGCTAAAACAGAAAACGAAAAATAAGATTAAAAGAAAAATCGGGCTAATGGGCCTATCTAGCGCTCGGGCGTAATATAACTAAAATGTGCCCGTGGTTTAACAGAAAATAACCGCGTCGGCCGGTCTAACTAAACCTAATAAAAACCAACTAAACCGTAACTAAACCGGAATAAAAACCGGATCTTTAAAATAGACCGTACCCCTTCGGGGATCTAATCTAGCGCGTACGTCTTAGATCTAACGGCGGAGGGGATTTCCGGTGACTCACCGCGGCGGTCGACGGCGACGGCGGCTCGGGCGGCTCGGGCGACGTCGGCTCCGGTGGTCGAGGACGACGGCGAAGGCCTCCGGGCGGTGGCGGAGCAAGGGCTCGGGGGTGCTTTCGAGGCGAGCTCGAGGTGCTCGAGGTTCGGGGCAGGGCAATGGCTGGGCGGACTTCTGACTCCGGCGAGGGATCGCGGCGAGGAGAGGGGTCGGGCGAGGGGGAAAAGTGGGGGAAGGGGTCGAGGGCGGGGGTATTTATAGGGGAGGGCACCGACTTGGGCGAGGGGAAAGATCGGGGAGGATTGGGGCGAGGAGATCGCGGCGGATCCCGGATCCTTCGGGATTCCGGCGAGCGGCGGCGCGGTGGTTGGCGGGTTGGCGTGGGCGAGGGGAAAGGAGGGGTGGGGTCCAGGCGTCGGTGAGAGAGGGAGAGAGGGATCGGGTCGGGCGACCGAGGGCTAGGGTGTTCGACTCGGGCGCGGTTGGGTCGGTCGGCTCGGTTGGCTGCGCTGGCCGGGCTGGGCTGGCCTGCTGGTGAGCTGTCGGCGCTGGCTGGGCCGGTTGGCCTGGCTAGCGCCCGGGGGTTTCCTTTATTCTCCTTTTTGAATAATAGAGAGAGGAAAAAAATACTTAAATATAAATATTTTATATAGGACATATATATATCAAAATGATCAGGGGAATATTCCCTATAATTTGAACATGTTTCCAGGGGCAAACTCCAAACTTTGTAAAAATTCATTTTTTTCAAAATTCAAATAAAACTCAAATTTGAATTCAAACCTTTTGGCAATGTTTTTCCTCTGATATTTTTGGAGTGTCATGTTTACTCCTCTCATACTTTTTCTCAAGTATTTATCAGGAATAGTTTTGAAATAATTTCCACTTGCCAAAATTTGAATTCAAACTCCAAAACCTCTGAAAGTTCAAATGCCACTCAAATTCAAACAGAATGCATAGATGCTTAGCTATAATTGTAAAACATTCCAAATAGGAAATTTGGGATGTTACATTTGTCCACTTCAATACCTCTTTCAGAAATTTTATGACCCAAGACAATGCCTTCATTAACCATAAAGTGGCACTTCTCCCAATTCAAGACAAGATTTGTTTGTTCACATCTCTGCAAAACTCGATCAAGGTTTCTTAAACAATCATCAAAAGACTTGCCATAAACAGAGAAATCATCCATGGAAACCTCAACAATCTTTTCACAAAAGTCAGAGAATATAGAGTCACACATCTTTGAAAGGTAGCAGGTGCATTGCATAGACTAAAAGGCATACGTCTATAAGCATAAGTTCCAAATGGACTAGTTAAAGTGGTCTTTTCTTCATCAGGTTGAGAAACAGGTATTTGTGAAAAACCAGAATATCCATCAAGGAAGCAAAAATGTGTGTGCTTAGATAATCTTTCTAAAAATTTGATCAATAAAAGGCAGAGGGTAATGATCTTTTCTATATTATTTATTTAGTTTTCTAAAATCAATTACCATTCTATAGCCTGTAACAATTCTTTGTGGAATAAGTTCATTCTTATCATTAGGAACAACAGTAATACCTCCTTTCTTAGGGACACAATGAACATGACTTACCCATCTACTATCAGCTATAGGATAGATTATACCTGCTTCCAGAAGCTTTAATATTTCCGCTCTTACCACTTCTTTCACCTTTTGATTTGACCGACGTTGGTGATCAACAATGGGTTTAGCATCAGGTTCCATATTAATCTTGTGCTGACATAGAGTGGGACTAATGCCCTTTAAATCATCAAGAGTATATCCAATAGCAGCTATGTGCTTCCTTAGAACTTTCAATAGTCTTTCTTCTTCATGTTCTGAAAGGTTAGCACTAATAATAACAGGATATATCTTCTTTTCATCAAGAGAAGCATATTTCAAAGTGTCTGGCAATTGTTTTAATTCAAACACAGGATCACCTTGGAGGAGGACCTCCTAGAGTTTCAATAGGCAAATTGTGTTTAAGCAGAGGACGTTGTTCAAAGAAAATATCATCTATTTCATTTCTTTCATGCATATGTAAATCATTTTCATGGTCTAGCAAATATTGTTCTAGTGGATCAGTAGGAGGCACAACAATAGAAGCAAGACCAATTATTTCATCCTTACTAGGCAATTCTTTTTCATGAAGCTTTCTACTAAACTTGGAAAAATTAAACTCATGAGACTCATCACCAAAACTAACACCGACAGTTTGTTTCTTACAATCTATTCTAGCATTAACGGTGTTCAAGAAAGGTCTACCAAAAATATTGGGACAAAAGTCATCTTGTGGGGAACCAAGAACAAGAAAATCAGTAGGGTATTTTATTTTCCCAAACAAGACTTCAACATCTCTAACAATCCCAATTGGTGATATAGTGTCCCTATTAGCAAGTTTAATAGTAACATCTATGTCTTCTATCTCTGCGGATGCTATGTCATTCATAATTTCTTGGTATAAGGTAAAGGGAATAGCACTCACACTAGCACCTATGTCACATAAACCATGATAACAGTGATCTCCTATTTTAATGAGACAACGGGCATGCCAACAACAGGTTTATTATCCGTCCTATCAAGTTTGACAATTCTAGTGGCTTCTTCACGGAAGTAAATAACATGCCCATCTATATTTTCTTCCAAGAGATCCTTAACCATAGCAATACTAGGTTCTACTTTCATTTGTTCATCAGGTTTAGGTGTTCTAATATAACTTTCGTTGACCATAGTTGAAACTTAGCATGTTCCTTTATCCTAACAGGGAAAGGTGGTTTCTCAATATAGCGAGGAACAAGCTGGATCAACATTATAGAGTATAGTTTCCTCTTTAGCTAGTACCGGTTCTTTAACTTCTTCTTTAATAGGTGGGTGATATTTAAACCACTTTTCTTTAGGGAGATCAACATGAGTGGCAAATGATTCACAAAAGGAGGCTACTATCTCAGAGTCAAGTCCATATTTAGTGCTAAACTTTTGAAAAGCATCAGTATTCATAAAAGATTTAACACAGTCATACTTAAGCTTAATACCTGACTCTTTACCTTCGTCGAGTTCTCAATCTTCAGAGTTGCGTTTAATCTTTCCAAAAGATCCCACGGAATTCAATAGTCTTCTTCATGAAAGAACCAGTACAAGAAGTATCGAGCATGGATTGATCATCACGAGAAAGCCGAGCATAAATTTTTTGAATAATAATTTCTCTTGAGAGATCATGATTGGGGCATGAACATAAGATTGACTTAAGCCTACCCCAAGCTAGAGCAATACTTTCTCCTTCATGAGGCCAAAAATTATATATGTAATTCCGATCACGATGAACTAGATGCATGGGATATTTTTTTGGTGGAACTCCAGTTTCAATCGATTCCAATTCCAAGATCCAATATCATCGCATAGCCTATACCATGCCAATGCTTTTCCCTTCAAAGATAAAGGGAAAAACTTCTTCATAACTTCATCTCTGGGTGAGCCTGCAAGCTTAAACAATCCACAAATTTGTTCCACATATATCAAGTGCATATCAGGATGTTCGGTTCCATCTCCTGCATAAGGATTAGCTAGCAGTTGTTCTATCATACCCGAAGGAATTTCATTTCAATATTTTCAGTAGGTGCAGTAAGTTGACGGGTAGCTAATTGTGGTTCCGGTCGATGTGAAGATACCCTGAACAAACCCCTCAAAGGATTGCTTTCCATAGTAACAAGTGACAGTAAATTTCAGCACACTATATAAATGTTTCCTTACCAAATTCCACTTACCAAAGGCGCTTCACTCCCCGGCAACGACACCAGAAAATAGCCTTGATGACCCACAAGTATAGGGGATAAATTGTAGCTCTTTTCTATAAGTAAGAGTGTCGAACCCAACGAGGCGCAGAAGGAAATGACAAGTGGTTTTCAGCAAGGTAATGTCTGCAAGTGCTGAAATTGTAAGTAGCGGAGTAGTTTGATAGCAAGATAATTTGTAACGAGCAAGTAACGATAATAGTAGCAAAAGTGCAGCAAGGTAGCCCAATCCTTTTGAGGGAAAGGACAGGCCAAAACTGTCTCTTATAATAAGCAAAGCGTTCTTGAGGATACACGGGAATTTCATCTAGTCACTTTCATCATGTTGATTCGATTTGTGTTCGCTACTTTGATAATTTGTTATGTGGGTGGATCGGTGCTTAGGTCCTGTTCTTACTTGAACAAGCCTCCTACTTATGAGTAACCCTCCCGCAAGCATCCGCAACTACGAGAAAAGTATTAAGAATAAATTCTAACCATAGCATTAAACTTTTGCATCCAATCAGTCCCTTACGGAATAGCGCATAAACTGGGGTTTAAGCTTCTATCACTCGCAACCCATCATTACTACTTCCACAATGCATTCCCTTAGGCCCAATATGGTGAAGTGTCATGTAGTCGACGTTCACATGACACCACTAAAGGGAATCACAACATACATACTATCAAAATATCGAACACATATCAAGTTCAAATGATTACTTGCAACATGATTTCTCCTGTGACCTCAAGAACAAAAGTAACTACTCACAAATGATAATCATGCTCAAGATCAGAGGGGTATTAAATAGCATAATGGATATGAACATTTAATCTTCCACCAAATAAACCATATAGTAATCAACTACAAGATGTAATCAACACTACTAGTCACCCACAAGCACCAATCTATAGTTCCGGTAAAAGGACTGAACACTAGAGATGAACTAGGGTTTGAGATGAGATGGTGTTGTTGAAGATGTTGATGGATATTTCCCTCCCCAAGATCGGAGAGTTGTTGTTGATGATGATGACAATGATTTCCCCCTCCAGGAGGGAAGTTCCCCGGCAGAATCGCTCCACCGGGGGGCAAAAGTGCACCTGCCCAAGTTCCGCCTCGAGACGGCGGCACTCCGTCCTGAAAATCCTCTCCTTATTTTTTTTCTAGGTCAAAATGACTTATATACCAGAAGATGGGCACCGGAGGTGGGCCTGGATGAGCACAACCCACCAGGGCGCGCCTGGGGGCCCAGGCGCGCCTGGGGGCCCAGGCGCGCCCTCGTGTCTTGTGCTCACCAGGGTGGCCCCCTCCAGTACTTATTTTCTCCAGTATTTCTCATTTATTCCATAAAAATCCTCGTGAAGTTTCAGCTTGTTTGGAGTTGTGCAGAATAGGTGGCCTGACGTAGCTTTTCCAGGTCCAGATTTCCAGCTGCCGGAATTCTCCCTCTTTGTGTGTACTTTGCATATGATGAGAGAAAAGGCATTATAATTACTCCAAAAAGCATTATTATGCATAAAAACATCATAAATAACAGTAGGAAAACATGATGCAAAATGGACGTATCAATTGCTACTTAAAAATTTGACCTCCCCAATCCCACTTTTATCAATTTTTGCATCAAGATCTATAAACTCCGAATCGTTTGGACGCCTTTTAACTAAAGTTGACTCATCTCCAGTCCCATCTTTATCAAGATTTATATTGGAAAACAGAGATTCGATAGGAGTCACATCAATCACTTTAAGATCTTCATCATTATTTTCACGGAAACTAGAAGAACACGCTTTTACAAACCAATCTCGTTTAGCACGCATCTTAGTGGTTCTTTCTTTGCACTCATCAATGGAAATTCCCATGGCTTTGAGAGACTCATTAATATCATGCTTGAGTGGAATAGATCTAAGTTTCAAAGAATCAACATCAAGAGAAATTATATCCACGTTCCTAGCCAAATCATCAATATTGAGAATTTTTTCTTCAATCAAAGCATTGAAATTCTTTTGTGAACTCATAAATTCTTTAACACTAATCTCAAAATCAGGGGGCATCTTATTAAAATTTCCATAAGAATTGTTGTAGGAATTACCATAATTATTAGAGGGATTACTAGGAAATGGCCTAGGATTAAAATTACCTCTATAAGCGTTATTACCAAAATTGTTCCTACCAAGAAAATTCACATCCATAGATTCATTATTATTCTCAATCAAAGTAGACAAAGGCATATCATTAGGATCAATAGAAGCACCCTTGCTAGCAAATAATTTCATAAGTTCGTCCATCTTTCGACTCAAAACATTAATCTCTTCAATCCCATGCACTTTTTTTATTAGTGGAAGATCTTTCAGTATGCCATTGAGAATAATTAACCATAATATTATCTAGGAGTTTAGTAGATTCTCCTAAAGTAATTTCCATAAAAGTGCCTACCGCGGCCGAATCTAAAAGATTTCTAGAAGCAAAATTCAATCCGGCATAATTTTTTTGTATAATCATCCACAAATTCAAACCATGAGTAGGGCAATTTCGTATCATCAATTTCATCCTCTCCCAAGATTGTGCAACATGTTCATTATCAAGTTGCTTAAAATTCATAATATCGTTCCTATGGGAGATGATCTTAGAGGGAGGAAAAAACTTGGAAATAAAAGCATCTTTACACTTATTCCATGAATCAATACTATTTTTAGGCAAAGATGAAAACCAAGTTTTAGCACGATCTTGAAGTGAGAACGGAAATAGCTCCAATTTAACAATATCATTATCCACATCTTTTTTCTTTTTCATATCACACAAATCAACAAAATTGTTTAGATGGGAAGCGACATCTTCACTAGGAAGGCCAGAAAATTGATCTTTCATAACAAGATTCAGCAAAGCAGCATTAATTTCACACGATTCCGCATTAGTAGCGGGAGCAATTGGAGTACTAACAAAATCATTATTATTGGTGTTGGAAATGTAACACAATTTGGTATTCTCTTGACCCATTGTGACTAAGCAAGCAATCCAACACACGAGCACACAAAAAGCAAGCAAAGAAGACAAACGGAAGAGGGGCGAAGAAAAGGCAAATCTTTCCGAAAATTATTTTAGAAGTGGGGGAGAGGAATATGAGAGGTGAATGGTGAATAACATAATGCAAGAGATGAGAGTTTACGATGGGTACTTTGTATTTCTTGACTTGGCGTAGATCTCCCCGACAACGGCGCCAGAAATTCTTCCTGCTACTTATTGAGCTTGCGTTGGTTTTTCCCTTGAAGAGGAAACGGTGATGCAGCAAAGTGGAGATAAGTATTTTCCTCAGTTTGAGACCCAAGGTATCAATCCAGTAGGAGACAACGCACAAATCACCAAATAACTACACAAACAATCAAACAAACTTGCACCCAACGCGATAAAGGGGTTTTCAATCCCTTCGCGGTTACTTGAAAAAGTGAGATTTGATAGAGATTGATAAGCGATAAAGTAAATATTTTCGGTATTTTTGGTTTATAGATCGGAAAGTAAAAGATTGCAAAAAGAGTAGATCGGAAACTAATATTTTAGATCGGAAACTTATATGATGGAAAATAGACCCCGGGGTAATAGGTTTCACTAGAAGCTTCTCTCAAGATAGAAAATAATACGGTGGGTGAAAAAATTACTCCCGAGCAACTGATAGAAAAGCGCAAAGTTATGACGATATCTAAGGCAATGATCATGAATATAGGCATCACATCCGTGTCAAGTAGACCGAAACGATTCTGCATCTACTACTATTACTCCACACATCGACCGCTATCCAGCATGCATCTAGAGTATTAAGTTCATAAAGAACGGAGTAACGCTTTAAGCAAGATGACATGATGTAGAGGAATTAACTCAAGCAATATGATAAAAAAAACCATCTTTTTATCCTCGATGGCAACAATACAATACGTGACTTGCTGCCCCTACTTTCACTCGGAAAGGACACCACAAGATTGAACCCAAAGCAAAGCACTTCTCCGTTGCAAGAAAAACCAATCTAGTCGGCTAAACCAAACCGATAGTTCGAAGAGAATTACAAATATATCAAATTATACATATAAGAATTCAGAGAAGATTCAATTAATATTCATAGATAAGCTGACCATAAATCCACAATTCATCGGATCTCGGCAAACACACCGCAAAAAAGTATTACATCGAATAGATCTCCAAGAACATCGAGGTGAACATGGTATTGAGAATGAAAGAGAGAGAGAAGAAGCCATCTAGCTACTAGCTATGGACCCGTAGGTCTGTGGTAAACTACTCACGCTTCATCGGAAGGGTAATGGAGTTGATGTAGAAGCCATCCGTGATCGAATCCCCCTCCGGTACGGTGCTGGAAAAGGTCCCTAGATGGGGTCTCACGGGTACAGAAGGTTGCGGAAGTGGAAAAGTGTTTTTCATGGATGCCTCTAGTGGTTTGGGGATATATGGGAATATATAGGCGAAAGAATTAGGTCAGGAGGTGCATGAGGGGCCCACAAGGGTGGGGGTGTGCCCTACTCCCCTGGGCACACCCTTCGTCCTTGTGGCCTCCTCGTGGCTCCTCCGACTTCATCTCCAAGTCTCCTGGTTGTCTTCTAGTCCAAGAAAAATCATCGCGAAGGTTTTATTTCGTTTGGACGCCGTTTGGTATTCCTTTTGTGCAAAACTCAATAACAGGGAAAAAACAGGAACTGGCACTGGGATCTAGGTCAATTGGTTAGTCCCAAAAATAATATAAAATAGCATATCAATGCATATAAAACATCCAAAACAGATAATATAATAGCATGTAACAATCAAAAATTATAGATACGTTGGAGACATATCAGGTTCAATCATATTGCTTGGTTTTATTCTGTCTACATTATAGCATCATACTTCATGCATTACTCTGTTTTTCGTGAACTTAATACATAGAGAGGCAAGCATAGAAGCGCTCTCAAAGTGGAGTAATAGTAGAAGATGCAGACAGTAGTCAGTCTACTTTCATGGACCTAATGCCTATATACATGATCATGCCATAAATAATGTCATAACTATGCGTGATACGTCCATTTTGCATCATGATTTCCTACTGTTATTTATAATGTTTTATGCATAATATTGCTTTTTGGAGTATTTCTAATGCCTTTTACCTCATAATATGCAAGGTTTACTCAAGGAGGGAGAATGCAGGCAGCTGAAATTCTGGACCTGAAAAAGCTACGTCAGAGTTACCTATTCTGCACGTCTCCAAATGAGCTAAAACTTCACAGGGAATTATTTTTGAATATTTAAGAATTATTGGAGCAAATAACTACCGGAGGGGGGGCCACCAGGTGAGCACAAGACACCAGGGCGCGCCAGGCCCCCCAGGCGCGCCCTGGTGGGTTGTGCCCAGCACGGCCCACCTCTAGAGCCCATCTTCTGGCATATAGGTCATTTTGACGTAGAAAAAATCAGGAGAGGACTTTCGGGACGAAGTGCCGCCGTCTCGAGGCGGAACTTGGGCAGGAGCACTTTGCCCTCCCGTGAGCGATTATCTCAAGTGAACTTCTCCCCGGAGGGGGAAATCAAGCCATCGTCATCACCAACAACCCTCTCTCATCTTTGGGAGGGCCATCTCCATCAACATCTTCAATAGCAACATCTCCTCTCAAACCCTAGTTCATCTCTTGTGTTCAATCTTTGAACATGAACCTCTGATTGGTACCTATGGGTGACTAGTAGTGTTGATTACATCTTGTAGTTGATTACTATATGGTTTATTTGGTGGAATATTATATGTTCAGATCCATTATGCTATTTAATACCCCTCTGATCTTGAGCATGATTACCATTTGTGAGTAGTTACTTTTGTTCTTGAGGTCACGGGAGAAGTCGTGTTGCAAGTAATCATGTGAACTTGATATGTGTTTGATATTTTGATGATATGTGAACGTCGACTACATGCACTTCACCATATTTGAGCCTAAGGTAATGCATTGTGGAGTAGTTATAAGATAATGGGTTGCTAGAGTGACAGAAGCTTAAACCCTAGTTTATGCGCTACTTCGTAAGGGACTGATTTGGATCCAAAAGTTTAATGCTATGGTTAGATTTTATCTTACTACTTTTCTCGTAGGTGCGGATGCTTGCGAGGGGGTTAATCATAAGTAGGAGGTTTGTTCAAGTAAGAAAAACACCTAAGCACCAGTCCACCCACATATCAAATTATCAAAGTAGCAAACACGAATCAAACCAACATGATGAAAGTGACATGGTGAAATTCCTGTGTACCCACAAGAACGCTTTGCTTATCATAAGAGACCGTTTTGGCCTGTTCTTTTGCCACAAAAGGATTGGGCTACCTTGCTGCACTTTATTTACCGTTACCGTTACTTGTCCGTTACAAATCATCTTGCTATCAAACTACCTGTTACCAACTATTTCAGTGCTTGCAGAAAATACCTTGCTGGAAACCACTTGGCATTTCCTTCTGCTACTAGTTGGGTTCGACACTCTTACTTATCGAAAGGACTACAGTTGATCCCCTATACTTCTGGGTCATTAATGCGCTTTTCTATCAATTGGCCAACAGTAATTTGTCTACCCGCCGTATGCTATGTTCTTGAGAGATGCCTCTAGTGAAGACTATGGCCCCCGGGTTTATTCACCATATTTACCAAAACCCTAAAAAGCTTGCTGAAATTTATTTAATTTTATTTTCTTTTGCAATATATATATATATATATATATATATATATATATATATATATATCACCATGAGAATTAATCCTTGCAATTAACGAGTACAAGGGGATTGAGAACCCTCTTGCCCACGTTGGGTGCAAGTATTTTGTTTGTGTGTGTAGGTACTGTCAACCTTTGTCTGCGTGAATCTCCTATTGATTCGCTAAACCTTGGTTCTCTACTCAGGGAAATACTATCTGCTACTATATTGCTTCTCCCTTCCTTTTCGGGAAAAAACCCAACACAACTCACAAGTAGCAGAAAGAATTTATGGTGCCGTTGCCGCTACTATATTGCTTCTTCCTTCCTCTTCAGAGATTTATCAAACAACTCGAGGTCCCTTCATACACATTATCCTTTACTTGTTCTACTTTTTATTTGCCTAATTATGCTATCCTTGTCATTGACACACAAAATTAGTAAATAAAAATAAGAATAAAGATATATGGATCCTCATCCGCTTGCTAATCTTTTCAAACTTGCTGCATATTGTATGCCAATACTTAACAATGAAGAAGTGATAACAGAAAATGCTATTGGGATACTTTTATTGAATGAAAATCATGACTGCAATGTTGTTATTATAAATTCTATGAATGTCAATTGTGCTAATGATCATGGTTGGGGTGATCATCATGATGTTTCTTATGATCTTGAGAATTCTGAGCCTCGTAATGAATCTATTATTCATGATAAAATTTGCAATACTTAAAAGTGGATTTCGAACAGCATTAGCTCTAGGTAATAATGATCCCACTACTTTGGAGAATTACCAATCTTATGATTTTTTTGATAAAAGTGGGTTTGGAGAGGTCATGACTTTAATTGATGTTAATCCCACTATCTTGGAAGATTGTAAAACTTGCATGCATGTAGATCATGGAGAGAGTATTTTATATGATAGCTATATTGTTGAATTTTATTGTGATCCTACATGTAACTATTATGAGAAAGGCAACTATGGTTATAGGAATTTTCACATTCAATTACCTCTCTTGAAGTTCAAATTCTTAATGTTTTGTTCTTCCTTGCATTTGCTAGATATTTCTTGCCTTGATAATTTGTTTTCTTATAAAATGCCTATGCATAGGAAGTATGTTAGACTTAAATGTGTTTGTCACATGTTTTATAATGCTCTCTTTATACTTCAATTGTTATCTTTAAAGTGAGCATCATTTAAAGCCCAAGCCTGTCTTCATGGCTATAAAGAAAGAGCTTGTTGGAGATAACCCAATATTTTCTGTTTTGGTGTGATGACATGATTATTTCTATTGTAATGACTGTGTTTTTATATTTTGATTAGTGTTTGTGCCAAGTAAAGCCTGTGGGACGATCTAGATGGCAAATAATTAATTTCGTGAAAAATGTAGAGACTTTTACGCTCAAAGGCGGGAATTTTCGTTGTTTACTAGAACATGATCTTGGTCTCAAATTTTTACACAACATTAGGATATAAATTGTCTATGTTGTCCTATGTTTTAGAATTTTTTTAAGTTACGTAGTATGGTTTTTGTTCATATAATTCTGCATCTGTCTGCTTTTTAGACAGATTTTGTTTTTTATTGCATAGTGTGCTTGTTTTAATGATGCTATGGATTATATCGGTGGGTATTAATCTTCCAGAAGGTATTATGCAAGAACAATTATGAATAAATTTATAACAGTACCTAAGTTTATGGTTTCATCGATTATACTAACGGATCTCACGAAGTCTCTGTTGAGTTTTGTGTGCTGAAGTTTTCAAGTTTTGGGTGAGATCGCAATGAAAGAATGAATAAGGAGCGGCAAGACCCTAAGCTTGGGGATGCCCAAGGCACCCCAAGGTAATATTCAAGGAAGACCCAAGCGTCTAACGTTGGAGTTATATTTTTATTCATCACATGATATGAGTTCTATTTGGAGCATTTTCTATCATAGTTTATTTTGTTTGCTTGTTAGTTTGCCACAATCATTGTTTGCTGGACACACCTTTTGAGAGAGACACACATTCATCATGATTTGTTAGAATACTCTATGTGCTTCACTTATATCTGTTGAGTTATGCAGTTGCTCATGTGCTTCACTTATATCCTTAAGAGCACGGTGGTGTTTATATTTTATAGAAATCATTTGCACTCTCAGACTTCACTTAAATAGGAAGTGGTAATTTGCACTGGTTATATGATTAGTCTAAAAATGATATGTATACAAGAGTGGTATAATAAAATCTTTCATGTAGATCACTGAATATGATAAGGTTGATTCCTTGCAATAGTTTTGCGATATAAAGATGGTAACATGTGGAGGTACTAGCTGATTATCATGGTCTAGTAGAAATATCGATGTTAAAGTTTGTGATTCCCAAAGCATGCACGTATAGTATTTAGCTTTGCGATGAAGTTGGAGCTTGATTTATTATTGATTGTCTACCTTATGAGTGGCGGTCGGGAGCGAGCGATGGTATTTTCCTTCCAATCTATCAGCCTAGGGGTATGAAAGGTCATAACTTGCTTCGACGACTAATAAACTTTAGTTCTTTATGACTAATTTGATGTTCTTGGACTTGATGCACTTCCACCTATCCATATTTTGTTAGCCTCTTCGGTACCGTGCATTGCCCTTTCTCACCTCGAGAGTTGGTGCAAACTTCGCTGGTGCATCCAAACCCCGTGATATGATACGCTCTATCACACATAAGCATCATATATCCTTCCTCAAAACAACCACCATACCTACCTATCATGTCATTTCCATAGCTATTCTGAGATATATTGCCATGCAACTTCCACCATTCCAGTCACAGGACTTGTGTGTTCACCATCATATTGTTTTGCATGATCATATAGAGCTGACATGATATTTGTGACAAAGCCACCATTCATCATTGTTATACATGTTATGATAGACCATTGCACATCCTAGTACACTGCCAGAGGAATTCATATTCCTTTTTATTTTTATCGAGTTGTAAGTAAATAAAAGTGTGATGATCATCATTATTAGAGCATTGTCCCAGTGAGGTAAACAATGATGGAGACTGATGAGTCCTTCAAAAATTGGGATGAGGTTCATGATATTGTTCTAAATAAATAAAAAAGAGAAAAAAAGAAAAGCAAAAAATGAGAGAAAAAGAGAGAGCGGGAAATGTTACTATCCTTTTACCACACTTGTGCTTCAAAGTAGCACCATGTTCTTGATATAGAGAGTCTCATGATTTGTCATTTTCATATACTACTGGGAATCCTTACATTACACAACTTGGCTTGTATATTCCGATGATGGACTTCCTCAAGTGCTCGAGGTCTTCATGAGCAAGCAAGTTGGATGCACACCCACTTCGTTTCCATAGCGAGCTTTCACACACTTATAGCTCTAGTGCATCCCTTGCATGGCAATACATACTCCTCACATTGACATCGATTGTAAGGCCTCTCCATTGCCTAACGATGAGCCGCGCTGGTGTGGAACTTTCTCTATGTTTTTCTTCCCTTTTGAATCCCCTCATCATTCTGTTTGCCATCCAAAGACCCAAGTACTACGCCCAAGGATTGCCTGAAAGTGAAAAAGTTGAAGTGATAAAAACTATAATTTGATTACTCGGCTTGTGAAAAGGGTAGTTCATGATTAATATCTTATGTTAGGTAGACAAAAGCATTCTAAGCTATACGTTTTTTGCAGGATAGCGTTCTTTAGCATTCTTTACTTTGAAAGGGCATGATTGTTTGCTAGTATATTCTGAGTATTGATGTCTTTATTTCAAATGATATACTATTGCACTGAATCTTTCATATGCTAATATTCACACCGTGAGAACATTACATGATAAACATGCTAGGTAGCATTCGACATAAAAAATTCTGTTTTTTATCATTCTCCTACTCGAGGACGAGGAAGAATTAAGCTTGGGATGCTGCTGATACATCTCCAACGTATCTATATTTTTGATAGTTTCATGCTATTATATTATCAATCTTGTATGCTTCGTATGCAATTTTATATCATTTTTGGAAACTAACCTATTAACCTAGTGCCTATTGCCAGTTCCTGTTTTTCCTACTTTATTATTTCGCAGAAAAACGGTACCAAACGAAGGCCAAACGCAATGAAATTTTACAGTGATTTTTTCTTGGCCAGAAGGGACCCTCGAAGCTTCAGGAGGAGGCCAGAGGACATACTAATGGGCCACTAGTAATTTGTACGTGTTTTGCACGTTTGATTATTATGTGTAATCACAATACTAAATCATTCAAAGTAAAAGTAAATATCCTATGCCATAAAAAGCACAGTACCACAACGAATTTCTCTATGAAGAATGCATTAGAAAAAACATATATTTTTACTCCAAAAGAAATGTTATTGGCGTGTTTGTGAAATCTTTTAGTTTTTCAAATTCAGACTTGACATATAGATAAAATTTGTTTGGTGTTATAATTTTCATCTTACCGCACCTTCAAGTCAGCATTTTCTTATAAACTCTATTTTATTTGTGTGTTCTTGACGGCATGAAACACATACAATGTTTTAAATAACTTAACACCCCGTTAAGAGAAATAAAGTAAAATATAAATCTAAAATTTATACTGGTTTTGTTAATATTTCTCACAACGAACAACAATATTGCCATGCGAACACTTTTTTCTACAGTGTGCTAATTCTTTTGAGAAAAAAATAAATGCTTCGATGCATCCATTCAATGGCGCTCATGTCAGGAGCAAATTGCTAATATAGGCTGCCAGCCTCTACATGCACTTCTTTAGATGCTTCTAGCCTATACTGGAGTACTATCTTTTCTAACACGGCCAGTTCACAATATGATGCTAGCTCCTTACGTGAAAGCTCTAGAAAGATTCTCGCAACCTCGTTTTGGTGCCCAGCGGTGGGAGCGAATCCCAGCAACCATGACCATCGGATCAATAGAGTTCATCATTGATAAATGGCAGCGATTTACCCCATGGAAGAAATCAACGGCTAAGAAATGCTCGTGCTTCACTGCAGGCGGCTATCCAAAGTTTGAAAATTGTTGTACTATAGTAGTAGATATAAGCTCACACGACGCGCCCCAGGGGGACGCTCCACCTCAGCTTGTGGGCCCCTCGTAGCTCTGTTTAAGCTAATTCCACTTCCAAAAATTCCCTAAAATCCCAAAACCACCAAAGCGAGACCCGAAATCATTATTCCGCCACCGCAAGCCTCTGTTCTTCCGCGATCCCATCTAGAGGCCTCCGCCGGTACTCTGTCGGAGGGGAATCGATCATGGAGGGCTTCTAAATCAACCTTGTTGCACCTCCGATGATGTGTGAGTAGTTCCATACAGACCCATGGGTCCATAGTGATTAGCTAGATGGTTCTCTCTCTCTATCTTTGATCTTTAATGCAATGTTCTCCTCAGAGTTCTATTCGATGTAATCTTCTTTTGCAGTGTGTTTGTTGGGATCCCATGAATTTTGGGTTTATGATTAGATTGTTCATTGAAAGTAATTGAGTCTTTTTGAACTTAATTATGTGTAATTGTTATAGCTATGTAATGCTTTCCAATCTATGAGTTTTCTTTGGCCAAGTTGATGATTAGATCTTCGGTGGAAGTGGTGCATAGTAGTAGGTTCAATCTTATGGTGTCGTCACGTCGTGACAGAAGGGTAGCGAGACATGTATTTGTATTGTTGCTACTAAGGGTAAAACGACGACGTTCAATCATATTGCTTGGTTTTATTCTGTCTACATCATGTCATCATACTTCGTTCATTATTCTATTTGTCATGAACTTAATACCTAGATAGGCAAGCACAGAAGCGCCGTCGAAGTGGAGTAATAGTATTAGATGCATGCATGAGTCGGTCTAATTGTCATGGACGTAATGCCTAAATACATGATCATTCCATGAATAACGTCATAACTATGTGATTTTCTATCAATTGGCCAACATTAATTTGTCTACCCACCGTATGCTATGTTCTTGAGAGATGCCTCTAGTGAAAACTATGCCCGGGGTCTATTCACCATATTAACTAAAACCCTAAAAATCCCTCTGCAATTTATTTACTTTTATTTTCTTTTCCAATTTATATATCTATCACTATCAAAATTAATCCTTGGAATTGACGAGTACAAGGGGATTGGCAACCCTCTTACCCGCGTTGGGTGCAAGTATTTTGTTTGTGTGTGTAGGTACTATCGATCTTTGTGTGTGTGAATCTCCTATTGGTTCGATAAACCTTGATTCTCTATTGAGGGAAATACTATCTCACTTCCTCTTTGGGAAAAAACGCAACGCGGCTCACAAGTAGCACACCACGATGCGGTTGTGCTAGTTGTTGCCGAGCACCCATAGAGGCATGCGACTCCCCTTGCGGGCATCTCTTACGAGGGCTGTCGCGCCCTCTGTCTCGCACGGCGGGCACACCGCACCATAGCCTCCCCACCGTACGAGCCATAAGCGTGGGCTTTTACATCCGAGTCAGCATGAACGAAGGGGTTGCGCCTCCGCCACAGGGTTCAGATGCCAAACAGAGTGCGCTGCCTCCGGCGAGGCAACAGCGATGTGCCTGGCACCGGTTCCAAGCGCCACTTGGGGATAGGCTATGGATTCCCGTCGGATCCAGTCTGTCCATCGTCAGGCGTTCTCCTCCCGGGTGCGATAGAGTGCAATGCGGACGACCATTCCTTCTCGGGGCCGCATGGGACAAGATCCCAATCCACAGATCAGGTGAAGGAGGACTTGGATCTGCTGCCTGCCATGCCAGAGAAGGTTGTAGATCACCCAAGGGGAGCTTGGGGCGAGGGGGGGGGGGGGGTTGGTGGTGGTGGAGTGGAGTGGCTAGAGTTGTGGTCCGAGGAGCGGATTGGGATATATTATATATGTGGGATCAGATGGGCGTGGGCAGCATCCGTCATGGCGGACGCACCCGAGCACGCCCGGACCTCCCCATACCCGCCCCAAAATTTGTCTGGAAATGAGAGGTGCCGGTCAGCCCGGACGTATAGGCCGATATGAGGCACCCATCTGCGTCGAGTTTGTTTGACCAGTCAGTGACCGCGTTGTCCGCCCGGGCGTAGAGTCGGGTTTCGGGTGCCCGACTGTAGATACTCTTAGGCTTCTGCAACACGGATCCTCAAACAACTCGTAAGCTTCTGAACTGCGACACATTTTGCAATCTAGCATGGTACCCATCAGTCCATCGATACGTTCTACTGTATATTTTCTCGTAAACCAGAAGCAATGGGAGTGGGGCTTTGCCGGAGTCCGGGCGCTGCCACGTAGGACTCCGACACCCCCGGCCCTCTCAAATCCCCTTCTTGGTCCACTTTTCTTCCACTCCGCCTATGATCTCCCTACTTTGCATCCGCACCCTCCTCGTCCAACGTCATCATTGAACCTTTCGGCGGCCTCCCAGACATCCTTGGACGTTTGCATCCCTCAGCAATGCGTCTGCCCGCTTTGACTACGCCGTCTTGCATCCGTGATCCCTCCGCAGCTGACAGGGTACCTCTTCGCCTCCTACCGATTTACATCCATAGTGGACACCGTGACATCGATAGGTGTTCGATCAACTGTCATAGAGCTCTTTTGTTTAATTTTTGTCGTTTCCTAGAGTGATTCGATGACGGGGAGGGGGGGTACTCGGTGATCGAGGATGAGTTGTTGTGTGATGTGCGGTTGGTCTTAACTGCGAACTTTGTAGGCAGGAACTCAAGGGCTCGATCTTTTGGCAGCGCGGGCATGCTTCGTTTCATGAGCAAAAGAATCTCACACCCTACGACATGCACGTCATCCATGAACGCAATGTCAAGTCAATATCGCATCGATGGTGCACCATCTGCAACTCCGTCATGAGATATTGCAGTGTGATTCACCGAGTGGAGATAATGTGGCCACTGGGCTCGTTAACCATGGAGATCGTAAGTTTGCTTCTTGCTGCTTTACATGTTGGTTCATTTATTCATTCACTCAACGTTGCTCTACACTTGTATAGTCTGCACGAGCTTCCGTGATGTAATACATCACCAAGGGCAGGTCATTCACGCACATATATTGTTGGATGAAACTCAAGCGACAGTATGCATGGGGCAACATATGCCTATTCTGTCTCGAGTATCGTTGAATTAGGAATCTATGTACTCAAAAAACTTGTTGAACATATCGAGTTATCTCGGATGTTATATTTACATTTAAACTAGTGTTGTTCTAGAAATATTTGCATGTCATTTATTGATGAAGTGTGTTATTTCCTATAATTATTTTTGAGTGCTTTTGGCTTGGAAAAAGAATAGAGACGCTTCTTTAGCGTGTACAGTTGGATGGCCAGCTTCTGCATCAGTATCTCTGGACTGGTCCGCGGATAAATAATGTGTATGTTTTAGGGGAAAGTATCAGGTACTCCCATCCTTGGGTACTCCTCCAAATTCAAAAATATTATACTTAAATGTAAAAAAAATTACGAAAAAATTGTGAATGTTCACAAGAAATGTGACTATAACCTCTAGAAATTTCAGGTCCAAACTTGAAACACACATTGAGAAAAAAAGTGAAATCTAACATGAATAGTGTAAGAAAAAAAACTAAAGCAACATTGACACTATTCACATCTGGATTGCACTCTTTTGTTTCTCAATGTGCATTTCGAGTTTGGATCTGAAATTTGTAGGAGTTGTAATCACATTCCTTGTGAACATTCACATATTTTCCCGGAATTTTTTGAAACATTTAAGAATGATATTTTTGAATTTGGAGCACCAGGTGTACCCCAAGGATGGAAGTACCTGATACTTTCCCTATGTTTTAGGGGACGGAGTTGGAGATGTCGTTAATTCCATTACCAGGGCATTATTGCTTTTCTTTAACACACTACAATTCTAGACGCTCACATACACACATCCCTATAAACACATCTGAGGTATTGAACCGACACAACATCTTAAGATTGGCGAAGTTACCACATCGCCCCTCGTATTCGACGGGAACGTCTTCTCTCACTAAACAAACAGATAGTCTGAAATAAATCTAAAAAATACGTACATAATTGTCAAAGTCTACGACTTGAAGTGATTCCACCACAAGAAAGTTAACCACATGTCAGCTATGCTCAGCACGCAGGCATGATTGCGTCTACAGTAGCAAGTACACGTACTAGACCTGTTTGCTTCTTGCATTGCCATCTCTGACAGTGAACAGCTCCCCCTCGACGGAGAAAACGATAAACGTGTAGCCACAAACAGAGACCGCATGAACAGATGCAACCACCGTTTCTTCGGGCCACGATCCAAAACAGAATACTGGTGAGCGTACAAAGCTACACAAACGCACGCAGCTGGCAACCGATTGGTGTCTTGTACTAGGTCGCTGCTGCCTTTGGCTGGTCCATTGATTCCGGGACCGACCCCGATGGACTGCTGTCACATGCATGCTAGGCTCCTAGTACTAGCTATGCATGGATCAGCAGCCAGTAGGAGCGCTAGTAAACCAGTTGTAGGAGTGGTAGCTAGGCCCTGCACGGGTCTAAACCGAGGCGAAGCGCACGCAGAGGGCGGGACGACGGGGCCGGGTGTGTTAATTTTGTCCAGCTCGGGTGCCCAGAGCTAGGTACGGTGCCAATTGCTAGCTTGAAACGCACGCTTGGCTACGGTCTCCCACGCCACATGCCGCCTTGTACCAACCATGGACGCAGGCCAGAGCACTGCCCTCGGCATCGGCCAACAGCGACCAAGACCCGGCTGACGCTGCTGGTCTGGTCAAGCGTAGCGGCGCGCCCTCTCTCGCTCTGATTGGCCTCCTCCGTCCTGCCCGTCAAGCAAAGCGGCGAGATCCTCCTCCACCTCCAGGGTCGATGCCGTCGTGCCGTGCGCGCGGCGTACCAGACGGTCTCACGGGCGCTCAAAACGTACTCAGGCTCGGCCACGCCTTGGCTCACGCCATCGATCGCCCTGCCTGCCGGCCTAGCACGACGCTAGGCTCGATCGTGCGCTCCCGGCCGGCCGGCCGGCCGCTGTACGTCGGCGCCCCGGCGTTGGACACGTCAAATATTCCTGCGCTCGCTTTTGATGGGCCGTGCCCCAGCCGGCCGGGGGAACCGCGCCCGTTGTACGGGATGCACGACGTGCATGGCGTCCGCATCAGGTCGCCACCGCGCCCTGCGCCTAAAAGATTTCCGGATGGACCGGCCGGATCTAGTTCTTAGCGGCAACGCATCGTCGTCTAGAGTCGTGCTATACACACGACATAAACAGACGATTGACGCACGATGAAAGAAATCTGGCCGAACATGCGTCTGATGGAAAGAGCACCGGCCGCTGGATTTTCTGTCGTGGATACGTCGGGCACAAGGATCGTGCATGGAGCAGTTTCGCGTCGTCTATGGCTAGCCTCCGTTTGTTCCGGCCCGTCTCTGTACGGCTCTTGGATAGTGATCCCTAGATGATCATCCGTCTCCCGCTGGCTGCTCAACCACGCCGTGTATATGCCTGCGAAGTCGGCCACTGTTTTCCGATTGACGCACTGTCGGATGCCTCTTCTTCAAAAGAACAAGATCCTTGTCTTCTCTTTCTCTCGCCATCGTCTTTATCATGTCCACGGAGTAGGGCATCTGTATCATCTCTGTGGAGTAGAGCACGAGGCTGCAAATGTGGAGATAGACATTGTTGATCCCCGGTCGACTGTGTGCCACGGTCATCTTTTGACAATGATTCCACTTACTACCGGAATAACCTTATATGCCTACGGCCATATCTATGCCGACGGCTGCCGTAGGCATAGATGGAACTATGCCGACGGCCCTGCTGGTCACCGCCGTCGGCATAGAAAAGCCGTCGGCATAGTTTCATCTATGCCTACAGCAGCCGTAGGGCATAGTAAGGCGTCGTCGCATACATCGATCTATGCCTATGGCAGCCGAGGCATAGTTAGGTCGCTTCGGCATAGATGTGGCCCGGTGGCTCGGGGACGTACGGGCGGGCTAACGCCGTTAAATCTATGCCGACGGCCCGACGGCGGCCGGCCGGCATAAATATCATGGTTTTTTTCTTAGGAGCTGCCACGTGGCAGTAGCTATGCCGACGGCAAAGCCGTAGGCATAGTTATCCATCTATGCCTACGGCAAGGCCGTAGGCATAGCGCCGCCACGTGGCGCCTCCTGGTAGCCCCGAGAACTATGCCTACGGCATGGCCGTAGGCATAGATATCATCTGTTTTTTATTTTAAATTATTTTTATTTTTTAGAAGTTAAAATTTGAATAATTTAAATCTAACTTATCTGAACTTAAACATACACAAATTATACATCGACTTGGGGTAGAATTTTCCATAGATTATGAATATCCAGATTGTTTTTATTTTTGAGTATGTTAGAAATGTGACCTCGTGTACTTTTGCATATATGTCCTTATACTTTGTTAAAAGCATAAGTAATTGATACTTGGATCGATTTTGACAAATTTTATATGGTTTTTTATCGAATCTTAAAAGGATTATGTTGCTATACTATGTTTCAAATTTGAACTAACTTAAATCATGTTTGCTTCAAATTTACATAAAACACCATTTTGTTTTGATTTTTTTGTATATTTTGAGAAAAAACCCTTCGGGGGTAGCAATGCCACCAGAGCATCGCGCCGGGTCCTCATACATGTCTTAAGGTGTGGTGGCACGTATAAAGAGGCAATACACGGCTTCGGTGTGAGGTCCTCCCCCTCACGGACGGCAATGAAACCACGTGGCAACTCCTGGTTGGTCGGACTTCGACGATTTATTACCTCAAGTCGCCGTCATTGCGGCCCATTTTTCCGCCGACGGTGAAACTATGCCGACGGTCAGACGGAAGCCGTCGGCATAGGTTGCTATGCCGACGGCTTGAGTACGCCGACGGTCCGACAAGAATACCGACGCGTGATCTACATCGACGGGCTATGCCGACGGCAACCGAGGGCATAGATCTATGCCGACGGCATAGGACGTATGCCGACGGCCCTTGGCCGTAGGCATAGCCCGCGAGTCCGGTAGTGACTCTTCCTTTGCTTCGTGAGGAGCGGTGAGGAGGGAAGGACCGTTTGTCACGGTTGGATCTTATCAAAATCACCATCATCGATGCTGGATCTCATGCCGTGTTTGGTTGCTCCATAGGGCCCAATCAGGCCTGCGTGGGAAGATATTGATCTATTTGGTTGTATGCATTCACTCTTTGCCTGCATAATACGGAATTTAAAGCACCTCCTAGTCAGACCCGCTAGGAATAATTGAATCGACAGTTTCCCTTAGCCAGCCTCGGGCGATGCAGGAGAGGAGAACACATCGCCGAGCTCATGCGACCACGGAGACGCCACGAGCAAAAAAGCGCCGGGAATAATTGGGGTCACTCTCGTTGATTCGGTCGCACTATATAGACACATCCACCTCATAGCCTAAGTTTCACTGCCACCTCACAAGACGACACCAACGAAAGGTGTAAGTGGCGCTTCTTCTCTGGCCGGCGGTACACAACGGCGGTGACTCGTGTCCTTGGAGCTACACTGTCGGCTGTGAGTTCGATCACCCCCTCCTCTCTACTCGTTCTAGCTAGATCTGTGAGCATGTGATAGGATTATATCTGTGACTATGTTGTAGCATTATACACTGTTGACCTGTGAGAATGTGATGTTCTGGTAGCTAGTGTTGATGGATTTGTAGCATGCTAGGTGTAGTTTACAAGTCGACAAGGATTGGTAGCATGCTAGTTGATGTGCGGTAGTATGTTGAACTCCATGATATGCTTTGAGATCGAAGATCATGTTCATCTATAGTGTTTGTTCATACTGTTCATGTGTGGTGCTTGTTCATATTGTCTATCTGTGGCGCTGCTCAGCATCGCCCATGGGTAGTGTGCTCCACTCTTCCCGAAGCTAACACTGTAGAGGATATGAGCACGCAATAGTTTAGTCGGACCATTGTCATGTCCGAGAGCAAGTTTCCGCAAGGTGCTATGTTGAGGACTCCCAACCTATCATCGATGAGCATATCCCTCCTGATTCAGATGTCTTTGAGGGGTCTGCTGTGGCTCCACCATTTCTGCCCACAACATTTGTGCCGACTATGTCTGATACATCCATGGTCTGTGTCAAAACTGGCAGATCTCGGGTAGGGGGGCCCGAGTTGTTAGATCGGATCGATGGGTAACAAGAGAGAACACACACGAAGTTTACCCAGGTTCGGGCCCTCTCTATGGAGGTAAAACCCCACGTCCTGCTCTTGCTTATATTATGGAAGTACCATGGTACAAAGTTGATCTAACTCGAGATCGTGAATTGTGGTCTAACCCTAAGGGTGTGATGAATGTATGAATGGGTGTATGGATGGCCTCGGACTAAACGCTCTGGTTTATATATGCACCAGGGGTATCTAAAGTTACACATGGTCGGTTTCCATCTAAGATTTACATGCTGAATCTAGTCGAATATGCTTGAAGTACACGCCAAGTCTTCGGTTGCCGCACTCTGAATGCCTCCGGAGTCTTGCTTCCTTAGTGGGCTGGTAGTCCAGCCCATACATTAGTCCGGCTGGGCTAGGATCCTCTAGTCCAGGACATCGTCAGTAGCCCCTGAACTTGTCTTCGAAACCGAGGTTGACAATCTTCCTCGGATAGTGTCTTCGGCTTAACAAGTAAGTTCCATATCTTCGGACAGGTATCATATGATGCTTCATCAGCCCTCTTAAATGACTACTATCTCCCTTTGACAGAGGACCAAGTTAGTCCAGCCATGTGCTACCCAAGGTGAACCGCTGTTTATCCAAAGTAAAAAAGCTTGCTTAGCCCCGAAGACTAGTAGCGTAGGTAAGGTCGGAGTCGGGTCATTGACAGCCATTACATCAAGCGCCACCAATCCTCGACAATCAAGACATCGTCAACCATTATTTATTCGAATCTCTGTTCGAGGCAAACCTCTTACTGGCATGTCGAATCAAAACAGAGATCGTGCCCCACATTTTGGGGGATATCATCAATCAATTGTTTTTCCCCAAGCGGCCATAACGGCATGATTAGTCAAAACATGGTGATTTTTACGGCGCTGTAGAGGGACGCTTTGCCTTTTACTGGCTTATAAAGAGCGAAGAGGGGTTGAATCAACACTCCACGCTCTTCTCCTGCTCCAGCGCCCAAATCCTTCAAGCCTTCTCATTCCCAATCTCAAGCCCAAAAACTTCTCCAATCTTCTGCGTCTGCATCGATGGCCAATGCAGACGAGAAGGGGAGATGGGTGGCCTCCAAGGTCACTGACGCCACCATTACCGAGCTTCGCGCGACAGGGTAGATCCCCGCCGGCGCCGCCTGCCGGGCCCTAGAGCATGGACAGCGCATCCCCACTCCCAACCCAGGGGAGCGGGCCATCTTCATCCCCCACCTCGTTCGAGGTCTCGGGTCCCTCCCTTCGTGCGGGGGATTTTGCTCTTCTATGGACTAGATTTCCACAATCTAGGCCTGAATTCCATTCTCCACCTCACCACTTTTATTATAGTGTGTGAGGCCTTCCTCTGCGTGGAGCCGCACTTCGGCCTATGGCATAAGACATTCTACGCTGTCAAGAGCGGAGGTTCCGACCACTGCAGTGGCGTGGCGCCATGATCAGTAAGCTCCAAAAGCCGATCTAGCGGAGGGAACCTTCATCGAGACCGTTAAGATCTGGCAACATGAGTGGTTCTACATCACCGAGCCACTCATTGCGGGTCAAGCTGTGGCTCCTGTGTTCCCCGGCGCTCCTCCGAGGAAGCTAGTGTCCTGGCAAAAACAGGGCCTGGAATGGGGCAACCCGGATGAGGTCGAAGCACTCCAAGAGTGGCTACGGGTGTCGTGGGAGTAAATCTGACAATAGAATAGGGGGTATGTATGAGGAGGCAAGATCCTAGCTACGGTGAGATTGTGCACACAAGGTTTACGAGTTCAGGCCCTTCGCGGGGAAGTAACAGCCCCACGCCCTAAGTGTCTTGAGGCTTGGTCGTGGATTATGCGTGAAGTTACAGGGGGTGCGAACCCTTGTGCCAGTGGAGGGGGGTGGCTTATATAGAGTGCCCCAGGACCCCAGCAGCCCACGTTACAAAGGGTTCAATGTGCATAAAGGTGAGCCGTCACTGGTAAGGCATATAGTAAAGACATATAAATGATCATTAAGACTACGGCGTGAATGCCTGACCGTTGCCATCCTGAGTGACTTTAGATCTTCTGTACTCCAAGTGATTTCTGGTGCGGTCGACTAATTATATACAGGTCGAATAGAATTGGGTTATCCGAGTGGAATTGTTGGTCGAGTTGGTCGCACTCTGGGATGATTTCAGTCGGTAGACGCTATTGTACTTTGAATGCTTTTGACTGTAAGCCAGTGTCCTTGGGAAGGGTGTCTAGGTCAGGCCCATTACCCTACCCTAGGTACATGTCATCGTCATTAGCCCCCGAATGGGTCGGGTCCGAGTGGAGAAGGAGTTGAAGGTGGTTCCGTCCCGATTCTTATGCTTCAGAGGCATTTTTCCTGGGTTGGTGAACCATGTTGGAACTTCAACTGTCTTTTCAGTCGCCTTGAACCATTCAGAGTTTTGTCGAGTGAACCTATACTGATATGCTTCGAATGTTGGAGCGGTACGAAATCTTTGGCGCGATTGGTTGCACTGCCGTTCCCAGATCTTGCGGGATTCGAAATTTGGGGAAGGGAGCGGGGCGGAGGGCACCGCAGTAAACGGGATGGATTAGGCAGGGGGGCCCTCGATTCCTGCAACGCCTTTTTCGCCACGTGCCCAGTGCGCGACTGTTGCGGGATTTGACAGGATCATCTGGGCCCATGAGTCAGCAACTCGGAAATGGGCCTATATAAGGCGTCGAGGCCGATGTATTCTACACAATGCTCCCCATTTCCCTTCTTCTTCCTCTGCTTCTCCATCGCGCCCGCCTCCACTCTCGACGTCGCCGCCCCGTTCGTGCGCAGCCTGCTGTGATGGGAAAGGACAAGACGGCAGCCTGGAGCGCGCGAAGAAAGCGACGGCGGCGGCGAAGGGAAAGAAAATGAGTCGAGGGGGGGTCGTCGTCGAGGGCCGGCCTGCCGCCCGGCTGGATCCAGGGCGACTGGATCCGGTCCATGATCTCAAAGGATGATTTGGAGGATTTGGCTGAAGGGGGCTTAATTGCCCATAGATCTTGGAGGCTGCCGGGCAACGAGACCGAGCCGCAGCCGCAGGAGGGTGAGTGCGTCCTCCTCGCGACCCGTGTTGACCACGGATTCTCTCTGCCTCCTCATCCGTTTTTCTGGGGTTTTCTGAACTTTTTTGGAGCTCAACTTCATCACTTTTCCCCCAACACCATCACCTATCTCGCTGCATTCGTGTCCATGTGTGAGAACTTTCTGGGCTGTCGACCGCACCGGGGTCTCTTCAAACACATTTTCACTTGCCATTCTCAGTCCGTGAAAAAGGCTAATCCGAGTGATGAGAGGACACATGTGATCCAAATGTATGGAGGTCTAGGGATCCAGATGAGGGGTAAAAGCACTTTCCCCCCTATGACTCTTCCCGAATCAGTTAGAGGGTATCAGTCGACCTGGTTTTATTGTAAGGACCAACCGACCCCTGGTCAGTCGAATGGCCTTCCTCCCTTTGCCATGGAGCGTGTTGAGAAACCCTCTTCCTTGAAAGTGACTCCAACTGAGAAAGTGGAGGTGAATATGTTGGTGGAGCGAGTAGTCCAACTTGTCCGTGATGGCGTGACTGGCATGGACTTGCTAGAGGTGTTTCTCAGTCGACGCATCCAACCACTCCAAGCTCGTGATTATCCTATGTGGATGTAGTCGGGTATTGATGACACCACTCGGATCCACCCGGAGGAAGTTGCTGAGGAGACGGTGGCCCAGTGGTTGCAGGGTATCACTGGCAACAAGGAGAAACCCAGAGGGTCCAGGAGAATTCCTCCACTCGGCAACACCAGCAAACCAGACAAGGTCTGACCTCTACTTCCGAGTATCTTTTGGTTCTGATAAGTAATTTTTCTCAAAACTGACTGATATTTGATCGACTCTTTGCCTTGGAGATTTACACGGAGATGTACTCGTTGCCCAACGGAGAGAAAGACCAAGACGGAGAGGCGAGCGGAGGCGACTGGCAATCTAATGAAGAAGACGAGGAGGAGAGCGAGGACTCAAGTAATGGTGAAGAAGCCGACTCCCCACCTCGCTCTGAAAGGCGTTCCAAGCAGAAGCATGACCCCGCAAGTGTTCGCGGCAAAGTGGTTGCACCAAGTACGCAGTCTTCGAAGCACACTCGGACTTCCTCCTGCTCGACCGAAAAGGCCCCAAGCAGCCCAAGGTGGCGCCAAAGCCTCGGAAAGCCTTGCCTAAGATAAAAGTGGGCGTCCCCTGTAAGCCACAGGTAATTATCGAGCTTTATCTCTTTGCTTTTGCATAATTTGACCTTCAACCGACTCACTATCCTGCCTGACCGAGCGAATTCTGAAATTTGTAGCGCTGCTACTTCTGGGACTTCCATGTACAAGGGAGATGATGACGGGGAGATGGAAGACGCGGCCACATCCAAAGTAGGTATGACTCCTATTATCTTGCCTTTACTTTGTCAACCATGTTCACGGTCGACTGAACTCCTTGCGGTCGATTCTTTTGCAGCTTCGCAAAATGTTATTGAACTTCCAGATGACGATGAAGATGTGCCACAGAAGCCCACACGAAGGAGGAGCAGGACCTTAGGTAGGAGGGTGCCGGCCAGCAAGACGCCCCAGACGACGCCAGCGTTAGAACCAGTGATCCAGCAGTCCGGAGACCTCAATCGACCTTCTGTTACCTTTGCTGATCCCGTGTCGAGTGTACGCCCTTCGACGTTGACTGCCCGAGTCCCTGTTTCGTCTGTGCAACTCCATGCCTCAGATCCCCAAGCTGCTGCAACTGTTCCATCAACTTCACTCTTTGCTACCCATCCTACCCCAGAAGACCCAATAAGTGCCGCTAAGGAAGCTATACGCCAGGCGGGCCTTATGATGGAGCAAATGAAGGTGGTGCGTGATGCCACCAAGTTGCTTATGACGCCAAATTTCAGCTCTCCCGTGCTAACGCCCGTGTTAGTTGACTTCCGACTGATCTTTAGCTTGACGCTTGTTCTGTTAGGATATGTACTTGAAAACTGCTGCTTTACTATCCGTCAGATGTCCGTGGATGAGTGTTCTGGAACCATAATGTGCATCTATCAAGATTCTGCGTCTTGCATCTGTACACCCAGTGGGTGTTTTCAACTTTTGCTGAGTAATTTTTCCACTTGAGTCGACCATGTCGTGTCGAGTGTATCTTTGAATCTGTGGGGGCACGCAGAGTGCACCCACTGGGTGCAGTCCCCGAGATGGCTGTCGAATGTTTGATTTGGCGGAGGTCTTTATCAAAAATATCTCTTTACAGTTCTTCCACTTGGTTTAGACAGGTCGTGTCGAGCAGGATCTGGACCAGTGGGGGCACGCCAAGTGCACCCACTGGGTGTAGTCCCCGAGACCGCGGTCGACTGCGGGCAGTCGGTGGTGGTCTGAGAACAAGTATTCCCACACTTGTTGTTGTTGTTGTTTTTTGAACCACGTCGAGTGGAAAGCAGAACCAGTCGGGGCACGCCGAGTGCACCCACTGGGTGTAGTCCCCGAGACTACTGTTGAATGTTTGATTCGGCAGTAGTCTTAGAACTCGTATCTTTTTCGCTCGGAAGCAATTGATCTCTGTCTCAGTTGGTTGACATGCCTTATTCATTAACTGCAGAAATCTTGTGACTTCGGGGGTCAGTTTGCTGATTTGCAGAAGCAACAGATCCAACTCAATCTCGACCTGGCCCTAGCCAAGGAGAATTTGAAGAAGGCACATGATGAAGCAACTGCCATGGGAGGTAATGACTTGCCGACTGTTTGCTTTGTCATCTTTCTTTTTCATTTGTTGAACCGAGTGGCACTACTCGAGCAGATGTGCGTAGTGAAAACAGACAACTCCAAGCTCGTCTAAAGAATGTTATTTCTTTAGAGAAAATGAAGCAGACACTGAAGCAAAAGGACCTTGACCTTGCTGCAGCTCAGAAGACGGCGCGTGAAAAAACCGAACTTGGCGACAAGAAGCTGGCTTCAGTCGACAAGTTAGAAGAAGAAAACGCCAAACTGAAGACTGTCGTTGGTGAGGCCAACAAGGAAGTCGTGCAGCTGAAGAAAGACAAGGTGACTCTGACTGACAAAGTTGGAGGTGTCACTCGGAAGAAGGACGACCTGGATTCTTATCTGGGATGGCTTGCCAAGAAACCGTTCCTTATGCTTGAAGGTACCCTTCCTCGTCCGACTGATTTGCATTCTGTCGACTGGTGATATAGCTGTCGACTCACCACTTCACTGTGTGTGCAGAATTCTGTCAAAACTTCGAGGAAGAGACCAGCCGCATTGAGACGAACTTAGACCCCATGAACTCCCCTGTTAAGGATGAAACTGCCATGACCGTGCTCCGACTGGAATCTCGTCTTGCCAGCGCCATGGATTACCTTGCGCGACTGAAGGTGGCGGTGTCGCGGATTGACACGGCGCTCTGGCCAAGGGTGACATTTCAAAATGATCTCGAGTCTTTGATGACTCGACTTAATGAGATCCCTGGTCGAGTGCAGTAATGGAAGAAGTCATTCACTCGATGTGGTGCTGACGTGGCTCTGTCTCTGGTTCGCGTCCATTGCAAGGAGTCCAAGGAAGATAAGCTTGCAGCAATCAAGGTCGCCAACACCAAGAAGCTTCAATTCCAGTCCTTCATGGAGACCTTCATCGAAGCAGCCACTCGTATTGCAGATGGAATCGACTTGGATGAGTTCGTCAAGCCCGCCAGCCCTCCTCCTGCGGAGTGAACAAACTTTATGCTCTGATTAAATTTTCCTCGGAATGCTGAGTGATTTTGTAACTGTTAAACTCCTTCGGGCCTGATGCCCGAGTACTTTTATCTGCGGTTCGGAACCTCTTAGGATTTATCTAAACTTGGATTTTCCTTGAATATGCTTTCCTTTGTCTCTGAGTGGAACTTGCTTCTTCACTTGGAACAGACTTTTGTACATGTGATGCAGCTCTGAAGAGAAGGTCGCAGAAGACCTGCACCTCGTCGTCCTTGCGGATCGAGATGGAGCGTACATTGTATTTGTGGCGCAGCTCCGAGGAGAGGGTCGTAGACGACCTGCGCCTCGTCGTCCTTGTGGATCGAGATGGAGCGTGTGGCTAAGTCTCTGAGGGAGAGGATTGCTCTTCACTTGGAGGTTTAAAAACTTAGGCGAGTACGACACTTCAGCTAAGCCCCCGAGTGAGAGGATCGCTCATCACTCGGTAATATTTTTAAAACTTAGGCGAGTACGGGACCGCAGCTAAGCCCCAGAGTGAGAGGGTTGCCCATCACTCGGTAGGATTTTTAAAAATTAGGCGAGTACGGGACGGCAGCTAAGCCTCCGAGTGAGAGGGTTCCTCATCACTCGGTAGGATTTTCTAAACTTAGGCGAGTACGGGACTGCAGCTAAGCCCCCGAGTGAGAGGATTGCTCATCACTCGGTAGGATTTTTTAAACTTAGGCGGTTACGGAACTGCAGCTAAGCCCCCGAGTGAGGGGATTGCTCATCACTCGATAGGATTTTTTAAAACTTAGGCGAGTACGGGACTGCAGTTAAGCCTCCGAGTGAGAGGCTTGCTATTCACTCGGTAGGATTTTTGAAACTTAGGCGAATCAGGTTCGCGGCTAAGCCCCCGAGTGAGAGACTTGCTCTTCACTCGGTAGGATTTTTTAAACTTAGGTGAGTACGGTGTTGGGGAACGTAGTAATTTCAAATATTTTCCTACGCACACGCAAGATCATGGTGATGCGTAGCAACGAGAGGGCAGAGTGTTGTCTACGTACCCTCGTAGACCGAAAGTGGAAGCGTTAGCACAACGCGGTTGATGTAGTCGCACGTCTTTCACGATCCGACCGATCAAGTACCAACGCACGGCACCTCCGAGTTCAGCACACGCTCAGCCCGATGACGTCCCTCGAACTCCGATCCAGCCGAGTGTTGAGGGGAGAGTTTCACAAGACGACGGCGTGGTGACGATGTTGATGTTCTACCGACGCAGTTGCTTCGCCTAAGCACCGCCACAAGATTATCGAGGTGGACTATGGTGGAGGGGGCACCGCACGGCTAAGAGATCAATGATCAATTGTTGTGTCTCTAGGGTGCCCCCGCCTGCGTATATAAAGGAGCAAGGGGAGGTGCGGCCGCCGTGGAGGAGGTGACGCCAGAGGAGTCCTACCCTACTGAGTAGGACTCTTTTCCATGCATGTTGGATTAGGAGAGAGAGGGGAAAAGGTGGAGGGAGGAAGGAAAGGGCGGGCTGCCCCCTCTCCTTGTCCTATTCGGACTAGGGGAGGCGGCGGCCCTACCCCTCGCCGCCTCCTCTCTTCCACCAAGGCCCAATAAGGCCCATTAAGTCACCGGGGTTCCTGTAACCTCCCGCATACTCTAAGTAAAATCCCAATTTCACCTTAACACTTCCGATATCCAAACAGAGGCGGCCCAATATATCAATCTTCATGTCTCGACCATTTTGCGACTCCTCGTCATGTCCGTGATCACATCCGGGACTCGAACAACCTTCGTACATCAAAACATTTAAACTCATAATATAACCGCATCGTAATCGTATCGTTAAGCGTGCGGACCCTACGTGTTCGAGAACTATGTAGACATGACCGAGACACGTCTGCGGTCAATAACCAATAGCGGAACCTAGATTCTCATATTGGCTCCCAGATATTGTACGAAGATCTTTATCGGTCAGACCGCGTAACAACATACGTTGTTCCCTTTGTCATCGGTATGTTACTTGCCCGAGATTCGATCGTCGGTATCTAGTTCAATCTCGTTACCGGCAAGTCTCTTTACTCGTTCCATGATACATCATCCCGCAACTAACTCATTAGTTGCAATGCTTGCAAGGCTTAAGTGATGTGCATTACCGAGAGGGCCCAGAGATACCTCTCTGACGATCGGAGTGACAAATCCTAATCTCGAAATACACCAACCCAACAAGTACCTTCGGAGACACCTGTAGAGCACCTTTATAATCACCCAGTTACATTGTGACGCTTTGGTAGCACACAAAGTGTTCCTCCGTAAACGGGAGTTGCATAATCTCATAGTCATAGGAACATGTATAAGTCATGAAGAAAGAAATAGCAACATACTAAACGATCGTGTGCTAAGCTAACTGAATGGGTTATGTCAATCACATCATTCTCCTAATGATGTGATCCCGTTAATCAAATGACAACTCATGTTTATGGCTAGGAAACATAACCATCTTTGATCAACGAGCTAGTCTAGTAGAGGCATACTAGTGACACTCTGTTTGTCTATATATTCACACATGTATAATGTTTCCGGTTAATACAATTCTAGCATGAATAATAAACATTTATCATGATATAAGGAAATAAATAATAACTTTATTATTGCCTCTAGGGCATATTTCCTTCAGTCTACCACTTGCACTAGAGTCAATAATCTAGATTACACTGTAATGATTCTAACACACATGGAGCCTTGGCGCTGATCATGTTTTGCTCGTGGACGAGGCTTAGTCAACGGGTCTGCAACATTCAGATCCGTATGTATCTTGCAAATTTCTATGTCTCCCACCGGACTAGATCCCGGATGGAGTTGAAGCGCCTCTTTATGTGCTTGGTTCTCTTGTGAAATCTGGATTCCTTCAAGAAAGGCAATTGCTCCAAAGATTGTCACAAAAGATTTTCATTGACCCGGTGCACTAGGTATGACACCTAGATCGGATATGAACTCCTTCATCCAGACTCCTTCATTTGTCGCTTCCGGCAGCTATGTACTCCGCTTCACACATAGATCCCGCCACGACGCTTTGTTTAGAACTGCACCAACTGACAGCTCCACCATTCAATGTAAACACGTATCCGGTTTGCGATTTAGAATCGTCCGGATCAGTGTCAAAGCTTGCATCAACGTAACCATTTACGATGAGCTCTTTGTCACCTCCATAAACGAGAAACATATCCTTAGTCCTTTTCAGGTACTTCAGATGTTCTTGACCGCTGTCCAAAGGATCCACCTCGATTACTTTGGTACCTCCCCGCCAGACTTATAGCAAGGCACACATCAGGTCTGGTACACAGCATTGCATACATGATATAGCCTATGGCTGAAGCATAGGGAACATCTTTCATTTTTTTCTATGTTCTGCAGTGGTCGGGCATTGAGTCTTACTCAACTTCACACCTTGTAACATAGGCAAGAACCCTTTCTTTGCTTGATCCATTTTGATCTTCTTCAAAACTTTGTCAAGGTATGTGCTTTGTGAAAGTCCAATTAAGCGTCTTGATCTATCTCTATAGATCTTAATGCCCAATATGTAAGCAGCTTCACAGAGGTCTTTCATTGAAAAACTCTTATTCAAGTATCCCTTTATGCTATCCAGAAATTCTATATGATTTCCAATCAGTAATATGTCATCCACATATAATATCAGAAATGCTACAGAGCTCCCACTCACTTTCTTGTAAATACAGCTTCTCCAAAAGTTCCAGATAAAACCAAATGCTTTGATCACACTATCAAAGCATTTATTCCAACTCCGAGAGGCTTGCACCAGTCCATAAATGGATCGCTGAGCTTGCACACTTTGTTAGCTCCCTTTGGATCGACAAAGCCTTCCGGTTGCATCATATACAACTCTTCTTCCGTAAATCCATTCAGGAATGCAGCTTTGACATCCATCCGCCATATTTCATAATCATAAAATGCGGCAATTGCTAACATGATTCGGACAGACCTAAGCATCGCCACGGTGAGAAGGTCTCATCGTAGTCAATCCCTTGAACTTGTCGAAAACCTTTTGCAACAAGTCGAGCTTTGTAGATGTGAACATTAGCGTCAAGGCCGCCTTCTTCTTCTTGAAGATCCATTTATTCTCAATTGCTTGCCGATCATCGGGCAAGTCAACCAAAGTCCACACTTTGTTCTCATACATGGATCCCATCTCAGATTTCATGGCTTCAAGCCATTTTATGGAATCTGGGCTCATCATCGCTTCTTCATAGTTCGTAGGTTCATCATGATCTAGTAGCATGACTTCCAGAACAGGATTACCGCATTCACTCGGTGCGGATCTTACTCTGATTGATCTACGAGGTTCAGTAATAATTTGATCTGAAGTTCCATGATCATCATCATTGACTTCCTCACTAATTGGTGTAGGTGTCATAGAAACCGGTTTCTGTGATGAACTACTTTCCAATAAGGGAGCTGGTACAGTTACCTCATCAAGTTCTACTTTCCTCCCACTCACTTCTTTCGAGAGAAACTCCTTCTCTAGAAAGGATCCATTCTTAGCTATTTAATGTCTTGCCTTCGGATCGGTGATAGAAGGTGTACCCAACAGTTTCCTTTGGGTATCCTATGAAGACACATTTCTCCGATTTGGGTTCGAGCTTATCAGGTTGAAGCTTTTTCACATAAGTATCGCAGCCCCAAACTTTTAGAAACGACAACTTTGGTTTCTTGCCAAACCATAGTTCATAAGGCGTCGTCTCAACGGATTTCGATGGTGCCCTATTTAACGTGAATGCGGCAGTCTCTAAAGCATAACCCCAAAACAATAGCGGTAAATCAAGAAGAGACATCATAGATCGCACCATATCTAGTAAAGTACGACACGACGCTCGGACACACCATTACGCTGTGGTGTTCCTGTGGCGTGAGTTGCGTAAACTATTCCGCATTGTTTCAAATGTAGACCAAACTCGTAACTCAAATATTCTCCTCCACGATCATATCAGAAACTTTATTTTCTTGTTACGATGATTTTCAACTTCACTCAAAATTCTTTGAACTTTTCAAATGTTTCAGACTTATGTTTCATTAAGTAGATATACCCATATCTGCTTAAATCATCCGTGAAGGTGAGAAAATAACGATATCCGCCACGAGCCTCAACATTCATTGGACCACATACATCTATATGTATGATTTCCTACAAATCTGTTGCTCTCTCCATAGTACTGGAGAACGGCGTTTTAGTCATCTTGCCCATGAGGCACGGTTCGCAAGTACCAAGTGATTCATAATCAAGTGGTTCCAAAAGTCCATCCGTATGGAGTTTCTTCATGCGATTTACACCAATATGACCTAAACGGCAGTGCCACAAAAAAGTTGCACTATCATTATCAACTCTGCATCTTTTGGCTTCAACATTATGAATATGTGTATCACTACTATCGAGATTCATAAAAAATAGACCACTCTTCAAGGGTGCATGACCATAAAATATATTACTCATATAAATAGAACAAACATTATTTCTCTGATTTAAATGAATAACTGTCTCGCATCAAACAAGTTCCAGATATAATGTTCATGCTCAATGCTGGCACCAAATAACAATTATTTAGGTCCAAAACTAATCCCGAAGGTAGATGTAGAGGTAGTGTGCCGACCGCGATCACATGGACTTTGGAACCATTTCCCATGCGCATCGTCACCTCGCCCTGGCCGTGTTCGCTTAATCCGTAGTCCCCTGCTTTCGAGTTGCAAATATTAGCAATGTAATCCAGTATCAAATACCTGTGTGCTACGCAAGCTCTAGTAAGGTACACATTAATAACATGTATATCACATATACCTTTGTTCACCTTGCCGCCCTTCTTATCCGCCAAATAGTTGGGGCAGTTCCGCTTCCAAAGGACCACCGCTAGCAAGAGAAGCACTTTCGGCCAGGCTTAGGTCCAGACTTGGGTTTCTTCTCCCGAGCAAAGAACTTCTGTTTGTCAGTTTCTTCTTGAAGTTCCCTTCTTCTTCCCTTTGCCCTTTTCTTGAAACTAGTGGTCTTGTTGACCATCAACACTTGATGCTCCTTCTTGATTTCTACCTCCGCAGCCTTTAGCATCATGTAAGAGTTCGGGAATCGTCTTATCCATCCCTTGCATGTTATAGTTCATCACGAAGCTCTTGTAGCTTGGTGGCAGTGATTGGAGAATTCTGTCAATCACGCTATCATCCGGAAGATTAACTCCTAGTTGAATCAAGTGATTATTATACCCAGACATCTTGAGTATATGCTCACTGACAGAACTATTCTCCTCCATCTTGCAGCTATAGAACTTATTGGAGACTTCGTATCTCTCAATCCGGCATTTGCTTGAAATATTAACTTCAACTCCTGGAACATCTCATATGCTCCATGACGCTCAAAACGCCGTTGAAGACCCGGTTCTAAGCCGTAGAAGCATGGCACACCGAACTATTGAGTAGTCATCAGCTTTTGCTCGCCAGACGCTCATAACATCTCGTGTTGCTTCTCGCAGCAGTGGCACCCAGCCGGTGCTTCCAGGACATAATTCTTCCAGGCAAAGCAATGAGGATAATCCTCAAGTTACGGACCCAGCACGTGTAATTGCTACCGTCATGTTTCAACTTTGCTTTCTCAAGGAACGCATTAAAATTCATCGGAACAATAGCACGGGCCATCTATCTACAATCAACATAGACAAGCAAGATACTATCAGGTACTAAGTTCATGATAAAGTTAAGTTCAATTAATCATATTACTTAAGAACTCCCACTTAGAAATACATCCCCCTAATCCTCTAAGTGATCACGTGATCCAAATAAACTAAACCATAACCGATCATCACGTGAAATGGAGTAGCTTTCAATGGTGAACATCAATATGTTGATCATATCTACTATATGATTCACGCCGACCTTTCGGTCTCAAAGGTTGTTGCAGACCATATCTGCATATGCTAGGCTCGCCAAGTTTAACTCGAGTATTCGCGTGTGCAAAACTGGCTTGCACCCGTTGTAGCTGGACGAGAGCTTATCACACCCGATCATCACATGGTGTCCGGGCACGCATTTAACTTTGGCAACGGTGCATACTCAGGAGAACACTTTTATCTTGAAATTTAGTGAGAGATCATCTTATAATGCTACCATCAATCAAAGCAAGATAAGATGCATAAAAGATAAACATCACATGCAATCAATATAAGTGATATGATATGGCCATCATCATCTTGTGCTTGTGATCTCCATCTCTGAAGCACCTCCATGATTGCCATCGTCACCGGCGCGACACCTTGATCTCCATTGTAGCATCGTTCGTGTCTCGCCAATCTTATGCTTCTACGACTATCGCTACCGCTTAGTGATAAAGTAAAGCATTATAGGGTGATTGCATTGCATACAATAAAGCGACAACCACATGGCTCCTGCCAGTTGCCGATAACTCGGTTACAAAACATGATCATCTCATACAATAAAATTTAGCATCATGTCTTGACCATATAACATCACAACATGCCCTCGCAAAAACAAGTTAGACGCCCTCTACTTTGTTGTTGCAAGTTTTACGTGGCTGCTACGGGCTTAGCAAGAACCGTTCTTACCTATGCATCAAAACCACAACGATAGTTTGTCAAGTTGGTGCTATTTTAACTGCCGCAAGGACCGGGCGTAGCCACACTCAGTTCAACTAAAGTTGGAGAAATCCGACACTCACTAGCCACCGTGGTGCAAAGCACATCGGTAGAACCAGTCTCGTAAGCGTGACGCAGTAATGTCGGTCCGGCCGCTTCATCCAACAATACCGCCAAACCAAAGTATGACATGCCGGTAAGCAAGATGACTTATATCGCCCACAACTCACTTGTGTTCTACTCGTGCATATGACATCTATGCATAAAACCTGGCTCGGATGCCATCGTTGGGGAACGAGTAATTTCAAAAAATTCCCACGCATTAACGCAAGATCATGGTGATGCATAGCAACGAGAGGGGAGAGTGTTGTCTACGCACCCTCGTGAGACCGAAAGCGGAAGCGTTAGCACAACGCGGTTGATGTAGTCATACGCCTTCACGATCCGAGGGATCAAGTACCGAACGCATACGACACCTCCAGGAAGTTCAGCACACGCTCAGCCGATGACGTCCCTCGAACTCCAATCCAGCCGAGTGTTGAGGGAGAGTTTCGTCAGCACGATGGCGTGGTGACGATGTTGATGTTCTACCGACACAGGGCTTCGCCTAAGCACCGCTACAGTATTATCGAGGTGGACTATGGTGGAGGGGGGCACCGCACACGGCTAAGAGATCAATGATCAATTGTTGTGTCTCTAGGGTGCCCCCTGCCCCGTATATAAAGGAGCAAGGGGGAGTTGCGGCCGGCCAGGGAGGAGGCACGCCAGGAGGAGTCCTACTACTACCGGGAGTAGGACTCCCCCCTTTTCCATGTTGGACTAGGAGAGAGAGGGGGAAGAGGTGGAGGGGAGGAAGGAAAGGGCGGGCGCCGCCCCCCTATCCTTGTCCTATTCAGACTAGGGGGAGGCGCGCCCCGCCTCGACCGCCTCCTCTCTTCCACCAAGGCCCAATAAGGCCCATTAAGTCACCGGGGTTCCGTAACCTCCTGCATCTCAGAAAAATCCCAATTTCACCCGGAACACTTTCGATATCCAAACATAGGCTTCCAATATATCAATCTTCATTTCTCGACCATTTGGAGACTCCTCGTCATGTCCGTGATCACATCCGGGACTCCGAACAACCTTCGGTACATCAAAACATATAAACTCATAATATAACTGTCATCGTAACGTTAACGTGCGGACCCTACGGGTTCGAGAACTATGTAGACATGACCGAGACACGTCTCCGGTATGTTACTTGCCCGAGATTCGATCGTCGGTATCTCAATACCTAGTTCAATCTCGTTACCGGCAAGTCTCTTTACTCGTTTCGTAATACATCATCCCGCAACTAACTCATTAGTTGCAATGCTTGCAAGGCTTAAGTGATGTGCATTACCGAGAGGGCCCAGAGATACCTCTCGATGATCGGAGTGACCAATCTTAATCTCTAAATACACCAACCCAACAAGTACCTTCGGAGACACCAGAGAGCACCTTTATAATCACCCAGCCACGCTAGACGCTTTGGTAGCACACAAAGTGTTCCTCCGGTAAATGGGAGTTGCATAATCTCATAGTCATAGGGACATGTATAAGTCATGAAGAAAGCAATAGCAACATACTAAACGATCATGTGCTAAGCTAACAGAATGGGTTATGTCAATCACATCATTCTCCTAATGATGTGATCCCGTTAATCAAATGACATTTCATGTCTATCGCTAGGAAACATAACCATCTTTGATCAACAAGCTAGTCTAGTAGAGGCATACTAGTGACACTCTGTTTGTCTATATATTCACACATGTATTATGTTTCCGGTTAATACAATTCTAGCATGAATAATAAAAATTTGTCATGATATAAGGAAATAAATAATAACTTTATTATTGCCTCTAGGGCATATTTCCTTCATACGGAGCTACAGCTAAGCCCCCGAGTGAGAGGCTTGCTCTTCACTAGGTAGGATTTTTGAAACTTAGGCGAATCAGGTTCGCGGCTAAGCCCCCGAGTTAGAGGCCTACTCTTCACTCGGTAGGATTTTTGAAACTTAGGCGAATCGGATTCGCGGCTAAGCCACCCACTGGTTTTTTTAACACATGCATATGTAAGAACAATCATTTAAGAGACTGTAAAACTGTGTATTTGATAAACAAACTGAAAGGTACTTCTTATTACATCTCATCAGACCGAATGTTTAAGTATAAAAATGGCGGAGCAGCTCCGCATTCCAAGCGCGTGGCTCGTCTTTCTTGTGTTCCACATTTTAAAGATGATATGCTCCATTGTGGAGCACCTTGGTTACGACGAAGGGACCTTCCCAAGCAGGAGCAAACTTGTGGGGCCGTTGCTGATCCACTCGGAGCACAAGGTCTCCTTCTTGAAATGCTCGACCTCTCACGTTTCTGGCATGGAATCGACGGAGGTCTTGCTAATAAATGGTTGACCGGATAAGGCTCATCTCCCTTTCTTCTTCCAGAAGATCAACAGCATCCTGTCGAGCTTGTTCAGCTTCAGCTTCTGAGAAGAGGTCTACTAGGGGTGCATTGTGAAGCAAATCACTCGGCAGCATAGATTCAGCCCCATAGACCATGAAGAAGGGGGTTCGACCAGTCGACCGATTTAGTGTTGTTCTTAATCCCCAAAGGACTGATGGAAGCTCATCTACCCAAGCGCCTGTTGGGTTTCAGCCCTTGGAGGATAAAACCTTTTGCTCTTTCGCTCATCCATTCGATCAAGGGTGGGCGAATCAAGCGTTTAGGCCTAATTAGTGCCTTGGGAAGCGCAAAATGCTCTGAACTCATCAGAATCAAAGTTGGAGCCATTATCCGTGATAATGCTATGAGGGACTCCATATCTAAATGTCAGCTCTTTGATGAAACTGATGGCAGTGCCTGAATCGAGATTCTTGATGGGTGCGACTTCGATCTATTTAGTGAACTTGTCGACTGCTACAAGGAAATGAGTGAAAACACTTCTGTCAGAGGCCCAACCATATCCAATCCCCAAACAACAAATGGCCATACGAGTGGAATGGTCTTCAAGGCTGACGCCGGCTTGTGGGACATGTTGGAGTAGAACTGATAGCCTTCACACTTGTCGACTATTTCTGTTGCCATCTCATATGCTCGTGGCCAATAGAATCCTGCTCGGTATGCTTTGTCCACGATGGTCCGAGAGGACGCATGGTGACCACAGGTCCCCAAGTTGATATCATTGAGGATCATTCGACCTTCTTCAGGTGTGATGCATCGCTGGGCAACTCTGGTAACACTCTCTCTGAAAAGCCGTCCACCTATCACGGTGAAAGCTTTGGATCGACGGACAATCTGACGGGCCTCATCTTCATCTTCTGGAAGTTCTTTCCTGAGAAGATATGCAATATATGGCACCGTCCAATCTGGGATGACGACCAAAACCTCCATGATCAGGTCGACCACAGCTGGAATCTCGACTTCAGTCGGATCGGTAGAGCTTTTTAGTTGCGGGGTCTCTTCCGTGAAAGGATCCTCTTGAACTGACGGTGTGTGAAGATGTTCTAAAAACACATTGGTGGGAATGGTCTCCCACTTAGAACCTATCTTTGACAAGTCATCAGCTGCTTGATTCTTCAGTCGGGGTATATGGTGGAGCTCTAACCCCTCAAACTTCTTTTCTAACTTTCTCACTGTCGGTGTCAAAACCGGCGGATCTCGGGTAGGGGGTCCCGAACTGTGCGTCTAAGGCGGATGGTAACAGGAGGCGGGGGACACGATGTTTACCCAGGTTCGGGCCCTCTCAATGGAGGTAATACCCTACTTCCTCGCTTAATTGATCTTGATGATATGAGTATTACAAGAGTTGATCTACCACTTAGATCGAGAGGCTAAAACCCTAGAAGCTAGCCTATGGTATGATTGTTGTTGTCCTATGGACTAAACCCTCCGGCTTTATATAGACACCAGAGGGGCTAGGGTTACATGTAGTCGGGTTACAAGGGAGGAGATCTACATATCCAGATTGCCAAGCTTGCCTTCCACGCCAAGGAGAGTCCCATCCAGACATCGGACTAAGTCTTCAATCTTGTATCTTCATAGTCCAACACCGCAAAAGGATATAGTCCGTTCGTCTGAGGACCCCTAATCCAGACTCCTCAAGAGCCTCTCGAATCCAGGCTTCAATGACGATGAGTCCGGCGCACAGATTGTCTTTGGCCTTGCAAGGCGGGTTCCTCCTCTGAATACTCCATAGAAGATTTTGAACACAAAGAAAGTGTCCATCTCTGCAAAACGAATTCCACATACCACCGCAGAGAGAATAGTATTTCCATTAAATCTAATTCACCGACGATTTCGCAAAGATGACATCACACCACGGCCCGGCCATTATTCGAACTGCTTTTTCACAACCAGCCATCGCACATATCGCGAGGCGGTTTCTTTGGCACGCCTTGTCGGCAGAGATCGTGGTCCCTCATCACGGGATACTCATCAATACGGGTGAGGGTAACGCAACCGCGCCATCAATTACGACGCTTGGGGAATAAGAGGTTTTATCAGGCAAGCGGGAAGGCGCAGAATCCCTGCTCCCTTTATGAGGGGATAAGGACTCCCTTGCGCACCCATGCTTTCTACTTACCGATTCATTCCCTTCCGCTCAAGCTCCAGCGCCCAAGCGTTTGTATTCTCTGCCCACAAAAGGTCCTCCGAAGATGTCCGGATCCGGAGCAGGAGGAAAATGGATGGCCTCTACCGTCCGAGAGAAGGATATCAAAGCTTCGGGAGGCCGGGTACTGCCAAGAAAATCAGCCACCGTCTCCCGACGGTGGGACAGATCGTCCCTACTCCGGAACCCCATGAGAGGGTTGTATTCCTCCCTCACTTTGTCCGCGGGCTAGGTTTTCCCCCACCCGTTCATTCGCAGCATCATGTATTATTATGGGATCGATCTTCACGATATGTCCCCTAATTCCTTCCTCAACATCTCGACATTCATTGTCGTGTGTGAGGCTTTTCTCCGCATTTCACCGCACTTCGGTTTATGGTCAAGATTTTAATGTGAAGCCTACAGGTGGGCGATGAGCACGCCGAAAAGTCGGGGTGCCATGGTGAGCAAGATGCCCAACGCCATATGGCCAACGGGAACCTTTAATGATTCTCACAAGAAGTGGCAACAAAGAAGTGGTTTTATATCATCGAATCAAGGCACCACAAAGGCCGCCTCCCGAAGTTGATCCGGCCCCCTGCGGCTTACATCCTCGGGTCAAGAAAGTTTTGATCGGTCCTCATCCGATTAACCGCCGGTGCTCCAGATGCGCGTTGAGGATAGGGGAGACAAGAACATTGAACTTGTCAATGTGGTCTGTGATGTTAGTTCGGATCTTGCCTTGTCAGCGACCGGACTTGCAATTTATGGAATTTGATCCGCCAGCACCAAACCTTGCGAGAGCTTTTTGCCTCGCACAAGGACATTTGAAGGTTCTTTTAAGTCCCGCAAATCGTGGCCGACCATTCGCCGAGACTGTGGTACCAACTGTCCCACGGCAAGTTCGGTAAGTTATCAAACTTTTCTATTCGCGTAACCCAAAGGAAGCGCTTAACATGTTTTATACAACTCTCCTGTGGCTAGACGTAAGAAGGCGGAGCGGATCCATTGTCCGCCCCATCGCTCAAGATCCGCCATCCCACTTCCGACAAAGATGCCGGTCCCGCGCTTGCTACAAGGTGCCAAGAAGACGGCCGAGAAGGAGGCCAAAGATCCGAGGCGGCCTTTCGCCGGCACTTCGGACACAATATCCAAGGCTCCAATGCTCCATTCCGCCTCAAGAGGACGAGGAGGAGGAGGAAGAATAATCCCCACGGGGAGAAGAGGACGGCCTCGTACACTTGGAGGCCGAGCTGCCCAAAAGGGAGAAAGGCTCCTTCCCAAGGAGTTCATCGCCGCCGACTGGCCGCCCGACATGGGATCCCCGGCCCAGCCTCGTGAACTCTGTAAGTATATAAAATCCTATCGGCGTTTCTAGGAACGGGGTCCCTGCACTTGCTCGCCCGCTGCCTGCGGGCGTGGCTCAAGTGGGGGCCCAACGTGGCCCGGCCTTCATCACTCAAGCTCAAGACCCTTGCGAGGGGCCAGGATTGCTGGGCGGACGACAAGAACCTTCCTCAGGAGCAGCCTCCTCAGCAGCTCACGAGGAGGTGGAGAGATCAAGGCAGGCACCTCCCGAGGGGCCCGTGACGCAAGCCATGACGATCGAGGACCAGTGGCGGGCGCCATGCAGTTGTCCTTGTTTCCTTCGGTGCAAAGGGGGCGTGCACGTGCCAAGGCCTCGTGCAAAGGTTACCGCTTTCGTGTAACAAGGCCAAGTCCAAATGAACGGCAGGTGGTGGAGGTCATCGTGGAGCCTGTGACGGCGCCACCACTCAGAGCCTTTGGCAGTCGAAGACCAACTTTAGTCGGGATAAGTGTACCAGATGTTCCCCTTCAAAATGGCCAATTGTTGGCGCCTCTTCCCGCCATTATTATTTGGGAAGAGGCCCAGGCCTCCTCTATAAATAGGGACTAGCCACCACAGAGACAAGGGGTTGAACCCACCACAGAGAGAGAGAGATAGAGAAGCTTAATCGAACTCACCCAAGGGGTTCATAGCACTACCAAGAACAGCCTCGCGAGGCTGTTTCTTCCCTTGTACTATTCTTCATCAGCCCCTGAGGCAATCCACCACACCACACAATCGGAGTAGGGTATTACACCACCACGGTGGTCTCAACCAAAGATAAACCATGTGTCTCTCTCGATGTTCATCGCTCCTAGTTTAGATCCTCAAAAACCATTCACACGCCACCGGTAGGGGAAAGATCTCCGCGCACCCAAGTGTTCGAACCTCAAGGGTCTGCCAATCAATCCGGCGACATTTGGCGCGCCAAGTAGGTGCGCCGGAATCTCTTCCTCCGCCTCGCATTTCATCGCCTCGTCGCTCGATGTCAAGCGACCCGCAGCCGACGCCAACCGCTGGGCGGCGCGGGTTCGCCCACGCTGCGGCCGCCACTTAGGGCGACCTCAACCTTGCACCTCAGTGCAGCTCACGCCCACAAGGCGCCAGGGCGCGGGCGACACGGCTGTATCGCCGCCATCCTCACACCGCTTGCAGCGCGGTCGGGCGGCCGTAGCCTCGTTACGCCGCTGCTAAGGCGCCGCAGACACCCGACGGGAGCAGCGAATCCAGGCTACGCTCACGGTGGCCCGAGAGCTACTACGGTGCCGGGCTTCTAGAGGGCGGCCGTGACGCGGCCGTTGAGCCGGTGGCGAAGCTCCTGGACGCCTCCGCTTGAGGAGCACCTCCTTTCGCCCCGGCTACCACCTTCGCCCAGAAGCGCGCATGGCGGCCCCATGCGCGCCCATGCAACCTCAAGCGGGCTCTGTGGCTCACTTCAACGCCCGCTAGCAAGAAGCACCAAAGCGACAAGCTTGTGCCCCATCTCCGCCATCGAAGTGAGCTGACGCTGGCTCTTGGCCTCGGGCGACCACCATGCCACCACTCTCAAGACGACGCCCGGCCGACCAGTGTGGCATGTGGGCACTACAACAGGCCTACGGGCAGCGGCCCCCGAAGCCTATGTGTGCCCCGTGCATGATGGATCAAGAGTGCAAATAAGAAGAAGACCATGGCCTGCCTTGGGCCAAGCTTAGAGCGAGGAGACACCACAAGCTGAGCTCTTCAGAACCCCAAGAGGGCCTCGACGGTCACCGGTGGCAGCAACTATCCTGGGTACCGCGACCTCAGAGCAAGCTTATGCTAACCATGTGCCGCAGGAGGTGCAGTGTCGCCGCAACAGTGGCGGCCTTCGACGCTGCAGCCTCTTACCCCTCGTGGAGGAGGGCATCGAGGGCTGCAGGAGAGGGGCCGAGATTCGAGTTCGCTCCCATGGCGCGGGCGCAAGATGTTCTCAGGAGGTAGGCCCTCCGCCGGGAGGTGCCTCAGGCCTGCCCCCGGGCAGAGGACCCGTGGTCATCGGGGAACTGGCTGGCGACTGCTTCACTTCATTGGCGCTGCCCTTGGTCTCCGCCGCCGCTGGTGGTAGAGTGGTGCAAGGAGGGGCCCTCATCCGGGCGATATGAAGCAAGGCCGGTACCTGTGAAGAAGGCCCAAGGCTCGTGAAGCTTCGCCGCCTGCGTGACACTCTCACGTAATAATGAGTGGGTCAGACACGCCCAGTCTCGAGCGCTGGCCTTAGGCCCTGGGGCTCCTCCCACGCCCAGTGGAAGCACTTAGTCTGCTACCGGTGAGAAGACATCGAAGACTAGACTAGGTGCCGGACGCTGCCTTTTTGCTTTTTTTTTTGCCTTTTCTCTGTTGACGAGTTTCTTCGATTTGAATTTAAGTTGGATCTGAATTTGGGCCTTGTGTGCGTTTGGGGAAGGGGTGTTTAGTCTCGTTCGAGCAATCTCTCGTGTTCTGGTTTCGGCTTGGCGTCCAAAGCTAGCGTCAGCTGCCTCCCGTCGCGAGCCCCTCACGAGCCGGGTCGGGCCGACCGCATCTACAGCTCGGACAGCTGTCGCCACTCCCTCTCCGGAGGTTCTTATCGCAGAATCAATAGGTTCACCCAGAAGACACATATGGCGCTATGGCCCCCGCAGCCCCGCTCGGGGCTCAAAAGGGTCAAAAGGTAAATGAGCCAGCCGACCCTCCGCCAGGCCGGCCATTAAGCTCACACGCAACGTTAAGATTACAAAGGCGCTTACCGCAAATCTTTACATGAGGGGCTTGCCCTCCCAAAATGCTCTCACAGTCTTTAGGGCCAAGCCCGAACATCTTTTGTGTAGGGTAAACAACGGTGACAAACAATCAGTCGGACATGTCGCTTGCTGCGCCTTCTGGGTCACCCTCGGAGGCGTCGCTGACATCATCGCCGTCACCAGCACCTCCGCCAGCGGCAGGACCATCCACCACGCCGCCTTCATCGGCGGCCACGATCACGCCATCATCATCAGACGTGAAGGCCCCGACAAGATCGTCCACGTGACCATCCACCCAATGCGCCAGGTCGCCCCGGACGACTATGGGCACCGGTGCGATGGAGGCATCGAAGTCGAAGTGGGGATTCCTGTCCCGCAGATAACTGAAGACACGGGAGAAAGCGCGCCCGAGCAAGGCTCGGCTCCTCTCCTCGACGAGCCAACGGGACCTCTCGGCGCGGTTCTCCAGGAGCGCCACCACATCAGCAAAGTACTGGAGGTTGCCGGCGTAGGTTGTCTCGTGCGGCTCCTCAGCGGCGGCCTCGCAAATATTACCCAAGGCCGTGTTAGCTCGTTCCCTGAGCGTCCGGAGCATGAAGGCGTGCTCGTGCTCCAGAACCCGCCGCCAACGAATCTCGTCCTCGTTCTGCCGAGCAAGGGCCTCGGCATCGTCAACCCTCTGCCGGAGAAGAAGCAGCTCGACGCGGGAGGAGGTCAGCTCCGCCTGTGCTGCGCGAAGGGCGGCTGCGGAGGAGTCCGCACCCCGCGTCACTTCGTCCAGCTTGGCCTTGAGGGCCGCGGTCCTGCCCTCAGCTTCGGCCCTGACCAACTCCAACCTCAACTCATACCGGGCGCCGAGGCTCGGCGAGCTTCCGCTACGAGGCGGTCGATCTCTTCTTGGGCTCGGGCCTCGCGTGCGCCGACATCGTCCTCCGCCTGAGCTACCAGGCGCTCCCTCGTCTCCAACCGCTCAAGGTCGCGGTTGCGCTCGGCAGCCTCGGCGTCCAGGGCGCTTCCTCGCGCTTTTTGGAGCTCACTGCAGTCGGCGTAAGCCTCCTCGGCCGACACAAGTGCAGCTCGGGCGCAACTCCACCTGCTGCTCAGTGGAGTTTCTCCGTGCTTGAGCTCCCACGCACGCCTCCAAGGCCCCACGCCGCCGATTCGCTTCGGGCCTCTCGACGGCTCGGGAGCAAGCCTCTTGCGAGGCCGCCAACGACGCCTCAGCCTTTCGTGATTGTCAAGGTCACGCCAGACACGCGAGGGCGACGGTTGTCTTCAGCTTGGCGCCTCCTCGCCGAGGCGCAAACCTTCGCCTCAAGAGACGCCGCGATCTCGGCCAAGAAGCTCCGCCCGAGCCGGTTCACCGGGCTGCCGCCCCATGGAGAAGTTTCGACGGAGGGCGCGGCGTTCAGCTACCGCCACCGAGCACGCTTTTCCGCTGGCCCCCCATCGCTGGAGCATGCGGGGGGCCCGGAGGCGGCGCGCCTCCTCCTGCAGGGCAGGGGGCTGGCGCCCCAACAATCGTCGGACGGGCCTCGCCAGGGGCAGGGCCTGGCGCCGGTCCATCCCCAAAGGAAGAGCGCAAGATCGACTTCAGCCAATCACCGTCCATGACAAAGGAAGGAACACGGGGCAAGCTGGCTGTGCCCAGGGAGAGCTCGTGGAAGCGAAGAGGCGGGCGCTACAGCTCGGGACGCTCAGCTGGACGTGCCACCTCCCCAGCCGGCTGAGTGACAAGGACGCCGCTTGAACCAGACGCACCAAGGATCAGCGACAAGGATGGAGCTTGGGGGGATGGCTCCTTAGCCGTCTCCGCGAATTCGGCAGGAAGGGCCCTGAAAGGTCAGAGTCAACTGCCAGAACCAATAACTAAAGGAGCAAGGAAGAAAGAGGACTTACTCATCCGTGGCAAAATACTTCGTACGCCTCAGCAGGCGGCAGGGGCGGTCATCACCGTCCAAGGCTGATGTCTACTACACAACCTTCTTCTTGTAGACGTTGTTTGGCCTGCAAGTGCACAGGTTTGTAGGACAAGAGTAAATTTCCTCAAGTGGATGACCTAAGGTTTATCAATCCGTGGGAGGCGAGGGATGAAGATGGTCTCTCTCAAACAACCCTGCAACCAAATAACAAAAAGTCTCTTGTGTCCCCAACACACCCAATACAATGGTAAATTGTATAGGTGCACTAGTTCATGAAGAGATGGTGATACAAGTGCAATATGGATAGTAGATAAAGGTTTTTGTAATCTGAAATAATAAAACAGCAAGGTAACTAATGATAAAAGTGAGCGTAAACAGTATTGCAATGATAGGAAACAAGGCCTAGGGTTCATACTTTCACTAGTGCAAGTTCTCTCAACAATAATAACATAGATAGATCATATAACAAGCCCTCAACATGCAACAAAGAGTCACTCCAAAGCCACTAATAGCAGAGAACAAACGTAGAGATTATGGTAGGGCACGAAACCACCTCAAAAGTTATTCTTTCGGATCGATCTATAAAAGAGTTCAGTACTAGAATAACACCTTAAGACACAAATCAACCAAAACCCTAATGTCACCTAGATACTCCATTGTCACCTCAAGTATCCGTGGGCATGATTATACGATATGCGCCACACAATCTCAGATTCATCCAACCAACATAAAAGTACTTCAAAGAGTGCCCCAAAGCTACTAATGAGAGTCAAGAACGTGTGCCAACCCCTATGCATAGGTTCCCAATGTCACGAAACCCGCAAGTTGATCACCAAAACATACATCAAGTGGCACATGATATCCCATTGTCACCACAGATAATCACGGCAAGACATACATCAAGTGTTCTCATAAAAGACTCAATCCGATAAGATAACTTCAAAGGGGAAACTCGGTTCATCACAGGAGAGTAGAGGGGAGAAACATCATAAGATCCAACTACAATAGCAAAGCTCGATACATCAAGATCGTGCCATAGAGGGAACACGAGAGAGAGAGAGAGATCAAACACATAGCTACTTGGTACATACCCTCAGCCCCGAGGGTGAACTACTCCTCCTCGTCATGGATAGTGCCGGGATGATGAAGATGGCCTCAGATGAGGGTTCCCTCCGGCAGGTGATTTTAACAGTGGTCCCATTGGTTTTGGTGGCTACAGAGGGCTTGCGCGGCGGAACTCCCGATCTAGGTTCTGTTCGGAAGTTTTAGGGTACGATGTATATATGGGTGAAAGGAGAACGTCAGGGTGGAGCCACGGGGCCCCCACGAGGCAGGGGGCGCGCCCAGGTGGGCGCGCCCACCCTCGTGGCCAGCTCCCGTATCTTCCCGACGTGGGGTCCAAGTCCATCGGTGGGTTTCCTTCCAAAAATAACTTCTCCGATTGATTTCGTTCCGCTTTGACTGGCCGTCTGATATTCCTTTTCCTCGAAACACTGAAATAGGCATAAAACAGCAAATCTGGGCTGGGCCTCCGGTTAATAGGTTAGTCCCAAAAATAATATAAAAGTGGATAATAAAGCCCATAACCATTTAAAACAGATAATAATATAGCATGAATGCTTAATAAATTATAGATATGTTGGAGACGTATCAAAGGCCTCCTTCCTCTTGCGGAGGGCCACGAAGTCCACGCGGAACCGGCCTTGGCGCTCAGCGCAAGGGACGGCTTGTGGCATGGAGAAAACGGTAAGGTGATCAGCGCCAACAGGACCAGCCTGGGGGACGTCACCGGGCGCCGCCTCACCAGGGACGACCGGGGCCTCGGGAGCCCCAACCTCAGGAGCCCCACTCTCGGGAATGGAGGGCCGCGACTCCTTGCCTGTCATCATTCCGGAACGAGCTCCGGGAGATGCTGCCCTCGGGGCTCCGCGCAGCATCACCACCTCAACGTCGTCCCCTTCAGCTCCTGACGGTTCTCGTCTCCCTGCTTCATCACCAGAGACAGAGCCACCTTGGGCAACCGGAAGAGCTACCACAGCAACTGGGTTCTCGCGAGGTCCCCTGAGGCCAACCGGGCGCAGCCCCCACTCGTCAAAGCTGGGCATCTGCTTCACGAAATCGGCCCTGGCCGAACAAAGATACAAGAGGGCACCATCACGTCGAAGGCTGCCTGGGGAAGTGTCGCCAACCAGGACCCTGAGCACCGCTATCGCACTTGAGCGCCAGTCCCTTCTGCCGCAGATGCGGTCTTGGTGCCCGCTAAGTCCCACATCCGGTGAGAGTGGCGCCGAGAGGAGCAACGCAACACCGGAGGAACTCCTTCACCACCTTGGGCGCCCGTCACGTTGAGCGCCTCAAGCTCTCAAGCGGCGCTGCATTTAATGCAAGCTTCAAGGCCCATGAAGGCCTCGTGACCCCCACTGAGTTGGGGACAGCAGGCAAGGTAGGATACGAAGCAGGGGCTGAACACCCCAAGCCCACATACAACCACCGCTCTTTGAACTTGGCCTCGGGGAGGGAGTCCAAATCAATCCTCAAGCAGCCTCTCGGTACCGCAAGGAAGCTCACACACCCCGAGCATTGAGTAGGATCACTCGGTAGAAAGAGAAGAAGTGGCGCACAGAGCAACGGAAGGAGGGATGCCCACCATTGCCTCGCTGCATAAAGGCGAAGAAGACAGGGAAGGTAATGGACTCAGGCCCGAGATGCATCATGTGGATCTGATAGTGGGAAAGCACCGCATTGAAGAAAGCGGAGAAAGGGGGAACTAGGCCCGCCCACAGGGCGTCAGCAAAGAACCGGATCTCCGTGAAAATCCTGTCAAAGGAGGCATGAGACGCAGGCCATGCCGTGGTCCTGCCGCACTCATTTAAGATGGTGGCAAGAGTAGAGCGGACCTTGTCCAAGGCCTTGGGATTGAGTATGATAGATCGATCGACGACGGGGGCCACCGCCGGAGGCGAGCGGGAAGAAGGCGCGGGCTTCTTCCCCTTTTCCTTCTTCGTTGGTGCCATGACGACGGGAAGGGTGAGAGTCCGAGTTGGACTGAGGGTGAAAGTGGAGCCAGAGGAAGGAGGAAGAGCCCGGAGTGCGCGGGCGGCGAAAGGGGAATGGCTGTGTGCAACCCCGGGTCCGCTTAGCCGGCTGTGTAATGAGGGATCATGGGGAAGCGGAGACGCCCACGTCCAATCAACCGCCATGCGGCGCCCAAGGCCGCAGGCTGTTGGGGCCCAAGGCGCTTCGCACTTGCCCTTCGCTTCTCTCGCTAAGCCAAGTCAGACGCGCTTTGGGCCTGGGGCTCTTGTCGTCATGCTTCCGGGAACGGGGTCCCAGACTTGCCCTGCAGCCTCATGCGGTGTGGCTCAAGTGTGGGCCTAGCGTGGCCCAAATTTCATCAGCTCAAGCTCAAGACCCTCGCGAGGGGCCAAGCCTCGCGGGGCGGACGACAGGAACCTTCCTCAGGAGCAGCCTCCTCAGGCAGGCTCACGAGGAGGCGGAGAGATCAAGGCAGGGCACCTCCCGAGGGGCCCGTGACGCAAGCCATGACGATCGAGGACCAGGCGGGCGCCAGGCGGGCGCCGGCCTGCGCAGTGTCCTTGTTTCCCTTTCGGTGCAAAGGGGGCAAGCACAGGCCAAGGCCTCAGGCAAAGGTTACCGCTTCGGTGCAACAAGACCAAGACCAGCGGAACGGCAGGGTGGAGGTCATCGTGGAGCCCAGGACGGCGTGACCACCAGAGCCTTTGGCAGTCGAAGACCAACTTTAGTCAGGATAAGTGCACCAGATGTTCCCCCTCAAAATGGCCAATTGTTGGCGCCCTTCCAGCTCATTATTTGGGAAGAGGCCCAGGGCCTCCCTCTATAAATAGGACTAGCCACCACAGAGACAAGGGGTCGAACCCACCACAGAGAGAGAGAGAGAGAGCGGTAGATCGAACTCACCCAAGCAGTTCATCACCGGCTCAAGAATAGCCCCTCGAGGCTGTTCTTCACATGTATTGTTCTTCATCAGCCAGAGGCAATCCACCACACCACACACTTTGGAGTAGGGTATTACACCACCACGGTGGCCCAACCAAAGATAAACCCTGTGTCTCTTGTGCTGTTCATCATTCCTAGTTTAGATCCCTCGAAAACAATTCACACGTGAGCTGGTAGGGGAAAGATCTCCGCGCGCACCCCAGTGTTCGAACCTCAAGGGTCTGCCGGAACCCGAAATCCGACAAATCCGAGTACGTTTTAGGCGTTCGGACTCATCGTGGCTTAGTACTTTAACCTAAGCAATATTTTTTGCAGTCCGGCGAGGTCCCGTACCAAATAATCCTCATCAGAGGATTTGCGGATCTCAAATGCTATGGAGAGCGGGACGCCCCCAAAGGCTCCTTCCTCCAAACAGGTGCATAACACCGAAGCTTCGTCCCGTATGACCCCGCCAAGGAGGAAACGGAAAAACCGTGAAGGCGGCGCCTGGAGGTCAAACCTCAGGAAGCAGACACGTGGGGGAAAAGATTCCCATGGGAGCTGACGGCGGGGGCAATCCCGAGTTCGGCTCCCAGCCGGATGCGATTCCAGAGACCTGTACGGCTCCAGAATCAAGCAGGCAGCCTCCCTTGGCTGGAGGGGGCGTGCCTGCTCCATCGGCGACGTCTGTCCATCCAGAAGTGTCGGATGCTTTGTTGGTGGCGTTGAAAAACGCCTCGATCGTTGATGAACACCGTGCCCTTATGGGTGCGGTGATTGAGAAGATTCAGTCAATTGAGAGTGGACTGGATGAAGCCTGTATCAGCCTTATAAGAGGCTTTGAGGTATGTTTTATGAGTTGTCAAGAGTGTCATAGTATAGATAGTAGCCTCGATACAATCGCTCGCTGAAAGAAAGAACCGGACAGGGATCGAATTGATGATCGCAGGAAGACTCATTGAATGATATTGATTTCTCTTCTGTATAAGCAAAGGCAGTCAGAAGCGGTTCTTGCCTCTCAGATCATGGAGATCTCCGGACTGAATCAAAAGTATGGAAGCCGGGCCATAGAAGAACTTGTGGCCTTGAGAATGCAGTTGAGAGATAAACAAGGTATGCACAAGCTTTGCTCGCGTTTATTGCTAATAAATTTTCAGTATGAAACAAGCTGCATAATTTGTGCTAGGGATTATGACCGAAGTCGAGGCCCTCAAAAGGCCGTTGCCGAGGCCGAGAAAAAGGCAGCCACAGAGCGGACTCTTCGTGAGAAACACGAGGCCAGGGTTATTAAAGCTGAGCAGGAGCTGCAAGAGGCCGTAAGGAAATGCGAGACCTTGGAGCAGAGTTTAACGGAGAAAGAATCCGAACTCACCAAGGCACGTCAGGCCAAGAGCGATGCCCGGGGGGAAACCCAGAGCGCCCTGCAGGGGATCCAAGAGGCGAGAAAGATCGCGGCGGGTAAGGCTTTTTCCATGTAAAGCAAGTATTTGAGGGGAAAACTATGTTTCTAATTTTGAATCCGGACTTCTCAGGGGTATTTGCCGAGCTACCTCGCAGCATATCGGATGCCGCCCAATTCTACCGAATAGAAGAAAGGAACACCGCAGAGAAGCTCTTCTGGTCGCAGTATTTGGCACCGAATTATCCGGTGCCTTTTGCCGAACAACTGAAACAGCTGATCGAACTGCATAAGGCGGCGGAGCTAGCCATGAAAGATCTGGTTATTCGGGTTGCTCGCCGAGCCGATTCAAGCAGCTACTTCGGCTCGTGAAGCGACTTGTAAGCGCTTGCCCTCGACTCTGACGTCATCAAGCGGCCGTCTGTATAGAAGGTGCGCTGAATGGTTTTCGCCGATGCAAAGGTGCAATCGGGGAAGATGGATGCTGAAAAGTCCGATGGCCAGAAGGACCGCCAGAGGGGAAGGAGCACCGCAAGCCTGAATTGTATTAGGAGAGTGTCCGAAAAGGATCCTACTTTGCAGCGGAGCTATGTACCAAGGACATTATATTCCCATGACTGCAAATCATGCTGTCCTTTGTAATGTTTTGAACAAGGTCATTGATTTGTTTCCTGTTATATAAAAGTTTACCCTCCCCAGGCGGCCGCTTTATATGTTAAATCCGAGAGTTGGCGGTCATTAAACCCTCGCCCCTCACGTAACAAGTACGGGGGTGATCGGGATAAACCTGAGCTCTCTTTATCCCAGTTTTGGGTCCTTCGAAGGAGGTGCTCGGCACATCGATCCAGTCAATCGGACTATAGGGATTTATCACTCTCACTTAGCCATATGAGCTTTAGTAAGGTAGGCGCAGCCTCGGTGTTCGGAAGACCGCATTAGGGCTCTAAGCACTGATCGGAGAAAAGACCGATCCATCGTGATCTTTGCATTGGTGACGGCATTATGCGGAGAAATCCTTAAAGATTTTACGACCTCACTAACAGCGGACCAGCTCTCGCCTCTATCATGACGATCGATTTTGGCTTTCTCTACTGAGGTGCTTGTCTGGAAGAACCGGGACACAATCGCAATTGTTCTCCCAGTGCTACCTTAGCCGATATAGCGGAACGTAAGGTGCCAAAACATGGGAGCCGGGCAAACCCAACTATTGACCCCAGAAATGATTCGGAGCTGATGCATATAATGCTATAGGTTCGGGGTGCCAAACTTCCATGAAGGTGTTCGGACTTTATTGCCATGTTATGGGTAAAATGAAGCCCCTGGCATATTTTAGGGCATGTCGCTGTATACGGATGCCACTTGACAAAAGAATTTCGATAAGAAATAATAGCAGGTAAACGTCATATAAATCCACATGTTGTATTTGAATAGTACGTCTATGCGTATGAGTACAAGTACTGTGATAGAAAGGGAATATGATTGCGGAGCCTGCTGAGACCAGGGGGGAAGAAGCTGAGTGCGGATCCGTGATATAGCCGGATGGTCATTGCAAGGAATGTCTAAGGATTCCCTTGCGCGTTCTAGCTGCCTCCGTATGGCCCGTCCTAGTCAGCGCAAAGGTGAACCTGCGAAGGAAATGTAAGAAATATTTGCGTGCCGGAGAGCGGTTGACCCGCTAGGCTCGGCCTTTCCTGCCCTTTGCCGAAGTGTTTAATTGTGCTCTGGACGAGCCGGGCTATCCTTCCGCGGGGCAGTTCGGAGTCCCTTGACGGTGTCCGGGAGCCTGGACGTCGACTCGATGTTCGGCTGCAAGGTGCTGCTCGTTTCTTCTGCTGCTAAAGCAGTAGTATATTTGTTTGTGCCGAGGGAAGATTCGGCCTTGCCGTTGACCGTGATGACACCGCGTGGACCGGGCATCTTGAGCTTACGGTAGGCATAATGTGGCACCGCGTTGAATCGAGCGAACGCGGTCCATCCGAGCAGTGCCTGATAATCACTGCGGAAAGGGACGATTTCGAAGATTAACACTTCAGTACGGTAATTTTCTAGTGATCTGAAGACTACCTCAAGGGCAATGGAGCCTGTACAGCTGGCTTCCACACCTGGTATAATGCCTCTGAAAGTGGCTTTAGTGGGTTTGATCGCCGAATGATCGATGCCCATCTTGCGCACTGTGTCCTGGTAAAGCAGATTTAGGCTGCTGCCTCCGTCCATAAGGACTCGAGTGAGGTGGAACCCGTCTATTATTGGGTCGAGGACTAGTGCGGTTGGATTGCCATGATTGGCGTTAACTGGACGATCCATGCGGTTGAAGGTGACTGGCCCTAGTTTATATTGTGGGATGACTAGTTCCGTTGAGTCTCCATCCCTAAGGGTGTATGTCCGGTCCGAGTTGGTAATTTGGGTGGTACTTACCACATTCACCGATTGAGTATGCGGGGGAAATTTCTTTTGCCCTCCTGTGTTCGATGATCTGGGCTCTTCGTCGCTATCGTCGCTTTGAGACCCCCCTTCGTCTTCTTGCGCCTGCCCTGCCAGCTTGTTTGAAGACCCAGCATTCTCTGTTGGTATGGGTGGCTGGCGCTTCTGGGGTGCCATGAATTTGGCATTGGCGATCGTGTATGCGGTCCAGACTGGATGGATCCGGATTTTTATTTTTGGGTGGCCTTTTCTGCTGACCGGACTTTGAGCCCCTGAACCCGGCATTAACTGCCGTATTTTCGGCGTTTTCACCATATTTGCGGCGCTTGTGTTTGTTGCGTCGTGGTTTGCCGTTGCTATCCCTGGCTTCTGATATGCCAGGTTTGCTTGTTGTATTGGTACTACGAGCCAACCAGCTATCTTCGCCCGCGCAAAAGCGGGTCATAAGTGTCGTGAGGGCTGCCATAGATTTTGGCTTCTCTTGGCCGAGGTGCCGAGCGAGCCATTCGTCGCGGATATTATGCTTAAATGCTGCTAAGGCCTCTGCATCCGGACAGTTGACAATTTGGTTCTTCTTGGTTAGGAACCGGGTCTAGAATTTCCTGGCCGATTCCCCTGGCTGCTGAGTTATATGACTTAAATCGTCAGCGTCCGGCAGTCACACATAAGTGCCCTGGAAATTGTCCAGGAATGCATCTTCCAGGCTCTCCCAACTTCCGATGGAGTTTGCCGACAAGCTATTGAGCCAATGCCGAGCCAGCCCTTTGAGTTTTAGCGGAGATACTTGATGGCATGTAGGTCATCCCTCTTGGGCCATGTGAATGTGGAGGAAGAAGTCTTATATCCATACTGCTGGGTCTCGTAGTACCATCATATGATTCAATGTTTACGGGTTTAAACCCTTCCGGGAATTCGTGATCCATTACTTAATCCCGTGAAGCATAGGGGTGTGTGGCGCCTCTGTGCTGGGCTATATCACGACGCAGTTCATATGAGTCTTGTTCCGCAGTGTTCGCCTTACCGGATTTGCTTTTAGTGTATCCGCGTGACGGTCATCGCCTCAGCGTTGGTGCGTGCCCGTGATCCGTAGGATCGATCTTGCATGTTTTGCCTTGTTTTCCAATACGCCTCGCAGGTCCCGTGTTGCCGGGCCTAGGTATTTTTGTCTGAGTGGCGGCGGAGTGCAGGCTGGACTTTAGGCTGAAATGCCTCTCTGTCTCGGCCACGAGGTGGCCGATCAGCCGCATCATATGCTGGTGATGTAGGTTTCAATGCTTCCTCCTCGAGTTGAGGTAGCAACCTGCATTTTGGATAACTCTTGGTTGGGCGCTCGAGTTTGTATTCCTCGGCTATGCCAGGACTTCGGTCCATCTATCCGCTAGTAAATATTGATCAGCTCGAAGCTATTGTTGCTTTTTCTTTAGGCTGGTTGTTGTGGCTATAAGCCGGCGCTTGAAGCGCTCCTGCTCGACGGGATCCTCAGGCACGATGAATTCTTCGTCGCCGAGGCTCACCTCGCCTTCGAAGAGAGGCATGTAATTGTCATCCTCCGTTTCTCCGTCTGCCGCACGCTCGGAGGGCTAGGTTGTTCATCCTCCCGCTCTAAATCTGGCTGGAGGGGATTGTCGTCGTCTTCGGCACTATCCGGAGTGATATTGTTTCTTGTGCCAGTATCACTACTTTTGCTATGGCGAGAATTAGAGGCAGCGCCACGACGCCGGTGCTTGGGTTGCTTCTTGGAGGGTCATCCTCCATTTGTCTTATCGCCATCGCTTTATTTGGGGGTGTTTACCATGTATACATCATATGATGAGGTGGCAGTCCAAATACTGCTGGGTCAGGAGTTCCTGTTCGTCTCCTGCATCGCCGCCCATACCGGCCGATGCCTTGAGCCGTAAATTGAGCATGTCTGTTAAATCGCCGACAATGGCTACTAAGTGGGTGGTGGGTGGAGCGAATTTCTTCGGCCGTCCGCATCCCATTCTAGCCGGACATAGTTCGCCAAGGTTCTCCGACAAGGAGAGAGACCTTACGAATTTAGCACATCGCAAAAGGCGAGTGCCGAAAGATATCCGCGGAGGTGAACTCCATGATCGGGCGCCCAATCAGATTCGATAGGCATGGGCCTTGAGCGGTTTGGGGCCCTGTGGCCGGGATGAATCCGAGGCTCGGCCATACAGTGTTCCCTACGAGGTGAAGTCGATTCGGGCGCTATCGCCACCGAGTGTGCGGCCTCACAGGGCGAGGTCCATCTATCCGCCCACAGATGGCGCGATTTGTTCCGGATTGAAGGCCGGAGTAGTTACTGAGTGTGATCTCGCGAATACAACCGACGGCGAGCTAAATCATGCTCGCCGTGATCGGGCGCAGACTCGACATGGGCTCGAATCCATCGAAGATCAAGTCTCCGCGGATATCGGCAAGATAGTTCAAGTTTCCAAACCTGACACGATGGTTGGGCGTAGCTATCGATTCGCACTCGGATGGCCAAGCGAGTTGGCCCTTGATCTGAAAATTGCCGAATCACGAAGATCTGTCCGGGAGGAAAACCTCACCCAAGATCGCACTGCTGTCGATGATCGAAGGAGCCATCAAGCCTTACGGTGACGCAAGACAAAGGAATTCTCAATGAAAGCACCAATGTCGGTGTCAAAATCAGCGGATCTCGGTAGGGGGTCCCGAATGTGCATCTAAGGCGGATGGTAACAGGAGGCGGGGACACGATGTTTACCTGTGTTGGGCCCTCTCGATGGAGGTAATACCCTACTTCCTGCTTGATTGATCTTGATGATATGAGTATTACAAGAGTTGATCTACCACGAGATCGTAGAGGCTAAAACCCTAGAAGCTAGCCTATGGTATGATTGTTATTGTCCTACGGACTAAACCCTCCGGTTTATATAGACACTGGAGGGGGCTAGGGTTACACAGAGTCGGTTACAAGGAAGGAGATCTACATATCTGTATTGCCAAGCTTGCCTTCCACGCCAAGGAGAGTCCCATCCAGACACGGGACGAAGTCTTTAATCTTGTCTCTTCATAGTCCAACAGTCCGGCAAAAGGATATAGTCCGTCTGTCCGAGGACCCCCTAATCCAGGACTCCCTCACTCACCGCATTGCAATAGCCAGTCATGGCCGGGCTCCTGATGTCCCACTCTTTCATCACCTGATTGACCACTAAATTTGAGTCGCCGTAAACCATTAGGCGACGGACGCCGAGTGAAATAGCCATACGCAACCCATACAGAAGTGCCTCATATTCAGCTTCATTGTTGGAGGAATCAAAGTGAATCTGGAGAACATAACCGAGCTTGTCTCCTCGGGGGGATACTAGGACTACCCCAGCACCAGAACCATTCAGCATCTTGGATCCGTCAAAGAACATAGTCCAATGCTCCAAGTGAATCTGAGTTGGTTGTTGCTGCTCAACCCACTCGGCGAGGAAATGTGCTATTGCTTGGGACTTGATTGCTTTCTTTGCCTCAAACTTGATATCCAATGGAAGGAGTTCAATCGCCCATTTTGCCACTCGACCAGTTGCATCTCTCGTTGTTCGTAATTTACGACAATGGAGCGTCCGCCGATTTAATCGATCAGAATCGAATAATTTGAGAAATAATGTGCAACCTTCTTCGTGGTCAACTAAATTCCATAAACAAGCTTCTGATAATGCGGATATCTCTGCTTGGATGGAGTCAAGACTTCAGAAATATAGTACACTGGGCGTTGAACCTTGTAGGCTTTACCTTCTTCTTCCGCCGATCACGTAGTAATTATGCTTGACAACTTGTCCAGTGGCTGCAATATAAAGCAGTAAAGGCTCTTTGCTGATTGGGCCAGCGAGCACCGGTTGGGTGGAAAGCAGGGCTTTGAGCTCTGCAAACATTGCGTCAGCTTCAGGAGTCCACTCGAACTTATCAGATTTCTTCATCAGTCAGTAAAGAGGCAATGCCTTTTCACCGAGACGAGAGATGAATCGACTCAAAGCGGCCAAACAACCAGTGAGCTCCGAATGTCATGCATCGATCCCTCGTTCGAAAATGAGGAAACCGAGTAACTTTCCACCCGGGACTCCGAATGTGCACTTCGACAGATTAAGCTTGATATCGTATCTCCTCAGGTTGGCAAAGGTTTCAGCGAGGCCAGTCAGCAGGTCGGAACCTTTACGCGACTTAACCACGATGTCATCCATATATGCTTCCACACTCCGACTGATTTGAGTGAGCAGGCACTTCTGAATCATCCTCATAAATGTGGCACCAGCATTCTTGAAACCAAATGGCATGGTAACATAGCAAAAGCACCTGAATGGGGTGATAAAAGCTGTTTTTATTTCGTCGGGTCCATACAGTCGGATCTGATGATACCCGGAATATGCATCCAGAAAAGACAAATGCTCACACCCCGCAGTTGAGTCGACAATCTGGTCGATGCGGGGGAGAGGGAAATGATCTTTCGGGCAGGCCCGATTCATATGCTTGAAATCAATGCACATACGAAGTGAATCGTCTTTATCGGGGACCATGACAAGATTGGTGAGCCACTCGGAGTGGTAAATTTTGCGGATAAACTCAGCTGCCAGAAGCCGAGCCACATCTCGCCGATTGCCTTTCTCTTCTCCACGGCGGACCGATTGAGATGCTCTTTAACGGGTTTTGCTTTCGGATCGACTAAGAACGGTGCTCACCACCCCTCGGTACACCCGCATGTCAGACGGCTTCCATGCGAAGATGTCCCAGTTCTTACGGAGGAACTGGATGAGCGCTTCTTCCTATTTGCTTTCGAGTGTTGTTGAGATATGAGTCGGAGCAGCATTGGGGTCGGTCGGATGAATGTGAATTGGCTTTGTTTCACCGGACGACTGAAATGCAGACTCTGAGGCAGGCTTCTTGGCTCGCAACAAATCACTCGGATCTGCATTCTTCTGGTATTCCTGCATTTCAACTACCGCCATTTGTTCATCGGCAATTTCGAGCCCTTCGGAGGCACTCTTGACTCTCGCCGATTACACAAGAATCGTGATCATGCCTTCCGGGACCGAGCATCTTCAGCTTAAGGTACAATTAACACGGTCGAGCCATGAAACAAGCATATGGAGGTCTGCCCAGAATAGCATGATAGGCACTTTGAAAATCCACAACTTCAAATGTCGAATTTTCCTTACGGTAATTCTTTGAATCACCGAAAACCACGTCAAGAGTGATCTGGCCGAGTGAATCAACTTTCTTTCTAGGGATGACTCGCGGAACCTCATGTTGCTCTCACTAAGCTTGACATCTAATGCCCATCCCTCTCAGGGTCTCAGCGTAGAGAATATTCAGACCACTGCCACCATCCATCAATACTTTGGTCAGTTGAGTGCCTCCAACAACTGGGTCGACTACCAATGCTTGCCACCCTGGAGTGGCAATGCGTGCTGGGCGATCGGACTGGTCGAATGTGATTGCAGTTTGTGACCACTTCAAATATGTCGTTGTTGCCGGGGCAACCATGTTCACTTCTCTGTTGATGACCTTCAGTCGACTTTTGCTCTCGATTCAGCAAAAATCACTAAGATGGAATTGACATTTGGGAAACCATCCACCTCCTCCTTGTCTTCATCCTTATCAGATTCCTTCTCTTTCTCACTGGGTTGTTTTTCTCGGAACTGCTGGATAAGGAGTCGACATTGTCGAGTGGTATGCTTGGGGTAAATCAGGTTTCCCTCTTCATCTTTCTTGGTGTGAATATGACAGGGCAAATCTAGCACATCATTTCCTGCTTGATCTTTTACCTTCTTGGGGGTCCAGGGCCCCTTAGGTTTTCCCTTGAATTTTCCTTGGATCACAGCTGCACTCTGACCAGGTCCTGCTAGTTCAGCTTTGCGTTTCTGCTTCCGACTAGAATTCCCTCCTCCGGTGTCCTGGCCGACTGGTTTGCTCTTGCCACTGTGGAATCTGTATTCTTCTTCGCCGTTAGCGTACCGAGTGGCTATTTCCATCATTCGGGTCAGGGTCATGTCTCCTGTCCGACCGAATTTCAGGTTAAGCTCTCTGTACCGAGCGCCCTCCTTGAAGGCGCAAACTGCTTGATGCTGAGACACATTTTCCACTATGTGATGCAAAGTGGTCCAGCTCTGGATGTAATCCCTCAAAGTTTCATTCGGTTTTTGTACGCAATGCTGTAGTTCTCGCTTAACCCCGCAGTGTCGCTTTGCATGTGCCCTCAAATGTCCCGACAAACACTCGAGCCAATTCTTCCCAACTGAATATACCGCCTGAGTCAATCGATTCAGCCATGCTCTGGTCGAACCCTCTAACTTCAAAGGAAGATGCTTCATTGCCACCTCATCATTACCACCACCAATCTGTACAGCCACTCAGAAATCTTCCAGCCAAGTGGCAGGCTTTGATTCACCGGTAAACTTGCTCACTCCCGTTGCCAACCTGAAGTTGGGGGGATTCTCAGCAGCTCTGATGGCTCTTCTGAAACACTCTGATCCGGAGACATGAACTCTACTGCCAGTCGGACAATCTCTGTCGAGTCCTTCTCTGTGTGCTCTGTTCCTGTCGACCAGACCTTGAATGAGGATTGACCTTGCATCAAACTCTGGCTCTCTTGGGTCGACTGGGACCCTCCTCTCACCACTGCGGGGGTGCCTGTCATCATATTGCCAGGGCACATATGATCCACTCCTCGGAGGAGGTGTGGGCACTCGGCGACGGTCATCACGGCTGAGTCAGTGATCATACTGCTCATGATTCCGACCCAAATACTGCTCTTGGCGATGCCCACGTCCCTCACGCCGCAGTGGTGATCTTGGGCTGTGAGCCGACTGAACTGTGTCAGCCACCACCGATCTACTGTGGATCCTGTTACGAGACTGAGAAACAGCTGTGTTTTGCTCTCCTGCTGCCCGAAGTAGTGCCCTGATCTGCATCAAACCTCTTCTAGCCTCTGATTGAGACGGCTGGATCGACTCCGCTATTCAGGCCGCAGCTGTAAGATTCTGAATCAGAGTGCGGTATACCTGAGCTTCAGGCGGAAACAACTGTCGCCGTCGACTGGATTTGGGAATCTGCTCCCGAGCGCGCTCGTCGAGTGAATGTTGAAGGTTCTCCAGTCGTGTGCGCTCAGCCAAAGCGGCCAGGCGCGCAGCCTCCGAGGCCCGGGCCTCGGCGGTCTCCCCGATGATGGGAGTGTGGAGCGCCTCCATGGTGCGACGATGCAACGCCTTCCTCTGCTGCAAAGTGAGGGCGTTAGGATGATATTCCTCATGAACACGCGATGGATCGCCGCCGTCATCGCGGCCGTTGCCGCGACGGAAACCAAAGGGCTGTGCGACGCGTGTCGACCACCAAGACTTCTGCCGCAGGTCACATCCACACTCGGCATGTGGTCTCGACAGAGCCATTCGACAGGTTGAACAACCTGTAGAGCGATTCGTCGGGCTCGATTGTCATGACCTGAGGGGTGGCCGACTGACGGGCCACCGTATGCTTCACCCACCGCTGGAGTCGCGATCGACGAGACCGCTTGCGGTGACGAACGACGAGAGGTTAAGATGCCACATGAGCCGACCGATACTGGGTCGACGGCTGCCGCAGAAGGACGCCGCAGACGCACACGCAAAAGTGAGTAACCCCGCGGACGGGGAGCGTCTCGACGTCGAGGGGGGCCTCCTGGAGCCAAGCGGAGTCGTCGGCGACAAAAACGAGCCACTCATTCCGGGTCAAGCTGTGGCTCCTGTGTTCACCGGCACTCCTCCGAGGAAGCTAGTGTCCTGGCAAAAACAGGGCCTGGAATGGGGCAACCCGGATGAGGTCGAAGCACTCCAAGAGCGGCACGGTGTCGTGGGAGTAAATCCCGACAATAGAATAGGGGGTATGTATGAGGAGGCAAGATCCTAGCTACGGTGAGATTGTGCACGCAAGGTTTATGAGTTCAGGCCCTTCGCGGAGGAAGTAACAGCCCTACGTCTCGGTGCCCGGAGGCTTGGGCGATTGGATTATGCGTGAATTTACAGGGGGTGCGAAACCTTGTGCCAGTGGAGGGGGGTGGCTTATATAGAGTGCGCCAGGACCCCATCGAGCCCACGTTACAAAGGGTTCGATGTACATAAAGGTGAGCCGTTACTGGTAACACCTATAATAAAGACATATAGATGATCATTAAGACTACGGAGTGAACGCCTGGTCGTTGCCATCCTGTGTGACTTTAGATCTTCTGTACTCCGAGTGATTTCTGGTGCGGTCGACTGATTATATACAGGTCGACTGGAATTGGGTTATCCGAGTGGAATTGTTGGTCGAGTGTGTCGCACTCTGGAATGATTTCAGTCGGTAGACGCTGTTGTACTTTGAATGCTTTTGACTATATGGTAGTGTCCTTGGGAAGGGTGCCTAGGTCAGGCCCATTACCCTACCCTAGGTACATGTCATCGTCAACGGGCCCTCAAAAGAAGTTCAAGCTGCTGGATGTGGTGAACGTGATGCTTCCTCGATGCATCTTGCCACTCCAGCTCCGAGCTAGTCCCATGTGGCTCTACACACCCGAGGACACGCCGATTCTGCGGAACTTCTTCCGCACCAATATCGGTGGGATTCGAATGACTCTTTTCAAGCCGTCCCAAAACGAGTTACCTGTTAAAGGGCCAGACAGGAGCTACAAGGTCGGGCGCGGGCCTTCCGAGGTAAACATCACGTTATATGTTCATCATCAGCTTTCTATTTCACATTCGTCTGAGTCTTCCTGATGTGTCTCCAATGTATCTATAAGTTTTTATTGTTCCATGCTATTATAGTAACAATCTTGGATGTTTTATATGCAATTATGTCGGTGTATAAGAACATGGGTGCTTTATACCCTGACTTATGCACAGACAAGTAGCAGCTCCCTTGCCAAATAAGGATGGTGGAAGAATTGTTAAGACTAGAACTCAGCATGAGACTTGCCATGATAAACCACTCTTTGAGAGATCAAGTAGTGCATCAAGAAGACCAAGACTCAAGACACCATTGTTGTGCGTTAATTGAAGAAGAACAAGACAAGCATCAAGATCAATGCCAGAAGCAGCCCTTGCCGGCAAGGCCGAGCCGGCAAGACGAAGGCCCACAAGCTCCTTGGCGGCGAACGATACGTCCATTTTGCATCATGCTTTCATATTGATATTTTATTGCATTATGGGCTGTTATTACACATTATAGCACAATACTTATGCCTTTTATCTCTTATTTTACAAGGATTACAAATAGAGGGAGAATGTAGGCAGCTGGAATTCTGAACCGGAAAGGAGCAAATCTGAGAGAACTATTCTGCACAACTCCAAAAGTCCTGAAAATTTACGGAGAATTATTTTGGAATTAATAAAAAATATTGGGCGAAGAAAGTACGAGAGGGGCCCCACCAGGAAGCCACAAGGGCGGGGGCGCGCCCTGCCTTGTGGGCCCCCTGGCAGGCCTCTGATGCCCATCTTCTGCTATATGATGTGTTTTGACCTGGAAAAAAAATCAAGAGGAAGCTTTCGGGACGAAGCGCCGCCGTCTCGAGGCGGAACCAGGGTAGAAGCGAGTTGTTCTGCCGGGGAAACTCCCCTCCGGGAGGAAGAAATCGAAGCCATCGTCATCACCAACGATCCTCTCATTGAGAGGGGGTCAATTTCCATCAACATCTTACCAGCACCATCTCCTCTCAAACCCTAGTTCATCTCTTGTATCCGATCTTTGTCTCAAAACCTCAGATTGGTACATGTGGGTTGCTAGTAGTGTTGATTACTCCTTGTAGATGATGCTAGTTGGTTTATTCGGTGGAAGATCATATGTTCATGAATATGAATATGCTTAATGATAATTATTACTCCTCTGATTATGAACATGAATATGCTTTGTGAGTAGTTATGTTTGTTCCTGAGGACATGGGAGAAGTCTTGTTATAAGTAATCATGTGAATTTTGTATTCGTTCGATATTTTGATGAGATGTATGTTGTCTTTCCTCTAGTGGCGTTATGTGAACGTCGGCTACATGACACTTCACCATGATTTGGGCCTAGGGGAAGGCATTGGGAAGTAATAAGTAGATGATGGGTTGCTAGAGTGATGTAAGATTAAACCCTAGTTTATGCGTTTTCGTAAGGGGCTGATTTGGATCCACATGTTTCATGCTAAGGTTAGATTTATCTTAATTCTTATTTCGTAGTTGCGGATGCTTGCGAGAGGGGTTAATCATAAGTGGGAGGCTTGCCCAAGTAAGGACAGCACCCAAGCACCGGTCCACCCACATATCAAATTATCAAAGTAACGAACGTGATAGCTTGACAGTAAATCCCATGTGTCCTCGGGAGCGCTTTGCATTATATAAGAGTTCTTACAGGCTTGTCCTTTTCTACAAAAAGGATGGGGCCACCTTGCTGCACCTTAGTTACTTTTGGTACTTGTTACCCGTTATGAATTATCTTATCACACAACTATTCGTTACCGATAATTTCAGTGCTTGCAGAGAATACCTTGCTAAAATCCGCTTCTCATTTTCTTCTGCTCCTCATTGGGTTCGACACTCTTACTTATCAAAAGGACTATGGTAGATCCCCTATACTTGTGGGTCATCAAGACTCTTTTCTGGCGCCGTTGCCGGGGAGTGAAGCGCCTTTGCTGAGTGGAATTTGGTAAGGAAACATTTATATAGTGTGCTGAAATTTACTGTCACTTGTCACTATGGAAAATAATCCTTTGAGGGGCTTGTTCGGGGTATCTTCAACTCGCCCAGTAGAGCAAAGAGTTGCTCCTCAACCTACTGAAAATATTTACTATGAAATTCCTTCAAGTATGACAGAGAATCTGCTGGCTAACCCAGATGCAGGAGACGGTACATTACATCCTGATATGTATCTAATCTATCTGGATGAAGTTTGTGGATTATTTAAGCTTGCAGGTTTGCCTGAGGATGAAGTCAAGAAGGTCTTCCCGTTATCTTTGAAGGGAAAGTCATTGACATGGTATAGGCTATGTCATGATATTGGATCTTGGAACTATAACAGACTGAAATTGGAATTTCATCAGAAGTTTTGTGACGCCCTCGATTCAATCGTACACTAATCATGCACGCAAATGTGTACGATCAAGATCAAGGACTCACGGGAAGATATCACAACACAACTCTACAAATAAAATAAGTCATACAAGCATCATAATACAAGCCGTGGGCCTCGAGGGCTTGAATACAAATGCTCGATCATAGATTTAGTCGAAGCAAGCAACAATATCTCGAGTCTGGACATAAGTTAAACAAGTTGCCATAAGGTGGCTAGCACAAACCGGGATCTGATCGAAAGAGGAGCAGGCCTCCCGCCTGGGATCCTCCTAGCTACTCACGGTCGTTGTCGAGGCTGCACGTAGTAGTAGGCACCTCCGCAGTAGTAGTCGCCATCGACGGTGGCGCCTGCCCCGGCTCCATCGCCTTCGTCAGCAATCGAGTAGAGGTAGGGAAAAGGGGAAACAAGGAAACCGTGAGTACTCATCCAAAGTACTGCAAGCAAGCAAGGAACTACACTACATATGCATGGATATATGTGTAATGGGCCATATCAAGGACTGAACTGCAGAATGCGAGAATAAGAGGGGATAGCTAGTCTTAACGAAGACTACGCTCGGACACCTGTCTTGCAACGGTAGAAGAGGACCATCCAAGTTCTCCAAGTAACATCACATAGCAATAATCCTACCCGGCGATCCCTCCTCGTATCCCCGAGAGCGCGACCACCGGCTGTATCCGCACTTGGAAGGGTGTGTTTTATTAAGTATCCGGTTCTAGTTGTCATAAGCTCAAGGTACAACTCCAAGTCGCCTCTATTCAAAGAAGATCACGGCTATTCAATAGATTAACTTCACTGCAGGGTGCACCATCTTACCCAAAGACGCTTGATCCCATTTGGCCGGACACACTTTCACGGTCATGCCCGGCCGCTGAAGATCAACACGCCGCAGCCCTACCTAGGCAAAACAGAGAGGCCAACACGCCGGGTTCAAACCTTAAGCGACAGGGGTCCGGGCCCATCGCCCATAGCACACCAAGCACGTTAAGTAGGGCGGCCGTGGAAGCGTAACTAGCTCCCTTAATACAAGAGCAGCTTACGCTCCAATCCGTGGCGCAGCCGCATTCAGCCGACGTCAAGTGCTTCTACCGATACCACGACGGGGATACCCATAACTACTGCCGCGTAGATGGTTAGTGCGTATAAGCTCGTAGCCAACTCGGATCAAATACCAAGACCTCGTTAAAGCGTGTTAAGTATCCGCATGAACGCCCGAACAGGGCCAGCCCACCTCTCGCCTAGGTGGTCTCAACCTGCCTCTGCCGCCTCCGCCACAAAGTAACGGGGGCCGTCGGGAACCCAGCCCACCTCTACCGGGATGGAGCCACTGTCCTTTCCCCCTTCTTCAACAAAGTATCATGTAATGTAACAAAGGTAAAGTATATAGTATATGCCCGTGATCACCTCCTCAAGTGATCACAGCCCAAAGAGTATAGCATGGCGTAGACGGACAAGAATGTAGGGCCAGCGATGAATGTACTAGCATCCTATACTAAGCATATAGGATTGCGAGTAAAGGTAACAACAGTGGTAACAAGGACAAAGTGCTATGCAGCAAAGATAGGAGTATCTCAGCAAGAATATGCTACACTACTCTAATGCAAGCAGTATAGAGAAGAGTAGGCGATATCTCGTGATCAAGGGGGGGCTTGCCTGGTTGCTCACGGCAAGTGAGAGGGTCACAACACCATAGTCGAATCTGCCAGCAGCGTCGGTCTCGTAGTCTACCGGAGAGAAGAGGGGCAAGAAACAATGAATACCAAGTAAACAGATGCATATCGATGCATGACATGTCAAGAAGCGATGCTAGGCGTGCCCTAACGTGGTATGAGGCGGTACTGGTTAAGGGGGGAAACATCCGGGAAAGTATTCCGGTGTTTCGTGTTTTCTAGCGAGGAGCCGAGGGGAAAGTTGCAGGTTCGATAGGTTAGGGGTGTATGATTTAACGGATTGCGTATCCGGATTCGCCTCGGCTGCTCGAGCAACTTTCATGTAGAAAGTATTTTCACCCGAGTTACGGATTAAAAGATATGATTTTCTAAAGATTTAAATCATTTTCCGATTTTAATTATATATTTAATTCCAACCTTATCCAAAATAAAGGTGTGATGATGTAGGCATGACATCGAGTGATGTCAAGAGTCAATCGGTCGGTTGACCAGTCAAACTGACATGGGGGACCCACCATTATAGACAAAGGGTTAAATGTAGTTTAAACTAATCTAAAATTAGTTAGGAAATCTCTGGGCCCAATGTGGGTGTCTAATTAGGGTTTTAGTTAATTAAATTAATTAATTAGCAGTTTATATATTTGTTTTATTTGTTTTATGGCATGGGGCCCGCATGTCAAGGGCGAGTCGCCATCGTCGGCATGTCGACTGGTCAACTTGATCAACGGGCTCATGGGGCCCGGCTGGCAGCGACCACTGGGGTGGCCTCAGTGTGCAGCTCACATGTCGGCTGCTTGACGCCCGGTGACATCCAGACAAGTGAGGGCTCCTGCCCGCCTTGAATTTGGCTCGGGCAATTGCTTAGCGCCGACCTCGCTGCTCGAGCTACGACGGCGCATCCTTCGGGTAGTGGCGGCAGGGCTGGCTACGAGCGGCGCCGCAGAACGAGGGGGCGGAGGCGAGGTTCGGGCGGCGACGCGAACCGGGCGTTAGTGCGGCTTTGGCGTAACCAAGAAGCCGGGCGAGGTGTACGCTGCTAAGGCGGCTTAACGGGACGCGAGGCCCGTGACCACTTGTCACTGTACACGCCCGGGCGACGAGGCTAAGCGGGCGGGCGCTGCTCGGGGTGAGCGTGGGAGCTGCCATAAACCAACGAGGGGGCAGAGGAGGGCGATCCTGGCAGTAGGCTCACCGAGGAGCGTGGGTCCAGGCGCAGAGCTCGGGGAGGACCGGTGGCGTAGATCGACGGCGATGGCCGCAGCGGCCGTAGTCGAAGAAGACGGACGATTCGGTCGAGGTGGGTGCTCCGAGCTTGAGTGGATCCGCGTAGGGGAAGCAGGGGACCACGACGGAGCTGTAGGACTTGCCGGGCGCATTTAACGAACCATTTATGGCCACAATTACGGGCGATCGACGGCGACGGGCGCAGGCATCTCAACAGCAGGCGAGGAAGGGGACGAGAGGGGGGTTGTGGGTGTGCTAGGGTTTTGGGGGAGGGCGCGGGGGCACGGGGGGGGGGGAGACGAGTGGAGCCCGGGGCTTTGCCCTTATCCTCATCGGCGGCGAGGTGGTAATGGTCGACCCGCCTCAGAGCGACACGGAGGCGAGGAACAGAAGGGAGGGAGCGAGGGGTGGCGGGCGAGGGGCTGGCCGGAGGCCGGGCTGTGGGGGCTTGGCCGATTGGGCCAAGGGGGTTTTTCCCTCTCCCTTTTTTTGTTTTCTTTACCTTTTTTTATTTTCTTTCTGTTCTGTTTTAATTTATTTAAAATATTCAGACACTTTATAAAAATGTGTGCACCCCACCATAATTAACTTTGTAATATTTGACAACCCCCGAACATTTTAGTTTTAATTTTTGAAAACTTTTATTGTTTGCCTATGTTTTCAATTCGAATTTGAACCGGGTTCGTATCAACGTGAGTTTAATCACAGTAACCGAGGTGACGTGGCATCATTAGCAGAGATTACTGTAGCTTAATTATCCGGGTGTTACAAGTTTTATCCTATGCATTTAGTTCATCATGATCGGAATTATATATATAATTTTTGGCCTCGTGAAGGAAAATTATCGCTCAAGCTTGGGGGAGGCTGAAGTCAATGTTATATTCATGCCCCAATCATGAGCTGTCAAGAAAAATTATTATTCAGAATTTTTATGCTCGACTTTCTCGTAATGATCAATCCATGCTCGATACTTATTGTACTTGTTCTTTTATGAAGAAGGCTATTGAACTCAAATGAGATTTATTGGAAAGAATTAAACGCAACTCTGAAGATAGGGAACTCGACGAAGGTAAGCAGTCAGGTATAAACCTCAAGTTTGATTGTGTTAAATCTTTTATGGATACCGATGTTTTCATGAATTTAGCACTAAATATGAACTTGGCTCTGAGATAGTAGCTTCTTTCTATGAATCATTTGCAACTCATGTTGACTTATAATGATGATCCTATTGTTCCTACTGCTTATATTGAGAAACCACCTTTTCCTGTTAGGATAAAGTATCATGCTAAAGCTTCACCCCCTGAACAAATTAAAGTTGAACCTAGTATTGCTATGGTTAAAGATCTCTTGGTCAATAATATTGATGGGCATGTTATTTTTTTCTGTGATGAAGTTGCTAGAATTGCTAGACCAGATACTAAAGATAAACATAGACCTATTGTTGGCATGCCTATTGTTTCTGTTAAAATAGGATATCATTGTTATCATGGCCTATGTGATGTGGGTGCTAGTGTGAGTGCAATTCCTCTTACTTTATATCAAGAAATTATGAATGATATTGCACCTGCTGAGATAGGAGATATTAATGATACTATTAAGCTTGCCAATAGAGATACTATATCACCAATTGGAATTGTTAGAGATGTTGAAGTCTTGTGTGGGTAAATAAAATACCCTACTGCTTTTCTTGTTCTTGGTTCCCCACAAGATGATTTTTGTCCCACTATATTTGGTAGACCTTTCTTGAACACTGTCAATGCTAAGATAGACTGTGAGAAAGAAATTGTTACTGTAAGTTTTGTGGATGTGTCTCATGATTTTAATTTCTCTAAATTTCGTAAACAACCCCATGATAAAGAATTGCCTAGTAAGGATGAAATTATTGGTCTTGCTTCTACTGTCGTGCCACCCACCGATCCTTTAGAACTGTAAGTGCATCTAGTGCCACCCCTAGTTGGTTTTGGAGTATTGACGACAAATTTGGTTGAGGGACTAATGTGTTTGTGAGAATTGCAGGATAACACAGGTTGTGTCCCTCATTGATTTGGTTTACCTACCGGAGATGACCCCTAAAAATATATGAAGACATTGACGACAATGGTGGTATGTGGAGATATTCATATTGAAGACTATGACATGAGAAGACATTGAGTGAAGACTATGGAGCGAGAAGACGTGGTCGCTTTCGTTGTTTCCTTTTCTTCTTTGTTGAGTCATAGGAACCACCGCATCGTTAAGTGGGGTCCAAGTGAACAAAGTCGAATGATCAAGTGATGCTCAACCCAAATCCTATGTCTTCGAGCGAAGACAATGATGGAAAATCTTATCCAGAGCTGGATGAGTCAGCTTTGCTTGTAGCCCAAGTAAAGTTGCCGTGTGTGTTTGAGATCTGACTGTTGGAACACGTGTCAGTTCCTTAGTGACCCAGGGTCATTCCGGACATATCAGGTCGGGTTGCCTAGTGGCTATAAATAGCCCACCCCCTACACCATAAATTGGTGGGTGCTCGGAGTTAGTGCACGGCTTTTGTCGTTTGAAAGCAACCCACCTCGAAGCCTTTGAGAGAGAAAAATCCTTGCGAGGACAAAGCCCAAACACCCAGAGCCAAAGAGTGTTAGGCATCACTGAAGTCTTTCTGTCTATGTGACCTGAAGACCTATTACACTTGAGGACTGTGAATCCTCTAGCCGGTTAGGCGTCGCTCGAGCATCCAAGAGTCATTGTGGATCGCCGGTGAACGAAGTCTGTGAAGGTTCGGAAGTCTACCTTGAAGACTTACTAGAGTGATTGGGCGAGTACTTGTGTGTCCTTAGCTCAAGGGGAATAAGGTGAAGACGCCGCTTCTTCGAAAGTTGAATCTCAGCCTCCCTAACTGTGACGAGCTTGTCACAAAGAATCGAACTGTCCAACAAATCCTGTGTCTTCAACAAGTGGCTGGTTCTATCATCTCCATCCCTTTACTTAGAGTTTGTCTTCGTGAAGTCATTGCCTATTTGTCATATCTGTTTGAGTTCATTGCTTGACTACTATCGTTGGTTGGCTTCATACTATCTTCCATCCCGATCCTTTCTACTAAGTCGCTATTAGTCTTTGTACTTTCACATTATTGCATACTTGACTATGGTTTGCTTGTTGTAGTTTATCTTCCGCTGTATATCAATTAGGTCATTTCTATTGTTTGTCTTCGAAACTTCCACGTTTTTGAAGACTTTCATAAAAATCGCCTATTCACCCCCCTCTAGTCGATAACTAGCACTTTCAAGAACAATATTTGCTAGACCATGAGAATGATATGTTTATAAATGAAAGTAAAATTAGATGAAATATTCTTTAACCAAATGCTTGGTTTGAAACACAACTTGCCTGTTGAAATCCTTGGGGATCCTCCTGCACCCAAGGGTGACCCCGTGTTTGAGCTTGAACAAATTACTGGATACTTTGAAATATGTTTATCTTGATGAGAAGAAGATATATCCTGTTATTATTAGTGCTAACCTTTCAGAGAATGAAAAAAGGAAATTATTGAAAACTCTGAAGAAGCACCGTGCCGCTATTGGATATACTCTTGATGATCTTAAGGGCATTAGCCCCACTCTATGTCAACACAAAATTAATATGGAGCCTGATGCTAAACCAGTTGTTGATCATCAACGACGGATAAATCCTAAGATGAAAGAAGTGGTAAGAAATGAAATACTAAAGCTTCTGGAGGCAGGTATAATTTATCCTATTGCTGATAGTAGATGGGTAAGTCCCGTTCATTGTGTCCCTTAGAAGGGAGGTATTACTGTTGTTCCTATTGATAAGAATGAATTGATTCCACAAAGAATTGTTACCGGTTATAGAATGGTAATTGATTTTCGCAAATTAAACAAAGCTACTAGAAAATATCATTGCCCTCTACCTTTTATTGATCAAATGCTAGAAAGACTGTCCAAACATACACATTTTTGCTTTCTAGATGGTTATTCCGGTTTTTCTCAAATACCTGTGTCAAAAGAGGACCAAGAATAAACCACTTTTACTTGCCCTTTTGGTACTTTTGCTTATAGACGTATGCCTCTTGGTTTATGCAATGCACCAGCTACCTTTCAAAGATGTATGACTGCTATATTCTCTGACTTTTGTGAAAAGATTGTTGAGGTTTTCATGGATGATTTCTCCATTTATGGAATTTCTTTTGATGATTTCTTAAGCAACCTTGATCGAGTTTTGCAGAGATTGTAAGTGCATCTAGTGCCACCCCTAGTTGGTTTTGGAGTATTGACGACAAATGTGGTTGAGGGACTAATGCGTTTGTGAGAATTGCAGGATAACGCAGGTAGTGTCCCCCATTGATTCGGTTTACCTACCGGAGATGACCCCTAAAATGTATGAAGACATTGGCGACAATGGTGGTATGTGAAGATATTCACATTGAAGACTATGACATGAGAAGACATTGAGTGAAGACTATGGAGCCTTGAAGGCGTGTCGTTTCGTTGTTTCCTTTTCTTCTTTGTTGAGTCATAGGAACCACCGTCTTGTTAAGTGGGGTCCAAGTGATCAAAGTCGAGAATGATCAAGTGATGCTCAACCCAAATCCTATGTCTTCGAAATGAAGACAATGAGAGCAAAACTTATCCAGAGCTGGATGAGTCAGCTTTGCTTGTAGCCCAAGTAAAGTTGTCGTGTGTGTTTGAAATCTGACCGTTGGAACACGTGTCAGTTCCTTAGTGACCCAGGGTCATTTCGGAAATAACAGGTCGGGTTGCCTAGTGGCTATAAATAGCGCCCCCACCTACACCATAAATTGGTGGCTGCTCAGAGTTAGTGCACGGTTTTTGTAGTTTGAGAGCAACCCACCTCGAAGCCTTTGAGAGAGAGAAATCCTTGCGAGGACAAAGCCCAAACACCCAGAGCCAAAGAGTGTTAGGCATCATCAAGTCTTTACGTGCAGGTGTGACTCAAGACTTATTACACTTGAGGACTGTGGAATCCTCAAACGGTTAGGGCGTCGCTCGAGCATTAAAGAGTCATTGTGGATTGCCGTGAACGTAGTCTCAGGAAGGTTCGGAAGTCTACCTTGAAGACTTACCAGAGTGATTGGGCGAGGACTGTGTGTCCTTAGCTCAAGGGAATAAGGTGAAGACTTGGTCTTCTCGAGTTGAATCTCAGCCTCCCTAACTGTATGTACAGTTGTCACAAAGAATCGAACCGTCCAACAAACTCGTGGTCTTCAACAAGTGACCGGTTCTATCTTCTCCTCTCTTTACTTAGAGTTGGTCTTCGTGAAGTCATTGCTCATCTATCATACCTATTTGACTTCATTGCTTGACAACTTTTGTTGATTGGCTTCTCACTATCTTCCATCTTGATCCTTACTACCAAGCTGCTATTAGTCTTGTACTTTCACGTTATTGCATACTTGACTATGGTTTGCTCGTTGTAGTTTACCTTTCGCTTGCATATCAATTAGGTCATTTCTATTGTTTGTCTTGAAACATGCATGTTTTGAAGACTTTCCTAAAAATCGCCTATTCACCCCTCTAGTCGATAACTAGCACTTTCAATTGGTATCGAGCAAGGTACTCCCTTGTTACGTGTGATTTGGTTTAACCACATGGAGTTTTAGCTATGTCGCATCGCAGGGATAATAAAAGTCTCCGCTGCTTGCCCCGTGTTCGATGGAACTGAATATCCCCATCGGAAGAATAAGATGCGCATGCATCTTGAAGCCATTGATGTCGACCTACGGTATGTCGTCAAGAACGGCGCTCCCAAAACTGGTGAAGGTGTCACCCTGCTGATGTCAAGAAGTTCATTCAACTGGACTCTCACCGCAAAGAACATCATCTGTGGTCATCGACCAAAGGACAAGATGGCCGTGTGAGTGCTCCGAAACGTCGAAGCTAGTCTAGGACTGGCTATCCAAGGTCAACGAAGGCGTCTCAACCCAGAGAGATCAAAGGATCAGTGTTCTTCGCAACCTCTTCAACCGCTTCGAGAAACGACAATGAAAATGTCCAGCTCACGTTTGATCGCCTCACTGACATCACAAATGAGCTTCATGCTCTCGCCACCACCGAGATCACCAAGCATGAAATCATCAAGACACTACTGAGATCACTTGGATGCCTCTTTTGACACCCTTGCCCTCATGATACAAGAACGTCCCGACTTCAAGACACTCGATCCGTCTCGATATACTTGAGAGGCTCAACACACATGAGTTCCACTTTACGAGAAAAGAGATATCTATGGCCCCAACTATGGCCGAACTTCGCTTTGAAGGCAAAGTTGTTTCCTCATCTCAAGAAGAAGAATCGATCGCGGTTCCGATGATCCACGAAGACATTGGAAAGGAACTTGCTATGCTTGTGAAGAAGTTCCAGAAGTTCACTAGGAAGGAAGGCTTCGTAAAGTCTTCACTATCCAGCTCAAGAAATGATGAAGCTTCCACTCATGACTACAAGAAGAGAACCTCACAAGTGCAAGAAAACTGGACACTATATCTCCGAGTGTCCACAAGTGGGACAATGAGAAGAAGAAGAAGAAGAGCAAGGAATATGATTCTCGATGACAAGAAGAAGAAGAAATCTTCAAAGTCTTCTTCCAAGTCCTCATCAAAGTCTTCATCTCATAAGAAGAGCTCGTCTGGCAAGGCTCGTGCTCTTGTTGGCAAAGAAATGGATTCAGAGGAGGAGTCTGCTTCTGAGGAGGTGGAGGTGGAGTCTGAAGAGGAGTCCGACCTGGCGTTGCAAGTCCGGCTTTAGCCACACCCTATGTTGCCAAGTCCATCTTCAACACCGAAGACAATGACTTCCACACCAACGTCAAGTCGGCGATGACAAGGACGCACCCTGCCCCACTTCATCGCTTCATGTCACGTGGTGCCAAGGTAAAATCACATGATGCTTACTTTCAAACATCAAGTGAAGATGACTCATTGTGAATCCAAACCCAGCTACAAAACACTTGCTAAAATTGCAACCGAACAACAAAGAGCTATGGAACATACCCAAAAACTGTTAGACAAAAGCGATGACCTGTTGGACGCGGAAATGACACGCTCACGCCCTTAGTTGAAGACATTAAAAATCTTCATGCTAAGTACCAAGAACTTGAAAGTCGTCATGAAACGCCTCAACCACTCATGAAAAGCTCTCCTATGATTATCTTCAAAGGAAGCAAGAGCTTGAGAAATTGAGAGCGGCTCATGAAGATCTTCAAAAGAGAATGAGTCACCGGCGCTCAATGTATCAGTTCCGCTCAAGATGGATTTGAACCACCATGTCTAAAATGTCTTGAGCGTGATATCGCTACCTCTGTTTAATGTTCAATCGTTGCTACTGTTGCATTATCTTCAACTACTAATGTGGTAACTAACCCCTCTGCGGAGGATACCACCGCTATTGTTGATGAAAATGCTAGGTTGAAGACATTGCTTGAAACAGGGATGTATAAAAGTCCGAAAGGGCATCGACACTTTATGGCGATGTCCTCAAAGAAGATTCGAACCAAACCCTAGGAAAGAGGGTGTTGGGTTCGAGAGGAAAATGAATGTTGATGGTTCCTACCGGAAGCCCGAGCAAGATCCCAAAACCACATGGGTTGCTGCAAAGGGACCTTCAGTGGATCCATCCACCTTATCCGGCTTTACCTGCTAACCCTATTATCATTGATGAATCCTTTGATGCAAACTATAAGCTGTTCAAGAATCGTAATGGTGAAGTGTTTGCGGTATATTGGTACTAACTGCAGGAATAGACCACCTATGAAGAAGATCTGGGTTCCCAAAAGCTGTCTTGAGAATCTTCCAGTGAATGTCATCATGACACCACCTGGGAAGAAGATAAACCCCAGACCTAAGTCGTCATATGGTCCAAAGGCTTCATACAGACAGAGGACTCACCTGAGTCTCCCTAAGGCCAATGTTTTGTAGGGAAACCGTACTCAAATTTATGAATATGAGCGTGTGTCTTCAAACCGCTATGTTCATAAAACTAAGAACTTTTCTGCTTATTCATATGAGTATCATTCATCTCCTGCAAGGCTATTTGCTAGGGCTCCAAAGTCAAGTTCTCGATGTTGCACTTAGACTCATTGTTTCTAAGCCACCCTCAAGATGTGGGTGGTTAAGAAGAATTAACTTTCTTTTGGTGCAGAAAGGGTCTCCACCGAAAAATCAAAGGCGCCCGATGATATTGTTGGGGACCTAAAACATCTTGTAGGGCACAAGATCAAATGCCCAAATGGTCTCACTGTGTATTTTGTTCCTGAATTGTTTGCCATTCATCCTATCAGTCCTAATCTTGATTTAAGCTTCAATAATCCACTTGCCCGTCAAATGTTTATGCTTCACAATGCTCTTGGTGAAGCCTATCCCCTAACTGCATCAGTAGGTTATGACACCTCATGCTTCGTAATGGATTATGGACAAGGATGCACTAATCATATGATCGGTGATCGAAGTCTTCTCATGGACTCAACCTCACGTCCATCGACAAGAGTCACATCACATTTGGTCGACACCGGTAAAATCAAGGTATTGGGTCTAGGTAGAGTTGCAATCTCAAAGGATCAACACATGGATAAAGTGATGCTTGTTGAATCCCTTTGGTTTCAACTTGATGTCTGTCTCAATGCTTTGTGACTTGAACATGATTGTGATACTCGGAAAATATCGCTGCCTTTGTACTAATGGAATCGACAAGTCTCTAGTCTTTGAAGGGTATAGGAAAGATGATCTATACATGGTAGATTTCTCAGCAGGTCCACTGCCTTGCCGTATGTCTTCTTGCAAAAGCTTCGAACGTTGGCTCTAGCATCGGAGGTGGGGCATCTTGGCATGAGGAACTTACACACACTCGCCAAGAAGAAGCATGTCATAGGCATCAAAGGTGTCAAGTTCAAGAAGGATCATTTGTGTGGTGCTCAAAATTTGGAAAGATGACTAGGGCAAAGCACCCTCAAGACAATCATGACGACATCTCAACCCTTCGAGCTGTCACAGATGGATTTGTTTGGCCCTACTCACTACTCTACCCTCACAACAACCGCTTGTCTCTATGGCTTGGCCATTGTTGATGACTACTCAAGATACACATGGGTGCACATAATTCTCTACAAGACTAAAGTGCAAGATGTCTTTGACGCTTCGCCAATTGAGCAATGAACAATTATGGCGCCAAGATCAAGCATATCAGAAGTGACAATGGCAATTGAATTCAAGAACACCGGACTTGATCTTTATCTGGATACCATGGGAATCACTCATGAGTTCTCTCGCTTCCATACACACCTCAAAGAAATGGCATCGTGGAGCGCAAGAACAGAACCCTCATTGAGATGGCTCGAACAATGCTCGACGAGTACAAGACACCAAGAAAGTTCTCGCCTCAAGCTATTGATACAAAGATGTCACGTCATCAACCGTGTTTACATCCATAAGCTTCTGAACAAAACATCCTATGAGCTCCTTACTGGCAAGAAGCCAAATGTCAGCTACATCAGAGTATTTGGGGCTAAGTGCTGGATCAAGGATCCCCATCACAAGTCAAAATTTGAACCCAAAGCTCACGAAGGCTTCATGCTCGGTTACGGAAAGGACTCGACTCCTCTGTAGTCTTCAACCTCTATCACTACAAAATCGTCAAACAAGGACGATGCGATTTGATGAAACCAATGGTTCACAAAGAGAGTTGCTGCCAAGTACACTAGGGACGAAGCTTCGCCAAATGAATCTATCAAGCTAATGGGAATCGTGAAATCATGCCTTCAAGCACACTGAAGAAGAACTTATCATTTCTACACCTAACCAACTCAAGACAATGCTCACCAAGACAATCCTCCCAATGATGACCATGATCAAGATGAGCAAAGTCTTCATTCCGCCCATCCTCGTGTTGCAAATGAAGTACAGATTGAGAAGATAATCGATAGCATCAATGCACTGGTCCGCTTTACTCGCCAAGAGCAACACAGCTAGCAAATTCTGTGGGCACTTTTCTTTTGTGTCAATATCGAACCCAAGAAAGTTCTTTGAAGCCTTTATGGAACTAGAATGGATACAAGCTATGCAAGAAGAACTTCAACAGTTCAAGCTGAATAATGTTTGGGAACTTGTCAAGCGTCCTGACTCTCGCAAGCATAACATTATTGGCACCAAATGGATTTATCGAAACAAGCAAGATGAGCATGGTCAAGTCGCCGTAAACAAAGCACGCCTTGTGGCTCAAGGATATACTTAAGTTGAAGGAATTGACTTGATGAAACATTTGCTCCTCGTAGGCTAGGCTTGAAGCTATTCGTGATACTACTAGCCTATGCTAACCACCACAACATCTTGCTATATCAAATGGATGTGAAGAGTGCATTTCAACGGCAAGATTGAAGAAGAAGTATATGTCGCTTCAACCACCGGGCTTTGAAGATCCAAAACATCCTCGATATGGTGTACAAGTTGAATAAAGCAATCATATGGACTCAAACAAGCTCCTCGCTACCGGTATGATATTTATCAAAGACTTCCGAAGAGCAAAGGCTTCAAACCTGGATCCCTTGATCCCACACTCTTCACGTAAGACATATGATGGTGAACTGTTTGTATGCCAAATATATGTGGATGACATTATCTTCTGCCACACCAACCAAGTATAGTGATAAATTTGGATACATGATGCAAGAACAATATCGATGTCCATGATGGGAGAGCTCAAGTTCTTCCTTGGTCTTCAAATTCACAAGAAAGGAATGGCATCTTTATATCTCAAGAAAAATACCTCCAAGATTGTCCAAGAAGTTTGGAATGCAAGATTGCAAAGGTTACACGACGCCAATGCCAGCTAAACACCATCCGGGTCCCACGACAATGGTAAAGAGTTCGATCAAAAGGTATACCGCCCATGATTGGTTCCTTTACTTTACCTATGTGCATCTAGGCCAGATATTATGCTTAGTGTTTGCATGTGTGCTCGATTCCAAGCGGCACCAAAGGAATCGCATCACTTAGCCGTGAAGCTTAATTCTTCGATATTTGGCTCACACCCCAACACTCGGATTATGGTATCCAAAGGGCTCAAAATTGATTTGGTTGGATTTTCGGATGCTGATTATGCCGGGTGACAAGGTGGATCGCAAGTCTACATCGTGCACATGTCACTTTCTCGGGACGATCACTTGTCCGTTGGTCTTCAAAGAAGCAGAATCGTATCACTCTCAAATGCTGAATCTGAATACATTGTCGATGGATCTGGCTGTGCTCAGCTTCTATGGATGAAGCAAACTCTCAAGGACTATGGCATCAATCTGAAACAAGTACCTCTCTTCTGCGATGACAACGAAAGCGCCATCAAGATTGCCAACAATCCAGTCCAACACTCGAAGACAAACCACATTGAAATTGGCCATCATTTTCTCGTGGATCATGTCATGAAGAAAGATATTGACATCATTCACGCCAACACCAAGAGCAATTGGCGACATATCTTCACAAAGCCCTTGGATGAGAAAAGGTTTTGCAAGTGACGGTGGGCTAAATATCTTGGAATCCTCAAATGTCCCGTGATCAAGCACACATCCTAACACTTATGCATGTTGATGACTTAGATGTGCAACACACGTAAGTAAAGTATATCTTCAATCAATGAAGACTTACATTCTCGAAAGTGTGAATACATTAACGTGAATTTGACTTCGAGCGCCACGATAATTGTGCGCCGTGTCCGCCTAATACTTCCTATACGGTGGGTAACGCCACCACCAAATTTCTCTGCTCAAGTGTTTCACTCATGGCGTTATTTCTGCAATATCTTCGCATTTGATTTGTCTTCAACTTCAACTATCTTCTTGATTTTCTTCACTATGTTGATTTGGTTGCTTTTCGATATATATATATATATATATATATATATATATATATATATATATATATATATATATATATATATATATATATATATATATTGTTCTGTCCTCCACAAAGATTCACTTATAGTTATGTCTTCCAAGTTGAATCTTTTGAACTAAGTGAATGTGATTGGACCCTAATCTCTATGCTTTCTATCTCAAACTCTATCTCGTCCAAATCATATGCATTCTATTGAAACTGTCGAATGTCTTCTCAAGGCCCTTGTCACAGTAAGACACAGAGACAAACTTAACTCTGTTTTAAATGATTCATCCTTACTTTTGAAATCCGGAGAAGCCGGAACGACCATCCGACAAACTCCGGGCGGGCGTGGGAACGTGGGACAACTCAAAGGTATGTTGCATGCTTGCCACGTGCCCTCGGGAGATGTGAACCGCCAGGGCACCTCGTGATAATTGCAATCAGGCCGCACACCTCCTTATAAATACATGTCCCCGCGGTAAAGAAAACCTTCTTCCACCTCTCCACCTCGTCAAAACCCTAGCGCCACCGCTTAGCTCTCGACGACGCCGGGCGACGAAGCGCTTTAGCTGCCGCAGAATCTCTCTCCGACGCTGTCCTCACGCCGCCGCGAACATCGCCCTCTCCACCGCCGCCAGAGGTGTCCTCCGTCCGCCAGGTTAGGGCACGGTGGATTGAACTACTCGCCTCCTTTTCTTCCCGTCTAGCGCTTCTTCAAGTGGTAAATATAACTCTATTTTTACCATCTTTTGATACTCAAAGATTCATCCTTCTTACCAAAATTGGTTTCTGCCTATACAATGTTAGACCTATTCTGCTCTAAGATCTCATACTGCCTAGTATATTCACCTAAGCTTCACAACTAGTTAGATTCCTCACTTGTACTTATTCACGGATTCGCATACAAATCTGGAACCAACTCTCGCCAGATAAGTGAATGTCTTCGCATCATGAGGTCAATGTCTTCAAACTGATTTATCTTCAAAATCTTCCGAGAATGCATATGACCTCTTCCCTTCCCTCGTGATCTCTAATGCATTGTCACAGTACATGTCCGTGGGAGAATCCCTTTGGTTCTCATAGTCGTGATTCGCTTGCGTAATTCGACAAAGATCAACTTAACTCTCCCAAGCCAGCTTCTTGTTTGTCCAGCCAAGCGCAAGCCTTTGAAGCCTCGGAACGTATTGAAGCCATTCAGTTTGAAATTCATGGCTGCGTATAAATCAACCAGAAGGGCGGTAGACGGCATCGTGGGGAACCTCAAAAGATCTCGCGATGACCTCGCAGAGCTTTACAAGACAGATCCCGAAGAGAATTACAATCAAGCGCAAGACGCTGAATCCAATGGATTCTGCCGATATTGGGCTGAACAATGGTTCAAGTACAATTTCGTGACCTGTGAATACGCCGAGAAGAATGCTATCGAAGCCCTTGGGGTGATATTCTCTTCGAGGCCTTCCACCCAAGAACATGGCTGAAGCTTATTGCACGTGGTTTCTATCCTTGTATGGTCCGTGGACCTCTACCGAGAATGCCGACCCAACGCCATTGCTCCGGTGTCGTGACGATAATCTCTTCAAGCGCAACTTCCAAAGACGCAAAGGCTTCGCCAAGGAAAACAAGAAGTCATTGGGATTAGACTTCAACCCTGGTCCTCTCGCTTCCCCGTGGTTGACGGCTCACGTGATGTCGAACCCAATGTCATCGGTCCTTTTCAAACCTTGATGGCCTCATGACTTACATCTTGGTCCAAGGTGCCAAAGTGGATCACTGATGACGATGTCGACTCGATGAAGTCCCAGCCTCGCCTGCTCGCCCCGCCTCCAAAGCCGCAGTAAGCAAAAGAAGGCTAAGGCTTCAAAGTCACCGCCCTCCAAAAGCTTCACGTCTGAAGCCATCGTTATCGCACCTCGGAAGTCAGTACCGGTCAAGATCACTCCCAGATCTCCAAGAAGACGGAGAAGAAAAGAAAATTGTCAAGAATATCGATCCGACATCGACTCGCTGCCATTTTGGCGCCAAGAGCACATTGATCCGTCCCAAAGGATGAAGATCTTGGCAGATGATGCCCTTGAGCAACTTATCAGAGCAAAGAAGAAGCAGAAATTTTCAACAATTTGCCTCTTTGATGTGGCAATCATCCATCACTTCATTGATGAGTGGTTTGACACCCCAAACATCAGCTTTTGAAGATCTGCGCAACTTCCTATTAGCCTCGCCGTCTCCTTCAATGGAGCCATTTCTTCGAAGCTAGCTCTTGCTCGCCGCATTGTTGAACTCAAGCATAAGATTGACTATGACAAGGCTCAGTTCAAGAAGCATATTATCGCTAGCTGCAGCAAGATGTCAAAAACTTCAAGATCATGCCGCACGAGCTCAAAGAAGCCTTTCTCAAGAAGCGTGAAGAAGCTAGAGGCTCTCGTGAGCGCATGAAGAGTCCTGGCCGACAAGTGTGTGCTAGCCTACAATGAGGCCGAGAAGCGCAAGGCTCTTGGTCATTCCCTAGCATTGACCCCGTAATGGCTGCAAAGAAGAAGAAGCCACCAACCGATCAAGCTGCACCGTCAAGGCAAGGTGAAGAACCCCGCATAGTCTTCGCAGAAGCAGCATGAATGGCTCAAAGCCAAAAGTCAGTCAACCGCTTCGAATGTAAGAAGACGAGGGATGTTGAGGCTGAAGCCGTAAAGAGGAAACATCCTCAAGCCTCGATGCTGCTCCCTCCAAGAAGAAGCTCAAGACCAAGAAGAATCGGGCTGCTCCCACAGAGCCCTTTGGTTGTTGAACCCATTTCAATGGTTCGCCCTGCCTCGCTATCCAAGATCGACGGATGATAGTTCATGAGCCTGCTTCCACAGAGGCTCATGAAGTCAAGACATTCCAAATAGCTTGATCCCACGGGTCATGGAAGACATTGGTCATCATGACAATGTTGAAGATGATGAAGTTCTTCCTCAGATCGAACCAAACTCGCAGATCATCGCCTGTTCTCACGAACAAATAACTCATCAGCATTGGTCGCCCTTCCGACGCTAATTCAAGCTAGGATGCATCATGGGCTGATCACCCACAAAGAACCGTAAGACTCCTAGTGCTCCCCAACAACAAGTCACTCCCCAACAACAACAACAAGAAGAAGAGGAAGACTTTGAGGCCCAAATTAACCCCATCTCCAAAGGCCGCCAGATTTCGCAGCCTTCGCAAAGGTCAAAGGCCTCAAGTACCTCTCTCTCGAGCTGCTCCAGAAGGAGAAGTGCACCACCAACCTGCTGCACATCAAGTGTTTTCAGAAGCCACTCCAACCGTGGAATGTCTCCGAGTCCGGCCAAAGTCGCTGAAGACAATCCTACCGTCAAGATCACCAAGACACCCAAGAAGAAGAAGAACGTGTCCCTACTCCCCAAGTTATTGAAGAAGTTATTCCTCGATATCAACGCACAAGGCCCGACCCTCCAGCCTCCTCAAGTGGAGGTTGAAAACATTGAGGCTGCCACCTCCAACACCAATGAAGCCAATGACGTGGTCATGGTCAAGCAAATGTGGAGCCTCGCACTAACAGCCTCCCCAAGCCAATGAAGGAAATGCTCCTCAAGCATCCGCCGAGCAGCCGAAGCCTCGGGCTTGTTGCCATCGCCCAGCCTCCGCCACCAAGGCCCTACACAATTGAGCAAGCATACAACTATGGTTAGCTAACCATAGTAAGATGGTTCGCTCGTCCCTCCGCCTCATGCCTCGGGTCCTCGCTTGAATATCATGTTGGGCATAGGCCTCCGGGTCCGTAAGCCAAAGCCACGATCGCCAAGGTTTCCGTGCAATCGCCACCTCTACTGTGGTCTTTCAATGCAAATGGCTTCAAAGCCCACAACACTTTCTTTGACAGAGCAAAGAACCCCTACACAAGGCCAAGGATATCATCCGACCGCTTCGGAGCTATCAAGAACGAAGCTTATTACTCCTGCGTTCAGTATGATCAAGGGCGATTTTCCCTCATATGCGCCGACATCAAGCCATTGTCGGACTGCCGTGCTTAGAAGAAGCACTTGATTGCTTTCATGATGCAGGTCTGCTTGGCTTCGTAATGCATAAAGAACACCGGAATGAAGAACTTGTGCTTCAATTCTATGCTACCTCCACATCCGCGGCTACTACAGTAGATACTTAAGACATGGGTTCTTGAGTGGATGACAGGAAATGTTCATCATGAAGCCAAAGCTCTTGACGCCATTGAGCTCACAGCCTACCCACTCCCGGAGAGCTGTTTGAACTCGGTTGTCAACTCCACCGCGATGCAATCGGAGAGCATCTTTCATAAGCCGAGCCCAACATGAGTCGATGTTGAGCATGATGAAGCCATCGCCACATGACGCCGAATACCCTCAGGACTTCTTTTGTTGATGACCTTGAGTATCCGCCTGCGTACAATATATCACATCATCGCGTAACTCTATGGCCTATCAAAGGGCATTCATCATCTGCAAAACTTGGCAGGAGCCATGAAGACATTGGTCTTTACATCCTCAATGGCATCGCCTTCAATACGCAAGAATTCTTCATCCGCAATTGGTCGCTGCTCGATCGCATCTTTTTGGTCTGAAATTTTATGCTCCATGGGTCATGCGCCTCATCAAGATGCACTCTGCTATCAACTATCAGCCCTTTTCTTGCAATCATCTGATCTTTCTACCAGAGGTTGATATGTCAGTTGAAGCCATATACCCTGAGCCTGCCAAAACACCACTTTGTCTTCAGAATGCAGATCACCATAGCTTCTCTCAACCCATGGAAGGCGCCCAAGCAGATCTCGTGTCTATCCTCCGGCTGGGAACACTGCCTCTGCCGCTTCACCGTGCGCAAACTGAAGCTACCGAGAGCACTATTGCACAACGGCTCGGAGCGCTCGCGTCTTAAATGACCGAGAACTTATTGTGGCACCGCATCGTAAACAAGATAAGCATCACTCCTGGCTCAAGCTTACGATGCAAAGCCTCTTGGTGGACGTCAATCGCATTCGAACTTGCCACCAAGAATGCTTTTGTCACTCATGAGACCCGTTGGCGATACTGGAAGAGTTTGACCCTGCTCAGTGCTGAAGCAGATCTTCAAGACGATGGCTTCACTGAACGCTTCAAGTTTGACTCCACTCCTCCACGGAATGTAGTCCTACGACGAACTCCATCACTTGAAGACTCTGACTATTCTTCCTCCGCGGCGACGGTGAATGCCAGAGTGATCAATGATGAAGATGGTGCTACTTCACCACCCCTACTTCGCAGAGACGCATCGACATCGCACCAAGTTCGCCCGCACCGCCAACCAACAAAGACAACCCTGCTGCATCATCTACTTCTGAAGAGGACGAGTAGACGCTCTATGTCTTCAAACCTTTTTGGTCCTTACTGACAAAAGGGGGAGAAGCATATGAGTTTGATAGTATTCAAGCGGGTTCATAAAGGCGGTTGCATAATATTTTGCCTAGTGTTTACAACTCTCGCTTTTGATACATTTGGTTCTTTGAGTTGTAACACTTAAACTCGATGGTCGTCTGCCACTTATGAAGACAATTCCCTATCCTTTACAATTTCACATACTTTATCCCCGTTGAAAACTTCAACCAGTTTGTCATCAATCACCAAAAAGGGGGAGATTGTAAGTGCATCTAGTGCCACCCCTAGTTGGTTTTGGAGTATTGACGACAAATGTGGTTGAGGGACTAATGCGTTTGTGAGAATTTCAGGATAACGTAGGTAGTGTCCCCCATTGATTCGGTTCACCTACCGGAGATGACCCCTAAAAATGTATGAAGACATTGACGACAATGGTGGTATGTGAAGATATTCACATTGAAGACTATGACATGAGAAGACATTGAGGAAGACTATGGAGCGCGAAGACTGTGTCGTTTCGTTGTTTCCTTTTCTTCTTTGTTGAGTCATAGGAACCAATTGCATCAAGTTAAGTGGAGTCCAAGTGATCAAAGTCGTAATGATCAAGTGATGCTCAACCCAAATCCTATGTCTTCGAGCGAAGACAATGAGAGCAAAACTTATCCAGAGTCGGATGAGTCACTTTTGCTTATAGCCCAAGTAAAGTTGTCGGTGTGTTTGAAATCGACCGTTGGAACACATGTCAGCCTCCTTAGTGACCTGTGGTCATTTCGGACATAACAGGTCGGGTTGCCTAGTGGCTATAAATAGCCCCCCTACACCATAAATTGGTGGCTGCTCAGAGTTAGTGCACGACTTTTGTCGCTTGAGAGCAACCCACCTCAAAAGCCTTTGAGAGAGAGAAATCCTTGCAGGACAAAGCCCAAACACCCAGAGCCAAAGAGTGTTAGGCATCACTAAAGTCTTTCCGTCTGTGTGACCAAGACTTATTACACTTGAGGACTATGTATCCTCCAAATTGTTAGGGTGTCAAGTGCTCGGAAAGCATCCAAGAGTCATTGTGGAGTGCCGGTGAACGATCGTGAAGGTTCGGAAGTCTACCTTGAAGACTTACCAGAGTGATTGGGCGAGGACTGTGTGTCCTTAGCTCAAGGGAATAAGGTGAAGACGCTGGTCTTCGAGTTGAATCTCAGCCTCCCTAACTAGATGTACAGCTTGTCACAAAGAATCGAACTGGTCCAACAAATCATGTGTCTTCAACAAGTGACTGGTTCTATCTTCTCCTCTCTTTACTTAGAGTTGGTCTTCGTGAAGTCATTGCCTATCTATCATACCTATTTGACTTCATTGCTTGACAACTTTTGTTGATTGGCTTCACTATCTTCCATCTTGATCCTTACTACCAAGCTGCTATTAGTCTTGTACTTTCAATGCTATTGCATACTTGACTATGGTTTACTTGTTGTAGTTTACCTTCCGTGCATATCAATTAGGGTCATTTCTATTGTTTGTCTTCAAACATGCATGTTTTGAAGACTTTCCTAAAATCGCCTATTCACCCCCCTCTAGTCGATAACTAGCACTTTCAAAGGCCGGACTCGCCCCCGGACTCCAGATCCGAACTCTCGAAGTCCGCGCTAAGCAAGCACGACCAGGAGGCTTATGCCCGGCCTGTCTCCGCAGACTCTCGCTCCCCCGTCCAGATCTCGCTCTTAAACGAGGCACTGGACTTAATGCGATCCCTCGCCATTACAGAAGGGTTGCCCCCGAACTATGCCTAGCCCGGAGTAGGGGCTAAGAGTAGGGAATTTTACGCCCCACCCACCACCCACTTCAAAGCCACTGTCGAAGACTTAGCCGACATGCGGGATTACGCCTCCGAAGACATCGACGACATGGACGACGATGCTGGAGACGGACAAGGCCAGGACACGCTGTTTACCGGACGTTGGACGGCACCTCCACATATGACGTATACATGGTGGATACACCCAAAGATGATGACGGCGACGACAGGAAGGATCCGATTGAGGACAAGCCTGCTGAGGCGCCTCCAAAGCGTCGACGTTAGCGGCGCTGCTCAAAATCGCGTCGTGAAAAAGTCACCAATACCGGCACCGGAGATAATAACACTCTGGAGAACGCTGAAGACCCCGAAGCCCCTGTTGAGCCAACATCCGAACAGGATGATTGGGAGGATGGGCAAGTTAACCCTGACGATCTAGTCGGGAACAAGGAGTCGGAGGATAGTAACTATCTACCGATCTCCGAGGATGCTGTGAGCCTCGGCGACGAAGACTTCATCGTGCCAGAGGAACCCCTCGAGCAGGAGCGCTCAAGCGTCGGCTCATCGCCACTGCAATAAGCCTAAAAAAGAAGTAGCAGCAGCTTCAAGCCGAACAGGATACGCTCAATGACAGATGGACTAAAGTCCTGGCAGCCGAGGAATACGGCCTCGAGCGCCCAACTAAGAGCTACCCGAAGCCCAAGCTACTACCACAATTTGACAACGAGGCCCTTAAGCCAATACCGCCAAAGTAAAAACCTGACATACCACCACGTGGACGGGACAGAGCGACTACTTACGCCGAATACCAGCCCGCGCCACACCGCCGTCGAGGCAAGGAGGTAACGGCTCCGGGCTACACCTACGACTTATGCAAGGACCTGGACAATAGAGCCGGTCGACCAGATCAATTTACGGATCAAGGGGACGTGCTCCAACGCGGGAAGACGGCCATCAGGCCCGGCACGGTGAGCATAACCTCACCCGGGCTGAAAACCGCATACGGACTTCATCAGAACTGCGTCACGCCATCGCCCGATACAAAGGCGCCGCACACCCCTTATGTTTCACCGATGAGGTAATGGAGCACCAGTTCCCAGAAGGGTTTAAACCCGTGAACATTTAATCATACGATGGTACGACGGATCCTGCAGTATGGATTGAAGATTTTCTTCTCCACATTCACATGGCTCGCGGTGACGATCTCCATGCCATCAAGTACCTCCCCCTAAAACTCAAGGGACCAGCACGACACTGGTTAAACAGCCTCCTAGAAAACTCTATTGGTAGCTGGGAAGATTTGGAAGATGCCTTTAGAGACAACTTCCAAGGTACCTATGCTCGGCCTCCAGATGCCGATGACCTTAGTCACATAGTCCAGCAACCCAGAGAATCAGCCCGGAAGCTCTGGACCAGGTTCATAATTAAATAGAACCAAATTGTGGATTGTCCGGACGCCGAAGCCCTCGCGGCCTTTAAACACAGCGTCCGGGACGAGTGGCTCCCCCGACACCTCGGTCAAGAAAAATCGAAGTCCATGACAGCCCTTACCGCACTTATGACCCGCTTTTGCGCAGGAGAAGATAGCTGGCTAGCTCGTAGAAGCAATAGCACCAGCGACCCTGGCACCTCCGAAGCCAAGGATGGCAATGGCAAGCCACGATGCAACAAACACAAGCCTCGAAACAACAATGAAGATACTGAAGACACGACGGTCAACGCCGGATTCAGTGGCTCTAAACCCGGTCAATGGAAGAAGCCATTCAAAGGAAACAAAGATGGTCCATCCAGTTTGGACAGAATACTTGATCGACCTTGCCAGATTCATGGCACCCCTAACAAGCCTACCAACCATTCCAACAGAAATTGTTGGGTCTTTAAACAGGCTAGAAAGCTAAACACCGAACACAAGGGAAAGGGCCGCCCAACAAGGACGCGATGAAGAGCCTCGCCTACCGAACACAGGGGGGTAGAAGAAATTTCCCCCCAAGGTCAAAATAGTGAACATGATCTATGTCACTCATATCCCCAAGCGGGAGCGTCAGCGCGCACTCAGGGACGTTAACGCCATAGAGCCAGTCGCCCCAAAATTCAACCCATGGTCGGCTTGCCCGATCACCTTTGATCGCAGAGACCATCCGACCAGTATCCGTCACTGAGGATCAGCAGCACTAGTCCTCGATCCAACAATCGACGGATTCCATCTCACACGAGTCCTTATGGACGGCGGTGGCAACCTTAACCTGCTTTATCAGGACACTGTCCGAAAAATGGGTATTGATCCGTCAAGAATCAAGCCCACTAAAACCACCTTTAAAGGAGTAATACCCGGCATAGAGGCCTGCTGTACAGGGTCCATAAAGCTGGAAGTAGTCTTGGCTCACCGGATAACTTCTGTAGTGAAGACTTGATTTTCGGCATCGTCCCTTTCCGCAGTGGCTATCACACACTGCTTGGAAGAACCGCGGTCGCCCGCTTCAATGCAGTCCCACACTATGCTTATCTAAAGCTCAAGATGCCCGGACCACGCGGCGTCATAACAGTCAACGGAAACATGGAGCGCTCCCTCCATACTGAGGAGCATACCACGGCCCTTGCAGCCGAAGTACAGCATGGCCTTATCAAGCCGAATACTACATCGCCATCAAGCCCTCGACACCGGCCAAACGAGTCCGGTCTACCACCTGCAGAATGACAGTCCGCCTGGTCGAGCTAGATTAGCAATCCAGCCTCCGTCAAAAGCCGAACTTCATAGCGGCATACATACCGCGCGTACATAACTATGGACTAAAAATACCATGGGCAAGGACGGAGGCACACCAAAAGCAAGGTCCACAATACGGCTCGACCCTATGCGAACCCTCGTATCCTTTTATTCTTCTTATTTTTTCTTTCAGGTTCTTTACGACCCACATCACTTTTCGATGATACCAAGGGCCCCTTTTCAAGGCTCCCTATGTATACCCAATCATGGATCCTCTCAAAGGATCATACGCCAAGGCGAAAATCAGCGCAGATGTGCGGTAGAGTGTCCAAAGGATCTTCAAGATCATATTTTTCTTTTTAGGACCTGTATATAGTTTTCCCTTGTGTTTGGCATGTAAAATAGCCTCGATGCTTATCGCATCCTCCGCAAAAATATGTTTTGACGTATCAATCAGACTATAATGGAAACAGTTTTGCCCAATCCCGTGCGGTATTGGATTATTTCCTAATCTGTACACCCTCTTTACATCAGATTGTCGCATATACCTTGGCACAATTCACATCGCCAGGGGCTCTATCTGGCCACGTATACTTTTCAAACAAAAGAAGTCCGAACACTTTTATAGTATACATCGGCGTCCCGGATATGACATTATATGCATCGGCTCCGAATCATGTCTTTGGTCAATAGTTGGGTTGCTCGCCTCCTGTGGTTACCACCTTACGTTCCGCTTGTTCGGCTAAGGTAGTAAAGGGAGAACTACTGCGACTGTGTTTCTGGTTCGTCCGGTCAAACACCTTAGTAGAGAAAGCCGAAAACTAACTGTCATGGTATGGCGAGAGCTGGTCGGCTATTCGGCGACTTAATATAAATATTTATCGATTTTTTCCATATTACACGAAGGACCGGCTCTTCCCGGTCACGCGTTTAAGGCGTCCAAGTTCAGATAGCCGCATAAGCACCAGGGGCTATCTTACAGTCCCATTGTCAAACTCCTATGCATAAGTGAGAGTGATAAAGCCACATAGTCCGATTGCCTGGTTCGCCGCACTGCCACCTCCTTCACAGACCAAGACGTTGGGTTAAGTGTGGTTATGTGCTATCCCGAACACCCCCATAGTATCTACGTAAATTTTGATGCCAAACGGCAGCAAACTCTCAGGGATAACCACGGCCGCACATGAGGAAAAACACTTTAAGATATACAGCATAAATACATTACAAAAGCTTTGGCTTATAATACAAACGTTTGGGAAAGTTCAGATACATTCACTCGAACATGATGCCCTTCGAGCACTGGCCCTCTATCAAGCGGGCACCCTCTAGGACGTCTTCAAAATAACACTCCGGCTTGCGGTGGTCCTTGCCTCCGGGCGGGCCCTCAACTACCACGACGGCGGCCTTCATTTTTGCACAGTGCATCTTGACACGGGCGAAGGCTAGCCGCGCACCTTCTATACATGACGACCTCTTGACCGCGTCAATTCGGGGCAGCGCGTCGACGAGTCGCTGCACCGGGCCAAAATAGCTGCTTGGGACGGGTTCGGCTAGCCACAGCCGGACTATGACGTCCCTCATGGCCAATCCGTACATCCTATGCAGCTCGGCCCACTGCGCCATCTGGTCCTTCAACAGCGCTACGCGCTCCTGCGCCGCGAACTGTGACTAGAACAGCTTCTCCGTCGTGTGCCCCTCCTGGGCCCGGAAGAACTGCGCAGCGTCGGCGGTAGTCTTCGGAAGATCCGCAAAGGCGTCTAGAACAATCCACAGTCTAGTGAGCAAGATATACTTCTGATTGTCGAATTTACTCTGGAAGAGAAAGGGCTTACCAGCCGCTATCTGTCCAGCCTGCTTGATCTCCTCGCGTGTCGCTCGGGATTCGGCCCGCGCTTCCTTCGCCTCTTGAAGGGCCTTGGCAAGGTCGGTCGTCTGGGCTTGATTCTCCTCCTCTAGGGACTCGCACTTGCTAGCAGTGTCCTTGAGCGCTTGCTCCACTTCGGTCACCCGCTCCTTGTATTGGAGGCGGACGCCCTATTTGGACTCCAAGTCCTCAGCTGCTTTATCAGCGGCCGCTTTGTTCACCCTTGCCTACTCTTTGGCCTTGGCAAGTCCACCCCTAAGGGTCTCCACTGCAACAGCACTGCCTGCAATCATACACATAGCAGCGCATGAGCTTCGACTCAAAGTCTGCATATTAATACAGGCATGAACGAAATATTCTGAAACATACCTTGCGCTTCATCAAATCTCTTGTTGATGCGGACGAGATCCTCATCGGCCAGCCCCAGCTTATGCTTAAGCTTTCAGACATTTCAAGGTCTGCAAGCGTTGCCGCTAATAAAGGAAGCCTATTTCATACGAAAAAGAAGAACAGAGTCTCAGGGGCTACTGTCTATATACAGGCATATTTTTCATATGAAAAGCGGTCAGGAATATAACATCGCATACCACGAAGCCTGTTAGCAGGCTAGTGAAGGCCTCGTTCAGTCCGCTCTTGGCAGACTGAATCTTTTCAACCACCACACCCATCAGGGTGCGGTGCTCCTCCACGACGGAAGCACGTTGCAGTGCCTCCGTCAGTGTGTTCGGCGCCTCCGGATTAGTGGAAGTCGCCACCGGAGTTGGCACTCCCCCCTCCCTTGAAGGGTGTCGCTTATTCGATTCCGAACCACTTGGGTCTCCGGAATAATGTTCGGCTGGGGGCCTGACTGCTCAAGGCCCCCGCCGTCAGTCTCCATGGGGATTTTTGCCCCCGTGTTTTCTGTGGCCTAGGCGTTACCCTCTGGCACCGTTTTGGCGGCATCCCGTACCGCTCCGCGGCCCAGAGAGGCCCTTCGGGACAACACTTCGGAGTCGTCCGTGGTGATAGGCGGGGAGGCTCGCGGAGGCGACTCGCTCTCTATCATCTTCAGATCCAAAGAATTCCCTTCCGATGATTGTTGGGGGAGATCGCGGGCCGGACTACACCATACAATGTGTTATATTATAATCATAAAGATTGGGCATATGAAACGCACCCTCGTGTACTTATGATGCGGCAAGGGGCTTCAGCCTGGGGCGCCACTCGGGGATGGCTTTAGCATCCGAATATGAGCCATCCGGGAGGGATATTTTTTCCCTCTTGGGCGCCTTCGCCTCTGGATCTATGGAGGCCGCCCTTTTCTTCCCCCTCCCCTTAGGGGGAGAATTGCTTTCTTCTTCCTCCTCCTCCTCTTCATCTTCATCGTCCTCGTGGGAGGAGTGAGTTTCGGTCTCACCGGACACTGCATCCAAAGTATCCTTACGGCGGAGGCCACCTTTGGCCTCCTTGCTCTTCTTCTTTGTTTTTTCTCCAGTGCTACCGATAGGGGCCTTGGGACCAGATCCTCATTAATGAGAGGATCAGCTGGGTTTTCGGGGAGTGGAGCCGGACACCTGATCGGCTCCGCCTTCTTTGTCCAGCCCTGTTATAGGACGGAGTTCTCGGTACACCCTTTTCGATTTGTGAACTAAGCTATGTTTGGAAATATAGCACTTACTGGGAAGCCGGATGATTGCAGTCGAGGCCGATGTCCTCGGACGTCTGTGGCCACGACTTTTGAGTCTTGAAGAGCATCTTCCAGATTGCTTCGTGCATGGTGCCAAAGAATCGCTGCAGGGTCCGCGGCCCATCTGGATTGAACTCCCACATGCGGAGAGGCCGACATTGGCAGGGAAGGGTTTGGCGGATGAGCATCACCTGGATCATGTCAATGAGGCTGGTGTCCTTCTCTATGATACTTTTGATGCGCTTTTGCAGCGTAAACACCTCCTCGGATGATTCCCAGTCCAGACCCTTGTTGGTCCACGACGCAAGCCGCAGTGGCGGTCCAGATATGAAAGCAGGAGCGGCCACCCACTTGGTGCCGCGAGGTTCAGTGATATAGAACCACTCCTACTGCCATTTCCTGACGGTCTCCACGAAGGCCCCTCTGGGCCAGGTAACGTTGGGGAGTTTGCTCACCATAGCGCCGCCGCAATCCGCGTGCTCTCTGTCGACCACCTTCGGCTTCACGTTGAAAGCCTTGAGCCACAGGACGAAGTGTGGGGGATGCGGAGGAATGCCTCACACACGACGATGAATGCCGAGATGTGGAGGAAGGAGTTTGGGGGTAGATCCTGAAAATATAGCCCATAATAGAACATAAGTGAAAGCACAAGTGCTCCCTAGGTGGTTTTGGTAATTAATGTAAACGTATCTCTTGTTGGACTAACACTTTTACCTAGTATATTTCAGATAAGTTCAACAATGAAGTGGCATGGACTAGAGGATGTGGAACCCCTTCAAGATGCTAAGGACAAAAGGATTGGCTCAAGCTCAAAGCTCAAGACTCTACATTTTCTATTTTAGTGATCCAAGATCACATTGAGTCTTTAGGAAAAGCCAATACTATCAAGGAGGGATGAGGTGTTTCTTAATGAGGCTCTTGCTCAAAATGCTTAGTGATATGCTCCAAAGCCCTCAACTACTTTCTCACATCCACCTTTGACCTAAGCCAAAAGTCAAAATCGGCCCCGCCGATTCTTTACATCCAGCGCCACCGAGTTCAGATGTCATAGTCACTGCCACAAACCCTAGGCAAATCGGTCTCACTGATAGGGATGTCGGTCTCATCGAGATGGGATTGCAATCTTTCTGTATGGATCTATTACCAAAATCGGTCTCACCGAGTTTGCATAATCGGTCCTACCGAGATTGCAATGTAAACTCCCTGTTACCTATTCGAAACATTTCGGTCTTACCGAAATGAGCGAATTGGTCCCACCGAGTTTACCTGACCAACTCTCTGGTTAGCTTATTACAAAAATCGGTCTCACCGAGTTTGTATAATCGGTCTCACCGAGATTACGTAATGCCCTAACCCTAACCATATTGGTCCTACCGAGTTGCATGTCGATCCCACTGAAAATCCTAACGGTCACTAGATTTGCTGAATCGGTCCGACCGAGTTTATTAATTCGGTCCCACCGAGTTTGGCAAGTTGGGCGTAACGGTTAGATTTTGTGTGGAGGCTATATATACCTCTCCACCTCCTCTTCATTCGTGGAGAGAGCCATCAGAACATGCCTACACTTCCAATACATATTTTCTGAGAGAGAACCACCTACACTTGTGTTGAGGTCAAGATATTCCATTCCTACCACATAAATCTTGATCTCTAGCCTTCCCCAAGTTGCTTTCCACTCAAATCTTCTATCCACCAAATCCATATCCTGTGAGAGAGAGTTGAGTGTTGGGGAGACTATCATTTGAAGCACAAGAGCAAGGAGTTCATCATCAACACACCATTTGTTACTTCTTGGAGAGTGGTGTCTCCTAGATTGGCTAGGTGTCACTTGGGAGCCTCCGACAAGATTGTGGAGTTGAACCAAGGAGTTTGTAAGGGCAAGGAGATCGTCTACTTCATGAAGATCTACCGCTAGTGAGGCAAGTCCTTCGTGGGCGGCGGCCATGGTGGGATAGACAAGGTTGCTTCTTCGTGGACCCTTCGTGGGTGGAGCCCTCCGTGGACTCGCGCAACCGTTACCCTTCGTGGGTTGAAGTCTCCATCAACGTGGATGTACGATAGCACCACCTATCGGAACCACGGATAAAAAAATCTCCGTGTCTCCAAATTGCATTTGCACACTCCAATCCCATCCTTTTACATTCTTGCAAGCTGCATGCTTTACTTTCCACTGCCCATATACTCTTTCATGCTTGCTTGATATGTATCATGTATGTTAAACTTGTGCCAACTCCACTTCAACTTAAAAAGATTAAAAAAAACTGCAACTTTTGCCACTTAGTTTCTAATCACCCCCCCTCTAGACACCTCTTCTCGATCCTTTCAATGAGGCCTCGAACAAAGGGGTGGAGGGGAAACCCTAGTCCGCGGAGGAAATGAGGGATGAACACAACCCTCTCACCTGGCTCGGGAGTGAGGATAACTTGCTCGTTGGCAGGGAGCCTGTGTGTGATTTCCGCTGTCAAGTACCTCGCCTCCTGGAGCTCCTTGATGTCCTTCTCCGTCACGGAGGAGGCCACCCACTTGCCTTGAGAGCCGGATCTGGACATGGCTGGAGTGTTTGGAGGGGGCGGAAAAGATTGAAACTTGGGCGCTGGAGCTCGAGGACGGAAGGGCTGAGGAAGAAGAAGGCATGGGGTAAAAACATGGGTCCTTATCCCCTTATAAAGGCAGTGAATATCAAGCGCCCCCTCACAAGCCTTAAAACTCGCCTATTCCCAAGGGCTCGTGCGGACGGCACTGTTGGATTACCCAAATCCTTATTTATGAGAATCCCGCAATAAGGGGACACGATCTCTGCTTAGACAGACGTGTCAATGGAGGCCGCGCCTCGAAACGCGCAGCGGGAGGCCACAAAAAGGTTCAAGATAATAATAAGGCCAGACGTGGCGTCTCGCCGAAAGGGCCGTCAGCGGACATGCCTTATTTTGTTTAAGTATTTCGCCCTTGTGGTTCACGGTTGTAACTGTTATGCGGAGCCGGATATAGTTCTCTTGTTCAACAGCTTTGAAGTACTCGGAGGAGGAACCCGCCTTGCAATGCCCAAGACAATCTGTGCGCCGGACACATCATCATTGAAGCCTGGTTCAGGGGCTACAGAGGGAGTCCTAGATTAGGGGGTCCACGGGCGTCCGGGCTATGTGACATGGGACGGACAGATGGGCCGTGAAGATACAAGATAGAAGGCCTTCCCCCGTGTCCGGATGGGACTCTCCTTTGCATGGATGGCAAGTTTGACGTTCGGATATGAAGTTTCCTTTCTTTGTTAACCCACTTTGTACAACCCTAGGCCCCTCCGGTGTCTATATAAACCGGAGGGTTTAGTCCGTAGAGGCAATCACAAAACATACAAGCTAGACATCTAGGGTTTAGCCATTACGATATCGAGGTAGATCAACTCTTGTAACCCCTATACTCATCAAAGTCAATCAAGCAGGAAGTAGGGTATTACCTCCATTAAGAGTGCCCGAACCTGGGTAAACATTGTGTCCCCTGTCTCCTATTACCTTCGATCCTCAGACGCACAGTTTGGGACCCCCTACACAAGATCTGCCGGTTTTGACACCGACAATAAATGCTTCTCGTAATACTCCATGGTATGCTGATTATGCTAATTAAATTGTGGCTAAATTTATACCACCTAGCTTCACATACCGGCAAAAGAAAAAGATTTTCTATGATTTAAGACTTTACTTTTGGGATGACCCACACCTTTATAAAGAAGGAGTATATGGTGTTAGACGTTGTGTACCTAGCATTAACAGGAACTGGTCCTACATAAGTGTCACTCCAAAGCGTATGGAGGACACCATGCTGGAGATAGAACTGCACACAAGGTACTACAATTTGGTTTTTATTGGCCTACTCTCTTCAAGGATGCTCGTAAGTATGTCTTATCTTGTGATGAATGCCAGAGAGTTGGTAATATTATTAGACGTCAGGAAATGCCTACGAATTATTCATTTGTTATTGAACCATTTGATGTTTGGGGCTTTGATTATATGGGACCTTTTCCTTCCTCTAATGGGTATACACATATTTTAGTGATGTTGATTATGTTACTAAGTGGGTAGAAGCTATTCCAACTAGTAGTGTTGATCATAACACTTTTATTAAGATGCTTAAAGAAGTTATTTCTTCGAGGTTTGGAGTCCCTAGATATTTAATGACTGATGGTGGTTCATGATACGTCTCCAACGTATCTGCTTTTCCTAACGCTTTTCCTCTTGTTTTGGACTCTAATTTGCATGATTTGAATGAAACTAACCCCGGACTAACGTTGTTTTCAGCAGAACTACCATGGTGTTATTTTTGTGCAGAAACAAAAGTTCTCGGAATGGAACGAAACTTTGCGAGGATTTTTTATATCAATAATAAGATTTTCTGGAGCCAAGACCTGCCTGAGAGGGGCACCTGGGTGGGCACAACCCACCAGGGTGCGCCCCCCTCTCCTGGCGCGCCTAGGTGGGTTGTACCCACCCGGTGGCCCTGCTGACCCTGAAACTGGCGCTATAACATCTTATTTTTCCAGAAAAAAATGAGGGAGAAAGAATTATCGCGTTCCATGAGACGGAGCCGCCGCCAAGCCATGTTCTTCCTCGGGAGGGTAGATCTGGAGTCCGTTTGGGGCTCCGGAGAGGGGATCTTCGTTCTTCGTCATCACCAACCCTTCGCCAATTCCATGATGCTCCCCACCGGGAGTGAGTAATTCCTTCGTAGGCTCGCTGGTCTGTGAGGAGTTGGATGAGATTCATCATGTAATCGAGTTAGTTTTGTTAGGGCTTGACCCTTGTATCCACTATGTTCTTAGATTGATGTTGCTATGACTTTGCTATGCTTAATGCTTGTCACATTGGGCCCGGGTGCCATGAACTCAGATCTGAACCGTTTATGTTATCATCATTATATCCATGTTCTAGATCCGATCTTGCAAGTTATAGTCACCTACTACGTGTTATGATCCAGTAACCCCGGAGTGACAATAACCGGGACTTCTTCCAGTGATTACCGTAGTTTGGGGGGTTTATGTATTCACTATGTGTTAATGCTTTGTTCCGGTTCTCTATTAAAACGAGGCCTTCATATACCTTAGTTTCCAATATGGACCCCACTGCCACGGGAGGGTAGGACAAAAGATGTCATGCAAGTTCTTTTAATAAAGCACGTATGACTATTTACAAAATACATGCCTACATTATATCGATGAACTGGAGCTAGTGCCGTATCGCCCTAGGTTATAACTGTCTCATGATGAATATCATCCAAAAAGTCACCGATCCAATGCCTACGAATTTATCTTATATTGTTTCTTCTAAGTTACTACTGCTATCATCACCATTACACTTGCTACAAAATTACTGCTATCACTGTTACCGTTACAATTGTTACTGTCACTACTATCAAAACTATCAAACTACTTTGCTACTGATTACTTGTTGTAGATAATTAATCTCCAGGTGTGGTTGAATTGACAACTCACCTGCCAATACCTTCAAATATTCTTTGGCTCCCCTTGTGTCGAATCTATAAATTTGGGTTGAATACTCTACCCTGGAAAACTGCTATGATCCCCTATACTTACGGGTTATCAAGACCTTTTTCCGAAGCGCCGTGCCGGGAGCATAGCTATATTTGTTGAGTCACTTGGGATTATTATCAATTTATCACTATGAAGAATCTGAAGGATCCAAAGACTAAGATATTTACCTCAAGTACGAGGCGAGGTAAGAAACTGCCATCCAATTATGCTTTAGATTCACCTTCTGTTATGAGTAAACTTGCAGCACCACCACCACATCCTATTAATTCTTATATGTAGCAAGTTACTGATGATGCTACTTCTGCTATGGATAATGCTTATGATGATGCTAGTACCTTGCTTGATAATGATGATGTGCCACTTGGTGAATTTCTTGATGAACAAATTGCTAGAGTAATACAACATGATGTTGTTGAATCTGATGATGAGCTTGAAGTTGAAACTCCTGAAACTGAAAGGATCGAGAAGAGGTGACTAGAGGGGGGTGATTAGACACTAAGTACAAAAAGTTGCAGTTTTTAATTTCTTTAAGTTGAAGTGGAGTTTTGGCACAAGTTTAACAAACACAATACATATCAAGCAAGCATGCAAAGAGTATATGAGCAGCGGAAAGTAAAGCATGCAACTTGCAAGAATGTAAAAGGATGGGATTGGAGTGTGCAAACGCAATTTGGAGACACGGAGATTTTTGAGACGTGGTTCCGATAGGTGGTGCTATCATACATCCACGTTGATGGAGACTTCAACCCACGAAGGGTAATGGCTACGCGAGTCCACGGAGGGCTCCACCCACGAAGGGTCCACCAAGAAGCAACCTTGTCTATCCCACCATGGCCGTCGCCCACGAAGGACTTGCCTCACTAGGGTATATCTTCACGAAGTAGGCGATCTCCTTGCCTTACAAACTCCTTGGTTCAACTCCACAATCTTGTCGGAGGCTCCCAAGTGACACCTAGCCAATCTAGGAGACACCACTCTCCAAGAAGTAACAAATGGTGTGTTGATGATGAACTCCTTGCTCTTGTGCTTCAAATTATAGTCTCCCCAACACTCAACTCTCTCTCTCACAGGATATGGATTTGGTGGAAAGAAGATTTGAGTGGAAAGCAACTTACGAAGGCTAGAGATCAAGATTCATATGGTAAGAATGGAATATCTTGGCCTCAACACAAGTGTAGGTGGTTCTCTCTCAGAAAATGTATGTTGGAAGTGTAGGCACGTTCTGATGGCTCTCTCCACGAATGAAGAGGAGGTGTAGGGGTATATATAGCCTCCACACAAAATCTAACTGTTACACACAGCTTGCCAATCTCGATGGGACCAAATAGATAAACTCAATGGACCGATTCGGCAAATCTAGTGATCGTTAGGATTTTTGGTGGACTGATATGCAACTCGGTAGGACCGATATGGTTAGGGTTAGGGCATAACGTATCTCGGTGAGACTGACATACAAACTTCGGTGAGACCGATTTTGGTAATAAGTTAACCAGAGAGTTGGTCAGGTAAACTCGGTGGGACCGATTCGCTCATTTCGGTGAGACCGAAGTGTTACGACAAGGAAACAGAGAGTTTACATTGCAATCTCGGTAGGACCGACCGATTTGGGTAATAAATCCATGCAGAGAGATTGCAATCCCATCTCGGTGTGACCGAGATCCCTATCGGTGAGACCGATTTGCCTAGGGTTTGTGGCAGTGGCTATGACATCTCTAACTCGGTGGTATTTGGATAGAAAGAATCGGTGAGTTTGACTTTTTGGTTTAGGTCATATGTGGATGTGAGAAAGTAGTTGAGGGCTTTGGAGCATAGCACTAAGCATTTTGAGCAAGAGCCTCATTAAGCAACACCTCATCCCTCCTTGATAGTATTGGCTTTTCCTATAGACTCAATGTGATCTTGGATCACTAAAATAGAAAATGTAGAGTCTTGAGCTTTGAGCTTGAGCCAATCCTTTGTCCTTAGCATCTTGAAGGGGTTCCACATCGTCTAGTCCATGCCACTTCATTGTTGAACTTATCTAAAACATACTAGGTAAAAGTGTTAGTCCAACAAGAGATATGTTGACATTAATTACCAAAACCACCTAGCGAGCACTTGTGCTTTCAGAAACACCTGCTAGAACTAACCTTCCTAGATATGAATTGCCTAAGGTACCGTAAGGTTACGTTATGAATGAGGAGACAACTAGAGATATTCTTGCTTGTAAGGATAGAGATGATCTAGAGAAATTATTGTGCAAGTATAAAGAAAAATCTCTGAATGCTAGAATGAAATGTGATCCTAAGTTTGCTACTTCTCCTATCTTTATCGATGATAAGGATTATGAATTCTCTGTCGACCCAGAGTTAATTACTTTGGTTGAATCTGATCCTTTCCATGGTTATGAAACAGAAACTATTGTGGCACATCTTACTAAGTTGAATGATATAGCCACCCTTTTTACTCATGGTGAGAAGCCTCGTTACTACTTTATTCTCAAATTATTTCCTTTCTCATTAAAGGGTGATGCTAAAGCTTGGTACAATACTCTTGATCCTGGTGGTGCGCGTAGTCCCCAGGATATGATTTATTACTTCTCTGAAAAATATTTTCCTGCTCATAAGAAACAAGCTGCCTTACAGGAAATATTTAACTTTGTGCAAACCAAAGAAGAGAGTCTCCCACAAGCTTGGGGGAGGCTTTGCCAGTTACTTAATGCTTTGCCTGATCATCCTCTTAAGAAAAATGAAATACTTGATATCTTCTATAATGGACTAACCGATGCTTCTAGGGACTTCCTAGATAGTTGTGCTGGTTGTGTTTCAGGAACGAACTGTTGGACAAGTCAAGAATTATTGAATAACATATTGAAAAATTATGATGATTGGACTCTTCCTGAACCACCGCCTAAAACCACTCCAAAGAAGAGGGGTGTATTATATCCAGTCCTGAAGATATGCAAGACGCAAAGAAATCTATGAAGGAAAAAGGTATTAAAGCTGAGGATGTTAAAAATTTACCTCCTATTGAAGAAATACATGGGCTTGATACACCACCACAGCCTAAGGTGGTAGAGGTAAATTCTCTTATGAAGGTCAATTAAAATGATAATCCTCACAATATAAATCCTAGCCGATGCCTTTATGAGTTTGAAAACTACATTAGGAAACAAGATCACTTCAATGCAATTGTTATGAAACAATTGAAATATAATTCTGATATGATTGCTCGCTTGAGTGACTTGTTATTTAGAATATCAAATGATGTTAGAGGTGTTGGAAAACATGCTTCTATGGTTCAAACTCAATTAGAACAAGTTGCTAAATCACAAAGAGAATTTCTTGATGAAATGAATCATAGTATGCATGACTTTGATGTTAGAGTTGCAACTAGAGGAGGTAAAATGACTCAGGAACCACTTTATCCTGAGGGACACCCAAAAAGAATAGAACAAGATTCACAAAGAGTTAACACTAGTGCACCTAGTCCTTCTAGAAAGAAAAGGAAAAAGAAAAATGATATGACTTTGCATACTTGTAATGAACCTGAAATAGAGAAACCTCCTGATAATGATAATGAAACTTCTATCTCTGATGTTGAAACTCAATCTGGTAATGAACACTCACCTTTTGCTAATGAAAAAGATAATGATGAGGTTCATGAAAACACTCAACCAAGTAATGAAAAAGAACTAGGCAAAGATGTTGAGATAGAACCACCTGTTGATGTTGATAACCCACAACCTAAGAATAAAAGGTATGATAAAAATGACTATGTGGCTAGAAAACACGGTAAAGAAAGAGAACCATGGGTTCAAAAACCTATCCCTTTTCCACCCAAGTCAACTAAAAAGGAAGATGATGAAGAATTTGAACGCTTTGCTGAAATGCTGAGGCCAATCTTTTATGCATCATTGATCGACATCTTGAAAATTAGTTCTTATGCAAAGTATATGAAAGACATCATCACAAATAAGAGAAAAATACTGAAAGCTGAAATCTCCACTATGCTTGCTAATTATACTTTTAACGATGGAGTACCTAAAAAACTTGGAGATCAGGGTATACCAACTATACCTTGCTCAATCAAAAAGAATTATGTGAAAACTGCTTTGTGTGATTTAGGAGCTAGTGTTAGTGTTATGCCTTTCTCTTTATATAAAAGACTTGATTTGAATAAACTCGCACCTACTGAAATATCTTTGCAAATGGCTGACAAATCAACTGCCATACCTATCGGTATCTGTGACGATGTGCTCGTTGTTGTTGCTAATGTTACTATTTTGACTGACTTTGTTATACTTGAGATGCCCGAGGATGACAACATGTCGATTATCCTTGGTAGACCCTTCTTGAATACTGCAGGGGCTGTTATTGATTGCAATAAAAGCAAGGTCACTTTTCATATCAATGGTAATGAGCATACGGTGCACTTTCCAAAGAAAAAGTTCCAAGTGAATGGTATTAATGTTATTGAAAAATCTCCGACAATCACTCTTGGAAGTTTTCAAATACCTCTACCTACTGTCAAAAAGAAATATGAAATGCTTACTGTTGGGGAAATGCATATCCCCATTGAGGTAACTTAGTGATTAACGAAGGTTCTTCGGTTTCATGCTAATCGGAAGTGGTTGTTAATAAGACCTGATCAACCTTATTAATGAATCATTTTTGAGCGGTATGAAGTTGATGAATTCAGTAAGCACTACCTTCTGTCCTTATCTTTAGTTTTCTGTTTTTACTAGTTAAATAAAATAAAATGCCATTTTATGTCTGTTTTCTGAATTTCCCGTGCAATAAAAATGACCCAAAAACAAAAGTTCTCAGAATGCCCTGAAAATTGAACACGATATTTTTTAAACATTTCTGAATTTCTGGTGCAAATAATATCAGAGGGAGGTGCACCAGGTGGGCACAACCCACCTGGGTTCGCCAGGACCCCCAGGTGCGCCCTGGTGGGTTGTGCTCCCCACGTGGGACCCTCACTTACCTATTCATCCCACATCATCACTTGCCTCCAGAAAAAAATCTCCATTGCTCTCTCTCTCTCTCGTGTTCTTGAGCTCAAACCCGCGGATTTTGATCTCTTTGCTCGAAGCTCCGTTTCCAAAACTGTTTCGAGGGATTGTTGCTTGGTATGTGACTCCACCATTTGTCCAATTAGTTTTTGTTTTAGTGGTTTATACTTTGAATAATTAGCTACTCTTGGTGCTGCTGTAGATGAGCTTTCATGTTGAATTCTTAGAGTTCTAAGTAGTTTGAATGCTTGCTTTGGCCTCTATGTACCCCTATGAGTAGTTGCTATCATTTTAATAAAGTTTTGTGGACAATTATTTGTCACCCAAAAATTTTCTGAAAATTGTATGCGACATGAATATCTCTGGAAGTTTGGCTCTAAGAAGAACTCCAAGGGTGTTATTGGGGAGTCTTCTGACAGTGATCTCCATCCTTGGAGGTTGGCGGAAGTACGGCCGTACGAATGGCCGCACACCCCATTCGTGGAAGAGGCTGGAATTCTTCAGGAGTTCACACAATATATTACCAATGCTGGCCTCACCGATTTCATCGCAGGTGAGTGTGACCAGCACCAAATCCTCACAAACATCTTTGTTCAGAGTTTTACCTTCTTGCCTAGAAATAATCTTCCTGAAGTGAGCTTTGATTTATATGCTGAAAACCATCAGATACCACTTACTGAATTTTGTGACATATGCATGCTCCCTTCTGATGGGAGTTTAGCTGAGCCTAGGTCGGCTAGGTTTGAGGCCTTTTATCGCACTTTGACAGTGGGAGATGAGAGAGGGGTGTCAGCCACCACGCCTGCTAGCTTACACTTTCCTACTGTACATTATTTTGCTTTATTTGTTGCTAAGTGCTTACTTGCTAGAAAGAAAGTGTGTGCGCTCAGCGCACCAGACTTGGTTGCTTTACGCCGAGCACTAGAGGGCGACAACACTCATAGCTTGGGAGATATTGTGGCTCGTCGCCTCCATCTTAATAAATCCCAGGGTGAAATACATGGTGGGATTTTTGCTACTTGTTTGTTGGCCCACTTTAATGTTGGGATACGCCCTCATGATTACCCCCTGACCAAGGTTTACTTAGAGCGTGCAGCCATGGAACACCATCATTTCCTTGCACGAGATTATCCTAACATCCCCATTCCTTATAACCTGGTCTTTAGCGTGAAAATTCGTGTTATTATTCCCTTGCCTGCATCTGCTTTGTTTGATTCTGTTGCCAGGGGCGGATATAGGATTATGCCTGCGGACATCATCACCTACCGGAACACTCACGTTGTTGCGGAGGCGGCACAGGAGGAGCCTCGGCAGTGGGATGAGTGGATGCCTGCTCCTTAGCACCCCTACTACCCTCCAGGCTACTGATCGATTACCAACTTAGGCCAAAAGCCTAAGCATGGGGGAGTACGTGTTTCTCACCGACATTACATTTATGTCTATATATGATTCTACTTGTCGGGGCTCACACTTTTTCATTGTATCATCCATGCTTAGATTTTATTTTCTTGCTTTCTTCTTGTGTGTTTGAAAAACTTTAGAAAAACAAAAAAAATTAGTTGTAGTCAATTTACTTTCTATGCATGCTTAGTAGTAGTATTAAAAAGGAAACCCAAAAAGATTTCCTAGTTCTTCTTTTGCTTGTTTGGAGCTTTCCCGTGTAAATAGTTTTTCTCGATTTTGCTCTTCCCTTTTATTTGCCTGTTCTAGAAAACCAAAAAAATATTTCAGTGTGTTTCTCTGAACTTCTTTTCTTTTTATTCGAGTCTTACCAAGGAGAAGACCACGATCAAAATGTTGAGTGGCTCTCTGATGAATAATTGTTGAACTAATAAAGAGCACATTTTACCTTGTCTTCTCCTGTTGAATAAAATGTTTGCAGATTCCAGCTTAGTCCACGGCACTCTTGCACTATTATTATTTTCTTATCGCTCGCCGTGCAAGTGAAAGGCAATAATGACGAAATTCAATGAATCGCCGTGGCAAGAGAAACCGGTATGAACTCGACTTGTTCTGTTTGTGTAAATATGTTTAACCTAGTGTCCATGATTCAGCCCATTATGATTAAACATGTTTGCAATGACAATTAGAGATTATAGTTTCTCATGCCATGCATAAGTAACTGGGAGTTGATAATGATTTATCTTGGATATCAACATAGTGTTAAAATGATTGTGATGTAGTATGATGATATGGTATCCTCCTCTCAATGTTCGAGTGGCTTGACTTGGCACATGTTCATGCATGTAGTTGAATCAAAACCAACATAGCCTCTATGATATTTATGTTCATGGTGTTCATATCCTACTCATGCTAGTGTCCAATGTTACTTATGCATAATCCATGGTTATGATCAATGTTGCTCTCTAGCTGGCCGCTTCTCAATCTAATTGCTAGCCTTCGCCTGTACTAAGTGGGAACTCTGCTTGTACATCAAAAACCTTGAACCCAAAGTTATTCCAGATGAGTCCACCATACCTACCTATATGCGGTATTACCCTGCCGTCCTAAGTAAATTTCCATGTGCCACCTCTAAAAAAACTTCAAAAAAATATCCTTTGTGTGTGCCTGGATCGTTCATGGAACGACAGGAGGTGGTCGGTATCTTCCATGCTAAGCGGGTTATTCTCAGGTCGAGTGTTTATTCACTTGCCATCGCACGAGAAAATGGCGGTAATAGGGATGCCCAGTCCCAAACCGCAAACATGAAAAAGAGTTAATCTCTTGAATAATCAAACAAAAACTCCCAATGGAGTCAAAACATTTACTTTTATCGCTTGGGAACCGCCACTAGCGTGCTTAGCATGGAAGATTTTGATAACTAATGGTCGTGAAATGAATAAGAAGGGTGCATGTCTCAAAACAATCATTTATCTCTGTTTTAAAAACTTGAGCTCTGGCACCTCTACAAATCACTGCTTCCCTTTGCAAACGGACTATCTATTTGCTTTTATGTTGTGTCATCACCTTCTAAAACAAGCGCCAGAAACTGAGTAGAGCACAGTTGTAATGATTTATGCATTGTGTGTAGCTAATGCTGGGTGCATCATGACTGGATCATTTCTACCATGAATTACAATGTTTAGTCACTGCTTGAACTTTGGAGGTGCTCTGCATTTATGTTTTGCGGTCTCAGAAAGGGCTAGCGAGATACCACTATTGTCATATTATATCATGGTTGTTTTGACAACGTGTTACCGTTTGAGATACCATATTATCGCTCGCTTGCTGATTCTGTCATTGATATGAGTTGTTATAATCTTTAAGAGTTATTGTTGGCATGGTTAGTTATAATGTTAGCTGAAAACATGGGTGCTGTTTAAGCTTATTTATGCAAACAAGAGCAAAAGAGTTCGTAAAACTACCATGGTGTTGTTTTTGTGCAGAAACAAAAGTTCTCGGAATGGAACGAAACTTTGTGAGGATTTTTTATATCAATAATAAGAGTTTCTGGAGCCAAGACCTGCCGGAGAGGGGCAATTGGCTGAGCACAACCCAGCATGGCGCGCCCCCCTCTCCTGGCGCGCCCAGGTGGGTTGTACCCACCTGGTGGTCCCGCTGACCCTGAAACCGACGCTATAAAATCCAATTTTTCCAAAAAAAAATCAGGGAGAAAGAATTATCGCGATCCACGAGATGGAGCCGCTGCCAAGCCTTGTTCTTCCTCGGGAGGGAAGATCTGGAGTCCGTTTGGGGCTCCGGAGAGGGGGGTCTTCGTTCCTCGTCATCACCAAGCCTTCTCCATCGCTAATTCCATGATGCTCCCCACCGGAAGTGAGTAATTCCTTCGTAGGCTCGCTGGTCGGTGAGGAGTTGGATGAGATTCATAATGCAATCGAGTTAGTTTTGTTAGGGCTTGATCCCTAGTATCCACTATGTTCTTAGATTGATGTTGCTATGACTTTGCTATGCTTAATGCTTGTCACTTTGGGCCCGGGTGCCATGAACTCAGATCTGAACCGTTTATGTTATCATCATTATATCCATGTTCTAGATCCGATCTTGCAAGTTATAGTCACCTACTACGTGTTATGATCCGGTAACCCCGGAGTGACAATAACCGGGACTTCTTCCAGTGATTACCGTAGTTTGAGGGAGTTCATGTATTCACTATGTGTTAATGTTTTGTTCGGTTCTCTATTAAAAGGAGGCCTTAATATCCCTGAGTTTCCAATATGGACCCCGCTGCCACGAGAGGGTAGGACAAAAGATGTCATGCAAGTTCTTTTAATAAAGCATGTATGACTATTTACGGAATGCATTCCTACATTATATCGATGAACTGGAGCTAGTGCCGTATCGCCCTAGGTTATAACTGTCTCATGATGAATATCATCCAACAACTCACTGATCCAATGCCTACGAATTTATCTTATATTGTTTCTGCTAAGTTACTACTGCTATCATCACTGTTACACTTGCTACAAAATTACTGCTATCACTGTTACTGTTACCGTTGCTGCTGTCACTACTATCAAAACTATCAAACTACTTTGCTACTGATTACTTGCTGCAGATAATTAATCTCCAGGTGTGGTTGAATTGACAACTCAGCTGCTAATACCTTCAAATATTCTTTGGCTCCCCTTGTGTCGAATCTATAAATTTGGGTTGAATACTCTACCCTCGAAAACTGTTGCGATCCCCTATACTTGTGGGTTATCAGTTCACACTTTATTCATGGTGCTTTTTGTAAATTGCTTGCTAAGTATGATGTTAACCATAGAATTGCATCTCCTTATCATCCTTAGTCTAGTGGTCAAGTAGAATTGAGCAATAGAGAAATTAAATTGATTTTGCAAAAGACTGTTAATAGATCTAGAAAGAATTGGTCTAAGAAACTTGATGATGCATTATGGGCTTATATAACGGTTTATAAAAACCCTACGGGTATGTCTCCATATAAAATCGTTTGTGGAAAAGCATGTCACTTACCTCTTGTACTAGAACATAAAGCTTATTGGGCAATTAAAGAGCTCAGCTATGATTTCAAACTTGCGGTGAAAAGAGGTTATTTGACATAAGCTCGCTTGATGAATGGAGAACCCAAGCCTATGAGAATGCCAAGTTGTTTAAAGACAAGGTTAAAAGATGGCATGACAAAAGGATACAAAAATGTGAGTTTAATGTAGGTGATCATGTTTTGCTATACAACTCTCGTTTAAGATTTTTTGCAGGAAAGCTTCTCTCTAAATGGGAAGGTCCTTACATTATCGAGGAGGATTATCTTTCCGGTGCCATCAAGATCAACAACGCCGAAGGCACTAACCCGAAGGTGGTAAACGTTGAAAGAATAAAACATTATATTACAGGTACTCCCATAAATGTTGAGACAAATATTACTAATACTATAACACCGGAGAAGTACATAAGGGATACTGGGATACTTTCCAGAACGTCTCAAACTTCGAAAAGGAATAGGTATGTGGTACGGTAAGTAAATCGACTCCAAAACTGTTCTAACGGCAATTTCTCCATTTTGGAATATTTAAAAATTAGGAAAATTAAAAGTAGTCCGAAGAGTGCACGAGGAAGCGGCAAGGCAGGGGCATGCCCTACCCTCCTAGGCGTGCCCCTGTGCCTTGTGTTAACCTCGTGTGCCCTCTAGACTCTGTTTTCTTCCACAATACTTCTTTTGGTCGGTAAACATTATTATATAATCTCCCGAAAGTTTTGACCAAAGTATCACGGCAATATCTCCTGTTTTCGTTTTGAGTTGTTTTCTGCCAGAGTTTTCAAGGCCAGGCATCATGTCTTCCTCCTCTTCAAACAATGTGGATGAGGATCCTTGGTTGATGCAGATGGAACTTGGGAGGGCGGAGACCGAGGAAGCCACGATGGAAGAAGATCAAGGGGATTCACTTGAGGTCCACCCTCCGGCTTCGGAGAGAGGCACTCTGGCTGGCATCTCCACTATTCCCAATCCCCATCAAGCCGTAGGGACTACAAGTAACCATGAAGGCCAACAAATACATGAAGGACTTCCTCCCAGGAGGTCCTTACACAGGTTACATCGGAACAACTTTAATAATCTGGCTCAAAATTATGGAGTGGAGAATACACCTTGCACACACATACCGTCCAATTGGGACATATCCCGTCCAAGTGAAAGTGATGCAGGGAAAAGCTCATGGTGGCCAGAAAACAAGCACCTTTTAGAAGAGATTCAGAAGAATGCAATTATGCTTCAATGAGTACTCCAAGAATTGCAGGATCTGAAAGGTAGCTTAATCAAGCTAATCGAAACTCCATCATCACCACCTCCGAAGAAAGAGACCTAAATACATGGGTATGGGCACTCCCCTTGTCAACTGCCAAGCTTGGAGCAGGTGCCCCGGTATCTTACACCATCACACCTTTACCTTTATCATTTTTCTTAGTTGATCCTTTTGGTTATATCTCAGCTAAGTAGAATAAAAAGTTTTTAGCATGATCTAGCTTTGAGTTTTGCTTTATATTCCCTCTATCTAATCGAGTCCGAGAGATAGAAAATAAAGATTAGTTTTGAGTTGAAGGCTTTGCTTTCTTGCTATGATCATGAGAAAAGAATAAAATAAATAAAAGATTATATAATGATCTTATCGGAAGTGATGACTTCACATATAAAGAGTACGATGAATAAAAGTTGTTGAGAGTTGACAAACATGTTTTGGTCATTGTTGCAATTAATAAGAAGTAATAAAGAAAGAGAGGTCTTACATATAAATATACTATCTTGGACATCTTTTGTAATTGTGAGCACTCATTAAAATATGACATGCCAAAAGTTGATGTTGGACAAGGAAGACAACATAATGGGTTATGTTTTCTTATATTCGAATAGAAGTTATATTGTCATGGATCCTCCAACATGTTGAGCTTGCTTTTCCCTCTTATGCTAGCCAAATCCTTTGCACCAAGTAGAGATACTACTGGTGCATCCAAATATCCCTTAAGCCCGTTTTGCCATGAGAGTCCACCATGCCTACCTATGGATTGAGTAAGATCCTGCAAGCAAGTTGTCATCGGTGCAAGCAATAAAAATTGCTCTCTAAATATGTATGATCTTTTAGTGTGGAGAAGATAAGCTTTATATGAACTTGTGATATGGAAGAAATAAAAGCGACGGACTGCATAATAAAGTTCTTTATCACAAGCGGCAATATAAAGTGACGTTCTTTTTCATTAAGATTTTGTGCATCTAACCATAAAAGCACATGACAACCTCTGCTTCCCTCTGCGAAGGGCCTATCTTTTACTTTTACCTTCCACCTCTATCTAAGAATCATGGTGATCTTCACCTTTCCTTTTTACACCTTTTCTTTTTGGCAAGCACTTTATGTTGGGGGGAGATCCAAATACATATATCCACTCGGATGTAGATATTGTTGACATTATCCTTGAGGTAAAAGGTTGGGAGGCGAAACTATAAGCCCCTATCTTTCTCTGTGTCTGACTGAGGCTTTGAACCCATAAGCATCGTGTGAGTGTTAGCAATTGCGAAAGACTAAGAGATGGTTGAGTATGTGGACTTGCTATACAAAAGCTCTTAAATTGACTCTTTCCGATGTTATGGTAAATTGCAATTCCTTCAATGACTGAGATCATAGTTTGTTAGTTTTCCATGAAGTTTCTGATTCATACTTTACCTTGTGAATGAATTGTTACTTTAGCAAAGAAATTATATGACAATATATGTTGTTGTTCTAAAGATGATCATGATGCCCTCATGTCCATATTTAATTTTATCGACACCTCTATCTCTAAACATGTTGACATATTTTTAGATTTTGGCTTTCGCTTGAGGACAAGCAAGATCTAAGCTTGGGGGAGTTGATACGTCCATTTTGCATCATGCTTTTATATTGATATGTATTGCATTATGGGCTGTTATTACACATCGTAGCACAATACTTATGCCTTTTCTCTCTTATTTTACAAGGATTACACAAAGAGGGAGAATGCTGGCAGCTGGAATTCTGGACCAGAAGGATCAAATCTGAGAGACCTATTCTGCACAACTCCAAAAGTCCTAAAAATTTACGGAGAATTATTTTGGAATTAATAAAAATATTGCCTTGAAGAAAGTACGGAGGGCCCCACCAGGAAGCCACAAGGGTGCGGGCGCGCCTACCCCTGGCACGCCCCACCTGTGGGCCCCTGGCAGGCCTCCGATGCCCATCTTCTGGTATATGATGTGTTTTGACCTGGAAAAAAATCAAGAGGAAGCTTTCGGGATGAAGCGTCGTCGTCTCGAGGCGGAACCTGGGCGGAAGCAATCTAGGGCTCCGGCGAAGCTGTTCTGCCGGGGAAACTTCCCTCCGGGAGGGGGGAATCGAAGCCACCGTCATCACCAACGATCCTCTCATTGAGAGGGGGTCAATCTCCATCAACATCTTACCAGTACCATCTCCTCTCAAACCCTAGTTCATCTCTTGTATCCTATCTTTGTCTCAAAACCTCAGATTGGTACATGTGGGTTGCTAGTAGTGTTGATTACTCCTTGTAGTTGATGCTAGTTGGTTTATTCGATGGAAGATCATATGTTCAGATCCTTTATGCATATTAATATTCCTCTGATTATGAACATGAATATGATTTATGAGTAGTTACGTTTGTTCCTGAGGACATGGGAGAAGTCTTGTTATAAGTAGTCATGTGAATTTGGTATCCGTTCGGTATTTTGATCAGATGTACGTTGCCTTTCCTCTAGTGGTGTTATGTGAATGTCGACTACATGACACATCACCATTGTTTGGGCTTAGGGGAAGGCATTGGGAAGTAATAAGTAGATGATGGGTTGCTAGAGTGACAGAAGCTTAAACCCTAGTTTATGCGTTGCTTCGTAAGGGGCTGATTTGGATCCACATGTTTCATGCTATGGTTAGATTTATCTTAATTCTTCTTTCATAGCTGCGGATGCTTGCGAGAGGGGTTAACCATAAGTGGGAGGCTTGCCCAAGTAAGGACAGCACCCAAGCACCGGTCCACCCACATATCAAATTATCAAAGTAACGAACGCGAATCATATGAGCATGATGAAAACTAGCTTGACAATAATTCCCATGTGTCCTCGGGAGCGCTTTGCATTATATAAGAGTTCTTACAGGCTTGTCCTTTGCTACAAAAAGGATTGGGCCACCTTTCTGCACCTTAGTTACTTTTGTTACTTGTTACCCGTTATGAATTATCTTATCACACAACTATCCGTTACCGATAATTTCAGTGCTTGCAGAGAATACCTTGCTAAAGACCGCTTGTCATTTCCTTCTGCTCCTCGTTGGGTTCGACACTCTTACTTATCGAAAGGACTATGGTAGATCCCCTATACTTGTGGGTCATCAAGACTCTTTTCTGGTGCCGTTGCCGGGGAGTGAAGCGCCTTTGGATAGTGGAATTTGGTAAGGAAATATTTATATAGTGTGCTGAAATTTACTGTCACTTGTCACTATGGAAAATAATTCTTTGAGGGGCTTGTTCGGGGTATCTTCAACTCGCCCGGTAGAGCAAAGAGTTGCTCCTCAACCACTGAAAATATTTAGTATGAAATTCCTTCGGATATGATAGAGAAACTGCTGGCTAATCCTTATGCAGGAGACGGTACATTACATCCTAATATGTATCTAATCTACGTGGATGAAGTTTGTGGATTATTTAAGCTTGTAGGTTTGCCCGAGGATGAAGTCAAGAAGGTCTTCCCGTTATCTTTGAAGGGGAAGTCATTGACATGGTATAGGCTATGTCATGATATTAGATCTTGGAACTATAACCGACTGAAATTGGAATTTCATCAGAAGTTTTATCCTATGCATTTGGTTCATCGTGATCGGAATTATATTTATATATATATATATATATATATATATATATATATATATATATATATATATATATATATATATAAAAATTTTGGCCTCGTGAAGGAGAAATTATCGCTCAAGCTTGGGGGAGGCTTAAGTCAATGTTATATTCATGCCCCAACCATGACCTCTCAATAGAAATTTGCTACAAAAAGGAGGGCCACCTTGCTGCACCTTTGTTACTTTTGTTACTTGTTACAAGTTACGAATTATCTTATCACAGAACTATCTGTTACCGATAATTTTAGTGCTTGCAGTGAATACCTTGCTGAAAACTGCTTGTCATTTGCTTCTGCTCCTCGTCGGGTTCGACACTCTTACTTATCGAAAGGACTATGATAGATCCCCTATACTTATGGGTCATCAGCGAAATCCCGCCAACTGCTAGCGCTCCACCTCACCGAACAACTAATCAGTGATTAGTGAGGTGTCGAGCCCGTAGGCAGTTAGGTGAGGCTTTCCGGACACGTGTCAGCTCATCGAAAGGATTTTTACCTTTATTGACACCCGTCCAAATGGCGTGTCAAGCTAATAGGTGTAAGTTAGGCAAGCGGTGCAGCATCCTTGCTGGGGCTCCTCCTCCTCATGACACCTCACAGTGCATTTAATGCTCTTTGCACTAGTAGAAAGCAGCGCTTTGGTTTTTGCCAGATCAGAGAAACAGCCCTGGTCGTGTTACGAACCAGGACTAATGAGAGCATCAGTCCCGGTTCGAGCTGCCAGGACGTCGGCCAGGCCTGGCGGGCACTAGTCTCGGTTCGGCTGGGACCTTTAGTCCCGGTACCTGCCACCAACCAGGACTAAAGGACCTCACTCCTAGCGCAACCTCTTTAGTCCCGGTTGGAGTCTGGAACCGGGACTGAAGCTCGACTTCCAAGCTACATTTTCCCTAAGGTTTGTCTAGGTTTGGCGGTGCACCAACTATCCAAGTGTTCTAAAAGGTTCGCAACTTCATCCTTTCATCTCTCACTACTAGTTTAGCTCATTTCAAATGCTCTAGAAGTAGAGTGGTTTGTGGGTTTTAGTGGAGGAGTGTATGTGGGAGTTCATTTGATTTAGATGCACAATTTGAGCTCAAATTAACTTCTTAGAGATTGCACATGTGTAGGGTGTCGTCCCGTCCCCGGCCCAGTCCTCACCACCATCGATCACCTGCGCCGATCTCATCGTGGGCACCATAGTGGTGAGCCTCTTGTTCTTATCTTCTTTTTAAAGGAAAAAAATTCTTACTTGTATGATTTATATAGCTACTTGTATAATTTTCCTACTTTTATTATTGTTTGTTATTATATAGTGCCATGTTTTTGGTATCCGCCCCGTCGGCTCTCGTCCGGTCTATGATTTGGAGTGGTGTATTATCTTTTATAACTATTTGTTTCATTTAGGCTTAGTTTGGTAGCATAGTTTTTCTAAAACCATAGTATTCCAAAACTGAGGTATTCCAACATGCGGGCAATGAATACTTCGGTTTCTCAAAACTGTTGTTTTTCATAGTTTTAGCAATACTACCGAAGTGTTTGGTCAGCACTGTCTTGTACGTAGTTTTGACGGACAGATACGCATGGATGACAGCTAAACCTAACTCAGCTACAGTTAACAGGCTGCATGAGCGGATTAATCAGCCTATGCTAACAGCTGCTGAATGCATGCAGCCTCGCCATGCACGATGTCAACAAATCCTCGTCTACCACCTGCATTTCTACGAAGGATGTGTACACCACGCGCTGGTCAAGCTCCGAAACCCGGCGGCGCCGTACAGCCAAGTATTTGGAGTGGATGACTGAGTAAATTAGCAGCTGTTAACGGCGGCTGGCTGCATGCAGCCGCCATGCAGAGGTCCGACTCGATCTAACTAGATACCAGGATCTGTAGAATATGACTATCTCTTATGCACCTACATGCACGTCAGCTGATCTAGAATATATCCATCCTTCATCCACGCATGGCCTTTGCATGGGTTGTTGGCATTGAAAGCTTCAACTAATCCACCTATATATATCCCACTTCGAAGGAACACACAATCACAAGATATTCTAGTCTTCACACAACAAGTTGCTCTTGCTTTACGATTGTGATCTACGGCAAGGTAGCGGGTACGTTCTATTATCAATCATTTTTGTTTGGGGATCTAGTGTATACCTGAGATGTCATATGCACATTTTTGTAGGTGTGTTATATTGTCAATCAGAATGTTGGGCAATTTTTTGACGTGCAAACGTACAGAAGATGATGAATTGGCCATCATCCAAGCTTTGTATGCTAGTGATAGAAGCTCGGCCAGTCACATGCGTATTCATACATCCATCCTTACGGGAGATCGGTACGTGCGAGAAGTTCTAGAGGGTCATGAGTTGAGATGCAAACGAGATTTTCGGATGGAGAAGTACATTTTTCGTAATTTGGTCGAGTGCCTTCGAGAGAGATGCCATCTAAGAGATACAAATTTTGTCTCGGTGGAGGAACAGGTAGGCATATTTCTATATGTTGTTTCCAAGAATGCAACCAATCGTACACTCCAAGGGCAATTTCAGCACAGTGGTGAGACTATAAGTCACTACTTCAATATTGTGTTGAATGCACTCATGATATTGTCTGGAAGTGTAGTACAATTGCCTCCAGTTAATGTTCCTTTGAAAGTTGCAAGCAATACAAAATTTATGCCGTATTTCAAGGTACTATAATTTACATTGTAACCATTCAAAGTTATACATCAATATAGATACAAATTTCTCATCTTAATTATTTTTTAATAGGATTGTATTGGAGCAATAGATGGGACACATATTCCAATTAGCATATCTCCAAAAGACCAAGATCCATAACGTAACAGAAAAGGAACATTGTCACAAAATGTCATGGTTGCATGTGATTTTGATAATCATTTAAATCCATGTCAGTAGCGGATGGGAAGGTTCAGCTTACGATGCTCGAGTGCTACAAGATGCTCTTCAAAATAATTTCTATGTCCCTGAAGGAAAGTTTTATTTGGTGGGCCTTGGGTTATGCTTGAATACGCCTAACTTCATCGCCCCTTATCGCAATGTAAGGTACCATTTGGTGGAGCAAGCAAAATGCAATCAGCGCCCACAAAACTCTCGAGCTATTCAATCTGAGGCATGCACAACTTCGTAATCATGTTGAGCGTATCATTGGAGTACTAAAGAAGCGTTTTCCCATACTGAAGTGTGCCTCGCAATACCCCATCGACTCCCAAGCAGAAATAGCGATAGCATGTTGTGCTCTTCACAATTTTATTTCCAATAATGAGGGCGGCGAACAATGGTTGGACCAAGTTGAATCAGAGATTGATCCAATAAAAATAATTGATGTTCCAAGTGGAGATAAGCTGAAAGTGCTAGTTATCGACTAGAGGGGGGCGAATAGGCGATTTTTATGGAAGTTTTCAAAACGTGGAAGTTTCGAAGACAAACACTAGAAATGACCTAATTGATATGCACCGGAAGATAAACTACCATAAGCAAACCATAGTCAAGTATGCAATGATGTGAAAGTACAAGACTAATAGCAGCTAAGTAGTAAGGATCGGGATGGAAGATAGTATGAAGCCAATCAACAGTAGTAGTCAAGCAATGAAGTCAAACAGATACACAGATAGGCAATGACTTCACGAAGACAAACTTAAGTAAGGGAAGGAAGAGGATAGAACCGGTCACTTGTTGAAGACACAGATTTGTTGGACCAGTTCCGATTCTTTGTGACAAGCTATGCGTCTGATTAGGGAGGCTGAGATTCAACTCGGAAGACCGCGTCTTCACCTTATTCCCCTTAAGCTAAGGACACACGGTCCTCGCCCAATCACTCTGGTAAGTCTTCAAGGTGAACTTCCAAACCTTCACAGACTAAGTTCACGGCAATCCACAATGACTCTTGGATGCTCGAACGCGACGCCTAACCGGTTTGGAGGATACATAGTCCTCAAGTGTAATAAGTCTTCAGGTCACAGACGAGAAAGACTTTAGTGATGCCCTAACACTCTTTGGCTCTGGGTGTTTGGGCTTTGTCCTCGCAAGGATTTCTCTCTCTCAAAGGCTTGAGGTGGGTTGCTCTCAAGCGACAAAAAGCCGTGTACTAACTACGAGCAGCCACCAATTTATGGTGTAGGGGGTGGGCTATTTATAGCCACTAGGCAACCCGACCTGTTATGTCGAAATGACCCTGGGTCACTAAGGAACTGACACGTGTTCAACGGTCGATTTCAAACACACACGGCAACTTTACTTGGGCTACAAGCAAAGCTGACTCATCCGACTTCTGGATAAGTTTTGCTCTCATTGTCTTCGCTTTCGAAGACATAGGATTTCAGGTTGAGCATCACTTGATCATTACGACTTGATCACTTGGACCCCACTTAACAGTACGGTGGTTCCTATGACTCAACAAAGAAGAAAAGGAAACAACGAAACTACACGGTCTTCGCGCTCCATAGTCTTCACTCAATGTCTTCTCATGTCATAGTCTTCAATGTGAATATCTTCACATACCACCATTGTCGTCAATGTCTTCATACATTTTAGGGGTCATCTCCGGTAGGTAAACCGAATCAATGGGGGACACTACCTGCGTTATCCTGCAATTCTCACAAACGCATTAGTCCCTCAACCACATTTGTCGTCAATACTCCAAAACCATCTAGGGGTGGCACTAGATGCACTTACATAAGCAGTATACAAATGATATACATTCTCTCAATGAGCGGCGTGCACTAGGTATCACAAAAAGGGATGAAATAGCCGATGCGATGTGGAACGACTACCAAGACTATCTCAGGCGGAATAGAAGAAATACTGCTTGAAGTTCGTTTGTTTTCATTTTTTTGTTTTTAGTTGAAAAGTGTCAAGAATAAAATAAATTCATTTGTTCTTACTATATTTTTTTGGTACTTTGGAAGTGTCATGATTAAAATAAATATCAGCATTGTGCGGGAGAAATAAATAAATAAAATTCAACAGAGTTATTGTGCTTCGCTTATTCAGAATAGAAAGATACATAATGATGAATAAATGGAATGGTAACGATTAAATAAAATTTATCCTACTTCAGTATCCTTCAGACCCGCGGGGCAACGACTTCTTGGATAATCACGGATAGAACATCATCATCCACTTCCATGAATGTTTGACGGTTTAGCATATCTGCTTTGAGATGGTTGATCATCTTGTGTTGTTCATTTGGTGTGAGTCCCAAATTCTTAAGTTTCTGAATGCAGTTTGGCATGCCATATGGATCATTTTTTGGATCATTCCTTTCCATTTGTGCCATCTTGATTTCCTTGTAGCTATCAATTTGCTTCGTCTTCATTTCTTTATAAGTTTGCATTTCTTCCTCCCTCACAGAAACCAAGTTGGCCAACATAGTGTCCTTTCCTTTTTTTTCCCTTACTTTTCTCACTTCCGTCATCAGATCCTTTAGAATTCCGAAGCCTCTTCCTTTGAGGTGAATCCACGCTCGTTAAATCTTCTACTGCTGAAGCATGAATTTGATTACTCCCTAGAGGTTCTGTATATCCACCATATGATAAGTCAACATCATCCCCATATATATCTCTGCCCAACTCATATTCTGGCATTGATTATCCTGGAGCAGATAGTGTTGGCTCAGGAGAATTCAAACCAGCAGCCCTCAAAACATCATCAGTATAACTTCCATGTTCAGGAAAATGGGACACATTATTGTACCTCTCTTCATTACCATCGGTTGTCCTTTTGCAATGCTTTCCTTCTGCCATTTGACCTGTGTAGAAATGATTTAAGTAATACATAATATGACAGGAGCAATTTGTATTTTTTATCATCATCAGAAAAATACCATCGTAAATTTCATATAAGACATCATAATAGGGGAATTGTTTGTATCTCCACTTGCGCTGTTCGCTTGATAGCTCTGCCCATTTTTCATCCATAGCCGTTGGCACTTTGTTATGAGGATCCCAACCGAAACCACTCTTTTCTACAATAGACTTGACAACATTAAGTTCCTTCTTCAGCCTTTGCTCTCTATCTTTCAGCTGTTGAACAGTGAAATTAGCTCCAGGAGGCCTCTCATTAAGGCAGTTTTTCATAGCTTGCCATCCTTCCTTGGTCCACCCATTTTGGCCACGGTACCTTCCCACATCTGCATACTCTTTCATCATTGACACAAAAAAACCAGTACGACCATTATTCCATGTAGCTCTGGCCTGTTTTGGCCCTGCAAGCGTTCATTATAGTTAAATAAAGATTTATCGATAATTACAGCAAGAACAATAAGATGTGTCAGTAAAGAAAAGATGATGTACCAACTCAACAGGAGTCTAGTTACATGCTGAGTAAAATTGACCATCTTTGCAAGTCGGGTCAGATTTGTGTACTACTATGCAAACTAGACAGGCGCAAGAAACAGATCGATCAGCTGGCTTTCAATGGCTCGATTAATTTAAATAGGAGGTGCATTATTGATCAAGAGCGTATGACAACTTCAGTTAATTAGTGAACTAGATTGTAGTAAAACCATCCTAGGAGGAGTCAACTAGATTAAAGTAATCTTAGGAGCGTGTTACCATTATATGTCTATATACATATGCCTGTACTTCCAGTCGATCCTAAATTCTTTGTGCGTGTACGTGCGCCATTCATACTGAATCGGCTAGCTAGCTAGCATCTATAATCAGCTGCATCTATAACATGAATCAAGGAGAAGCATGCAAGATCACATGAAACTAATCAGCGTCATCATCCCATCTGGCCGTATAATCTCTAATCTTTATGCTAGCTCCTGCGGCAGTGCAGACTGGACAGATGATTTAAGGACGAAAATTGTAGGGCATAGACGAGCTCATACCTTTTTTCCGTGGCGGAGAGCTTGATTCGCTCATGGCGCTGCAGAGAGGAGACGAGACTCGCACGGGACGCCGGCTAGAAGAACCTGAGAGACCTACTACTAGTAAATAGGAAGAGATTGAACCAGGAGTTTACCATAACAGAAAGAGGGAAAATAGGATGGGATCGCAGCTGGTATTCTTATCTCGACGTAGACGGCAACGTCACCGTGATCTCACGATGATTTCTCTCTATTCTTTTGAAAAAAAAGAGGTCGGGACCTCTTTTCAGATACCATAAAAATACGTTGGTTTACGGCATACCGTGGTTTACAATACTTCGGTTTTTTCTGATGCCAAACGCAGCTAAGTATTCAAAACCTTGGTCTTTTTCAGAAACCGCAGTATTCTCAAAAAACATTGAAAAAACTGCGCTGCCAAACACAGCCTTAGTGTTTATGACAATTATGCCGACCAACGTGACATAGATGTTTTTATCTAGGAGGTATGTGAACCGAAAAATTCCAACCGTCCCTCTTGTCGAGAGTTTAAATTTAGTTGAAAAATAAAACAATTATTTGGAAGAAAAATTGAAAAGAATTGAATAGGAGAAGATGAAATTGGAGTTGCATGTTGTCGATGTCGTCGTTGATCACAAGATCCAGATGGATGCAATGCGCTTGAAGATTAGGAAGATTAGAAAATATGTCATTGACAATGAGGCTTGGTATCATTATGTTGTTGGATCAATTGTTACCTTAGTTGCGATTTTGATCGCATTTGTTGTTGAATTTAAATGTTTTACATAGTTGTATGTTAGTTTCAATGTATGTTTTAATTAGATGCTCTAGAGAGTTGTATGTTGTTCTATGAGAACTATGTATGAACTTTATGTATTTATTTTTTCAGTAATAACATTTGATCACTACTGTACTTTGGTTTTAATGTGATGATGAACTTGTATTAATTTGGTCACTTCTCTATTCATGATGTTCTGTAATGGTTTTTGATATACTTAATGATGTAATGCACGCAGATGAACCGAAAATGAATGTACGGTGACCGACGCACCTACGACTACATTACCGGGCCTGCATGATTTTCTTGATGTGGCTGAGGCAAACAAGCATAATGGTTTTATGTATTGTCCATGTAATGTCTATGGGAATACGAAGGATTACTCTTCCTCGGAAATCCTACACTTCCACCTACTTGAGAAGGGTTTCATGCCACACTATAATGTTTGGACCAAACACGGAGAAAGAGGGGTTATGGTGGAAGACAACGAAGAAGAAGAGGATGATGACAACTATCCTACATTCCCTGAATACAGTGATACTGCTGAAGAAGAGGGGGAAGCTGAAGATCAAGAGGCACCACATGTGCTCGATGATGATCTTCGATCGGTCATTGTTGATGCACAGAGAGGATGCGAAAGTGAAAGGGAGAAGTTGAAGTTCGAGCGCATGTTAGAGGATCACAAAAAAGGGTTGTACCCAAATTGTGAAGATGGCCACACAAAGCTCGGTACCACACTGGAATTGCTGCAATGGAAGGCATAGAATGGTGTATCTGACAAGGGATTTGGCTCGCTACTGAAAATAATGAAGAAGAAGCTTCCAAAGGATAACGAATTGCCTGACAGTACGTATGAAGCAAAGAAGGTTCTCTGCCCTCTAGGATTAGAGGTGCAGAAGATACATGCATGCCCTAATGACTACATCCTCTACCGCGGTGAGGAGTACAAGAATTTGAATGCAAGCCCGATATGTGGTGCATTGCGGTATAAGATCGGAGGAGATGACACTAGTGATGTTGAGGGCGAGCGCCCCAGGAAGAGGGTTCCTACCAAGGTGATGTGGTATGCTCCTATAATACCACGGTTGAAACATCTGTTCAGAAACAAAGAGCATGCCAAGTTGTTGCAATGGCACAAAGAAGACCGTAAGAAAGACGGGAAGTTGAGAGTACGCGTTGATGGGTTGAAGTGGAGAAAAATCGAGAGAAAGTGGCTGGACTATGCAGGTAACACAAGGAACTTATGGTTTGGTTTAAGTGCATATGGCATTAATCCTTTTGGGGAGCAGAGCAGCAATCATAGCACCTGGCCTGTGACTCTATGTAGTTGTGCATGAAGCAGAAGTTCATTATGATGCCAGTGCTCATCCAAGGCCCTAAGCAACCCGGCAACAACATTGATGTGTACCTAAGGCCATTAGTTGAAGAACTTTTATAGCTGTGGAATAAAAAAAGGTGTACGTGTGTGGGATGAGCACAAACATCAGGAATTTGACCTATGAGCGTTGTTGTTTGTAACCATCAATGACTGGCCTGCTCTTAGTAACCTTTCAGGATAGACAAACAAGGGATACAACGCATGCACGCACTGTTTACATGAGATCGAAAGTATATATTTGGACAAATGCAAGAAGAATATGTACCTGGTACATCGTCAATTTCTTCCGACCAAGCATGCCTTAAGAAAGAAAGGCGAGCATTTCAAAGGTGAGGCAGATCACAGGAAAAATTCTGTCCTCCATACTGGTGATGATATAGTTGATATGGTCAAGGATTTACACGTAATCTTTGGAAAGGGTCCTGGCGGACAATTTGTTCTGAATGATGCTAATGGACACGCACCCACGTGGAAGAAGAAATCTATATTTTAGGATGGATACGTCTCCAACGTATCTACAATTTATGAAGTATTCATGTCGTTATATTATCATTCTTGGATGCTTTACAATCATTTTATAGCAACTTTATATCATTTTTTGGGACTAACCTACTGACATAGTGCCCAGTGCCAGTTGCTGTTTTTTGCTTGTTTTTTACTTCGAAGGAAATCAATATCAAACGGAACCCAAGCATGGCGAAACTTTTTGGAGATTTTTATGGACCGAAGACCGGGATGGGCCAAAGAAGTACTAGAGGGGAGGCCCGAGGTGGGCACAACCCACCTGGGCGCGCCCAGGGGGTTGTGCCCCCCTCGGTGACCTTCCACATCGCCTCTTCGCCCTATAAATTGCCAAATATTCCAGAAACCCTAAGGGAGTCGATAGATTGGAAGTTCTGCCGCCGCAAGCCTCTGTATCCATGAAAAAACCAATCTATACCCCATTCCGATGGCCACCATGATGAGGAGGGAGTAGAACACCCTCGGGGTTGAGGGTTTGTACCAGTAGCTATGTGTTTAATCTCTCTCTCTCTCTCTCTCTCTCTCTCTCTCTCTCTCGTGTTCTTGAGATGGCACGATCTAGATGTATCGCGAGCTTTGTTAATATAGTTGGATCATATAGCGTTTCTCCCGCTCTATCTTGTTGTGATGAATTGAGTTTTCCCTTTGAGATTTCTTTCTTATCGGATTGAATACTTTTATGGATTTGAGAGCACTTGATATATGTCTTGCATATGAATGCCCATGGTCACAATGGGGTATTATATTGATTCACTTGAGATATGTTTTGGCACTCAACTCGCAGATTCCCAAGGTGACATTGGGGTAAAGGAATTAAGGAGACACAAAATCTCAATCTTGGGGATGCCAAAGGCATCCCAAGATAATATTTCAATAAGTCTCAAGCATCTAAGCTTGGGGATGCCCCGGTAGGCATCCCACATTTCTTCATCAACAATTATCGGTTAGTATCGGTTGAGCCTAAGTTTTTTGCTTCTTCACATGATGTGTGCTATTCTTGGTATGTCATTTTGTTTTGTTGTTCTTGCTGTTTTAATAAAATACTTAGATCTGAAAGTTTTTGAATAAAAGAGCATCCTCAAATAGCTACCCATTTACATAACTACTCGCTTGATCTTCACTTATATCTTTTTGGAGTAGTTTGTCATTTACTCTTGTGCTTCACTTATATCCTTTGAGTAAATTGTTGAATGAATTGAATATCATGAAGTTGAAATTATATGTTCATATCATGCCTAGTAGTAGCTTCACATTGGGTTTAGAAAGTGAAATCTTTTGAAGCTTGACAATCACAATATTGGTCATACAAGAAATTCATGAATGATTAGTATAAGGAAGAGAACTTTCACATACAAATATATTATCTTGGACATCTTCTATGATAGGGAATACCAATTAATTATTTTCAAACTTGAGCAAATTAGTTGAAGTTGGACAAGGAAGACAACATAATGAGTTATGGTTGTGTATATTTGCATAGAAGTTATATTATCATGGATCCTCCAACATGTGGTGTTTGCCTAGGATCTTTTGCTAGCCAAAAAATCGTACTAAGTAGAGATACTACTTGTGCATCCAAAAACCCTTAAACCCAGTTTCTTGCCATCAGTGTCCATCATACCTACCTATGGATTGAATAAGATCCGTCAAGTAAGTCGTCATCGGTGCATAAAGCAATAAAAAATTGCTCCTAAATATGTTTGATCCTTTATTGTAAGGGAAAATTGAGTGTTGTACGAACTTGTGATGGCAAAGTAATAAAAGCGACGGACTGCATAATAAAGGTTGCTATCATAAGGGGCAATATAACGTAACGTTCCTTTGCATTAAGAGTTTGGACATCCAAATAAAAAGCGCATGATGCTTCCGTCTGCGAAGGGCCTATCTTTTACTTTTCAGTGTTTACTTTTGTGCAAGAGTCAATAGTATGCATTCTCATTTCAACCTCAATTATTCTCTAGTTGGCAAGCATCATCTGGTGGGGGAAGATCTAAGCACATATGGCCAGTCAAATATGTTTGATCATGATTTATTATTGTTGACAATTATCTCTATGATAAATGAGTTGGGAGGCGAAACATTAAGCCCCTATCTTTCTCTATGTTCGATGGATGCCATTTGTTCTAAAAATATGCTTTGAGTACTAGCAATCATAAAAGACCTTATGATGATTGAGTACGTGGAGCTCTTACTTAGACTCTGTTGAATATTTTGAATTGCAATTGTTTGGTGACTAAGAATATAGGTTGTTGAGATTCAAGAGAATTCATTGTTTGAACCTTAACATGTGAACTGGTTGCTACTTTAACATGAGAATCTTTATGAGAAATAATTGTTGTTATGATGCTAAGAAAAGTGATTGAAATTATCATTGATTAAGCTTGTGCAGTTTGCTAGCATTCACACTTCATAAATTATTTCTTTTACCATTTACCTACTCGAGGACGAGTAGGAATTAAGCTTGGGGATGCTGATACGTCTCCAACGTATCTATAATTTATGAAGTATTCAAGCCGTTATAGTATCATTCTTGGATGCCTTACAACCATTTTATAGCAACTTTATATACATTTTTGGGAATAACCTATTGACATAGTGCCCAGTGCTAGTTGTTGTTTTTTGCTTGTTTTTTACTTCGCAGGATATCAATATCAAACCGAGTCCAAACGCAGCGAAACTTTTTGGAGAATTTTTATAGACCAAAAGACCCAGGATGGGCCAAAGAAGTACCAGAGGGGAGGCCCGAGGTGGGCACAACCCACTGTGACAGCCTGGTTTTTGCCCTCCTTTATTTGCCTGATTTTTCATTTGAATTGATTTTGGAATTTGGACTTTTTGAATGTTTTCATATAGACTTCAACACTTGGGTACCCTTGGTTTTCACCCAAGTGCATCATTTCCCTCCCTAAATATCATTCCCTCTCTTATTCTACCCAAAATAATATTTGGAATATTTTTCTTTAATGAAAAATATTCATTTTCCTCTCCATAACCCTAGCTAGTTCAATGTGCTCCAAAGCAACCCCAATTTTTCTTGCACACAAAAATCTGGAAAAACTCACAAATATTATTTGAACCCTAGGGAACCTTCCTGAGCAAAAATATTGCACCACTTTTTGAAATATTTTTGCTGCAGAAATTATTTTCTGTTCTGGACAGAAATGGTGGTTTCTACAACAACTACCATTTTACTTGCTCCATTGTGCCTGACTTTTCTTGTGCATCATCACCTTAGTAGATGATTGCTAGCCTCCAAAGCACAGCCTCCAACTCCCGACCATTTTGACCTCGGTAACCTCTCAAAGTTGCTTGATCGAAACTTACCAAGCGTGTGAAATCTTTTTCTCGCACTGGAACCAAACCAAAGCGTGGTAACCTCTCAATCTACCACGAACAACAAGCCAGACATGATATTTGGACGTTGGTCGGCCTGATGTCATAGTCCACGCAGTGACACATTCGTCCAGGAGTGCTGGCATGCGTGTCGACGCGCTCTGAGTGCCGCCGAGCGCTCTGTTTCGCGCGTGCTCGCGTCCCCGACTGCCGTAGCACCCAAACTTCACCACCATCTTCGTCTCAACTCCATTAACTCCCCCCTAGCACGCCGACGCTGGAGCTCGCCGCAGCGAGCATGGGCACGGTCCGGCCAACATAACAGTGCGGTGCGCACTGTGCTCGTCGCCTTCCTCTCGATCATGTGCTCGTCTCCGTTCGCCCACAGTCCCCGCGTGAGTTGCGTCACCTTCTCCCCCTCTCACTGACGCCCCTCGTCGCCGGGCGCCGTGTCCAGGTGTCAATGGCGGAGCCCCAAACACCCCTCTCAGCTCGCCTATAAATGGAGCCACCCCCAGCCTCCTCGAGCACCATCCACCACTCCCACACACTCCACAAACTCGTAGATAGCCGTAGCCCGGCCGGGCAGGCCGCGGGCCACCGTCCCCGAGCTCAAGCTCGCTGGGCGATCCCCTCGGGTCGTCGCAGTAGCTCCAGCCCCTCCCAGGCCTGGGCGACCCTTCCGGGGCCTCCGCCACTCTTCGGTGAAGCCGTTCCAACCTCTTGGACCCCTGGAGTTGCCTCTGTTCGCCGTCGTCCTCGTCTTCGGCGACCACCGCTCCCTGCCTCCGCTTGCAAGGTCGATTCCGACGCCGTCCGACCACCCCTAGCCACGCTGCGGGTACGGGCAGGTGCGCCTCCACCCCCTCTCTCGATCCCTCCCTCTCGTTTTGGCTAAGGAGCCCTCGTCGCCGGCGAGAGCTCCGGTGAAGCCGCGACCCCCTCTGTTTCCTCCTCCCTCTCCCCTCGCCTGACTAGCGGGGCCCGCTTGTCAGCCACACTCTGTATCTTGGCGTGAAGCGGTGATGCAGTGGTGGTGCCCCGAGGCTTTACGCCTTCGACGTCACCCCCCCCCCCCTTAGTTTGTTTTATTTAAATTCAAATTCATTTAATTTCCAGAGAGCTTCAAACAGCTATAACTCTTCAACCATAAGTCCAAATGAATTGATACTTTTTGCATTGTGTTCTTTGCAAAGAAATCTAGCAGCTCACCAAAAATGAGATTTTTTCTGTGCTGTCTAGATTTTACAGTGATTTCAGAAGGGTTCTTGATATTTTCTTCTTGTGTTTAAAATTATTTTCAGAAGGGTGAGGCTTGTCTTGAGGATCACCAGAAGGCTTGTGAACCTCATCTGCACTAAGGCAAGCCACAGCAACATTCTCATGGTGCCATTTCAATATTTATGATTTCCTTACTTGAATGAAAGATTTAATCCATACATTTTAATAACTATTATGTTATTTATATTACATTAAGTGCTTGTTTTAGTTAATATGCTTGAGTTACTGAATGTTTGGAAACTAACTTAGTTGGTAAAGAAACTAGGATTTATTTGTGGTGATGAAAGAATAATATTGTTATGCATATGAGTAATTACTTAAAGTTATTTTCTTGCATGAGCAAAATAATAAAAATTTGCTAGAAAATATTCTGTTTAAATTAAGGTTTATCCTAACCAGAAAAGTGGCATAAGTTGTTGATGATTATGCTTAGTGTGAATATAGTTGACTCAGCCATTTCCGTTAATATGTGATGCATATGTTAGTGTTGCATTTCATGGCATACTATGACACCGGTTATTTTTACTTTAAGTTGAACCTGAACATAACTCAACTTGAATATATTGTTGGCCGGGTCATGGTGCCATTGAATCGAGTTTTTCCCAGTGCAACCACATTTGCCTTATGGTAGGCCTTGATTCGGTCCTTTGTCATGCCTCTGGTCGGTGCCTCCAACTAGGGAAGGTTATGGGCTTGCTTACCCTGGCCCGGTAAGGAGACATAACCTTGTGTTCCCGTTGTTGAGATTATGGTACCGGGTCCCCTTGTGGGATCGTTTTGGCCACGACGGTGGTCGTTGTGTCTTTGGTAGACACGGGGCCACCCAGGACTAGCCCAGTGGGGATTGTGTCGGTGTGGCCGGGAGAGTGTCATGGCGATGGAGGGGTTTCATCGGAATGCCGTTGGTCCTCCCGAATGGGACTGCGAGGCCATGGGTTCCGTGGTGTGGGTACAGTGTGCTACCTCTGTAGAGTGTAATAATCTATCGATAGCCGAGTCCACGGTTACGGACACGCTCGTAGTAGGTCACACCATGGGTCAACGTTTAATAAATTTTGGACACTAAGTTATGAACTTTGGACTGTTGATGATGGTGGAAAGCCATCGAGATGTTCGAGACCAAGTATTGGTCGTGGTTGTGATCGTCGTAATGATCACGAGATACTTCTAGTCAAGACCACGATGGTGGTACGTTTGTGATCCAAGAACGATCACAGTTGGTAAGCTAGTCCCGAGGGACTTTTCTCGCAAGAGCATGATCACAGCATTATTGCATTATTAAATTGGTTAATTATCATGATATTGATTGTCATTATGATTATGCCTGTTGTGAGCTTGCAAGTACATTCCATGTCTTGACACGGCTTTATCATGCCAGATTTCAGGAAAATCTCGTTGGAAAGGAGTGCTGCTCGAGTCTAGATCATGTCCACATCGGTGTCCTTGTGCTATGGAGCTTTCCCTACGACGGTGTTCCGCTGCCATGTAGTTATGATCGAGGCCCCTTTATGTTCATTAAATAATATACATATTGTTCAGCCGCACCGTGTGTGCCGCTTGGCCTCGACACCTGTTGTAATGTAAACTATGATCCGCTAGCATCAATAAAGCGGTTGTTTTCTGTACCAAGATGTTGTGTGTTGCCAGAAGACATGGTCTTTGGGATGGCCATACATGTCAAACCGGTTGCTCTGAGCCAGGGTGCCACAACGCTTGGTATCAGAGGCGCGCTGACTGTAGGCCACGCTAGACTACGACTAGTTAACTGGACACTAGATACGAGTTTAAGTTGAGTGCCGGTAGCAATTGTAGCTGGTTGTTGCATTGTATGCACTTGTTTTATTTTTATGCTAACCTGCTAATGGTTGTGAGTGTAGATGGCTCCGGTGCCGTATCCGGTGCGATTGCGGTGATGCCGTACATGTCACCGCACCTCCTTACGCAACATGTGGCGTCATTTGTACCCCTCGGAGGCGATCCAGTCTATCATGTGTACCGGGCGTCTAGGCTGACTCGATGTATGAGTATCGGCGCTTTTCGTTACTACGCACACCAGTTCTGATTCCAGCTCTTACACTCGTACTTCTCGGAGCGGTTACGCTTCTACTGCTTCTTAGGCTGTCCAGTTCGCTGCATTCGAGGTCCTTGTCGAGCTTCGCTACAACGAGGTCCAGATGCAGAACCACCAGAGTTTCTATTACTATCCTTCTGCACGCGACAATGGTGGTGTCCGTTTCTATCATTGATCCGGAGTGCGATAGTGTTGCTAGCCACCTTGCTCATTATGTCACCGCTAGCTATCTTATGATCCACGGTGGCACGAGAGTGACTCGTGCTCGTACTGCTTTAGCCTCTGCTTTAGTCTCTTCTAGATCTGCCACTACTCCATCCTCTCTGGGATTTACTCCTTATATTCCAGCCAGTTCTAACTCCCTTGTTTCACCAGTTACTCCTCCGAGTAGCTCGGGCGCCTCGACCGTAAATCCTCTCAGTGCTCCTGCTGAGTGGGTTTCACTTCTCACTACTCATGTAGCCTCGATGCTTCACCCTACCCCTGCCCCTGAGGGAGAGCCCTCTAGGCAGTGTCGTCGTGTTAATTTTAACCCGGATGTCTTCGTTAACCTCGTCAGTTCAGGATCCGAGTCCACTTCAGGATAGGACCCCGCAGCACCAGCAGAACAGTAGTGTCTTTGAGTATCCGCAGTCGTTGGATGATGTCCGGATGTAGTAGTACAAGTCATGATGTTTCGTTGCCTGTATGAGAGTAGTTGAACCTAGCATGTTGGTTATCTTTCATGTATGAGTCTATGTATAATTATGTTGGAACTCTATTTTTTTTATTCGCCGTGTTTTCTTCGTCATTTCGGTTTTTCTCGGGCTTTTGTTGCTGGCTTTCCCCCCAATCTATTTTGAATGTTTCTCATCTCGGTTGCGATTGCCTTGGGAAAAATAATAATAGGATGCCACGGGGAGGCAGCGGCTGACAACGTTCAGCGAGGTACCCTGTTAAGTAGATTCGCATGGCCAGGGCAGGACACTCCCCTGAGCCGTACGTTCCGCCACCGCCTCCACTGCCAAATCCGCCCTCCACCGAGCAAATTATGTGTATGTTTGAGGAAAGAAGGAACAATGATCTGATTGAAATATTAAGAAGTGTGCAAGCTATGGTTGGACAGTATGGAAATCGAGCGGTCATTACTCCAAGCTGTTAGATTTTCAAAGGACCAAGCCACCCAGTTTCAGTCAGGTTGTTGATCCCTTGGATGCAGACGATTGGTTGCATACCATTGAGAAAAAGCTTGAGATTGCTCGTACTGAAGAAAATGATAAAGTTCCGTTTGCAACTCATTATCTTGAAGTGGCTACATATATGGTGGGAAAATGCAAAAGCCATGTGTCCTGCTGATGAAGAAATCACCTGGTCAAAATTCAAGGAGCAGTTCCGGAAATATTGTATCCCTACTGGAATTATGAAGACCAAGCAGCGAGAATTTCTCGCACTCGTCCAAGGAAATTAGTCCGTGGGTGAATATTTGCAAAAATTCAATCCTCTAGCCTGTTACTCCCTTTATGACGTGGCCACCGAAGAAAGAAAGATTGACAGATTTCTTGGTGGATTAAGTACGCAACTCCGGTGTACTCTCAGTATGTTTGATTTCCCAGATTTCCAAACTCTGGTGTACAAGGCTTTCATTCTGAAAGGGAGCACAAGCTTGTATCGGATAATAGGCACATTAACAACGATGACAACAAGCGTTAGTTTGAGCCAAAGAAGGATGGGCAACCCGATTGCAAAAGGCTCATACGGCAGCAGACTTCGGTGGAGTACAAGCCCAATTAGCAGCGAGAATGTTAACAAGACCACCACTCAAGTCAAGAATGTCGTGACCAACCCGGTGCACGAGGAGGCGCTTGGTATGACAATTCTTGCTTCGATTGTGGGCAAAAGCAGACATTATGCTAGGCGGTCCCCAAGAACACCAAGGCAAATGCTCTATTCAGGGGCCCGCAGGTCAACTATATGGAGTCATGTCAGGCCAGCAAAACTTTCTGAATGCGTGCATCACCACTCATGATGAAGCCCAAAAGAACCCGGAAGTCGTCATTGGTATGTTTTCTGTTAATAACATACCTGCAGTAATTTTATTTGACTCTGGGGCTTCCCACTCTTTTATTTCTTGGAGTTTTGTTGCCCAAAACAAATTTCCTTGTTCGATTTTGGGCAAAAATATGTTGGTACAAACCCCGAGATCTTTAATCAAGAGCAATCTGATGCGCGCATAATCTGAAATCAATATCAGCAGTCGGTTTTCCAACTTCTTTGATAATTCTTGAGTCCGACAAGTTGGATGTTATATTGGGTATGAATTGGTTGACCCAATATCAAGTTTGCATAAAGCTACTTGTGACCGAGAAGTCACTTTGACCAATCAGAATGGGCAGACTACCAATTTCTATGCTCGCAGAAGCATACCCAAGAAAGGGATGGTCTTCATCGCTATGTGGCTGAATTGGAATCAATTCCTGTGGTCGATGAGTTTCTGATGTATTTCGGAAGAGATGTTGGGCATGCCGCGGATCGCGAGCTTGAGTTTGCAATAGATCTTGTGCGGAACCGCACTTAGTTATACAAGAAGTATTACCGGATGCCCTCATCAGAATTAGTGGAGCTAAAGAAGTAGCTTGATGAATTGCTCCAGAAAGGATATATCCGTTCCAGCTCTTCGCCATGGGGATCACCTGCTATTTTCGTGGACAAAAAGGATGGCAGTCTCCGCATGTGTGTGGATTACCGACAGCTGAATGAGGTCACCATCAAAAATAAATATCCGCTACCAAGGATTGATGATCTGTTTGATCACCTCAGTGGGGCCAAGGTATTCTCTAAAATTGATTTACGAACCGATATCATCAGCTCAAGATTAAAAAGGAAGATATTCCTAAGACCGCATTCACTACTCGATGCGGTCTTTATGAATATCTGATTATGTCCTTTGGTCTCACAAATGCTCCTGCCTTCTTCATGCATATGATGAAAAAAGTGTTCATGGACTTCCTCGATAAGTTCGTGGTAGTCTTCATCGATGACATACTCGTTTACTCCAAGGGTGAAGAAGATCACAAGGATCACCTCGGCGATTACTACAACGACTACGCGACCATCGACTTTACGCCAAATTCAGTAAATGTGAGTTTTGGCTCAAGCAAGTTGGGTTTCTCGGACATGTACTATCCGTAGAAGGTATAGCCATGGACCCGAGCAAAGTAATGGATGTGCTCGATTGGTTGCGAACGACTTACGTAACTCAGATCCGAAGTTTCCTTGGATTAGCCGGATATTATCGTTGTTTCATTGAAGGATTTTCCAAGATTGCTAAACCCATGACAGAGCTGCTCAAAAAGGATAAGAAGTTTGAATGGACTGAGGACTGTGAGAAAAGTTTCAACGAGCTAAAAATACGGCTGATGACTGCACCTGTATTAACTCTTCCGGATATCTACCACAGTTTTTATGTGTACTGTGACGCCTCCAGACAAGGACTTGGATGCGTACTCATGCAAGATGGCAAGGTAGTAGCATATGCATCGCGACAGCTACGACCCCATGAAGGAAATTATCCTACTCATGATTTGGAATTGGCAGCGGTGGTTCATGCTCTAAAAATTTGGAGACATTACCTCATTGGGAAGAGGTGCCAAATTTTTACCGATCACAAAAGTCTCAAGTATATATTTACTCAGCCAGATTTAAATCTCAAATCAGCGAAGATGGCTTGAGTTGGTCAAGGATTATGATCTTGGAATAAATTACCACCGGGTAAGGCCAACGTGGTTGCCGATGCACTTTCAAAAAGCTTTGTCGACCTAAATGTCATATTGAAATCCTTGCCTCCTGGACTTCAAGAGGAGATCGCTCAGCTCAACCTGGTTAAAGTCGATGCTGGCCTCGCTAATATTTTGGAAGTTACCCCCACACTTGAGGAAGAAATCCGCAAGGCCCAGCCAGCTGACATCGATCTACAGAAATGTGTCAAGAGCACGATGGCGGGTGACGGACTCGGATTTCTCAAAGGATAAATTCGGTACCCTCCGATTCTGTGGAAGAATTTGTGTGCCAAATCAAGCCGATTTAAAGCAGAAAATCCTATGCAAAGCACCACGAATCTTCGTTATTCCATTCACCGGGAGGTACAAAATGTATGAAGACCTCAGAGCAAATATTTTGGTGGGATGGAATGAAGAAAGACATTGCCTATTTTGTGGCATGTTGTGACATATGCAACAAGGTAAAGGCAGAGCATCAGAAGCCAGCCGGACTTCTCCAACCACTGCCAGTCTCGCAATGGAAATGGGATGATATCTGCATGGATTTCATCACAGGACTGCCCAGGACTCCGCGAGGCAATGATGCAATATGGGTCACAGAGGACACCTTAACCAAGGTTGCTCACTTTATCGATCGAACCACATATCGAGCAGACCAACTCGCACAGCTGTATGTATCCAGGATAGTCGGTCTGCATGGAGTACCTCGAACCATCACTTCCGACCGAGGTTCCCTATTTACCTCCACTTTTTGGTCACATCTCCATCAAGCCTTGGGGACAAAGACCTTTGAAATCTGATGCCGCTTATCATCCTCAGACTGATGGGCAGACAGAGCGGGTAAACCAAATACTCGAAGATATGTTGCGAGCCTGTGTTTTGGCCCAAGGATCCAAATGGGAAGACTGCGTGCCGTATGTCGAGTTTTCTTATAACAACAGCTTCCAGACCAGTCTAAAAATGTCACCGTATGAAGCTTTGTATGGCCGTAAGTGTCGCACTCCTTTAAATTGGTCTCAAACTGGAGATAGTCGTATCTTCGGAACAGATCTCATGATGGAAGCTGAGAAACAAGTTAAGGAGATCAGAGACAGATTGCAATTGGCCAAATCTCGACAGAACAGTTATTATGATGCAAAGCACCGAGAAATCAGTTTAGAACCCGGAGAACACGTATACCTCCGAGTCACTCCTATGAAATGAGTGAGATTTCAGACTCGTGGAAAGTTGGCACCTAGATTTATTGGTCCATTTCCAGTCATGTCCCGAGTGGGCTCATTGCATATCGATTGGAACTACCCCTGAATTGTCGGGACATGCACAACGTGTTTCATGTTTCCTAGTTAAGACGATGCATATCACCACCTGAGAAAAAGACTGCTATGACTGAGATAGAGTTGGCAAGGGATTTAACATATGAACAAAGACCAATTAGAATTTTGGATCAGATGGAAAGAGTCACTCGCAGTAAAGTGAGGAAGTTTTACAAAGTTCAATTGGAGCATCACACGGAGTAAGAATCAACGTGGGAACAGGATGAATTTCTAAGGGCACATTATCCAGAATGGTTTTCCCAAGCAACCGAATCTCGAGGACGAGATTCATTCTAAGTGGGGGAGGTTTGTGACAGCCTAGTTTTTGCCCTCCTTTATTTGCCTGATTTTTCATTCGTATTGATTTTGGAATTTGGAGTTTTTGAATCTTTTCATATGGACTTAAACACTTGGGTACCCTTGGCTTTCACCCAAGTGCATCATTTCCCTCCCTAATCATCATTCCCTCTCTGATTCTACCCAAAATAATATTTGAAATATTTTTCTTCAATGAAAAATATTCATTTTCCTCTCCAAAACCCTAGCTAGCTCAATGTGCTCCAAAGCAACCCCAATTTTTCTTGCCCACAAAAATCTGGCAAAATTCACAAGTATTCTTTGAACCCTAAGGCACCATCCTGAGAAAAAATATTGCACCACTTTTTGAAATATTTTTGCTACAGAAATTATTTTCTATTCTGGACAGAAATGGTGGTTTCTACAGCAACTACCATTTTACTTGCTCCATTGTGCCTGACTTTTCTTGTGCATCATAACCTTAGTAGATGATTGCTAGCCTCCAAAGCACATCCTCCAACTCCCAGCCATTTGACCTCACTAACCTCTCAAAGTTACTGATCAAAAACTTACCAAACGTGTGAAATCTTTTCTACTGCACCTAGAACCAAACCAAAGCATGGTAACCTCTCAATCTACCACGAACAACAAGCCAGACATGATCTTTGGATGTTGGTCGGTCTGATGTCATAGTCCACAAAGGCGAGCGTTCGTCGAGTCTTGGCATGCGTGTCGGCCAGCGCTCTGAATGCCGCGGCGCGCCTGTTTTGTGGCGTGCTTGCTTCCCCGACTGCCGTAGCACGCCAAACTTCGCCACCATCTTCGTCTCAACTCCATTAACTCCCGGCACTTTCGCTGGCGTCAAGCTTCGCCGCGGTAGCTGCAGGCGTGGTCCGGCCAACGTAATAGTGCGGTGCGCACTGTGCTCGTCGCCACCCTCTCAATCCTGTGCTCATCTCCGTTCGCCCATAGACCCCGCGTGAGTTGCGTCGCCTTCTCCCCTCTCACTAATGCCGCTCGTCGCCGGGCACCGTGTCCAGGTGTCAACGGCCGAGCCCCGAACCCCCCCCCCCTCTCGGCTCGCCTATAAATGGAGCCACCCCCAGCCTCCTCGAGCACCATCCACCACTCCCACACACTCCACAAACTCATAGATAGCCGTAGCCCGGCCGGGCAGGCCGCGGGCCGCCGTCCCCGAGCTCGAGCTCGCCGGCGATCCCCTCGGGTCGTCGAAGTAGCTCCAGCCCCACCCAGGCCTGGGCGACCCTTCCGGAGCCTCCGCCACTCTTCGGTGAAGCCGTTCCAACCTCTTGGAGCCCCTGGAGTTGCCTCTGTTCGCCGTCGTCCTCGTATCTGCCTCCGCTTGCAAGGTCGATTCCAACGCTGTCCGACCACCCCTAGCCACGCTACGGGTACGGGCAGGTGCGCCTCCATCCCCTCTATCGATCCCTCCCTCTCGTTTTGGCTAAGGAGCCTCGTGCCGGGCGAGAGCTCCCGGCCGCGACCCCTCTGCTTTCCTCCTCCCTCTCCCCTCGCGACTAGCGGGGCCCACTAGTCAGCCACTCTGTGCTGTGGCAATGCAGTGGTGGCGCCCCGAGGCTTTACGCCTTCGACGTCACCCACCCCCTTAGTTTGTTTTATTTAAATTCAAATTCATTTAATTTCCAGAGAGCTTCAAACAGCTATAACTCTTCAACCATAAGTCCAAATGAATTGATTCAGTTTGCATTGTATTCTTTGCAAAGAAATCTAGCAGCTCACCAAAAATGAGATTTTTCTATGTTGTCTATATTTTTACGGTGATTTTTAGAAGGGTTCTTCATATTTTCTTCTTGTGTTTAAAATTATTTTCAGAGGGTGAGGCTTGTCTTGAGGATCACCAGAAGGCTTGTGAACCTCATCTGCACTAAGGCAAGCCACAGCAACACTTTCATGGTGCCATTTCAATATTTATGATTTTCTTACTTGAATGAAAGATTTAATCCATGCATTTGAATAACTATTATGTTATTTATATTCTGTTAAGTGCTTGTTTTAGTTAATATGCTTGAGTTACAGAATGTTTGAAACTAACTTAGTTGGTAAAGAAACTAGGATTTATTTGTGGTGATGAGAGAATAATATTGTTATGCATATGAGTAATTACTTGAAGTTATTTTCTTGCATGAGCAAAATAATAAAAATTTGCTAGAAAATATTCTGTTTAAAGTAAGGTTTATCCTAACCAGAAAAGTGGCATAAGTTGTTGATGACTATGCTTAGTGTGAATATAGTTGACTCAGTCATTTCCGTTAATATGTGATGCATATGTTAGTGTTGCATTTCATGGCATACTATGACACTGGTATTTTTACTTTAAGTTGAACCTGAATATAACTCAACTTGAATATATCGTTGGTCGGGTCATGGTGCCACTGAATCGAGTTTTTCCCAGTGCAACCACATTTGCCTTTATGTGAGGCCTTGATTCGGTCCTTTGTCATGCCTCTGGTCGGTGCCTCCAACTAGTGAAGGTTATGGGCTTGCTTACCCTGGCCCGGTAAGCAGACACAACCTTGTGTGCCCGTTGTTGAGATTATGGTACCGGGTGTTGGGGAACGTAGTAATTTCAAAATTTTCCGACGCACACGCAAGATCATGGTGATGCATAGCAACGAGAGGGGAGAGTGTTGTCCACGTACCCTCGTAGACCGAAAGAGGAAGCGTTAGCACAACGCGGTTGATGTAGTCGTACGTATTCACGATTCGACCGATCAAGTTCCAAACGTACGGCACCTCCGAGTTCAGCACACGTTCAGCCTGATAACGTCCCTCGAACTCCGATCCAGCCGAGTGTTGAGGGATAGTTTTGTCGACAACGTGGCGTGGTGGCGATGTTGATGTTCTCTGACGCAGGGCTTCGCCTAAGCACCGCTTCTGATATTATCGAGGTGGACTATGGTGGAAGGGGCACGCACATGGCTAAAAGATCAAGCGATCAATGTTGTTGTGTCTAGAGGTGCCCCCTGCCTCCGTATATAAAGGAGCAAGGGGAGGCGGCCGGCCAAGAGGAGGAGACGCCAAGGGGGAGTCCTACTCCCACCTGAAGTAGGACTCCCCCTTTCCTTGTTGGAGTAGGAAAAGGGAAGGGAGAAGGAGAAGGAAGGAAGGGGGCGCCCCCCTTCCCTAGTCCAATTCGGACTAGTCCATGGGGAGGGGTGCGGCCTCCCTTTGGGGCCTTTCTCTCCTTTCCTGTATGGCCCATTAAGGCCCAATACGAATTACCGTAACTCTCGGTACTCAGAAAAATACACGAATCACTCGGAACCTTTCCGACGTCCGAATATAGTCGTCCAATATATCGATCTTTACGTCTCGACCATTTCGATACTCCTCGTCATGTCTCCGATCTCATCCGACTCCGAACTCCTTGGTACATCAAAACTCATAAACTCATAATAAAAGCATCGCCATCGAAACCTTAAGCGTGCGGACCCTACGGGTTCGAGAACTATATGAACATGTAGAGACACGTCTCCGGTCAATAACCAATAAGCGGAACCTGGATGCTCATATTGGCTCCCACATATTCTACGAATATCTTTATCGGTCAAACCGCATAACTTGACATACGGTGTTCCCTTTGTCATGGTATGTTACTTGCCCGAGATTCGATCGTCGGTATCTCAATACCTAGTTCAATCTCGTTACCGGCAAGTCTCTTTACTCGTTCTGTAATACATCATCCTGCAACTAACTCATTAGTTGCAATGCTTGCAAGGCTTATAGTGATGTGCATTATCGAGTGGGCCCAGAGATACCTCTCCGACAATCGGGGTGACAAATCCTAATCTCGAAATATGCGAACCCAACAAGTACCTTCGGAGACACCTGTAGAGCACCTTTATAATCACCCAGTTATGTTGTGACGTTTGGTGGCACACAAAGTGTTCCTCCGGTAAACGGGAGTTGCATAATCTCATAGTCATAGGAACATGTATAAGTCATGAAGAAAGCAATAGCAACATACTAAACGGTCGAGTGCTAAGCTAACGGAATGGCTCAAGTCAATCACATCATTCTCCTAATGATGTGGTCCCGTTAATCAAATGACAACTCATGTCTATGGTTAGGAAACATAACCATCTTTGATCAACGAGCTAGTCAAGTAGAGGCATACTAGTGACACTATGTTTGTCTATGTATTCACACATGTATTATGTTTCCGGTTAATACAATTCTAGCATGAATAATAAACATTTATCATGAAATAAGGAAATAAATAATAACTTTATTATTGCCTCTAGGGCATATTTCCTTCAGTCTCCCACTTGCACTAGAGTCAATAATCTAGATCACATCGCCATGTGATTTAACATCAATAGTTCACATCTTTATGTGGTTAACACCCATAGTTCACATCGATATGTGACCAACACCCAAACGGTTTACTAGAGTCAGTAATCTAGTTCACATCGCTATGTGATTAACACCAAAGCGTACTAAGGTGTGATCATGTTTTGCTTGTGAGATAATTTTAGTCAGCAGGTCTGTCACATTCAGATCCGTAAGTATTTTGCAAATCTCTATGTTAACAATGCTCGCATGCGAGCTACTCTAGCTAATTGCTCCCACTTTCAATATGCATCCAGTTGAGACTTAGAGTCACACGGATCAGCGTCAAATTTGCATCGACGTAACCCTTTACGACGAACCTTTTGTCATCACCTCCATAATCGAGAAACATATCCTTATTCCACTAAGGATAATTTTGACCCCGTATCCAAAGGATCTACTCCTAGATCACTATTATGCGCCCTTGCCAAAATCGGTGTAGGGTATACAATAGATCTGGTACCTGACATGGCATACTTTATAGAACCTATGGCCAAGGCATAGGGAATGACTTTCATTCTCTTTCTATCATCTGCGTGGTCGGGCTTTGAGTCTTACTCAATTTCACACCTTGTAATACAGGCAAGAACTCTTTCTTTGACTGTTCCATTTTGAACTACTTCAAAATATTGTCAAGGTATGTACTCATTTAAAAAAACTTATCAAGCGTCTTGATATATCTCTATAGATCTTGATGCTCAATATGTAAGCAGCTTCACCGAGGTCTTTTCTTTGAAAAACTCCTTTCAAACACTCCTTTATGCTTTGCAGAATAATTCTACATTATTTCTGATCAACAATATGTCATTCACATATACTTATCAGAAATGTGGTAGTGCTCCCACTCACTTTCTTGTAAATACAGGCTTCACCGCAAGTCTGTATAAAACAATATCCTTTGATCAACTTATCAAAGCGTATATTCAACCTCTGAGATGCTTGCACCAGTCCATAGATGGATCGTTGGAGCTTGCATATTTTGTTAGCACCTTTAGGATTGACAAAACCTTCTGGTTGTATCATATACAACTCTTCTTTAATAAATCCATTAAGGAATGCAGTTTTGTTTATCCATTTCCAGATTTCATAAAATGCGGCAATTGCTAACATGATTTGGACAGACTTAAGCATAGATACGAGTGAGAAACTCTCATCGTAGTCAACACCATGAACTTGTCGAAAACCTTTTGCGACAATTCTAGCTTTGTAGATAGTAACACTACTATTAGCGTCCGTCTTCCTCTTGAAGATCCATTTAATCTCAATGGCTGCGCCGATCATTGGGCAAGTCAATCAAAGTCCATACTTTGTTCTCATACATGGATCTCATCTCAGATTTCATGGCCTCAAGCCATTTCACGGAATCTGGGCTCATCATCGCTTCCCCATAATCCGTAGGTTCGCCATGGTCAAGTAACATGACCTCCAGAATAGGATTACCGTACCACTCTGGTGCGGATCTTACTCTGGTTGACCTACGAGGTTCGGTAGTAACTTGATCTGAAGCTTCATGATCATCATCATTAGCTTCCTCACTAATTGGTGTAGGAATCACTAGAACTGATTTCTGTGATGAACTACTTTCCAATTCGGGAGAAGGAACAATTACCTTATCAAGTTCCACCTTCCTCCCACTCACTTTTTTCGAGAGAAACTCCTTCTCTAGAAAGGATCCATCTTAGCAACGAATATCTTGCCTTCGGATCTGTGATAGAAGGTGTACCCAACAATTTCCTTTGGGTATTCTATGAAGACTCACTTCTCCGATTTGGGTTCGAGCTTATCAGGTTGAAACTTTTTCACATAAGCATCGCAGCCCCAAACTTTAAAAAACGACAACTTTGGTTTCTTGCTAAACCACAGTTCATAAGGCGTCGTCTCAACGGATTTTGATCGTGCCCTATTTAAAGTGAATGCAGTTGTCTCTAATGCATAACTCCAAAACGATAGTGGTAAATCGGTAAGATACATCATAGATCGCACCATATCTAATAAAGTGCGGTTACGAAGTTGAGATGTGAAACTATTCCACATTGTTTTATATGAAGGCCAAACTCGTAACTCAAATATTCTCCTCCACGATAAGATCGTAGAAACTTTATTTTCTTGTTACGATGATTCTCCACTTCACTCTGAAATTCTTTGAACTTTTCAAATGTTTCAGACTTGTGCTTCATTAAGTAGATATACTCATATCTGCTCAAATCATCCGTGAAGGTCAGAAAAATAACGATACCCACCACGAGCATCAACACTCATTGGACTGCATACATCGGTATGTATTATTTCCAATAAGTCAGTAGCTCGTTCCATTGTTCCGGAGAACGGAGTTTCAATCATCTTGCCCAAAAGGCACGGTTCGCAAGCATCAAATGATTCATAACCAAGTGATTCCAAAAAAACCATCTTTATGGAGTTTCTTCATGCGCTTTACACCGGTATGACCCAAACGGCAGTGCCACAAATAAGTTGCACTATCATTATTAAATTTGCATCTTTTGGCATCAATATTATGAATATGTGTATCACTACGATCGAGATCCAACAAACTATTTTCATTGGGTGTATGACCATTGAAGGATTTATTCATGTAAACAGAACAACGAGTTATTCTCGACTTTAAATGAATAACCGTATTGCAATAAACATGATCAAATCATATTTATGCTCAACGCATAACGCCAAATAACATTTATTTAGGTTTAACACTAATCCCGAAAGTATAGGGAGTGTGTGATGATGATCATATCAATCTTGGAACTATTTCCAACACTCGTCGTCACTTCCCTTCAACTAGTCTCTGTTTATTATGTAACTCCTGTTTCGAGTTACTAATCTTAGCAACCGAACAAGTATCAAATACTCAGGGGCTACTATAAACACTAGTAAGGCACATATCAATAGCCTGTATATCAAATATACCCTTGTTCACTTTGCCATCCTTCTTATCCACCAAATTTTCAGGGCATTTCCGTTTCCAGTGACCATTTCCTTTGCAGTGTAAGCACTCGATTATCGGGCTTTGGTTAAGCTTTGGGCTTCTTCGGCAGGGAGTGACAACTTGCTTGTCATTCTACTTGAAGTTCCCTTTCTTTCCCTTTTCCCTTTTCTTGAAACTAGTGGTCTTGTCAATCATCAACACTTGATGTTTTTCTTGATTTCTACCTTCGTCGATTTCAGCATCACGAAGAGCTTGGGAATCGTTTCCGTTATCCCTTGCATATTATAGTTCATCATGAAGTTCTAGTAACTTGGTGATAGTGACTAGAGAACTCTGTCAATCACTATCTTATCTGGAAGATTAACTCCCACTTGATTCAAGTGATTGTAGTACCCAGACAATCTGAGCACTTGCTCCTTTGCTTGAGCTATTCTCCTCCATCTTTTTAGCTATAGAACTTGTTGGAGACTTCATATCTCTCAACTCGGGTATTTGCTTGAAATATTAACTTCAACTCCTGGAACATCTCATATGGTCCATGACATTCAAAAACGTCTTTGAAGTCTCGATTCTAAGTCGTTAAGCATGGTGCACTAAACTATCAAGTAGTCATCATATTGAGCTAGCCAAGCGTTCATAACGTGCGCATACGCTTCCTGCAATAGGGTCCGTCACCTAGCGGTCGATCAAGGACATAATTCTTCTTTGCAGCAATGAGGATAATCCTCAGATCACGGATCCAATCCGCATCATTACTACTAACATCTTTCAACACAGTTTTCTCTAGGAACATATCAAAAAAAACATATGAAAGCAACAACGCGAGCTATTGATCTACAACATAATTTGAAAAATACTACCAAAACTAAGTTCATGATAAATTTAAGTTCAATTAATCATATTACTTAAGAACTCCCACTTAGATAGACATCCCTCTAATCCTCTAAGCGATCACGTGATCCATATCAACTAAACCATGTCCGATCATCACGTGAGATGGAGTAGTTTCAATGGTAAACATCAATATGTTGATCATATCTACTATATGATTCACGCTTGACCTTTCGGTCTCCGTGTTCCGAGGCCATATCTGTTATATGCTAGGCTCGTCAAGTTTAACTTGAGTATTCTGCGTGTGCAACTGTTTTGCACCGTTGTATTTGAACGTAGAGCCTATCACACCCGATCATCACGTGGTGTCTCAAAGTACGAAGAACTTTCATAGCGGTGCATACTCAGGAGAACACTTATACTTTGATAATTTAGTGAGGGATCATCTTATAATGCTACCGTTAATCAAAGCAAGGTAAGATGCATAAAAGATAAACATCACATGCAATCAATATAAGTGATATGATATGGCCATCATCATCTTGTGCTTGTGATCTCCATCTCCGAAGCACCTCCATGATCACTATCGTCCACCGGTGCGACACCTTGATCTCCATCGTAGCATCGTTATCGTCCTCGCCAATCTTATGCTTCTCGACTATCGCTACCACTTAGTGATAAAGTAAAGCATTAGAGGGCGATTGCATTACATACAATAAAGTGACAACCATACGGCTCCTGCCGATTGCCGATAACTTCGGTTACAAAACATGATCATCTCCTACAATAAAATATAGCATCACGTCTTGACCATATCACTTCACAACATGCCCTGCAAAAACAAGTTAGACGTCCTCTACTTTGTTGTTGCAAATTTTACGTAGCTGCTACGGGCTTAGCAAGAACCGTTCTTACCTACGCATCAAAACCACAACGATAGTTTGTCAAGTTGGTGCTGTTTTAAACTTCGCAAGGACCGGGCGTAGCCACACTCGGTTCAACTAAAGTTGGAGAAACTGACACCCGCTAGCCACCTTTGTGCAAAGCACGTCGGGGGAACTGGTCTCGCGTAAGCGTACACATAATGTCGGTCCGGGCCGCTTCGTCCAACAATACCGTCGAACCAAAGTATGACATGCTGGTAATCAGTATGACTTGTGTTCTACTCGTGCATATGACATCTACGCATAAAACCAGGCTCGGATGCCACTGTTGGGGAACGTAGTAATTTCAAAATTTTCCTACGCACACGCAAGATCATGGTGATGCATAGCAACGAGAGGGGAGAGTGTTGTCCACGCACCCTCGTGCAGACCGAAAGCGGAAGCGTTAGCACAACGCGGTTGATGTAGTCGTCACGTCTTCACGATCCGACCGATCAAGTACCGAACGTCACGGCACCTCCGAGTTCAGCACACGTTCAGCCCGATGGCGTCCCTCGAACTCCGATCCAGCCGAGTGTTGAGGGAAAGTTTCGCCAAAGACGACGGCGTGGTGACGATGTTGATGTTCTACCGACGCAGGGCTTCGCCTAAGCACCGCTACAGTATTATCGAGGTGGACTATGGTGGAAGGGGGCACCGCACATGGCTAAAAGATCAACTGATCAATGTTGTTGTGTCTAGAGGTGCCCCCCTGCCTCCGTATATAAAGGAGCAAGGGGGGAGGCGGCCGGCCAAGAGGAGGGCGCTCCAAGGGGGGAGTCCTACGCCCACCGGGAGCAGGACTCCTCCTTTCCTTGTTGGAGTAGGAAAAGGGAAGGGAGAAGGAGAAGGAAGGAAGGGGGCGCCCCCCTTCCCTAGTCCAATTCGGACTAGTCCATGGGGAGGGGTGCGGCCTCCCTTTGGGGCCTTTCTCTCCTTTTCCGTATGGCCCATTAAGGCCCAATACGAATTCCGTAACTCTCGGTACTCAAAAATACCGAATCACTTGGAACCTTTCCGACGTCCGAATATAGTCGTCCAATATATCGATCTTTACGTCTCGACCATTTCGAGACTCCTCGTCATGTCCCCGATCTCATCCGGGACTCCGAACTCTTTGGTACATCAAAACTCATAAACTCATAATTAAACTGTCATCGAAACCTTAAGCGTGCGGACCCGACGGGTTCGAGAACTATGTAGACATGACCGAGACACGTCTCTGGTCAATAACCAATAGTGGAACTTGGATGCTCATATTGGCTCCCACATATTCTACGAAGATCTTTATCGGTCAAACCGCATAACAACATACGTTGTTCCCTTTGTCATCGGTATGTTACTTGCCCGAGATTCGATCGTCCGTATCTCAATACCTAGTTCAATCTCGTTATCGCAAGTCTGTTTACTCGTTCCGTAATACGTCATCCCGCAACTAACTCATTAGTTGCAATGCTTGCAAGGCTTATAGTGATGTGCATTACCGAGTGGGCCCAGAGATATCTCTCCGACAATCGGAGTGACAAATCCTAATCTCGAAATACGCCAACCCAACAAGTACCTTCGGAGACACCTGTAGAGCACCTTTATTATCACCCGGTTACGTTGTGATGTTTGGTGGCACACATAGTGTTCCTCCGGTAAACGGGAGTTGCATAATCTAATAGTCATATGAACATGTATAAGTCATGAAGAAAGCAATAGCAACATACTAAAGGATCGAGTGCTAAGCTAACGGAATGGGTCAAGTCAATCAGATCATTCTCCTAATGATGTGATCCCGTTAATTAAATGACAACTCATGTCCTTGGTTAGGAAACATAACCATCTTTGATCAACGAGCTAGTCAAGTAGAGGCATACTAGTGACACTCTGTTTGTCTATGTATTCACACATGTATTATGTTTCCGGTTAATACAATTCTAGCATGAATAATAAACATTTATCATGAAATAAGGAAATAAATAATAACTTTATTATTGCCTCTAGGGCATATTTCCTTCACCGGGTCCCCTTGTGGGATCGTTTTGGCCATGACGGTGGCCGTTGTGTCTTTGGTAGACACGGGGCCACCCAGGACTAGCCCAGTGGGGATTGTGTCGGAGTGGCCGGGAGAGTGTCATGGCAATGGAGGGGTTCATTCCGGAATGCCGTTGGTCCACCCGAATGGGAATGCGAGGCCATGGGTTCCATGGTGTGGAGTACAGTGTGCTACCTCTGCAGAGTGTAATAATCTATCGATAGTCGAGTCCACGGTTCACGGACACGCTCGTAGTAGGTCACACCATGGGTCAACGTTTAATAAATTTTGCACACTATGTTATGAACTTTACCTTTGTTGATGATTGTGGAAAGCCATCGAGATGTTCGAGACCAAGTAGTGGTCGTGGTTGTGATCGCCGTAATGATCATGAGATACTTCTAGTCAAGAGCATGATGGTGGTACGTTTGTGATCCAAGAACGATCACGGTTGGTAAGCTAGTCCCGAGGGACTTTTCTCACAAGATCATGATCACATCATTATTGCATTATTAAATTGGTTAATTATCATGATATTGATTGTCATTATGATTATGCCTATTGTGAGCTTGCAAGTACATTCCATGTACTGACCTGGCGTGTCATGCAGATTTCAGGAAAGTCTCGTTGGAAAGGAGTCTTTGCTCGAGTCTAGATCGTGTCCACATCGGGTGTCCTGTGCTATGGAGTTTCCGCTATGACGTTGTTCCATTGCCGCGTAGTTATGATCGAGGCCTTTATGTTCATTAAATAATGTACATATTGTTCAGCCGCATCGTGTGTCTTTGCTTGGCCTCGACACTGTTGTAATGTGAACTATGATCCGCTAGCATCAATAAGCGGTTGTTTTCTGTACCAAGATGTTGTATGTTGCCGAAGACATGGTCTGGCTGTATCTTTGGTAAACAGTCGCTCGGGGCCAGGGTGCCACACCCGACTGGCGCGCCCAGAGCCTGGGCGCGCCGAGGGTTGTGCGCCTAGGTGACCTCCCACACCGCCTCTTCGCCCTATAAATTGCTAAATATTCCAGAAAACCCTAGGGAAGTCGATAGATCGGAAGTTCCACCGCCGCAAGCCTCTGTATCCACGAAAACCAATCTCGAACTTCGTTAGGCACTCCACGGGAGGGAATCATCACCGTGGCCATCTTCATCATCCCGCGGCCCCATGATGAGGAGGGAGCAGTCCACCCTCCGGCCGAGGGTTTGTACCGATAGCTATGTGTTTAATCTCTCTGCATCTCGTGTTCTTGAGATGGCACGATCTTGATCTATCGTGGGCTTTCTTAATATAGTTGGATCATATGGTGTTTCCCCCTCTCTATCTTGTTGTGGTGAATTGAGTTTTCCCTTTGAGATTTCGTTCTTATCGGATCGAATACTTTTACGGATTTGAGAGCACTTGATATATGTCTTGCATATGAATACCCATGGTGACAATGGGGTATTATATTGATTCACTTGAGACATGTTTTGGCACTCAACTCGCGGATTCCCGAGGTGACATTGGGGTATCTATGCATAGGGGTTGATGCACGTTCTCGTCTTTTGTTTCTCCAGTACAGATCTTGGGGCATTCTTTGAGGTCCTTTGTGTTGGATTGAGTATTATGAATCTGAATTTGCTTTGGTGTTATTTTAGTACGAACTCTTGGATAGATCGATTGGAACGAATAGCTACAAACAATTTATTCTTATGTTTTCCGCTAGATAGGAACTTTGGAGTGATTCTTCATCGCACGTTGAGGGATGGTTATATGATCCAATTAGATTAGCATTGTTGAGAGATTGCACTAGCGAAAGTACGGACCCTCCTTGTTTTCAAGCATTGCAATACTGTTTGTGCTCACTTTTATCAATTGCTACCTTGTTGTTTTTATTTATTCAGATTATAAAAATATATTTCTACCATCCATATTACACTTTTATCACCATCTCTTCGCCGACCTATAGTGCATCTATACAATTTGCCATTGTATTGGGTCTGTTGGGTTCCTTGTATTTGGTTGCAGGGTTGTTTGAGAGAGACCATCTTCATCCTACACCTCCTACGGATTGATAAACCTTAGGTCATCCACTTGAGGGAAAATTGCTACTGTCCTACAAAACTCTGTGCTTGAAGGCCCGACACGAGTCTACAAGAATAAAGTTGCATAGTAGACATCAAGGACCTACCCTATTGGAAGGTCCGCTCTGCAATTGACGTGATGCACGTGACGAAGAATCTTTGCGTGAACCTGCTAGGCTTCTTGGGTGTGTATGGGAAGACAAAAGATACATCGGAGGCACGGTAGGACCAGCAACGAAAAATACGGCATGCATCCAAAGCAGTATCAAGGTCCTGCCAGCTATGCTCTTACCAAAGCAGAGAAGGAAATCTTTTTTGAATGCCTGCTCAGTATCAAGGTCCCATTCGGCTTCTAAATGAATATAAAGGGAATAATAAGTATGGCAGAGAAAAATTCGAGAACCTAAAGTCTCATGACTACCACGTGATTATGACGCAAGCGCTTAGGTTGCATTGAGGGCTTCTACCAGAAAATGTATTTTTAGCCATTGTGCAGCTATGTGCAATCCTCAATGCAATTTCTCAAAAGGTAATCAATCCAGGAATCCTACCAAGGTTACAGAATGATTTGGTCCAATGTCTTGTCAGTTTCGAGTTGGTGTTCCCACCATCCTTCTTCAATATTATGGCCTTGCGTCCTAGTTCACCTAGTCGACGATATTGCCATTACGGGTCTGTATTTCTACACAATATCTTCCCTTTGAGAGGTTCATGGGTATCTTAAAGAAATATATTCGTAACCGTGCTAGGCCATAAGGAAACATCTCCAAGGGCCATGAAACAGAGGAGGTCATTGCGTTTTGTGTTGACTTTATTCCTGACCTTAACCCGATTGGTGTTCCTTAATCGCGGCATGAGGGGAGACTGAAACATCAATGAACACAAGAATATTCTACGCTCCACAGTAGGGACGGGCATTCTTGGGCGCAAGAACACTACACAGTTCTACAGAGTTCTACCTTGATGGCCCCGTATATCAATGAACACAATAATATTCTATGCTCCAAACACCCGGAGCAGTCTGACAACTGGATTACACGTGAACACATCGCGACTTTCGGCGGTTGGTTGCAAACACATCTCATGGGTAAAAACATTGTTGGAGATGAGTTGTACTTGTTGGCCAGGATACCATCTTCGACTATATAGACTTACCAAGGGTACGAGATAAATGGGAATACATTTTACACGATCGTCCAAGATAATAAGAGCACCAACCAAAACAGTGGTGTCTGCTTTGATGCAGCAAACACCAATGGGGCAAAGGACACATATTATGGTTACATAGAGGAGATATGGGAACTTGAGTATGGACGTGAATTTAAGTTCCCTTTGTTTTGGTGCAAATGGGTCAATCTGAAAGGAGGCGGGGTACAGGTAGACCCGCAGTACGGAATGACAACAGTGGATCTCAACAATCTTGGGTACACAAACGAACCATTGTCCTAGCCGAGAAAAAGGAAAGATATGTGAAGCGAATACATCATACGATGAGCCAAAGCGCCACATAGTTCTTTAAGGGAACAGAAACATCATGGGAGTGGAGGACAAGACAGACATGTTTGAAGATTATGAAAAGTTTCATGAAATTCCTCCCTTCAAAGTGAAGACTGACACAAGCATCCTGTTAAATGGTGAAGATTATCCATGGTTACGGCGCAATAAGCAAGGGACACACATGAAGAAAAAGTGAAGACTTTCTCTCTAGTGAAGACAACATATCAGATGGTACAATTGTTCAAGTAACTGTTCGACATATACAAGATAACCGAATATTTTGCACCTTTGATTATGGGTTGAAAGCCATAGTTATGCTCCACAACTATTCTGGTGATGGCTTTGATCTAGAATATCACTGCAATTACATGAGAAAAATGAAATCCCTTTGTAATAGATGAGTTTTCGTCCGAAACCCTGATACTTCGAAAGAGATTGTCCAGTTTGTACACGAAGTGCATCCAGTTTTTATCGTAACCCTCTCAACAGTTTAGCACTTGCTATGTGGGTGAAAAAATGATACCATGCCAAGTTACAACCTTTTCAGGGTTCATTTGCAGTGCTTTTCAATTTTGGGGTCATTTAGCTCATAATAAATCATTAAATGCATGAAAATAGCAAATGAAGTCAGAAAAGGGTTGAAAATTGATGATGTGGATTTGAATGGTGCATATTGAATGCACAAAATTCTGGAGTTAAAATAAGTTAAAAATGAAATTCCTTTGTAATAAATGAGTTTTCGTCCGAAACCCTGGTACTTCGAAAGAGATTGCCCAGTTTGTACATGAAGTGCATCCATTTTTTGCCGTAACCCTCTCAACTTTTTAGCACATGCTATGTGGGTGAAATTATGATACCATGCCAACTTTCAACCTTCTTAGAGTTCATTTGTAGTGCTTTTCAATTTCAGGGTCATTTAGCTCAAAATAAATCATTAAATGCATGAAAAATAGCAAATGAAGTCAGAAAAGGGTTAAAAATCGATGATGTGGCTTTGAATGGTGCATATTGAATGCACAAAAAGTCTAGAGTTAAAATAAGTTAAAAATGAAATCCTTTGTAATAGATGAGTTTTCGTCCAAAACTCTAATACTTCGAAAGAGATTGTCCAGTTTGTACACGAAGTGCGTCCAGTTTTTGCCGTTGCCCTCTCAACTTTTTAGCACATGCTATGTGGGTGAAATTATGATACCATGCCAAGTTTCAACCTTTTCAGAGTTCATTTGTAGTGCCTTTCAATTTCAAGGTTGTTAAAACATAACCCTGACAACTTCGACATGAGGGGGGTCGTTAAAACATAACCCCGATAACTTTGGTTTTGAAGCATGTGAAAACATGATTTGCACGTCAGACACGCATGAGAGAGGCAGACCGCAAAGTATCCTCTCCCGAAAGATAGGATGACTCATCAGACATGAGGGGGGAGGAGTCCTTGACGATCGTCTGAAACTCACTATTATAAAACTTGTCAACTTTGCATGATGTTTGCCACTAATCCATTGCTCATATGCATATGATTCCTTGTTGTGATTAGGTCTATGTTTGCCACTAATCCATCTCTCATGGTTGTATATTGCCATGTTGTAATATTTGCAGAAACTATGGAACACGACAGAGACTTAGAATAAGAAGAGTTGTTGGGGAATATAATCCACGATGGAGGTGATGATATCACCTTATCGTTTCTCAAAGACACCGATGGTGAGGGAAGAGAGGATGACGGCTCTGGTGATCGAATGGAGGAGGGAGGAGATGACGGCTCCGCCGGTGTTGGAGCCTTAACTGTTGCAAAGTCCGGCGAGGTATATATATTAATTAAGCCTCTCCTGACTAGATGCATTAATTGTTTTGTATGTACACATATTAACGCTTCTTTTTTCTTTTAGCCCTACGGATTGAGCCAAACTTCTATAAGGAGACGAGGCCCAAAGAAAAGGTTGGGTGAGCATGAAAGGTTCACTATCGGAGAAGTCACTCTAGATGGCCAACGATTGCTCCCAAGCGGACCAAAGACTGATTTATACATCAGTGCGGAGTTGTTGTTTGGGACAGCAACCCGATCAGCATCCAAGAATGGAATAAGAAGAAGGATGGTGAAGTTTCTTATGTCGACGATAGACAGAAAGATGAGCTTTGGAACTCGCTCATGACAAATTTCAGCCTAGCGCCAGAGGAGGATCCAAATGCCCAGTTATACAGCGAAAAGTCAAGGCGTTGGCTCTTAAGAAGATGGTAGAACAATTCAAGAACTGGAAGAAAAGATTGAACGAACAGTTTGTCGAGAAAGACGAGACTCCAGAATTCACCGGTCAATATGCGAAGATAAAGATCACTGGCCCGCATTTGTGGCGTACAAGAAATCGGAGAAAGCTAAGAAAAGGGCAAAAATAAATAAGCAAAATGCTACAAAAAAGAAGTATCACCATGTTACGGGGTCAGGTGGCTACAATGTTGCCCGGCCTATGTGGGACAAAGCTGAGAACGACCTGCTTGCTAAAGGGATCCAACCAGCGACATTGAACTGGCCCGAACGGGCAAGGACTTGGTTCTTCGGGCATGGGGGGACTTTGGACCCAGAAACAGGGAAATGTGTTTACACGAAAGCTCAACTTGCAACACCCGTCAAACTGATTCAGCAAAGCAATCAAGGACGTGCAGGAAGGGAGGTTCCATCCCGACAGAGAGAAGGACAAGCTGTCACACGCCCTCGGGAATCCTGAACACCCTGGATGAACACGAGGCACATCAGGCTCCGTTCCATGGAAGCATGGGTTTCCTGACAGCACTGGTTATAGAAGCCAAGGGAGAAAGAAGAAAGAGGAAGCAGAACGGATGCAGAAGATGGAAGAAAGATTAGCATTGCATGAGAAGAAACTAGAAGCACTTACCAGTCAACGAGCTACCGGCCCACTATCTCAGCAGCACAAAGATCCTTCATTCAATACTGCCCATGAAGCTACCCAAACATCTCAGTGGAAAAGTAGTGTGGCTTCCACAGAGCTCGTTCAGCCTGATATCACGGCTCCTCTCGCTACCCAGTGGATGATATCACGGAGAGGGAACATTGTGAGCAGATGGCGAAATGCATGAACCTAACCTTGAAGGTGGTGGTCGGCTATGCCTTACCTCGTGGACCTAATGGAACTTTCTATTCCGCTCCGATTCCAGATGGCTTTGCTGTTGTCGGGGTTGACAAAGTTATCAACGGTTTGGAGGGGCTGGAGCTTGAGTACCCTACAGGTGAAGGGGAGACTCATCTGGAAAATGCCATAAGGACTACCATTCTATGAGAAAGGAAAACATCGTGCTTCCACAATGGACGTCACCCCAGTAGACTCAGCCGGAGGAGGCCCCACAGTAGACTCCTCACTATCCAGTTCTATCTCTGCTGCCTCAGCCGTCTCCACCGCCTCAGTTGTCTCCGCCGCGTCAGCGGACTCCGACGGAGGAGGCCCCTCAACAGAATCCACCTCCGCCTCAGCTGTCTCCGCTTGACAGTGAACTCCGCCCTCCTCACTTGGCGTCGTGAATCCGCCTCCTCCGCCACGTCAGCTGCCTCGGCCTCCTCCGTCGCCTTAGCAATGGCGGAAGAGACCCATCGCTGCTCCGGCGGCTAGCAGTACAACAACGAATAAATCCAGAGCAGGTACAAGCATCAAGAAGGCTCATGCCAAGTTACCATACGACATGACTGTTGAGGAAAACAATGACATCGTGGCTACCGATGTGAAATGTCAACTTGCACCAAAACATCCACCTCCAAAGGAGAAAATAGATCCGATAAAAGTGAAGCGTTGTCTGGATGCCCTTACGTGACCACCGCCGCCTCCGCTGCTATCACACTATGACCGCTATATTGAAAAGACATTTGACCAAGTGAAGCGGTCGGGAAGTAGCAGTGGTGCAAAAAGTGGGAAAACAATTCCCCAGCTCGGCGAATAGGAAAAGCAATCGTGCCCCCCGCTCAAGGTGTTTACCAATATTGCTAATAAATGCGGGGGTAGCGGCCGGTGGTCTTGGTATCACTCTTGGTGATTACTTAGGGGATGGTGTACAGTTCGAAATGGCTGAGGTAGTAGCCTTTAGATACGAGCACGGGAAGCCTCTCGTCAAACCTGAGCAGCTCCTGCATCAAGCAACGATGATGCGAAGATTTCATGACTGGTACTTGAAAACCTGCAAGGATGGGACCGACAGTATCTTGGTGGGAATTAAAGATGAGCACTACTTCAATGGAGTCGAGGCATTGTACGTTGAATTTGAACAATTATTTCAGTTATACAATCAAGACGCCATCGACAAAACTATCGTCGGTTGCTATTGTTTGTAAGTATTATTTCTGTAATTAAGTCTCTAGCTCAGCCCGTTCATTGCATGTATAATTATCCTCACTATATTATGCAGATTGAAGATCCTCGAATACAAAAGAGGACAAATCTATGACATTGGGTTCATTAACCCAAATACCGTAAATGAATATACGATACAAAAGAACTCCGATGAAATTGAGAAAAACTTGCTAAAAGCATTCCTTCGACAACAAAACAGAAGGGAAATACTCTTTCCTTACAACTTCAAGTGAGTGTTACTGTCTTGTGCATATTCTGTTTCGCTTACTCAAGGTAAAGTGTAATTGATGAGTTATGCGTGCGCAGGTTCCACTTTATTCTGCTAGCCATTCAGCTTGACGCGGTACTAGTAATTGTCTTGGGCTCGAGACGTGAAGAGCCTAAGGAGTGGGCGGACATGAGTGAAATGCTCCAAAAGTAAGTTAAACAATTATCGCACTATATCGGCAACTTTCGTTCATTTCACGATACCAAGTAATCATTTTCTATGCCGTCCAGGGTTTGGAAAAAGTTCACCAGCAAGGTTAGGGGCGAATGGAAAAAGGAGCTGCGATTTTCACACCCCAAAGTAAGTAGTACTAGCTAGTTTCGTGCATCTCTCATTGATTCTAGTTTCAATACCATTACCATGTTTGATTATCATTTTCAATGAACTCTATTCTCGTAAAGTGCTTGTGGCAGGCACCCGGGAATAATTGATGTGGATACTACGTTTGCGAGTTCATTCGCCACTCGACCTCTGAGCGGGGCTTATGTTCACAACAATTTGAAGTACGTGAACAATATTCATAATTTTATTTTATTACCATCAATTGTGTTGAGTTTTCTTCATCTCTCTCTCTCTCTCTCTCTCTCTCTCTATACATATATATATATATATATATATATACATATATATATATACCCCCTTCTTTAAATTAGATCTGGCGGAAGTGGGACGAACTCCTACCAAATGATCGCATATGAGGAATTCAAGAGGAATTGGCGGGATTCTTTGTTGAGACCGTCATACCTAAAGACGGAGAATACCATCGGGAATTGCAATGCAATTTTGGTATGTTATATTGCACATATGCATGAACGTGTATTGTACGTAGTAGCGTCGAATAGATATATGAAAACTCGTTGTTCGACCAAGCACGGAGAAAGAGAAGTCAATTCTCTCTTCATATTCATGACGATGTTGTGTAATTAATGGTTCCTTCATTGCTATATGTAGTAGCTAGCGTCGAGTTGAATGAAAACATAGAATAAAAATGAAAACCCTAAATGTAAAAGAATTGAATGGTAAACACAAAAAGAAAAGGGGGAAAGGCAATATGAAATCCCCTAAACCCTCCAAAACCCCTAAACCCCTTGATACATCTCCAACGTATCTATAATTTTTGATTGCTCCATGCTATATTATCTTCTGTTTTGGACATTATTGGGCATTACTATTCACTTTTATATTATTTTAGGGACTAACCTATTAACCGGAGGCCCAGCCGAATTGCTGTTTTTTGCCTATTTCAGAGTTTCACGGAAAAAAGAATATCAAGCGGAGTCCAAACGAAATGAAACCTTCGGGAGCGTGATTTTGCAACGAACAAGATCCAGGAGACTTGGACCCTACGTGAAGAGAAGCTTCAGGAGGCCACGAGGTAGAGGCGCGCCTACCCCCCGCCCAGGCGCGCCTCCACCCTCGTGGGCCCCCTGTTGCTCCACCGACGTACTCCTTCCTCCTATATATACCTATGTACCCCCAAACGATTAGAAGAGGAGCCAAAACCTAATTCCACCGCTGCAACCTTCTGTACCCACGAGATCCCATCTTGGGGCTGTTAGAGGCTTCAAGCGGAGGGGGCATCCATGACGGAGGGCTTCTACATCAACACCATAGCCTCTCTGATGAAGTGTGAGTAGTTTACTTCAGACCTTTGGGTCCATAGTTATTAGCTAGATGGCTTCTTCTCTCTTTTTGGATCTCAATACAATGTTCTCCCCCTCTCTCGTGGAGATCTATTCAATGTGATCTTCTTTTTGCGGTGTGTTTCTTGAGACCGATGAATTGTGGGTTTATGATCAAGATTATCTATGAACAATATTTGAATCTTCTCTGAATTCTTTTATGTATGATTGGTTATCTTTGCAAGTCTCTTGAATTATCAGTTTGGTTTGGCCTACTAGATTGATTTTTTCTTGCAATGGGAGAAGTGCTTAGCTTTGGGTTCAATCTTGTGGTGTCCTTTCCCAAAGTGATGAGGGGCAGCAAGGCACGTATTGTATTGTTGCCACCGAGGATAACAAGATGGGGTTTTTATCATATTGCATGAATTTATCCTCTACATCATGTCATCTTGCTTAAGGCGTTACTACTGCTTTTTATGAACTTAATACTCTAGATGCATGCTTTGGATAGCGGTCGATGAGTGGAGTAATAGTAGTAGATGCAGGCAGGAGTCGGTCTACTTGTCTCGGACGTGATGCCTATATACATGATCATACCTAGATATTCTCATAACTATGCTCAATTCTGTCAATTGCTCAACAATAATTCGTTCACCCACCGTAGAATACTTATGCTCTTGAGAGAAGCCACTAGTGAAACCTATGGCCCCCGGGTCTATCCTCATCATATTAATCTTCCAATTATTTCCTTTGCTTTTATTTTACTTTGCATCTTATCACAAAAATACCAAAAATATTATCCTATCATATCTATCAGATCTCACTCTCGTAAGTGACCGTGAAGGGATTGACAACCCCTTATCGTGTTGGTTGCGAGGATTTATTTGTTTTGTGTAGGTACGAGGGACTCATGGCGTAGCCTCCTCTGGATTGATACCTTGGTTCTAAAAAACTGAGAGAAATACTTACGCTTACTTTGCTGCATCACCCTTTCCTCTTCAAGGGAAAACCAACGCAGTGCTCAAGGCGTAGCAAGAAGGATTTACGGCACCGCTGCGGGGAGGTCTACGCAAAAGTCAACATACCAAGTACCCATCACAAACCCTTATCTCCGCATTACATTATTTGCCATTTGCCTCTCGCTTTTCCTCTCCCCCACTTCACCCTTGCCGTTTTATTCGCCCTCTCTTTTCCGTTTGCCTCTTTTTCGCTTGCTTTTTGTTTGCTCGTGTGTTGGATTGCTTGTTTGTCACGATGGCTCTACCTAGATTTGGTGATCTTCACCTTAAGAGGTTAGAAGAGATCGAAAGCGCCGTCAGGAGTTTTATGGTTTTGCAACTTGAGCATAATAATTTCTTCAGAAACGAGCTTAAGGAACAAAAAAGTTTTATGAGTTATATGAATAAAGAGCTCGATGATATGTCTAAAGAATTTGATGGTTTGAGATCCCAAATTGCTCATCTTGAAAAGTTGATAGCTGAAATATCGGATAAGCAAGCTACCTTAGTTAATAAGATGGCCGCTAAACCGGATTTCTATGAAAATAAAGATGAAGATCTAAAAGTTATTGATGTGTCCCCTATTAAATCTTTGTTTTGCAATATGAATCTTGATAATGATGGGACTGAATATGATCCACCTTTACCTAGAAGGCGTTCCAAAAATTCGGAGTTTTCAGATCTTGATGCTAAAATTGATAAAAGTGGGATTGAAGAAATCAAAACGTTAGATGTTGATAAACCCACTATTTTGGATTTCAAGGAATTTAATTATGAAAATTGCTCTTTGATAGATTGTATTTCCTTGTTGCAATCTGTGCTAAATTCTCCTCATGCTTATAGTCAAAAATAAAGCTTTTACCAAACATATCGTTGATGCTTTGATGCAATCTTATGAAGAAAAGCTTGAGTTGGAAGTTTCTATCCCTAGAAAACTTTATGATGAGTGGGAACCTACTATTAAAATTAAGATTAAAGATCATGAATGTTATGCTTTGTGTGATTTGGGTGCTAGTGTTTCCACAATTCCAAAAACTTTGAGTGATTTGCTAGATTTCCGTGATTTTGATGATTGCTCTCTAAACTTGCACCTTGCGGGTTCCACTATTAAGAAACCTAGGGGAAGAATTAATGATGTTCTTATTGTTGCAAATAGGAACTATGTGCCCTTAGATTTTATCGTTCTTGACATAGATTGCAATCCTTCATGTCCTATTATTCTTGGTAGACCTTTCCTTAGAACGATTGGTGCAATTATTGATATGAAGGAAGGGAATATTAGATTTCAATTTCCATTAAAGAAAGGCAAGGAACACTTCCCTAGGAAGAAAATAAAATTAACAAATGAATCTATCATGAGAGCCACCTATGGATTGGCCACCAAAGATGGCAATACCTAGATCTATCCTCGCTTTTATGCCTAGCTAGGGGCGTTAAACGATAGCGCTTGTTGGGAGGCAACCCAATTTTATTCTTAGTTTTTTTGCTTTTGCTTCTGTTTAGGAATAAATATTTGATCTAGCCTCTGGTTAGATGTGTTTTTATGTTTTAATTAGTGTTTGTGCCAAGTTAAACCTATAGGATCTTCTTGGATGATAGTTATTTGATCTTGCAGAAATTCCAGAAAATTTCGGTTCACGAAAACAATTGTTAAAAATCACCAGAACATGATAAAATACTGATTCCAATTGCTGCTGATCAATAAACAAATTTTCTAGGTCGTCCTATTTTGGCTGATTTTTTGGAGTTCCAGAAGTTTGCGTTAGTTACAGATTACTACAGACTGTTCTGTTTTTCACAGATTCTGTTTTTCGTGTGTTGTTTGCTTATTTCGATGAATCTATGGCTAGTAAAATAGTTTATAAACCATAGAGAAGTTGGAATACAGTAGGTTTAACACCAATATAAAGAAAGAATTAGTTCATTACAGTACCTTGAAGTGGTCTTTTGTTTTCTTCCGCTAACGGAGCTCACGAGATTTTCTGTTGAGTTTTGTGTTGTGAAGTTTTCAAGTTTTGGGTGAAAAGATTTGATGGATTATGGAACAAGGAGTGGCAAGAGCCTAAGCTTGGGGGTGCCCATGGCACCCCCAAGATAATCTAAGGACACCAAAAATCCAAAAGCTTGGGGATGCCTGAAAGGCATCCCCTCTTTCGCCTACTTCCATCGGTAACTTTACTTGGAGCTATATTTTTATTCACCACATGATATGTGTTTTGCTTGGAGCGCCTTGTATGATTTGAGTCTTTTCTTTTTAGTTCACCACAATCATCCTTGCTGTACACACCTTTTGAGAGAGCCATACATGATTTGGAAATTATTAGAATACTCTATGTGCTTCACTTATATCTTTTGAGTTATATAGTTTTGCTCTAGTACTTCACTTATATCTTTTAGAGCACGGTGGTGGATTTGTTTTATAGAAACTATTGATCTCTCATGCTTCACATAGATTATTTTGAGAGTCTTAAATCGCATGGTAATTTGCTTAAATTACCCTAATATGCTAGGTATTCAAGATTAGTAAAAACTTTCTTATGAGTGTGTTGAATACTAAGGGAAGTTTGATGCTTGATGATTGTTTTGAGATATGGAGGTAATAATATCAAAGTCGTGCTAGTTGAGTATTTGTGAATTTGAGAAATGCTTGTGTTGAAGTTTGCAAGTCCCGTAGCATGCACGTATGGTAAAGGTTATGTAACAAATTTGAAACATGAGGTGTTCTTTGATTGTCCTCCTTATGAGTGGTGGTCGGGGACGAGCGATGGTCTTTTCCTACCAATCTATTCCCCTAGGAGCATGCGCGTAGTGCTTGACTTGTAGATTTTTGCAATAAGTATGTGAGTTCTTTATGACTAATGTTGAGTCCATGGATTATACGCACTCTCACCCTTCCATCATTGCTAGCCTCTTGATGCAGGTGCATTGCCCTTTTCTCACATTGAGAGTTGGTGCAAACTTCGGCCAAGGTGCATCCAAACCCGTGATATGATACACTCTTTCACACATAAACCTCCTTATATCTTCCTCAAAACAGCCACCATACCTACCTATTATGGCATTTCCATAGCCATTCCGAGATATATTGCCATGCAACTTTCCACCATTCCGTTTATCATGACACGTTCATCATTGTCATATTGCTTAGCATGATCATGTAGTTGACATAGTATTTGTGGCAAAGCCACCGTTCATAATTCTTTCATACATGTCACTCCTGCTTCATTGCATATCCCGGTACATCACGGAGGCATTCATATAGAGTCATACTTTGTTCTAGTATCGAGTTGTAATCATTGAGTTGTAAATAAATAGAAGTGTGATGATCATCATTTTCTAGAGCATTGTACCAAGTGATGAATAAATAAATTTAAAGGCCATAAATAAGAGAAGGACCAATAAATTAGAGTAAAAGAGAGAATGGACAATGTTACTATCATTTGCCACACTTGTGCTTCAAAGTAGCACAATAATCTTCATGATAGAGAGTCTCTTGTTTTGTCACTTTCATATACTAGTGGGAATTTTTCATTATAGAACTTGGCTTGTATATTCCAACAATGGGCCTCATCAAGTGCCCTAGGTCTTCGTGAGCAAGCAAGTTGGATGCACACCCACTTAGTTTCTTTTGTTGAGCTTTCATACATTTATAGCTCTAGTGCATCTGTTGCATGGCAATCCCTACTCCTTGCATTAATATCAATCGATGGGCATCTCCATAGCTCATTGATTAGCCTCGTTGATGTGAGACTTTCTCCTTTTTTGTCTTCTCCACATAACCCCCATCATCATATTCTATTCCACCTATAGTGCTATGTCCATGGCTCGCGCTCATATATTGCGTGAAGGTTTATAAGTTTGAGATTACTAAAGTATGAAACAATTGCTTGGCTTGTCATCGGGGTTGTGCATGATGAGAGCATTCTTGTGTGATTAAAATGGAGCATGACTAAACTATATGATTTTGTAGGGATGAACTTTCTTTGGCCATGTTATTTTGAGAGGACATAATTGCTTAGTTAGTATGCTTGAAGTATTATTATTTTGATGTCAATATAAACTTTTATCTTGAATCTTTCGGATCTGAATATTCATACCACAATTAAGAAGAATTACATTGAAATTATGCCTAGTAGCACTCCGCATCAAAAATTCTGTTTTTATCATTTACATACTCGAGGACGAGCAGGAATTAAGCTTGGGGATGCTTGATACGTCTCCAACGTATCTATAATTTTTGATTGCTCCATGCTATATTATCTTCTGTTTTGGACATTATTGGGCTTTATTATTCACTTTTATATTATTTTTGGGACTAACCTATGGGACTAACCTATTAACCGGAGGCCCAGCCCAGAATTGCTATTTTTTGCCTATTTCAGAGTTTCGCAGAAAAAGAATATCAAACGGAGTCCAAACGGAATGAAACCTTCGGGAGCGTGATTTTTGGAACGAACAAGATCCAGGAGACTTGGACCCTACGTAAGAGAAGCTTCCAGGAGGCCACGAGGTAGGGGCGCGCCTACCCCCCCAGGGCGCGCCCTCCACCCTCGTGGGCCCCCTGTTGCTCCACCGACGTACTCCTTCCTCCTATATATACCTACGTACCCCCAAACGATCAGAAGAGGAGCCAAAAACCTAATTCCACTGCCGCAACCTTCTGTACCCACGAGTTCCCATCTTGGGGCCTGTTCCTAAGCTCCGCCGGAGGGGGCATCCATCACGGAGGGCTTCTACATCAACACCATAGCCTCTCCGATGAAGTGTGAGTATTTTACTTCAGACCTTCGGGTCCATAGTTATTAGCTAGATGGCTTCTTCTCTCTTTTTGGATCTCAATACAATGTTCTCCCCCTCTCTCATAGAGATCTATTCGATGTAATCTTCTTTTTGTGGTGTGTTTGTTGAGACCGATGAATTGTGGATTTATGATCAAGATTATCTATGAACAATATTTGAATCTTCTCTGAATTCTTTTATGTATGATTGGTTATCTTTGCAAGTCTCTTGAATTATCGACTTGGTTTGGCCTACTAGATTGATCTTTCTTGCGGTGGGAGAAGTGCTTAGCTTTGGGTTCAATCTTGCGGTGTCCTTTCCCAAAGTGATGAGGGGCAACAAGGCACGTATTGTATTGTTTCCATCGAGGATAACAAGATGGGGTTTTATCATATTGCATGAATTTATCCCTCTACATCATGTCATCTTGCTTAAGGCGTTACTGCTTTTTATGAACTTAATACTCTAGATGCATGTTGGATAGCAGTCGATGAGTGGAGTAATAGTAGTAGATGCAGCAGAGTCGGTCTACTTGTCTCGGACGTGATGCCTATATACATGATCATACCTAGATATTCTCATAACTATGCTCAATTCTGTCAATTGCTCAACAGTAATTCGTTCACCCACCGTAAAATAATTATGCTCTTGAGAGAAGCCACTAGTGAAACCTATGGCCCCCGGGTCTATCTTCATCATATTAATCTTCCAATTATTTCCTTTGCTTTTACTTTGCTTTTATTTTACTTTGCATCTTATCACAAAAATACCAAAAGTATTATCCTATCATATCTATCAGATCTCACTCTCATAAGTGACCGTGAAGGGATTGACAACCCCTTATCGCGATGGTTGCGAGGATTTATTTGTTTTGTGTAGGTACGAGGGACTCGCGCGTAGCCTCCTACTGGATTGATACCTTGGTTCTCAAAAACTGAGGGAAATACTTACGCTACTTTGCTGCATCACCCTTTCCTCTTCAAGGGAAAACCAACGTAGTGCTCAAGAGGTAGCACCCCTCCTTTCACAAAAAACATAAACCCCAGCGCCTGGCAGCTGCTGACGTGTGGCTGCCTTTTAGTCCCGCTTAGTGTTACAAACCGGGACTAAAGGTCCTCCTGCCTGGGCGCCCCGCAACGGCCACGTGGAGCACCTTTAGTCCCGGTTGCAGAACTGGGACTAAAGGCCCTCGAGAACCGGGACTGACGCCCTGTTTTCTACTAGTGTTGTCCTAACTAGCAGAGTTAGGCATGATAGCACTATTGCTATCTAATCATCGTGTAATTACCTTTTTCCCAATGTGGTAACCCCTTTCAGCTATAAAAGGAGGGCCGAGGCAACGTTTACAGGGATTGCCACTTTGCACGACTACACGCGTAGCTGCTGCCCACTCGCATCCTTGTCGGGGTTAGCACTCCTTGTACTTGTGTTCCTACGCATACAACCAATATAGCAAGCAGTAGTAGGGTTTTACATCTCTCGGTGGCCCGAACCTGGGTAAAGATCCCTGCGTCTTCTGTTGGTCGTGCTCTCTCGTTTTGTGCATCTCCCTAGCCGAACCACAAAGGGGCTTGTTGGCCCCATAGATGGCATCCACACCGACATCTTTGGCGTTCCAGGCAGGGGAGCTCACTGGCGTGGACCTCAATCAGCAGGCGACGCGCTGATTTCATCGAGCTTCATCACGATCTTCATCATAAGTGGCGCCCAAGAAGAAGGGCGCCACGACGACGAAGCCTTCTGCCTCCATAGTTTCTCCGCACTTGTCCGCGACCGCTGAAAGCGCGCCACATCATGGACGATGCAGGTACCGTGGCTAGCACGGTCAGCGTAGGCGATGCAGTCATCATGCCCGCCATGGCGGGAAAGGAGGCAAAGGCGCCGGATGCGATCATATCCCTCGACCCTCAGGCGACAACAACCACGACGGCGCAGGCGGCGTGGGCGGACAAAACCCGCTGCCTCGATGCACCAGTGAGCGTAGCCACCGGAGCGACCGCACGCGGTCGGCGCGAGCTAAGATCTTCCCCGCTGCGAAGACACAAAGCAAAGCACCGCTGAAACGCGAGCGTGCGCCGCACGGTAAAACACATGTTGATCAAGTTCAAGATCCTGAGGCACCGCTCCTGCTTCGCTAACCCGCTGTTGTGCATGAGCCCCGGCCGCAAGATCGCGATGACACTCCTGCTCGCTCTGCCAGGAGTCAGGCGACGTTGTGTTCTGCGATGGAGGCGATGGCACGAGCCCAGATGTTGTTGAACTTCCCACGACGGAAGACAAGATGGATGAGTAGAGATCCACTATCCAGAGCTTGATTGGATTTGTTGAGTCTAACAAGCCGCAGTAAGCGGAACCCTCATGGCACGCTCGAACAACGCCAGTAGCTCAGACTGGCGGCCACGCTGTGGGTGGTGCGCCAACTGTGCAGTCGCCTCCGCGGCAACAACTTCAACAACAACAGCCACGGCGAGCCTAGCGAGCTGCGGGGCCCGATGAAATGTCAATGGCCTCCTCAGATCCGGAGACACAACAAGATTAGCGGCAAGTTTTATGAGATAGGCAGACAGAAGATGCCCGCACCACCATTGAACGACATCGAGAGGCGCGCCATCAATCCGATAAGCGCAATGGCCCAGTCATCGATGAGCATGTGCCTATTGTTGGCAGGTATCTACCTTACGAGATTGGGTGCCCTACTTTCACACTTGAGCTACGGCAAGTCTGCTGGCCGTCTGTTCGGGCATTCAAGCCAGAAGTGCTAGAGAAGTACGATGGTAAGCTTAACCTGGCAGAGTTCCTGGGAATATACACGATTGCCGTGCAAGCTGCCGGAGGGAGAGATGAAAAGGTTCTCGCCAACTACTTTCCATTGGTTCTCAAGCCCAATGTAAGGTCTTGGTTGATGAATCTGCCTGAAAACTCTATCTCTTCGTCCTCAGATCTTTGCAACGAGTTCGTTGGTGCCTTTATCGATGGCTAGAAAGGACCGGGACGGCCCAGTGACTTGCAGGTGATTCCGCAAAGAGAAGGTGTGAATCTGCGCAGGTATATACAGAGGTTCAGCCGTGTGCATCGCAGCATACCCGATGTTCACCCGGCGGCTGTGATTGCCGCATTCCACACGAACGTGTGCAATCGCAAAATGCAGGAAAAGATGAACATTCGGCTGCCGAAGACAGTCAACGAGCTCTATACGGTGGCGGACAAGTGTGCACGGACTGAAGAGGGGAGAAGGCTTCCCGGGAAAGATGCTGGCGCCGAAGTTGATTCTGAGGATGAAGACTCCACCACTCCGAAGAAGAAAGGCCGGAAGCGCAATAGAAAGCGCAGAGGCCATGGCCGTGGAGAGTTCCGGTAATTCTAGTCCCACCAAGAAAGCCAAAATAAATAGCTCTGGCAAGTAAGCTGCTACATGTGCTGATTGCCAGGTAGCTGCAGCTGGCGAGAAGGCCGGCAAGTCTGAAGGGCCATACTGCAAGATTCACCGTACCAAGGGTCACGACCTCCAGGAGTGCCGACAAGTTGAACAGCTGGTTTAGAAGCAAAAAGCTGAGTATGAGAAGCGCGACTAGGAGAAGGGCCTGGATGGTACTGGCAGATCCGACAAGAAAGGCCGCGGTGGCCGAGGAGGGCGCCGCGACAAGGCCAATCGGTAGAAGGAAAAACCTGCTAGAGGCCGCGAAAAGAAAGAAGAGGATGACGAGAGCGAAGAGGAAGACGGTGATGAGTCCAGTGAGCATGAATTCCAGAAAGCAACAGAAGCCATGTGAATTGACGGGGGTGCATCTTTGCATTCTTCTCACCGCCAGCTCAAGCAGTGGGCGCGTGAGGTCAACGCAGTAGAACCAGCGGCAGATGCCTAGAAACCCCTCAAGTGGTCACACACGCCTATCATTTTCGATGTCGAGGAGCACCCTGACGGTACAACAGTGGTTGGGTGCTTGCCATTGTTGGTTTCGCCAACAATTCGCAACCTCAAGGTCAGGAAAGTGATAGTTGACGGCGGGGCCGGCTTGAATTTGATCTCTCTAGAACTAATTGAGAGATTACAGATTTCTGACGAAGAGCTCGAGAAAACCGGGACGTTTCAGGGAATCAACCCAAGGAGAAGCCATCCCAAGAGGAAGATCACGCTACCAGTGACATTTGGCGGGGAACTAAACTACATAACAGAGAAGATATCCCGGTGGCATATATATACATTTCATTCGTACAACATGCCAAAATTACCCATGTAGAAAGAAAGCATGCCAAAATTACACATGTAGAAAGAAAACGACTAAAATAAAAATAAAAGAAAATAAAAACACATACAGACAAAAAACATGCAATGTGTAACCTGTAGAAAAATCGACTTATTTTCTACTTACCCTGAATAGGGGCAAGTCAAAAATCAACATACACAAAGAGAAAGAAAAAGCAAATCTTAACAAAAGAGTCAACGATCAGAAAATTGACTTGCCCAAGTTTACAAATAAGTCCACTTATATATAGCTAGAGTGAAAGGAAAAAAAAACACTCCTAGCATTAAAGCGTCGGCCGCTGATACCCGTGGAATAATAGCAGACAGAAAAGCAGCGCTCCATGACGACGGAGTCTAGCTAGAACATCTCCGTGGTGTGTGGTGGAAGGCCTGCCACGGATAGCGGCCTCTTCGGCCAATGGCCTTTGCCACGCCATGAGGCCAGGGCCAGGGCCGAAGCAGGTGGAGGGAGATGGGAGAGATTCACGGCTTTGAAACACACAAAACTAAGAATTACTGTATGTTGTGCGTGGCGTGGCTCCTTGGTACGGCCTTGCCCTAACTGGTCAAGTTTTTCTATTCCCCGATTCCCTCCTACACCTGGCATAGCCAAGTAGCACATGGACCAAGTGGCCACTTTGTTTAGAGTAGCGTGTGGCCATCATGCCACGCACGCTTAGGGGGGGCATTAAACATACCATATTTGTGCGTTGTGATGCCAACCAGGGGGGGTTGTCGGAGCAAAAGAGATCAGATCACCCATCACAGCTGAGCTTAGGATCTACGGCGACGTGACAACAAATCCCGACCGATGGGGATACGTACTGCCTCCAGGGTGCGCCCTCGTCAAAGAATATATATTTGTCCTTTTTCCCCTTTCTTTCTTTCTTTGTTGCTTGGGGAATTAAAGCATCTGTCCTTTTTTGTTTTTGTTTTTTCCTAGCGAATCTGCCTGTCCTTTTTTATATATTTATTTTTCGTTGGAGCAATAGCGAATCTGTCCTTGAATGCCGGGGCGGGTGAAGGTAATGGCCGGCGGGCCCGGGAGAGAGAGGCCCCACTCGAGCCACGTTGTGAGCTCGCTAATTGAGACCTGTGATGAGGTGCCATTTGAGTCATTGCATGTGTATCTTGAGAGAGTGAGAGCAGAGTGAGTTATAGTAGGCCAGAAATAAGAACGGACCATTTACTTGGAGCATTCTCACTTTCTCATACTGACGGTAGCACTAGCAGTACACATTTCGTCATACGTGGCCCACAAGGATTGGCTACTAGTAGTACGAGACAGACAGTCCCTGCGCTGCGGAACGGTGTGGCGTGGTCTAAGCAAACAGTGGTAGGAGTACCTGATTTTTCTCTTGTCAAACACACAACGGCCGTGGTCATTCCTGGACTCGGCAGTTTTGTTTCGTGTTTTCAAACTAGGGAGTAATTACAACGGAAAGGCCAAAGGGGACTTGCGGGGCTTGGCTATTCGGATAGAAAGACGGCGTCACTTTCCGACACCGACGTGCGAACAAAGCCAGGATCGTTGGTTGTAGACTCCTCTTCGCTCCTCCCTCCCTTCTGATGTAAAATACTCCCCCGTCCCGTAATATAACAACGTTTTTGATACTACACTAGTATTAAAAATAATTTTATATTACAGGACAGAGGACGTAAGTGTCTAACTTTATACTAACTTTATACTACCACTCCTCTGCTCTGTGTCTACTAAAAAGAAAAAGAAGAGAGCACACCACGCCGTCGTCCGTCCATGGACCACGGCCACGGCCACGGCCACGTCCCGGCGGAGAAAACAGAGCGGGGTGGGGATGAGGTCGGCAGGCAATTTGTCACCCGAAGTGTCGTTGTTCCAGGAGGCGATAGTTGCCACATTTGTGCAGGCAGGCCGGGCTTCCCTCGGCGAGGTCGTCGCCTCCCTTTCTGCCCCGCCTAATCCTAATCCCTCCCACGCGACAGCAACACCAACACAGATCATATCATCATGGTAACTAATAACAGTAATAATACTAGCAGCACTAGAACTAACAGTAAGTAGGAGTAGCACCATAATATCATTAATCACCAAGTCAGCAAAACAAGAAGAACCAGCTGCTGCCTGGCTAATCCACAACGGCTGTAATTGCTAGGAGATCTACTACTGGTAGGTACTAGGTAGCAGCTGCCGCTGTACAGATTAAGCTGCTGCGTTGCGTCTTCTCCCCTCTCCTTGCGCATTGCTTGCCACCTCTGGTTTAGCTGAGTGACCAAAAGATTGAGGTAGCCCCGGCCTAGTGAGTCAAGGAAAAGGAAAACATAATAACATCCATATGGATTTACAGGGACGATGATGGATGATCATCGTAGTAGTAGCCGGTAATACGTACTCCCGGAGTAGTTACTAGCAAGTGCTAGCTACTGCAACACTCTAGCTATGTAAGTAGCAGCGACGGTGGTTGTAGGAGCCGCGCGCGGCCTCGATCTCGATCCCTCGTCAAGGAAGGATCAGAAGGGCGCCGAGAGCACCCTCTGCAGGGTCTTCCTCACCGGCACCGACACCTCCACTGAAGCCTTGAGCTGCCGCCGCCGCCGCGAGGGTCCATGGAGGAGAGGGACGGGTTAGCCACGGCCAGGAATGGTTCCGGGAGACAGAGAGAGAGCGGGGGTGCCTGCTTACCTGGTCGTACTTGAGGCGGAGCTGCTCGTTCTCCTCGCGCAGCTGGTGCACCTCCGACTCGATCTGGGTGACGTGCGCCTGCTTGCGCGCGCGGGACCGGGACGCCGACTCGCGGTTCTTGATCATGCGCTTCTTGCGCCGGTCCACGGGCGCGGCGGCGCCGGGGGCCCCGGGCCAGGCGGCGGCGCCGTGGCCGTAGCACATCTCGCGCTCCAGCGCGCGGCGGGCAGGGCCGGCGTCGGGCGCGATGCGGGGGAAGGAGGCCGCGGCGGAGGAGAAGAAGGAGGTCGGGGACGCGGCCGCATTGCGGTAGCAGCCGCCGCCCGGGTGGAAGGGCGAGCCGACGCCCACGCCGCCGGGGTGGAACGGGGAGCCGCCGCCGACGCCGGTGGCCGCGAGCAGCTGGAGGCGGGTGTTGAGGCTGAGCGCGGTGGAGATGGCGGCGGAGGAGGGCGGCGGGGGCGAGGCGCTGGGGCTGGTGGTGACCGCGCCCCACAGGTCGTCGTCGTCGGCCTCCATGGCCATGGCGACCCGCTCGCTCGCTCGCCGGGTGGGTGGGGGAGCGTCCGTATGTATCTTGGTCGCTCGTGGTCGTAGTATGGCCCCTATCTATCTATGAGGAGTGAGTCTCCCCGGAGGTGCGTCGTCGGCCCGGGCGGGTGCGTTTGGGGCGGCCGCTTCTTTGCCTCTTTTGGCCGAGACAGGGATGGGAATAAGTAAGCAGGTGGTTTGCTCGGTCTGCCCCCTCCGTTTTTTACCTCCCCTCCCTCCCCCGCACCCACGCTCACTCGTCAGACAGCGAGAGCTCCATCGAGCTGGTGCTGGGCCGAGGTGGGGCTCCCTCTACTGCTCCCTCCGTGGCCAGGCAGCCAGTGGCGCCGCGACGAGTGCGCCGCGCGCGTGGTGTGGGCGCGCGCACTGTCGGCGAGCGCGAGCGCGAAAGGCGTCCAGGTGGCTCGCCCGGTCCCGCCGCTGGGACGTGGGCGGCCAGTGGCAGCGCGCCTGGTGGCCTGCGCCCGCGCCCTGTCGACGGCTCTCCTCTGTTTGTGTGTGTGTGTGCGTGCGTGGCACTGGTCAAACGCCACCCGGTCCCGGGCCACATGCGATGCCGCAGCGGCCTGTGTCCCTCGGCCCAATGGGGGGGCGCCACTTGCTCTGTGCCTTTTTCTCTACCTGCTATGCTCCTAGATTCACTCTAGATCATTTCCAGATCGCTAGGTGTAGGTTTGCTTCCGTGGGTTATTCGCCAAACTTCTTCTCTAAGGCCAACTCCACCGCGCGACGTCCGTTTTATCCGGATTCTGTCCATTTGGGTAGGGATTTGGGGTCGTGTCCGGGCGTGTCCTAGATGCGGTGGCCGTGGCGCCCGTGGCACGCCGTCGCATCCATTTGCCCCATCTGTCCGTCTGCTGCCTACTTAAAAAACTAAAAGCAACGCTTTCAAATGCTAAGCTGGTTCGTGCCGCGGCCGGTTCATCACGCCGCAACAGAGAGCCGGTGGCCTACACGTCCATCGCCGGCATCACCAGCCTTCAAAATGAATAGTTGTCCTCGCCGCAACACATTACCAATGACCGCAACACGTACCGCCTCCAAAATGAATGTTTTCTCGCCAAGACATCGCCACGTGGACGGGCGGCAAAGACCCATGCCGACCTTCAAAAAGAACGGCCACGCCGATCGGACGACCTAGATTCAGCCTTCGGCGCCGAAAGCATCTCCTTCGCTCGCCTCGAACTGCACTTCGCCTTGTCGCTCATCTTCGACAAGTCCACGCCATGATCGCAACGGCCACCTCCTTCGCTTTGGTGGCGACATTGGTGGCCTCGATGTCGAGCCGCCTCAGCTTTGACGTTGTCGGCCTCGATATCGAAGCTGCCTTTTGCCGGCACGCCTCTCCATGTCGAAATGCTTTCTTGCCGCCTCCTCCATGTCGATCTTCCTCCTCTTGGCCGCCTCCTCCATCTCAAGCTTCATCTTTGAAGGTCTAGGTATTGCTTCATTTGCTCGCCCTTGCTTTGCCGCTTCTTCTCGTCCATCACATCCTTTTGGGACATCATGCCATGCAAAGTCTCATGCAAGGCCATGGATGAGGCGTCCACGTATGTCGCCCACCTTGGAGTTGGTCTTGCCCTCGGCCTCTTCAACGCCTCGCCATCCCCACCTCCGCTAACTTGGCCGCCTTTCTTGCCTCTCTTTCTTTGTAGTTCACGGTATTGATCCTTGAAATTAGGGCTATTGTTGATGTTCGTCCAACAATGCGTATGAGTGAATGGCTTGTCATTGTGCCGGGCCTTGAATGCCTCCAAAGATTGATATGCCTACATCACATGATCAACAACAAGTGAACATGCAAACATATACACGGCCAAGTCTCATGGCCGTAGCAAAGGAAAGGGCTAGAAAGAGGAGATCAGACCATGTCCCCAACGCCGAGACCACTCACGGGCCGTGCTTCAACGCTCTCAAATGCGGCGTAATACTTGTTGCACTCTTGTTGGATGAACAACCATCTTTTTTGAATCGAGACGATGCCACGGTTGCTTGTAATTTGGTAGGGCTCAAACATCTTCCTTTCATGGAATGTTTTGTGGACTCTCGCCCAAAAAACAATGCCCTTTTGTTGCTGGCGTCGGCCCTCGGATCTTGGCTAATCTCCATCCAAGCTTGGCAAATCAACTTGTCCTCATCTTGTGTATATGAACCCGTCTTGAATGCTCTTCCTCTTCTTTTGTGCCTCCGCTCTTTGGGTGAGCTCGTCGATGAACAATGGCGCACCACTAATATCAACGTCATTGCCTTCTTCTTCTTCATCATCACCTTCGACATAGATGTCATTGTCTTCCTGCCACGAGTCACCATGGTCGTAGTTAGCACGGTCGTTGGCCTCTTCATCGGGGACGATTTCGTGGCCATCCTCGACTTTGGGTCTCCCTCGGCGTCAGAGGGTATGCCATGCCCACCATCGAAGATCACGCCCTCCATGTAGCGGTTGTAGAAGGGTCGCCGATCACCGGCGTTGGGGTTGGCATTCCGTCAAACAAGACGCGGGGCCGGCATGGTGCCGTGAACGGTGCCTGCTCGCTTTCTTAGCATCTCGACGGACGGCCGCGCCGCGCTGCTTGGATCCAGGCGTGGACGTTGAGGTCGGCGACGGCCGCGGGTGCGGTGGACGGCCTTGAACAAGCCCATGTCCGGTGACCCCGAGAACGGGTCCGGCCGTCGTGTTTTGGCGGAGGAAAGCCGGCGACATGGGCGCGGTGCGCGACGTCGGCGATTAGCGATCGTAGGCGAGGCGACGGACGAGCACTGTGCTCATCGGGCCGACGGTCAGCCGCAGGAACCCGGCAGACGCCCATGCCAAGCATGAGGATGGCGTGCGCTTTGTTGACGAGGTCCTCCTTCTCGTCGGTAGCGGCCTTGCGCCGCGCGGCCTCCAGCTCCTCGCATTGGGCGGCGAACTTGGCCGCAGCGGCATTGACCTTGACGACCGCTCTCCGTTCCCTCCTCTTCGCCGATTCCGCGTCCAACTTGGCGATCTCCTCCGGCATGCACACCGACCGCGGCTTCCTTGGCGCCTTCTTCTTCACCTTCTTGGCGGATCGGCGGTCAGACGCCACGGAACTTTCTATGGGCGTCGGCCATGGGCGGGGAGAGAGAAGCGGCGGGGAGGGACGTGGGAGGGTTTGGGGGAAATGGCGCCAAATGGGCGTGGGGGGGTTTTGGTTTCTCCTACCGACAAAGGCGGGCGGGTGAGGACAAGCGCGTGTCCCGCCCGTCCTGCCTTTGTCCGTTTCACCCAAAACCGCGCAAACTTGGGCCGGGGATGGTCGAAGCGACACAAAGCGGACAAAGTCCGCTTGGCGCCACAAGGCCGGGCCGTCTCGTTTGTCCCTTTTACCCCAAACGGACGGGGGCGGACAGGATAGGGTCGCGTGGTGGAGTTGGCCTAAAAACGCATCGTATGTGCGTGGCAGCGCACGAGCCGGAAGGTGCTCCTCCTATTGCTCCTTCCGTAAGGAAAACGCCAGCTTAGTCGCATTGCTTGGCCCGCCCCAAAACTTTGGCCGGTCACGCGAGCCGCCCAGATCGACTACCTTCGCCGCGTGAGCTGCCCTTTCTTCTTCGACGACCGGATCCCCGTGATGCGCTGCGGGAGATCGCCTCCCCGCTGTCAGCCGCTTCGCCGTCCATCTCCATCTACGCTTTGCCTCCCTCCTCCTATAACACCCGGCTGCCGATGGGCGTGCTTAGCCATGGCTCCTTGTAGCTTCTTTTTATGAATGGTCGAGACGCGACACAGAGCCTCGGCCCACGCCGGTTTTAGCTCTACGCCTTGTGGTCGCAACATTGGGTGTGCAACATCAACAGTGTCCATACCGCCGACGCCATCATCTGCGACGGGTGCACACTACCGCATCGTCGCCGCCTTTCCCTGGGTCACCCACTTCCACATGTCGCCGTCCTAGCAAAATAGCTCGTCCGTTGTCGCTTTTTAGTTTGCCACCCGCCACCCAAACAGTACCACTCCATTTATGTAGCAAAAAATCCTCGGTTCCAACTTCTACCATTGCTGCTTCCAACAATTTTGCTCACATGTTGCAGCTTTTGTCCCTACCAGTGGTGAGGTCGAGTCCAAAGAAAAAATGTAGCCGCCCAGCAAAAAATGCTAGTCGTACCAAAACGTCCTAGTTCGTTGTGTCGTTCTAGCACCGGTCATGTGTGGTTGCAACTTCCTATTTACCTGGTCCCAGCAAAATGACATACCAGTTGCACACCGGTGCTAGCAGCTATTGGTTGCAGCACACCTCATTGATTGTCTGGTTCCAGCGCCGGTCATGTGTGGTTGCAACCTCCTCTTTAGCCAGTTCCAGCAAAATGACACACCGGTTGCACACATGTGCCGACAACTGTTGGTTGCAGCACACCTCATTGGTTGTCTGGTTCCAGCATCGGTCATGTGTAGTCGCAACTTCCCCGTTAGCCCGTTCCAGCAAAATGACATTTCAGTTGCACATCGGTGGCCGACAAATGTTGGTTGCAGCAGCGGTAGCTTTTGGGTCGTCGTTACGCATGCGGCGCAGATGTGGCCGAATCCCCTATGCACCATGGCCATCAGTCACAGCATTTGTAGACCCCGTCGAGTTGAAGTGAGGGAGTTGCCTTCGTGAGCGCCTATGCCCTCCGTCGAGGCTGTAGGGGAGAAAAAAAAGGGGACAACGACATGTGCCCTTCATCGAGGCTGCAAGGGAGGAAAAGGAGGACTGCGGTCATGGAGGAGAGCTTTTACGGGTGGCTGGGTTGGTTCAGCGCGTGTGTGGAGAACGGCTGCGAGAGAGAAAAGTATCGTGAGGATGAGTCGGAGGAAGAAGAGATAAGGTGGGGGCATTTTGCAAGCACGCACGATGGGCCTCGATCGTGTGGTTCGCTGCGACCGGCGCAAGCTTCTTTTGGTCTCCCGACCAAAATTATTTACCTGCGGGAGGGCCTTGCACGTGGACGTAATTTCCGCTCTGTATTAGGTCCATTTTCGTCCGCTCGTTTCGGTAAACATCCAAACGCATGAATTGCTAGCTAGCTAATACCATATCCAATACAAAGGGTCTAATTCAGACATCCGAACGCAGTGTAAGAAAAAACGTTGCACTTTAGACATGTTTCAAGCTACTTTGAGAACCTTAACCACCGGTTCTAACTTAAACGTTTGAATTATGAACCTGATTGTAATTTTGTTGGTTGTTATACATATGCTGCGACAGAAACTAGGGCATGTTTGCTAGTCTGCGTCTTTCCAGAGTCTTTACATTTGTAACAGAGTTGGGTCTCGCTGACTAAATACATGTCAAAATCCATGTTCCGCATATAGTTTGGTAGGCTACTGACGACCCGCAAGCTATCATAGGCATTTGGGTCGTCATGTCGCTTGCTCGGTAGCTCGCCAGCATGTTTTTGCGTTCACGCTCGCACATTCGTTTGGGCTTTTTCTCTTCTATTCATGTTGCTTTGCTGTGAAATGAGAAAAATGTCCATGGGTTTAGAAAAATCATGAAATTGCAAAAAAATCATGATTTTAAAAAAATGTTCAGCAATTTACAAAAAATGTATACGGGTTTTAAAAAGTGCATGAATTAAAAAATGTTCGTGCATTTGGAAAAACTAGACAAATTTAAAAAATTGGTCGCAAATTAGAAAGAAGTTCACGGATTAAATTTTATTTTGTGGATTTTAAAAAAAATTCATGCATATAAAAATTGTTCACACGTTTGAACAAAAATCGCCAATTCGAAAGGACTTCTCTAATTTGAAATTTGCTCATGGATTTTTTTACGAATTTACAAATTGTCCATTGATTCGAAAAAAGCTCACGTATTGAAAAACTGTTCGCCAATTTGAAAATGGTTTGTGGATTTTAAAATATTCATGCATTTGATAAATTGACCGCGAATTTGAAAACTGTTTGCACATTTGAGAAAATCTAAACTATGGAAAAGAAGAACAAAAAATGGGAAAAAGGAAAGAAAAGGGCGTTTGGAAGCTTCTAGAAGCTTCACAATACCGGGTGGAAAAAGCTTCCCATAAACCCGAAATGCAATCCTTAGATGGGCTGGCCCATTGTCCACAAACATCTGCTGGATTAATCATGAAATCTATGAGTTTTTATAATCCATGCACTTTTAGCGAGACCATGGATTAAAAATGTATATGGGCCCATTGTCCATAATCGGCGCTATAGGCGAGACCTCCTATTGGCACCTTTGAAAAGTTCACGATTTGGAAAACTCATGCATTTGAAAAGTTCACGATTTGGAAAACATTCATGAATTAAAAAAATCACAAAAATGAAAATTTTCATGTATTCAAAAAGGTTCACGAACTTGATTTTTTTTCAAAATTTTGAGTAAAATTCATGACTTCAAAAAGAAGTTCAAGACTTGAAAAAAGTTTGTAATTTCTATAAATCGCAAAAGCAAAAGGAAGTTCACGAATTTGAAAAACAAAAACATATTTAAAAAAAAATCCTAATTTGTAAAAAAGTTCACGAAAAATGGAAAACGATTCATGAATTTGAAAAAGTTCACAAATTTACTAAAAAATCGCAATTTAAAATACAATTGGCAAATTTGTTGAAAGTTCACGGATTTGATAAAACCAGAAAATAAAAAAGAAAGAAAAGGAAAAACAAGAAAAAGGAAACGAAAACAAAATGAGAAAACCGGAAACCCCGTGCTGGGTAAACCCAATGAAAACCGCCTAGAGAACAACAGTCAGAACTTTCATGGGAAGGTTCCCGAAAAAATAGGTGGAAAAACAGACCTACATGGGCCGATCCATGTAGATAGACAGTGTGTTGTGGAGGGATGTGCGCTGGTTTGCAAAACCACTGTAACCTGCGCATAAGGCGCCGAATAGGTGTTGGGGCTATATGTGCCGAAATAGAAAACAACTCCCGTGTATATGCGAGATGATTAATTAAGGGCACCCCTTGCAAAGGTCATTCGCAGCTTCCCAGGCGTTGACAAGTGATGCACTGCATGCACACCACTTGTGGCAACTAGAAAGTTTTCCTCCTTTTTCCATCGATTTGTTTATTCAAACGTTTTACCTTTTGAACCATGTGTCCAAATGCTAAACCGTTCTCACCGTTGGGTTTTTCGCGTCGAGATATTAGAAGCTACTCCCTCCGTCCCGTAATATAAGAGCGTTCTTGACACTAGTGTAGTGTAGAAAACGCTCTTGTATTATGGGACGGAGGGAGTAGATCACATGGTAATAGGTTTTGATGAAATTTTTTTATGAAAAAAAAACATAGCCTGGTGCATTTCCTGTTTCCGTATGCGCTGGAGATGAAAATGAAAAGAAAGAATATAATCCACAACCATTCTCAACACTCCAGAATAAGGACAATCTCCCTGCGGCTGCATCAAACCCTAACTGTAAGCCCAATGATACAATAAGAACAGACTGGTGTATGCACCAAAATTTAATACAGCAGGGAAATCCTGTGAGATAAACCCAATATATCATCCACAACAATCAACAGGACGCACCATCCATGGCAAGAAGGGAACAATAATTTCTTTTCAGACAAAACTATACAGCCAAAAGAAGAAAGGATTTGCACTTCTGGGATTTATTTCCTATTTATTGCTGTGTTTGCCCCCTTACTGCTTTGTAATGTGCTTTTCAAGTGCAGCCATTATGTCCGACCTAGACAAACAAAATCGTCCGACTCTGAAAATGTAACCCCGCTGTACATACATGGTCCATCTATCACGGGATATCCTGCCCGTGATCAAACAGACGATCCCTTCTAATCGCTTCTCCGGCAATAACAAGCAGTTTTGTTTCGTCACTGGACCTGAAGAAAATACTTGTGTTAGTACCTAAAGTACAGTTCGTTCGGCAACCAAAAAGATCAAAGAGTGAGGCTATGAATTGGAAATCTGGAACCAACCTAATTTGAACGCGGTGGGCCTCGGTGGAGTAACCATGCTGCCCAATCATTGCGTCTTCGGACATTATTTCCCTGTGGGCACACCAGTGGTAAATCATGCAGGCATAAAACAAGTCAGATGTGCCAGATCATGATCATCACAACAGTCACTAGAATGGAAGGATAAAATGAAAAGCCAGTGCCCCAGGTCTGTATAGCAACGAACCTGCACTTCCAACAACTCAGAGCCCCGGATAGAATCTAGTATATAGTTGGTATCTATTCCCAACATTGTGAACCTGGTCAACTGCGAGAAAACAAACCCAGATCATTACATATACTGATATACACAATCTAAACCGCCAGTGTCAGAGTAAAATGAGGTCGCCAATATAAGACTTGGATGACAGTTGGTGATACATCAAGGTAATCCGCCATAGTGAAGTGTTCATTTCTCAGAATAATAGAGGTTACATTTACATTTGCTAGATGCTAAATGAAATATGGTAACCTGGGAGGCTTAAGTGTTCGTTTGTTAGAATAATAGAGGACTAAATACTAGTGCCGCAGAAATTACTACTCTAAGCAATCCTATATTCTCCTAACATAAATGCATCTTACAAAGGAAAAACAAGTTTCTAAAAACAAAAACAAAGAGTTGTGAAACACTAAGAGAACAATGCAAAGATACTCCTGGGGTACAGCCATGTACTATTAGGGACTGCCTGTCAACAGCTAAAACCTTCCTCCAAAGCACCAGCTTCAGTTCCATACTCTCACCACTTTCTTGGTTTATAATCTTGAGAATAAATTTAGGCATAGTTATATTTAGGTGAACTCTTAACCCTAGAAGTCATCATTGAAGTATTAATGGGCAGCAGTTTTGAATAATGATACCGATTTGGTCATTTCACCTGTTAACTACAAAGAAAGTGCTAGTCAAATGCAAATGTCGCTAGTAATAATATTTTGCAAAACGGCCCTAAATTTCAACTTGGAAAGAAGGTAACCAGCAAGAAGGTTAAAACAGATACAAAGTTGGTATGCAAGAAATACTAATCAAACTCACATTCGTACAGTCTAATTTTCCACAACTACTGTTGGCAATGTTAACATATTAGAACCAAACAATATTTCTTCAGGAAGAGAACAACTGAGCTCGAGTAATGTAGCAAATCTCACGGTACTCTACGGTAGAAGCACTACCAAACAAGTTAGTATACTTTTAAATAAATTTTCCAAAATATGAAATGTTAGAACAAATTAAATTTCTGTGATGCACACGAGATTAAGAGTTGTACTTTAGTACTACTTACAAGTATCTTCTATTGTCTTGCCCAACAAAATGGCAGCGATCCTCATTTTATAATTTTGCCACATTTATAGCAACCACAAAGAACATCTGTAGTGGTCATGCCTTGAATAATGCAAAATGTGAAACTCCCCCCCGCCCCCTTCCACCACGCACAAAAAGAGCCGCAAGTAATACGTAGACAGGTAAATGCAGATACAATCTTGTCGTTTACGAAACAAACTCACAAACTCATGTTGTTCGTAGAATATAGTGTACTAAGTAAATTTCCAAGTTCTGGTCATGCAACATAAGTTATATAATATGTGAAAGTACAATCAGCAGAGGTATCACACTAGTATTCAACCTGTCATAGGGAGATTTAGAACCACAGATAGGGTACATCTTGTTTTGACATGAAAAAAGGGAATCAAATGAGAATTAAAAAACAAACCATAGGAAATGAAGCGATTAGGTCAATAGGCACCCATCCTTGATCATCCATACGTTCCCTCAAGTATGTGTCGTGGCAAAGATTATTAGTGCTAACAAGAAAAGAAATGAAACAAACAATTAGCATAAAAAGCAATAACTTCTCAAGAATTTTCAAATAGATTCAATACCTAAAATAGTGCTCGATCTGCAGCTGAATGTCACGTTGGAGATTAATTTGATCTTGCTGAAACGCCAATGGCTGCATTGGCGGCCGGATAAGATGCATGTTTTGAAACTGCTGCTCAACTTGTGTGACATAGTAAGGATAGGAGGCTTGTAAATCGGCTGCAGATTGCCACACCAACCACATTACATCAAAGAGAAGAATTTATATCAAAGGATGACACGGGATGAACTGACTTTACCAGGATATGGAATGGGTTGAACGTACGGCACAAAAGGTTGTGGTACCATGAAATGGGCACCAGCAGGTGATGGCGGTGGTGGTCGCTGAAATGGTCCAGGCTGGTAGTAGCCCGGCTGCTGCTGCTGCACTGGCAATGCACGGGAATAGTTCCTTGGTGAGAAATTACTCCCTCTTTCATGGTCACGGCGATTCCGACCGCCGCGACCACCAAAGCCATTGCTATTACCACTACCATGTCGGGCATTATTGTTCCAGTGGCCGCTCCCACTACCGCCGTTATATCTATTGCCCCCATCACCACTGCCGGTGGCATTGTTGTAGCTTCCACCACCACGACCGTTGCCATTCCAATTGTTACTGCCGAACACTCTCCTACTATTGTCAATACCACTGCCACCAATGGCGCCGCTATGAACACTAGAGTTCAAGTTGCTGCCAGCAGTAAGACCCCCATCATTCCAATTACCATCACCACCACTACTGCTGTTCCCGTCACTGCTATAATTACCAGTGCTCACATCGCCACCGCCGCCCCTCCATTGTTACCACCGTTACTGCCACCATGCCGAACTAAAATTGGCTGGCTAGTGCTGCCGTTCTGCGGCGACCAGGCCGTGGTGGTGGCACTAGGAGGAGGAGAGGTAGAGGCAGGGCCTGGACTTGAGGCAGTGGAGATCGGAGTAGAAACCGGTTGTAGCTGCGGCGGCGGCACCAGTGGCACAATCGGATCTTCCTGATTTCATCCACAGATTCATTCATCAGACACGCAAAAAATTCATCAGGTATTAATGAAAAAAAAAAACTAAATACGGGAGATGCTTCCTAGATGCATCAGCACAGTCCACGTGTGAAGTTAATCGCGAGATTCGGTTACCGGCGCGGAAGGGGCGGAGCCGTCGGAGAGGGACTTGAGGGAGTCGGAGGAGGAGGACTTGGGCCACGCCCGCGCGGCCGTGTCGGCGAGCGCCGGCCACGACTCGTCGCCGCCCATGATGCCGCCGACGGGGGCCGGGGGCGGCGGCGGCACGTTCCACGCCGTCTTCCTCGCCGCCGCATTGCCAGGATCGGCCCCCTCCGCCTGCGCGGCCGGATCGCGCGGGTTCTCCCGCGACGGGGCCTGGGGCGGCGGCGGCGCGGCGATCACCGTCGGCGCCGGGGCGGCGCTGGCCGCCGGTTGCGTGGGCGCGGCGCCTCCAGCGGCCGGCGACATGGCGGGGCGAGGCGGGGCACGGGGGCTGGAGTTCCGGAGGAGAGGTTTTGGATTGCGATTTAATCGGGAACGGAGGAGACGAGGGGGAGGCTGCAGGCAGGGTGGAGGGGGCAGCGGCTGGAGGGACTAGAGAGGTGGGGGTGGAAAATGGAATGGAGCCGGAGGGGAGGGGAGGAGCGGCGGCGGTGGAGGGGTAGGTGGGGAGTTCTAGGGCAACCCGCGGGGCATTTCCGGGAAAAGGCACGCCCTCCCCAGGGCAGAATGATTTTGTTGTGCGTATTTCCCAACTGTCGCCGCCGCGCTCCTAAACAGACAATGGCCGTGCTATGACTGACACATCACACATGATGCTAGATTATTTATAATAGTACTTCTAGATTTTAGAAAATAAGAAAAAGAAACTACTATTTTTTACTTTTAATAAACGAAAAAAGTAGAATTAGCACGTCACCTCATGTACGTACTGCTATTAGGAGGAGGAGTGCCGTACGTGCATATGATATGTGTGCCATTTATCGGCAGCGTGGCACGCTTTGCATGACCACCCAGCGACTCTTCACTGGTACAGTAGTGTACGTAGACTGGTTAACAGTTAGCTGGTCCCGGCTTACAGACCAGGAGATCGTCTCCACGCGCTGATCAATACGGCCGTGTTAGTTTCAAAAAAAAAAAATACGGCCGTGTTGTTCGACTCTGTGTTTTGTAGTATACGTACTGTACGTGAGCAGTGAGCAGCGGGGCGACGTCGACCGGCTGCCGTTTCCTCCCACCGTGCGTACGTTTTTGACCCTGAGTTTTGTATGCACGCCATTAACCAGCAACCGAAGGCGCCGCGCAGACTGTCGCCGCGACACGCGCCCATGGCCTTCTTCTCGCCCATGCGGCGTCACTGTTCTGGCGGCAGAAGCTAGGACCACTTCGCCGCCCGGCACCGTAGAAAATGTAAAGAAAACGGTCTGTAAACCCGTGGAACAAACCAAAAGGAAAACTGACACCGGTGTGGTGACTGGCCAGTGAGACGTGACAGATAGATAGAACGAACTCCATGCTGGCACGACTACTTGCTGACACGACCCATGTTGTTTGCTCAAGGCATCGAGGCAATCGCTGCAATGCCTCCATCCATCCAGTGCAGTTGCCAGCCAGCCAGCAGCAGGTTCCTTCCTTGTGGTTTCCCCCGTGTCGCTTGCCAGGCCCAGCCAGCCAGCAAATTCCGTTTCTTTTCTCCGGGAGCGAGGGACGTGGACATGGACTGATTCGGGCAGGAAGAAATTGTAACTGCCGACCCCGGGATGGCTTGGAGATTTGTTGATCTCCGGGTGCACGTTGGCGCTGTCGATCGCTGGTTCGTGCGTGCGTGCATAAATCTAACCTACTACTGCCGAAAGGAAGGAGGAGATGCCCGGACCGGAGGAAATCGGGTCAACAAAAGTCAGCAGTCGGGCTCGATCTGATTCCGACGCATATTGACCAGCGGTATCATCCGCTTGCATTGGCATGGCCACGTAGCTGGCTTCTTTGACATCTGCATGAACTAGCCTTGTCACCTGGTTCCAGTTTTTGAACAGAAAGTCGCTGTCTGTCTCACCATCAGTGAGGTGATGTCTACTCCGCCGTGTCGGTCCAGGCGCTGCATGCACGATCGTCTCACACTGGCACGTACCGTAAAAAGAGGCCGTAATCCGGGCCGGGACGTAGCTAGCTGGGTTCCAAGTTTGCACGACTCCTGCCCTGTTGTCTAGGGCGGCATCGAGACTCGAGAGCAACCGTTGCATGCCAAGCACTGCCCCGGCCAGTCAGCAAGTTCCCCGCTGTTTCGTCCCTGTCTGCCCCCTCCCCTTGCTGTAGAGATTTGTTTTCTTCACAAACCTGGACACCGACCGATCGAGAAAGGTCCAGGAAATCAGGAGTATAGGTCTCCGCGGGCCTGGATGATCTTCGACCCCGGATCGGTCGGAATTTCGTTCGATTCGTTGCTAGATACGCTACGCACACGCCGGTTCGTGCGTGGGTGCGTGGGTGCGTGCGTGAAGCCGAAGCCTGCTTTCAAGTGCGTGCGGAAGCCGGGAAAGGAAGGAGAGGAAAGAGGAAAGGCCACCAAGTCGGTCGGGTCGGGTCGGGTCAACAAAAGTGGTTGGATTCGATCTGATTCAGATTTCGGAGCCCCGGGTCCGGGTGGAGGCGCCGCTCTGTCTTGATCTGGACGCTCTTTTCTTTTCAGGTGGCGATGGCGTGCCGGGTGCGCGCGCTGGGGCCCCCCGCCCCATGCCGCGCCTTTCAGTTCGTGTTCGTTGGCGACAAAGCACGATCACGCCCGACCGGGGAACTCTCTATGGTTGACCAAAGCCAGCAAGCCCACCCACGCCCCCATGCTGCTATCGCCTGCCTGCATGGATTCCTATTCGTACGAACCAGCTCTTCTTCATTAGCTACACGTTTTCTCTCGAGATCGATCGCTACCTAGCACTAGCCGTGATAAGGGGTCGACATCAGCAGAAGCAATGCTTCAGTATCAGCACAGACTAGTGCCAGTGGGAAGTGGATCCTCTAACATGAAGGAGGAAAGTCGCGCAAACTACGGTACAAGTTAGTGTAAAAGCAGAAAGGAAAATACCGTCTTATAGCGAACATTGTATTATCTATTTAAGTAGATACTGTACATAGTTACTGTTGATATAAATAAATTTGAAATTAATTTTATTGCACCATAATTTTATTTGTATGTAATTTTTGTAAATGTATAAAGTAGATTTGTAATTTGTAAATTAATTCAAGTCATTTTAGCCTTAATCATATGGAAGTGAAGGAGGAAAGTTAGGGAATTGTAGCTTAGGTGACTTTCCTTCTTCATGTTAGAGGATCCACTTCCGTGCCAGTGGCGCTACTGCATGCTCTCCACTGAGAGCCTCCGTTCCGGGAATAGTTCAAGAGCACCATCTTTGATCGCTCGTGGTAGAGACTCGTGCTGGAATAAAAGTCAATGCGGCGCACCATGTCTTTAATTCCCTGCGGCTGGCTGCCTCCGAGGCTCTGGTCTGATGGTCTCACCTTGCCTTGATCATATTAGATTCAAAGGCTATGCTAGCTGCCTGCTAATCTCAGAACTTGTTAAGGGATGCACACGTACGTACGTAGGAGTACATGCCATTGCCGCGAGAGAAATGTTGTGTGACGAATCAACCGACCCAGGGCGGTGCTGATCCAGACTCGCCCCCGGGGCGCCGCTCTCGCTTAATCCAGGCGCCTTTTTGAGTGGCCATGTGCGCGCGCCGGGCCCCATGCCCATGCACCTTCTTCTGCTGAGTTTTCCTCGTAACTGATGGGTGCAACTTGCTTCGCCAAAGCTTCCCGTGATAATCGGCTAAAAACAAAAGCTTCCCACGGTATTGTTGGCCCTTTTTTGCTACTCCAAAGTCCAAACTAAAACCACGATAAGTATTTTAGAATGGAGAAACACTAATAGAAAAATGGTCAAATGTGAAGCACATTAGTGCCGGTTTGATTTTGAGCCGGCACTAATGTGTGCATTAGTGACGGTTCCAACGGCTAGCCGGCCGCTCTCATTAGTATCGGTTTGTGGCGAACCTTTAGCACCGGTTCATGCTACGAACCGGTACTAAAAGTGAGTGGTGGCGAGATGTTGTCGATCTGGGGCCTCAAGCACCTTTAGTACCGGGTTCGATCACGAACTTACTAAAGGAATCTATAAACCCTCCGTCCACCCGAGATCGCTCTGTTCTTCCCTTTCCCTCTCCTCTCTGTTCTTCCCCTCTTCCTCTCGAGCTCATCACACATTTTGCCCAAAATTTGTCAAGATTTGAAGGCCCCGTCCATTCAAATGATCACAAAGGTTAGCAACTTTGTCCTTTCATCTCTCATTGCTAGATGAGCTCTTGCAATGCTTTATATAGTGATTGATTTGTGAGTTTAGTAATTTGGGAGGAATTATATGTGCTACTATTTGATTTATATGCAATTTGAGATAAAAAATAAACTTAGTTTGCATATGTAGGTGTGGTTTACTTAGTGCCTTCTAAATCTCCGTCGTAACCACCGTCGATCGATCGCTTAGATCCCATCATGGCATCACCTTGTGGTGAGCCTCTTGTTCATGAATATTTTATATAAAAAATTGATGTTTGTGTGATTTGGATATATAGTTACTTGTATAATTATCTTACCCGTACGTTGTTTGTTATAAATAGTGCCATGGTTTTGATATCCGTCCCCGTCGGCCCTCGTCCTTGTTATGATTCGGATGTGGTATATTCTCTTTTAAAACTAGTTGTTGCATTTTGTGTTTATGGAAAATTATGCCCATCAAGTTGACATAGATATTTTTATCTAGGAGGTATGTGAACTGGAAATTCCAATCGACCTATTGTTGAGAGGTTAAATTTAGTTGAAAGAGAAAACGAGTATTTGAAAGAAAAATTGAAAAGAATTGAGGGGGAGAAGATGGAATTGGAGTTGCATGTTGCCGATGTCGTCGATGATCACAAGATCAAGATGGAGAAAATGCGGTTGAAGATTAGAAAGATTAGAAAATATGCCATTGATAGTGAGGCTTGGTATCATTATCTTTGTTGGATCAATTGTTACCTTAGTTGCGAACTTGATCGCATTTGTTGTTGCATTTAAATGCTTTAGCTAGAGACTTATTTGTTTGTTGCATTTAATGTTGTATGAACTTTATGTATGAACTTGTATTAATTTGATCTTTTCGGTGTTGTGTAATGAAGATGAGCCGACAATGGATGTCACGATGACCGATGCTTTCTCGAGTTCATTAATGGCGTGCATACTTTTACGCTTTACGGCTGAGGCAAACAAGCGGGCGAGATGGTTTTATGCTTCTCCATGTCTTTGGTTGTAAGAATAATCACAATTACCATCAGACGTCAAGAACCATTCACGTCCACCTGTTTGAGTCTGATTTCATGCCCCACTATAATGTTTGGACCAAGCACGGAGAAAGAGGGGTTATGATGGAAGACAATGAAGAAGAAGAACAGGACGACGACAACTATCCTGGCCATGGGTTCCCTAAATACGATGATACAACAATGGGGGAAGAAGCTGAGCCGGCAATGCAGGAAGAAGCTAAAGAAGAGGCATCGATGAGCCACCGATGATCTAGGGTCGGACCATTGCCGATGCAAAGAGAAACCGCGCAAGTGATTTGGAGAAGAAGAAGTTGCAGCGCATGTTAGAGGATCACAAGAAATTGTTGTACCCGAATGCGAAGGCGACAAGAAAAAGTTGGGCACCACACCGGAATTGCTTGCAATGGAAGGCGAGAGAATGGTGTATCGACAAGGGATTTGAAAAGTTGCGGTGTAATGATAAGAATATGCTTCGAAGGACAACGAATTGCCCGAGAAATGCGTCTGAAGCAAAGAAGGCTGTCGCCCTCTAGGGTTAGAGGTGTAGAAGATACATGCATGCCCTATCGACCGCATCCTCATCATGCGGTGAGTACGAGGATTTGAACGCTTGCGGTATGCGGTGCATTGCGCTTATAAGATCAGCCGCGATGACCACGGTGATGTCGAGGGTGAGCGCCCAGAAGAAGATTCTGCCAAGGTGATGTGGTATGCTCTTATAATACCACGGTTGAAACGCTTGTTCCAAAACAAAGAGCATGCCAAGGCGATGCGATGGCACAGAGAAGACCGTAAGAAAGACGGAAAGTTGAGAGTACCTGCTGACGGGTCGCAATGGAGAAAAATCGAGAGAAAGTACGAGAAGGAGTTTGCATGTGACGCAAGGAACGTATGGTTTGGTCTAAGCGCATATGGCATTACTCCTTTTGGGGAGCAGAGCAGCAACCATAGCACCTGGCCTGTGACTCTATGTTTGTATAACCTTCCTCCTTGATTATGCATGAAGCGAAAGTTCATTATGATGCCAGTGCTCATCCAAGGCCTAAAGCAAACCGGCAACGACATTGATGTGTACCTAAGGCCATTAGTTGAAGAACTCTTACAGCTGTGGAATGAAACAGGTGTATGTGCGTGGGATGAGCACAGATAGGAAGAATTTGACCAAAAGGCGTTGCTGTTCGTGACCATCAATGATTGGCCTGCTCTCAGTAACCTTTCAGGACAGACAAACAAGGGATATCGCGCATGCACGCACTGTTGGGATGATATCGACAGTCTATATTTGGATAACTGTAGGAAGAATGTGTACCTGGGACATCGTCGATTTCTTCTGAGCAGGCATCCCATAAGAAAGAAAGGCAATCATTTCAAAGGTGAGGCGGATCACCGGAATGAAGCCTACGCCACCGTCATCGGTGCTTGATGTACATGATATGGTCAATGATTTGAAGGTAGTCTTTGAAAAGGGTCTGGCGGAACAACCTGTTCGAATGACGCCGACGGACGGCGCACCCATGTGGAAGAAGAAATCTATATTTTGGGACCTGCCCTATTGGAAAGAACTAGAGGTCCGCTCCACAATTGACGTGATGCACGTGACGAAGAATCTTTGCGTGACCCTGCTTGGCTTCTTGGGCGTGTATGGGAAGACAAAAGATACACCTAAGATACGGGAGGACCAGCAACATATGACGGAAAAGACGGCATACACCAGGGTCATGCCAGCTACGCTCCTACCAAAGAAGAGAAGGAAATCTTCTTTGAATGCCTGCTCAGTATGAAGGTATAGTCTGGCTTCTCGTCGAATATAAAGGGAATAATAAATATGGCAGAGAAAAAGTTTCAGAACCTAAAGTCTCATGATCATCACGTGATTATGACGCCTTATCGCTTCCGGTTGCATTGAGGGGCTTCTACGAAAAATGTTCGATTAGCCATTGTGAAGCTATGTGCATTCCTCAATGCAATCTCTCGAAGGTAATCGATCCGAGAAATCATACCAATGTTAGAGAATGATTTGGTGCAATGTCTTGTCGATTTCGAGTTGGTGTTCCCACCATCCTTCTTCAACCTCATGACGCACGTCCTAGTTCACCCTCTGTGAAGAGATTAACGTATTGGGTCCTGTATTTCTACATAATATGTTCCCCTTTGAGAGGTTCATGGGAGTCTTAAAGAAATATGTTCATAACCGTGCTAGGCCAGAAGGAAGCATCTCCAAGGGCCATGAAAATGAGAGGTCATTGAGTTTTGTATTGACTTTATTCTGACCTTATGCCGATTGGTGTTCACGAATCGCGGCATAAGGGCAGACTGGATGAAAAAGGCACGCTAGGAGGGAAGCAAATAATATGTATGGACGGACATTCTCTCACTGAAGCACACTACAGTTCTCTGAGAATTCCGCCTTGGTGGCTCCATATATGGACGAACACAAGAATTTTCTACGCTCCAAACACCCGGAGCGGTCTGATGACTGGATTACACATGAATAAACGAGGACTTTCGCCGGCTGGTTGCAGACACGTACCATGCATGATGCCTCTATTGAAGATGACCTGTACTCACTGTCCTAGTTACCATCTTTGAATATAATAACTTTCAAAGGGTACGAGATAAATGGGAATACATTTTACACGATCGCCCAAGATAAGAAGAGCACCAACCAAAACAGTGGTGTCCGCTTTGATGCAGAAACCAAGACGGGAAAGGGAACATATTATGGTTACAAAGAGGACATATGGGAACTTGACTATGGACGTGGTTTGAAGGTCCCTTTGTTTCGGTGCAAATGGGTCAATATGACACGAGGCGGGGTAACGGAAGACCCGCAGTACGGAATGACAACAGTGGATCTCAACAATCTTGCGTATGCAGACGAACCATTCGTCCTAGCCAATGATGTGGCACAGGTTTTCTATGTGAAGGACATGTCTACCAAGCCGAGAAAAAGAAAAGATAAGGAAGCGAATGCATCATACGATGAGCCAAAGCGCCACATAGTTCTTTCTGGGAAGAGAAACATCGTGGGAGTGGATGACAAGACAGACATGTCAGAAGATTATGAAAAGTTTGATGCAATTTCTCCATTCACAGTGAATATTGACCTGAGCATCCAGTTAAATGATGAAGATTTTCCATGATTACGACGCAAAGGGACACACGCGCAAAAGAAGTTTCACATCCAAAGATCTGGGATGTGATCGGCTTCACTATCTTCACTTTCTTCTGTGTTTCACACCCAGGAGGGAATCTCTGTAATAGTTAGGGTAGTTATGTGTTTTGGCATTTGAAACGCAAAGAAATTTTATGTGCAAACAAATTCTTTCATGCATTCACTGATTTTTTCAGCTAAATGACCCTGAAATTGAAAAGCACTTAATATGAACTCAGAAAAGGTTGAAAGTTGGCATGGTTTCATAATTTCACCCACATAGCTTGTGCAAAAAAGTAGAGAGGCTTACCGTAAAAACTGGATGCACTTCGTACAAAATGGACAATCTCTTCAAGTATCAGGGTTTTGACGAAAACTCATACATTACAAAGGCATTTCGTTTTTTAAATAACCTAAGCATTACCAAATTGAATATAATGATAAAATACATTAATATTAAACATAAGAAAAAAGAATCACTGGAAAATCTATTTTCAAAGTTAAGTTATTCACAAACTAGTGATTCACACAAATTTCAAATAATTCAAAATTTAAACTATTCAAATTTGAAAACTACCGGCAGTAATAGAAAGTTTGTAATATTTTGTACCTAAAGCAAAAATATTCACAAAGAAACTATAAATACAGCAAAAAACAACTCAAAAATAAATAAAACAAAAATAAATAAAGCAAAAAAAAAGAAAATAAATAGCTCTTTATCAAGGCCACACGCCTCGTGCATACACGACCGAAACCCAACGTGTTGTTGGGCCAGGATGCAGGCCCATAAGGCTTAGTAGGCCTGAAAGCTGTAACAGGTAGGCCCAGTAGGCCTGCTTTGGAGAGGAGCTCGAGAGAGCTACCGCACTGGGCTTATAAACCAGTGCGGACGCCTCTCGGCTAGCGAGGTGGGACTAAACTTGTCGCACCGCAGCTGCGCCAGCGCAACCCCTTTAGTACCGGGTCGTGGCTCCAACCGGTACTAAAGGGGGGGGGGGTCTTTCGTACCGGTTGGGGCCACCACCCGGTACTAAAGGGGGTGTGCTTCCCGCCGCTTCGCCTGGCCAAAACAGACCTTTAGTATCGGTTGGTGGCTCCAACCGGTACTAAAGGGGGGGGGGTTCTATATAAGAAAACACTTCAAAAAAAATTCAGTTTCTCATCTCTCCCTCTGCTTCTTCTCCTGCCTTGTCGCTGCCGCCTCGTTGCCGTCACGCCGCCGGGTCGTCCCCATCACCGTCTTCGCCATCGCCGCCGCCTGCCGCCGCTGTCCCGTCCTCGTTGCCCCGTCGCATACGCCCTGTCGTCCCGTCATCCCCGCCTGATCCTGCCCCATTCTCACTGCTGCCACCGCCCGTCGCCGCCGCCCTGCCGCCTCGCCACGCCGGGTGAGCTCTGCCCGCCACCATGTGTCCACACACGCACATTGTTTTTTAGGTTTTTAGTTATAGTAATTTTTCTGTTTTCAATTATAGAAATATCTATAGAAATGTTAGAAATTTTCCTATTTTTAGTTATAGAAATATTAGAAATGTTATAGAAAGGTTAGTTATATAGAAATGTTATAAATTTTTCTGTTTTTTAGTTATAGAAATATTTATAGAAATGTTAGCAATTTTTCTGTTTTTAGTTATAGAAATATTAGAAATGTTAGTTATATAGAAATGTTAGAAATTTTAGAATTAGTTTTAGCTAGATGAATTAGATTAATGTCAAATTGTTAGAGCGATGATCGATGTTTTTTAGTTTCTTATAATTTTAGTTATAGAAAAATTTAGAATTTGCATATAGAATTTTAGTTATCACAATTCAATCATTTAAAAAATGTTACTTTTTGCGGGCATATAGTATTTGTTCTCGACGATGCCCGGCCCGCATCCTCGCTAATTGCTTCATGACGACGTCCGGCTGACCCATGTCTGGACTGGCTCACGGCTGGCACTGGAGGTGCTACTGCTTTGGGCGCCGCTTGGTGAGGAACCCGGCCTCGGGTCCCGTCATCGACCCTGATCTCCTTTGGTGGCGTTCGTGTGGGTCACATTCGGTCCAGAGGGAGCCGGCCCCGCCGGAGGTGGTGCGTCGCCGTGTCAGGGAGGAGGACAAGCACGTCCGTCGCTACATGGCTGCTATGGACGACAGGTACTCCAATACCTGGCAGGTTCTTTGGGCGGATATGAGGAGATATGATCCTGTGATGGTTCCTTCTCTTTGGGTGTCCTTTGTCGCATCCCGTGAACCGCGAGTGGCCTAGATTCTTCTGTAGTATTCGATCTTTATTAGCTACCTAGCCAGTGATGTATTTGATATATAATATTCGAGACGATGTATTCGAGATTATATATATTATTAGAGACGATGTATTCAAGATTATATATTACTCGAGATGATGTATTCGAGATTATATATTATTCGAGACGATGTATTCGAGATTATATATTATTCGGGACGATGCATATTATGTACTATATGATTCAGTTTTTCCTTATTGATTGCATCCATGCATTGTAATTTGAATACTAAATTGTTTTATATTTCTTTTGGATTAGTTAAATAAAAGCTATGGCGGACAATACCGGCAGAGAGGGAGAAGAGGCCCTGTTCAGCCCTCGCAGGCTAGATGATCTGAATGAAACAGATGACGGCTCCCAATATCTGAACAATACCGGGGAGGGTGATGATAAGATATTCGATCTCGACGACTGAGCTGATGAAGTCATGAACTATGATTATGATTATGATGACGCAGACAATGTTGATCTTGAAATAACAAAGACTACCGGCGAGGTACATTTATATAAGCAGGCATCTAGTGATCATCACATATTTTTTTTGATTTGAAGATATATTAACGAATTGATCTTTCTTCTTCAGCCCTCCGGATCAAGCAAATCTGCTTCTACAGACAGCAGGACAAAGCGATGCCCGACCAGAAAGTTGAAGGAGGGCGTAAAGTACAACATCGATGCCATCAAACCTGATGGCGAACCCCTCATGCCTAAGAACATTGCAAACGAAGTTCGTTAAATCGGTCGGAGTTCTTGTGAAGGACCAACTCCCGATCTCCATTCAAGAATGGAATGAGCCAAAAACTAAACGTCCAGATGTTACTTGGGTCGACGACAGAGCAAAACAAAAGCTTTGGGAATCTCTAATGAAACATTTCACCCTACCAGATCATTTCACTGATGCAGATGTGCAGAAAGTCAAGGACGCTACTCTTAGGAAGATGGCAATTGCATTCAACACCCACAAGAAAACTGTATGGGCCAACTACGTTGCTGCAGAAAGGAAGACTCCGGAATTCAAGGGAACACTGGAGAAGCAAAGAGACCACTGGCCCGCTTTCGTGAAATTCAAGGAATCGAAATTATCTAAGGAACGGTCGAGAAAAAACAAGGCCAATGCCGCAAAAAGACGTGATTCCATAGGCTGGGGCGGTGGCTCTGTGAGTGGCATTGCCTAAGTGGGATAAGTCTGAGCAAGAGATGGTGGATGCAGGGTCCTCCGGTTATTAGAGCTGGCCCCCAGTGCGTAACTTGGTTCTATGCGCATGGGGGTGTCGGTGTCAAAACCGGCGGATCTCGGGTAGGGGGTCCCGAACTGCGTCTAGGCGGATGGTAATAGGAGACAAGGGACACGATGTTTTTACCCAGGTTCGGGCCCTCTCGATGGAGGTAAAACCCTACTCCTGCTTGATTAATATTGATGATATGGGTAGTACAAGAGTAGATCTTGTTGAGGAACGTTGCAGAAAATAAATTTTTTTCTACGGTTTCACCAAGATCCATCTATGAGTTCATCTAGCAACGAGTGATAGGAATGCATCTACATACCTTTGTAGATCGCGAGCGGAAGCGTTCAAGAGAACGGGGTTGAGGGAGTCGTACTCGTCGTGATCCAAATCACCGATGACCGAGTGCCGACCGGACGGCACCTCCGCGTTCAACACACGTACGGTTGGGGAAGAAGTCTCCTCCTTCTTGATCCAGCAAGGGGAAGGAGAGGTTGATGGAGATCCAGCAACGACGGCGTGGTGGTGGATCTGAGGGATCTCGGCAGGGCTTCGCCAAGCTCTCACGGAGGAGGAGAGGTGTAGCAAGGGGAAGGAAGGCGCCAAGTGCAAGGTGCGGCTGCCTCCCTCCCCCCTCTATATATTGGGTCCCCTGGGGGGCGTCGCCCCTAGGAGATGGGATCTCCTAGGGCGCGGCGGCCAAGGGGGTGCCTTGCCCCCAAGGCAAGTGGGCGCCCCCCTAGGGTTCCCAACCCTAGGCGCCTTGAGGGGCCCAAGGGGGGCGCACCAGCCCACCAGGGGCTGGTTCCCTTCCCAACTTCAGCCCATGGGGCCCTCCGGGATAGGTGGCCCCGCCCGGTGGACCCCCGGACCCTTCCGGTGGTCTCGGTACAATACCGGTGACCCCGAAACTTTCCCGACGGCCGAAACTGGACTTCCTATATATAACTCTTCACCTCCGGACCATTCAGAACTCCTCGTGATGTCCGGGATCTCATCCGGACTCCGAACAACTTTCGGTTTGCTGCATACCCATATTCATACAACCCTAGCGTCACCGAACCTTAAGTGTGTAGACCCTACGGGTTCGGGAGACATGCAGACATGACCAGGACGGCTCTCGGTTAATAACCAACAGCGGGATCTGGATACCCATGTTGGCTCCCACATGCTCCTCGATGATCTCATCGGATGAACCACGATGTCGAGGATTTAAGCAACCCCGTACACAATTCCCTTTGTCAATCGTCGTTACTTGCCCGAGATTCGATCGTCGGTATCCCAATACCTCGTTCAATCTCGTTACCGCAAGTCACTTTACTAAATACCGTAATGCATGATCCCGTTACCAAACACTTGGTCACTTTGAGCTCATTATGATGATGCATTACCGAGTGGGCCCAGAGATACCTCTCCGTCATATGGAGTGACAAAATCCCAGTCTCGATCCGTGTCAACCCAATAGACACTTTCGGAGATACCCGTAGTGTACCTTTATAGTCACCCGATTACGTTGCGGCGTTTGGTACACCCAAAGCACTCCCTACGGTGTCCGGGAGTTACACGATCTCATGGTCTAAGGAAAAGATACTTGACATTGGAAAAGCTCTAGCAAGCGAACTACACGATCTTGTGCTATGCTTAGGATTGGGTCTTGTCCATCACATCATTCTCCTAATGGTGTGATCCCGTTATCAATGACATCCAATGTCCATAGTCGAGAAACCATGACTATCTCGTCGATCAACGAGCTAGTCAACTAGAGGCTTACTAGGGACATGTTGTGGTCTATGTATTCACACGTGTATTACGATTTCCGGATAATACAATTATAGCATGAATAAAAGACAATTATCATGAACAAGGAAATATAATAATAATCCTTTGATTATTGCCTCTAGGGAATATTTCCAACAGTATCCCACTTGAACTAGAGTCAATAATCTAGTTACATTGTGATGAATCGAACACCCATAGAGTTTTGGTGTTGATCATGCTTTGCTTGCGGAAGAGGTTAGTCATCGGATCTGCGACATTCAGATCCATATGTACTTTGCAAATTTCTATGTCTCCATCTTGAACATTTTCATGAATGGAGTTGAAGCGGCAACTTGATGTGCTGGTCTTCTTGTGAAACACGGGCTCCTTGGCAAGTGCAATAGCTCCGGTGTTATGTCAGGAAGAGTTTGATCGGCCCCGACGCATTGGGTATGACTCCTAGGTCGGTGATGAACTCCCTTCACCCAAATTGCTTCATGCGCTGCCTCCCGAGGCTGCCATGTATTCCGCTTCACATGTAGATCCCGCCACGATGCTTTGCTTGCAACCGCACCAGCCTTTGCTCCACCATTCAACATATACACGTATCCGGTTTGTGACTTAGAGTCATTCAGATCTGTGTCGAAGCTAAGCGTCAACGTAACCCTACGTGAGCTCTTCGTCACCTCCATAAACGAGAAACATGTCCTTAGTCCTTTTCGGTACTTCAGGATATTCTTGGTCATTGCCTAGTGTTCCTTCTTTGGGATTACTTTGGTACCTTCCTACCAAACTTACGGCAAGGTTTACATCAGGTCTGGTACACAACATGGCATACATAATAGACCCTATGGCTGAGGCATAGGGGATGACACTCATCTCTTCTATATCTTCTGCCGTGGTCGGACATTGAGCTGAGCTCAATTTCACACCTTGCAACACAGGCAAGAACCCTTCTTAGACTGATCCATATTGAACTTCTTCAATATCTTATCAAGGTATGTGCTTTGTGGAAGACCTATGAGGCGTCTCGATCTATCTCTATAGATCTTGATGCCTAATATATAAGTAGCTTCTCCAAGGTCCTTCATTGAAAAACTCTTATTCAAGTAGGCCTTAATGTTGTCCAAAAGTTCTATATCATTTCCCATCAAAAGTATGTCATCTACATATAATATGAGAAATGCTACAGAGCTCCCACTCACTTTCTTGTAAATGCAGGCTTCTCCATAAGTACGCATAAACCCAAACGCTTTGATCATCTCATCAAAGCGAATGTTCCAACTCCGAGATGCTTGCACCAGCCCATAAATGGATCGGCTGGAGCTTGCATACCTTGTTAGCATTCTTAGGGTCGACAAAACCTTCCGGCTGCATCATATACAATTCTTCCTTAAGATAACCGTTAAGGAATGCCGTTTTGACGTCCATTTGCCATATCTCATAATCATAGTATGCAGCAATTGCTAACATGATTCGGACGGACTTCAGCCTCGCTACGGGAGAGAAAGTCTCATCGTAGTCAACCCCTTGAACTTGCCGATAACCCTTAGCGACAAGTCGAGCTTTATAGATGGTAACATTACCATCCACGTCTGTTTTCTTCTTAAAGATCCATTTGTTTTCTATCGCCGCCGATCATCGAACAAGTCTGTCAAAGTCCATACTTTGTTTTCATACATGGATCCTATCTCGGATTGCATGGCTTCAAGCCATTTGTTGGAATCTGGGCCCGCCATCACTTCTTCATAGTTCGAAGGTTCACCGTTGTCTAACAACATGATTTCCGGAGACAGGGTTGCCATACCACTGGGTGTGGAACGTGTCCTTGTGGACCTCTGAAGTTCGGTAGCAACTTGATCCGAACTACCTTGATCATCATCATTAATTTCCTCTCCAGTCGGTGTAGGCACCACAGGAACCTTTTCTTGAGCTGCACTACTTTCCGGTTCAAGAGGTAGTACTTCATCGAGTTCTACTTTCCACCCACTTACTCCTTTCGAGAGAAACTCTTTTCCGTAAAGGATCCGTTCTTGGAAACAAAGATCTTGCCTTCGGATCTAAGGTAGAAGGTATACCCAATGGTTTCCTTAGGGTATCCTATGAAGACGCATTTTTCCGACTTGGGTTCGAGCTTTCAGGTTGAAGTTTCTTCACATAAGCATCGCATCCCCAAACTTTTAGAAACAGCGACTTAGGTTTCTTCCCAAACCATAATTCATACGGTGTCGTCTCAACGGATTTAGACGGTGCCCTATTTAAAGTGAATGTAGCTGTCTCTAGAGCGTATCCCCAAAATGATAGCGGTAAATCAGTAAGAGACATCATAGATCGCACCATATCCAATAGAGTGCGACTACGACGTTCGGACACACCGTTACGCTGAGGTGTTCCAGGCGGCGTGAGTTGTGAAACGATTCCACATTTCCTTAAGTGTGTACCAAATTTGTAACTTAAATATTCTCCTCCACGACCTGATCGTAAGAACTTTATTTTTCGGTCACGTTGATTCTCTACCTCATTCTGAAATTCCTTGAACTTTTCAAAGGTCTCAGACTTGTGTTTCATCAAGTAGACATACCCATATCTACTTAAGTCGAATGCGTGAAAGTGAGAACATAACGATATCCTCTGCGAGCCTCAACGCTCATTGGACCGCACACATCGGTATGTATGATTTCCAATAAGTTGGTTGCTCGCTCCATTGTTCGGGAGAACGGGGTCTTGGTCATTTTGCCCATGAGGCATGGTTCGCATGTGTCAAATGATTCATAATCGAGAGACTCTAAAAGTCCATCAGCATAGAGCTTCTTCATGCGCTTGACACCAATGTGACCAAGGCGGCGATTGCCACAAGTATGTGGGACTATCGTTATCAACTTTACATCTTTTGGTATTCACACTATGAATATGTGTAACATCACGCTCGAGATTCATTAAGAATAAACCATTGACCATCGGAGCATGACCATAAAACATATCTCTCATATAAATAGAACAACCATTATTCTCGGATTTAAATGAGTAGCCATCTCGTATTAAACGAGATCTTGATACAATGTTCATGCTCAAACTTGGCACTAAATAACAATTATTGAGGTTTAAAACTAATCCCGTAGGTAAATGTAGAGGTAGCGTGCCGAAGCGATCACATCGACCTTGGAACCATTCCCGACGCGCATTGTCACCTCGTCCTTCGCCAGTCTTCGCTTATTCCGCAGCTCCTGCTTTGAGTTACAAATATGAGCAACGACACCGGTATCAAATACCCAGGAGCTACTACGAGCCTTAATCGGTAAGGTATACATCGATTACATGTATATCACATATACCTTTAGTGTTGCCGGCCTTCTTGTCTGCTAAGTATTTGGGGCAGTTCCGCTTCCAGTGGCCCTTCCCTTTGCAATAAAATCACTCAGTCTCAGGCTTGGGTCCATTCTTCGACTTCTTCCCGCCAACTGGCTTACCGGGCGCGGCAACATCCTTGCCGTCCTTCTTTAAGTTCTTCTTACCCTTGCCCTTCTTGAACTTAGTGGTTTTATTGACCATCAACACTTGATGTTCCTTCTTGATTTCTACCTTTGTCGACTTCAGCATTGAAAATACTTCAGGAATAGTTTTCACCATCCCCCGCATATTGTAGTTTATCACAAAGCTCTTGTACCTCGGTGGGAGCGTTGAAGGATTCTGTCAATGACCGCCTCATCCGGGAGGTTGATATCCACCGACAGGCGGTTGTGCAACCCACATTTTGAGTATGTGCTCACCGACAGAACTATTTTCCTCCATCTTACAACTATAGAACTTGTCGGAGACTTCATATCTCGACCGGGCATGAGCTTGGAAAACCATTTTCAGCTCCTCGAACATCTCATATGCTCCGTGTTGCTCAAAACGCTTTTGGAGCCCCGGTTCTAAGTCGTAAAGCATGCCGCACTGAACGAGGGAGTAATCATCCGCGCGTGATCGCCAAGCGTTCATAACGTCTTGGTTCTCAGGATGGGTGCTTCACCTAGCGGTCCTTCTAGGACATATGCTTTCTTGGCAGCTATGAGGATGATCCTCGTGTTAGGACCAAATCCCATTATAGTTGCCGCCATCATCTTTTAGCTTGGTTTTCTCTAGGAGCAGCGTTGAAGTTCATGTTGACATGAGCGTTGGCCATTTGATCTACAAGACATTTTGCAAAGATTTTAGACTAAGTTCATGATAATTAAGTTCATCTAATCAAATTATTTAATGAACTCCCACTCAGATTAGACATCCCTCTAGTCATCTAAGTGTTACATGATCCGAGTCGACTAGGCCGTGTCCGGTCATCACGTGAGACGGACTAGTCATCATCGGTGAACATCTCCATGTTGATCGTATCTTTCATACGACTCATGTTGGACCTTCGGTCTCTTGTGTTCCGAGGCCAGCGTCTACGTACATGCTAGGCTCGTCAAGTTAACCTAAGTGTTTTGCATGTGTAAATCTGTCTTACACCCTTTGTATGTGAACGTTAGAATCTATCACACCCGATCATCACGTGGTGCTTCGAAACAACGAACTGTCAGAATAAATACACGCTTAGGGGGAACACTTTCTTGAAATTATTACGAGGGATCATCTTATTTACTACCGTCGTTCTAAGTAAACAAGATGCAAAAACATGATAAACATCACATGCAATCAAATAATAGTGACATGATATGGCCAATATCATATAGCTCCTTTGATCTCCATCTTGGGGCTCCATGATCATCTTGTCACCGGCATGACACCATGATCTCCATCATCATGATCTCCATCATCGTGTCTCCATGGGGTTGCTCGCCAACTATTACTTCTACTACTATGGCTAACGGTTTAGCAATAAAATAAGTAATTACATGGCGTTGAATCAATGACACGCAGGTCATAGAATAATTAAGACAACTCCTATGGCTCCTGCCGGTTGTCATATTCGTCGACATGCAAGTCGTGATTCCTATTACAAGAACATGATCTCATACATCACAATATATCATTCATCATTCATCACAACTTTTGGCCATATCACATCACAAAGCAATTGCTGCAAAAACAAGTTAGACGCCCTCTAATTGTTGTTGCATCTTTTACGTGGCTGCAATAGGGTTCTAGCAAGAACGTTTTCTTACCTACGAAAAAGCGACAACGTGATTTGTCAACTTCTATTTACCCTTCACAAGGACCCTTTTCATCGAATCCGCTCCAACTAAAGTGGGAGAGACAGACACCCGCTAGCCACCTTATGCAACTAGTGCATGTCGTTAGATTGGAACACATCTCACGTAAGCGTACGTGTAAGGTCGGTCCGGCTGCTTCATCCCACAATACCGCTGAAGCAAAATAAGACTAGTAGCGGCAAGAAAGTTGACAACATCTACGCCCACAACAAATTGTGTTCTACTCGTGCAAAGAGAACTACACATAGACCTAGCTCATGATGCCACTGTTGGGGAACATTGCAGAAAATAATTTTTTTTTCTACGGTTTCACCAAGATCCATCTATGAGTTCATCTAGCAACGAGTGATAGGAGTCCATCTACATACCTTTATAGATCGCGAGCGGAAGCGTTCAAGAGAATGGGGTTGAGGGAGTCGTACTCGTCGTGATCCAAATCACCGATGACCGAGTGCCGAACGGACGGCACCTCCGCGTTCAACACACGTATGGTTGGGGAAGACATCTCCTACTTCTTGATCCAGCAAGGGGGAAGGAGAGGTTGATGGAGATCCAAAGACACTGACGGCGTGGTGGTGGATGCAGCAGGGATCTCAGCAGGGCTTCGCCAAGCTCTACGGAGGAGGAGAGGTGTAGCAAGGGGGAAGGAAGGCGCCAAGTGCAAAGGTGCGGCTGCCCTCCCTCCCCCCTCTATATATAGGGTCCCCAGGCGCCAGCCCCAGGAGATGGGATCTCCTAGGGGGCGGCGCGACAAGGGGTGCCTTGCCCCCAAGGCAAGTGAGAGGCGCCTCCCTGGGGTTCCCAACCCTAGGCGCAGGGGGGGCCAAGGCGCACCAGCCCACCAGGCTGGTTCCCTCCCACTTCAGCCCATGGGGCCCTCCGGGATAGGTGGCTCCCACCGGTGGACCCCAGGACCCTTCCGTGGTCCCGGTACAATCCGTGACCCCAAAACTTTCCCGATGGTCAAACTTCGACTTCCCATATATAATTCTTCACCTCAGGACCATTTTCGAACTCCTCGTGACATCCGGGATCTCATCCGGACCCCGAACAACTTTTGGTTTGCTGCATACTCATATCTCTACAACCCTAAGCGTCACCGAACCTTATGTGTAGACCCTACGGGTTCGGGAGACACGAGACATGACCGAGACGGCTCTCCGGTCAATAACCAACAGCGGGATCTGGATACCCATGTTGGCTCCACATGCTCCTCGATGATCTCATCGGATGAACCACGATGTCGAGGATTCAAGCAACCCCGTATACAATTCCCTTTGTCAATCGATGCGTTACTTGCCCGAGATTCAATCGTCGGTATCCCAATACCTCGTTCAATCTCGATGCCGGCAAGTCACTTTACTCGTCAGAAGTAATGCATGATCCCGTGACCAAACACTTGGTCACTTTGAGGTCATTATGATGATGCATTACCGAGTGGGCCCAGAGATACCTCTCCGTCATACGGAGTGACAAAATCCCAGTCTCGATACGTGTCAACCCAATAGACACTTTCGGAGATACCCGTAGTGTACCTTTATAGTCACCCAGTTACGTTGCGACGTTTGGTACACCCAAAGCACTCCTACGGTGTCCGGGAGTTACACGATCTCATGGTCTAAGGAAAAGATACTTGACATTGGAAAAGCTCTAGCAAACGAACTACGATCTTGTGCTATGCTTAGGATTGGGTCTTGTCCATCACATCATTCTCCTAATGATGTGATCCCGTTATCAATGACATCCAATGTCCATAGTCAAGAAACCATGACTATCTGTTGATCAACGAGCTAGTCAACTAGAGGCTTACTAGGGACATGTTGTGGTCTATGTATTCACACGTGTATTACAATTTCCGGATAATACAATTATAGCATGAATAAAAGACAATTATCATGAACAAGGAAATATAATAATAATCCTTTTATTATTGCCTCTAGGGCATATTTCCAACAGATCTACCACGAGATCAGAGAGGCTAAACCCTAGAAGCTAGCCTATGGTATGATTGTTGTTCGTCCCTACGGACTAAAACCCTCCGGTTTATATAGACACGGAGAGGGTTAGGGTTACGTAGTCGGTTACAATGGAAGGAGATGCGCATATTCGTATCGCCAAGCTTGCCTTCCACGCCAAGGAAAGTCCCATCCGGACACGGACGAAGTCTTCAATCTTGTATCTTCATAGTCGAGGAGTCCGGCCGAAGGTTATAGTTGACTATCCGGACACCCCTAATCGGGACTCCTCGGTAGCCCGAACCAGGCCTCAATGACGATGAGTCCGGTGGCAGATTTTTTCTTCGGCATTGCAAAGGCGGGTTCTTCTCCAACTTTTGTGTACCTGTTGAATAGTGTCCGGCTTTTCGTGAATCTGCGCTCCTTGGCTTCGCGTCCAATAATGGCCGTCTTCCACGTGTCAAACGAATGTGAAAAGCCAGGGTGTTTTTACTTTTACCCATCTAGCTGCGCATAAATAAGCTGCCTTATAAAAAGGCGAGGATTTAGATCCGAATCACACCATCTCCCCTTAGCGAGCATTCATCGGAGCGCATCTCGACAGAAAACCCATTCCATCATGGCGGTCGACGCAACTCCTCCTCTCGCCCGCCTTGACCCCTCGGCTGGAGATTGGGAGAGATGTTAAAATCCCACACAGCGAGCTAGTGACGCTCGAAACCAAGGGATTTCTTCCCCCAGCCTTCATGGTCCCAGTTCGAGCCGGACTCGCCACCTATAATGGCGGAAAGCAGGCGGAGGGCGTCCCCAATCCCTCCAAAGGAGAGCGGGTATGCCTTGTCTCTTACTTAATAAGACGGCTCGGATTTCCAATTCATCTGTTTCTCCGGGGCTCACAGAGTTCTCTGACCTCAATTGCACAACCTTACGCTTTGCCTCCATATTGCATATCGCGGGCTTCGTAGCCCTTTGCGAAGCTGTTCTTGGGCGTCGAGGCTCACTTCTGTTGTGGAAGAAACTGTTACGCCTTGTGCCCCGTTCTCGGGAGGGTCGATATATCAAGTGGGCGGAGCAGAACTATGGCGCGTCGCCGGGACGGATACCTATCCGGAACCCCAAAGAAGGCATCCAAGACCGGCCTTGAGAATGGTTTTACATAGAAGATGTCCCCTGCTTGGGACCACATGCGGATCGGCCTTCTGAGTTCAATAATGCTCCTTTGAAGAAGCGCCTAAGCTGGCGCCATGGAGCCCTCGGAAGGAAAATGACAGGGCGTCCCTTTACCTGATGAGCCGGATAAGATTACTAGCTCATTCCGGACTGACCATGATCGGGGTCATGGCCACATGCATCATGCGGGGGTTGCAGCCGCTTCAGTATAGGGGCCGCCCCATGTGGGACTTGAATGGGGAGGATGATGCTACCCGCTACGGACGTAAGGGGCCGGGATCAGTTGCTGCTCTGAGAAGGCCTTGTCCGCATTATACAAGGGAGAAGAGGAGGATTTCCTCCGCGTCAATCCACAGGGCGGATTTTCTATGTACGATCCTCCAAGCTGGGTAAGCGGACACTTCGTTATGCCCATCCGCTCCATATTCCGTAGTTGGGTACCTTTATTCGTGATTTTGGCGCGAGGAATTGCGCCGGGCTGTAAAGGATATAAAGAACCCTCCTCCACAACCCGAGGATCCGGAAAGGTCCCTCGATCCGGCCTCCCAAGAGGATCCGGACATATCCGTGGAGCTGATCGATGGGGTATTTTACCAGCTGAGCATCGACAATGCCTTGGTCGCCATTACGGCCGATTACCCCGGAATATTTCCAGCCTCACAGGTAACTGAGACCGAAGTCCCAATACTTTGAAAATGATCCACCCGTGTGTATCTTTGATCACCGTATATTAATGGTGTTTTGTGGGGAGCCCTTGAGGCGGAAGGCCGAGCGCTGCGGTGGCTAGCCAACAAAGGGCAGCAAGGCCCAGCAGGGTGAAAAGAAGTGCGGTCCGGATTGAGACGCCGGCGCCACGGTATGGCATGCCGCCTTATTCCCGGGTTTTATTCCCGAAAGGTATACTAACGCTCGTGCTCTCTTCAGGAAAAAGAGTGCTCGCCGGACTATGTCCGGAGAGGCTGCCAATCGAGCCTCCACCAGCCAGGCTCCAAAGCCAGGTCCAGAGGCGGAGGCGAACACGAGGCGTGCGTCAGACACTCCTCCGACAGAGGATGCCGACGGACTATCTGCCACCAATTCCAAAGTGGAGAGTGCCATCAATCACAGGCGTCGCCGGACTGTTCTTCGTGACGCATACTTCTCCCAAGAGGCATTGGATGCCTTCAATTCGGGAGATGCGCACCTCCGTGTCGCTCAAAATGGTATAGCCAAAGCCACGGAGCAGTATGTGAAAGACATACGGGTGAGAAAATTTGATGGTTATATATACCAGTAGCCCGAGACTTGAAATAGTTAGAATAACTAATTTAAGGATCATTTATTATCTGAGGATCTTACAAAAATAATACCCAACTGTCCGGGAGCTGGAAGAGTGCAAAGCCCAACTTGAGGCCGCACTAGCCGCTGCAGGGGAGGTCGAGGAGACCCCTACGGTAATATACGCTTGAAAGATAAGTATGTTGTGAAGTACGGCGTATGTAAATCGACAATATCATCGCAGATGGCGCCGAGTAGATCCGGACAAGAAACAACTCTTGCGCGGTTAAAAGCTGGGAGAGCGTGCTTACGAGGGTGAGGCAGGAGAAGAATAATCTCCAAGATGCCAACACCCAGCTGGGAGAGGAACTCAAAGATGTTCGTGCCCAGCTGGCGGACTCCGTGAAGGAGAATCGACGGCTTCGACGCGGCATTTTTAGTAAGTGCTTGAACGAACTTTGAAGAAGAGTTCGGCGAAGAAATCGACTAACAGAGTTATGTTTGTAGGTATGCTCACGAGGTTGTCCTGCAGAGGAAATGCCGGTTCTCTGGGTGACCTTCTTCGAGCTCTTACAAGCTGCCAACGAAGTTCGGCAGGTGATGAAGGGCGTCGCCCAGGCCTTGTGGCCATCTGTCTCCCTGCCCGAAGGCCTTGGAGAGCTTGCAGAGAAGCTCAAGGGAGCGCGGCAGCGCTTCCGATTATGGAAGATATCGGCCTGCCGTCAAGGCGCCAGGGAGGCCTAGGCCATGGTGAAGACGCAGCGGTACGAAGGCTGACCCAAACCACATGAGGTCGGACTGTGGGGCCCGATGGGAAGGAGATCCTGTGAGCTTAGTGTACGACCAAGTAGAATTGCGCAAAGTATTCCCAACAGATCGTAAACTAGACAGCCTATTAGATGGTATTGAGGAGGAATACACCCGGTCGGTTTGACTATGTAATTTAAGATGACATGTAAAAATGCCTTCTAGCCGGATTGTAGATCGTTTGTCATGGCGGACCTTTTAAGCTTCAACCTCGGGACCCTATAGTCCGGAGTGTGTCCGAATACCATCATGGTTATGTAAGAACCGGGGTATGCGTGGAGACCAGGCGTAGGGGTCATTAATGCTTTAACAGACAAGTGCCCAACTAGTTATGTTATATTACATGGTTAGTAAGAAACATCTTCCAGGTAGAATAGTTCCGTTAGGGGTTCCTTTCCTTGGGAGGCATGCCTTAAAGTGCATGTCCGAGCTGAAAAAGAGAAAAGCATCGGGGCGGATAAATAAATAAGTGAGAAATCATCTTTAGTTCACCGACCGAATATTCCCTTAAGAACGCTTAGCTTCGGCTTCACCGGTCGAGGTACACATCCGGTGACCATGTAATAATCGCAGAGGTGCTCCCTTTACCACCTAGCCGAACAATCGGGGAGCGTAGAGGTAAGCACAGTGAGCCAGCAACCCAGCTTGGCCAAAACTTAAGTCATATCGATGCATATAATGGTGAATAAAAGGTACATGCGGAAGCATTACACATGTGTTAGGCATAAAGCCCGTAGAAATAAGCTTACATTAAAGAAGCCCCGGAGTATAATGAGCGGATAGCGGCGTCAAGTGTCACGAACAATGCGCGAACGAGCCTTTAGAGGCTGCAAGAGAAAAAGAGGGAGAGGGAGAGAAATATAAGACAACTAATGTGTAAAAACAGAGCGGAGGAAGGAGGCGAACCGAGAATCCGGTGGCTAGGCGTAGAATCTTCGGAGGCGAGCTGCGTTCCATGGGTTCGGCTCGAGTCGGTTATCTCGATGCATCTCGCAGGCAGTACGCTCCACCGGTCCGGGACTTGGTCGATAATAAAGGGACCGAGGAGTCTGGATTAGGGGTGTCCGGATAGCGGACTACCATCATCGGCCGAACTATCATTGGCGGACTATCATCATCGACCGGACTCCAAGACTATGAAGATACAAGATTGAAGACTTCTCCCGTGTCCGGATGGGACTTTCCTTGGCGTGGAAGGCAAGCTTGGCGTCTGGATATGTAGATCTCCTACCATTGTAACCCGACTCTATGTAACCCTAGCCCTCTCCACCGTGTCTATATAAACCGGATGGCTTTAGTCCGTAGGACTAGAACATCAACAACCCTTACAATCATACCATAGGCTAGCTTCTAGGGTTTAGCCTCCTTGATCTCGTGGTAGATCCACTCTTGTAAACATCCACAATATCAATATCAATCAAGCGGGACGTAGGGTTTTACCTCCATCAAGAGGGCCCGAACACAGGTAAACATCGTGTCCCTTGTCTCCTGTTACCATCCGCCCTAGGCATACGATTCGGGACCCCTACCGAGATCCGCGGTTTTGATACCGACATTGGTGCTTTCATTGAGAGTTCCTACGTATGCGTCACCGATAGGCTTGATGGCCTCTTCAATCAACGGCAGCGGAGTCTGGGTGAGACTTTTCTCCCGGACAGATCTTCGTGATTCGGCGGCTGCGCGCTGCGGGCCAACTCACTTGGTCATCTGGAGCAGATCGAAGCTACGCCCTGGCCGTCGAGTCATGTTTGGAAGCCTAAACTTCACGGCCCGATATCGCGGGGACTTGATCTTCGATGGATCTGAGCCAGCGGCCCGGCGTGCCAGCTATCGCGATGGGCATGACCTAACTCTGCCACGGACAGCACCTTGAAGGCCGCACGAATCCGCTCCGACTCATAGTTCGAAGCCGATCGCTCCGGATCGAGGGCGGATGGTGGACACCGCCTCGGAGCCGCCTTCTCTACGGCGATAGAGCCGAACACTTACCTTGTCCCGCATAAAGCTCATGACTCCGAGGTGCGGACTCTCTGCCGGACTCGAACCTCCTGCGCCCTGCCGGTCGAATCCAATTGGGCGCCCGATCATGGAATTCACCGCTGCGGACATCTTTTCGGCACTCGCCCTCGGCGATATCATAAATCCTTTGAAGCATCTCTCGCTATCCAGGAGAGCCCTGGCGAGCTACGGCCAGGGCGGTTGGGACAGCAGACGACGAAGAAATTCAGAGCCCACCACCACCCACTTCGTAGCCACCGTCGGCGATTTAGCAAGCGTACTCGACTACGACTTCAAGACATCGACGGTATGGACGATGATGCCGGAGAACTACCAGAACCGGTGCCTACAGGATAATCGAAGACCACCTCGTCATCGACATATACATGGTGGACACCCCAAAAGATGGGGACGGCGAAGAAGCGGCAGAGGCCGATTCCTTAAAGAAACAGCCCAAGCGCCCGGCGTCGTGGCGCCGCTCTAAATCCCGCCACGGCAAGAACGGAGATTCCGGCACAGGAGATAATAACACCCCGGAAAGTGCCGAAGACAACTCCCTCCAGCACGATCCAGCGCAGGAGGAGGCAGAAGCAAGCCCTCAGGAGAGGGCGGCAGACGAAGAGGTCGAGGATGACAATTACTTACCTCCCTCCGGGAGCGAGGCATGCCTCGACGACGACGTAATTCGTCGTGCCCGAGGATCCCGTCGAACAAGAGCGTTTCAGACGCAGGCTAATGGCCACGCAAACAGCCTAAAGAAAAGCAGCAACAGCTTCAAGCTGATCAAGACCTCTTGGCCGACAGATGGACCGAGGTCCTCGCGGCGAAGAGTATGAACTTGAACGCCCCTCAAAAGTTACCCAACACGCAAGTTGCTCCCCGATTAGAGGAGGAAGCATCACCAACAGACAATACGGCAGACCGACCACATCGTGGCCGCGATAGAGAGGCGTGCAAGCCCTCCACCAAAACCGTACCCCGGCATCGCTCAAAAAGCATGAAGCCATGGGGGAACGCGCCGGACTTGCGAGATATATTGGAGGTTAAGGCAAGACAATCCAGATCTATCTATGGATCACGTGGGCACCCCAAGACCCACGACGAATACCGTCGCGCCGGACACAACCACTCCGGCCGGGCCGAACACAGCAGACAACGCTCTCTCGAGCTACGTCGCGATATTGCTCAATACAGAGGCGCCGCACACCCACTATGCTTCACTGACGAAGTAATGGATCATCAAATCCCTGAAGGGTTTAAACCCGTTAATATCGAATCCTACGATGGCACAACAAGCCCCGCGGTTTGGATTGAGGATTATCTCCTCCATATACACATGGCCCGCATCTTCACGCCATCAAATATCTCCCGCTCAAGCTTAAAGGACCAGCTCGGCATTGGCTTAACAGCCTGCCCGCAGAGTCAATTGGATCTTTGGGAGGACACGGAAGCCGCATTCCTCGACAACTTCGAGTGGCACGTATGTGCGACCACCGAACGCAGATGACCTAAGCCACATAATCCAGCAGCCCGAGCGAATCGGCGAGCAATTACGGACACGGTTCTTAACAAAGAAAAATCAAATCGTCGACTATCCGGATGCAGAGGCACCGCTGCCTTCAAACATAACATCTGTGGACGAGTGGCTGGCCCGGCACCTAGGACAGAGAAGCGAAATCCATGGCAGCCCTCACATCACTCATGACCCGCTTACATGCGGGAGAGGATAGTTGGCTAGCTCGCAGCAACAACCTTAGCAAAAACGGCGGCGGTCCAGATACCAAGGACCGCAAGCGGCAGGTTGCGTCGAAACAAAACAAACGCCGCATTAACGGGCGGCAATGAGGATACGGCGGTCAACGCTGGATTCGAGGCTCCAAACCCGGTCAACGGAAGAAGCCATTCAAAAGAACCACTCCGGGCCCGTCAATTTGGACCCGAATACTCGACCGCTCTGTCAAATACATGGAACCCCGAAAAGCCAGCTAACCACACCAACAGATTGTTGGGTATTCAAGCGAGCAGGCAAATTAATCGCCAGCGGTGACAAGGGGCTACAGCGATGGCGAGGAAGAGACCCGGCCGCCGAACAACAGAGGACAAAAGGGATTCCCCTCAAGTTCGGACGGTAAACATGATATACGCAACGCATATTCCCAAGAGGAAGCGGAAGCGTGCTCTAAGGGCGAGCACGCGATGGAGCATGTCGCCCCAAAATTCAACCCATGGTCCTCTTGCCCGATCACTTTCGATCGAAGAGACCATCCGACCGATATCCGCCACGGCGGATTCGCGCATTGGTTTTAGACCCAATCGTTGATGGATTTCACCTCACGAGAGTCACGATGGACGGCGGCGTGCTTCGAACCTGCTTTATCGGGATCTGATGGCGCAAGATGGGCATAGACCCTTCAAGGATTAAACCTACAAAGACAACCTTCAAAGGCATCATACCAGGTGTCGAGGCCAATTGTATAGGCTCGATTACATCGAAGTGGTCTTCGGATCCCGGATAATTTCGAGCGAGGAGTTAATCTTCGACATAGTCCCGTTCCGTAGCGGCTATCACGCTCTGCTCGGACGAACCGCGTTCGCAAAATTCAACGCGGTGCCGCATTATGCATACCTTAAGCTCAAGATGCCAGGCCCTCGTGGAGTCATCACGGTCAATGGAAACACGGAACGCTCCCTCCGAACGGAGGAACATCTGACCCGGCTCTCATGGCGGAAATGCAGAGCAGCCTTTTAAGGCAATTCTCGAGTCCAGCCGTTAAGCGACCCGGACACGGCCAAACGGCCCGGAGCAACATCAACCAAGACCACAGCACGTTCCGAGCACGCCAGAGGCAATGCGGCTAACCCCAGCCCTCGCATAATTGTAAGACAAACTCTCCGCGTACATAATTACGCCCTGGAGATACCATGGGCATAGGGGGAAAGGCACAACCACAACAGACCCGGAGTGCGGTTCGATCACACCAGGGGCTCCCAAGTGTGTCGCTTTTTTCTTTTTTTTCTCTCTTTTTTATACAGAACTATGTCCATTGGCGACCTGCCGAACTCATGATGCAACAGCCGGGGAAGGACAAAGGCAGCGGCGAACACTCGGTGGTCTCCATCACGAGCATTAAATTTGTTACATACAACATTCCGCTGCCTACCCTCGAGGAGAGACGCCTTTAAATTCGTCCAATCCCTTGCTTTCCGCACTATTTGTATCATTCCGCACTCATAGCACATCTTCTCGAATAAAATGCAGCACCTTTTTGCCTATAATTGCATTACCTTATATATACATATATGTTCATTTACGACATGTTGCATCCATTACACTTTAGTGCGGCCAAATACCTGAGGGCTTATGTTCTCCGCATTATGGTGTGATAAAGTCCATACACTTTCACAAGTGCGGCACCCGAACTTATAGCATTATATGAATCGGCTCCGAATCATGTCTTGGGTCAATAGTTGGGTTTGCCCGGCTCCCATGTTTGGCACCTTACGTTCCGTTCTATCGGCTAAGGTAGCTTGGGAGAACCAACTGCGATTGCGCCCGGTTGAGCCGGGTTAACGCCTCGATGGAGAAAGCTAAACCGACCGGCTGTCATGATAAGGCAAGAGATTGGTCGCTGTTCGAGAGGTCCTTTGGGTCCTTAAAGACCTACGCCGCTTGACGAAGTTTGGACAATGTCCAGATGAAGGCGTGGATGGCGCCCAATTCGGTCCTTCGAATACTAGGGGCTTCACTAAATTTAAAATTATAGAATTCTATGGCTAAGTGAGAGTGTTCAAGCACTATAACTCCGGTTGCCTTGTTCGTTGTGTTGGCGCCTCCTCGATGGACCCAAAATGGGAACTAGAGCGCTCAAGTTTATCCCGAACACCCCAAAGCACTCGTGGCATGGGGGCTGAAGCCGACGACTTGCCATCTCTCGATTTAATAAGCGGCCGCACGAAGGTAATATTTTAAATTAACAAGCGTTGCTTAAGCGCATATGAACAAAGTTTTCAGCGCACAGGATAACACATTGCGAATTTACTCAAGAATTACATCCTGGGGCACTCATCCGCAATCTTGCGGGCACCCTTCAGACAACCTTATAGTAGATTTGAGCGTACGATGTTCCTTGCCCATTGGTGGCGTCGATGATTAGCTTCTCGCATCCAGCTTGCCCCAATGCACCTTTGCGGGCAAGGGCCCGACGAGCACCTTCAATACAGGCGGGCGCTTGATAACCTCCACCTAGGGGCACGCATCCACCAGCCGTCAGACGAGGCCAAGTAGAAGCTCCTGTGCATGGCCTCTCCAGCCACAGCCGGGACTATGAGGCCCTTCATGGCCTGCTTTCGGCCACCTTGTGAAGCTTCGACTAGCTGCTTGATTTGGTCGCTAGGGGCTGCCGGATGGCGGCCTCGACATCTCGAGACCGAAGACCTTCTCCGTTGAGCTCCCTCCTCGGCTCGGTAGAATGCGGTGACATCGAGACACACTTCGAGGCAGATCTGCATACAGGAGAGCTCCGAATTCGGGTAAGTAACACGTAATTTACATTCACATGCTTGCTTTGCATGAAAAATGCCTTACCGCCGCTATCTTCCTCATCAACTCAATCTCCTCAAGGGACTTATGGGCCTCGGCCTTGGCGGTTTAGCACTTTCGAGAGCGAGGCAAGCTCGGACTCTCGAGTCTTTGAGTCACGCTCCAAACTCTCATGCTTTTCCATGAGAGCACGGAGCTCTTCTTTGAACCACCGCCACCCGCGCCTCGCTTTTCTCGCTCTGCCCGTTCCGTGGCGCATTGCGTTGACCCACGGACACGGCTCTGTCGAGGATATACCCCTTGGCGTAAACCGCCGGAAGTATAACCCGGCCGGACTTAGCGGTTTACGAAGAACCGGCGACACTTGGCGGTTCATGGCGACCGGCGTTTACGGTTCATTGGTAATCCGCAAAGGGTCGGAAGGAGCGACAAGACGGTGGTTCAAATGGCGGTTCATGAAGGCGGTTCAACCACGGTGGGCGGTTTATAAGGAAAGGCATAAGGAATATTTGTCTTACAAGGAGTCAAGACACGGACTTGTATCCGGTTTGTATTAGAGATAGGTTTGTCCTAATCCTAGTAGGACTCCACATGTAACCCGCCTTCAACTTATATAAGGAGGGCAGGGCTCCCCAAAGAGGGAGAGGCGACAAGCAAGAAGAAACAATCTTAGGGCTAGACACAAAGAGGAGAGCCGGTTTCTACGAATCCCTCGTGATGATAATGAGACCTAGCCTCAAACAGCATGTAGGGTTTTTCTGGGATGATGTTTCCCGGGGCCCGAAGCTGTCTAAATCCCTGTCTTGTGTTGCGTCTCTCGATTCCGCTCAACCCCTCTCAAGCTACCACATAGATGCGTTGGCCTCGCGACTAAGTCCTAACACTAAGGACATCTGCCGTGACAATTCCACGACAGTTGGCGCCCACCGTGGGGCCTTGCGCACGGTGGTGTTAAGTTCTTGGAGGGATTTCTTCCAGGGATCGAGAGCTTCGCAATTTTCCGGATGAAGGGAAGTCGGTTTGAAAAATCTGCATCATCAATGAACAATCAAGCAGCGTGTGCTAGATTTGGGGCGAGACTTAGGGTTGCGTGTCCTTACGCGCCCTTAAGTCGTCGAGAATCCAAGACGGCGTATCCGAGGTGGACACAAGACCGGACTGGCTGTTCTTGTTTGCATAGAGGCTTCAAATCCTGTAGTATAATCGCTATCCGCCGTGCCTAGAGTGGCCATGGGTCACGACCTGGAACCTCTGCGCTTATACATCCCTAGTACAACCCTGTGGTGGCAAATTGATCGCGGATGTCGCCACGCCGCTTATTCATTGTGAGAAGCATGACCTCCAAAGCTCGAGAATCACGTGAGAGACAAAAATACTACTTGGCCAAACAGGAATAGAAGACACGATGGGTTACATGAGTACTAATTGAGGGACTCGCGCCGCCCGTTCAGCCATGCACTTGTTTGAAGTGGTTGGCTTCATCTTCGTCTCTGCTTTGGCCGGACGGCCTCGAGTCAGCATGCGGCCCTCGCTGAATCGCCACTCCCGAGCGGCCTACCGCTCCTCGACCCGCCACTCTTACGCCGCCTTCAGAAGCCGCCCGGTCTCGCCAGCGTGTCTCCGCTGCAGCGTGCCGCGGTTTCGCCATATTTACTGCCGTCAAGCCGCCTTGCGTGGGCGGTGTTACCTTCCATATGTAAGCCGGTCCGGCCCCTGCTGTAGCAAGCTGGTGTACTTTGAGCCGCCCGGCTACGGTCAAGCTGCCTGCGTCGACCCAGTTGAGCGGTTCGCCGGCGTCACCGACCCGCGGATGTGGCCGCGATACAGAGCAAGCGATCTTGCCGTTACAAGGCAAATCAGTGATGCCAATTCACTACTAATAAAATAATTCATCCGTGGAAGTACTAGTACTTGCTACCATGACCTCACGTGAAGGATCAATCAAAGGAAGTGAGGCACACACACACACAAAAGGAGTACTACCAAATTCTGGTAATGGCAAAAGCAAACTTGGCCAAAACCATTTGGTCGGAAGAAATCTGAAGAAGAGGGGAGTATTTGGGCTGGTTAAAGCAACTATGACCCGGGAAAAGAACGAAGACTCGACTCGCCGCAGCCCACGGCCGTACCACGCCAACGTATCTCCGCTGCCGGGCCTCGCCTCATCGACCACGCCGGTCGATTGCACTCGCCTGCGCCTCCCCGGTTTGGTCAGCGCTGATTCTCTCGGCACCCATGCACCTGCGACGCTACTTCGACCGGTGGCTTCGCCGCCCGTTTTTGTACACATACGTGGAGATCAAGTGCGCGCTAATGGCCGCACCCACATATATGCGAAAAATACCAGGTGCTATTTATCCTGTTTATTTTTAAAAACATATCAATTTATCCGAGCAAAACTACTTTGCCCTGCTGTGTTTTATATGCAGGAGAATTATTTATTACAAAGTGGCATTATACTGCGAAGACGGAGGCGTGCCAACATCATTCGGCACAGGTGGTCGTCTTTACTCAACGGACTCCAGCGCCGGTTTACAACGCCGTGACCGTCTCTCGCGACCACGCCGGTTTACAACACGGAGGACAACTTGCTCATCCGCACCGGTTTACAACACCGCGGCCGGATTATCCGTCTTCTCGTCTGGGCGACTTGTTCATGATTGATTTCAGCATCACCGCGGTGATCATCAAACTCCGCGGTGGATAACTCTGACCTAACATATCAGGTGATATCCATCTATGATTATTTTATTAGCGCATATTGTTTTTTTTTCAAAAAAACAATTACTTTGGTATGTACACCTTTATGTGCAGGACAACGATTCATCATAAAGATGGTGTAATGCCATATTCATGGAGTGTGCGGTAGCATAATCATGCAACGACATCGGGCGACCGCTTCTTTATTCAACAGGTGGGTGCAAGCCGCCGCCCGCGTCCGATCTACATCAACGCGCCGTACCGTTCACACGCCTGCGTCTGGCGGCTTACAATGTGACGGCGACTTACCCGTCCACCCCGTGGCCGACTTCGGCGTCCGAGTGGCTTATCGCTGCTCCGGGTTGACTTTCTCGACCGCATCGGCTTCTGACGCCACGGCCGGTTCACCCGTGATTAATTTCAGCTTCACCATGGTGATCATCAACCCGCTGATGAATAACCCTGGCATGATATATCGGTGAAATCCATCCAATATATTTTATATTGTATATTGCCTTCTTTAAAAGAGCAATTCCTTTTGCCTGCAAAGTTGTCTAATGCAGGACCCTAAACCACCATATTGGTGCAAATTTAAAGGCCATTCGAAAATTTCCGGCTTAAAAAGAGGGATTCCGGTTTAAAATCCGGCTCAAGGGGAAGATATCACCCACAAAGCTTTGAAGCTCTCAAATCCGGTTCAAAATTCCGGTTCAAGAAGGATTTATCTCTTGCAAAAAGTTAAAGGGTGCCAAAGAGGGCCTGCTGCCATGATGCGCGGTTCAAACATGGGTATCGTGCCTTATTGGCTTATCATATTATTGATCACTTGGGGGCTTGGTCGTATCCGAACCATAGCCACGCCTCTTGATCGGCCTAGTGCCACAACATCACTTGGGGGCTTGGTCGTGTCCGAACCAATGCAATACCTTTTGATAGGCGGTAAAAGCCACCAGATCACTTGGGGACATGGTCAAGTCTGAACGATCACGCCTCTTGATCGGCCTAAGGCCATAGAGTCACTTGGGGCTTGGTGAACCCGAACCATTGCCACGCCACTTGATCGGCATAATGCCACGGTTTCGATTGGGGACTGGCTGACTTGAACCATAGCTACACCTTATTGGGAGCTTGGTCGTGTCCGACCATGGTAACACCATCCGATCGGCTCAGTAAAGCCTCTTTTTTGCAAACGGTCTTATCATTGCCTTTGCTTCCATATTCTTTTCATAGCCGTTATTTACTTTTTGTTGCGTTTTTAAACCGACATTGTTAATCCGGTTCAAACTGTCAATTACAAATTGGCGGAACACGGTCAAATCCTAATCCGGAGACTATCTGCCCGGTTTGATGTTACCATCTTATTATGGAGTAAACCGGTGTTCATTAACCCGGCTTGACTTTCAATTACAAATTGTCAGTACATGATCAAAGCATAATCCAGAGACTATCCGCCCGGTCTGGTTTGACTACGAGTCGCCTGTATTATATATGGTTAAACCGGTGTTTATCACAACCCGGTACAGTTTTATCATAAACCGACACAGTATGAAAGGAGTTATCATTACTCAAGATTGGGGTCATCACCCTTACTACAAAAAATTGGTAAACCAATGATGTGATTCAATGTCACAGACAGGTTCAATAAAGCATGATGATAAATTATCCGGTGTTTATTAAACCGGCCTGGCTTTAAGACGATAAGTCGCCAGTATATGATGAGAAATTATCCGGTGTTTGTTAAACCGGCCTGGTTTTGGACTATAAGTCGCCAGTACATATTTGGATTGCGCCATTGGAATCATGCGCTTATAAATCATTGGGTTATATTATTCAAATAGCCAAACTTGGCTGAATTTTCATTATGATATTAAATGAATAAGGTTTTTCATACGGATTATATTATCTTGAATAGCCAACATGGCTGGATTTCTATTGTGATTATCAATAACCAGTGTTATGATTGAGGTTTTCAAAGTCGCTTTAGCACAACGGCTATTATTTTTATCAATGGGCATGATTTATTTTACAATGGAGGAAATAGTCCCGAGTCGCTGCAGGCTTATGACCCGGCACTTGGGGGCTACATTGTCCGAATCGAGATTACATTGAATATACAAGTCCCATGTCACTGCCAGCATGCACCATAGCACTTGGGGGCTAATGCAAAGTCATTTTTTGCTCAACTTATTGAAGACCCGACTCATCACATTATAATGAGCCGCCCTTGGGGCTACCAATTGCTCCTGTCAAAATTCAAGGTACACAAATTTTCATCTATTATTGAAGGATCCACTGCCCGGTTGGTAAAGCACAAAGCTCTCAACCTTGTGGGCGTGGGTTCAAGCCCCATGATGGGAATTACATAATATAATGTTTGAAATATATAAAGTCCCAACTCAATATTATCTTACTGAGCCGGCCCTTGGGGGCTACACGTTGCTGTTAAAGTCTACATGATCATATTTTCGAAGTCCCTTCTTATTATTGGCATAATGACCCGGCCCTTGGGGGGCTATACTGGTTGAAGTTTTTATGAGCATCGAGTAATTACAAGTTCGAGGTTGTTGCAAGCATGACAACCCGCACTTGGGGGCTACATATGTGGAATACTCGATTACGACTAGTGATTGAGATGAACAACCTGGATTTATTCAAGATTGTGATATTTATATTGAAGCAAGTCTAGAGCTGTTGCTATGCTACCTTCTTAAGACTTGGGGGCTACAAGTGATAGGTATATAAGAGGTATATTTTCAGGCTGGATGTTAACTACAAGTATGACCCGGTACCATCAGTATTTATAAACTGGTGATCTTGGCAATGATAAACCGACAAGTTCTACGTCCTTACACTGGCTGAAGATTGGATGAGTATTTCAAGGACCGATATTGTTTTTAAGCATTGGGAGCTGAATCAAAGGAGTTATTCTTCACAATATATTTTCTATGAGAAACCAATGTCAACAAGTTGATTATGAAGCTGGCCTATTAAACCGGATTTTCTAGAAGGAGGAAATGACAAGGATTTAAGGATGATCGGATGCCGATTTACAAGAATTCTTAACCGGAGCATAATCTGTCAAGTTTGTTGTTGTGTTTATTTCACAGGATCAGTTTAACATGGATAAATCCAAATTAAGCGGGGGCTAATGTCGAGGATATACCTTGGCGTAAACTGGCCGGAAGTATAACCCGGCGGACTTGGCGGTTTACATTCAAGAAGAACCAGCGACACTTGGCGGTTCACTTGGCGACCGGCGGTTTACGGTTCATTGGTAATCCGGCAAAGGGTCGAGAGGGCGACAAGACCGGTGGCCCGGATGGCGGTTCATGAAGGCGGTTCAACCACGGTGGGCGGTTTATAAGGAAAAGGCATAAGGAATATTTGTCTTACAAGGAGTCAAGACTGGACTTGTATCCGGTTTGTATTAGAGATAGGTTTGTCCTAATCCTACTAGGACTAGTCATGTAACCTGCCCCTTCAACATATATAAGGAAGGGCAGGGCTCCCCAAAGAGGGAGAGGCTACAAGCAAGAAAAAACAATCTTAGGGCTAGACACAAAGAGGAGAGCTGGTTTACGGCGAATCCCTCGTGATGATAATGAGACCTAGCCTCAAACAGCATGTAGGGTTTTTACCGGATGATGTTTCCGGGGCCCAAGCTGTCTAAATCCCTGTCTTGTGTTGCGTCTCTCGATTCCGCTCAACCCCTCTCAAGCTACCACATAGATGCGTTGGCCTCGCGACTAAGTCCTAACACTAAGGACATCTGCCGTGACAATTCCACGACAGCCTCCTTCAGGGTCGCCACCTCGTTCGTGGCCCCTGCAGCACCCATGTTATCCTTGTTATTTTTGTTGCAACCTAAATCCTTTTCTGTAAGGTACAAGTTCAAAGTGGTGTTACTCACCTTCTTTGTCCTGGAGCTGCTTCTGGCGCGGCCGAGCTCTTGCTCGGACCGCTCGAGCTCTGCTTCAAAGCACCGACCTCCATGATCGGTCTGGCGAGAGGTCAGCAGCGCGACTGCAACCCATATTGACATAATTTTTTAGCAACCCTGCGTATATCTTTTTTTCAGATCCTCGGTTCGGCTTTTCTTTCCGAACACCGAACCGAGCATCAAGGGCTCTTGTCTATGCGGTATTACATTGCATATTTTAACTTCTTACCTCAAAGCACGATAGAAGGCTCCTGCGAGGCTTCGGTCGGCCCGCTCTTGGCGAAGCTGCACTTTACGGATCACCGCACTCATAATAGTGCGGTGTTCTTCCTCGATGGAAGCGCTCTGCAGCGCCTCCAACAAATTGCTCGGCGCCTCGGTTGGGCGGAAGCCGCCCGGCGTCCGCAGTCTTGCCCTTCGTTCGAAGGGCCGCGGCGGACTCCGGAACCACTGCGGGTTACGATGTGGAGTCCGGCGCCAAAGTCCGGGAGGGCGCCTCGTGGCGCCTCAAAGCCTCCCCCCGATGGGTCCCTTCTTGGGGTCCCACCTCGGCGTCCTCGGTATCGCGGGGGGTGGAGGCGGTCAGGATGGAGTCTACATCCGACGGAGCCAACGACCCGCTCGATGAAGCGGGGAGATCATCGCTGGCCGGACTACAGGCGACATGCGGCATCGAGAATGACACTATGTGGCGGTAAAAAGAAATTATAAATCATTCAGGAATCCGGATACTTACGATCTCGCGGGAGGCCTGGCCCTTGAAGGCCATTCTTCCTCGCCAACGTTGATGTTGGCGGAGCTGTCCGGGGGAATAGTCCTTCCCCTCTTGGACCCTTCGGCCTCCCTGTTGGGGAAGCCTTCCTCTTCCTCTCTCCCTCCTGTGGGAGAGAGTCCTCTTTCTCCTCCTCGTTTTCGGGGGAGGAGTCCGCCCCGGAGTCGTCGGACACCTGAAAACGGGCACTCTTTCGAGCACCCGTGGCCTCCTTCTTGGCCTTCTTCTCCGGCACCACGTGCGGTGCCGGAACCAGCAACCCGCTAGGCAGGCGTCCACTTTGGATTTTACGGCATAGGAGCCGGGCGGTAATCTGCTCCGCCTTCCTCATCCAGTCTGTCAAAGGAAAAGGGAAATTAAAACCCGCACAGAGTCAAACTATGAAAAGCAAGTGTCCCGTAAAGGGGTAGAATCACTTACCTCGTCGGCTGGCGGCTGCGGCGAAATCCACGATCTTGATCGGCGGATGCGTGGGCTTGGCGCCCTTGAATAGCACCCTCGAGCGTAGCGTTACGTGCGTCGTGTCGAAGAGCACATTCAGCGCTGGTGCTGTTCGGATCGAATTCCCAGATTGAATGCCCGCTCTTGGCATGGGAGAATCCGGCGGACGAGCATGACTTGGACCACGTTAACCAGCACTGAGCTTCTTCACCAGCTTCTTGATACGGGGCTTGGAGTCCGTCGGCTCCTCCGAACTGCCCTCTGACAAGCCCTTCTCTTTCCGGGAGGTGAGCTGCGTGGGAATACCAGATCTGAACTTCGGGGCCGCCCGCCCATGTAGGGTCATGCGGCTCGGTGATATAGAACCATCCCGATTGCCACCTTGGCCGGATTCCACGAAGGCCCCTTCGAACCAAAGGACGTTGGGCATCTTGCCCAACATGGCGCCTCCGCACTCCGCTTGAGTGCCCTTCACTACCTTCGGCTTGACATTAAAGGTCTTGAGCCACAAGCGGAAGTGGGGCTGGATCTTGAGGAAGGCCTCGCACCTGACGATAAACGCCGAGATGTTGAGGATGAAGTTCGGGCGCAGTCATGGAAATCCAGGCCGTAGTAGAACATGAGCCCCGGACAAAGGGGTGAAGTGGAAAGCCCAGTCCACGGAGGAAGTGGGGAAGAAAGGCGACCCTCTCATGGGGCACAGGGGTGGGGATGAGCTGCCCCTCGTCAGGCGGCCGGTCTTGTGATGTCGCGGAAAGGTATCCGGCGCCGCAGCGGTTTAGCGATGTGCTCCTCCTTAGCGGTGGAGGCCAACCATTTACCTCCGCTCGGACATGGTCGGAGAAGGTTGAGACGAGATCTTGCGAACTTGGTATTTGGAGCTCAGTCTTGGCGGAGATGGATAAGCAAAGGAGGAAGAAGGCGTAGGTGAGAAGGTGAATCCTTATCCCTTATATGGGCAGGCGAAGTCTACGCGTCCCCCACCGGCCTAGTAAAACTCGCTTATCTCCCAAGCGTCACCATCAATGGCGCGGTTTGGTTACCCACGTCCGGATTGATGAGAATCCCGGATTAAGGGGAAACACGACCGCTGCCCGACAAGGCGTGCCAAAGGAAACCGCTTAGCTTAATTCTTGTTGAGGTGGTAAAGTAAGAAACAATTCGAGTAATGGCTTGGTAGTGGTGTGACGTCATGCCACAAAAAAGCGTCGGCCAGATTGAACTTGTGTATATATTATTATTCTCTCTACGATGGAATGTGGAATTTATTTTGCAGAGCGGACACTATCCTGGTGTTCACAATCTTCTATCATTTGGAGGAGGAACCCGCCTTGCAATGCCAAGCAATATCTGGCGCGGACTTATCGTCATTGAAGCCTAGTTCAGGGGGGCTCTCTTGAGGGAGTCTGGATTAGGGGGTGTCCGGATAGCGGACTACCATCATCAGCCCGAACTATCATTGGCGGACTATCATCATCGAATCGGACTCCAAGACTATGAAGATACAAGATTGAAGACTTCTCCCGTGTCCGGATGGGACTTTCCTTGGCGTGGAAGGCAAGCTTGGCGATACGGATATGTAGATCTCCTACCATTGTAACCGACTCTATGTAACCCTAGCCCTCTCCGGTGTCTATATAAACCGGATGGCTTTAGTCCGTAGGACTAGAACATCAACAACCCTTACAATCATACTATAGGCTAGCTTCTAGGGTTTAGCCTCCTTGATCTCGTGGTAGATCCACTCTTGTAAACATCCACAATATCAATATCAATCAAGCAGGGGCGTGAGGGTTTTACCTCCATCAAGAGGGCCCGAACACAGGTAAACATCGTGTCCCTTGTCTCCTGTTACCATCCGCCTAGACGCACAGTTCGGGACCCCCTACCCGAGATCCGCCGGTTTTGATACCGACAGGGACCTTCCCATTTGGGCTTGAGTTTTTCCTTTTTCTTGTCCGGCAGGCGTAGAACTAATTCGCCAACATTGTAAGTTTTGGCCCGTACTTCTCTGCTTTGATATCTTCGAGCTTCTTTGTTGATAGAATGCGGGCGGGCTTTGGCCACGTCACGCTCCTCCTCCAAGGCGTCCAAACTATCCTGCCGATCGAGCTCGGCTTCTCTTTCTTCATACATGCGCACGCGAGGTGAGTCATGAATTATGTCGCAGGCAGGACTGCCTCTCGCCGTATACCATAAAGAATGGTGTGAATCCGGTGGTGCGATTCGGCGTGGTCCGCAGCCCCAGAGTACGAGTCGAGCTCCTCTACCCGGTCGTGTTAGATTCCTTGAGGACCGCACTAATCTGGGTTTGATGCGCTCATGATTAGACCATTTGCTCGTTCGACTTGACCGTTAGTTTGAGGGTGATAGACTGAAGCATAGTCGAGCTTGATGCCCATGTTTTTTGCACGAGTTTGACCTTGTCGGCCATGAAGTTCGTGCCGTTATCATTGATGATGCTATGGGGGGCCCCGTGACGGTGTCACGACCCACGATATGAAGTCTATCACCGGTCGGATTCGGCCGTCTTAACGAGCTTGGCCTCTATCCATTTGGTGAACTTATCCACCATGACCGATAGGTATTTTTGCTTGTGGGTTCCTCCTTTAAGGGGTCCAACCATGTCAAGCCCCTAGACATGAAGGGCGGTGATGGGTGTTATAGTTTGGAGGCGGTGGGTGGCATCGGCTTTGATTAGCAAAGAGTTGGCAACCGCGCGATCGTTGGACCAAGTCTGGCGTCTGCCCGGGGCGTCGGCCAATAGAATCAGACGGGAAGGCCTTGCTTACGGGGCACTGGGCTGCGGCGTGGTGCCCGCCGAGTCCGACATGAATTTCAGCCGGAAGATTCCGCCCTTCCTCTTGAGATACACCTTTGAAGGACTCGGTGGTGCTTTTCTTATAAAGCTCTCCCTCATGGACTTTATAGGCTTTAGATCGCCGCACTATGCAGCGTGCCTCATTACGGTCTCGGGAAGTTCCTGCCTAGTTAGGTAGGCTAGGAATGGTTCCGTCCACGGGGCAATGACTGCCATTATTACGTGGGCTGAAGATGTTACTTCGTTGGCAGAGCCTCCAATTGTGTCAGAATGTTCAGTGTCGGGCAGTGCTGTTGGGTCCGGGCTGCTATTTCCGGACTCCCCTTCCCCTGCTCCGGATGGCTTGAACAGCCCCTCTCCGCAGAGGTGGGGGGGGGGGCACGGCATCACGCTTTATGCCAATGCGTGCCAGGACGTCTACTGCCTGATTGTTTTCCCGGGCTATATGGTGAAATTCGAGCCCTTCAAACCGAGCTGACATTTTTAGGACGGCGTTGCGATAAGCTGCCATTTCCGGATCCTTGGCGTAAAAGTCTCCATTTATTTGGGATATCACAAGGTTCGAGTCCCCGCGCACCTCTGGGCGTTGAATGCCCATGGATACTGCCATCCGGAGACCATGTAGAAGGGCCTCATATTCGGCTGCGTTGTCGGAGTCCGTATACATTATTTGGAGTACGTATTGAACTGTATCTCCTGTTGGGGACGTCGAACGACGCGCCGGCCCCGAGCCAACCAACATTTTGGAGCCGTCGAAGTGCATGATCCAGTTGGAATATGTGCCGTACTCTTTAGGGAGTTCGGCTTCGGTCCATTCGGCGACGAAGTCGGCCAAAACTTGCGACTTAATTGCTCGCCGTGGCTTATAGGTTATGTCGAACAGGAGGAGCTCAATGGCCCATTTGGCAATCCGGCCCGTCGCGTCGCGGTTGTTTATAATGTCATTAAGAGGTACTTCGGAGGCTACTGTTATCGAACACTCTTGAAAGTAGTGTCGAAGCTTCCGGGATGCCATGAACACCGCGTACGCTATCTTTTGATAATGCGGATACCGTGACTTGCATGGAGTGAGGATAGTGGACACGTAGTAGACTGGTTTTTGAAGGGGAAACTTGTGTCCGTCCGCTTCTCGTTCGACAACGAGCACCGCGCTTACAACTTGATGAGTTGCGGCGATGTATAATAGCATTGGTTCACCCATGTTGGTAGCGGCCAGGACCGGGTTTGTTGCCAATATGGCTTTTATTTCTTCGAGTCCGCCGTGGCGGCATCCGTCCCACTCGAAGTGTTTGGTGCTTGGAGGAGGCGATAGAGGGTAATGCCTTTTCTCCTAGGCGGGAGATGAAGCGGCTTAGAGCCGCCACGCATCCGGTCAATTTTTGTATTTGTTTGAGGTCCTTTGGGATATCCAATTGTGGTGAGCTCGGATCTTGGCTGGGTTTGCTTCAATTCCTCTACGGATACAATGAAGCCCAAGAGCTTTCCGGTGATGTACGCCCAGCATTTTCGGGTTAAGCTTGATGTCATATGTTCGGAGATTATCGAATGTGAGTCTCAAGTCGTCTACTAGAGTTTCGACATGCTTGGTTTTGACGACCACATCATCTACGTATGCCTCCACTGTTTTGCCGATCTGGTTTGCAAGACATGTGCGAATTATCTTGTTGATATGTTGCGCGGCATTTTTGAGCCGAAGGGCATTGTCTTTGAAGCGAATGGGCGTATGGGGTGATAAATGCCGTTCTTGACTTGATCGAGGTTACGCCATCTTAATTTGATGGTAGCGAGTATGCGTCGGGAAACACAATGAATCGTGTCTGCGGTAGCATCGATAATTTGATCGATGCGGGGAGGAAGGGATCCTTTGGGCAAGCCTTGTTGAGGTCCTTAAAATCGACACATAGGTGCCGTGATTTGTCCTTCTTGGGTACCATCACCAGGTTTGCTAGCCCGGTCCGGATGTTTTATATCTACGATGAATCCGGCCTCCAATAGTTTGGCTAGCTCCTCTCCCATGGCTTGTCTCTTAGGTTCGAAGAAAGCGCCAAGAGCCTGTTTGACTGGCTTGAATCCTTTTAGGATGTTTAGGCTGTGCTCGGCCAGCCGGCGTGGGATTCCTGGCATGTCTGAAGGGTGCCAGGCAAAAATGTCCCAATTTTCGCATAAGAATTCTCATAGTGCAGCGTCTACATCAGGGTTTAATTGTGCCCCAATGGAAGCCGTTTTTGTAGGGTCCGTTGGCTGGACTTGGAATTTGACTATTTAAATACGCTGGTTTAAAGGAGGTGGACTTGGATCTTTTATCGAGTATCACATCGTCCCTGTTCACCGTGAGAGCATAGCGCTTGATCGGGTTCCTCGGCCACTAGGGCTTGGATAGTGCCTCAAGGGCTAGTGCGGCTGTCTTATTTTCGGTAGCAGGAGTGCTATGTCCGGGTCATTAGCAAGAGTGATGATTCCGTTGGGCTGGGCATTTTGAGATTCATGTACCCGTAATGGGGTATAGCTTGAAAATTGTGAATGCCTCCCACCCTAATAGAGCGTGGTATCCGGCTGCTGAGCAGGGCCACTTGGGCGTGACCTCCTCGGACCTGTAATTATCCGGCGTGCCGAACACCACATCCAGTGTGATTTTACCTGTGCAGCTCGCTTCCCGACTGGGGATTATTCCTCTAAAGGTTGTGCTGCTTCGCTCAATGCGGCTCCAGTCTATTTCCATTTTTCGAAGGGTTTCCTCGTAAATGAGGTTCAATCCGCTGCCGCCGTCCATGAGTACCTTGGTAAGGCGAAAGCAAATCCACTATTGGTGAGGACCAATCTTCTTTGGTGCTCGGGCTGTTCGGGATTTAGGTTCAACAACGGCATTAAAGGTAATAGCCGTGGTCACTCCATGGATTTATTGTTGCTACTTGGTAGACTTCGGCGAGGCTGCGGAGTGTTCGTTTTCGCATATTGTTTGATGCAAAAGTCTCGAAGACTGTTAATATCGTACTGGTATCCTTGGGCTGGTGCTCTATGGATGCTGGGATTAGAAGCTCCTCGCCACTTTTGGCCACTTGCCGGAGTATCCAACATGCTCTAAGGCTATGAGTTGGTGTAGCGCCCTCTGTGCTATGAATTTTACAGGGTCCGTTGAGCCACCCCTCCAAAGACGGTTCCATGCCCCGTGGGTTTTTTTGTTTTTGGTGTTTTAACTTTGGGTGGTTGGCGATAATGCACCCTTTTGTTTCGGACTGGGTTTGTATTCGGGGCCGGATTGTCCCAAAATCTTACTTCGGTTTTCCAGGCGCTTTCCATCGCACAATACTTTCGTACTATGGACTCTAAGTCAGCAAAGCGTGTAATTTCACGGCGACTTATGGCGTTGAGGATTCCCGTGTCCGTGCAATTATTGCAAACGAATGAAATTGCGTCTTCCTCGCGTCGGGTCCTTTATCCTGTTCATAACCGGGAGGAATCGGCCCGATAATGATGTCTTTGTTTCTTCAGGCTCTTGCCTAATATTGGATAGATCGCCTATGTTCGGGTGGGTGGGTGGAATTAGATCCGAAACCCCACCCAATCTAAGGCTCAAGGGCCAAGGAGTTTCCGAACTCGGAAGCTTGGATTCTTGGATGTTATCCACTGAATCTAGCTTTGTTGCACGACTATAAGTTTAGATCTTGAGTGACGTCCTCCCCTCCGCGGGTATCCGGCTTGGAGGGATTGAGAATCCGGACATAGTTAGTCCTTAAGATAGATGAGGGGTCGCCGCGTTGTTCCTCCACCACATCAACGTGATGGGTGACCTGGGGAGAGTTAATCTCTCTCAGATCGGGTTTAGGCCTGATCTGATCGTAGTCTGTAGCGACTCCCAGGGCGGCGATGCGATCCAAGAGCTCGTTTAAAGAAGAGAGCTCCATCGGATCTAACTGCTCGGCGAGTTTCGAGTTGACGTGAAGATTGCTTTTGATGACCCGAGAAGTCATCGTCGGTGCAGCGGCTGACGAACAGCGGTCATAAGAAAACCGCCCAATGGAGAGTTTGGCCGATAGCCAAAGCTCCTTTAGCAACAGAGCCGTCTTTAAAGACGGGATGAGGCATCCTTCCTGATGGCGACAGCATAGCGGAACTCTCAATGAAAGCACCAATGTCGGTGTCAAAACCGGCGGATCTCGGGTAGGGGTTCCCGAACTGTGCGTCTAGGCGGATGGTAATAGGAGACAAGGGACACGATGTTTTTACCCAGGTTCGGGCCCTCTCGATGGAGGTAAAACCCTACTCCTGCTTGATTAATATTGATGATATGGGTAGTACAAGAGTAGATCTACCACGAGATCAGAGAGGCTAAACCCTAGAAGCTAGCCTACGGTATAATTGTTGTTCGTCCTACGGACTAAAACCCTCCGGTTTATATAGACACCGGAGAGGGTTAGGGTTACACAGAGTCGGTTACAATGGAAGGAGATCTACATATTCGTATCCCCAAGCTTGCCTTCCATGCCAAGGAAAGTCCCATCCGGACACGGGACGAAGTCTTAAATCTTGTATATTCATAGTACAGGAGTCCGGCCAAAGGTTATAGTTGACTATCAGGACACCCCCTAATCCGGGACTCCCTCAGGGGGCGTTGGACCCGAAGACAGGCGAGGTTTCAAAGAAGTCATGTCTAAAAGGAGCCGAACAAAAGTTACTTGACGCAATAGAGGATGCTCGAAAGGGGGTGTTCACGCCCAACAGAGAGAACGACGAGCTTACGTGGCATACAAATCTGAACACCGGGGAAGAACACGAGGCAAGGCGTTATTCCCTGGTATGAGGGCTTTTCGGACTGGAACGACGACTACAGGAGCCGTGCAAGAAGGAAGATGGAGGAGGAGAAGAAGAGGAAGCTGGAGGAGGAGAAGAAGAGGAAGCTGGAGGAGGAGCAGAGGAAGTAGGAAGCAGAATGCCTTCAAGGCCTAGAAGCAAAGCACGCGGACTTGGCACTCAAATTCCAGCGGCAGCAGCAACAGATCGACTCACTTAGCCAGGAAAGGGGGTCTCAGCAGCGGCAGCAGCTAGCGGATGATCCAGCATTGGATAGCACCGTCCCATCCATGCCCAGAAGCAGCGTTGGTTCCGCCCCAGGCGACCTGCTTCTTTGGATAGATACCTGTGGATGACATCATAGAGAACACTAACTGTGAGCTACACATCAAAATGAAGAACATATCCATGAAGGTGGCGGATGCCGTTGCTTTTACAAATCCCCCCGAAGCAACCTTCCATTGCAACCCGATTCCAGCGGGCTATGCTCGTGTCTTGGTTGATGAGGTGGTGGACCAATATTCGGGGCTAGATCTTGACATTCCTGGAGGTGACGACGAGCACACACTGGGAGAGGCCATACATCGTATCATCCTATGGAGGAAGGATGGCATCATCTTTCGAAGGCCATTGAAACCGCGTCAGCCGACTCCTCCTCGAAGTCCGCCACTGAGTCAGCAGACTCCCGCTCCTCCAAGTCCACGAACGCGTGAGCCGACTCCTCCTCGAACTCCGCCACCGTGTCAACAGACTCCCGCTCCTCCAAGTCCACCAATGCGTGAGCAGACTCCTGCTCCAACTCAGCCACGTCGGCCCGTCTCACGCCTCGGCAATCGCAGAAGAGAGCCGCCAGAGCTATGGAGCGTGTGATGCTGAAGTCAAGGTAGTACGGGAGGTACAAGCGGAGGCAAGCGGTATAAATATGGTCCAAGCTTCACTCCTCTTCCCTAGAGGGCTTATGACATGACCGAGGAGCAAAAGCGCAGCCATAGTGCAGGCCCAACTGGGCGCCCATTTTGGACCGAAACCGCCACCGCCATGAAAGGAGAAAGTGCACGAGAAAGTTATTGACCACTTTATTCATATGGCAAGAAAACCAGCTCCCAAGCACTGTTGACTCAAACTATGAGCGCCAAATCAGGAAGGCACATCGAGCACGACTACTGAGAAGAAGCGAGCTCGAGCTCGAGCCAACAAGCGACTATTAGAAAATGCGGAAAACCGTTCCCAATTTGGGAGAATAAAGGCGTTAATCGACCCCCGCTTTGTTGTGCCAACAACACATGAGAGTCTTGTGCGCCTAATATTATTGTGGGCAAACCGTTCCTCAATTTGGACAATCTGGTAATAACCGAGGAGCATATAATGCAGGCTGAAATGCTCGGTATCGGTGTTGGACAACTCCTCGAGATCGAGCCCATGTCTCCGCTTAGAGAGGAGGAAATAAAACAGAAATATGTCCGGGGCCAACCTTTGGTCAAGCCAGACGAGGTCAAGAACCTCCAAACGAGAATGTATGAATTGCATCAGTGGTACATGAACATTACCAAGAGTTCCAATCGAGAGTCCCTCATTGTGAATGTCAAGAAGGAGCATTACTTCCATGAGAAAGCTCTGTCTGTTGAGTACACAGAACTGTTTCAATTATTCAATCAAGATGCACTCGACAAATCTATCGTCAGTTGCTATTGTCTGTAAGTGATTTTTTATGTAATTTAAGTCTCAAGCTAGCTGTAGTGATCATTTTGATCAATCATTACTTGTAATTATCCTCACTATATTCTTTTCTATGGTATTATGCAGGATGAAGATGTATGAAATGAAAAAATCTGGACGCTATGTCATTCGGTTCATTGACCCAAATACCGTTAATGAATACACATGGAAAATTCCAAGTTGTCGAGCAAGTTTAGAGGAAAGCATGCTAGAGTTCTTGAAGCGCCTCAATACGAATGAAGATATACTACTTCCTTACAACTTCCTGTGAGTCACACTGTCCTGTACTACAAATTCTGTTTTTGCTTACTAGCTAGCTAGATGTTAATAATTAAGTGTATAGGGTTTAGGGTAGTTGATTACTATTATGCACATGCCCGCTTAATTAAGACATGCAAACGTGTGCGCATGCAGTTTCCACTGGATCTTGTTAGACATTAAAGTTGACGAAGGAAAAGATGAAGTACTGGACTCACTACTTAAAAAAGAAAGTGACTACACCATCTTGAAGGGGATAGTCAATAGGTAATTTCAATCATTATTAACTAAATCTCGGCCTATTTAGTTCGACATTTCCTGATATGAACTATTTAATAACCCCTTTATTAATTTTATTTGCGTGAGGCGGGGGCTTGGGCAAAGTTCATCAAGGTGACTCCAGGAAAATGAGCAGAAAAGCTGTTTTGGTATAGACCCAATGTAAGTAATTAAGTAGTACTAGCAAGCTAGCTACCATCTCTTTAATTCTTGTTTCAATACCATTAATTAATTATCATGCTTGATTAATTGTTACCTAATTAAATTCAATTCTTGTAAACGACGTGAAGCAGGTGCCTGGGACTGATGTGTGTGCATTCTACATTTGCGAGAACATTCGCATGATGGCGTCCGAAAGGAGCAGATCTGATAGACAGCAATGGGTACGTTTCACAGAACATCATTCACAATTTTTACATGATTATCGATATCTAGTCACACAACTAATACACATGCATGCATATTGATCTCCTTCTTAACAGTTCCATAACGTGCCGGAGAAGCTCCTACCAAGGGAGCGCATACGAGCACTTCAAGAGGAAACAGCGGGATTTTTGCTCGACCAGGTCATAGATCCGAACGAAGAATACTATTACCCGCTACAGCCCCCATGAACACCTTGTCATCGTGCTCCGAAGGCACCAAGGCAACATGTAGGAGAAATTGTAAATATACCTAATTGTATAAATATATACATGCATGTGTATGTGTGAATCAGGTAAAACTGTGTCTACCATAGCTTGCCACAGAACTAGTTAAGGGTCCCTAAACTTTTAACGGTTTAAAAGTTATCAAAAAATATGAAATATACACGGGAGCATCTTTTTAATGTAATATTATAGGTGTGTTGGTTCAGTATTATTTTCAGAATTTTTGAGAACTTTTGCACCGTTGAAACCCTTAACTAGTTTTGTGGCAAGCACTTGTAGAAAATCCTACTCATATATATATACACACACACACACACACACACACACATAAACACTATTCTAATCACGGGATGAGAATAATATTCTGATCACAACCTGACCTGCCCGCTAGTACTATGTTGAACTTCCCTCTGAACTAGGTTGAACTTCCGCCAACATAGACCAAACAGGCCTTGCGATATACCGTTGGAAAGCTATGGACACCAGTATCATCACCCAACTTAAATTTTTGTCAAAATGTAAGCGGTTTAAGAGCAGTTTTAAAAACCGTTTTTTCTTTACATAAAAAACGTGAATCGTATTTTCGATCGCATTTCTAAACCGTATGTCGGAATGAGGCAAATAATATGGCATTGGAAAGCTGCTACAAAACCGCTCCTTCCACATGTTGAAATTTTTCTCTAATTCCCTATGGTTAAAGAGTAATTTGGAAAAAGGTAAAATTTTGCAAACCGAACAGACGAGTTCGTATTTTCGATGTCATTTCTAAACGGCTAATCCAATTGAGACAAATGATATGGTGTTGGAAAGCTTATGCAAATGCGCTACTTTTTCATGTTGAAAGGTTTTTCTAATTTTGAACGGTTTAAGAGTAATTTAGAAAACGGTACAGGTCGTACCGAGTTCGTATTTTCGAGCTCATTTTTTAACGTGCGTCCGAATGCAGCAAATGATATGGCGTTGAAAAGCATGATCAAATGCGAAACTTTTTGGTATGTATTGTTTCGCCCAATTCTTTACGGTTTTAAGTCAATTTCGAAAATAGCGAAAAACGTATTTTCGACGTAATTTCTACAAACTTTATCGGAATGGGGCAAATAATATACCGTTAAAAAGCTAAGAAAATGCGAAACTTTTTCATGTTGACGGTTATCTCTGATTCCTAGCCGTTCTCAAGTAATTTAGAAAATGCCGAGATCATTCGTTCTGCCTTTATCACGAAACAGATTCATCGAAAATGCACCGCGTGAAAAACTTGAAGTTCTCGGCATGTGCACTTGAACTTCACTCTGTTTTTCACGTGCTTTCTTTGCTCGTAGATCTCCATCCACTGTTCGTCGCTCTCCATCCACTCACCGGAATTAAGCAAGTGATATACCGATGGAAAGCTGCTGTAAACACGCAATTTTCCCGTGTTGATCATTTTTTCATACTCGCGACGATTTTAAAAGTTTTACATCTGAAATTTATTGAGTGTAGTAGTTGAACTTCCTGTTGTTTTCACGTTGAACTTCTGTGACGTATTTTCATTTGTAATTTTCTCATACATTCGTTAATGTTATACAAATGATATTCATTTTGTACAAACATCTCTCACAATATTTTTTTTAACTTTCTCCGACCGACTACTTGAACTTATAACAAAAAAAAATTAGACCTTGCCTTTTAATTCATTTTTCTCATATTAAACACACACCATGTAGTACATGAACTTTCTCCGTTTTTATAATTTGAATTTTTATTTTCTTTTTGAAATCAAATGCTCCCAAATAATAACTGAACTTCTTCGTGGATTGAGAGAATTATTTTAAAACGCAAAAAAACAATTTCTTTTTTGTGTTTTCGGACATGGAAATACAAGGTGAACCTCTCTCGCGAGAATTTTTGAACTTCCCCGGACAGAGCAATTGAACTTCTATGAACAAACCTTTTAAGCTTTTATTTCTCTATACGTTTATTCTCACCTGAAATGCATTCCTTGCAGTACTTGAACTTCTCGCTGTTTTCACTATGAACTTCTATCACATTTTTGTGTATACGTCGAATTACACAAAATTAAAGGTCGAACGTCATTTTTTGCCATTTTAAAACATGTAATTGGAGGTCGAACGTCACAAGTAATATAATTACGAACTGCACGGAGGTGCACGTGAACTTCTTGCAACAAATCTGAGTTTTTTATATATACTTCGAACTTCTCTGTTATTTCAAATTGAACTTCTTGGTCTTATTCTTAGAAAAAATATGTTTTTAAATAAGCATCAAACATTTTTTTAATTGAACCTCATACTTTTATTTTTTCCTAGAAATGGAAAGAATTTGAGTTTTCCGTAAACATCAAACTACTCCTTTTTTTAATTTGAACTTCTTTAATTTTATTCTTTAGTAATAAAGAAAACCTATGTTTTTTATAAATATTGAACTTCTCTTATTTTATAATTTAGACTTCTTGGTTTATTTCTTTTGGCATCAAAGTATCCTAGTTTGTCATAAATATTGGAACCCCTCCACATTCTTTTTCTAATTAAATTTTCTAAACTTTTTGTTGTTATTTTAATTTGAGCTTCCGTTGTGGAAACTTGTTGAATAAGAGGAACTTTTTGATTTTTCCTTGTCCGCGCACTTGAACTTCTAGCAACAAAATTTTTGGACTTCGCCTTTTTACTCCTATTTTCTCATATGAAACAAACACCATGCAGTACGTGAACTTCCGTCTGTTGTCAATTTGAACTTCTCTCTATTTCAATTTAGTAACGAAAAAAATCTGAGTTTTTTATAGACATCGAACCGGTCTAACTTTTTTTCAACTTCTTTGTGTGCTTTTTAGAAATGTGAAAAATGGAGTTTTGCTAGAAACATTGAACTTCTTCGTTATTTCGAATAGACCTTATCGTTATTATTCTTCTGTAACAAAAAAAACCGAGTTTTTCAAATAGATATCAAACGCTCTGCTTTTAAAAGTTGAACTTCTTTGGTTTTATTATTTGGTAAAGAGAGAAAACTGAGTTTTTAATATGCATTGAACTACTCTATTTTTTAAAATCGAACTTCGTGGTTTTAATCTTTAGTATCGGGGAAAATCTAAGATTTTTATAAACATCAAACAACTTTATTTTTTAATTAGTAATTTTGCTTTTATTCATTTGTATAGGGGAAAGTCCTTGTTATGTAATAAACATCAAACGACTCACTTTTTTAAATTAGAACTTCCAGATCTTAAAAAAAAGGGGGCAAATCTATGTTTTACAAACTTTTTAAACTGCTCGGTTTTTTAGTTTGACCTTCTTGGTTTTGGAATAAACATTTTTAACTTCTATTTATTTAAATTTGAACTTCTCCAATTTTTTAGTAAAATGTAGAGACACCATTTTTATGAACTTTTCGAAAATGCACAAAATAACATTGGTTTTTTTGTTTTTTAACATGTAAATCTGAGGTTTTAATAAACTTCGAACTTATGTGCTATTTAGTTTGAACTTCGTATTTAAAAAAAGTCAAGTAGAGAGTTTTTTTTATTTTTAAAGAAACATCAAATTTGACAGATTTTTTTAATTTGAACTTCATGATTGATTCTTTAATAACAAGGGATATATGAGTTTTCTAATAACGGTCAAAACATATTTTTTTAATAGAACCACTTCATTAATTAGTTTGAACTTCTAGCTTTTCTAAAAGCATGGAAAAGCTATTTTAAATGTTTTTTAGTTGTTCCTTTATTTTGAATTTGAACTTTTTTTTATTCTTTAGTAACAAGCAAAAAATGTGAGTTTTTTATATACTTCAAATTTCTTTGTTATTTAAATTTGAGTTTCTTACTGTTATTCTTAGAAAAGAAATTAATCAATTTCTAAATAATTTTTTCATTGCGCTTTTTTGTGCCTTAGCATCAATATATTTTGAATAGAACCACACATTTCCCCCCCAAAAAAAGAATAGAACCACAGATACACCGGAGCATGCATGCAACACGCGCGCGCGCGCGCACATACACACACACACACCAGAGCGCACATAAATGAAAAAAAAAACAAACGCACACATGAGCTCGCAACACACACGAGAACACACGAACCCCCACACTGTGAGCGTGCACACATAGGAGACATCACAATCAGCATGCACGCACCAAATACACTAATCTTTTTAGTAATGTAAAATACTAGTACTTCGTAGCGCTCTTTCTTGAATTTGAACTTTCATGGAACTCTTCTTTTTGAACTTCTCAATATCATCATATAACCTCGATGCCAGCATGTTCGACTGAATGAACATTGAGTTATCTGCACTCTGAAGCCTGAAGTTTACTACTCTAGTTTCTAGAGCAACCTCTGTCATTCGATTATCTGAACTCTAGCAAAAGCTATTTAACTCCGTTCCAAATTGCAAATGAGGAAGCAAGCACTTCATGTAGCAGTAGCAGGGAGGCAAAGCTTCATGGTCTGTTACAGGATTTGGCACACGACATGGGGCTAAGTTGGAACAAAAATGGAGCAGGTACACAAACTGGACGGGGGGAACAGTACAGCTGAACTTCACACATCCAAATCATTTAGAAACAATACAGAACTGGGAAGGGTGGACGAATTGGTGTTTTGATTTGGATACATTTTCAGGACAGGGGAAGGAACCAACTGGAGACATCAAACGAGGTCACCTGCCACAAGCATGGCGCCTTGAAGCGGAGCAAGTTGCGAGGTGCGGCGCGCGCTCACATAGGCGAAGTTGGATGGCCTGAGATGATGAAGTTGGACGGCCTGGATGCTATGGCGCCGGCTGCAGGTTGTGGCGCCGGGGCAAGAAATCCAGCGATCTCACGGCCCCTACCATGGCGTCTATCACACGTAGAGGAAGACGGAAGGAGATGGGGGAGTCCGGCGCTCGGTGGCTGGGGCAGGGCCGTGGCCAGGGGTGGTGGAGGGGACCACAAAAGGCCGGTAGGTGGTGCCGCGGCCCACGCTGGTGGGTGTTGCCGTCGTGCGCGGCAACGCGTGGGGGGCGATGGCACTGGGATCTGGAGAGGAGTTGCGGCGGCGTTTCTGGTTGGTGGCGGAGGTGTGTCGCGGCGGCGCGCGATGGCTGGGTCTCGCCGGCGGCCAAAGCTCGTCCGCAGTTGTGGCCGCGCCGGGTGGATGGTGGCGACAGCGAGCGGGGTGGATGGCGGCGGCGAGCGGGGTGGATGGCGGCGACGAGCAGGATGGATGGCGGCTACGGCGAGTGGGATGGATGGCGGCGATGGCGATCCCGGTGGATGGCGGAGGTGGCCAGGAAGCGGGCGCGGGGCGGCAGCCGAGCAGAGAGGCGCAGGGCGGGAGCTCCCTGGCGATGGGATCGGGGAGGTTGGGGACGAGCGGTGGTGGGTTGGGATTTTTTTTCTGCGGGTTCAGGAGCTCGGGAACATCCTCGTCGCCACCTATATACCAAAAGAGTAAAATGCATCATAGGTCCTATAATTATGCGAGGTGTGTCACTTTAGTCCTATAACTATCAAAGTGCAGATTTTGGGTCCCAAAACTATTTCAAGTCGTTCACAGCAGGTCCTATTGTCGCCCCAGCAGCGATTGTTGGCTGACGTGTCACCTGGACCAGTGCCACAACGACCCAGGGTGCGTGGTGGAAGATTTCCCGCCATTGGTGGTTGATACATTCTGCAATTTGGTCCATCAAACTATTTGCTCTCTCCAGCCGCAGCCCTCCTCTCTGCAATTTCATCTCCCTTTCACCAGTTCTGCCTTGTCTCGAACAAGCTCGATGGCACCAAGATGTAGCAGGAACAAGCCGGCGCGGCAAATGATCGTGCAAATGACAAATGAATATATATTTCACACCCTCTCTCTAAGATTACAAATGATAAATGAGACTTGGTCCGGACAATCATAGAAGAGAGAAATGATGTTGTAACTTAACATGCAAATATATAGATGAGAATTGCCACAATGGAGCCGCCGCGAGGAGGGGTTGGGAAGCCGCCGCGATGGAGCCATCGGACCAGCACCGCGGTCGCATTAGCAGCCTCGACTCCCATCCTGTGCCTCCAATCGTTGGACATCCATCGCGAATGCCACCGGTCGCCACCATATCCTCAGAGAGATTCGTTCGTAGAAGAGAGATGGAGGGTTTGAGAATGAGACGAGCTGAAATTTCAAGGGCTTTCCTGCAAATAAGCACTTCATTGTTTAGCCTGGTGGGCCCCTCTGGTCGATGTGGCACCGGTCCAGGTGACACGTCAGATGGTCAACGCTGTTGGGGCGACCATAGGACCTGCAGTGAACGACACCAAATAGTTTTGGGACCCAAATATGCACTTTGATAGTTATAGGACTAAAGTGACACACCCCTTCAAATATTGTAGTACCTTTTTTTTGGGAAACTATTGCCGCTTTATTTAATCGTATGCGTTCGGAATGTCATCCGAAATTACATCAAGCACACAATCCGGGGGAAGCCCCAACCAAACCTTACAAAGTTCTTCACCGACACCGACTCTCGCTAACTTGCGACGCGTTAGCGAACCTACGAATCCATGTAACTTTAAAATCGGAAAACGAAGTCGGCATAGACTTGATCTCCTGTATCCACGGCCCAAAGACTGACGGCTCCTTTTGATGACTCGTTAGCATCCGTACCACTCGGCTGGGAATCAAGCTCGGCGTGTACCCTCTCGGCATTAATCTCCTTCGCCACCTCGAGCTCTCTTGCGGGGCGGAATCTCCACCGATTCAGGATCGTCAACGCCCCTGAAACAATGACAGAGCCCCGCCCGGAACGCCCCATCCTGGTCTCGGATCACCGCTCCACCTCCTCCGCTTTTGCTCACCTTAGAGACTGCACCATCAGCGTTTACCTTTAGCCAACCACCATCCGTGATCGCCATTTCTCGCTTAATGCACCATTGCCGGGCGCGGGTCTCGCAGGTGAGCATCCTGCCAATCCCTCATGTGAGAAGCTACCGTCTCCATTATTTCATGTGGTGGTGATATCCTTCTTCCATCCCTCGCCTCGTTACGTGCCAACCATAGCCCATACGTCGCTTGGATCATGGCCGCCTTTTCCTCATCCGAAGCTTACGCAAGCCACCCGAAGCAGCCAGCTAACGCACTCTGAGTCGATCGGACTCGGTGGGGTCGCCATCAAAACTCCCTTTTCGAATGCAAAAGCTGCCAACTGCGGCAGTAGTGTTGACCACGACCAAAAGCGGTGCAGCACCGTCTCCTCCGTCCCACACGCTACACAAAAAACACCGGTTTAATCCTCCGACGATGAAGCTCAGCCCCTCCTGCGAGGCCATTCCGAATCAGTCTCCACATGTGTATCTTAGCCTTGGCGGAGCGAAGTTTCCCAAAGTGCCAAAAACCTCTATGTTTCATCACGAACTTGAACTTTCCGGCTGTCCGGATTTCGCATTGTTCAAGGTCATACATAAGTGATATGCCAGAAGCGTCTGACAAAGTCACCATTTTTGTAAAATTTCAAGCCCGTAGTCTTGATGCACTGTGGCCCCAATGGCGATTCTTGGATATCTTTCACGTCATCTTCAGAGAACATGGCTTGCAATTTGTTTATGTCCCATCTTGTGCCATCTGCTGTTAGGAGGTGAGCAACTTTGATCATTCCTGGAATGAAAACCTGCCCCAAGGGGCGCATACTTCCTGCTCTAGGGATCCAATTCGCATGGTGTATGTTCACTGAAGTACCATCCCCAATGCGCCATATAAGTCCCTCCTGCAGTAGATCCTTTCCATGTAAAATGCTCCGAAAGGTAAACGAGGTAGATGAGGTTGCGGTGGCCGTCATGATTGAGTCGTTCTTTGAAATATCCGGCCTTTAGTACTCTAAGCGCACAAAGAAGATGGGACTGCAGAATCCTCCACGCTTGCTTCGCCCGGTAGCCGCTTGATTGAAAGCCTCGGGGTCTCGAAAACCCATTCCCCATCCCGCTTGATGTACACATTTTCCGCCAAGAAATCCGGTGTACCTTCGCTCACCATGTGTTGCCGCCCACCAGAATTTTGAAGAGATCGAGGTCGAGGTTCCGGCACATCTTCTTCGTAGTGAAAACAACTCATGGTGTGGTTTGGTTCTGTTTTTAATCCTGACTTTATCAATTCTTCCGTCGCTGATTTTGACAGCCTTTGGCCCTTGCATCCACCTTATTTACCTTTCGAGCTCTCAGTCACATATTTGAAAGTACCCTCCTTAGACTGTCCAACCAGTGTTGGCAATCCCAAATACCGTTCACTCAAAGCTTCAGACTGGACACCCAATGCATCTTTGAGCGCCTTCTTGTCCCCTTCCTGAAAGCCTCTCCCAAAGAAAATAGAGGACTTTTGTAAGTTAACTCTTTGGCCCGATGCCTCCTCATATCTCACCAGAATATCTTTCAACATAACCATATTATCCTGCGATCCTTCAAGAAAAACCACTGCTGTCATCATAAACAAAAGATGTGTAACTTGGGGGCCAGTGCTCCCAAATGACACTCCCTTGATGCTACCCTCTTCTTGTGCTTTTTTGAGTAGCGTGGAGAAACCTCCAACCGGTACTAAAGGGCTCCCCGCCCCCGACGCTGGCTCGTGCCACGTGGGTGCACTTTAGTGCCGGTTCGTGCCTAACCGGTACTAGAGGGGGACCTTTAGTACCGACTCTTTAGTGTCGATTGCGGAACCGGCATTAAAGGCCCTTACGAACCGGTGATACATCCTGGTTTTGCACTAGTGAAAGTTTTTCCTTTTTACTGAGATGACTATTTTTTTATGGCGCCAGTAAATTCTTTCCGCGCATGGCACCGACGCGTAGAGACAAAGGCTGTTGCGTCCCTGATGAAGATGAGGTAGAGGATTGACGGTGCGGATACATGATAGGAGGGGTGGTCGCCTGAAAAAGAAACAGACTAGAGGGATGGCCAAGGACGACGACGGACCGGCGACGTGGCAGGAAGGGGCGTTGCAGGTCGGGTCGCGATGGAAGGAGGAGGAAGCCGAAAAGGAAGGAAGGAAGGAGAAGACGACGCCTGTGGAGCTTTGTTTCAACACTACTACACTAGCGGCTCTTCCTTCCAAGCGCACTACTTTTGCTTAACCCATTTGCTCGTGCTGGTGCTAGAGTCGTACCACTACAGGTCAATGCTCCCGCCACCATCTTTGCTCCGGCCCTGGCTACCGCTGACCCGAGACTTGTTTTTTGTTCTCTCGAGGGACCGTGCACTTTGTTGACGGGTGCTGTGCACCGACTAAGTTTTTCTACCGGAACCGGTACCTACCGGTGTGACATCCACCACACATGCATTTCATCAAGATTCGTGTGGTCTGATAACGTATATTATATCTTGCTCTATACATTGTGAATACTAGTGACACAGCCTGACAGAAGGTACATGATGGCAGCCTTTTACAGAGAAGAGAGAGAGAGGGAGGAGAGAAATAACCGTGCATGCATGCATTCTCTCTCCCATACATGTCACATGCATTAATTTTCATCCTCATATTTTAAATGATTGATATATTTTCAAACAAATGTTCACTTTTTAAACTTTTTATATATTAGAATTATACCGACAAGACCTTCAAAACAAGATCAATCTAGGATATATTTCAACTACTTTTATTTTGTATATTTCAATTATCTTTGAAATCACTTTCAGAAAAATATAAGATTATTTCAGTATTTCACAAAAATGATTTTGACTGTTTCACTAATTTCCAAAAAATATGATTTCACTTGTTAAAAACTAATTTCAAACATTTTTAAACACTGGTTTCACTTATTAAAAATGCATATTTCACTAATATTCAAAATCAAGTTCACTAATTTCATAAAATGATTTCACTCATTTAAAAGAACTAATTTCACTCATTCTTAAACACTACTGGAAGTGTTACATATTTCTCAAAAGCGATTGAATGATTTTCAGTGAGATATTAATTGAAATAGCTATGTGTAGTTGAGCTGTGTAAAATATGTGAAACTGATATTTCAATGTGTTGTTGCACGTTGTCAAACTAATTTCTGTGAAAAAATATGAAATCACTTCTTTGAAATATATGAAACTGATATTTCTCATTTTTGTAACTTGTTATTTCAGTGAGATATGTATTGAAAAATATGAAATTACTTCCCTGAAATATATTTCAATGTGGTGTTGCGAGTTGTGAAACTAATTTTTGTGAAAATATATGAAATTACTTCTCTGAAATATATGAAACTGCTATTTCATATATTTGTAACTTGTTATTTCAGTGAGATATGTATTGAAATATATGAAATAACTTCTCTGAAATACATATTTCACTCATTCACAAATTGATTTTATTATTTCAAAACAATATATCATTTATTTGAAACAACTGATTTCACTCAGTTGAAAAAACTTATTTCACTCATTTGAGAGAAAACATTAGATTCACTCATTTGAAGTAAATGCGTTTAAAAAACTGATTTCACACATCACAAAAATTATATTTTCAAACTATGTTTCACATATTTGAAACATTGAAATTAAAAGGTGTTTAAAATATATAGAGTGAAATAACATGTTTCATATATTTGAAACATTGAAATTAAAAGGTGTTTAAAATATATAGAGTGAAATAACATGTTTCATATGTTCCATGTATAGAGTGAAATAAGTTTCGAACAGTGAAATAAGCAGTTTCACACATAATATATAGAGTGAAATAAGTTAATTGAAATGTTGAAAATTAAATGTATTTGAAATGTATCCCAAATTGATCTTGTTCTAAAGGTCTTGCCACCCGGAGATCAAATATATAAAATATTTCACATATGTAATTTTGATTTAAAAGATATAAACGGTTGAAAATGTCAAATGAAATTTAAATGGTACCTTTGTTATGGGAGCTAGAGGAGGAGAGTGTGTCTGAGACATGCATGCACGGTACTGGCAAAAAGTGCTGACAAGAGTTGACAAGACATTTCATACATGATGATGTTTAACAGAATACAAAGGAATACTAGTATGCATGTAGACAGTGTGCACCAATCTCCAAAAATTGAAGAGTGGATTTAGCACCGGTACATACCGGCTCCGGTAAAAAGAGGTTTGCGTGCTGTGCACACGTAGGTCCCGAGGGAAAGAAGCAGTTGTTCGAGGCCGGAATCGATTCCGGGCCGGCGCTAGCTCCTTGGCGCCCACGGTTCTCCTTTTTTGACCACGGAAGAAATCAGAAAATGTACGTATTGTATGGATAGCTTCGGCTGAGCTGCTCCCTCCACGCGCAGCACGAGTTATTCAGAGGTTTTAAGCTAACCTACCTGCTAATTGGCGTCACCATCATCTAACGTAACCTGCTAATTGGCAGCATCATCATCTGCATGAACGCCAAACTGTCCTGCGTCTGCGTGTGGTTGCACTTGCGCCTACCTAATTTACTCGGTTTCATCATGGCTGGTTATTTGACACGGCTAGCTGTACGCTTCGCGTACATCCTTTTGTTTCATTTCCCTTTTGCGTCTCAGCTCAACTGCTGTGACACACAACACGGTCTGCTTTGCCAGGTCAAGAGACTTCCCTTCGACGCGTTAGCGTGTGGTTGCAACGACAAGTCTGATGTGGTTTTTATTTCTGAGTCGTATGACGGTGTGAGTTTTTTCTAGGCAAGTAGTACGATGGTGTGAGGTTTTCTAGGGTATCCCATTGTTAGAGTCTCGACCAAAACGAAGCCTCCCCGTGCGTTTGGATTCTGGACCGTTAGATCCTCTTCCCGAATGAATCCTGTCCGTCGGATCTCCAGATGGACAGATCCTGGCCGTCGGATCGTGTGAAACACTGCCAGCATGTGTTTTTACACTCTCGCTGCCTTTATATGTTTCCATGACACGCGGGCACTGAAGCGGTGGGCTCCGATCGTCACTAAGCTGCGGAAGGTGCTGCGGCGGTCTTTGGTTCTAATCTGCGGGAAGGGCGTGCCACCGCTGTTAATTTGAGTTCCCACCGAGGGCATTTTCATCATTCCACATGCTTGCACTTGCGTGGCTCCGTGTGGGTGGCTAGGCTGCGGTAAGAAGAAGAGCGCCGATTGGGTGAACCCTAGCGCCATCCGTCGCGCCCATCCCATTGCCTTTCCCGCCCGGGCTCGCCCGCCCGCCGCCCGCCCCTCGCCCTCAACTCCGGCCCGCCGAGCTTGCCCACCCGCAGCCCCACCCTCTCTCCCGCAACTCCGCCAGCCGCCGAGACGCAGCGCCACAGAGCCGCGACCATCGTCTCTGCCACCGCCGCATCCTCCTTCCACTCCCTCCTCTCGCCTACTCCTTTGCCCCTCCAACCTCCGCGATCCGCTGCCATGGCGGCCAGAAATTGTCTTCATCCGTCGCGTCCTCCTCGCGCCGGAACCCTAGCTTGCGGCCATAGCGACCGTCTGGCGCCTTTGGAAGGGCAGGGGCTGCAGCACTCAACACGTCGACAAGGAAGGTTTGAATCTTTTCCGCATCCCCTTCGTTGGTTTTCTCGTCCCGATCTGCTTTGGGAGAGGAGGACCTTACCTCACCTTCTCTTCCTTTAATTTTCTGCAGTCGCCATGGGTGTGGTGGTGACGGCAGGAGGGCGCCGACATTATCACCTTTCGAGGAGGAGGAGGAGGAGGTGGTATGGATCCCTCACTCCCTTGCCGTCATCACAAGAGGAGAGGGAGAATGCCGGCCATGTCGTGATCGAGATCCACACTAGGAGCAGGAGACCGACGCCAATGCCATGAAGTTGCTCTGCTGTTCGTCAAGGTAAGACCCCAGTGAGTGCCAACGGCCTTCCTCTTGCTCATCTTCGATGTCATCTTCTTGCTCTTCTTTGATTTAATTTTTTCATGCTTGCTTTGTAGGAATGAATTTGATAGTCACTATGATTCTTATAGGCCCAGTAATTTAATCCCTAGAATTTCTCTTCTTTGTGCAGATTCATTTGTGTATGTGCCTATAAGATGCCACCAACAGCGAGATCTGGGAGAAAGAGGAGACAGAGAGGGAGATGGTGTAGGAAGAGAAAGTGGAAGTATCTCCTTGGGACTTCCATGGCTAGGCCTATTATTGCTAAGGTGAAATAGAAAATAGTTATATTTTGTGATTTGTGCGCACATTACTTCTGCAACATAATTGTCTTACAAGTAAATTTGAAATGAATCTTTTGTTGATCTTGATTCGCAGCCCCTCACCTTTGTTGCACTGCTTCTTTGCATCTGTATTACCCCTAGAATATCCAAGTAGAGGAGTAGAGGAGATAAGGTGCGTATCTCTTTGTCGCTGCTGATATATATGATTGATTAATGCCCACAAATTTTTACTGAATTAATCATGAGATGTTATGTCTGACAAAATGCTCATGAGAGGATAAGATGCATAGGTCACACATAACACAGTCTGTAATGAAGAGCAAGATTTCCTTATGGTGTTGAGTGTTGCATGGTACCTTTAGATTGTTACCAGCTTCTCCCTTCGTTTGCTAACTATTGTTGCTTCACGCATTGTTGTTATTCTAGGGCCAACTTTGCCGCGGTTTGTGTTTATTCATTCAGAGGAAGCTACTGTTTGATAGAAATTGAGAGGAAGCAACAAATGGATGTTGCAGTTCCTATTTCCTCAGGTATTATCTTTCCTGTAAGCATTTGGGGCTTCACGTTCAGTCATTGGAGGGGAACTGTGTATCATATGAGGAATGCGGTGACAGAAGAGCAAGTTTCTTTATTGGAGGAGCTGGCGATTTTCTTCTTTTAATATAATATACCAGTCATTTACTCATCGTCGAAAAATATTAACGTATACAAATTACTATGTTTGGACTGCACCTCCTAATATAATTTGCCTTTGTTTAATGTCTACAATATAAGGTACTACCTCTTTACCAAAATATAAGACGCTTTTGTAGGCTAAACTAGCCTACAATAGTGTATCATATTTTGTACAGAGAGTATGTTTTAGATGCTCTTAACAACGTGAATGTCGATGGTGATTCAGTTTAGGCTTTAGACTTTGAAATATTTGGTTTTAGCCTTTTAGATATTCTCTCGAGATAAGCGTGAATGGTTGTGTGCTTGATATCTAGGCATTAGTGATCTACATAATGCTTATTCTTTAGTGTCCACATTAACTAGGTTTGTCTATGTTCTCTTTGATCCTTTCTAAGGCGGGTAAGAAAGAGGACAGAAAAATGCTTATTAATATCGTGTTTTCTTTTGTACAAATCATTTGATTTTTATAATGTGAGATGCAACAGAGAAAAATGAGAGCACGCATCCAATGGCGGAGCTATGGGTGTAGCTGCATGGCATATATTGTAGCTTTGATTGTGACCAGAGTTTAATTATATGATAGCCTGTCGGTGCTTTCCTTTATATGTTGATCCTATGAAATTAAACTTTTATCTAATCCTTCGATCTTTTCGTTTTCGCTGTCCTGCAGGGATGGGAGGGCTTTATAATGCTAATGATGTTCCAGCTCGGAGAAGGCAAACTCACAAACATAAGCCATGTGACGATTATTCCTTTTTATCATTTTTGACTTATTTTAAAAAAATCGTTCTAATGATGTTCCAGCTAGGAGAAGACAAACTCACATACTAACTATTTTTGCTAATTTTTTTTTCTGTTGCTACTATTCTTTTTTCACCGAATAATGTTATGCGATGTTATTGTTAATACTGAATAAACACTGCAACACTCAATACATTATTCTATCAGGGAGCTGCGATGGCAAGGTGAATATAAATGTTGGAGCATCCGAGCATGATGAATGGTAGGGAATAGAGGAGCATGATGAAGTGTTTGGCTGCTGGCAATGCAGACTAGCTGGACTTGAAGCTGTATCAATCATGAGGCTAAATTGTCCATGCCCCCAGCATTTAAATTATAGACATGTGAGCAATTTTCTTATCTTCTACCTTTCTTCGTTAAATTGTTAGCTTACATGGAAATCGTAACCCCTGATAACTTGTCCTGAACACTAGAGCATATATACTCTGAATTCTGTTCCATCTTGCTCCCGATTGGCTCGCCTCCTCATCTCGATCTATAATGAACCATGGGCACCAACTTTCTCCTTACACTTTCGTGGCAATCCATTATTGTTATCCTTTTCACCAAATTTTCTCGATCTGTCATTATTGAGACAAAAGGCCAGCTGGACCTATTAATGAAAGGTGTACTAATTTACTTTATTATTCTTTGTTTTCTTTCTGTTTCGTTGCTTTTGGTTTGGTGACCGTAAGCTCTCTCTCTCTCTCTCTCTCTCTCTCTCTACATCTACATATATTATACCAGCTGGTCTAGGTAGAGGGCAGTGGCCACAAAATTTTCTTGAAATAACCATGCGAGCTTACCATCAAACAAGATTCTCATAGGAGTACAGAATGTGGGTATATATATAAATATTATAACATTGTTGTTAGATATGTTTACTCAGATGGTCCAAGAACAGAATGAACTATTGAAACAAAGTACCTCTCTGTCGCTTTAAAAAGTGTACAGTCAGCATGCTAATATTATGAATATATTATCTTCTCTACAATTAAACTTTGTTTGGTGGTTGAGCTTGCGAAGGTTGGGATTTTGATTTCTAACGTGCATATCTTGCTTTTCCTATCATATTATATGGTCTGTCCTTCCAGTGCTAATTCCGAAGCTCCACCCTTGGTCGAGCTGGTCATTGTTTTGCTTTTGTTTCTATCTCATCTCACATATCACAGGTTGCAACTTGAAAGTGTGAGTACTATCTCTGAGCATACTACTATAAGTTGGAACCCAAAACTGCATTTGTGTTGCGTTGTGGCATGATCATTGGATGGTGGATTAGCATCAGTGCCTAACTATGTCCCTGGGATGTATACTTTGGATTGCATAGTTCAGTTTTGTAATCTCAGTAAATGTATAAGATATGTAGATGCAATCTTTTTATTTGTGTAATATAACTGGTATGCATCTCATATATGCTTGCATCAGTGTATATCATGTGTCATAGTACAAGTTAAAGGAAACCTTTCACTGACTTTTTTCTTACGTTATAAGACTGACCATTTCGATCCAGCCAAACACAAATTTGGCTGTTGTAGTAGAAAATTAAATTATTTGTGCGTTCCTTTGTAGGGAGGCTGGCGAGGAATGTGCTCCATACCAGCAAGGTGCTGCTCAATGGCAAGAAGAGGCGGCTCAATTTTGGCCTTGGTGGTTAGGTATCTCCTGCAACCAAACTTATTATGAGTTGCATACTCATTTTCTCAATCAAGATGTCAAGAAAATGAAATTTCAGTACTATGCTTATGATTTCTTTAATCGCTTGAAGAATTTTTCAGGCGCTCATTAATTGATGTGGAGCTTGAGGGCACTCTTTCTTTACAGAAAAAACTAACACCAACTAACAACCCATGTTCCTTTTGATCCCCTCTAATTTGGTTTAGTCATACTTAATCCACGACACCTATGCAATTTGTATCAGGAAGATTATTTTTGTGTTCTTCATCTTCTAACAAATCATAGTTTTATGATGTTATAGGTAAATGCATTTATAAAATGCTCTCTTCTTGAGATTATGTGTAAATGTTCCTTTTTGTAGGAATGCCTTGCTCTAAGAATTATGTAGTACCCTTTACGCTTGGTAAATGTCGCCAGATGCACCGCTCAAGCGCTGCTCGCCTTTGCATAAAATGCCATCCTTCAATTATTTTGTGTTTTGTTCTTATGGCTTGGTGAATGTAAATCTCAGTGATGCGTTATTACTATATATATTCTCCTTTAAAATTGTACATGCCCTGTTTGTCATCACCACTCTCTCTGCGATATACCTTTTGAATGTCCACATATAATTGCTTTCCCATCCCCAACATCTAGGATGCGTAGATGGGGATGACATTGCTCAAAGGCGGGCGTACGTGGCCGTGTTGAAGGAGTTGTGGTTGTTGGAAATATGCCCTAGAGGCAATGATAAAAGCATTATTATTATATTTCCTTGTTCATGATAATTGTCTTTTATTCATGCTATAATTGTATTATCCGGAAATCGTAATACACGTGTGAATATATAGACTACAATACGTCCCTAGTAAGCCTCTAGTTGACTAGCTCGTTGGTAATTGACGGATAGTCATGGTTTCGACTATGGACATCGAGATGTCATTGACAAGCGGGATCACGTCATTAGGAGAATGCCGTGATGGACAAGACCCAATCCTAAGCATAGCACAAGATCGTGTAGTTCGTTTTGCTAGAGCTTTTCCAATGTCAAGTATCTCTTCCTTAGACCATGAGATCGTGTAACTCCGGATACCGTAGGAGTGCTTTGGGTGTACCAAGCGTCACAACATAACCGGGTGACTATAGCGGTGCACTCTGGTATCTCCGAAAGTGTATTGGGTTGACACGGATCGAGACAGGATTTGTCACTCCGTATGATGGAGAGGTATCACTTTGGGCCCACTCGGTAGTGCATCATCATAATGAGCTCATAGTGACCAAGTGTGCGGTCACGGGATCATGCATTACGGTGCGAGGAAAGTGACTTGCCGGTAACGAGACTAAGCGAGGTATTGGGATACCGACGATCGAGTCTCGGGCAAGTAACATACCGTCGACAAAGGGAATAGTATACTGGGGTTGCTTGAATCCTTGACATCGTGGTTCATCCGATGACATCATCGAGGAGCATGTGGGAGCCAACATGGGTATCCAGATCCGCTGTTGGTTATTGACCGGAGAACCGTCTCGGTCATGTCTACATGTCTCCCGAACCCGTAGGGTCTACACATAAGGTTCGGTGGCGCTTAGGGTTATTAGGAAGACTTGTATGTGATTACGAATGTTGTTCGAGTCCGGATGAGATCCGGACGTCACGAGGAGTTCGGAATAGTCCGGAGGTAAAGATTTATATATGGGAAGTTGTCATACGGACAACGGAAGGTTTGAGGGCATATCGGTATTGTCTGGGACCACCGGAAGGGTTCCGGGTCCACCGGGAGGCCACCCCTCTCGGGAGGCCACATGGGCCACAAGGGCAGGGAGCCAGCCTGGAGGGCTGGGCGCCCCACCTTGGGCCCATGCGCCTAGGGTTTGGGGGAAACCCTCAAGGGGCGCCTTGCTTGGGGGCAAGTCCCCTCCTGGCCGCCCGCCCCCTCTAGATCCCATCTAGAGGGGCCGCCCTCCTGCCCCTTCCCCTATAAATAGAGGGGTGAGGGAGGGCTGAATACACAAGCCAAGGCGCAGCCCTCCCTCCCAACACCTCTCCTCCTCCCGTGCGTGCTTGGCGAAGCCACAGCCGAGATCTTCGCACCAACAACACCACGCCGTCGTCGTCTTTGCCGTTGGAGCTGTCTTCCTCAACCTCTCCTTCCTCCTTGCTGGATCAAGGCGGAGGAGACGTCGTCCGCACCGTACATGTGTTGAGCAGCGGAGGTGCTGTCCGTTCAGCACTTGGTCATCGGGTGATCCGAATCACGGCGATACGACTCCATCATCACCATCCCCTTGAACGCTTGCTTTTCGATCTACAAGTGGTATGTAGATGCAAACTCACTCCCTTGACTCGTTGCTTAGATGAACTCATAGATGGATCTTGGTGAAACCGTAGGGAAAATTTTTAATTTTCTCGCAACGTTCCCCAACGGTGGCATCATGAGCTAGGTCTATGCATCGTAGTTCTCTATTGCACGAGTAGAACACAATTTTGTTGTGGGCGTGGATCGTTTTAACTTGCTTGCCGCTACTAGTCTTATCTTGCTTCAGCGGTATTGTGGGATGAAGCGGCCCGGACCAACCTTACACGTACGCTTACGTGAGACCGGTTCCACCGACTGACATGCACTAGTTGCATAAGGTGACTGGTGGGTGTCTGTCTCTCCCACTTTAGTTGGAGCGGATTCGATGATAAGGGTCCTTATGAAGGGTAAATAGAAGTTGACAAAATCACGTTGTGGTTATTCGTAGGTAAGAAAACGTTCTTGCTAGAACCCAATTGCAGCCACGTAAAGATGCAACAACAATTAGAGGACGTCTAACTTGTTTTTGCAGCAATTGTCATGTGATGTGATATGGCGGAAGTTGTGATGAATGATGAATGATATATTGTGATGTATGAGATCATGTTCTTGTAATAGGAATCACGACTTGCATGTCGATGAGTATGACAACCGGCAGGAGCCATAGGAGTTGTCTTTATTTTTGTATGACCTGCGTGTGTCATTGAAGAACGCCATGTAAATTACTTTACTTTATTGCTAAACGCGTTAGCCATAGAAGTAGAAGTAGTCGTTGGCGTGACAACTTCATGAAGACACGATGATGGAGATCATGATGATGGAGATCATGGTGTCATGCGGTGACAAGATGATCATGGAGCCCGAAGATGGAGATCAATGGAGCTATATGATATTGGCCATATCATGTCACTACTATATAATTGCATGTGATGTTTATTATGTTTATGCATCTTGTTTACTTAGAACGACGGTAGTAAATAAGATGATCCTTACAACAATTTCAAGAAGTGTTCTCCCTAAGCGTGCAACTGGTGCTAAAGTTAAATGGTTTGAAGCACCACGTGATGATCGGGTGTGATAGATCCTTACGTTCACATACAACGGGTGTAAGACAGTTTTACACATGCAAAGACACTTAGGGTTAACTTGACGAGCCTAGCATGTACAGACATGGCCTCGGAACACGGAGACCGAAAGGTCGAACACGAGTCGTATGGAAGATAATGATCAACATGAGAATGTTCACTGACGATGACTAGTCCGTCTCACGTGATGATCGGACACGGCCTAGTCGACTCGGATCGTGTAACACTTAGATGACTAGAGGGATGTCTAATCTAAGTGGGAGTTCATTAAAATAATTTGATTAGATGAACTTAATTATCATGAACTTAGTCAAAAACCTTTATAAATATGTCTTGTAGATCAAATGGCCAACGCTCATGTCAACATGAACTTCAACGCGTTCCTAGAGAAAACCAAGCTGAAAGATGATGGCAGCAACTATACTGGATTTGGGTCCGGAACCTAAGGATCATCCTCATAGCTGCCGAGAAACAATATGTCCTAGAAGGACCGCTAGGTGATGCACCGTCCCGGAAGAACCAACACATTATGAATGCTTGGCAGTCTCGTGTGATGATTACTCCCTCGTTCGGTCTTGGCATGTTTCTGACTTAGAACCGGGGCTCCAAAAGAGTTTTGAGCAACCACGGAGCATATGAGATGTTCGAGGAGCTGAAACTAGTTTTCCAAGCTCATGCGGGTCGAGAGATATGAAGTCTCCGACAAGTTCTATAGTTGTAAGATGGAGGAAAACTTGATTACAAGGTGAGCACATACTCAAAATATGCAGGTTGCACAACCGCTTTGTCCTTGGACATAAACCTCCTGGACGAGGCGGTCATTGACAGAATCCTTGATCGCTCCCACCAAGCTACAAGAGCTTTGTGATGAACTACAATATGCAGGGGATGGTGAAGACCATTCGAAGTATTCTCTATCTTTGAAGTCGTGAGAGAGGTTGAAATCAAGAAAGAACATCAAGTGTTGATGGTCAATAAAACCACTAAGTTCAAGAAGGGCAAGGGCAAGAAGAACTTCAAGAAGGACGGCAAGGAGGTTGCCGCGCCCGGTAAACAAGTTGCCGGGAAGAAGTCAAAGAATGGACCCAGACCTGAGACAGAGTGCTTTTATTGCAAAGGGAAGGGCCACTGGAAGCGGAACTGCCCCAAATACTTAGCGGATAAGAAGGCTGGCAACACCAAAGGTATATTTGATATACATGTAATTGATGTGTACCTTACAAGTACTCGTAGTAACTCCTGGGTATTTGATACCGGTGTCGTTGCTCATATTTGTAAGTCACAGCAGGAGCTGCGGAATAAGCGGAGACTGGCGAAGGACGAGGTGACGATGCGTGTCGGGAATGGTTCCAGAGTCGATGTGATCGCGCCGTCGACACGCTACCTCTACATTTACCCCGGATTAGTTTTGAACCTTAATAATTGTTATTTAGTGCCAAGTTTGAGCATGAACATTGTATCTGGATCTCGTTTAATGCGAGATGGCCACTCATTTAAATCCGAGAATAATGGTTGTTCTATTTATATGAGAGATGTTTTATGGTCATGCTCCGATGGTCAATGGTTTATTCCTAATGAATCTCGAGCGTAATATTACACATATTCATAGCGTGAATACCAAAAGATGTAAAGTTGATAACGATAGTCCCACATACTTGTGTACCGCCGCCTTTGGTCACATTGGTGTCAAGCGCATGAAGAAGCTCCATCTTGATGGACTTTTGGAGTCTCTAGATTATGAATCATCGACACATGCGAACCATGCCTCATGGGCAAGATGACCAAGACTCCGTTCTCAAAACAATGGAGCGAGCAACCAACTTTGGAAATCATACATACCCGATGTGTGCGGTCCAATGAGTGTTGAGGCTTGCGGAGGATATCGTTATGTTCTCACTCTCACAGATGACTTGAGTAGATATGGGTATGTCTACTTGATGAAACACAAGTCTGAGACCTTTGAGAAGTTCAAGGAATTTCAGAATGAAGTAGAGAATCAACATGACCGAAAGATAAAATTCTTACGATCGGATCATGGAGGAGAATATTTAAGTCACGAATTTGGTACACACTTAAGAAAATGTGGAATCGTTTCACAACTCACGCCGCCTGGAACACCTCAGCCAGAACGGTGTGTCCGAACGTCAAATGTCGCACTCTATTGGATATGGTGCGATCCATGATGTCTCTTACCGATTTACCGCTATCATTTTGGGGATACGCTCTAGAGACAGCTACATTCACTTTAAATAGGGCACCGTCTAAATCCGTTGAGACGACACCGTATGAATTATGGTTTGGGAAGAAACCAAAGTCAGCTTTCTAAAAGTTTGGGGATGCGATGCTTATGTCAAGAAACTTCAACCTGAAAAGCTCGAACCCAAGTCGGAAAAATGCGTCTTCATAGGATACCCTAAGGAAACCATTGGGTATACCTTCTACTTAAGATCCGAGGGCAAGATCTTTGTTGCCAAGAACGGATCCTTTACGGAAAAGAGTTTCTCTCGAAAGAAGTAAGTGGGAGGAAAGTAGAACTCGATGAAGTACTACCTCTTGAACCGGAAAGTAGTGCGGCTCGGAAAATGTTCTGTGGTGCCTACACCGACCGGAGAGGAAATTAATGATGATGATCAAGGTACTTGGATCAAGTTGCTCTTGAACCCGTAGGTCCACTAGGACACGTTCCGCACTGCAGTGGTACGGCAACCCTGTCACGGATATCATGTTGTTAGACAACGGTGAACCTTGAACTATGAAGAAGCGATGGCGGGCGGATTCCAACAAATGGCTCGAAGCCATGCAATCCGAGATAGGATCCATGTATGAAAACAAAGTATGGACTTTGAAAGGCGTGCCCGATGATCGTGGCGATAGAAAACAAATGGATCTTTAAGAAGAAGGCGGGGCGGATGGTAATGTTACCATCTATAAAGCTCGACTTGTCGCTAAGGGTTATCGACAAGTTCAAGGGATTGACTACGATGAGACTTTCTCTCCCGTGGCGAAGCTTAAGTCCGTCCGAATCATGTTAGCAATTACGCATACTATGATTATGAGATATGGCAGATGGACGTCAAAACAGCGTTCCTTAACGGTTATCTTAAGGAAGAGCTGTATATGATGCAATAGGAAGGTTTTGTCGATCCTAAGAATGCTAACAAGGTATGCAAGCTCAATGATCCATTTATGGGCTGGTGCAAGCATCTCGGAGTTGGAACATTCGCTTTGATGAGATGATCAAAGCGTTTGGGTTTATCTTGAGACTTATGGAGAAGCTGCGTTTACAAGAAAGTGAGTGGGAGCTCTGTAGCATTTCTCATATTATATGTAGATGACATACTTTTGATGGGAAATGATATAGAACTCTTGGACAACATTAAGGCCTACTTGAATAAAAGTTTTTCAATGAAGGACCTTGGAGAAGCTGCTTATATATTAGGCATCAAGATCTATAGAGATAGATCGAGACGCCTCATAGGTCTTTCACAAAGCACATACCTTGATAAGATTTTGAAGAAGTTCAAAATGGATCAGTCCAAGAAAGGGTTCTTGCATCTTTGCTGCAAGGTGTGAGATTGAGCTCAGCTCAATGCCCGACCACGGCAAAAGATAAAGAAGACATGAGCGTCATCCCCTATGCCTCAACCATAGGATCTATTATGTATGCCATGCTGTGTACCAGACCTGATGTAAACCTTGCCGTAAGTTTGGTAGGAAGGTACCAAAGTAATCCCGCAAGGAACACCGGACAGCGGTCAAGAATATCCTAAAGTACACGAAAAGGACGAAGGACATGTTTCTTGTTTATGGAGGTGACGAAGAGCTAAATCGTCAGAAGGGTTACGTCGACGCTTAGCTTCGACACAGATCTGGATGACTCTAAGTCACAAAGCTGGATACGTGTATATGTTGAATGGTGGAAGCGATGGTAGTGCATTTGCAAAGCGAGCGTCGTGGCGGGATCTACATGTGAAGCGGAATACATGGCAGCCTCGGAGGCAACACATGAAGCAATTTGGGTGAAGGAGTTCATCACCGACCTAGGAGTCATACCCAATGCGTCGGGGCCGATCAAACTCTTCTGTGACAACACTGGAGCTATTGCACTTGCCAAGGAGCCCAGGTTTCACAAGAAGACCAGGCACATCAAGCGTCGCTTCAACTCCATCCGTGAAAATGTTCAAGATGGAGACATAGAAATTTGTAAAGTACATACGGATCTGAATGTCGCAGATCCGTTGACTAAACCTCTTCCGTGGGAAAAACATGATCAACACGAACTCTATGGGTGTTCGATTCATCGCAATATAACTAGATTATTGACTCTAGTGCAAGTGGGAGACTGTTGGAAATATGCCCTAGAGGCAATGATAAAAGCATTATTATTATATTTCCTTATTCATGATAATTGTCTTTTATTCATGCTATAATTGTATTATCCGGAATTCGTAATACACGTGTGAATATATAGACTACAATCGTCCCTAGTAAGCCTCTAGTTGACTAGCTCGTTGGTCAACAGATAGTCATGGTTTCGACTATGGACATCAGATGTCATTGACAGCGGGATCACGTCATTAGGAGAATGACGTGATGGACAAGACCCAATCCTAAGCATAGCACAAGATCGTGTAGTTCGTTTTGCTAGAGCTTTTCCAATGTCAAGTATCTCTTCCTTAGACCATGAGATCGTGTAACTCCCGGATACCGTAGGAGTGCTTTGGGTGTACCAAAGCGTCACAACGAATCGGGTGACTATAAAGGTGCACTACGGTATCTCCGAAAGTGTCTGTTGGGTTGACACGGATCGAGACGAGGATTTGTCACTCCGTATGGCGGAGAGGTATCACTGGGCCCACTTTCGGTAGTGCATCATCATAATGAGCTCATAGTGACCAAGTGTCCGGTCACGGGATCATGCATTACTGATGCGAGGAAAGTGACTTGCCGTGCTTGAGACTAAGCGAGGTATTGGGATACCGACGATCGAGTCTCGGGCAAGTAACATACCGTCGACAAAGGGAATAGTATACGGGGTTGCTTGAATCCTTGACATCGTGGTTCATCCGATGACATCATCCAGGAGCATGTAGGAGCCAACATGGGTATCCAGATCCCGCTGTTGGTTATTAATGGGAGAACCGTCTCGGTCATGTCTACATGTCTCGAACCCGTAGGGTCTACACACTTAAGGTTCGGTGACGCTAGGGTTATTAGGAAGACTTGTATGTGATTACCGAATGTTGTTCGGAGTCCCGGATAAGATCCCGGACGTCACGAGGAGTTCCGGAATAGTCCGGAGGTAAAGATTTATATATGGGAAGTTGTCATACGGACAACGGAAGGTTTCGGGGGCATATCGGTATTGTACCGGGACCACCGGAAGGGTTCCGGGGGTCCACCGGAGGAGGCCACCCCTCGGAGGGCCACATGGGCCTGAGGCGGGAGCCAGCCTGGAGGCTGGGCGCGCCCCACCTTGAGCCCATCGCCCTAGGGTTTGGGGGAAACCCTCAAGGGGCGCCCTTGGCAGGGGGCAAGTCCCTCCTCCAGCCGCCCCCCTCTAGATCCCATCTAGAGGGGCCGGCCCCCGTCCCCTTCTCCCTATAAATCGACGGGTGGAGGGAGGGCTGAACACACAAGCCAAGGCGCAGCCCTCCCTCCCAACACCTCTCCTCCTCCGCACGTGCTTGGCGAAGCCTGCCGGAGATCTTGCTGCACCAACAACACCACGCCGTCGTCTTTGCCGTTGGAGCTGTCTTCCTCAACCTCTCCTTCCTCCTTCTTGGATCAAGACGGAGGAGACGTCGTCCGTACCGTCACGTGTGTTGAACGCGGAGGTGCTGTCCGTTCAGCACTTGGTCATCGGTGATCCGAATCACGGCGAGTACGACTCCATCATCACCATCCCCTTGAATGCTTCCGCACTTGATCTACAAGTGGTATGTAGATGCAAACTCACTCCCTTGACTTGTTGCTTAGATGAACTCATAGATGGATCTTGGTGAAACCGTAGGAAAAGTTTTAATTTTCTGCAACGTTCCCCAACAGTGGTCTCTTCCTTAAATGTCGGTGATGCCTCTCTCTGCTAGCTCTCCCATGTCCTCTTTACTTTGTTTTTTCAATGAATGTTGGATTAGACAAGAATGATTTATTCACGCTGGATTTGTACAACTATGAACTATTTGTGCAATATTGTATTTAAGCTTTGAAATGAGAGGATGAAATGTTGGGTTTGAGCAATGATGTTGGATGTTTTTTCTTGGTGTTGGATTATTGATATGAATCGCCGCAAGTAGAATTGTCGCACTACAAGTTATCATGTCATGAAGCGTTATGCTTGTGTATATTATCCAAGAATCTAAGATCTGCTACCATTTTTATGTATTGTGAACTGGTGCATAGGCTCTTGCTCCTGAGTGATCGGTTTTTGCATGTCTATTACTTGCATATCATGAGAGCTTGTCTCTGAAGGAATACCATCTCTATATGAACTTTTTGTTTACCATGTTTACCAGTAATGCTTGCATGCTTGATCTTTCTTGGATAAAATGCCAGTCTACCTCACACGATACAATAGGGCATTATGTAATGCGCAGTTGATGACTACGTAATTTCTACTCCATGTGGATGTTGTTTAACAATATATTTGTTTGCGACTGTTTCTTAAATAGTTAGCTAGCGTTGTCGGTTATTTCCTGGACCAATTGCTATGTACTGAATGTGTATGATATAAACTTGATATATAGATTCAATGGTTGTATTACCGGATTGCATATGACTATACCCGACAGCACCACTGTCGGTTGCGGCAAGCCACATTTCCTACCTAGTATATACGATGGTGTAAGTTTTCTTTAGCGTAATATACGATGGTGTGAGTGTGACTATGCCTATTGATTGGGCCGTATATCTGAATGGTTCTCGTGGGCCTCCTAGTCAAACCGAGAGAGTTGCGTTGGGCTGGGCAACAAACACCGGCCCGATCGGCAGTGAGAGCAACTAGTTAACGAGCGCTCTTTCGGCAGCCTCGCAATGATCAGTGTCACTTGGCGCGCTCTCAACCATTCGCCACGTGTCACGTTCTGGACGCTCCTTCTGGATTTTATTTTTTATTTTTCCGCACGTGTTTTCGGCTTTTTAAACGGTTTTTTTTTTCAGTTTTTTCCGACGTTTTGGTTTTCCCCCGGTCTTCCTTAGCTTTCAGATCAAAAAAAATTTTGGAAAAAATTTTTTTTGCGTGAAAAAACGCGTTTTCTTTTTTTTCTTTCGCGAAAGTCACGGTTTTCTTCTTCCGCGAGAGGCACGGTTGTGCTTTAGCGAGAGTCACGGCCGTGCCTTTCGAAAACGAAAAAAAATGCATTTTTTTTTCTTTCGCGAGAGTCACGGTTTTGCTTTCGCGAGAGGCACAGTTGTGCTTTCGCGAGAGTCACGGCCGTGCCTCTCGGAAAGGGAAAAATAAAATGCATTTTCTGTTTTTTTCTTTCGCGAGAGTCACGGTTTTGCTTCCGCGAGAGGCACGGTTGTGCTTTCACGAGAGTCGCGGCCGTGCCTCTCGGAAAGGGAAAAAAATACGCATTTTTTTTCGTTCACGAGAGTCACGGCCGTGCCTCTCGGAAATGAAAAAAAAACGCGTTTTCTGTTTTTTTCTCCTTCCACGAGAGTCACGGTTTTGCTTTCACGAAAGGCACGGTTGTGATTTCGCGAGAGGCACGGGCGTGCCTCTTTCGGAAAGGAAAAAAAGTGTTCCCGGTTTGGTTTTTTCGCCCAGTTTTTTTCGTCCGATTTTTTTGTGAAAAAAAAGTTCGTGAAAACCTATCAACATGGGATCTAGTTTTGAAAATCTCAACGCGAGAAATCTAATGGTGAAAATCGTTCGAGATTTGAACGCACGGTTTAAGAGATAAAACGTTTTGAATAAATGGGTCTACAAAAAAAGGAAAACTGGGTTGCGACGGCGTGCATACGCTGCGTGTCGCGGCTTTATACATGACGCAGGAAGGTGAAGTGTTATTTGTAACGAGTATTCATTAATTAATGATTTCGGGCTTATTATCGTGTTTCTTCCGAAACGTGTTCGCGAGGCTTATTATCGCGAGCCCTTTTTTTACTCAAAATTTTAAAAATTCCGCCACCTGCATGGCGTAAAAAAACCTGCACGGTCTCTGTCGCCGCGTGCGAAACGTGCTTTGCTCCACCTCCACGCAACGGGCCGGGAAAACGGCGCCTTGGCGCCGTGCACCGCGATCGAGCCGCTTCGATTACGAACTACGGCGTACGTACCTGTCTGACCCGTCGCGGCCTGTCGCTGTGGTGTAACTTCTTTCTTTTGCGTACAGATGGTAGATGAAAATCACTTGGGCATGGTGGCGTGGACACGGGGCCGAAATCACTATTATGACCTTTTTAACAACCTTTGCCACAAAGTAAACTTGATATGAAAGTATTTCTGATAAAATTTCTTTTAAAGAACGTCCACACCGCGACGTTTTTTCTCCATATAAACGCCAAAGTACCGCGTTTCAGATCCACATTTGAACGCCAAACTAGCTAGCGCTTCCAGCCCACATGGAAACGCCAAGCACGTTGGCGTTGCCGCCCAGACCGAAACGCCATGATGCTTGGCGTACGGAAGACACGCGCGCCCAAGTGAAGCAACACTCTAGCGGAATCCAGGAAGGTGCCCGGCAAGAAATCTGACGCCGGCGGACCGGCGGGCATGCACCATGGCGCCCAAGGCAATGACCAGCTGAAGACTGTCTCGGCTCCAAGCAACAGCAGGAATAGGAAGAGCACGGCCTCTGCCTCGGCCGTGCCATCGAGCCGAGGCCTCGCAGGAATAACAGTAGCACGTCCGGCACGGCGGCGGCCGGAGCCAAGAAGCACACCATCCTGACATGGCTGATCGACTCCGGTGTGCTCAAAGAGAACGAGAAGGTCTCATACGTGGACAGCACCAGCTTCGCCACGAAGGCCTCTGGCGCGGTGACTAGGGCCGGCATCCAGTGCACCTGCTGCAACACCGCGATGGCGCCCCCGACCTTCTGGTCCCACGCCGGCTCTGAGGACTCGGCACCGTGGGAGAGGCTATTGCTAAAGTCCGGCAAGTCGTTGCTGGAGTGCGTGCGGGAGGCGTGGCAGGGGGAGGACCTGAGGACCTTACACGCCAAGCAGAAGGCACGGGCTGCGCTGGAGAAGGAACGGGAGAGGAGCACACAGGAGAAGAAGCGTGCGGTGTGTGCGCAGACGGCGGACAGCTGCTGTGCTGCGACAGCTGCCCGTCCACCTTCCACCCGGAGTGCCTCGCCGTGGAGGTCCCTGAGGACTCCTGGGTCTGCCACTACTGCCGCTGCTTCCTGTGCTCCGCCAACGACGACGGCCATGGCGGCCTCTCCGACTGCAACCAATGCACCCGCAAGTGTAAGCAACTCTCTCTCGTGTCTCTGAAGAATAAGGATCTCCACTGATGAAAAGTACTTCACTGATGATGCTTCTGCATGCATACAGATCACCGCCACTGCCACCGCAACAGATACAGTCATGCATGCAAACTATCGGCTACAAACACCAATGATCATGGCGTTTCGGCCTGGGCGGCAACACCAAAGTGCTTGGCGTTTCCATGTGGGCTGGAAGCGCTAGCTAGTTTGGCGTTCGAACGTGGATCCGAAACGCGAGCTACTTCGGCGTTTTTATATGGAGAAGAAACGTCACGGGCTGTGGCGTTGTTAAAAGTGTCAGATCGTGAAATATTTTCATGTCGAGTTCACTTTATGGCAAAGATTGCTGAAAAGGTCAGAATAGTGATTTCAGGGCTTGTTTTGGGCTGCATTGCTCATTGTCGTTGCAGTTCTAAACTACAACTAGAATCATCTCTGTTTTTGACGCAGGAAGAGAGATGATTCACCGGTGCATATGAATGTGAGCTTCTCTATTTCTACTTATCATGAGTCATGAATAACATGTGCTCTTTCTTGAGAGGGGTGATTAATAATGGTACTGTTTAAAATGTGAAAAAAAAAACAAATCCACGATGTCTACTGGTTTTGCTGACAGATCCTACTAAACAAACACAAGATAATGATGATTTTCACATTAAAAAAACGGTGACAATCCACATAACATTTACATATGCTACGAATTAGTCGATGCTTATTTTTTCCGGGCATTGCATATTTGTATTCCATCACGCTAGGATGTCGAGCGGGTGACTGACAGTGGTGGTGGTTCATCATATGCCAGTTGTGATGCTTAGTTTTTTTTTTTGCTTTATTTCTTTTTACCATTGCTCATAATTCAAAATATTTTAAATATATCTATTATAAAATCCACTTTAGATACAGAATTGAAAAATGTTAATCGTGCATTTGAAAAATGTTAAACGTGTATAGAAAAATGTACCTAATGTTTACTAAAAAATGTACAATGTCTATGAAAAAAGTAGACATCAGAACATATATATGAAAAAATGTTAATCATGCATTTAATTTTTGTAAATGTGCATAATGTTTATCGTGTATACAAAAAGGTACAATGTGCATATAAAAAAGTAGAAATCAAAACATATATATGACCGTGTTGCCTGTAATAAGTTTCAGTTGCAGCTACTTTAGGTTGTGTCCTAGAGCTATGAATAGTCCTTGATGTGAAAATTTGCCTTGGCATTTTTAATTAAAAACTTGGGGAGGGGTGGGCCTTCGATTAATAAAAATATATATAAAAATATAAATCATGCATTTAAAAAATGATAAACATATATAATTTTTAGCGATACAAACTTTCCCCTCAAGTTAGGGTTTTTCTCCTCCCGGCGGCGCTTGGCACCGACGTGGAGATCGTGATCCCCTGAGTCTCCCAGACCACTGATCGCCGGCGGCTTCGGACGACTGGCTAGCGTGGGTGTTGGGGGATCTGGCTAGGGCTCTCCCGCCCACGGAATTCGTCTTCTCGGGAAAGAGATCTGATGGAAGGCTCAACGTCGGCGTCTGGCACTGCGATGAGTGAGATGGAAGGTATGATTAAGGAACTGGGTCTGAAAGAAGACGATATGGAGGATGTAGTGGTTCAGGATGGTGACATACCAGAGGAAGCGATGCGATGGATGGAGATCGCGCGAGTTCATATGGATAAGTAGTACAACCAGTACTGGTTCTTTCGTAACATGCGGGTTGCATGGGATCTGGCGCAAGAAGTTAAGTTTCGCCCGCTGGAAGATAATCTTTATACTTTGCAATTCTCCTGCCTGGGTGATTGGGAGAGGGTAATGGAGGACGGCTCCTGGACCTTCAAAGGGAAAGCGGTCGTGATTGAGCCCTATGATGGTTTCACCAGGTCATCGACTATAGTCATGAACAAGATTGATATGTGGATTCAGATACACGATCTCCCTGAACTATTCTTCCACTTGATCAAATCGCTAGCAGCCACTGTTGGTGAATTTATATTTGCTGAACCTAAATCCCAGGACTTTGAGGGTAACTTTTTTAGGGTTCGGGTGAAAGTGGATGTCACAAAGCCGCTCAAGAATGCTGTCTCGCTGGTGATCAAGAAGAGGAGAGATATCTTCAGGGTGAAATATGAGAGGCTACCAGATTGGTGTGCTGTCTGCGGTATGCTAGGTCATCAATTCAAAGAATGTGGCGACGGGGTTCATCCTCCATCTGCGCTGGTGTTCAAAAATCTGAAAGCTGACTGGTTCAGAGTGAAGGAAGTATGCCCTAGAGGCAATAATAAAGTTGTTATTTATATTTCCTTATATCATGATAAATGTTTATTATTCATGCTAGAATTGTATTAACCGAAAACTCAGTACATGTGTGAATACATAGACAAACAGAGTGTCCCTAGTATGCCTCTACTTGACTAGCTCATTAATCAAAGATGGTTAAGTTTCCTAGCCATAGACATGTGTTGTCATTTGATGAACGGGATCACATCATTAGAGAATGTTGTGATGGACAAGACCCATCCGTTAGCTTGGCATAACGATCGTTTAGTTTTATTGCTATTGCTTTCTTCATGACTTATACATGTTCCTCAGACTATGAGATTATGCAACTCCCGAATACCGGAGGAACACCTTGTGTGCCATCAAACGTCACAACGTAACTGGGTGATTATAAAGATGCTCTGGTGTCTCCGAAGGTGTTTGTTGGGTTGGCATAGATCAAGATTAGGATTTGTCACTCCGAGTATCGGAGAGGTATCTCTGGGCCCTCTCGGTAATGCACATCACTATAAGCCTTGCAAGCAATGTGACTAATGAGTTAGTTGCGGGATGATGCATTACGGAATGAGTAAAAGAGACTTGCCGGTAATGAGATTGAACTAGGTATGATGATACCGATGATTGAGTCCCGGGCAAGTAACATACCGATGACAAAGGGAACAACGTATGTTGTTATGCGGTTTGACCGATAAAGATCTTCGTAGAATATGTAGGAACCAATATCAGCATCCAGGTTCCGCTATTGGTTATTGACCGGAGATGTGTCTCAGTCATGTCTACATAGTTCTCGGACCCGTAGGATCCGCACGCTTAACGTTCAATGACGATTTGTATTATGAGTTATGTGATTTGATGAACAAAATTTTGTTCGGAGTCCCGGATGAGATCACGAACATAACGAGGAGTCTTGAAATGTTTGAGAGGTAAAGATTCATATATTGGAAGGTTACATTCGGACTCCGGAATGGTTCGAAAAGTATCGGATGAGTTTCGAAGTACTGGGGGTTACCGGAACCCCACCGGGAAGTTAATGAGCCAACATGGGCCTTAGTGGAGAAGAGAGAGGGTCCGCCAGGAGGTGGCGCGCGCCCCCCTTGACAATCCGAATTGGACAAGGGGTGGGGGCGGTGCCCCCCTTTCCCTCTCCTACTCCTTCTCTCTTTCCCCCTTTGCTACTCCGGAAAAGGAGAAAGGAGAGGGGAATCCCACTAGGACTAGGGGACTCCCCACACTAGGCGCGCCCCTAGGGGGCCGGCCTCCTCCTCCTCCCCCCTTTATATACGGAGGCGGGGGCACCCCAAAGGCACAACAAGTCTTCTCTTAGCCGTGTGCGGTGCCCCCTCCACAGTTACACACCTCGGTCATATCGTCGTAGTGCTTAGGCGAAGCCCTGCGCCGGTAACTTCATCATCACCGTCGCCACGCCATCGTGCTGACAGAACTCTCCCTCGCCCTCAAATGGATTAAAAGCTCGAGGGACGTCATCGTGCTGAATGTGTGCAGAACACAGAGGTGCCGTATGTTCGATACTTGGATCGTGAAGACGTTCGACTACATCAACCGCGTTACTAAACGCTTCCGCTTTCGGTCTACGAGGGTACGTGGACACACTCTCCCGTCTCGTTGCTATGCATCTCCTAGATAGATCTTGTGTGTGAAGGAAATATGCCCTAGAGGCAATAATAAAGTTATTATTTATTTCCTCATATCATGATAAATGTTTATTATTCATGCTAGAATTGTATTAATCGGGAACATAATACATGTGTGAATACATAGACAAATATGGTGTCACTAGTATGCCTCTACTTGACTAGCTCGTTGATCAAAGATGGTTGAGTTTCCTAGCCATAGACATGAGTTGTCATTTGATTGACGGGATCACATCATTAGGAGAATGATGTGATTGACTTGACCCATTCCGTTAGCTTAGCACTTGATCGTTTAGTTTTATCGCTATTGCTTTCTTCATGACTTATACATGTTCCTATGACTATGAGATTATGCAACTCCGATTACGGAGGAACACTTTATGTGCTACCAAACGCGTCACAACGAATCGGGTGATTATAAAGGTGCTCTACAGGTGTCTCCGATGGTACTTGTTGAGTTGGCATAGACCGAGATTAGGATTTGTCACTCAGATTGTCGGAGAGGTATCTCTAGGCCCTCTCGGTAATGCACATCACTATAAGCTTTGCAAGCAATGTGACTAATGAGTTAGTTGCGGGATGATGCATTACGGAACGAGTAAAGAGACTTGCCGGTAACGAGATTGAGCTAGGTATTAAGATACCGATGATCGAACCTCAGGCAAGTAACATACCGATGACAAAGGGAACAACGTATGTTGTTATGCGGTTTGACCGATAAAGATCTTCGTAGAATATGTAGGAGCCAATATGAGCATCCAGGTTCCAATATTGGTTATTGACCGGAGGCGATGTCTCGGTCATGTCTACATAGTTCTCGAACCCATAGGGTCCGCACGCAAAGTTACGTGATGATCGGTATTATGAGTTTTGTGTTTTGATGTACGAAGGTAGTTGAGTCCGGATATGATCATGGACATGCCGAGGAGTCTCGAAATGGTCGAGACATAAAGATCGATATATTGGACGACTATGTTCGGACACCGGAAGTGTTTCGGGAGGTTTCAGACATATACCGGAGTACCGGGGGGTTATCGGAACCCCCCGGGGAGTATATTGGGCCTAATGGGCTTTAGTGGAGAAGAGGAGGGGTGGCTGTCATTGTCAAAACCGACAGATCTCGGGTAGGGGGTCCAGAACTGTGCGTCTAGGATCAATGGTAACAGGAGACGGGGTGTCGGGGATATACCCCGCGGTGTAAAACAGCCGGAAGTTAACCCGGCCGGACTTGGCGGTTTATTTGAGGTCCCGTTGGCACTTGGCGATATTCATCTGGTGACCGCCCGGACACGGCAATTTACCGACAACCCGCCAGGATGTTGTAACTCACTAGCGACCGGCGGACGGGTCGAAGGAAGCGACAATACCGGTGGCCCGTCTGGCGGTTCATGAAGGCAGTTCAACTGATTGTGGGCCGGTTTAAGAGGAAAGGCATGAGGAATATTTACCTTACAAGGAGTTAAGACCAGGACTTGTATCCGGTTTGTATTAGAGATAGACTAGTCCTAATCCTAATAGGACTCCACATGTAACTCGCCCCTTCAACATATTTAAGGAGGGCAAGGCTCTAAAGAGGGACAAGCTACAAGCAAGAAGAAACAATCTTGGGCTAGACACAAAGAGGAGAGCCGGTTCTGGCGACTCCCTCGTGATGATAATGAGACCTAGCCTCAAACAGCATGTAGGGTTGTTACCGGATGATGTTTACCGGGGCCCGAAGCTGTCTAAATCCCTGTCTTGTGCTGCGTTTCTCGATTCCGCTCAACCCCTCTCAAGCTACCACATAGATGCGTTGGTCTCGCGACTAAGTCCTGACACTAAGGACATCTGACGTGACAATTCCACGACAATTGGCGCCCACCGTGGGGCCTCGTACGGTGGTGTTGAGTTCTTGAAGGGATCTCTCCGAGGGATCGAGAAGCTCGTGATTAATCAGTTGAAACGGCACAGAGGAAATCACACAGGATAAACCGGCATGGAATAGCCATAGGCAGAGCCGATAAATCATTGCTTTTGGATTAAAGCTGGAGTTATGCAGCAGTACGCGCCTCTACGTCTGGATGATCCGGCGAAACCGAGTTGAAGACAAGATAGACATCGGAACTATTAGAGGGTCGGACGTGCTACAACAAATTGGAATAAAAAATCAAAGTCAAGGAAAGGAAACAGAGCCGTCCGTAACTCGGACTCATCCATCGACTACGCCTGCGCCCTCGAACCGCTCATTGGTTCCGAGCCACTACGGCCTCTCCTATCGCGGCCGGGCCGGTCGTCGCTGTTGACTCCGGTTTGTCTTTACTACACCTACAGACCTGAACACGCCCTGGCGAAACTCGTCGAGGGATCAGGCTTGGCCTGAACAGCAAGGCCATGCACGCCGGACTCAACCTTCGACGAAGCATCGACCACGTCGCCGGGTCGGCCATCGCACCCTCGCTGCCGCGCCCGTATCACTACTCCCGTTCTCACTGGCTAGGCTCCGTCTCCGCCCTGCTCACAGACGGGTGTTGCACCGGGACGCCTCGTCAAGATAGACGCGCATGAGTCACTGCACCTCTTCTGTGCCAAACCGCCGGCCGCGCTAAAGCCACCATCCAGTCGTCGGAGTTTCGCGGCGCCGTCTTCAACCGCGGCAAGTTGAAACAGGGGCGAGACACTCTGCAACGCCTCCACCTTGTAACAGCCTCCGCCTGCGCCTCTCGCGATGGCCTCACTTTGAGTCGCCGCCACGGGCCGCCCGAGCCTGGCCGAGCTCGTCTCTGCATTTGCTGTGTGTCGCCGCAGCCTCAAGTCAACCCCGCCGCTGTTGCTGACCTCCACCGTCGCATCGCCGGCTGTCACTGTGGTCCGCCTTGCCGACTATGAGTGGATATGACAACAATCCGGAGGATCAACAACGCGGACTCATCAACTACAGGCGCACTCGGATTCTCCTTCACCTCATTGCCAGGCCACCCCTGCCGGTGCGCTGTTGGGCTGCCATGCGAAGAGCCGCCACACCACCTCCACCGGTTTGTCTCCACCATGGCCCGCCTCCGCCGGGTCACCCCGTTTCCATTGCTGGTCTGCGGCAAACCGGCCGCGAGCCGCATGCAGCGTGCCTGGCCTTGCCCCTAAACCGCCATCAACGTCATGGCCCTGACCAAGCGCTGTCCTGCGCGGTTCTACTCCACCGGGTCACAACATCAACCCGTACCTCCGCTCGCAAGACCGGCCATGGATGTTCCCTCTGAGCCGCGCCACGCTCCGTCAGGTTCAGCCTTTGTACCAAGCTAGTTCCACTTCGCGCTAAACCGCCATCGCTCTTGGCCGGGTCGTCCATGGGACGCTTTGCTACTGCCGCGTCTCCCGCCGTTGCCGGCCTCGAGTTGCCGAGTCTGCTATACACGAGTCACCGCGCCGGGTCACCATGTCCGCTTGCTCGTATGAACCGGAGCTGTTGTGGTTCGAGCACTCCTTCTAGCACCATCCCGGGTCGGCCCGCTTATGTAGATGTGGTCGCGGGCGCGTTTGCGCTTAGACGACCTCTTCGGTTCATTTCTGCTTCCAAACACCGCAGGGCCATCTTCCTACCGTCACCGGCCCTCCGCTACGGATTCTGACTCCACTTCCCGCCACGATCCGCCTTGCGGAATCGCCACCGGTTACCATGGAGCAGCTGGCTGAATCGCCGCTGGTCATCACGAGTGGCCTTGCCAAATCGCTTCAGCGTCAAGGCTGCCGTGGGCTACGACCCGCCCGCTTGTTCTTGCAAGAGGATCTTTGGCTTCTGCTGCCTTCCCAGCTACGACTGCGCCTCTGCCGTTGCTACTGCTATTATTGTGCCTCTGTTCTTTGTGATACGGCCGCCCCCTTTTCAAAATTCCTGCTCTGTATATGACCCGGCCATACCTTGTACATCCTTGTGCCTGCTGATAAAGCTTTCCGCGTGAAGAACTGCGGCTACAGACATTATGAAAAGGACAAAGGAAGATTGTCAAATATCTGCGTTCATCCAACGAAAAAATATCGGATGATATACACTGATCATTCATTGTCTGAATAAATCAGGTGAAATCCATCCATTCAATTTTTAATTGATATATTTTGTTTTCTTTTGAAAACAATTACTCGGTCTTGCAATATTTGTTGTTTTCGTGATTTATTATGCACGGCAAACATGGTTTATACCACGCGGGACAATTGTTCATTGAAAGATCAAGGGTTGTGTTATGGATATATCCGCTCGATTGCTTCGCCCGTCCACGCCGGTTCTACAATGTCGCGGCGGTTCATCTCGCTTCTTTGCCATGACGACTTGGCCATGATCGATTTCAGCTTCATCATGGTGATCATCAACCTTGGTGGCTATTAACTGGCCTAACATATCAGGTGAAATCCATCCAGTATATTTTTATATTATATATTGCTTTCTTTAAAGGAGCAATTACTCCGGCTTGCAAAGTTATCTAATGCAGGACCCTTAAACCGCCATATTGGGGAAAATTTAAAAGCCGTCAGAAAATTTCCGGCTTAAAAAGAAGGATTCCGGTTTTGAAATCCTGCTCACGGGAAATCTATCTCCCACAAAGCTTTGAAACTCTTAATTCTGGTTTAAGAATTTCCGGTTTAAAAAGGAATTAACTACTCGCAAGTTCGAGGTTTAAAGGTCGAGAAAATTTCCGGCTGAAAATGAAGATTCCGGTTTAAAATCCGGTTCAAGGGAAAGATGTCTCCCACAAAGCTTTGAAGCTCTGGATATCCGGTTTAACGTCCGGTTCAAGAAGGATTTATCTCTTGCAAAAAGTTAAAGGGTGCCAAAGAGGACCTGCTGCCATGATGCGCGGTTCAAACATGGGTATCATGCCTTATTGGCTTATCATATTATTGATCACTTGGGGCTTGGTCATACCGAACCATAGTCACACCTCTTGATCGGCTAATGCCACAATATCACTTGGGGCTTGGTCGTGTCCGAATCAATGCAACACCTTTTGATAGGCGAAAGCCACCAGATCACTTGGGGACATGGTCAAGTCTGAACCAGTCAAGCCTCTTGATCGGCCTAAGGCCATAGAGTCACTTGGGGCTTGGTGAACCCGAACCATTGCCACGCCACTTGATCGGCATAATGCCACGGTTTCAGCTTGGGGACTGGCTGACTTGAACCATGGCTACACCTTATAGGGAGCTTGGTCGTGTCCGACCATGGTAACACCATCTGATCGGCTCAGTAAAGCCTTCTCATTTGCAAATGATTTTATCTTTGCCTTTGCTTGAATTCTGTACTTTTTTGCTAAAGACCTTTTACTTGCTATGCTTTTAACCGACATTGTTAATCCGGTTCAAACTGCCAATTACAAATTGGCGGAACACGGTCAAATCCTAATCCGGAGACTATCTCGCCGGTTTGATGTTACCATCTTATTATGGAGTAAACCGGTGTTCATTAACCCGCTTGACTTTCAATTACAAATTGTCAAGACATGATCAAATCATAATCCGGAGACTATCCGCCTATTCTGCGGTTTGACTACGAAGTCGCCAAGATATATATATGGTTAAACCGGTGTTTATCACAACCCGCATAGCTTTTTATCATAAACCGACACAAGATGAAAGGAGGTATCATTACTCAAGATTGGGGTCATCACCCTTACTACAAAAAATTGGTAAACCAATGATGTGATTCAATGTCACAGGTATGATATATTTCATTGTTTATTCTTAAAGTGCAGCCTTGGTTATAAACCTGGGTTATATGTTGGGCATTATGACCCGTCCGGTGGTAAACCGCCAGGACACTTTAAACTTGTTGTATGCAGAGACATGTTGAATAAAGCATGATGATAAATTATCCGGTGTTTATTAAACCGGCCTGGCTTTAAGACGATAAGTCGCCAGTATATAATGAGAAATTATCCGGTGTTTGTTAACCCGGCCTGGTTTTGGACTATAAGTCGCCAGCATATATTTGGATTGCGCCATTGGAATCATGCGCTTATAAATCATTGGGTTATATTATTCAAATAGCCAAATTTCGCTAAATTTTCATTATGATATTGAATGAATAAGGTTTTCATACCGGATTATATTATCTGGAGTAGCCAACATGGCTGGATTTTTATTATGGTTATTAATAACCGGTATTATTGAGGTTTTCAAAGTCGCTTTAGCGCAATGGCTACTATTTGACCAAAGGATATGATTTATTCTACAATGGAAGGAATAGTCCCAAGTCGCTGCAGGCTTACGACCCGGCACTTGGGGGCTACATTATTCAAATTGAGATTACATCAAATATGCAAGTCTCATGTTGCCGCAAGCATGCACCATGACACTTGGGGGCTAATGCAAAGTCATTTTTTGCTCATATTATTGAAGACCCGACTCATCACATTATAATGAGCCGGCCCTTGGGGGCTACCAATTGCTCCTATCAACAATTCAAGTTTTTGAGCATCAGGCAATTACAAGTCCCAGGTTGCTGCAAGCATGACAACCCGGCACTTGGGGGCTACATAATATGGAATATTCAGTTTTTGCTAGTGACTGGGATGAACTACATGGATTTCTTCAAAGTGGCAATATTCATATTGAAGCAAGTCTTAAGCCATCACTTTGTTCTGCTCAAAGACTTGGGGGCTACAGGTATTATATTATTATCGAAGAAATATTTTCAAATTCTCTGATTGAGCAAACTAGGTTGACCCGGCGTCACCAATCATTATGACCCTGTGGTTGCAACCCGGCATCATTAATAATAATTAACCGGCGTTGGCAACAATCATGAACCGTGTCCGCAAATAATCATGACTCAAATTATCAAGTTTTTATAACCCGACAGCCTTTGGCAATGATAAACCGGCAAGTTCTCGCATCTTCAAACCGGTTGAATATCGATGAGTATTTCAAGACCAATATTTCTTAAACCGCGCTTTGGAAGCCGATTCAAGTGGATTATTCTTCATAATATTTTTTCTATAAAAAGCCAACATCAGCAATTTGAGTATGAAGCTGGTTATCAATTCGGATTTTCTAGGAGGAAATGACAAAGGACTTAAGGACGATCGGTGCCGGTCTACAAGAATTCTTAACCCGGAGCACAACTTTATCAAATCTGTTCTCGTGTTTATTTTGCAGCATAAGTTTACCATGGATAAATCCAAGCTAAACTTGGGGGCTAATGTCGAGGATATACCTCAGCGGTGTAAAGCCGGAAGTTAACCGGCCGGACTTGGCGGTTTATTTGAGGTCCGTCGACACTTGGCGATATTCATCTCGGTGACCAGCCAGACACGGCAATTTACCGACAACCCGCCAGACATTGTAACTCACTGACCCGTGACGGGTCGAGGAGCGACAAGACCGTGGCCCGTCTGGCGGTTCATGAAGGCCGTTCAACTGATTGTGGGCCGGTTTAAGAGGAAAGACATGAGGAATATTTACCTCACAAGGAGTTAAGACCAGGACTTGTATCCGGTTTGTATTAGAGATAGACTAGTCCTAATCCTAATAGGACTCCACATGTAACTCGCCCCTTCAACATATATAAGGAGGGGCAAGGCTCCCCAAAGAGGGACAAGCTACAAGCAAGAAGAGACAATCTTAGGGCTAGACACAAAGAGGAGAGCCAGTTCTGGCGACTCCTCGTGATGATAATGAGACCTAGCCTCAAACAAAGCATGTAGGGTTGTTACCGGATGATGTTTCCTGGGCCCAAGCTGTCTAAATCCCTGTCTTGTGCTGCGTTTCTCGATTCCGCTCAACCCCTCTCAAGCTACCACATAGATGCGTTGGCCTCGCGACTAAGTCCTGACACTAAGGACATCTGACGTGACAATTCCACGACACGGGGGACACGATGTTTACCCAGGTTCGGGCCCTCTCTATGGAGGTAATACCCTACTTCCTGCTTGATTGATCTTGATGAATATGAGTGTTACAAGAGTTGATCTACCACGAGATCGTAATGGCTAAACCCTAGAAGTCTAGCCTATGTGTATGTGGTAATGAATGTATCCTATCCGGACTATGCTCTCCGGTTTATATAGACACCGGAGAGATCTAGGGTTACATGGAGTCGGTTACATAAGAAGGAATCTTCATAGCTGGTCGCCTAGCTTGCCTTTCACGCCAAGGAAAGTCCAGTCCGGACACGGGTATAGTCTTCGGCCTTCGTATCTTCACAGCCCATCAGTCCGGCCCAATGAATAACAGGTCGGACGCCCGAGGACCCCTTAGTCTAGGACTCCCTCAGTAGCCCTTGAACCTGGCTTCAATGACGAGGAGTCCGGCGCGCAGATTGCCTTCGGCATTGCAAGGCGGGTTCCCCTTTTTCTGAACTCCAAGATAGTCTTCGGACGTGATGATTGTATCCGGACCTGTTATACACCATACACAACCGCAGAGAGAATATAATATTTGCACGAATCTAATCTGTTGACAGCTTCTTTACATCGCGTCTGTCCGGCCATAGTTTCGAACCGTTTATCATCTGCCATCCCACGTTCCGAGACGTGGTTGCTATTGGCATGTCTTGTTGAAGCAGAGATCGTGTCCCCTTATTGCGGGATTCTCATCAATGCGAGCATGGGTAACTCAACCGTGCCATTTATACAGCCCTTGGGATAGGTGAGTTTTTAAGACGAGTGGGGAGGCGCTTAATATTCGCGGCCTTTATAAGGGGATAAGGACACTCTCCCTTTACCCACACCCTTCTTCATCTTTAGTCCTTCCGTCCTCGAGCTCTAGCGCCCAAGCTTTAGCTTTTCCTCGTTTGAGAAGGCGCTCCAATCATGTCTGGATCCGAGCTGGAGGCAAGTGGATGGCCTCCTCCGTTAAGAAGAAGGACATCACGGAGCGCCAGGAGGCCGGCTATTTAGCCAAGGAGATTGCTCATCGACTCCCGGCAAAAGGGCAAATCGTCCCTACCCCCGAGCCCCATGAGAGGGTTGTGTTTCTCACACACTTCGTCCGCGGGCTGGGATTCCCCCTTCATCCATTTGTCCGTGGATTGATGTTTTACTATGGGTTGGACTTCCACGATCTGGCCCCCAACTTTATACTCAATATCTCAGCATTTTTCATTGTGTGCGAAGCCTTTCTCCGCATCCCGCCTCACTTCGGCCTATGGCTGAAGTCCTTCAACATGAAACCGAAGGTGGTGAGCGGTCAACAAGCAGAGTGCGGAGGCACCATGGTGTGAAAAATGCCCAATGTCACCTGGCCCGAAGGCTCCTTCACGAAGATGGTGAAGGGATGGCAGTCGGGGTGGTTTTACATCACCGAGCCGCGTGACGCCGATTGGGTAGCAGCCTGAATTCCGATCCGGAGTTCGATCGCGGCTCACTTCACAGCAAGAGAAGGGCTGACACAGGGGTCCTTGGGCCGAGATAAGCTGGGCTCCGGACTGCTGGCCCGAACATGATAACTAAAAAGATCAAGCTTGTGAATGTGATCCAGGTTATGCTCATTCGCCGGATCCTTCCGTGCCAATGCCGGACTTGCTATTTGTGGGAGTACGACCCCGCCGAGCACCAGACGCTGCGAGGGCTCTTCGGCACAATGCACGAAGGCATCTGGAAAGCGCTCTTCAAGGCCGGCGAGACGCCCCTGCCCATGACTGAAAATCGTGGGCTTAGCTCAAAGCGCCAGGCCAATCCGGTAAGTCTTTTAATGTTTTCGAGGTGCACCCTTCACTAGCATATTTTGAGGATGGATACTGAGTTCCTCCACCTATTTTACCAGGCCTGGATCAAGGTGGCGGAGCAGATTAACTGTCTGGCTCTGCTTCCTGAGGAGGAAGAATTCCCACTTCTGATGAAGATGTTGTTTCCGGCGCCGTATGACGTGCCAGAGAAGACAGCCAAGAAAGCGACCAAAGGGGCCAAGAAAGGCCCTTGCCAAAAAGGCGCTCCGGACCTGTCGTCCGAGGACGAGACTTCCTCTTTGTTCAATGACGCCGACGAAGAGGAAGAAGAAGAAAACGATTCCCCACCTGAGGTGGGGAGGAAGAAGAGGGCGCCCCCCGGATCCGGAGGCGAAAGCGCCTAAGAGGGTTAAAGGCTCCCAAGCGGATAACTCTGCGTGGGACATTGATAGCAGTCCGGAGCGACCTCGCCGGACCAAGGCTCGGGCCGCTTCATAAGTACCAGAATCCACAATCATATGGCCTTCCTGGTTTGTAGTATTGACATATTGTAAGCCTTGTTACTGCAGTCCGGCACGCGATGGCTCCCCGCAATCCTCGAATCGAGGATTATTTGGACTTGAAGGAGATGGCTAGCATATCTCTGCCACCTGCTCATTCCGTCTCACCCAAGGGTGATTACGAGGTGGTGTCCAAAAAGACTTTCCCAGGCCAGGGGGAGATTCTGGAGATCATCGGGGTGACGTCCCAAGATGACTTTTCGTCCGCTGGACATGCGGGGAAAAAAGTCCACATGGGTACTGGCGACGGGGCCCGAGTTCCCTTTGGACCTCAGCCGGATACCATTCCGGAGATCTACACGGCTCCAGGGTCCAGCAAGCGGCATTCCACGCAAGGGAGGAATATGCCTGTTCCACCGGTGACCTCTGCCCAACCGTAGGTGCCGGATAATCTCTTTGGGCGCTGCGGCGCCTCTATTGTGGATGAACATCGTGTCCTTATGGACACGGTGATAGAGAAGGTTCAGTTCGTCAAAAGCGGACTAACCGAAGCCTGCACTAGCCTTCTATCAGGCTTTGAGGTAAGTAATATGATTGTAGGGAAAAATATCACAGTATAGACAGTAGCCCCTGATGCTCTGTTTGGTGTTCGAGAAGAAAAGCCGAACAGAGGATCAAGAATAAATATCGCAGGAGTCTAACATGAGTTGTTTATGTGAATAAGCAGGTATCTCTTCAGGCTGCCACTGCTCATGCTGCGGAGGTATCCGGACTGAAGCAGAAACTGGAGCGGGCCGAGGAGGAACTCGGCCTCGTGAAGAAGCAGCTGGAAGATAACCAAGGTATGCAGTAGCCTGTGGGTACATTTCGAAAAAATGAATAGTCCGTCCGGACTAAAGTATCATAAACTTTATTAGGGGCCACGACCGAGGTGGCAGCCCTTAAAAAGGCGCTAGCCGAGGCCGAGGACAAGGCGGCCAAGGAACGCGTCTCGCGCGAGAAGCACGAGGCCCGGGTTGGCGAGGCACAGCAAGAGCTCCAGGGTGCGATAGAGAGATTTGAGTCCTTGGAGCGTAATTATAAGGCGCAAGAGTCCCGACTGGCCAAGGCCCTCCAGAGGCCAGCAGGATGCACGAGCCGAAGCCCAAAACGCCCTCCAGAAATTCAGCAAACAAGGAGATTACGATGGTAAGTCTGTCACCATGCGTAGCAAGTATGTAGAAGAAACCTTTCCTTGTACTTATCCTAAATTTCGATTTTACAGGGGTATTTGCGGATCTGCCGTACAGTGTGTCAGATGCTACCGAGCATTATAGGGCTGAAGAAGGGATGTCTACGGAGAAGCTATTCTGGTCCCAACATCTGGGATCCGAACATCCGATGCCCTTTAGCGACAAGCTAAAGCAGTTGGTCGAGCTGCATAGGTTGGCAGAGTTAGCCATGAAGGACCTGGTAGTCCGGCTGTGGCCTGCCGATCCTATACCTAGCAGCTACTTCGGATTTGTGCAGCGGCTTGTGAGTGCCTGTCCGCGGCTCGAAGCCATGAAGCGGTCGGTCTGTATTGAAGGTGCGCGTATGGCCTTTGCCCGCGTCAAGACGCATTGGGCGAAGCTGGATGCCAAGAAGCTGATGACCGAGGGATCGCCAGAAGGCAAGGAGCATCGTCGGCCCAAGCACTATTTTGATGGCGTTCTGGAGGGGCCCGCCTTGTGGCGGAGCAATGTTCGAAGGATGTTATATTCCCATGAGAACATGGACATTACCTTGTCCTGTGATATGGAATGATGATGTTATGTAATATAATATTTGTTTATTTAAACTTTTACCTCCTGTGCGGCCATTTATGAAATCTGAGGGTTGACCAGTCGTCGGCTTCTGCCCCCACGTAGATAGTACGGGGGTGTTCGGGATAAATCTAAACACTCTTTACTCCACATTCTGGTCCTTAAAGGAGGTGTTTAGCGCAACGAACAAGGCAATCAGACTATGCGGCCTTTACCGCCCTCACTTAGCCATAGGAGTTTGACAATTGAGAAAGTTGGCGAAGCCCCTGGTATTCGCAATACCGAACTGGGGGCGTTATAGACGCCTAATCGGAAGAACTGATTCTTCGCAAGAAGCGGAAAAAAATCTCCAACGATATGGAACCTCTCGAACAGCTGACCAGCTCTCGCCACATCATGACAGTCAGTTTTTGGCTTTCTCTACTGAGGTGCTCGTCCGGAAGAACCGGGACACAATCGCAGTAGTTCTCCCTTTACTACCCTAGCCGATACAACGGAACGTAAGGTAGTAAGCACAGGAGCCGGGCAACACAACTATTGACCAAAGACATGATTCGGAGCTGATGCATATAATGCTATAAGTTCGGGGTGCCGAACTATACTGTAAAAGTGTTCGGACTTTATTGCCGTAATGCGGGGCGTAATGGAGCCCCTGGCGTGGTAATACGTACCATTGTGCATGTGCAATGAGTAATTAATACCGAGGTGAGGAAACGGGAAAATGAAGTAATAAGCTGACGCTACCGTATATTCACCATTGTGGTATAACTAGTACGTCGAGGCGTACTTTGTACAAGTAATGCGATAAGCAAGTAAGGCTGTTTAACACGCCGCCACCAAGGGCGAGCTACATGCGAGTATGAAAAGCAATTATGGCAATAGTTTAGTAGAGACCACCTGGGGATTCCCTTGTAAGCCAGAGCTCCCTTCCTCCTTGGTGTGTTTTGCTGGTGGGTTGTCCGTGTAGACCTCGAAAAGAGAAGAAAACCCGTAAAAAAGAAAAAGTAAAAGCATGTGAATCCCAGGGTCGGTCAAGCCGTATTGTGGATTGCGAACGAGTTATGCCTCCGTCAATACCCATGGGGTTTTGAGTGCGTAATTTATGTACGCGCGATATTTAATGCCATGGCCTCATCGGGGTTGGGATGGAGGCCAAGTTGCTAATTCGGCTCGTGACGAGCCGAGCCATCCTGTTGCAGTGATTTCCGGACCCTCTTAATGATGTCCAGGGGCTCGGCAGCCGGATTATAATGCTGCTTGAGAAGGCCGCTCTGTACCTCTACTTCTAGGGCGACGGTGTGCTCCTCTGTACGGAGGGAGCGTTCCGTGTTTCCATTTACTGTAATGACGCCATGTGGACCTGGCATCTTGAGCTTTAGATAAGCGTAATGTGGCACCGCGTTAAATCTAGCGAATGTGGTTCGTCCGAGCAGGGTGTGATAGCCGCTCCGAAATGGGACGATATCGAAGATTAGTTCTTCGCTTCGGAAGTTATCCGGGGAACCGAATACTACCTCCAGCGTTATTGAGCCCGTACAACGGGCCTCTACGCCTGGTATGGCTCCTTTAAAGGTAGTCTTTGTTGGTTTGATCTGCGAGGGGTTAATGCCCATCTTCCGCACTGTGTCCTGATAAAGCAGGTTGAGGCTGCTACCACCGTCCATCAGGACTCGTGTTAGGTGAAACCCGTCAATAATTGGGTCGAGAACTAGTGCGGCTGAACCACCATGGCAGATACTGGTTGGGTGATCTCGACGATCGAAGGTGATCGGGAATGATGACCATGGGTTGAATTTTGGGGCGACTGGCTCTACCGCGTAGACGTCCCTAAGTGCGTTTCTCGCCACGCTCCCTTTTGGGGATGTGCGTAGCGTATATCATGTTCATCGTTTTGACTTGAGGGGGAAATTTCTTCTGCCCTCCAGTGTTCGGCTGCCGGGGCTCCTCGTCATCGTCCTCGCTCTGCGATTCCCCTTCCTTGTTTTTGCTGTTTATCTTGCTAGCTTGTTTAAAGAACCGGCAATCCCTCTTAGTATGGTTGGCCGGTTTGTCTGGGGTGCCTTGTATCTGGCAAGGACGATCGAGTATGCGGTCCAAGCTGGATGGTCCTCCGCTGCTCCTTTTATAGGGCTTCTTTCGCTGGCCGAATTTGGAGCCACTGAATCCGGCATGAACTGTAGTGTCCTCAATGTTATCGCCATTGCTTCGGCGTTTGTGTCTGTTGCGCCGGAGCTTGCCGGTGCTGCTTTTGGCCTCGGAGGGGCCTGTTTCGTTGGCTGTGTTTGTACTGCGAGCCAGCCAACTATCCTCTCCCGCGCAGAAGCGGGTCATAAGTGCCGTGAGGGCTGCCATGGACCTCAGCTTTTCCTGGCCAAGGTGGTGGGCGAGCCATTCGTCCGGATGCTATGCTTAAGGCCGCTAGGGCTTCGGCATCCGGACAGTCCACGATCTGGTTCTTTTTGGTTAGGAACCTAGTCCGGAATTTTCTGGCTGATTCTCCAGGTTGTTGAATTATGTGGCTTAGGTCATTGACATGTGGTGGCCGGACATAAGTTCCTTGGAAGTTATCAAGGAAAGCCTCTTCCAAGTCCTCCTAGCTACCGATGGAATTCTCAGGCAGGCTATTTAACCAGTGTCGAACTGGCCCTTTGAGCTTTAATGGGAGGTATTTGATGGCGTGGAGGTCATCTCCTCGAGCCATATGGATATGGAGAATGAAATCCTCGATCCATACTGCGGGATCGGCTGTGTCGTCGTATGATTCAATGTTGACAGGCTTGAACCCCTTGGGGAATTCGTGATCCAGTACTTCATCTGTGAATCAGAGAGGGTGTGCGGCGCCTCTATATCGGGCCGTGTCGTGGCGTAGCTCTGAAGGAGTCCATCTGCGGTATTCGACCCGGGCATGGTTAGGTTTATCACGTCCGAATAGGTAGCCGTCATCGTGCCTCGAGGCACGTCCTCGCGATCCGTAGATCGATCTTGTATGTCCTGCTCTATCGTCCAGGATCTGCCGGAGGTCGTACGTGTGACCCCAAACTCTTCCGTCTCTGCTTTTACGAGTCGGTGGGGCGGGCTGTTCGGCCTGAGTTGCCGCTTATCCCGGCCGCGGGGTGGCCGGTCGTCGCCTCTATCTACGACCACGTGGTGGTCGCTTTCGCATTACGCCGAGGAGATGTGTGCTCTGGTGCTTCCTCATCGAATTGAGGTAGCGATCTGCGTTTGGGTAGCTCTTGGCTGGGCGCTGAGGTCAGATTCTTCGCTGTTAGGACATGATCCATCCGTCGACAAGCAGATCTTGTTCAGCTTGAAGCTACCGCTGTTTCTTTTCAGCTCCTTGCGGTGGATATGAGCTGAAGCTTAAAGCGCCTCGCCTGCTCGAGGATCCTCGCACACGATGAAGTCTTCGTTGCCGAGGCTTGTCTCCTCCTCGGAGGGTGGACGGTAACTGTCGTCCTCCGAGTCATATTGTATGGCCTGTTCATCAGGGTTGTCTTTCCTGTTGTCATGTTCCTCCTGTTCGGATGTAGCTCCAACAGGGTCTTCATTGTTTTCGGCGTGGCCTGGAGTACTATTTTCTCCGGTTCCGGTGTTGCCGTCCTTTGAGCGACGAGGCTTAGGACGGCGTTTGGGGCGTCGGTGCTTGGACTGCGTCTCAGAGATTTTATTCGCATCTGGCTCTTCTTTGTCGTCGCCAGATCCTTTGGGTTTATCAACCATGTACACGTCATACGAAGAGGTAGCCATCCAACATCCAGTGAATGGTGGGTCTTGGCCTTGCTCCGCATCGGCATCGTCGCCCATACCGTCGATGTCTTCGTGAGCCATAGTCAAGCACGCGTCGGTTAAGTCATCGACGGTGGCTACTGAAAGTGGGTGGCGGTGGGGAGCAAAATTCTTCGTCATCTGTCTCTAGCTCGAACCGGACGTAGTTCGGCTATGAGTCCTTCTCCAAGGACAAATTCATTAAAGATTTTAGCACTTCATCCAAAGGCGAGTGCTGGAAAACGTCAGCGGCGCTGAACTCGAAGATTGATAACCGATGTAGCTTGGTGTCCGCGGGCGTACACAGACCGGAACTTATAGCCGGAGACAAGTACAAAGTTCCGCTGAAGCGAATATTGCAGGGCATTGAGTCCGTGTGCGGCTCTAACGCCGCGGGCTCTACGGCCTCGGATGGCATGATCTGCTTTGGCCCTAATGCCGTTGCAGCAGCATGAGCCATCTCCTGGGTGTGATCCGATGACAGATTTAAGTCACGTTCATCGGGGTGATGGGGAGCGATTGCCGTGGTCTCGAATCCGTCGAAGATCAAGTCTCCACGGACGTCCGCAACATAGTTCAAGCTTCCGAATCTGACCTGATGGCCAGGGGCGTAGCTGTCGATCTGCTCCAGATGGCCAAGCGAGTTGGCCCGCAGTACGAAGCCGCCGAACACGAAGATCTGTCCGGGGAGAAAGGTTTCTCCCTGGACAACATCATCATCGACGATTGAAGGGGCCATCAAACCTTTTGTCGACGGCACAGTGGAACTCTCAATGAAAGCACCAATGTCGGTGTCAAAACCGATGGATCTCGGGTAGCGGGTCCCGAATCGCTATGCGTCTAGGATCGATGGTAACAGAGACGGGGACACGATGTTTACCCAGGTTCGGGCCCTCTCTATGGAGGTAATACCTTACTTCGCCTTGATTGATCTTGATGAATATGAGTGTTACAAGAGTTGATCTACCACGAGATCATAATGGCTAAACCCTAGAAGTCTAGCCTATGTGTATATGGTAATGAATGTATCCTATCCGGACTATGCTCTCCGGTTTATATACACACCGGAGGGATCTAGGGTTACACGGAGTCGGTTACATAAGAAGGAATCTTCACAGCTGGTCGCCTAGCTTGCCTTTCATGCCAAGGAAAGTCCAGTCCGGACACGGGTATAGTCTTCGGCCATCGTATCTTCACAGCCCATCAGTCCGGCCCAATGAATAACAGGCCGGACGCCCGAGGACACCTTAGTCCAGGACTCCCTCAACGGCCAGGGCAGGCCGTGCCCCCTCTCCCCCTCTAGTCTGAATTGGACAAGGAGGGGGGGGGGCGCCCCCCTTTCCTTCCTCCTCTCTCCTTCCCTTCCCCCTTCATCTACTCCTACTAGGAAAGGAGGAGTCCTACTCCCGGTGGGAGTAGGACTCCCCCCCGAGGCGCGCCCTCCTCCTGGCCGGCCGCCTCCCCTAGCTCCTTTATATATCACGGGACAGGGGCACCCCATAGACACAACAATTGATCATTGATCTTTTAGCCGTGTGCGGTGCCCCCCTCCACCATAATCCACCTCGGTTATATCGTAGCAGTGCTTAGGCGAAGCCCTGCGTTGGTAGCTTCATCAACATCGCCACCACGTCGTCATGCTGAAGAAACTCTCCCTCGAGCTCTACTGGATCGTGAGTTCGCGGGACGTCACCGAGATGAACGTGTGCTGAACGCGGAGGTGCCGTATGTTCGGTACTGAGGACCGGTCGATCGTGAAGACGTACGACTACATCAACCGCGTTGTCATAACGCTCGCTTAACGGCCCACGAGGGTACATGGACAATATTCTCCCCTCTCGTTGCTATGCATCACCATGATCTTGCGTGTGCGTGGGAATTTTTTGAAATTACTACGCTCCCCAACAAAGTGGCATCCGAGCCTGGTTTATGCGTAGATGTTATATGCACGAGTAGAACACAAGTGAGTTGTGGGCGATACAAGTCATACCGCTTACCGTGCATGTCATACTTTGGTTCGGTGGTATTGTTGGATGAAGCGGCCCGGACCGACATTACGCCAGACGCTTACGCGAGACTGGTTCTACCTACGTGCTTTTGCACACGTGTGGCTAGCGGTGTCGGTTTCTCCAACTTTAGTTCAACCGATCGTATACGGCCGGTCCTTGAGAAGGTTAAAACAGCACTAACTTGACGAACTATCATTGTGGTTTTGATGCGTAGGTAAGAACGGTTCTTGCTCAGTCCGTAGCAGCCACGTAAAACTTGCTACAACAAAGTAGAGGATGTCTAACTTGTCTTTGCAGGGCATGTTGTGATGTCATATGGTCAAGACATGATGCTATATTTATTGTATGAGATGTTCATGTTTTGTAATGGAGTTATCGGCAACTGGCAGGAGCCATATGGTTGTCGCTTTATTGTATGCAATGCAATCATACAGAATTGCTTTAATTTATCACTAAGCGGTAGCGATAGTCGAGAAGCAATAGTTGGCGAGACGACAACGATGCTACGATGGAGATCAAGGTGTCGCGCCGGTGACGATAGTGATCATGACGGTGCTTTGGAGATGGAGATCAAAGGCACAAGATGATGATGGCCATATCATATCACTTATATTGATTGCATTTGATGTTTATCCTTTATGCATCTTATTCTGCATTGTTTGACGGTAGCATTATAAGATGATCTCTCACTAAATTTCAAGATAGAAGTGTTCTCCCTGTGTATGCACCATTGCCAAAGTTCGTCGTGCCGAGACACCACGTGATGATCGGGTGTGATAAGCTCAACGTTCATCTACAACGGGTGTAAGACAGTTTTACACACGCAGAATACTCGGGTTAAACTTGACGAGCCTAGCATATGCAGATATAGCCTCGGAACACTGAGAGCGAAAGGTCGAGCGTGAATCATATAGTAGATATGATCAACAAAGTGATATTCACCATTGAAAACTACTCCATTTCATGTGATGATAGGTTATGGTTTAGTTGATATGGATCACGTGATCACTTAGATGATTAGAGGGATGTCTATCTAAGTGGGAGTTCTTAAGTAATTTGATTAATTGAACTTAAATTTATCATCAACTTAGTACCTGATAGTATTTTGCTTGTCTATGTTGTTGTAGATAGATGGCCCGTGCTGTTGTTCCATTGAATTTTAATGCGTTCCTTGAGAAAGCAAAGTTGAAAGATGAAGGTGGCAATTACATGGACTGGGTCCGTAACTTGAGGATTATCCTCATTGCTGCATAGAAGAATTACGTCCTGGAATCACCGCTGGGTGCTGTGCTCGCTGCAGATGCAACCGACGACGTTAAGAACGTCTCGCGCAGAAAGCAAAGCTGATGACTACTCGATAGTTCGGTGTGCTATGCTTCTGACGGTTTAGAACCGATACTTCAACAACGCTTTTGAGCGTCATGGAGCATATGAGATGTTCCAGAGTTGAAGTTAATATTTCAATCAAATGCCCGAATTGGAGAGATATGAAGTCTCCAATAATTTCATAGCTGCAAGATGGAGGAGAATAGTTACAGGTGAACATATACTCAAAATGTCCGGGTATAACAATCACTTGATTCAAGCGGGAGTTAATCTTCCGGATGATAGTGTCATTGATGTAATTCTTCAATCACTACCACCAAGCTACAAGAGCTTCGTGAACTATAATATGCAAGGGATGGATAAGACAATTCCCGAGCTCTTCGCAATGCTAAAGGCTGCGGAGGTAGAAATCAAGAAGGAGCATCAAGTGTTGATGGTCAACAAGACCACCAGTTTAAAGAAAAAGGGTAAAGGGAGAAGAAGGGAACTTCAAGAAGAACGACAAACAAGTTGCTTTGCTCAAGAGAAGAAACCCAAGTCTGGACCTAAGCTCGAGACCCAGAGTGCTTCTACCGCAAAGCAGATGGTCACTAGAAGCGGAACTGCCCCCAAGTATTTGGCGGATAAGAAGGATGGCAAGGTGAACAATGGTATATGTGATATACATGTTATTGATGTGTACCTTACTAGAGCTCGCATGATAGCACATGGGTATTTGAAACTGGTTACATTGCTAATATTTGCAACTCGAAGCAGGGACTACGGATTGCTTAAGATCAAGCTAAGGACGAGGTGACGATGCGCGTGGGAAATGGTTCCAAAGTCGATGTGATCGCCGTCGGCACGCTACCTCTACATCTACCTTCGGGATTAGTTTAGACCTGAATAATTGTTATTTGCTGACAACATTAAGCATGAACATTATATCTGGATCTTGTTTGATGTGAGACGGTTATTCATTTAAATCTGAGAATAATGGTTGTTCTATTTATATGAGTAATATCTTTTATGGTCATGCATCCTTGAAGAGTGGTCTATTTGTGTTGAATCTCGATAGTAGTGATACACATATTCATAATGTTGAAGCCAAAAGATGCGAGTTGATAATGATAGTGCAACTTATTTGTGGCACTGCCGTTTGGGTCATTTTGGTGTAAAGCGCATGAAGAAACTCCATACTGATGGACTTTTCGAATCAGTTGATTATGAATCACTTGGTACTTGCGAACCATGCCTCATGGGCAAGAAGACTAAAACGCCGTTCTCCGGAACAATGGAGCGAGCAACAGATTTGTTGGAAATCATACATACTAATGTATGTGGTCCAATGAATATTGAGGTTCGCGGCGGGTATCGTTATTTTCTCACCTTCACATATGATTTGAGCAGATATGGGTGTATCTACTTAATGAAACATAAGTCTGAAACATTTGAAAAGTTCAAAGAATTTCAGAGTGAAGTGGAAAATCATCGTAACAAGAAAATAAAGTTTCTACGATTTGATGCGTGGAGGAGAATATTTGAGTTCTGAGTTTGGTCTATATTTGAAACAATGCGGAATAGTTTCACAACTCACGCCACCCGGAACACCACAACATAATGGTGTGTCCGAACGTCGTAATCGTACTTTACTAGGTATGGTGCGATCTATGATGTCTCTTACTGATTTACCGCTATCGTTTTGGGGTTATGCTTTAGAGACGGCTGCATTCATGTTAAATAGGGCACCATCGAAATCCGTTGAGACGACGCCTTATGAACTATGGTTTGGCAAGAAACCAAAGTTGTCGTTTCTTAAAGTTTGGGGCTGCGATGCTTATGTGAAAAAGCTTCAACATGATAAGCTCGAACCCAAATCTGAGAAATGTGTCTTCATAGGATACCTAAAGGAAACTATTGGGTACACCTTCTATCACAGATCCGAAGGCAAGACATTTGTTGCTAAGAATGGATCCTTTCTAGAGAAGGAGTTTCTCTCGAAAGAAGTGAGTGGGAGGAAAATAGAACTTGATGAGGTAGCGTACTGCTCCCTTATTGGAAAGTAGTTCATCACAGAAACCGGTTCCTGTGACACCTACACCAATTAGTGAGGAAGCTAATGATGTTGATCATGAAACTTCAGATCAAGTTACTTCCGAACCTCGTAGGTTAACCAGAGTAAGATCCGCACCAGAGTGGTACGGTAATCCTATTCTGTAGGTCATGTTACTTGACCAAGGTGAACCTACGAACTATGAAGAAGTGATGGTGAGCCCAGATTCCGCAAAATGACTTGAGGCCATGAAATCTGAGATGGGATCCATGTATGAGAACAAAGTGTGGACTTTGGTTGACTTGCCCGATGATCGGCAAGCCATAGAGAATAAATGGATCTTCAAGAAGAAGACTGACGCTGACGGTAATGTTATTGTCTACAAATCACTACTTGTTGCGAAAGGTTTTCGACAAGTTCAAGGGGTTGACTACGATGAGACGTTCTCACCCGTAGCGATGCTTAGGCCAACTCCACCGCGCGACCCCAAATGGACGTCTGGTTTGGCCAGATTTTGTCCCTTTGGGGCGCCGATGGGTTCGCCTGTCCGGGTCTCGGTCCGTTATCGGTGATGCGTCGCCCACCGCTGCCAAGACTCCCCAAATCACGTCCGCATTGGACATGATTTAAAAAAGCAGAAAAACATAAATAAAATGACTAAAAAAGTAAATAAGCGCAGTTTAATAAACATAAAACTTTGTTAGGGTCGCCACGACCACAAAACGGCCCAGTTTCACGTCCAACTTGACATAATTAATAAAAATAAAAAATAAAATAAAAAACGGCTGCCGCGAGCGCGCTTCTGCCCGTGCCCGTCGATGCCGTCGCCGTCACCGTCTTTGGTGGCCGCCGTCGTCGTCGTTGTCGCTGACGAGGTCCACGTAGGCCAGTGGCGTCCAGAGGTGGGCCGGCGGTGCGTGGTAGACGGGGGCAGGCTGGACGGCGGGAGGTGCCTGCACGACCTCCTCCCGTGGCGAGGCCTCCCGCTCCGGTGACCGCGGCGGCGTGGGGCACCAGTTCACGCCCCCCATGGCGCTGGCCATCTCCGACGCGGTGCACGACCAACTCCATTGCTGGCCCACCAGGCCGGGGTGGAACGCGGCCACCGGCTTCACCTCCATAGCCTCCTTCCTCCTCTCCTCCTCTTTGACGGCCACCATCTCCAACTCGGGGTAGGCGACGTCACCGGCGGTAGAGAGTGCCATCGCCTCCTCGCCGGGCATTACTGGCGCTTCGTAAATGCGTGTTCATGGAGTCCTCCATGACACGCTCCATGAGCCGGGCCTCCTCCTCGCTGTCATGCGCAGGAGGTGGAGGTGGTGACGGAGACGGGAAGGCAACGGCGTGGGCGTGAGGCAGCGCACTCACAGACGCCGCGTACCTCCGGCGTATACCGCAGCGGCCCGACACCGTGCTAAGCGAAGTAGGGGCCAGCGCTGGGCGCGTGTCGTGCTAAATCCTCGAGCCATGTGTCCCAGAGCACCGAGTCGGGGGCGTACCTGTCGTCGTAGAACAGGTCGTCGCGGAGGAGGCGGTGGCGGCGCTCGATCTCATCGCGGCGCGCGCTCTGACGCCGCCCGGCACCAAATGAGATCGGCACACGGTCGGCGCTGAGGTGCCATCAGTTGGGGAGGTGGACGTCGCTCCACGGGACCGGCGTCCTCGTATCCCAGTACCGCCGGGACACGTCCGCCCCGAGGTACTGCCGGTCGCGCTCGCCAGCGGGCCTAGGGTTGATCTTTGAAGGGGCCGGTCGCGAGGCTCGACGGGAGGAGCCTTGGCGGTGACGCTGCTCCTCCTTCTTCACGGAGCCGCGGCGGCGCCCCGAGGAGTAGCCGGACTCACGTTCGTGCTTCCCCTTGTGGTTCCACAAGCCCATGGCTTCGTGGTGGCCGGCCGGCGAGCTCGAGGACAAGGGAGGGGTAGGGTTCGGCCCTGTCGGGTTTCGAGGAGGCCGCGGGTTGGCGTGGGGCAGTGTGGACGACGACCGGTCCACGGTTCCCACTTAAAGAAGGATGGCGACCTTTCGATGTGCGGATGACAGGTGGGGCCGCCCGCTTGTGCGCATTGATGTGGGTGGGTGGGAGGTAGGTGGCCGCCTACCACGCGGCCCTGATGCGAACGAGGCGCGCGTCCGTTTGGTGTCCGCCGCGACCCAAACCCGGCGCAAGTTTGCGCTCGAAATGGGTCGGCCCGGACACAAAACGGACCAGATGGGTCCGGGCCGTCGCGCACTGGGCCGCCTCGTTTGTCCATTTTACCCCAAACAGACGGGGCTGAACAGGATAGGGTCGCGCGATGGAGTTGGCCTTAAGTCTGTCCGAATCATGTTAGCAATTGCCGCATTTTATGATTATGAAATTTGGCAAATGGATGTCAAAACTGCATTCCTGAATGGATTTCTGGAAGAAGAGTTGTATATGATGCAACCGGAAGGTTTTTCGATCCAAAGGAGCTAACAAAGTGTGCAAGCTCCAGGTGATCCATTAATGGACTGGTGCAAGCCTCTCGGAGTTGGAATAAACGTTTTTATAGTGTGATCAAAGCATATGGATTTATACAGACTTTTGGAGAAGCCTGTATTTACAAGAAAGTGAGTGGGAGCTCTATATCATTTCTAATATTATATGTGGATGACATATTGCTGATTGGAAATGATATAGAATTTCTGGATAGCATAAAAGGATACTTGAATAAGAGTTTTTCAATGAAAACCTCAGTGAAGCTGGTTACATATTGGGCATCAAGATCTATAGAGATAGACCAAGATGCTTGATTGGACTTTCACAAAGCACATACCTTGACAAAGTTTTGAAAAAGTTCAAAATGGATCAAGCAAAGAAAGGGTTCTTGCCTGTGTTACAAGGTGTGAAGTTGAGTCAGACTCAATGCCCAACCACTGCAGAAGATAGAGAGAAAATGAAAAATGTTCCCTATGCTTCAGCCATAGGCTCTATCATGTATGCAATGTTGTGTACCAGACCTGATGTGTGCCTTACTATTAGCTTAGCAGGGACGTACCAAAGTAATCCAGGAGTGGATCACTGGACAGCGGTCAAGAACATCTGAAATACCGAAAAGGACTAAGGATATGTTTCTCGTTTATGGAGGTGACAAAGAGCTCATCGTAAATGGTTACGTTGATGCAAGCTTTGACATCGATCCCGATGATTCTAAATCGCAAACCCGGATCACGTGTTTACATTGAACGTGGAGCTGTCAGTTGGTGCAGTTCTAAACAAAGCGTCGTGGCGGGATCTATGTGTGAAGCGGAGTACATAGCTGCTCCGGAAGCAGCAAATGAAGGAGTCTAGATGAAGGAGTTCATATCCGATCTAGGTGTCATACGTAGTGCATCGGGTCCAATGAAAATCTTTTGTGACAATACTGGTGCAATTGCCTTGGCAAAGGAATGCAAATTTCACAAGAGAACCAAACACATCAAGAGACGCTTCAATTCCATCCGGGATCAAGTACAGGTGGGAGACATATATATTTGCAAGATAAATACAGATATGAATGTTTCAGAACCGTTGTCTTAGCAACTTACACCAGCAAAAAATGATCATAACCAAGAGTCCATGGGTGTTAGAATCATTCTTGTGGTAATCTAGATTATTGACTCTAGTGCAAGTGGGAGACTAAAGGAAATATGCCCTAGAGGCAATAATAAAGTTATTATTTATTTCCTCATATCATGATAAATGTTTATTATTCATGCTAGAATTGTATTAACCGGGAACATAATACATGTGCGAATACATAGACAAATATGGTGTCACTAGTATGCCTCTACTTGACTAGCTCATTGATCAAAGATGGTTGAGTTTCCTAGCCATAGACATGAGTTGTCATTTGATTAACGGGATCACATCATTAGGAGAATGATGTGATTGACTTGACCCATTTCGTAGGCTTAGCACTTGATCGTTTAGTTTACTGCTATTGCTTTCTTCATGACTTATACATGTTATTATGACTATGAGATTATGCAACCCCCGATTACCGGAGGAACACTTTGTGTGCTACCAAACGTCACAACGTAACTGGGTGATTATAAAGGTGCTCTACAGGTGTCTCCGATGGTACTTGTTGAGTTGGCATAGATTGAGATTAGGGTTTGTCACTCAGATTGCCCGGAGAGGTATCTGGGCCCTCTCGGTAATGCACATCAATATAAGCCTTGCAAGCAATGTGACTAATGAGTTAGTTGCGGGATGATGCATTACGGAACGAGTAAAGAGACTTGCGTTTAACGAGATTGAGCTAGGTATTAAGATACCAACGATCGAATCTCGCAAGTAACATACCGATGACAAAGGGAACAACATATGTTGTTATGCAGTTGACCGATAAAGATCTTCGTAGAATATGTAGGAGCCAATATGAGCATCTAGGTTCCGCTTATTGGTTATTGATCGGAGACGTGTCTCGGTCATGTCTACATAGTTCTCGAACCCGTAGGGTCCTTGCACGCTTAAAAGTTCCGTGACGATCGGTATTATGAGTTTTTGTGTTTCGATCTACCGAAGGTAGTTCGGAGTCCCGGATATGATCACGGACATGACGAGGAGTCTCGAAATGGTTGAGAGGTAAAGATCGATATATTGGACGACTATGTTCGGACATCGGAAGTGTTTCGGGAGGTTTCGGACATATACCGGAGTACCGGGGGGTTACTGGAACCCCCCGGGGAGTATATTGGGCCTAATGGGCTTTAGTGGAGAAGAGGAGGGGCAACCAGGGCAGGCGGCGCACCCCCTCCCCCTCTAGTAAGAATTGGACAAGGAGGGGGGGGGGGGCGCCCCCTTTCCTCCCTCCTCTCTCCTTCCCTTCCCCCTTCTCCTACTCGTACTAGGAAAGGAGGAGTCCTACTCCCAGTGGGAGTAGGACTCCCCCCTTCTGTGGCTGCTCCTCTGGCCGGCCGCCTCCCTAGCTCCTTTATATCACGGGGCAGCGGGCACCCCATAGACACAACAATTGATCATTGATCTTTTAGCCGTGCAGTGCCCCCTCCACCATAATCCACCTTGGTCATATCAGAAGCGGTGCTTAGGCGAAGCCTGCGTCCGGTAGCTTCATCAACATCGCCACCACGCCATCGTCTTGTGAAACTCTCCCCTCGAGCTCTCTTTGGATCGTGAGTTCGCGGGATGTCACCGAGCTGAACATGTGCTGAATGCGGAGGTGCCGTACATTCGGTACTGAGGATCGGTCGATCGTGAAGACATACGAATACATCAACCGCGTTGTCATAACGCTTCCGCTTAACGCTCTACGAGGGTACGTGGATGATAACCCACAAGTATAGGGGATCAATTGTAGCCTCTTTCGATAAGTAAGAGTGTCGAACCCAACGAGGAGCTAAAGGTAGAACAAATATTCCCTCAAGTTCTATCGACCACTGATAGGACAACGAAAATCTACTCAGACATCATAGGATGGCAACACATCATTGGATAATAATATGAAGCATAAAGCACCATGTTCAAGTAGAGGGTACAGCGGGTTGCGGGAGAGTGGGCCGCTGTAGATAGAGAGGGAAAGGTGATGGAGATGTTGGTGAAGATGGGGGAGGTGTTGGTGAAGATCGCGGTGATGATGATGGCCCCGGCGTGCTCCGGCGCATCGAGCGAGGGGGAGAGCCCCCCCTCCTTCTTCTTCTTCTTCCTTGACCTTCTCCCTAGGTGGGAGAAGGGTTTCTCTCCGGGTCCATGGTCTCCATGGCGTGGGAGGGCGAGAGCCCCTCCGAGATTGGATCTGTCTCTGTCTCTCTCGTATGCGTTACGGTATCTTGCCCTTTCACCGTTTCGTATATATATGGAGATCTGTAACTCCGATTGGAGTGAAACCTTCGCCGTGATTTTTTTACCAGAAATTAGCTTTCTTGGGGCCGAAGAAGGGCATCAACCGCCTTACGGGTGGCCCACGAGGGTCAGGGGTGCGCCTCCCTGCCTCGTGGCCACCTCGGCAAATACCGTCCTCGGCGTGGATTTTTCTTCGGATTCTCCAAATATTCCAAAATATTCTTCGTCTGTTTTATCCCTTTTGGATTCCGTTTGATATGGATATTCTCTTGAAACAAAACATGCAACAAACAGGAACTGCAGCCAAGCCTTTGGATCAATATGTTAGTCCCAAAAATAGTATTAAAAATTGCCAGAAAGTATATGAAAGTTGTAGAATATTGGCATGGAACAATAAAAAATTATAGATACAATGGAGACTTATCAGCATCCCCAAGCTTAATTCCTGCTCGTCCTCGAGTAGGTAAATGATAAAATAAATAATTTTTGATGTGGAATGCTACCTAGCATAATCTTGATCATGTATCTAATCATGGCATGAATATTAAGATACGAGTGATTCAAAGCAACAGTCTATCATTTGACATAAAAACAATAATACTTCAAGCATACCAACCAAGCAATTATGTCTTATTGAAATAACATAGCCAAAGAAAGGTCATCCCTACAAAATCATATAGTCTGGCTATGCTCCATCTTCACCACACAAAGCATTCACATCATGCACAACCCCGATGACAAGCAGAGCAATTGGTTCATACTTTTTAACGCGCTTCAACTTTTTCAATCCTCATGCAATACATGAGCGCAAGCCATGGACATAACACCATAGGTGGAATAGAATATGATGATGGGGGTTATGTGGAGAAGACAAAAAAATGAAAGTCTCACATCGACGCGGCTAATCAACCGGCTATGGAGATGCCCATCAATTGGTGTCAATGTGAGGAGTAGGGATTGCCATGCAATGGATGCACTAGAGCTATAAGTGTATGAAAGCTCAAACTGAAAATAAGTGGGTGTGCATCCAACTTGCTTGCTTATGAAGACCTAGGGCATTTGAGGAAGCCCATTGTTGGAATATACAAGCCAAGTTCTATAATGAAAATTCCCACTAGTATATGGAAGTGATAACTCAAGAGACTCTCTATATGAAGAACATGGTGCTACTCTGAAGCACAAGTGTGGTAAACGGATAGTAACGTTGCCCCTTTTCTCTTTTTCTCTCATTTTTTGGCCTTCTCTTTTTTTGGCCTTTCTCTCTCTCTCTCTCTCTCTCTCTCTCTCTCTCTCTCTCTCTCTCTCTCTTTAGAGGAGTCTCATCCCGACTTGTGGGGAATCATAGTCTCCATCATCCTTTCCTCACTGGGCAATGCTCTAATAATGATGATCATCACACTTTTATTTACTTACAACTCAATATTACAACTCGATACTAGAACAAAGATATGACTCTATATGAATGCCTCGTGATGTAATGGGACGTGCAATGATCTAAGCGTAGCAATGACATAAAAAAGCGGACAAGCCATGAAAACATCATGCTAGCTATCTTACGATCATGCAAAGCAATATGACAATAAATGCTCAAGTCATGTATATGATGATGATGGAAGTTGCATGGCAATATATCTCAAAATGGCTATGGAAGTGCCATGATAGGTAGGTATGGTGGCTATTTTGAGGAAGATATAAGGAGGTTTATGTGTGATAGAGCGTATCGTATCACGGGGTTTGGATGCACCGGAGAAGTTTGCACCAACTCTCGAGGTGAGAAAGGGCAATGCACTGCATCAAGAGGCTAGCAATGATGGAAAGGTGAGAGTGCGTATAATCCATGGACTCACATTAGTCATAAAGAACTCATATACTTATTGCAAAAGTTTATTAGCCCTCAAGCAAAGTACTACTACGCATGCCCCTAGGGGGTAGATTGGTAGGAAAAAGACCATCGCTTTCGTCCCCGACCGCCACTCATAAGGAAAGCAATGAAAGAACACCTCATGCTCCGACTTTGTTACATAACGGTTCACCATACGCATGCTACTGGGACTTGCAAACCTCAACACAAGTATTCCTCAATTTCACAATTACTCAACTAGCACAACTCTAATATCACCACCTTTATATCGCAAAACTATTGCAAGGAATCAAACATATCATATTCAGTGATCTACAAGTTTTATGTAGGATTTTATGACTAACCATGTGAATGACCAATTCCTGTCATCTCTCTAAATAGATATAAGTGAAGCAAGAGAGTGCCGGTTTGATTTTGAGCCGGCACTAATATGTGCATTAGTGCCGGTTCCAACGGCTAGCCGGCCGCTCTCATTAGTACCGGTTCGTGGCTAACCTTTAGCATCGGTTCGTGCCACGGACCGGTACGAAAGTGAGTGGTGGCGAGGATGTTGTCGATCCGGGGCCCCTCCAAATATTTTAGTACCGGGTTCGTGGCACGAACCGGTGCTAAAGGTCTTCGTCTATAAACCCTTCGGGCCCACCTCGAGCTCGCTTCTGTTCTTCCCCTTTCCCTCTCCTCTCTGTTCTTCCCCTCTTCCTCTCGAAAGCTCATCACACATTTTGCCCAAAATTTGTCAAGATTTGAAGGCCCCATCCATTCAAATGATCACAAAGGTTAGCAACTTTGTCCTTTCATCTCTCATTGATAGATTAGCTCTTGCAATGCTTTGTATAGTGATTAATTTATGAGTTTAGTAATTTGGGAGGAAATATATGAGCTAGTATTTGATTTATATGCAATTTGAGGTAAAAAATAACACTTAGTTTGCATATGCAGGTGTGGTTTACTTTGTGCCTTCTAAATCTCCGTCGTAACCACCATCGATCGCCCGCACCGTCCCGTCGCCGGCACCACCTTGTGGTGAGCCTCTTGTTCATGAATGTTTTACATTACCAAATTGATGTTTCTGTGATTTGGATATATAGTTACTCGTATAATTATCTTACCCTTACGTTGTTTGTTATAAATAGTGCCATGGTTTTGATATCCATCCCCGTTGGCCCTCGTCCTTGTTATGATTCGGATGTGGTATATTCTATTTTAAAACTAGTTGTTGCATTTCGTGTTTATGAAAAATTATTATGCCCATCAAGTTGACATAGATATTTTTATTTAGGAGGTTTGTGAACCGGAAATTCCAACCGACCCTCTTGTCGAGAGGTTAAATTTAGTTGAAAGAGAAAACGAGTATTTGAAAGAAAAATTGAAAAGAATTGAGGGGGAGAAGATGGAATTGGAGTTGCATGTTGCCGATGTCGTCGATAATCACAAGATCAAGATGGAGAAAATGCGCTTGAAGATTAGAAAGATTAGAAAATATGCCATTGATAGTGAGGCTTGGTATCATTATGCTGTTGGATCAATTGTTACCTTAGTTGTGATCTTCATCGCATTTGTTGTTGCATTTAAATGCTTTAGTTAGAGAGTTATTTGTTTGTTGCATTTAAGTGTTGTATGAACTTTATGTATGAACTTGTATTAATTTGGTCTTTTCGGTGTTGTGTAATGAAGATGAGTCGACAATGGATGTACGATGACCGATGCTTTCCCGAGTTCATTAATGGTGTGCAAACTTTTCTACTTGCGGCTGAGGCAAACAAGTGGGCGGATGGTTTTATGCCTTGCCCATGTGCTATCTGTAAGAATGATCACAATTACTCTACGTCAAGAACCATTCACGCCCACTGTTTAAGTCCGGGTTTCATGCCCCACTATAATGTTTGGACCAAGCACGGAGAAAGAGGGGTTATGATGGAAGACAATGAAGAAGAAGAGGACGACGATTTACAGACTATCCCGGCCATGGGTTCCACTGAATACAATGATACAACAATGGGGAAGAAGCTGACCCAACAATGCGGGAAGAAGCGAAGAAGAGGCATCGATGAGCCCGGCCGATGATCTAGGTCGGGCCATTGCCGATGCAAAGAGAAACTGCGCAAGTGATTTGGAGATGAAGAAGTTGCAGCGCATGTTAGAGGATCACAAGAAATAGTTGTACCCGAATTGCGAAGCTGACAAGAAAAAGTTGGGTACCACATTGGAATTGCTGCAATGGAAGGCAGAGAATGGTGTATCTGACAAGGGATTTGGAAAGTTGCTGGTAATGATAAAGAATATGCTTCCAAAGGACAACGAATTGCCCGAGAGTACGTACGAAGCAAAGAAGGCTGTCTCGCCCTCTAGGGTTAGAGGTGTAAGATACATGCATGCCCTAATGACTGCATCCTTCATCAAGACGAGGTTTTGAACGCTTGCTCAAATGTCACGGTGCATTGCGCTATAAGATCAGCCGCGATGACCCTGGTGATGTCAAGGGCGAGCGCCCCAGGAAGAAGATTCCTGCTAAGGTGATGTGGTATGCTCCTATAATACCACAGTTGAAATGTTTGTTCCAAAACAAAGAGCATGCCAAGGCGATGCGATGGCACGTAGAAGACCGTAAGAAAGGCGGAAAGTTGAGAGTACCCACGACGGGTCGCAGTGGAGAAAAATCGAAAGAAAGTACGGGAAGGAGTTTGCAGATGAGGCAAGGAACGATGGTTTGGTCTAAGCGCGGATGGCATTAATCCTTTTGGGGAAGCAGAAGCAACCATAGCACCTGGCCTGCGGACGCTATGTTCGTATAACCTTCCTCCTTGGTTGTGCATGAAGCGGAAGTTCATTATGATGCTAGTGCTCATCCAAGGCCCTAAGCAACCCTAAGAACTACATTGATGTGTACCTAAGGCCATTAGTTGAAGAACTCTTGCGGTTGTGGAATGGAAAAGGTGTACGGCGTGCGGATGAGCACGGGGAAGAATTTGACCTAAAGGCGTTGCTGTTCGTGACCATCAATGATTGGCCTGCTCTCAAGAACCTTCGGAGACGAGACAAACAGGATACCGGCGCATGCGCCGCACTGTTTGGACGATACTGAATGATATATTTGGACAATTGTAGGAAGAATGTGTACCGGACATCGCCGATTTCTTCCGAGCAGCATCCGTAAGAAAGAAAGGCAAGCATTTCAAAGGTGAGGCGGATCACCGGACGAAGCCTCGCCACCGCATCGATGCTGATGTACATGATATGGTCAAGGATTTGAAGGTAGTCTTTGGAAAGGGTCTGGCGGACAACTTTATTCCGAATGAAGCCGACGGACGTGCACCCATGTGGAAGAAGAAATCTATATTTTGGGACCTGCCCTATTGGAAAGACCTAGAGGTCCGCTCCACAATCGACGTGATGCACGTGACAAAGAATCTTTGCGTGACCCTGCTTGGCTTCTTGGGCGTGTATGGGAAGATAAAAGATACACCTGAGGCTTGGGAGGACCAGCAACGTATGCACGGAAAAGACGGCATACATCGAGGTCATGCCACTACGCCTTACCAAAGAAGAGAAGGAAATCTTCTTTGAATGCCCGCCAAGATTAAGGTAAATTGCCCGGCTTCGTTGAATATAAAGGGAATAATAAACATGGCAGAGAAAAGTTCCGTAACCTAAAGTCTCATGACTGCCACGTGATTATGACGCAACTGCTTCCGGTTGCATTGAGGGGGCTTCTACCGGGGATAACGTTCGATTAGCCATTGTGAAGCTATGTGCATTCCTCAATGCAATCTCTCATAAGATAATCGATCCAGAAATCATACCAATGTTAGAGAATGATTTGGTGCAATGTCTTGTCAGTTTCGAGTTGGTGTTCCCACCATCCTTCTTCACCATCATGACGCACGTCCTAGTTCACCTATGCGAAGAGATTAACGTTTTGGGTCCTATGTTTCTACACAATATGTTCCCCTTTGAGAGGTTCATGGGAGTCTTAAAGAAATATGTTCATAACCGTGCTAGGCAAGAAGGAAGCATCTCCAAGGGCCATCACAATGAGGAGGTCATTGAGTTTTGTATTGACTTTATTCCCGACCTTAAGCCGATTGGTGTTCTGAATCATGCATAAGGGTAGATCGGAGGAAAAGGCACGCTAGGAGGAATCAACTAATATGTATTGACGTAACATTCTCTCACCAAGCACACTCACACAGCTTCTACAAAATTCCTTGGTGGCCCAGATATGGACGAACACAAGAATTTTCTATGTTCAACACCGGAGTTGGTCGATGCGATCTGGATTACACGTGAACAAACCAGGAGTTTCGGCCGTTGGTTGCGTATATGTACCATGCATGATGCCTCTATTGAAGATGACTGTACTCGCTGTCCGCTACCATCTTCTAATATAATGACTTTCAAAGGGTACGAGATAAATGGTAATACATTTTACACGATCGCCCAAGATAAGAGAGCACCAACCAAAACAGTGGTGTCCGCTTTGACGCAACAACCAAGACGGGAAAGGAAACATATTATGGTTATATAGAGGACATATGGGAACTTTACTATGGACGTGGTTTGAAGGTCTCTTTGTTTCGGTGCAAATGGGTCAATATGACACGAGGCGGGGTAACGGAAGACCCGCAATACGGAATGACAACAGTGGAACTCAACAATCTTGCGTATGCAGATGAACCATTCGTCCTAGCCAATGATGTGGCACAGGTTTTCTATGTGAAGGACATGTCTACCAAGCCGAGAAAAAGAAAAGATAAGGAAGCTAATGCATCATACGATGAGCCAAAGCGCCACATAGTTCTTTCTGGGAAGAGAAACATCGTGGGAGTGGATGACAAGACAGACATGTCAGAAGATTATGAAAAGATTGATGAAATTGCTCCATTCAAAGCGAATATTGACCCGAGCATCCAGTTAAATGATGAAGATTTTCCATGGCTATGGCGCAAAGGGACACACGCGAAGAACAAGTTTCACACCCAAAGATCTGGCATGTGATCGGGCTTCACTATCATCACTTTCTTACGTGTTTCACACCCGGAGGGAATCTCTGTAATAGTTAGGGTAGTTATGTGTTTTGGCATTTGAAACAAAGAAATTTTCTGTGCAAACAAATTCTTTCATGCATTTACTGATTTTTTCAGCTAAATGACCCTGAAATTGAAAAGCATTTCAAATGAACTCACAAAAGGTTGAAAGTTGGCATGGTATCATAATTTCACCCACATAGCATGTGCAAAAAAAGTAGAGAGGGTTACCGCAAAAACTGGATGCACTTCGTGTACAAAATGGACAATCTCTTTCGAAGTATCAGGGTTTCGGACGAAAACTCATCTGTTACAAAGGCATTTCATTTTTTGAATAACCTAAGCTTTACCAAATTGAATATAATGATAAAACACACTAATATTAAACATAAGAAAAAAGAATCACTAAAAAATCTATTTTCAAAGTTAAGTTATTCACAAACTAGCGATTCACACAAATTTCAAATAATTCAAAATCTAAATTATTCAAATTTGGAAACTACCGGCACTAACGGAAAGTTTGTAATATTTTGTACCTAAATCAAAAATATTCACAAAGAAACTCTAAATACAACAAAAAAACTCAAAAATAAATAAACCAAAAATAAATAAAGCAAAAAAAATAAGAAAGTTAAAAAGCCCACCTACTGGGCCAGAGCGACCTGCATACGACTAAAAACCCAACCTGTAGTTGGGCAGGATGCAGTGCCCGCAGGCAGTGAGGCCTGACAGTAGTAGAAGAGGTAGGCCTGGAAGGCCTGCTTTTGAGAGGAGCTCAATGCAAGGCTCGCCGGGCTTATGAACTGGTCTTGGCGCTCCTCAACTAGCGAGGTGGGACTAAACCTGCGCCCCTCACTTTGGCGGCAAGACACCCTTTAGTACCGGGTCGTGGCTCCAACCTTTACTAATGGGGGGGGGGGTCTTTAGTACCGCTTGGTGCCACCACCCGGTACTAAAGGGGGGCGCTTCCCGCCGCTTGGCCTGGCCAAAACAGAACTTTAGTACCGGTTGGTGGCTTCAACCGGTACTAGAGGTGTGTTCTATATAAGAAAACACTTCAAAAAAATTTCAGTTTCTAATATCTCCCTCTGCTTCTTTCTCCTCTTGCCTCGGTCAGCTCTGCTGCTGTCCGTGGTCGCCTCCCTTCGCTGCCGTCAGCCTTGCTGGCCGTCCCTCGTCGTCCTCGCTTGCCGCTCGTCAAGGCTTCGCCCATCAAGCGCCCCACCCCTGCCGTCATCCGTCCCGTCGGCCGCCCGTCCCATCCGCCGACGCCGTCACCGCCCATCCCTCACGTCCACGCCTGCCTCCGCCCCCTGTTGTAGCTTGCAGCGCCTACGGTGAGCTCCTGCCCCGGCCGCCATGTCCACACACACACACATTGTTTTTAGTTTTTTAGTTATAGAAAATTTTCTGTTTTTTAGTTATAGAAATATCTATAGAAATGTTAGAAATTTTTCTGTTTTTTAGTTATAGAAATATTAGAAATGTTAGTTATGTAGAAATGTTATAAATTTTTCTGTTTTTTAGTTATAGAAATATTTATAGAAATGTTAGCAATTTTTCTGTTTTTTAGTTATAGAAATATTAGAAATGTTATAGAAATGTTAGTTATATATATAGAAATGTTAGAAATTTTAGAATTAGTTTTAGCTAGATGAATTAGATTAATGTCAAATTGTTAGATTTGCATATAGAATTTTAGTTATCACAATCCAATCATTTAAAAAATGTTACTTTTTGCGGGAATATAGTATTTGTTCTCGACGATGCCCGACCAGCATCCTCGCCGTTGACCCGTTCGCGACAACGTCCGGCTAACCCATGTCCGGGACTGGGCTCCGCCGGGCTGGCACTGGGAGGTGCTACCTAGAGGGGTGCGCCGCTTGGTGAGGAACCCGGCCTCGGGTCTCGTCGTCGACCCTGATCTCCTTTGGTGGCGTTTGTGTGGGCTACATTCGGTGCGAGAGGCGGCCCCTTGGGTGGTGCGTCGCCGTGTCGGGGAGGAGGGCGAACACGCCCATCGCTACATGGCTGCTATGGACGCTGTGTTCTCCAATACCTGGGAGGTTCTTTGGGCGGATGACCGGAGATATGATCTGTGATGGTTCCTTCTCTTTCGGTGTCCACCGTCGCGCCTCTGTGAACATGAGTGGCCTAGATTCTTTTGTAGTATTCGATCTTTATTAGCTACCTAGCCAGTGATGTATTCGATATATAATATTCGAGACGATGTATTCGAGATTATATATATTATTCGAGAAGATGTACTAGAGATTATATATCATTCGAGACGATGCATATTATGTACTATATGATTCAGTTTTTCCTTATTGATTGCATCCATGCATTGTAATTTGAATACTAAATTGTTTTATATTTCTTCTGTATTATTTAAGTAAAAGCTATGGCGGACAATACCGGCAGACAGAGAGAAGAGGAATTGTTCGAGATCATACGCAGCCCTCGCAGGCTAGATGATCTGAATGAAATGTATGACGGCTCCCAATATCCGAACAATACGGGGAGGGTGATGATAAGATATTCGATCTCATTTAATCGAGCCGATGAAGTCATGAACTATGATTATGATTATGATGACGCAGACAATGTTTATGATGACACAGACAATGTTGATCTTGAAATAACAAAGACTACCGACGAGGTATATTTATATAAGCAGGCATCTGGTGATCATCACATGTTTTTTTTGATTTGAAGATATATTAACGAATCGATCTTTCTTCTTTCAGCCCTCCGGATCGAGCAAATCTTCTTCTCTGACAGCGGGACAAAGCGAGGCTGGGCAAAAGTTGAAGGAGGGTGTAAAGTACAACATCGACTCCATCAACGCTAATGGCGAACCCCTCGCGCCTAAGAACATTGAGAACAAGTGGACTCGTCAGTGCGGAGTTCTTGTGAAGGACCAACTCCCGATCTCCATTCAAGAATGGAAAGAGCCGAAAACTAAACGCCCAGATGTTACTTGGGTCGACGACAGAGCAAAACAAAATCTTTGGGAATCTACGATGGAACATTTCACCCTACCGGATTATTTCACCGATGCGAGATGTGCAGAAAGTCAAGGACGCTACTCTTAAGAAGATGGCAATTGCATTCAACACCCATAAGAAAACTGTATGGGCCAACTACCTCATTGCAGAAAGGAAGACTCCGAATTCAAGGGAACACCGGAGAAGCAAAGAGAACATCGCCCGCTTTTGTGAAATTCAAGGAATAAGAATTATGTAAGGAGCGGTCGAGAAAAAACAAGGCCAATGCCGCAAGAAAGAAGCCGCAGTTCCATAGGTGGGGCCGGTGGCTGTCTTGGTGGCAATGCCTAAGTGGGATAAGTCTGAGAAAGAGATGGAGGATGTAGGGGTCACTCCGGTTACTAGTAGTTGGCCCCCCAGGTGCAGAACTTGGTTATATGCGCATGGGGGGCGTTGACCCGAACACAGGCCTGGTTTCGAAGAAGGCAAGTCTAAAAGGAGCCGAACAAAAGTTACTTGATGCAATAGAAGATGCTCGAAAGGGGGTGTTCATGCCCAACAGAGAGAACGATGAGCTTACGCGCGCCCTGGGAAATCCTGAACACCTGGGAAGAACACGAGGCAAGGGCGTTATTCCCTGGTATGAGGGCTTTTCGGAATGGAACGACGACTATAGGACCCGTGCAAGAAAGAAGATGGAGGAGGAGAAGAAGAGGAAGCTGGAGGAGGATAAGAGGAAGCAGGACGCAGAACGCCTTAAAGGCTGAGAAGCAAGGCACGCGGACTTGGCACTCAAATTGCAGCAGCAGCAACAGCAGATCGACTCACTTAGCCAGGAAAGGGGGTCTCAGTAGTGGCAGCAGCAAGCGGATAATCGTCCAGCATTGGATAGCACCGTCCCATCCATGCCGAGAAGCAACGTTGGTTCCGCCCCGGGCGACGCACTGCTGGATACATACCCTGTGGATGACATCATAGAGAACACTAACTGTGAGCTACACTTCAAAATGAAGAACATATCCATGAATGTGGCGGACGCCGTTGCTTTTACAATTACCCCCAAAGCAACCTTCCATTGCACCCCGATTCCAACGGGCTATGCTCGTGTCTTGGTTGATTAGGTGGTGGACCCATATTCGGGCAGCTTGACATTCCTGGTGGTGACGACGAGCACACACTGGGAGAGGCCATACATCGTATCATCCTATGGAGAAAGGATTGCATCGTCTTTCGAAGTCCATCGACACCGCGTCTGCCGACTCCTCCTCGAAGTCCACCACCGAGTCAGCAGACTCCCCCTCCTCCAAGTCCACGAACGCGTGAGCCGACTCCTCCTCGAAGTCCGCCACCGTGTCAGCAGACTCCCGCTCCTCCAAGTCTACCAATGCATGAGCAGAACTCCTGCTCAAGTCCGCACAACGCCGAGCCACTCCTCCCTGTTTCAAGTCCGACACCGTGTCGGCCACACCTCTGCTTCAAGTCCGGCACAGACGTCAGGCCACTCCTCCTGCTCCAACTCAGCCACGCCAGCCATCTCCGCCGCCTCGGCAATTGCAGAAGAGACACCGCCGCAGCTATGGTGCGAGCGGTACAAGTCCGTAGTACAGTGAGTACAGGTGGAGACAAGCGATATAAATATGGTCCAAGCAGCCTCGCTCCTCTTCCTCGTGAGGCCTTACGACATGACCGAGGAGCAAAACGATGCCATAGTGCGGGAAGTGGGCGGACGCCCATTTTGGACCGAAACCGCCACCGCCCGCCCGAGGGAGAAAGTGCACGAGGAAAAGATTGACCACTTCATTCGTATGGCTAGACCACCAGCTCCCAAGCTCGCTGATTTCAGACTATGAGTGCCAAATCAGGAAGGCACATCGAGCACGACTACAGAAAGAAGCGAGCTCGAGCTCGAGCCAACAAGCAGCTGTCAAAAAATGCAGGAAAACCGTTCCCCAGCTGGGAGAACAGGCGGTGCAATCGATCCCCCCGCTTCTTGTGCCAATATTATTGTGGGCAAACCGTTTACGTTCCCCAGCTGGGCAATGTGGTAATAACCGAGGATCATATAATGCTGGCTGAAATGCTCAAGATCACTATTGGACAACTCCTCAATATCGAGCCCATGTCTGCGCTTAGATAGGAGAAAATAAAACGGAAATATGTCCGGGGCCAACCTTTGGTCGTTCCAGACGAGGTCAAGAACCTCCCAACGAGAATGTATGAATTGCATCAATGGTACATGGACATTACCAAGATTTCCAATCGAGAGTCCCTCATGGTGAAAGTCGAGGAAGATCATTAATTCCATAAGCTAGCTGTGTCCTCGGGTTGAGTATTCGTAACTATTTGAGTTATTCAATCAAGATGCACTCGACAAATCTCTCGTCAGTTGCTATTGTCTGTAAGTGATTTCTTTCTGGAATTTAAATCTCAGGCTAGTTTTAGTGCTCATTGATCGATCATTACCTGTAATTATCCTCACTATATTCTTTTCTGTGGTATTATGCAGGATGAAGATCTATCAAATGAAAAAAGCTGGACGCTATGGCATTGGGTTCATTGACCCAAATACCGTTAATGAATACACATGGAAATTGGAATGGTATAGACAAGATGTAGAGAATAAAATGCTAGAGTTCTTGAAGCGCCTCAATAGCAATGAAGATATACTACTTCCTTACAACTCTGAGTGAGTCCCACTGTCTTGTACTACAAATTCTATTTTTGCTTACTAACTAGATGTTAATAAGTGTATAGGGTTTACGGTTAGTTGATTAGTGTTATGCACATGCCCGCTTAATTTATACATGCAAACGTATGCGCATGCAGCTACCACCGGATCTTGTTAGAGATTAAAGTTGACGAAGGAAAAGTTGAAGTACTGGACCCACTACTTAAAAAAGAAAGTGACTACAACATCGTGAAGGGGATATTCAACAGGTAATTTCAATCATTATTAACTATATATCGGCCTATTTAGTTCGTCATTTCCTGATATGAACTATTTAATAACCCCTTTATTAATTTTCTTTGCCGGCGGGCAGGGCTTGGGCAAAGTTCATCAAGGTGACTCCAGGAAAAGGGCGAGAAAGGCTATTTTGGTATCGACCCAAGGTAAGTAATTAAGTAGTACTAGCTAGCTAGCTACCATCTCTTTAATTCTTGTTTCAATACCATTAATTAATTAATTATCATGCTTGATTAATTATTACCTGATTAAATTTAATTCTCGTAAAGGCCCTGAAGCAAGCGCCGGGGACTGATCTGTGTGCATTCTACGTTTGCGAGAACATTCGCATGATGGTGTCCGACAGGAGCAGATCGATAGACAGGACTGGGTAATGCGTTTGTCGAAACTATTCACAAATTTTACACCATTATAGATATCTATTCACACAACTAATACACATGCATATTGATCTCCTTCTTAACAGTTCAGAGAGGTGCGGGAGCAGCTCCTACCAACGGAGTGCATATTAGCACTTCAAGAGGAAATAGCGGGATTTTTGCTCGACCAGGTCATAGATCCCAAAGGAGAATACTATTACCCGCTACCGCCCCCATGAACCACTTGTCATCGTGCTTTGAAGGCACGAAAGCAACATGTAGGAGAAATTGTATATATATACATGTGTATGTGTGAATAATTAATGGTGGTTGTGAGACATTCGATTATATATATATGATCGGTTCTACAAGAAAATCTATTTATATATATGCATAACGTGTACTATATGTAGTATCGTAAAATACCAGCAAACAAAAAAGAATTAAATGGAAAACACAAAATTCATGGAAAAATAAAAATTAAAACCAAAACCCCCCCAAACATTTAGTACCGGTTGGTGCTACCAACTGGTACTAATGGTCTACCATCACCCGGGCCTGGCTCGTGCCACGTGGTGGCACTTTAGCGCCGGTTAGTGCCGACCCGGTAGTAACGGGGGGGGGGGCTTTAGTCTCCACTCTTTAGTGCCGGTTGTAGAACCGGCACTAAAGGCCCTTATGAACCGGCGCTAAAGCCCGGTTTTGCACTAGTGAAGTGAAGCAAGAGAGTTTAATTCTTTCTACAAAAGATATGCCCATGCTCTAACAAATATAAGTGAAGCAAAAGAGCATTCTACAAATGGCGGTTGTCTAAGTGAAGAGAAACAGGCAATCGAAACTTCAAAAGATATAAGTGAAGCACATGAAGCATTCTATAAAGCCATACTCAAAGAATATAAGTGAAGTGCATAGTGCATTCTATAAATCAACCAAGGACTATCTCATACCAGCATGGTGCATAAAGGAAAAATGAAAACTAAATGCAAAAGATGCTCCAAGATCTACACATATCGCATGAACGAAACGAATCCGAAAATATACCGATACTTGTTGAAGAAAGAGGGGATGCCTTCCGGGGCATCCCCAAGCTTGGACGCTTGAGTCTCCTTGAATATTTGCTTGGGGTGCCTCGGGCATCCCCAAGCTTGACCTCTTGCCTCTCTTCCTTCTTCTCACATCGAAACCTTCTCGATCATCGAACACTTCATCCACACAAAACTTCAACAGAAAACTCGGTAAGATCCGTTAGTATAATAAAGCAAATCACTACTCTAAGTACTGTTACAAACCAATTCATATTTTGTTTTTGCATTATGTCTACTGTAATATAACTTTTCCATGGCTTAATCCACTGATATAAATTGGTAGTTTCATCAAAACAAGCAAACTATGCATCAAAAACAGAATCTGTCTAAAACAGAACAGTCTGTAATAATCTGAACATTCACCATACTTATGATACTTGAAAACTTCTGCAAAAATTAGGAAAAATAAACAATTTGTATAGAAAGACATTGCAAAAAGAATCAGAACAATTTGACGTTCCAGTAAAAACTAAAATTCGCCTACTACAGCCAAAGTTTCTGTCCTGCACTGTACAAACCAACAAGCATTGTAAACATCCTAAAGGCAAATCTTGGCACATTACTCTTATTTCTGAACTTTATAAAAGCACACAACAGAAATAAATGACTCTCTAAAACTTCCGGGTTGTCTCCCTGGCAGCGCTTTCTTTAAAGCCATTAAGCTAGGCATATAGTGCTCAAGTAATGGATCCACCCGGATCCCAAGGTATATCAAAGCCAATTTTAATTAACAATGATTTGTGATTTAGCAGTGAGCACAAAGTAACATATATCATGTAACAACGAAGTCTAACTCTCTTCCTATGCATCAGCATGTCATAAAAGAACAATTCATGCACACATAGTAAAGGCCAATGCATAGTATAAACAGTTTCTTGCAATTTTATCGTGTTGGAAACATAGAGAGGCGGAGATATAGTTCCTCTCTCATAATAATTGCAAGTAGGAGCAGCAAGCACATGCATATTATATCTATTAGAATCATCATGTGTAGTATTAAGAGGCAACCCATCAATATAAACCTTAATAAGGGCGAACTTCTCCGATATAGTGTATTCGGGAGAATTCAAAAAGATAATAGGACTAACATGCGTGGGTGCAATAGCAACAATTTCATGTTTAACATAAGGAACTATAGCAAGTTCATCTCCATAAGCATAATTCATATTGGCATCTTGGCCCCAAGCATAGCAAGCATCATCAAAAGGGACATTTCAAGAGAATCAGCGGGATCATAACAATCATCACAGCAATCATCCTTCGGTAAGCCACGAAGGAAATTAAACAATGTATGAGTTGAAGAGTTACTCTCATTAGAAGGTGGGCACGGGTAGCTAATCCGCTCTTCCTCCTTTTGTTCTTCGCTCTCCTCATCATCTTTTTCATCCAGTGTGCTCACAGTTTCGTCAATTTCTTCTTCCATAGACTCCTGCAAAATATTTGTCTCTTCTTGGACAGCGGAGTAGTCCTCAATATATGGTTTAACATAGGCATTAGAAGCATAATTATCATAGCAATATTTAAGTGTGGCAAAATTTTCAGATTTGTAAAGAGTAGCACCATACTTTTCAATCAAAGAAGCAATTTCATAAGCACCCTTAAAAGCAACAAATTCTTCAATTTGTTGAACATCATAGTAACTATAAACACCTTTAGCATACGAAGATACAATTCCATTATCACTAAACTCACCTTGATAGGGAAGGTGTTTCTTAGGGTTTTTAGAACAACAAGTAAAATCATATATATAACATAAATTCCAAGCATAGCATTGCAAACGATGAATTTGACCAGCAAAAAGTTTCCTTTTCAGATATACGATGTCGCACATAACAAGCATGCTCATCTAAAGATTTGCCCTCAACTAAGCTAGTTGGGGTTTCAAAGACTGAGCACAGAGGGATCGAAGATGATGCAAGTAATAAGCTTCAGGAGTGTGATAGATTTTGAGTGGTTCTTCAACCATTGGTTCAGTAGGTACAACTAATTTTTTTGGTATTTTGCGTTTCCTACCCATGACTAGAGATAGAAAACAACTAAGAACGGCAAATAAAAATTACTTAGTGATAAAGGAAACAAGCACACATGAGAATAGTCACCCCACGCTATTGCTCCCGGCACAGCGCCTGAAAAAGGTCTTGATAACCCACAAGTATAGGGGATCAATTGTAGCCTCTTTCGATAAGTAAGAGTGTCGAACCCAACGAGGAGCTAAAGGTAGAACAAATATTCCCTCAAGTTCTATCGACCACTGATAGGACAACGAAAATCTACTCAGACATCATAGGATGGCAACACATCATTGGATAATAATATGAAGCATAAAGCACCATGTTCAAGTAGAGGGTACAACGGGTTGCGGGAGAGTGGACCGCTGTAGATAGAGGCGGGAAGGTGATGGAGATGTTGATGAAGATGGCGGAGGTGTTCGTGAAGATCGCGGTGATGATGATGGCCCCTGGCGGCGTTCCGGCACCACCGAAAGCGAGGGGGAGAGAGCCCCCCTCCTTCTTCTTCTTCCTTGACCTTCTCCCTAGATGGGAGAAGGGTTTCCCCTCTGGTCCATGGCCTCCATGGCATGGGAGGGGTGAGAGCCCCTCCGAGATTGGATCTGTCTCTCTGTCTCTATCTGTTTCTGTGTTTTTCGTCTGCTTCCCTTTCACCGTTTCGTATATATATGGAGATCCGTAACTCCGATTGGACTGAAACCTTCGCCGTGATTTTTTTACCAAAAATTAGCTTTCTTGCGGCCGAAGAAGGGCATCAACCGCCTTATGGTTGGCCCACGAGGGTCAAGGGCGCGCCCAGGGGGGCAGGCGCGCCCCCATGCCTCGTGGCTACCTCGGGCACCGTCTCGCGTGGATTTTTCTTCCAGAATTCTCCAAATGTTCCAAAAATATTCTCCGTCCGTTTTTATCCCATTTGGATTCTGTTTGATATGGATATTCGGCGAAACAAAAACATGCAACAAACAGGAACTGGCACTGGGCACTGGATCAATATGTTAGTCCCAAAAATAGTATAAAAAATTGCCAAAAAGTATATGAAAGTGGTAGAATATTGGCATGGAACAATCAAAAATTATAGATACGATGGAGACGTGTCAGTGGACAACACTCTCCCCTCTCGTTGCTATGCATCACCATGATCTTGCTTGTGCGTAGGATTTTTTTTGAAATTACTACGTTCCCCAATAGCGTGATCGTAGGAATTTTTTTGAATTACTATGTTCCCTAACATTTGCATCAGAACCAGGTCTATGCGTAGATGTTGTATGCACGAGTAGAACACAATGAGTTGTGGGTGATAATAGTCATACTGCTTGCCACCAATGTCTTACTTTGATTCGGTAGTATTGTTGGATGAAGCGTCCCGTACCGACATTACATGACCGCGTTCATGACACTGGTTCTACCGACGTGCTTCGCAACAGGTGGCTAGCGGGTGTGTGTTTCTCCAACTTTAGTTGAATCGAGTTTGACTACGGCCGGTCCTTGTTGAAGGTTAAAGCAACACACTTGACGAAAAATCATTGTGGTTTTGATGCGTAGGTAAGAACAGTTCTTGCTAGAAGCCCATAGCAGCCACGTAAAACTTGCAACAACAAAGTAGAGGACGTCTAACTTGTTTTTGCAGGGCATGTTGTGATGTGATATGGTCAAGACGTGATGAGATATGAATTGTTGTATGAAATGATCATGTTTTTTAAAAGTTATCGGCAACTGGCAGGAGCCTTATGGTTGTCGCTTTATTGTACGAAATGCAATCGCCATGTAATTGCTTTACTTTATTACTAAGCGGTTGCGATAGTCGTAGAAGCAATAATTGGCGAGACGACAACGACGCGACGATGGAGATCAAGGTGTCAAGCCAGTGACGATGGAGATCATGGTGGTGCTTTGGAGATGGAGATCAAAGTCACAAGATGATTAATTGAACTTTAATTTATCATGAACTTAGTACCTGATAGTTTTGGCATGTCTATGTTGTTGTAGATCAATGGCCCGTGATACTGTTCCCTTGAATTTTAATGCGTTCCTAGAGAAAGCTAAGTTGAAAGATGATGGTAGAAACTACACGGATTGGGTCCATAACTTGAGGATTATCCTCATTGCTGCACAAAAGAATTAAATCCCCGAAGCACCGCTTAGGTACAAGACCAATTGCAAGAGCAACTCCGGACGTTATGAATGTTTGGCAGAGCAAAGCTGATGACTACTTGATAGTTCAGTGTGCCATGCTTTACGGCTTAGAATCGGGACTTCAAAGACGTTTTGAACGTCATGGAGCATATGAGATGTTCTAGGAATTGAAGTTAATATTTCAAGCAAATTCCCGAGTTGAGAGATATGACGTCTCCAACAAGTTCTATAGCTGCAAGATGGAGGAGAATAGTTCTGTTAGTGAACACATACTCAGAATTTCTGGGGTACCATAACCACTTGACTCAGCTTGGAGTTAATCTTCCTGATGATAGTGTCATTGACAGAGTTCTTCAATCACTGCCACCAAGCTATAAAGGCTTCATGATGAACTATAATATGCAAGGGATGGAAAAGACTATTCTTGAGCTCTTCGCGATGCTAAAGGCTGCGGAGGTAGAAATCAAGAAGGAGCATCAAGTTTTGATGGTTAACAAGACCACTAGTTTCAATAAAAATGGCAAAGGGAAGAAAGGGAAATTCAAGAAGAATAGCAAGCAAGTTGCTAGTCCCGAGAAGAAGCCCAAGTCTGGACCTAAGCCTGACACTGAGTGCTTTTATTGCAAAGGGACTGGTCACTGGAAGCGGAACTGCCCCAAGTATTTGGCGGATAAGAAGGATGGCAAAGTGAAAGGTATATTTGATATACATGTTATTGATGTGTACCTTACTAATGCTCGTAGTAGCGCCTGGGTATTTGATATACTGGTTCTGTTGCTCATATTTGCAACTTGAAACAGGGGCTATGGATTAAACGAAGATAGGCTAAGGACGAGGTGACGATGCGCGTGGGAAATGGTTCCAAATTCGATATGATCGCCGTCGGCACGCTACCTCTAGATCTACCGTCAGGATTAGTTTTAGACCTAAATAATGGTTATTTGGTGCCAGCGTTGAACATGAACATTATATCTGGATCTTGTTTGATGCGAGACGGTTATTCATTTAAATAAGAGAATAATGGTTGTTCTATTTATATGAGTAATATCTTTTATGGTCATGCACCCTTAATGAGTGGTATATTTCTGGTGAATCTTGATTGTAGTGATCGATACACATATTCATAATATAGAAGCCAAAAGATGCAAAGTTAATAATGATAGTGCAACTTATTTGTGGCACTGCCGTTTAGGTCATATTGATGTAAAGCGCATGAAGAAACTCCGTGTTGATGGGCTTTTGGATTCACTTGATTATGAATCACTTGATACTTGCGAACCATGCCTCATGGGCAAGATGACTAAGACTCCGTTCTCCGGAACAATGTAGCGAGCGACTGACTTGTTGGAAATAATACATACTGATGTATTCGGTCCGATGATTGTTGAGGCTCGCGGTGGGTATCGTTATTTTCTGACCTTCATAGATGATTAGAGCAGATATGGGTATGTCTACTTGATGAAACATAAGTCTGAAACATTTGAAATGTTCAAAGAATTTCAGAGTGAAGTGGAAAATCATCATAACAAGAAAATAAAGTTTCTACATCTGATCGTGGAGGAGAATATTTGAGTTATGAGTTTGGTCTTCATTTGAAACAACGTGGAATAGTTTCGCAACTCACGCCCATACAGAACACCACAACAGTAATGGTGTGTCCGAACGTCAGAATCGTACTTTATTGGATATGGTGTGATCTATGATGTCTCTTATTGATTTACCGCTATCGTTTCGGGGTTATGCTTTAGAGACGGCTGCATTCACATTAAATAGGGCACCATCTAAATCCGTTGAGACGACACCATATGAACTGTGGTTTAGCAAGAAACCTAAGCTGTCGTTTCTTAAAGTTTGGGGCTGCGATGCTTATGTGAAAAAGCTTCAACCTGATAAGCTCGAACCCAAATTGGAGAAATGTGTCTTCATATAATACCCAAAGGAGACTGTTGGGTACACTTTCTATCACAGATCCGAAGGCAAGATATTCATTGCTAAGAATGGATCCTTTCTAGAGAAGGAGTTTCTCTTGAAAGAAGTGAGTGGGAGGAAAGTAGAACTTGATGAGGTAATTGTACCTTCTCCCAAAAGGAAAGTAGTTCATCACAGAAATCAGTTCCAATGATGCCTACACCAATTAGTGAGCAAGTTAATGATGATGATCATGAAACTTCAGATCAAGTTACTACCGAACCTCGTAGGTCAACCAGAGTACGATCCACACCAGAGTGGTACGGTAATCCTGTTCTGGACGTTATGTTACTAGACCATGACAAACCTACGAACTATGAGGAAGAGATGATGAGCCCAGATTCCGTGAAATGGCTTGAGGCCATGAAATCTGAGATGGGATCGATGTATGAGAACAAAGTGTTGACTTTGGTTGACTTGCCCGATGATCGACTAGCCATAAAGAATACATGGATCTTCAAGAAGAAGACTGATGCTGACGGTAATGTACTGTCTACAAAGCTCGACTTGTTGTGAAAGGTTTTCGACAAGTTCAAGGAGTTGACGACGATGAGACCTTCTCATCTGTAGCGATGCTTAAGTCTGTCCGAATCATGTTAGCAATTGCCACATTTTATGATTATGAAATCTGGCAAATGGATGTCAAAACTGCATTCCTTAATGGATATCTTAAAGAAGAGTTGTATATGATGCAACCAGAAGGTTTTGTCGATCCTAAAAGTGCTAACAAAGTGTGCAAGCTCCAGCGATCCGTTTATGGACTGGTGCAAGCCTCTCGGGAGTTGGAATATACGCTTTGATAGTGTGATCAAAGCATATGGTTTTATCTGAGACTTTTGGAGAAGCATGTATTTACAAGAAAGTGAGTGGGAGCTCTGTGGCATTTCAAATATTATATGTGGATGACATGTTGTTGATTGGAAATGATATAGAATTTCTGGATAGCATAAAAGGATACTTGATTAAGAATTTTTCAATGAAAGACCTCGGTGAAGTTGATTATATATTGGGCATCAAGATCTATAGAGATAGATCAAGACGCTTAATTGGACTTTCACAAAGCACATACCTTGATAAAATTTTGAACAAGTTCAAAATGGATCAGTCAAAGAAAGGGTTCTTGCCTGTGTTATAAGGTGTGAAGTTGAGTCAGACTCAATGCCCGACAACTGCAGAAGATAGAGAGAAAATGAAAGTCATTCCCTATGCCTCAGCCATAGGTTCTATCATGTATGCAATGTTGTGTACCAGACCTGATGTGTGCCTTGCTTTAAGTATAGTAGGGAGGTACCAAAGTAATCCAGGAGTGGATCACTGGACAATGGTCAATAACATCCTGAAATACCTGAAAAGGACTGAGGATATGTTCCTCGTCTATGGAGGAGACAAAGAGCTCGTCGTAAATGGGTACGTCGATGCAAGCTATGAATCTGATCCGGATGGCTCTAAGTCACAAACCGGATACGCATTTATATTGAATGGTGGAGCTGTCAGTTGGTGCAGTTCCAAGCAAAGCGTCGTGGCGGGATCTACGTGTGAAGCGGAGTACATAGCTGCTTCGGAAGCAGCAAGTGAAGGAGTCTGGATGAACGAGTTCATATCCGATCTAGGTATAATACCTAGTGAATCGGGTCCAATGAAAATCTTTTATGACAATACTGGAGAAATTGTCTTGGCGAAGGAATCCAGATTCCATAAGAGAACCAAGCACATCAAGAGACGCTTCAATTCCATCCGCGATCTAGTCAAGGAGGGAGACACAGAAGTTTGCAAAATACATATGGATCTAAATGTTGTAGACCCATTGACTAAGCCTCTTCCACGAGCAAAACATGATCAGCACCAAGACACACTACAAAAAAAGACACATCCGTGACATTTTGGGTCGAACGAAATTTATTTCTGTCATACTTATGACACTTCTATGATGATAATTGTGACAAATCCCGGTATCATCATAGATGTGGTGGGTCCTACTTCTATGACAAAAAATCATGACAGAAAATGGGCTTTTCGTCCTGGGCGGGCCGGAGACGCAGCTGCATGACATTCTTTGGGCCGTCCATGACGGAAAAACCGTGGTATAAGCGAGGGCGAGGAAAATATCGGGGTGTTCCGGTTACGGTGGGTGGTCGGGCCGAAGCGATACGCTGCTTTCTCTCGTACACCTGCAGCGTGGAGTGCGAGGCGTTGGGCTCTAATCGAACCCGGCGGCGTTGGGCTCTAATCGAACTCGAGCGATTACCTTTGCAGGCTCTAGCGTTACATCGAACTCGAGCGATCGATCAATGGATGTTAATCCGAACCCGATTGAGGCGATTCTTCGCCATCGCCTGCTAAGCGAAGCCGATCGATGCCGCCTCTGGATGAATAGTGAGCGTTCTTTGAGGGGGGTTGGATGAACAGTTCGATGGGGGTGGATGAACAGGACCCCGTGGTGTTGCCTCTGGATGATCAGGACCCCGATCGATCGAGCCGGTTGGGGCTGGATGAACAGGACCCCGTGGAGGGCTGGGTGAATAGGACCACCCCGTGGAGGGCTAGATGAACAGTGGATGGTGGAGGGCTGGATGAACAGTAGCCCTTGGAGGGGTGGTTGAACAGGAGCCCGTGGAGAGGGCTGGTTGAGCGATGGCAGTGGAGTAAGCGGCGTGATGGAAATTTGGATGAGCAGGAGCCCGTGGATGAACAGTGTAGGTGGAGGCTGGAGGAGGTCGACGGTGGATGAACAGTAGCCCGTGGAGGCTAGAGGGGGTCGACGGTGGAGATGAACAATATCCCGTGGAGTCCTATTTTGCGGTACGCCACACCCCTCCCGATGAACATGACCCCCGTTTCGACCGTAGCGCTCCAACACAAGTCTGTTTCCTCCGCTCGGTTTTGCGACGCCACACCCCTCGATCAATAGGACCCCGTTTCCAACCGTAGGAGGTCTGTTTCTCCGTTTTGCGGTATGCGGACCCCTCCGATGAACAGGATCCCGTTTTGAATGTGGCCGGTCGAACACAAGGCCGTTTCCTCCGTTCTGCTGTATGCCAGGCCTCGTTTCCATCGGCTGTTCCGTCCAAGCCCTCCTGATGAACACGACGACACATTCCGTTCCGACCCAGCTGGTTAGCTCCCCATGAACACGTGATGATGCAGTTTCTCCGTTCCGACCCAGCCATGTACACGAGCCCTGGCCATATGTATGCGCGAGTAGGCGTTCGAGACCCTTCCCGTATGTATATGCGTGGCGTGTTGCTTTCTTGCACCTGGCGGCGTATGCGTGCGATGTACATGCTACGTGTGCACCTCTACTATGACACGTGCGCGCCTCTACATCGACCAGTATGTACGTACACGTTCACGACCAGAATGATAACGCTACGTACGCTTCGACCAGGTGGGTCCCGACTGTCAGGCACTTCCTTGCGTGCGAAGATGTAGCTGGTGGGTCCCAGCAGTCAGAGGGGCGAATCATTGTTTTTGCCCGGACGCACTTCCTTGCGTGCGAAGATGTAGCTGGTGGGTCCTAGCAGTCAGGGGGACGTTTTTTTCACGAAATACGGCGGCCCGTTGACCACGAGGAATAATTATTTTGCGGCGTAATAAGGAAGCACTTCCGCTTCTTTGCTGACCGTGGACCCGGCTGTCGACCTCTCCATGTCTGATTACTCTTCCGATGGAAGTCGTTCCTTGACCACGTTGACCACGGCGTGCGAGAGCACCAGGCGGTGGACGACGCGAGGCCTAGGAAGGGATGACCACGGAGCCGGGGAAAACAGCGGTGGAAACTTCTTGTGAGGAGAGAATACGAGGGTTCCTGGTTCGGCTGCGGTGTGAGCTTGAAGTCGCTTGCAGGGGCAGCCGGTGGGAATAGTAGGGCGGTGAGGCCTCAGCAACCTGTAGCCGGCCACAGGGAGGCGAGGAGCATGCGGCACGACCGGCGCTACTTTGGTAATTTGGAGCAAGAAGACCAGAGGTTGAAGAAGCACTACGGTAGTTGGCTGGACATCGTATGGTCACTAGAGCTAGAATCGTGCATATTGACTAAGTTGACAAAGCCCTCCGTCTCCATCGCCAACTTAGTAGGCCCACAAGTCAGACTGCCACTATCTTGGGTCCCGACTAGCGGGGAGTATTCATTTTTGTGCGTAATAAGGAGGCACTTCCTTGCGTGCGAAGATATAGCTAGTGGGTCCAAAAGCTATCATTGTGATAGCGTTTTTCGCGAAATCTGAGAGGCCCTTTTGGTGGGTCCCGGATGTCGGTGGAGGAATCATTATTTTTGCGCATAATAAGGAGGCATTTCCTTGCGTGCGACCATGGACCCAGTATCGACCTCTCCACGTCTGATCCACTTCAGATGCATGTCGGTCGTTGACCACGTTGACGAGCCGAGCCGAGAGCACCAGAGGCGATGGACGACGGCGAGGCCTAGGAAGGAACGACACGGAGGCCGGAAAGACTTCGGCGATTGTTTCCCACGCGGAGAATACGAGTGTATGAGGGTTTTCTTGGTTCGTCTGCCCGTCGCGGAGAATAATAGCAGGTGTGGGTGAGTAGAGGGATGGCTAGGCCAGCGATCGAGATGCGATAGAGGCGGTGAGGCCTACACGGCAACCTGGCCGGCCTTGAGGGAGGAAAGAAGCGAGGCAGTCCCGCCGGTGCTTGTTTGAGCCATTTGGAGCAGGAAGAGCGAGAGATTGAAGAAGCATGACGGCCGTTGGATGGACATCCAACGATCGCCACTTGTCGTCAACCTTTTTTTAGGAAAGCCTCAAATCTGTGGAAAACATCATATTGCCCATCTGCCATTATTTCTAATAATTTACAGCCCATTTGCTAATTCTTAAGGTTTTTTGGAGCCCATATTCTTTTTGTTAGCATTACAGCCCATATTGTGGCCACAGTTAAAAAAATATACGAAATTTTGCATATTTCGGTGCGGTCCGAACTGTTTTTAATCCCGAAATTTCGAGTCACATTCAAACTGATTTAAAAAATAAATGTATATCAATATAAATCCAACAAATTGTCCATGCATAAAAATCAATGCAATTTAAAATCTCGAAATGAACAAAAAGAAATTTGAAACTAATTGTCGGTTTGATGTGTTTTAAAATGTACAGCCCATTTCTCATTCTTGATAGGCCATTTTCTCGGCCAAAGCGAATGAAGCTCTCCTCGTCTTGAAAGATTTGCAGCCCAACGGGCCTGATAAAGGGACTTACTTGGCAAATCACAAAAAAACTGGGCTGTGGCAGTGGACCCATATGACCGTGGACCCAGTTGTCACCTCTCCACGTCTGATGCTCTTCCGATGGAAGTCGATTAGATTGACCACATTGACCACGCCTGCCAGAGAGCACCAAGGTGGTGGACAACAGGCAAGACCTAGGAAGGGAGACGCGAGCCGGGAAGACGCAGCGGTGGATGCCCACGTGGAGAGGAGTACGAGGTTCAACTGGTTAATTGCGGTGTGAAGACTGCTCGCCCTTGAGAATAACGGGGGGTGTGGGTGAGTGGAGGGATGGCACGGCGGTGGGAGTAGTATGGGTCGGTGAGGCCTCATGGCAACCTGGCCCGGCCACGGGAGGCAGGAGCAGCGGTGACACGACCGGCCTTTGCTTTGGGCGGCTGGAGCAAGAAGGCCGAGGTTGAAGAAGCACTAAGGCCGTTGGATGGACATCGTACGATCACTGGAGCTGGAATCGTTCATATTGACTAAGTTGACAAAGCCCTCCGTCACCGTCAACTTAGTAGGCCCACAAGTTAGCCTCCCACTGTGGTGGGTGCCAACTGGCAGGGGGTATTCATTTTTTTGTGCGTAATAAGGAGGCACTTCCTTGCGTGCGAAGATATAGTTGGTGGGTCCGACCGCCGATTGGAGGAGCGTTTTTTGTGAAATCTGAGAGGCCCTTCCGACGGGTCCCAGATGTCAGGTGGAGGAATCATTATTTTGTGCGTAATAAGGAGGCATTTCCTTGTGTGCGGCCGTGGACCCAGCTGTCAGCCTCTCCACGTACAATCCACTTTTGATGGATGTCGTTCGTTGACCACGTTGACCACGCCGCGCCGAGAGCACCAGGGTGGTGGACAATGGCGAGGCCTGCGAAGGGAACGACGCCAAGCCGGGGAAGACACAGCAGTGGCTGCCCACGCGGTGGAGAGTACGAGGGTTGACTGGTTCGGCTGCCATCACCGGAAAATAACAGGAGGTGTGGGTGAGTAGAGGGATAGACAGGCCAGGGATGCGAGTATATGATGGGCCGTGAGGCCTGCCCGACAACCTGACCCGGCCACGGGAGGCGGGGCGAAGCGGTTCCGGCGGTGCTTTGGTTTGGTAATTTGGGGCAAGAAGATCGAGAGGCCCGAAGAAGCACGATTGCCTTTAGATTGGCATCTAACGGTCTGACCCTGGTAGAATGTTTCTTTTTCGATAAACTTTGTGTATGCATGAACTTAGTAGGCCCACAAGTCAGCCTCCAAATCTGTGGCAGACAACATAGAGCCCATTTGCTATTTTTTTAATAATTTGCGGCTCTGCTAATTCTTAAGTAATTTATTACAGCCCGTTTTCTACCCAGGACCACGGTCAAAAAGTTCAACCTTATTTTGCATATTTTGGTGGAGTCCGAACTTTTGTAATCCCGAAATGATACAGATTTTTTTAAGAACTTATTGATTTGCCAAAAAAATCGTTTTGTTTTTCTAAGCAAACAAAACGTGGGACAATTGAGTTCGCTTAAGGGGAAACCAGTGGTCAAAAATCAGCACTGGGAGGGAAAAAACAAAAAAATTAAGGATGTAAATATGAAAAGGGAAATTTATGTATTTTCAATATAATGATACGTGTATATGAACTAGTAAAACTATAGGTAGAGATTAGAAAACAGATGTAGGACATGCGTTTCAAGAGGAAAATAGAACTGGGCTGTGTGTTTGATTCAGTAAAAAAACTGCCCGCGGATGTTGTAAGACAAAATATAACTAACGATGCGGGCCAAAGGCCAGTAGATACCTGCTGGATCTTTGTGCCCCGTTGTCGTCATGGGCTGGGCCTGTTAAAAACAAAACCAAGACTGGGCAGTCTACAGCCCAGTTGAAACTTGCTCGACATGAAAAAACAATATCGTGCTCAATAAGCGAGAGAATTACTGCAAATCTGGTGATAAGCGGGATGCGGCGGGGATATTGTTTTTCATCGTGATAATAAGAGCATGCACTTGTTTCGAGAAATTTGGAGAAGCTGGAATTGAGCGGCATGTGCTTATGCTACCCATCAAATAAAAATCAGGAGCACTGAAAATTTGTTTGAAACAAATGATTCAGCTTTATATCCACTTGACCCTCGGCATGATGGTTGGAAGCAAATGCCAAGTTCATACCAAAAGATCGTTAACAACAATACCAACTTGCGGACTGACAAGGTAGTACAAGTACCAATACCAAACTAACTTATAATCTTTTTACTCCACGGCCCTAGTGTTAAATGCGGTAGAAAATCTTGCAGAGGACCAGCTCCGCTCCTTCTCTTGCTCCGGTACCCGAGGTGGTCTTGGTGCATCACCCAATTGGTCCTCTGCTGGTCAAAGTTCTTCTTGGTGTGCAGCACGGAACCTTTTGTTGCCCGTCTGGCCGGCCGTTGACCATCACCGGCAAGGTATTGCGGTGTTGTGCCACATCACGTGCATGCCGTGACCGACTATATCTTGCGGCGTCCGTGCCTTTTGAATGCCCTTGAATTGTTTTGGAAGAAATGCTTGCTTAGGCCACTCGGTGTGATACCTGCAATATTGTTGAATACAAGTTTTAGTGTACGTAGTTGGCATTTTCATAACATCTTTGGAATGTTGCAGTCACTTGTTTCACTTTTTATTAACTGCCAAATTGTAATTGCTTCACCAGGTCTGCGTCTAAAAAGAAAAATAGAGCTATAAACAAAGGAATATGTTTAGCAAGTGAGCGGTCGTCGGTGTCTTACACAGAAGTTTCTCGGGATGGGTGTAGCATATGCCGTGCTTTCACGTCGATGGTTGGTATGAACAAATCGATGAGAGGGTGAGATCTCGCTACCGTCGGCACTCACTTTGGCCTCAAGGTGCTCGATCAGCTCCTGATCCGTGGGATCGAACAGCGCCCACCCGGCGGCACCGCCAATCCTTCTTCGACTTGCATGGGTTAATTCGATTATATGGTACTCAATGTATGATCAATCATTGTTTTAAGTGAATGATGAAAGATTTGACAGATAAGTGGTACTCCAAATCTGAAGTCCGAATACCCGAACAACGCCCTTTGGGGGATTCTTGTGTCACCTCACGCCAGCGTGTTGTCACGTCAATTCAATGTGTGGACATGATGAATAATTTGACCGATGTATACTAGTAATGCTCTTTGTACTACTTACTAGTTGTATTTAGTGTCACATTTTAACCATAGGTTTAACTAACAGAAATGCAGCACTAGAAGCCTAAGTGATATATATATATATATATATATATATATATATATATATATATATATATATATATATATATATATATATATATATATATATATATATCTTGCACAACATCTCCATCATCATTATCAAGTACATCCTGCATGCGGTGAGTTAGGATGCACTTGATCCCGAAAAGGTATCTATCCTTCAAACGGAGGAGTGCTTCAAACTAACAACAATATATAATATCCAACAAAAGAGGGCCATGCTACAGCGGCAGAATACATGGCTCGATCTACATATCGATCTGAATCAAGTTGTGCATATTTGCTGTTGGCATGAACCACATCGCCGCATGTCGAGGTTTGCAAAAGCCATCCATCGCATGGAAGCTTGTTGCCTTTCACACACTGAAGATTATCTGGCAACAAGTCGTGTCGACAAATCTCTGGATATGGTGATTCATGAAACCCATGGTATGATGTGTAAACACAGTTTCCCACGGCGAATGGAAGTTGCATAGCTTACGGTAATCATCGCCATTGATATGATCGATGATTGGTTGGATGATCGGATAATTGAGCCGAGGAACATGGAGTGGTTGCGAGGCTGTAAACCCGCCTCAATTGAATACGCTTTGGCCCAACAAAGCTAGGATCTTTCTTGAACACGAAGCAGCCATAGCCATCAATGTCACGACGCCCCGGGCATTGTCATCGCATGTGGTTTGATGAAATGGTTTGGTCAATTTGGTACGTGCAATGAGCATCAAATGACCACCGTCAGCTGAACGAGCGATAAACCACCACCCATTCCCTGGTATGATTCCAGGTCCTGGCATCATGAAGGCCAACGCATTTGCGTCTGCTGCAACAATTCAAATTGGAGACCAAAAGGAAAAAAAATAAACAATCATGTTCAGAGTATGCGTGGAATTAAGATTATTATAGCAGTGACACATATCATAGACAGTGAATTGCAATGCCGTGGTCATAATCATACCCCAAGTTAATAAAATAAGCCAATGGCTTTCATATTCTAGCAATATATCATGGTTCAAACATCATGTAACAATGAGAGGAAAAGCAGATATGACAGGGCCTACTCATATTCTACCATAGCACTTACTACAGTTATCATATCAACTCTAAGCAATAACATGCGTTGTTATAAAAATCCTGGAAATGAGAGTAACATATATCAATCATGAGGTTATACTCATAATATCTATTCTAACAATCATTAGATACCAATTGTTCTCATATCAACTCTAACAATAACATGTGTGGTCATAAAAATCTAGGAAATGAGAGGAACATATAGCAATGATGTGGTTATAGACATACTATATATTCTAAATTTGTAACAATGAACATGCGATCGTATTCTTAAGGTAAAGATGAGATGAGATAGAACAATTACACGACGATAGATTCCACCGATAGGCAAACCAATCTACGTAAATCGACCGCATAAACGATGCAGAAAAACTACTATACGGATCCTAAATTAATAAAATAAAGAAGTGAATTTTCAAATTTTCAAATTTTAAATAAGGAATAAATCATGTATACATCTAAACAACCTTTTCTTAAATCTAAGCAACCCTTTAGTAAATCCAAGCAAACTTTTAATAATGAAATAGAGCCACTTTGGGCTTCCCTATGAAATGAGGCATGGAACGGAGCCACTACGAAGAAATTATGGGAGTTACGAAAGAAGCTTCGGGACAGTACTCAACACAATTGCCACAAAATATACAAACTCCGAAATCAATACTATAATTAAGCAATTGTTTTCTTTTAATATCCTTTTCAAATCTCCTAGCATCAGGCAGAAGTGTTGGGTAAAGAGGATCGACGATGAGCCATAACCATGTATAGCGACCGGATTCCAGATAGACTAATCCCATGTTGAACATGGCAATGAGCTTGTAATCCATGTAGTCTTCTGATGGTGTGGGCATTTCATGATTACAACCTTGACAAGCAGGAGGTCGAGCCAAAAGCTCGACGCCTCTCATGCGTAGTAGGAAGGAGTGTCTGGCGGGCCGCGAGGCTCGATGGCGGCGGTATCCAAAGATGGAAGGGTGATCTCTCGCTAGGTGTAGATATCCACGAGATGCCATGGACTACCAGATTGGTGGATGAGGACGATCCAGTTGGCCTTCATGCCCGCCCGTGATGAGTGGCCGCATATGAAGGACAGGTGGACGGGTAGTGGTAACATGTCGAGGGGCACCACGGCAACCTCCGTAGGATCGTCAAGTCCGTGTGCAGGCCACCTGTGAGGATCGGGCATCGACCAAGCGAGGTGTCTTGAAAAGAGCCCGGCCGGTTGCGAGCAGTAGATGGTACAAAGAACATCGAGCATGCCGCCAGACGGACCAGGCTGAGTAGGTCCATACGATTACAGATCTGCTCCAAGAGAACATCGGGGAGGAATTCCAATCGCGGCTCTTTGTCGGTCGGTTAAGCCATTGGGGTTTCGGTGCTGCGGGCAGCCGGGGAAGTGGATTCGGCGGCGGCGAAGAAGCTTCTCCTCGTGTGGTTGAGCAAAGCGAGTGAGAGGATATGGTGCGTCTGAGCTACCAAGGAAGATAGCACGGCGGCGAAAGCGATGGCGGGGAAATGGTGTGCGGCCGACGATGGGGAAAAGTGGAGGAAGAAGAAGAGAGGAGGAAGAAGAGTGGAAGACGGGGAAGAAAGTGCATTAAATCTCAATTCTACTACTACTACCAGGATATACCGTCCTTCGGAGTGTAAATAGTTACACCGATGACATGTGGGTCTACCACAAGAGGGCCCATATGTCAGTTAATGGAGGACAGAAGCGTGCTCTACTGGCAAACATGATGGCAGTACTGGGTAAGGCTGATTTAGTAACACCAACATGCTGGTTCAGCTTATTAATTAAGTGTCCCATCTGCTGCAGCGTGTATTGTAAACTTCACTGCGAGAAGAGTAGTTGCATAGTTCTCTCTGACCGAGTTGGGGAATAATGGATTGCGAAGACTTCCTTTCTACATTATCCCTATGCATCTACGCTCACTTCACTCATTTTGCTCCGTACGTAGTCACTTGTTGAAATCTCTAGAAAGACAAACACTCCGTATTTGGGAATAGAGGGAGGATTTTACTCCGTATTTGGGAACAGAGGGAGGATTTTACTCCGTATTTGGGAACAGAGGGAGTATCACCATATGGAGGGAACAGAGGAAGCTTAAAATGAACATGTCAATGGGAGGGAGTAAGCCCCATGCATGCATGCATGCAACATGCAACACTCAGACGTACACATGGACGCACGCAACACTCACGCACCCATGCGGCAAACAGCACACGACGCAACACTCACGCACCCATGCGGCAAACAGCACACGACGCAACACACACGCTCACGCTCACGCTCAAGTGCTCAACCTACTCCCTACGTCCATGAAAGACTGTACATTTAGAGATTTACACATTGACCAGGGCATAATTAACGCCCAAAAGTAGCAGACTTATGTGTGCATGCGACCATTGAGAGAAGAAGATTAAATGAAGGTCGTTGCATGCTGTAATTAAGGATAGACATGTAGCCTATGCCTAGAGCACAAGTTGGTGCATTAGTCAATCAATATCTATTTAGATTAAAGGCTAAATGCATTGGAAGTGTAGATGTACTACACTCTTTGTTATTTAGCTGATTTCTTTGCTCTGCCAACTGACAGGTGGGACCCAGAGACCAGGTGACAATTTAACCAGTCAACAAAGTGCCACCTCGACTATGTGGCTAGTCAGTTGGGTGCAATACGGTGCTCTACGATGAGCTAGTGATCGTATAATCACCGCAAAACTATATATAGTGACTGTAAAGAGCGTATTGTTACATACGTTGTTGCCAGTGTATTTTCTTGTTTCAAATTAAGCCATATTAACCGGAAAGGACGCAGTATGGACTAGTACTAGTACTGGGTTTGATGTGTCCCGTCAACTCGCCCGAACGAGGAGAAGCTTGCTTACTACGCCTCTCCCTGCCCACGCTGCAGCAGTGGTTCGCGGAGGACGAGGAGAGGGTTTTGACTACATCGCCCTCTCCCTCTCCTCTCCCTCGCCCTTGCCCTTGCGGTGGGCGTGCGATAGTTCAATCGGTGTCGATTGCCGTAAGCATAATGTGTCTTGTAGTATCATCATTGTTGGACCTTAGAAGAGGCGAAGAGCCAAGTGCAAGGTTCACACGAGTACGCATTGTTGAACCTCCGAAGAGGCAAAGAGCCAAGCACAAGGTTTTATAGGAGTTGTCGTCCTAGTAGGTGTACTACAACTATAGTGAACGATGCTACTCTATGATGCCGCCACGTCACGGATATCCAAAAGGCATGCCACCTTTTTTTTTTCTCAAAGAGCGTGTTGGAGCCCGTGCAACAACCACACAAGTTGCACGTACACATAACACATTTACTAATAATAAATTGTAAAGGACAAATGCCAGTATGCCACACAAGTTCATCTCCAATTCATGTGATAAATTTGTGCACGACTAGTCTACATATATTCACAACGCTACCGTTCACAATTTACCGTACTCCACTTACGTGTTATAGATGGGCTACATGTCCTCCTCCAGGTTCCAGTCCCAGGTGTTCTTCATGGATGGCACGATCCATAGCGGTGGGCAACGGAAATCATTGTCGCAGCTTTCTAGTCCGGTTCCACACGATGGAGACTCATCCAACCTGAAGCGACATAAATCAGGGATAGCGTGTCCCAGCATGTCGTTCATCCGGCGGTGCGCACTGAAGACACAACCATGCTTCATGAACGGCAGTCCTTCCGTGTCGTGCATGGAAGGTGGCATCCCGTTCACAATGGGGTAGCTGTCCCCAATGAAAAGCAAGTACTCTCCAAGATTGTTCCTCGGCACCCACGTAGCATCACTGGGGTCGAACTCGGCGCCGTTCATCTGGTACACGTGACATCTCAGATCTAGACACATGGTGACGTACATAGTCAAGGTCCATGCATAATAATGTTGTGCTCGAATATGGTGGTCGATGTCACATGCAGAAAATAGTACTACTCGGTATAGAGGAAGTAAAATAACCGCTTATTATATATAGCCACTCTTGGCTACATGGATGAGATAGTAAGACATGGAAAAACAAAAATGGTGGCAGCTAGTGGGTTCAAGTCTTCAAGGGACTAGCTAGCTATCTGGCGTCCTCCAAGGTAAAAGTACTCCTACTAGTACGTAAGTAGAGTACTAGTACAACAATGAAAGAGAAGGCGAGAGGGTTAAAAATGGAATACTGGGTAGATGGTGGCCGGTCCGATCGTGGTAGATTGTGTGACCATGTTGCACATCGGTGGTACCATGGGTAACACTGCTAAGATAGTTGATCCCAATATGCCAAAGTCAGCTACAAGGTTCCGGTGTTAGACTGAATCACGGATGCAAATGCACATCCAGGATCGGCGATCTTATTTTGATCGCGGGATGACTGGTCCCTGCAAAATAATGGAGTACCGTTAGGGATGCAAATGATGGTTTGTGCATTCCGTTTGTAATCTCCCATACCGTAGGATGGCAACCATATGAAACAAATCCCCTGGCTTGTCACCGCGAAGATGCGGTGTAGATGGCGCACGGCGTCTTGGAACGTGTAGGGGTACAAATCTGCCGCCCCAACATGCGCCATGACCTCTGCAGTCTTGCCTCTTGCATTGATGGCAATCCTTATGTAGAACACCGTGATCAGATAGTAATCGTCGTAGCCGCGTTGCTTTGACGGCGGGTCCGCAATTGCTATCTTCTTCAATCTCATGTAGGCATCATCATACATATTCAAGCCCACCGGTCCGAGAAGGCCGATCCCAATGGTGGAGAAGGGGTTCACCGGAACGGCCGCCTTCTTGTGGATGTTGTGCAAAATGATGGTGGTACCCGGCGGAGGTATGCAAGCCAATCTTCGTTGGCACCGACCCGAACCTATATATAAGACGGTGGGCAGCAGAGAAATTACAGGATGGAAATGGAATAACTAAGTACTACATGATCAAACTCCATTCTTGACACGCTCATCGGACAAAAATCGACTACCTCTCAACGTCGGCAACTCTAGCGGAGTCAACGTGCAACCATGGCCAGGGAGCGGTGGACTGTTTGAAGGATTTTCCCATAGAAGAACCTTCTCCTCGAGGACGCATGGAAGACCAACAAGCATGGCCTTTTCCTAAGCCATTTTAAGCACCATGTTGAAAAAGCTGGTGCAGGAAGCACCGAGTCTTGCGGCAGTGAGGACGTCGGAGCGGCGTGCGATTTCTCCCAAAGGATCGTCGTCCAAGGTCACCCAACCCCGACGAGGAGGAGAACCGCCTGGCGAATCCATGGGAGCAGCTACGAACTGCCTTCTCTTCGGGGGAAGGGAACTGGATTGTAGTAACCGCAGGGCCTCGTCCCTTCCAACTGTAGATCGTTCCTTAGCGAAGGGGTGAGGCTATTATTTACTACTAGTACTAGCATTATGGGATGTTATGGGATTGCATTATACTGTAAATAATAGCACTAGTAAGAAATTTTGGCACTAGCTAGTAGTTTTTTAGGCGTGGATTAAGAAATTTTGGGTATGGTTTTGCTATTTTTGTACACGCCAACTAGTGTCAAAAATGTCTTACATTATGTGACAGAGAATGCGTACTCATTCATGTAGCAGTACTAGTACTGCTTTCTCAACTAGTAGTGCGATGTCTTGTACTTCTAGTATAGTGCACCAGTTTTGAACTCTTGAATCTCAGGGCCAAGGAGCTACATTTGGAAGTGGAGGGTACTCTTGTTCTCTAGAACCATCGCTGTACTATCAATGCAGGGAAAGTACACCTGCGTAGTGGCCTTGTGGGTACTCTCGATGCTCTATTCAGCCGCTCCTCTCATGTAGCTGGCCTACTCAGCCGCTCCTCTCATGCACACACTAGCAGCCTATTTATCAGTGATGGTTACTGCGGTGGCAGAACATTTGAGTTATTTGATACAGCGAGACTAGGCTTTTCGCTTCCATTTGTTGAGGTGTAATGGATCTCGTCGAACTTTGTTAGTAGTTCCTTCTTTATGAATGAGACGAAGCAAAGCTTTTGCCTCCGTTTCAAAAAAACACGTCAAGAGGAATTTCTTTTATAGTAGAGCCGATAATGGAGTGAAGTCCATGCGTGCAACGCCACAAGCTACAGAGTAGTAGTAGAGCACTTTACGTACAGAGCCATATTGCACAGTTCCCAATGCCCCACCAGGCTTTTCCGGCTCCTCGGGCTTAATTGGGAGCGCTAGTTTAAATACTCCCTCCATCCATTTTTATAGGGCCTAACTTTTGAATCTCCATTACCAAGGCTGGTGCGCAAAAGGAGGAGCAGATTTTTGGTATGATGTAAATCTTGCATGCAAACTCATTTAAATGCCTAGCCAGCTCACATCTCTCTCTATATTAACCTCTCAGATGCAACTTCCCCTCATCACTTTTCTGCATGCATTCAATTTAATGCGGCATCTAGCGCGATTTTACAAAGAGGGCTCACGACTTGCAAGGGAGAATTAAAAGGGAGACACATTGGGTATCTAATCTCGTCTTGTATAGATGGAAAAACAAAATTTGGGGTTAGGCCTTGTATAGATGGATAGAGGGAGTATGCTACTAGCTGATGAGGAAGTTGCAAGCCAGGTGCGGCTAGGGCGAGCACGCGAACCACGAGATGCTGGGAAGGAAAACCCGTTCACGTATTAGGCTATCCAAAGGCACCCAGTTGTGGTGCCGCACGTCCGCTTGACTTCAAAACTCAAACTACCCGTGTAAAATATTGGCTCGCAGCAAAGTTACTATTTAAAAAGGTCGCCATGCGTTCGGCCGGGATCGAACCCACAAAACGAGGTATACACTCCCGCGACCACTAGTAGTACTCGTTGGAGTACAACGCAACCTAGAATCGCCTTTTACATTGTTCCTTATAAGAAATGATGTGGACCAGATCATGACCAGGCATCCAAGAGTGAGGTTAATGCTAGCACAAATGCTGAACCATTAGAGCATCCAAAGGAAGACAAGGGCAAAACCATTATCTTAGTTGGGAAGCTTCCGGTGCCTACTTTGGAAGAAATGACACATCAGATTTCCAGCTGCAACTTCCCACCTAAACCTAATTAATTCTGGAAGTCTCTTGCACTTTATAGAGGCTGGAAAAGATGGTCTTTGAAGTCAGCTTTCATTCAAAGAAAAACGGTGCATCATTTGAGGTCTTGAGTCAAAAGTTTTGCAAGTTTCCATGCAAGCTGTCCAGGAATTTATTACAGCGCGAGGCTCAACAAGTTTGCTCCTGCTACAGCTTGGGGCTCACGAATTTACCCTTCATTTTGAGTTATTTTCACACCTAACTAGTGGGTGCTTCTAGTATAAATAATCCCCAGCTGTTCCATGTGAAGGGGGATGAGATTTCGGAGTTTATGTTTGTAGACAGCCGGTGAGGTTGTGTTGTGTTGTGAGCACTAGTATTGTTGAGTGTTAGCTCGTGTGTGTGGATTGGAGGGCCTGTCCTCAATTCATATGGGATCCTTGTGGTTCCCTCTTGTGATTCTTCATAGGTTCACAAGCTTCATGGTTTGGGTTGCATCCTTGTAAACCAAGCTAGTTATCCGCTGCAATTTAGAGTGTTTCCTCTTGTTCTTGCCACTTGAGAGAAACAAAGTTTGTTGAAACAAGTTTCGAGTGAGTTTGTTGCTGCTCCTTGTGAGTTCTTTGGCACCGTGAAAGATCGTTTCCGAGGCGTTCCCGTATCATCTTGGCATCAGAGCTTTAGGTTGTTTGCGGTGCTATTTTCTCCCTTGCTGATTTTGTTCTTGAGAAGCTTCCATGGGTTCGAGGAGATCCAGCAGTGTTGATGGTGTGCATGGAGGTAGGCACCTCGTGGAGGAGGAACTGCCACTTCCATTAATGCGATCCAAGCTTGCAGCCCGCCTATGTGTTGGCATTGGAGGATACACGAGTATGTGTTGAACAAGGTGGAGAGGCGCATATCGGCCGTGGAGACCAACCTTGGCCGGAGAATCGACTCCCTCACCGAGGAACTTCATCGAGATAGGCTTGCTGCACGGGTGCGACATCGACAAATCCTCAACAGCAGGGAATAACGCCACCTTGAGGAGGGCATGGAGAGCACAAGCACGTCTACTCAGGTGATGCTCATAGCTACTACGCTGCACCACCTTGGCGTGCTCGCTATGACCAGCGAGGTGCTACTTGGGCGCCACCGTCGCCACCACGAGATGGGCTTGCTGCACGGGGTTGACATCGACAACTCCCCATACAGCAGGACCACCATGGTGAGCATTAGAGCGACCACTCCGATGATGCTTGAAACTACTACGAGCCTCGACCACGACGTGTTCATCATGATCATCGCGGAGAAGGCCAAGAAGGCTTTGCCATGGGAGGAAGAGGACATGGGTGTGCTCATTATGACCATGAAGATGATGGGATTGGTAAATTCAAACTTACCTGACCATCGTTCAATGGGAAAACCGAGCCCGATGATTATTTGGAGTGGGAGATGTGTGTGGATCAGATTTTTGACAGCCACTGCAATACGGAGGAGAAGAAGGTACGATATGCATCCATTGAGTTTACTGGATATGCTTTGATTTGGTGGAACCAATTGTGTCATGCTGGAGGTCGTCCGGAGACATGGGTGCAAATGAAAAATCTGTTGCGGAGACGGTTTGTTCCTGAACATTTCACAAGAACCTTGTACAATCGACTCCAACGGTTGTGCCAAGGTAATTCTAGTGTTGATGAGTACTATAAAGAGATGGAGATTTTGATGATTAGGATAGCGGTGAATGAACTAGAGGAGGCCACAATGTCAAGATTCTTTCATGGATTGAATGAATATGTGCAAGAAAGGATAGAGATGGTTACATATCAAGATTTGCAAGAACTTGTGCATCAAGCTATTCGTGTAGAGCAGCAGCTGAAGCGTCGCCAAAATCGCAGCCAAACCTATACATCAAGCACTTGGAGAGGTTCAGTTCAGCGAGAAGTAGACGAAAGTGTTGCTGCAGATTTTCGCTCACACAACAAGATGACTACAAAAGAAGCTAATGCATCAAAGGTTGAATCTTCCAATACTCCTGCCACTCGCATTAGTAATATTCAATGCCATACATGCAAGGGTAGAGGTCACTTCAAGAAGGATTGTCCTAATCTGAAGAAGGTTTTACTCACAAATGATGGATATGTCATCGATGACTCAAGTGACAAATCTGAATCTGAGAAGAAAGATGCAAATTATTGTACTTTTGAGACCGGAGCACCTCTGAGTTCAGATGGAGGAGATGGTGTTAATCTCATGGTTTGCAAAGTGGCTCATGATGATGCTCCTATTGTTGAGAAGGGCCAGCGACAAAATGTGTTCCAATCCATTTGCAAGATCAAGGACAAAAACTGCAAGGTGGTCATCGATGGAGGCAGCTACAACAACATCATTAGTAGTGATCTTGTGCATGCTCTTGGGATATCAACATGGAGGCAGCCCCAGCCATATTATGTGAAGTGGCTGAATGGTGTTGGTAAGCTGAAGATTACGCATCGTGCTAGGGTGCAATTTTAGGTGGGAAGTTATGTGGACAAAGTGGTATGTGATGTGGTGCCAATGCAAGCTTGTCATCTTCTTTTGGGAAGACCGTGGCAATTTGATCATGATGCTACTCACCATGGGAGGTCTAACAAGTATTCTTTCATGCATCAAGGAGTGAACCATGTCTTGGAACCTATGGTGGATCAAGTACTCAAGGTTGAGCAATTCCCACAAATGAAGAAGCCCAAAAGAATACCTCAAAACCGAGGACGGTTTTGTTTGAAGAAGGGAGGATGATGTGGACCAGATCATGACCAAGGCATCCAAGAGTGAGGTTAATGCTAGCACAAATGCTGAACCATTAGAGCATCCAAAGGAAGACAAGGGCAAAACCATTATCTTAGTTGGGAAGCTTCCGGTGCCTACTTTGGAAGAAATGACACATCAGATTTCCAGCTGCAACTTCCCACCTAAACCTAATTATTTTTGGAAGTCTCTAGCACTTTATAGAGGCTGGAAAATATGGTCTTTGAAGTCAGCTTTCATTCAAAAAAAATGGTGCATCATTTGAGGTCTTGAGTCAAATGTTGTGCAAGTTTCCATGCAAGCTGTCCAGGAACTCATTATAGCGCGAGGCTCAACAAGTTTGCTCCAACTACAACTTGGGGCTCACCAATTTACCCTTCATTTTGAGTTGTTCTCACACCTAACTAGTGGGTGCTTCTAGTATAAATACTCCCCAGCTGTTCCATGTGAAGGGGGATGAGATTTCGGAGTTTATGTTTGTAGACAGCCGGTGAGGTTGTGTTGTGCTGTGAGCACTAGTATTGTTGAGTGTTAGCTCGTGTGTGTGGATTGGAGGGCCTGTCCTCAATTCATATGGGATCCTTGTGGTTCCCTCTATGATTCTTCATAGGTTCACAAGCTTCATGGTTTGGGTTGCATCCTTGTAAACCAAGCTAGTTATCCACTGCAATTTATCTGAGAGTGTTTCCTCTTGTTCTTGCCACTTGAGAGAAACAAGGTTTGTTGAAACAAGTTTCAATTTAGTTTGTTGCTGCTCCTTGTGAGTTCTTTGGCACCATGAAAGATCGTTTCCGAGGCGTTCCCGTATCATCTTGGCATCAGAGCTTTAGGTTGTTCGCGGTGCTATTTTCTCCCTTGCTGATTTTGTTCTTGAGAAGCTTCCATGGGTTCGAGGAGATCCAGCAGTGTTGATGGTGTGCATGGAGGTAGGCACCTCGTGGAGGAGGAACTGCCACTTCCCGTGTACGATCCAAGCTTGCAGCCCGCCTATGTGTTGGCATTGGAGGATACACGAGTATGTGTTGAACAAGGTGGAGAGGCGCATATCGGCCGTGGAGAACAACCTTGGCGGAGAATCGACTCCTCACCGAGGAACTTCGTCGAGATAGGCTTGCTGCACGGGGTCGACATCGACAAATCCCCGAACAGCAGGGCCAATGCCACCTTGAGGAGGGGCATGGAGAGCACAAGCACGTCTACTCGGGTGATGCTCATAGCTACTACGCTGCACCACCTCGGCGTGCTCGCTACGACCAGCGAGGTGCTACTTGGGCGCCACTGTCGCCACCACGAGACGGGCTTGCTGCACAGGGTCAACATCGACAACTCCCCATACAGCAGGACCACCATGGTGAGCATTGGAGCGACCACTCCGATGATGCTTGAAACTACTACGAGCCTCGACCACGACGTGTTCATCATGATATAGATCGGACGGTCTATATTGCAATATGGCACGCGTACCATCATCACCAACTCGGTTTTTTATAAGAGAAGAAATATAAGTATGGAGATACAAACTTATTATTGATACGTCTCCGTCATATCTACTTTTCCAAACACTTTTGCCCTTGTTTTGGACTCTAACTTGCATGATTTGAATGGAACTAACCCGATGACCGACGTTTTTCATTGAAATTGCCATGGTGTTATTTATGTGCGAAACAAAAGTTCTCGGAATGACCCGAAACTCCACGGAACTTGTTTTTGGAAAATATAAAAATACTGGAAGAAGAATCCACGTCGGGGCCTCCACACATCCACGAGGGTGGGCGCGCACGCCCCTGCGCGCCCCTGCCTCGTGGGCCCCCTGTTGCTCCATCAACCGCAACTCCAACTCCATATATTCGTGTTCAGGGAGAAAAAATTCAAAGAGAAGGATTCATCGCGTTTCACGATACGGAGCCGCCGCCAAGCCCAAAAACCTCTCGGGAGGGCTGATCTGGAGTCCGTTCGGGGCTCTGGAGAGGGGAATCCGTCGCCGTCGTCATCGTCAACCATCCTCCATCACCAATTTCATGATGCTCACGCCCGATGCGTGAGTAATTCCATCGTGAAGCTTGCGGACGGTGATGGGTTGGATGAGATCTATCATGTAATCGAGTTAGTTTTGTTAGGGTTTGATCCCTAGTATCCACTATGTTACGAGATTGATGTTGCTATGACTTTGCTATGCTTAATGCTTGTCACTAGGGCCCGAGTGCCATGATTTCAGATCTGAACCTATTATGTTTTCATGAATATACGTGAGTTCTTGATCCTATCTTGCAAGTCTATAGTCACCTACTATGTGTTATGATCCGGCAACCCGTAAGTGACATTAATCGGTACCACTCCCGGTGTTGACCGTAGTTTGAGGACTTCCTGTATTCACTTTGTGTTAATGCTTTGGTCCGGTACTCTATTAAAAGGAGGCCTTAATATCCCTTAGTTTCCATTAGGACCCCGCTGCCACGGGAGGGTAGGACAAAAGATGTCATGCAAGTTCTTTTCCATAAACACGTATGACTATATTCGGAATACATGCCTACATTACATTGATGAATTGGAGCTAGTTACGTGTCACCCTATGTTATATTTGTTACATGATGAACCGTGATCCAAGCATAATTCTCCATCACCGATCCAATGCCTATGAGCTTTTCACATATTGTTCTTCGCTTATTTACTTTTCCATTGCTACTGTTACAATCACTATAAAACACCAAAAATATTACTTTTGCTACTATTACCTTTGTTACCGTTACCACTACTATCATATTACTTTGCTACTAAATACTTTGCTGCAGATACTAAGTTATCCAGGTGTGGTTGAATTGACAACTCAACTGCTAATACTTGAGAATATTCTTTGGCTCCCCTTGTGTCGAATCAATAAATTTGGGTTGAATACTCTACCCTCGAAAACTGTTGCGATCCCCTATACTTGTGGGTTATCAAGACTATTTTACGGCACCGTTCTTGGGAGCATAGCTCTATTGTTTGAGTCACTTGGGATTTATATCTGCTGGTCACTATGAAGAACTTGAAAGACGCAAAAACAAAAATTTATCCCTCAACTACAAGGGGAGGTAAGGAAGCGCCATCTAGCTCGCACTTGATTCACCTTCTACATTTTGAGTAAGCTTGCGACACCTAAACCTGCTTCTGCTATTCATTTTGATATGTCACATGTTATTGATGATGCCACTTCTGCTATGCATGGTACTTATGATGAAACTACTTCTATGCTTGATACTACTGTGCCACTTGGTGAATTTTTTGATGAACAACTTGCTAGGGCTAGAGAGAATGAAATTATTGAAACTAATAATATTGATGATAGTGATGATGAAGACTCTCCCCCTAATAAATATGAATTGCCTGTTGTTCCTGAGGGTTATGTTATGGATGAAGAAGCTGCTAGAGCTATTTTAGCTTGCAATGATAGATATGATCTTAAGAAGTTATTAGCTAAATGGAAGCAACAATCTCATAATTCTAGAATGAAACCTGACCCTGCTTTTGCTACTTCACCTATCTGTGTTACTGATAAGGATTATGAATTCTCCATTGATCCTGATATAATTACTTTGGTTGAATCTGATCCTTTTCATGGCTATGAATCTGAAACTGTTGTGGCACATCTTACTAAATTAAATGATATAGCCACCTGTTCACTAATGATGAGAGAACTACGCTACTTATATATCCTTAAAATATTTCCGTTCTCATTAAAGGGTGATGCTAAGATATGGTTTAATTCTCTTGATCCTAGTTGTGTGCGTAGTCCCCAGGATATGATTTGTTACTTCTCTGCTAAATATTTCCCTGCTCATAAGAAACAAGCTGCTTTAAGGGATATATACAATTTTGTGCAAATTGAAGAAGAGAGTCTCCCACAAGCTTGGGGGCGGCTTCTCCAATTACTTAATGCTTTGCCTGATCATCCTCTTAAGAAAAATGAAATACTTGATATCTTTTATTATGGACTAACCGATGCTTCGAGAGATTACACGGATAGTTGTCTTTGGTTACATGTTTTCAGCGAAACAACACGGATGAAGCTGAAATTTTATTAAATAATATGTTGACAAATGAAAATAATTGGACACTTCACAGGCCAATTCTGAGCCTATTCCTAAACCAACTCCGAAGAAGAGGGGTGTTCTATTTCTCAATCCTGAAGATATGCAAGAGGCAAAGAAATCTATGAAAGAAAAGGGTATTAAAGCTGAAGATGTTATGAATTTACCTCCTGTTGAAGAAATACATGGTCTTAATTTACCGTCTGTTGAAGAAATATATGATCTTAATTCATCACCTATTGAAGAAACTCATGGTCTTGATAACCCGACCACGGGTAGTAAAGGTAAATTCTCTCTATAGATATGATAAAGCTGAAATCCCTCCTACTAAAATTGCTAGCCAATGCTTGGATGAGTTTGATAACTTTATGGTTAAGCAAGAAGACTTCAATGCTTATTTTGGTAGACAATTGAAATATAATTCCGATATGATTGAACACTTGGGTGATTATATGTCTAGGGTTAAAGGTGAACTGAAACTCATTAGTAAACATACTTCTATGGTTACCACTCAAGTAGAACAAGTACTTAAGGCTCAAAATGATTTGCTCAATGAATTGAATAGTAAGAATAATGACTATCCTGTTAGAGTTGCTACTAGAACTGGTAAAATGACTCGAGGAACACTTTGTATCACGAAGGCCACCCTAAGAAGAATTGAGCGAGGATTCTCAAAGAAATAATTTAGATGCACCTAGTCCTTCTAAAAGAAGAAAAAAAATAATGATAGGACTTTGCATGCTTCTAGTGAACCTATTGCTGAACCACACGAGAATCCAAATGATATTTCTATTTACGATCTTTGAAACACAATCTGGTAATGAACATGAACCTAGTGATAATATCAATGAAGATGTTCATGATGATGCTCAACCTAGTAATGATAATGATGTAGAAAGTGAACATGCTATTGATCTTGATAACCCACAATCAAAGAATCAACATTATGATAAGAGAGACTTTGTTGCTAGGAAGCACGGTAAAGAAAGGGAGCCATGGGTTCAGAAACCCATGCCTTTTCCTCCCAAACCATCCAAGAAAAAGGATGATGAGGATTTTGAGCGCTTTGCTGAAATCATTAGACTTATCTTTTTGCGTATGCGTTTGACGAATATGCTCAAAATGAATCCTTATGCTAAGTATATGAAAGAACTTGTCACTAATAAAAGAAAGATACCGGAAGCTGAAATTTCCACCATGCTTGCTAATTATACTTTTAAAGGTGGAATACCAAAGAAACTAGGAGATCCAGGGGTACCAACTATACCATGCTCCATTAAAAGAAACTATGTTAAAACTGCTTTATGTGATCTTGGAGCCGGTGTTAGTGTTATGCCTCTCTCTTTATATCGTAGAGTTGACTTGAATAAGTTGACACCTACTAAAATATCTTTGCAAATGGCTGATAAATCAACTGCTATACACAGCCGGTATTTGTGTGGATGTGCCTGTTGTGGTTGCAAATGTTACTATTTTAACGGACTTTGTTATTCTTGATATTCCGAGGGCGATAGTATGTCTATTATTCTTGGAAGACCATTTTGAATACTGCAGGGGCTGTTATTGATTGAAACAAAGGCAATGTCACTTTTCATGTTAATGGTAATGAGCATACGGTACACTTTCCGAGGAAACAACCTCAAGTTCATAGTATCAATTCTATTGGAAAAATCCCATCGATTATTTTTGGAGGTTTTGAATTTCCTCTGCCTACTGACAATAAGAAATATGATATTCTTATTATTGGGGATGTGCATATCCCTGTTGAGGTAGCATAGTGTTATTCGAAATTTCTCCGGTTTCATGCGATTCGGAATGAGTTTGTTAACAAGACTTGATCAACCTTGTTAGTGGATTCCTTTAGATGAGCATGAGATGGATGAAACTAGAAGGCACAACCTTCTGTACCCTCCTTTTACTACATGTTATTTAGGTTGAAATAAAAGCAAAAATAGTATTTTCTGCATTTTCTGAATTATCCGTGCAATATAAAAATACCACGAAAATAAAAAGTTCTCCAAATGCCCTGAAATTTGGAATATGATTTTTCGGAATATTTGAGAATATCTGCACTTGAGAACACAGCAGGGGAGCAAGCACACAGCCCACGAGGGTCCAGGCGCCCACACCTACAGGGCGCGCCCCCTGCCTCGTGGGCCCATGGTGGCTCCCCTCCACTTATTCCTGCACCCACACACTTCTTCTTCCTCCCAAAAAAATCACCATCTAGCTAAAGCACGAGTTCTAGCTCATTTTGCTGCATTTTCGATCTCCTTGCTCAAAGCACCTCTCACAAAACTGCTTTGGGGGATTGTTCCTTGGTATGTGACTCCTCCATTGGTCCAATTAGTTTTTGTTCAAGTGCTTTATTCATTGCAAATTTGTGCTGCCTAGGTGACCATGTTCTTGAGCTTGCATGTCAAATTTATATGGTTCCAAGTAGTTCTAATGCATGATATAGGCTCTAGGCACTTGTAGGAGTAGTTGCTACCAATTTTGTTGAGCTTGGTTCACTTTTATTTGAAGTTACTAAAAATTTCAGAACTTTTCAGAAAATAATGAAGAGATCTTTGAGGGGCTAATCAAGCCGAAGCTCGAAGGAAAAGAAAAGTGAAGAAGCGGAGAGGCCCAAATAAAATCTGCCTCGCACCGTGGAGGTTCGGCCATGTGAATGGCCTTCCAATGATTTCTTGAGAATAGACGGGATTTATGATGATTTTTATGAATTGGCTGAGCATGCAGGCCTCACCGACTTCCTCCCCGACCAACGCGAACAGTATCTCTTACTCACCAATACTTTTTTGCAAAACTTCTACTATTATCCTAAGGAATCACCTCCTTCAGTAGAGTTTCATTTATATGATGTGGTTAAGAAGATGTCACTAGATGAATTTTGCAAGGTTTACAAAATACCTTTCGAGGGTAGCTTAGAGGAACCACATCGTAAAGATGTGGACGGGTTTATTGAAACTATTACTGTAGGGGAAACTAGGAAGGTTTCCGATGCAAGAATAACTAGCATACATTTTCCTGTTTTCACTACTTTGCAATATTTGCTAGTCGTTGTTAACGGTCATGAAACCTGGGAAACCTTAGTGTTCTGATATTATTATTTTGTTCCATGGTTTATTCTTGCGTGATAATCTTGTTAGTATGGGCGGTATTATTGCCAAGCAGTTAAGTCTGAACTGCATTACAAAGGGCCCCATCTTTGGAGGTGTCTATGCTTCACGCCTTGCTGCATATTATAACATACCTATTAGGCACTATGAAAAAGAAGAAAAAATTGCGCCTTTGCTTATTTAGATTATAAGAGTATGGTAGCACATGACTTTATTGTTAAGAATAGGGAGGCGCTTAAATACAAATTGTTCTTTGATAAACATCACCACGAGACTATTACCTTGCCTGCTCCTTCCTTGTTTGATTTATCTGCAGGTCCGTATCTCTGCTCATTTGGCGGCCATTCACGCCTACAGAACCCTACATCAACATACAGAGCGGGCAGAACCACAATTTGAACCTCCACGACAGTCTTATTACCAGTGGGATCCGGAGATGATTGCCAACCAGTGGCAATCAGAGTCTTCTTCATCTCAGCACGACCACGGTTATAACTTTGCATATCCGCCAGGCTGTCCGTGGCAATAAACCAACTTAGGCCAAAAGCCTAAGCTTGGGGGAGTATGTATTTCCCACCGACATTACATTTATGTTCACACACTCATTGCTAGATGTCGGTGCTCGTACTTTTTCACTGTAAAATCCATGCTAGTTTATTTTTACTTTTTATGCTTTCTTCTTGTGTGTTTGATAAACCTTAAGGAAAACCAAAAAGAAATTTAGTGTAGCTTTTAGTTAGTTTACTTTTCATGCTGTAGTAGTAATAATTAAAAGAAAACCCAAAAATATTTCCCGTTCTTCTTTTGCTTGTTGGGAGCTTTCCCGTGTAAATAGTTTTATTTCTTTTATTTCTTTGGGGGTCGATAGGAGAAGACCATAATGAAATTGTTGAAGTAGCTCTTATATACATTATTGTTGATTTAACCAAGAGCCCATATTGCCTTGTCTTCTCCTGTTTATTGAATGCCTGCAGATTCTAGCATAGTCCAATGCACGTGCACTCTTATTATTTTCACATCGTTCGGTCGTTGTCGGTGGGAACGACACCTATGGGATCACAAGAACTTTACTACTGATGCGAAGTAGCGTGGAGAAGAGCGGATCAAACAGATAGCACACGGTTTCCTTATCCAAGATTCGGACGCGAGGATGCGTAAACCCTACTCCTGCTTTGGTGGTTTGTTTTATACGTGTTCTTGAACTAGCAATGGGGCGTGAGGAGCTCCAAAAGCCAAATCCTCCTCACGGTCGCCTTGGGCCACCTTTTTATAGGGAAAGGGGTTGCCACAGTGGCACAGGAGGTGGAAAAATACAATGATCTTGAGTTTATCCCTCACATTACATGACAAGGCGCCTTTAATGCGTCTTGCTTAGGTGTCCTTGCTTTATCGGGGCGGGGAGAGCCCTATCTCGTCTGGTCGCCCGCTCCCTTCGATAATCGACACGCGCCACAGGCCAGCCGGTGCCAAGGTGCCATGTAATGGCGAAAGAAGCTGAGGTGGCGCGGTGGTGGGTCTCCATGAAGATCCGCTTGCCACGCATGAGTGCCTGCCTTAGCCCCGGTTGGGTCGGCAACATTTGCATCTGACAGTGGTGGAGGTTTGATTGGCGTGGGCCTGATGGTGGCCCTACCGTGTTCTGGCAAGGAGCCTCGCCGTAGCCCGCAAGGAGTCTTGCCGTGGGCGCTATTTGTCATCCCCAAAGAAGCTCTTGCCGGGGCCTTGTGGTCCTCCTTGGCTGGGATCCCGCCAAGGGTCGTCATCTTCTATAGTGTGTATCTGATCTTGAATGTCTTCACAAAGATCTACATGCCACCACGGGATGTCTCGAATCCTTGCCCCCATGGGGGGGCGGTGGACTCAAGGGTGACTCGCTCCGTGAGTTGTGGGCGAGCTACCACGGCAAGGGTCTTGCTGGTTTGCTAAAACTGCCTCTGGCAAGGATCTTGCCGGGAAGTCCGCTTCGTCCCCTTTGCTCCTTGTGGTCTTGGTCTTGGCATCGTTCTGCTCCTTTGAGCCGGCCTTACCATGGCTCACCTCCCTTGCCTTGCTCAAAGGCGGTGGTGCCCGCGGCTCGGGCCTGCAGTGCAGTTATAGGGGTACAAAAAGTGTACCCCTCTTTTTGTACAGCTGGCAGGAGCCTCTGCCTGGGCCACACGTAAGCGCAATCGCGTCGTTGGGCTAGGCCCATGATCTTGTGGGCAGGGCAAGGGGTGGTTTTACCGCGATAAGTCTCTCTTGATCGCTTCCCATGCCTCCAGCGTGGCGGCCTCAGGCGTGGGGAGGCATGTGTGGGCGATGGCGTATGGGGCTGAGCTACTGGCATGCGTACAATCCGCGTCGCAGTTAATGTGAAAGGAGGCGGCCCGCGTTTTCCCCCATAAGAAGGAATAACCGTGGGCGCGCTGCTCACTTTCTCCTATTCTCTCGTACCTTTTCCAATCTCAGAGCCGCCGTTTCCTCTCTTCCTTACTTGCTAAGCTTTCGCCGTCGCCCGCCGTCGCTGCTTCGCCACCCCTCTTCCTTAATCCTCTAGACCTCTCGGCCGCCATGGCGCCCAAATCCGCCAAGGGCAAGGGGGTGGCTAAGGGCTCTGGGACCGTGGAGCATGGAGAGCTGGCTGTCCGGGGACGGACGAAATCCGCCTTTTTCTTCCTAAATCGGTTGATGTTCATCAGCTCCGGGCCTCCTTCAAGCCCTTATGGGGAGTGAAGGCGGGGGATAGAATTGAGGGCGCACCGGCGTAGCGTCATTCCTGTCGCTTGCGGCGATCCTGCTCCAAATCGGTATCCCTTTTTTGTCGATTACCTTTCTTGCGGGTTATGCCCCCCTTTTTCCGATTTCTTCTACGACATCATGCACACCTTCGGCTTTCGCCTCTTGGATTTCACTCCGAATGCGGTGGCGTGCACAGCTCTCTTAGCGCATCTTTGCGAAGGCTTTGCCGAGTGCAGTTAACCACGGCACTCTTTTCGCCATTATTTCTCCCTCGAATCCAGGCCGGGCGCCGTCTCTGGATGCGTCGCCGGATCCCAAAGATCCAAGAGGCGTGCGGACGGTGCCATGAAGGAGAGGTGGGAGGAATGGCGTGGCGATGGTGCTGGATTGAAGGCGATAAGACCCGCCCGGAATTTCCGCAAGGTCCGCTGGCGCCGCCGGTCCGCGGCAGCGGTGGAGTGATGTCGATGTTGCGGACGGGAGAGCTTATGTCGCCACCACCAGGATCCTCCGGCTGACCCGGGCTGGGCTCACCACAGAGATGATCGGGGTGGACTTCTATCGCCGCGGATAGCCCGTTGCATAATAAGGGGAGGCCAGCTGGCTTTTACGAACCCGGCTGACATTATGCGGCTCCGCCGGCCTCGACCACAACTTCATGGTGATGGCGCATGCCCACTTACGCGGTGGCTTTTCCAGCTTGATGTGGGCCGCGACGGCGAGGTCGAACGGACCGGCAAGGCCACGAAGGCTGCCGCAAAGGTCGGCAAGGCCGTCAAGGGGCCGTTCTCCAAGTTGCCAATGGGGGTGGTCCCGTTGTGCAATAACTCACGCCGGTCCGAGATCATTGCTATGATGCCGGACTGCAACGCGCACGTCCCTGTCCCGAGCTGGAAGGAGTCGACGGACGCAGATGTCCAGCAATTCTTCAACTCCTTGATCGGGGTATCGTCAATCTTTGACGTCGGCGGTGGCTTGTCATGGACACCACCGGCGGAGCTGGACTACATCGCCACCGTGGCGAGGGAGGCACAGCTTGCCATGGAGAGCCCGGCGGCCAGCGAAGCGTGGAGGACAAGGCCGCGGCGGCTGCGAGAGGAGCAGTTCAGCCTGTGGGCAGCGGCCACCGAGGAGGTCGGCAGCGTCGATCTTGGAGCTCCGCTTGTCGAGACGCCCGGCCGTAGTCGTCGGAGGAGGAGGGGCGTGGCGGCGGGCTCGGCCACCGGGGGAAGAGGCGGAAGTCTGCGGCGGTGCAGCTCCGCGAGCAGTCCGCCCAGCAGGGCTATGCGACCTCAATTGACCTGGAGGGTCCGGCGCCACACAAAGGGCCAATGACAGTGAAGGGGCTGTGAAGGCCACTGAGAAGAAGAAGGCGACAGCCCCTTCCTCATCGAGGCGCGCACAAACCCGCCGCCTTCTTAGCCTCCTCCGGCGTCGACTCGGATGATGATGTGGATCTCCCTTTTGATCTCGGGCCTCTCAGCCCGGAGAGGAAAAGGAAACTGGTGGTAGAGGAGGAGTCGGATGTCGAGTTAGTACTCCGTTCCTTTCTGTCATTTCCTTTTCCTCGAATCGGGTCGCTTATCTTGATCCATTTTTGCTTTTGCAGGAGGCGAAGGCGTTGGCCCCGGAGGGTGAAGAGGCGAGGACCTCGGCGGCGATCCAGTCCCAGTGGGGCTTCAAAGACACCACTTGGTGGTCTTGAGCAGCCGGACATCAGCCCGGTGCAGCCCAGTGTAAGATTCTGTCACCCTCTTCTTACTCGACATGTGGCGGGCGCTCGATGCTATGATGCCGACCTTGTCGGGTTTGCGAGAGGAGGCGGCGTGAGGAGGAGCCACAGAGGGCTACTCCTAACACACCACCCCCATCGACTATGCCTCCATGGGCGTCCCAGCAAGGGCATCAGCACGGAGCCCACACCCATGGAGGAAGAGGGAACTTGGGCGTGGTGACTACGCCCGCAGTGCCAAATCTTTGGCGGAGAGGGGACTTACCTTCCTGACCCTAGCACTAGTGAGTCGCTTTGTCCTTCGATCTCTGTTTTTGCCTTATTCTTTTCTTAGCTTCATTGCTCCCATTGCTGCCCAGGCCCTCCTTCAATGAGACATGGAGGGCGTGGACCTTTGTTGGAGACATTGCTTTGAGGAGGCCGCCAGCGAGCGGGCCAGCAGGATTGCCGCCGAGGAGATCGCCAAAGATCTTGATGAGGCCGCTTGTGATGAAGCCGCCAAGGAGTCTTGCCGAGGGCGCCTTGGCTGAGGGGGCGCCAAAGGCGGCCCGGCGAGGCTCTGCCGAGGCGCCAGTGGTGGACCTGTCGGTGAGGCGCAAGGCTGCGCCGAGGAAGAGGTGGCGGTGACCAGCCTCCCTCCTCCTCAACCTCGGGCCCCGGCAGGTGCTCGAAGGTGGGCGGCGATCTTTTCGTCCATCTTCGAGGCGTCAAGCCGAGCGCCCACCGAAGGGAAGCCTTTGGCCGGAGGTGCTTGCTGCCACCGGGCTTGAGGTGGTTGATGAGCAGGCGTTGGCGGCGGCGATTCTCGGAGAGAGCAGCTTTTCTGCGCCATGGGGGCCGATTTCCGGAAGCTCCAAGTGCTCTACCGTGCCCGCCTGGACAAGGTCAAGTCCAAGATTGCAGCGGTGGACAACGCGGAGGTGGACTTCAAGGCGCGCGTCGCTGAGACGCAGACCTGGTTCCACCAGACTCGCGAGGAGCAGAGGGCCTTTCAGGAGGAATTGGCCAAGCGCGATGTGGAGCTCACCATGAAGAGGGCCGACATCGAGAAGGCCCAGGAAAAGGCGGCGAACTTGGCTGCCAAGTGGCCGCCCGGAACGACATCAAGCCGCCTTGGATTCCGAGGAAGAGGACCTCTCCGCTGCGTGAAGCGAAGCTTATTGCAACGCCTCTCGGCAAGGATGAGGAGCTCGAGGCCCTTGTCGCATGACGGACTCATGAAATGGAGCAGAGGCACAAAGAGGCACTCGATGCCCAAGCTCTGGCCCATGCCCGCAAGGTGAAGGAGGCTGGAAGCGAGCGGGCGAGCTGAAGGAGCAGGCCCTCAAGCTGTCCGTGAGAAGAGCACGCTCAACCCGGCGCCTTGGTAGAGGCGCAAGGAGCGATCATCAGCGGACTGGGAGCTCTCCGACGCCAGCGAACTCCATCAGAGACCTCAAGTTGAAGCTGGAGGATCTCGAGAAGATGTTGTTGGAGAGCGGGGCTCGGGAGAGACCTTGACCAGGGGAGCCTCGAGGAGGAGTAGCAGCTGCGGGCAAACGAGGCCGCCTCCCCCCAGGACTATGTCGTGGGTGAAAACAGTTGGATCAGCCATCTGGAGGTCGTGGCCGGCTTGGTCTCCTTGCTATTGGCCACCATGGGGTTGCCAATCGTGAGGTATGCCCCCGAGCGCAGCGGGACCGTCAACGCCAAGCTGACCCAGTTCGTCGAGGGCATCCTCGGAGCCTTGGCCTATCTTCACTCCAACGGGCGACCACACGGGCCGTGGAGGCCCAATGACTTTGCGGAGGGTCGTGACCAAGGTCCTCACCAAGATGGCGTCTTTGGAATCGACCTTGACTTCGCGGCCGCGATGAAGAGCTTGCGGATGGTGTTGACCTCCACGGGGCTCAAGGAGCGCATCAAGCCCATCACCGATATGTCGGCGAAATCAAGAGGGTGGAAGGCCCGGCACCGGGATTATGCATCCCGTTCTTCTTCGCCGCTGCGGGTTCCCGACCAAGACAAATTTTATCTTTAGTTAGAACCGCAACTATGACGTGATGTAATATAACTTTGAAGTACTCATAATTTTCGTGCATGTTATTTCCCCGTTCAATTCCTCTTTGTATGCGTGCCCCACGTCGATCGGGTAGGCTTCTTGCGGGAAGCCCCTAGCGGCGCTTTGAGGATGGATCCCAGGGCCTGCCGGATCGCATCTTTGCGGACGAGCCACCTTTCCGTTCGGCGCGGCCGCTCGAACTATCGTGCTTGACTCGAGTCAGAATCGAGGCGTTGTTGATGCGTGGAAGGTTACTCTGCCATTCTCGGCGCAGCCGCTTGAGCTATTGGCGGACTTCGAAGCGAGGAGCAAAGAGGCGTTGCCGATCGTGGGAGAAGCCCCCTGGCGTGCAGGTTTCTCATACAAAGGCGTGACATCTCGGGGAATAACCTCAAATAAGAAGGTAGCACAAATAAGGGTTGATGCAACAACTTCTGTTTGCGATCGCTCGAGTGTCGATCTTACGGCCTCCTTTCTTCTTCAAGGGTCACGAAGATGAAGGAGTGCAGACTAGCTACTAAAGCCGATTCTCACAACTGCGCGGCCCCTACCTGGCGTGCCAAAGATGTCGGTGGGAACGACACCTATGGGATCACAAGAATCCCTACTACGGTCGCGGGGCGCGGAGTCGTGAGAAGAGCGGATCAAACAGACAGCACACGGTTTCCTTATCCAGGTTAGACGCGAGGATGCGTAAAACCCTACTCCTACTTTGGTGGTTTGTTTATCTGTGTTCTTGAACTAGCAATGGGGCGTGAGTAGCTCAAAAGCGAATCCTCCTCCCGGTGCGCCTTTGGGCCACCTTTTTATAGGGAAAGGGGTTGCCACGGTGGCACAAGGTGAGGTGGAAAGGGTACAATGATGCGCAGTTTATCCTCACATTACATGACAAAGGCGCCTTTAATGCGTCTTGCTTAGGTGTCACTTGCTTTATCGGGGCGGGGAGAGCCCTATCTCGTCCGTCAGCCGCTCCCCTTTAAATGTCGACACGCATACTGGCCAGCGGTGCCAGCGGTGCCATATGTGACGAGGAAGCCGAGGTGGCGCAGTGGTGGGTCTCCATGAAGATCCGCTTGCCACGCAGGTGTCGCCCAACTGGTTGGGTCGGCAGCTGCATCTGACAGTGGTGGAGGTTTGATTGGCACAGGCTCGATGGTGGCCCTACGGGTGTTCTTGGCAAGGGCCTCGCCCGTGGCCCCGGCAAGGGTCTTGCGGGGCCCCGTCAAGGGTCTTGCCATGGCTCTGTTGTCATCCCGGCAAGGCTCTTGCCGGGGCCTTTGTGGTCCTCCTTGGCTGGGATCTGCCAAGGGTCGTCATCTTCTATAGTGTGTATCGATCTTGAATGTCTTCACAAAGATCTGCATGCCACCACGGGATGTCTCGAATCCTTGCCCCATGGGGGCGGTGGACTCAAGGGTGACTCGCTCCGTGAGGTGTGAGGTGAGCTGCCACGACAAGGGTCTTGGCGGGTTTGCTAAACTGCCTCCGGCAAGAAGGATCTTGCCGGGAGTCCGCTTCGTCCCCTTTGCTCTTTGTGGTCTTGGTCTTGGCGTCGTTCTACTCCTTTCGAGCTTCGGCCTTACCTTGGCTCACCTCCCTTGCCTTGCTCAGTGCGGCGGTGCCCGCGGCTCAGACTGCCCATGCATAGTTATAGGGGTACAAAAAGTGTACCCCTCATTTTGTACACCGACACTCGTGCAAGTGAAAGGCAATTACGACGATATATGATGGACTGATTGAGATGAGAGAAGCTGGTATGGACTCGACCTCTTTTGTTTTTGTAAATATGATTAGTTCATCGTTCCTGATTCAGTCTATTATGGACAAACATGTTTGCAATGACAATTAGAGATTATAGTTGCTTGTGCCATGCTTGATTAGTTATGAGTTATAATGGTTAACCTTGCGTGCCAACATGCTATTAAAATGGTTGTGATGTGGTATGATGGGCTGGTATCCTCCTTTGAATGATTTAAGTGACTAGACTTGGCACATGTTCACACATGTAGTTGAAACAAATCAACGTACCCTTCACGATATTTATGTTCATGGTGGATTATATCCTACTCATGCCTGTACTCAATGTTTATTAATTTTAATGCATGTTCATGACTGTTGTCGCTCTCTAGTTGGTCGCTTCCCGGTCTTTTTCTAGCCTTCACTTGTACTAAGCGGGAATACTGCTTGTGCATCCAATCCCTTAAACCCCAAAGTTATTCCATATGAGTCCACCATACCTTCCTATATGCGGTATCTACCTGCCGTTCCAAGTAAATTTCTATGTGCCAAACTCCAAACCTTCAAATGAAATTCTGTTTTGTATGCTCGAATAGCTCACGTATCAACTAGGGCTTTCCATTATCTTCCATGTTAGGCGGGTTATTCTCAAGAGGAGTGGACTTCCGCTCCTCACTCACGAGAAAATGGCTGGTCAACGGGATGCCCGATCCATGCTTTATGCAAATCAAATCAAAATAATTGCAAACAAAACTCCCCACAGGACTGTTGTTAGTTGGAGGCACTCGTTGTTTCGAGCAAGCCATGGATTGATGCTTGTTGGTGGAGGGGAGTGTAAACTTTACCATTCTGTTCGGGAACCGCCTTATAATGTACGTATCATGGAAGATATCGCCATCTCTTGGTTTGTTATGTTGACAATGAAAGTATGCCGCTCAAAATATTATTTATCTACTTGCTTCAAAACCGAGCTCTGGCACCTCTACAAATCACTGATTCTCTCTGAGAATGGCATATCTATTTACTTTTAGGTTGAGTCATCACCCTCTTATTAAAAAGCACCAGCTGGAGAGCACTGCTGTCATTTGCATCCATTACTATTAATTTATATTGGGTATGATTATGACAGGATGTCTTTTACCATGAATTGCAATGTTTAGTCAGTCCTCGGTCTTTAAAGGTGCTCTGCATTTATGTTTTGCGGTCTCAGAAAGGGCTAGTGAGATACCATCTTGTTATATCATATTATGATTGTTTAGAGAAAGTGTTGTCATCCAAGATTTATTATTATTGCTCGCTAGTTGATTATGCCATTGACATGAGTAAACATGAGACCTAAGTGTTATTGTAAATATGGGTAGTTCATAATCTTTGCTGGAAACTTGAATGCTGGCTTTACATATTTACAACAACAAGAGCAAACAGAGTTTGTAAAAGTTTTTCTTTATCACTTTCAGTTTATCAACTGAATTGCTTGAGGACAAGAAAAGGTTTAAGCTTGGGGGAGTTGATACATCTCCGTCACATCTACTTTTCCGAACACTTTTGCCCTTGTTTTGGACTCTAACTTGCATGATTTGAATGGAACTAACCCGGACTGACATTGTTTTCAGCAGAATTGCCATGGTGTTATTTATGTGCAGAAACAAAAGTTCTCGGAATGACCTGAAACTCCACGGAACTTATTTTTGGAAAATATTAAAAATACTGGAAGAAGAATCCACGTCAGGGGGGCCTCCACCTGTCCACGAGGGTGGGGGGCGCGCCTGCCCCCCAGGGCACGCCCCCCTGCCTCGTGGGCCCCCTGTTGTTCCACCGACCGCAACTCCAACTCCATATATTCGTGTTCGGGGAGAAAAAAAATCAGAGAGAAGGATTCATCACGTTTCACGATACGGAGCCACTGCCAAGCCCAAAAATCTCTCGGGAGGGCTGATCTGGAGTCCGTTCGGGGCTCCGGAGAGGGGAATCCGGCGCTGTCGTCATCATCAACCATCCTCCATCACCAATTTCATGATGCTCACCACCGTGCGTGAGTAATTCCATCATAGGCTTGATGGACGGTGATGGGTTGGATGAGATCTATCATGTAATCGAGTTAGTTTTGTTAGGGTTTGATCCCTAATATCCACAATGTTCTGAGATTGATGTTGCTATGACTTTGCTTTATAGCTTAATGTACTTGTCAATAGGGCCCGAGTGCCATGATTTCAGATCTGAACCTATTATGTTTTGATGAATATATGTGAGTTCTTGATCCTATCTTGCAATTCTATAGTCACCTACTATGTGTTATGATCCGGCAACCCCGAAGTGACAATAATCGGGACAACTCCCAGTGATGACCGTAGTTTGAGGACTTCATGTATTCACTATGTGTTAATGCTTTGTTCGGGTACTCTATTAAAAGGAGGCCTTAATATCCCTTAGTTTCGATGGGACCCGCTGCCACTTGCGGGAGGGTAGGACAAAAGATGTCATGCAAGTTCTTTTCCATAAGCACGTATGACTATATTCGGAATGCATGCCTACATTACATTGATGAATTGGAGCTAGTTACGTGTCACCCTATGTTATGATTGTTACATGATGAACCGCATCCGGCATAATTTTCCATCACCGATCCAATGCCTACGAGCTTTTCACATATTGTTCTTCGTATATTTACTTTTCCGTTGCTACTGTTACAATCACTACAAACCTTGCCAACCTCATGAGGGAGGCGCTTGGGCACCACTTGGAAGCGTGCTTCACGGCACACCTTCCTAAGGAGAGCACAGGGCAAGGAGTGCCCACCACCCAGGAGTTCATCAACAAGACCACCCAGAGCGCAAGAAGCAAGAGCCATGCGCACGCCAACAGTCATTGGCGCGGCCTCCCCATCCAGGCGAGGATGCCGGGCTGTGTGTCTGCTTCAACGTCCCAGGGCTCAATAGGACCTCATCTCAGGAGCGCTTCTGGCCATCACGTGTGGGCCGCTGTGAGGGCCCACCACACGCCACGTCAGATGCTCCTTCGGCTTGCCGAGCGTGGCGTCGGCCTATCAGCGCAACGTGCGGCAGGACCTGGCGGCTCAGGAGGCCAGGTTCCACACCGTTCTGAAGGAGATGGAGACAGTCTTTAGGGAACCTCCCGAGCCCCCAGAGCCTCCCGACGCTCAGGCTCCCGGTGGCTCATGAGGAGCCATTCCTTCAGCGCAAAGCTTTTGCTGCACCAACTCTACTTCGTCTACAGAACCAGGTGACATCTTCCAATTTCGTTTAAGCTGGGAGCGCCCCTCGGGCTGCATTATTCCCAGGCCACATGGGTCCGTCCCTGTGGCATGTATCCCTTTTGCTTATGTCTTTAGCTTACCTTGCTTGGGGCACCCCTTGGGCTGCATCATCCCCGAGCCGCTTGGGCTGCACCCGGTGGCATGTATCTTCTGCATTTATCCAAGTCGATCTGCTCTTTATGCTTAATCACCTTAACGGCTATCGCCGCTCGATTGCCGCCCGCCGCGGGCCTGTTCACCCAATGCAATCCGCTTGCACGTTAAAAGGGGGGCTCCTGAGCATCGCGACTTAGGAGCTCTTACTGCCTCTCCAGCCCTCACCCCCTGGTCTTGACCACGACATCGCGACCTGGCATACCAACAAGGGCGGCCGAAGCTCGCCGAGGGCCGGGACACGAGGACGTAGAGTGCTTGCATCTAACCACCTTGCAGGAACATGCGATCACCAAGACTCAAGACCAGGCGCAAGAACCCGCCTTGAGCTTGGGCGTCGTGGAGTCCCGCTACTGGCTCATGAGTGCCTCAGATACACCTCGCAGCCCCGGCTGCAGTAAGCCACGTGTCGTCGTATGGGCTACATTACCTGGGGCTCCTCCCGGAGGGGGCCCCCATCCCACGCCCAAGTGGAAGCACCATGCTCATGGCGCTGACGACACTACCGAGGAGCGGCTATGCCCATGCACAAGCGGGAAGCACTATGCTCCGCTACCTGGTGATAAACAAGCGAGGGCGACCCCACGGTCGCGGGTAAACCCTGAGGAGCCAGGCTCAGCGCCCAACCTTACCGCGCCTCCCTCGGGAAAGCCGCCCATGGGGAGTGGGCACGAGGCTGCGCCAGGTCACGCCCAAGCGCACGCCACCCAACCAGGTCCCGGACACAGGCATCGTCGCCTCCCGGGGCCTCGGCGAGGGCAGGTATGGGGATTGTTTGCACGTCAAGGGGACTCGAGCATCGTGACTCGAGAGCCCAATCGGTCCGAGTAGCCCCTCACTCCTCGGTCCGCCCTGGTCTCCGTCGGCCCAATCACCATTGAGGTATGCGTGGGGCCAGGCTCTGGCGACGAGAACATTAATCTATCCTTGAACTCTCCCTATATGCTGTTTGCGCTGTCAAGGGAGACTCCGAGCATCGCGACTCAGAGCCTAACTAGTCACGTAGCCCCTCACTCCTTGGTCTGTCCCCGGTCTCCCGCCGCCCAATGGCGGTTGAGGTATGCGCTGGGCAAGACTCCGGCCGACCTTGAACGCATAAAGCAAATAGGAAGGAAATCACAAAATCTCAAAGCAAATATTACAAGCATATTGTCCTCACAATACCAAATAAAAGTCTAAACGCCTCCACGAGGCCTGTTACATGTCGCAGGAACGGAACGGGAAGAATGGCCGCGAGTCACCTCTAGACGTCGCGACGCCTGCGGAAGGAGCTCCCTTGTGATCGGCTTTGTCTTCACCACTAGCCACAAGGTCGACGACGCCGGACAGAGGAGCGGAGACGAAGCCGCGGAACCTCCTCAGCAAGGCCCCCACCCGATCCCGCGACTTGCAGCGCGGCAACCGCCTCAGATCTTGATCTTCGCCACGAGCTCTAGCAGCTCGTCAAGGCGGCGTTGAGTCCTGACGACAGATGGCTGGAGACCTGAGTCATTGCAGCTGAAGACAGGACGCGAGCTTCTGCCTCTGCCATGGGACAGGACCACAACCTCCTCAAGCACCTTCACCATGACAGGAAGCAGCTGGGCGGGTTCGTCCTCGTCGGTGTCCAGAGGCTTCTCCAGGCCGTGCTCGTAGAGCGTCTTCAGCGCCGTGCGAGACCTCTTCTCGAGATCGGCAAAGGCCGCGCGGTCTTCGGCAAGGACTCGCGCCTTGGCATCAAGATCGACCTCCGTCGTCCCCATCTTTTGCTCCAACTCTTCCAACCGGTTGCGCTCGGCAGCCTGCTTCTTCCCTAGCTCCGTATTTCGGCATCACGGTTCTTGACGGCTTCCTCCCGGGCCTTCATCTCCTCCTGCTTCGCCTGGCGGTAGCGCACCTCTTTAGCGTGCTTGTCGCGCAGGCTCTGCAGCTCGCCCTCTAGCTCTTGGCAGCGGTCACGGGCGGCCTAGGCGTCTTTCAGCGCTTTGCCTCACGGTCAGGCGGCTGGCGGCGCCTTGCTTCTCCTTCTCGGAAGCTGCAACAGCCTGGCCCAGCACCGCGTGAACTGCCAGATCAGAGTGAAGCCAGCCGGAGGCTAGCTCCAGACGCCCGGCCGCCAGGCGCGGGTCCGCGCTCAGGAGATCCGCCTGCAGCTGGGTCATCTCCGCAAGGGCACGCTCCAAGACGGCGGCAGGAGCAGAAGGACCAGGGAGTGGAGATGCAGCAGTGGGTGGAAGCGACATCATCACCAGGGCTTGAGAGACTGCGGGTTCCGGAGCAGCTGGGACATCGTCAGCCGCGCCAAGTACCGGCACCTCCGGAGCCAGCGGGGCCATGGGGGCTGACTCCACGCGGCAGTGCTCTTCTTGGCCTCGCGAGGACGATCGGGCCGGGGAGATGCGGGCGCTGTTGCCTCCTTTCTCCGCGGGAGGCACGGCTGCTACGTCTTCTTTCCTCTTCTTCGCCGAGGATGTCGGCTTGATCAACCAAGGGCAAGTATCAGGAAGCGAAGAGTACAAGCGAGGACAAAGCGAAGCTTAAGACACTTACCGATCCATCGCGCGTATTCCAGCGATCGCTGAGAGGCTTGAAGTTCGACAGCCTGGACCTGAGGGGCAAAGGCCGGACAGCAGAGGCGCCGGGCGGAGCGGAAGCAGAACTGGATCCAGCCCCAGGAGGTATCGGGTCGGAGGCGGCACCACGGGCCACCAGCGGTGACCTGCTCCTCGTAGGGACGGGAGGTTGCTCCCTCTCCCCTCGCTGGGCGCCTCAAGGGCCAGCTCATACCAAGCCGGTGTTGAGGAGGTCCTGACCTTGCGCGGTGCCATGGGCGGCAGAAGCAGAGCAAGGGTGGAGCAGATCTGGAGATAGCAGCGGCGAAGAGCGAGAAAGGGGATCTGGAGCAAGGCAAGGAAGAAGCAATGAAGGAAAAGAACTCCCTGCACCAACCTTTGACAGGGCGTGCATTTGCCGAGGCAGCAGAGACGCCCAAGTCCAATCAACCGCCATGCGTCGACCAAGGCATGAGCTTTGGGGCAATGGTCCCTGTAACTTGACCCTTGGCTTCGCTGCTGGCCAAGCCAGCGCACTTTGGGCCTGGGGCTACTGTCTCGGCGTTCTAGGAACGGGGTCCCAGACTTGCACTCGCCTGCAGCCCACTGAGTATATAGCAGGTCAGCCGTCACGCCCATCTTCATCAACAAGGCATCCAAGACCCTCGCGAGGTCCAAGCCTCGCCAGGCGGATTTGACGCAAGACCTCCTCTTGAGTGGCCTAGCCAGGCAGGCTCACGTGGAGCGGAGATATCAAGGCGGGGCGAACCTCACGAGGATCTCGTGACGTGAGCCATGACGAACGGTGCCAGGCGTGTGCAAGGCGGGCGCTGGTGCGTGCAGCGTCCTTATTTCCTCTTTGGTGCTAAGGGAGCCAGCGCAGGCGAAGAGTACCGAGGCATCAGGCAAAGGTTGCCATATTGGTGCAACGAGACCAAGACCAGGAGGACGGCAAGGCGGAGGTCATCGTGGAGCCTGTGACGACGTCACCCCAGTGAGCTTTTCGCAGCGAAGACCGCTTTTGTCAGGATAGCTTGTACTAGCTGTCCCCCTTCAAATTCGCCCGCCGTTGTTGGCTCCCTTCCCGCTCGATATTTGGGAAGAGGACCAGGGCCTATATAAATTGGACTAGCCACCACAGTAGGAAGCAACGGATCCCGAACGGGTTGAGATCGAACCCTCACACCACAAGTTCATACGCACAAGAACACCTCAACCTCAGGAGGCTCTTCTTCCCTTGTACTGTTCATCATCAGCCCGAGAGGCAATCCACCACCACCATACTAGAGTAGGGTATTACACCACATCGGTGGCCTGAACCAGAATAAACCCTGTGGTCTCTCTCATGTCGCCAAATCGGTTAAATCGAAGTTCGCCCGCAAAGATCTTAGCGAGCTAGAGCATAGATCGGTAGGAGGCAAAGACTTCGCACGCATCCCAGTGTTCGAACCTTAAGGGTTTACCGGAACCCCACATCCGACATTTGGCGCGCCAGGTAGGGGTGCGCCATAGTTTCCCTACCGTCGGTTCATTGCTCCATCGCTCCGTCGTTTCCATGGCGGACGCTCACCGTACACGAGCTGAGCGTCAGGCTGCCGTCTCCGCCCGCGTCGCTCAGACAGCTCCCGTAGGCGGGCCACCTCGTCGTTCTCCGTCTCCCGTCGCCAACGCTGCCACCGGCCCGGCGGGTAACGAGCAACAGGTGTCCTCGCTGCAGCCCTCGGTGCGGCAGGACGGCTGCACCCCTACTTCATCAATGACCCCGGCCGGTTCTTCGTCCCGCGCGCACCACGCTCCCTTGGAGGCATGGGCCGCGCTCCTCACGGCGAACGAGCTCCTGCGCTACCGCCATGTCGACGACGTCTATGAGGAGTGGCTCGGCCGTCGCCGAGCACAAATCTCGGCTGCGAGGCTCTCGGCGCCATCCAACTCTGCCTCCCCTCAACCACCATGGCGGCAGGGCTCATGGCGTGCCTCCACCACCTCAACCCCAAGATGGTGCCTTGGCACCAAGGCGCGCGCCTCCGTAGTGTGATCCACCTCGCGCGGCGCCCGCACGTGAAGAAAGAAGCTGCCAAGAAATCCCGCGGCCGTGAGAAGCTGCATCGGCGCTCCCCGCGCCACCTCGTCAAGACCACATGCCGCCTGCGATGGCGCAGCGCAGACCTCGCCAAGATCAAGCTCAGCCTCAGAAGCGGGCCCCGGCGACCACGGCTGGCTGCCGCACCTTCACCCCCGAGCTGCCTAGCGTCGCCTGGCCAGGCAAGTTCAAGCCAGACCTGCCTCCTTGCTACGACGGCACCGCCGACCCCGCGGAGTTCCTGCAGCTCTATGAGCTGAGCATTGAAGCGGCCAACGGCGATGAGAAAGTCATGGTGAATTGGTTTCCCATGGCTCTCAAGGATGGGACCCGCTCACGGCTCCCCGAACCTCGCAGCTCGATCTCCTCCTGGGACGAGATGCGCGACCGCTTCATCGCCAACTTACAGGGCACGCGCGACCACGCACCGGCCGCGGGTGACCTGCGCCGCATCAAGCCACAGCCAGGAGAGACCCTCCAGAAGTACATTCAGCGTTTCAACAGCACTCACCTCAAGATCCCCAAGGTCACGGACGAAGCCATCATCTCCGCGTTCTCAGACGGCGTCCGTGACATCAAGATGAAGGAAGAGCTCGCTATCCACGAGGAGCTCTGCACATCTCAGGAGCTGTTCAACTTGGCGACCAAGCGCGCAAGAGCTGAGGAGGGGCGCCTCTCTCTCCTAGAGCTGCCAGCTGCAGGAGTGGAGGATAAGAAGGCTAAGGCCAAGGACGTGAAGCGCAAAGAAGCAGTAGTGCTCGCAGCGGAGCCCGACACCAAGCGAGGCAGAGATCAGCCTGAGTCGTCCAAGAACGGCCGACCGTTCTGCGCCTTCCACAACCTGAACACCCACAACACCAGCGACTACCAAGAGCTCAGAGCCATACGAGAAGGACGCTACGGTCGACGCCCCGAGCGCAACGAGCGGGGATACGGCCGCGGAGGAGGACGCGGAGGCGGACGCTGGGAAGACCGTGGCCCACGCCAGGAGTGGCGCCGACCGCCTCGTGGAGGACGGTGGCGGGACCAACCTCGCGAGGGCGCTGGGAGGGACCCGCCTCGTGAGGAACGCCCCGTGAGGCAACGCCGGCCTTCCTCCGTTGCCGCCACCAAGAAGGAACGACGACCACCACCAGGACGAGGGGGCTGGGGGCTTCCAGGAGCCGCGTGCGATCGCTTGCATCTTGGGCGGCGCTCAGGCCCCAGCCTCTCAGCGCATCTTCAAACAGTTTGCTCGCGAGGTGAACGCGGGGCTCCCCAAGCTCGAGGCCACGTGCCCGCTCATGTGGTCCCAATGCGCCATCACCTTCAACTCGGTAGACCAGCTCAAGTGTGCAGCCACCGGTGGCGCACTCCCTATGATGTGCTCCCCAGTCATCAGCAATGTGCAAGTCACCAAGACTCTCATCGACGGCGGCGCAGGGCTCAACGTCCTATCCGTCGAAACGTTCGACAACCTTCAAGTGCCCTATGATCAGCTCCAGCCAACCAAGCCTTTCTCGGGAGTGGTGATGGTTCCACCACACCCGATAGGGAAAGTCCGCTTACTGTCACCTTTGAGGAGCGCAAGAACTACCGCACCGAGCTCGCCGACTTCAAGGCGTCGCACACATCCGCCTGCCGTACAATGCCATCCTCGGGTATCCAGCCCTGGCCAAGTTCATGGCAGTCACTCACCACGGCTACAACGTTCTCAAGATGCCAGGAAGCGGGGGAATCATCACGGTCCCATGTGAAGAGAGGGATGCGGTGTGCTCCCTTGAGCGCGCCTTCCAAGCCGCAGCAATCGACAACCACGACAATGTAAGTGAAGGCCCTCCGGAGACCATCCCCAAGAAGAAGCTGCCGCGCCGCGCAGGACCCCAAGAAGATGGCGACGCGTCAGGAGCCTCGTCAGGATCAGCGCCCGCTCCAGGGGCGCCTCCCTCCACCGCATAGGAAGGCGCGCCCGGCGCCCTCCTCAGGCAGGGCTCGGGGGCTCTCTTCTGGAGAGCCTCAGACCTTGCCAACCTCACGAGGGAGGCGCTTGGGAACGACTTGGAAGTGTGCTTCACGGCACACCTTCCTCAGGAGAGCACATGGCAAGGAGTGCCCACCACCCAGGAGTTCATCAACAAGACCACCCAGGAACTGCAAGAAGCAAGAGCCATGTGCGGCCACAGCCGCTCACAAGGCGCAGCTCACCATCCAGGCGAGGATGCCGGGCTGCGTGTCTGCGTCGACGTCCCAGGGCTCAATAGGACCGCATTTTAGGAGCGCTTCTGGCCATCACGTGTGGGCCGCTGTGAGGGCCCACCACACAGCTACGCTCGCATGCCCTTCGGCTTGCCGAGCGTGGCGTCGGCCTATCAACAAGAATGGCTGGGCAGACTGGCAGCTCAGGAGGCCAGGTTCGACGCCGTTCTAGAGGAGATGGAGACAGTCTTCAGGGAACCTCCCGAGCTGCCAGAGCCTCCCGAGGCTCAGGGTCCCGGTGGCTCATGAGGAGCCATTCCTTCAGCGCACAGCTTTAGATGCACCAACTCTACTTTTTTCTACATAACCAGGTGACATCTTCCAAGTTGGTTTAAGCTGGGAGCGCCCCTCGGGCTGCATTATTCCCAGGCCACACGGGTCCGTCCCTGTGGCATGTATCCCTTTTGCTTAAGTCTTTAGCTTACCTTCTTTGGGCGCCCTCGGGCTGCATCATCCCGAGCCGCTTGGGCGGAACCCAGTGGCATGTATCTTCCTGCAATTATCCATGTCGATCTGCTCTTTATGCTTAACCTGCCAAAGGCTATTGCACCTTTCGATTGCCGCCGCCTTGCCCGAACTGTTCACCCAATGCAATCCGCACTTTTTGCACGTTAAAAGGGGGCTCTGAGCATCGTGACTCGTGAGCTCTTGCGCTCTCAACCCTCACCCTCGGCCTTGACCACGGCATCGCGACACAGCATACCCGGTGGCGGCTGGGCTCGCTTCGAGGGCGGGACACGGGAGCGTAGGACTGCTTGCATCTAACCACCTTGCAGGAACATACAGTCACCAAGACTCAAGACCAGGCGCAACCCGCCTTGAGCTAGGGCCTCGTGAGTCCCGCGCTAGCTCACGAGTGCCCAGATACTCCTCGCAGCCCTGCCGTGCAAGCCACGTGTCAGGGCGGGGTTGTACACGCCCCGGGGGCTCTTCCCGGAGGGGGCCCCCCATCCCACGCCCAAGTGGAAGCACCATGCTCCACGCTGGCTGACGACCCCGCCAAGGAGCGGCTATGTGATGTCTACTACACAACCTTCTTCTTGTAGACGTTGTTGGGCCTGCAAGTGCACAGGTTTGTAGGACAGTAGCAAATTTCCCTCAAGTGGATAACCTAAGGTTTATCAATCCGTAGGAGGCGTGGGATGAAGATGGTCTCTCTCAAATGACCACGCAACCAAATAACAAAAGAGTCTCTTGTGTCCCCAACACACCCAATACAATGGTAAATTGTATAGGTGCACTAGTTCGGCCCGAAGAGATGGTGATACAAGTGAAATATGGATGGTAGATAAAGGTATTTGTAATCTGAAATAATAAAAACAGCAAGGTAACAAGTGGTAAAAGTGAGCGTGGCACGGTATTGCAATGATAGGAAACAAGGCCTAGGGTTCATACTTTCACTAGTGCAAGTTCTCTCAACAATAATAACATAGATAGATCATATAACAAGCCCTCAACATGCAACAAAGAGTCACTCCAAAGCCACTAATAGCGGAGAACAAACATAGAGATTATGGTCAGATGCACGAAACCACCACAAAGCTATTCTTTAGGATCAATCTATAAAAGAGTTCGTACTTAGAATAACACCTTAAGACACAAATCAACCAAAACCCTAATGTCACCTAGATACTCCATTGTCACCTCAAGTATCCGGTAAGGCATGATTATACGATATGCATCACACAATCTCAGATTTATCCAACCAACATAAAAGTACTTCAAAGAGTGCCCCAAAGTTTCTCTGGGAGAATCAAGAACGTGTGCCAACCCCTATGCCTAGGTTCATGGGTGGAACCCGCAAGTTGGTCACCAAAACATACATCAAGTGGCACATGATATCCCATTGTCACCATAGATAATCACTAAGACAGACATACATCAAGTGTTCATAAAAGACTCAATCCGATAAGATAACTTCAAAGGGGAAACTCAATTCATCACAAGAGAGTAGAGGGGGAGAAACATCATAAGATCCAACTACGATAGCAAAGCTCGAGATACATCAAGATCGTGCCATAGAGGAACACGAGAGAGAACACGAGAGAGAGATCAAACACATAGCTCTTGGTACATACCCTCAGCCCGGTGAACTACTCCCTCCTCGTCATGAATAAGCGCCGGGATGATGAAGATGGCCTCCGGTGATGGGATCCCCCTCCGGTGAGTCTTGAACAGGGTCCCGATTGGTTTTGGTGGCTCACGGAGGCTTGCGGCGGCGGAACTCCTGATCTAGGTTCTGTTCTGGAAGTTTTAGGGTACGACGGTATATATGGGTGAAAGGGGTACGTCGGTGGAGCTACGAGGGCCCCACGAGGCAGGGGGGCACGCCCCCCACCCTCGTGAGCCCCTCCCGTATCTCCTGACGTGCACTCCAAGTCCATCGGGTGGCTTTGCTTCCAAAAATGACTTCTCCAGTTGATTTCCTTCCGTTTTGACTCCGTCTGATATTCCTTTTCCTCGAAACACTGAAATAGGCATAAAACAGCAAATCTGGGCTGGGCCTCCGGTTAATAGGTTAGTCCCAAAAATAATATAAAAGTGGATAATAAAGCCCATAATCATTCAAAACAGATAATAATATAGCATGAATGCTTCATAAATTATAGATACGTTGGAGACGTATCAGCATCCCCAAGCTTAATTCCTACTCGTCCTCGAGTAGGTAAATGATAAAGAAGGAATTTATGAAGTGTGAATGCTAGAGGTGCACAAGTTTGATCAATGATAATTTCAATCAACTTTTCTAGCATGATAATCTGTCATAACAGTAGTTCATCTCATAAAACTTTTCATGAACAAGTAACAAGCAATTCACATGTTGAAGCATAGACAATAAACTTTCCTGAAAACTAGCAAACTTCATTCTTAGTCATCAAAACAATTCATCTTATTTTCAGGAATAGCAAACTCCACATACTCAACTATCATATAGTCTTCTACAATTGCTAACACTCACGCAATACTTGTGGATATGAAGTTTTAATCAGACACAGAAAAAGATTGGGGCTTATAATGTTGCCTCCAAACGTATTCACCTTTGGGTGATGTCAACAATAATAGTTCATGCTAACGTACATCCAATTGGATATATATATCAGGATCACCCTAACACAAAGTGCTTGCCAAAGGATAAAATGAAAAAAGGGGAAAGGTGAAGATCACCTTGACTCTTGCATAAAGTAAAGTAAAAGATAGGCCCTTCGTGAGGGAAGCGAGGGATTTGCGGAGGCGCCCAGAGCTCAACTTTGAAATAGAGATAAATAATTTTGAGAGGTATGATCTCATTGTCAACATAACAACCAAGAGTTCCCAATATCTTCCATACTACATACATTATATGCGGTTCCCATGCAGAATGGTAAAAGTTTATACTCCCCAACCACCAACAAGCATCAATCCATGGCTTGCTCGAAACAACGAGTGCCTCCAACTAACAACAATCCTGGGGGAGTTTTGTTTAATTATTTTGATTTGATTTTGATCTTTTTGATCATGGGACTGGGCATCCCGGTTACCGCCACTTTCTCGTGAATGAGGAGCAGAGTCCACTCCTCTTGAGAATAACCCACCTAGCATGGAAGACACTGACAGCCCCTAGTTGCTACATGAGCAATTGAGACGCCACAAAACAGATTATAATTTGAAGGTTTAGAGTTTGGCACATGCAAATTTACTTGGGCAGCGGTAAATACCGCATATAGGTAGGTATGGTGGACACTCATGGAAAAAAACTGGGTTTAAGGATATTGGATGCACAAGCAGTATTCCCGCTTAGTACAGATATTTAGGCTAGCAAGGGGAGAAAGGCAATCTCAACATGTTTGAATGATCCATGACAATATACTTTAACTGAGATGCGAGAAAACATAACGCATTACGTTGTCTTCCTTGTCCAACATCAACTCTTTAGCATGTCATACTTAATGAGTGCTTACAATTATAAAAGATGTCTATGATAATATATTTATATGTGAAATCTCTCTTCCTTCAATATTCTTTCATGAATTGTTCAAATGACTAATACAATGCTTGCCAATCGTCAATAAATTTACAACCTCTACTTCTTAGATGTGAAGTCATTACTCCCCATGGGATAAGCAAATGAGGCATAAATAATTTCAGATTTATGACAATCAATTCATTCAACAATTTACTCATAGGATATAAGTGAAGCAAACGAGTAAATGAAAAGCTACTCCAAAAAGATATAAGTGAAGATCAATGAGCAGCTAAATAATTATGCAACTATGTGAAGACTCTCTCTCATTTAAGAATTTCAGATCTTGGTATTGTATTCAAGCAGCAAGAAAAACAAAATAAAACTATATTGCAAGGATAGCACAACTCATGTGAAGAAGCAAAAACTTAGGCTCAACCGATACTAACCGATAGTTGTTGAAGAAGAAAGGTGGGATGCCTACCGGGGCATCCCCAAGCTTAGATGCTTGAGACTTCTTGAAATATTATCTTGGGGTGCCTTGGGCATCCCCAAGCTTGAACTTTTGTGTCTCCTTAATTCCTTTCATGTCATGGTTTATCTTTTTATCAAAAGCTTCATTGACAACAAACTCAACAAGAACTCATGAGATAGGTTAGTATAAACCAATGCAAAACTTTATCATTTTATACTGTAACAAATCACTAAATTATTATTCAACATTGCATACTGAATGCCTCTGTATATTTATTACTCCTATCCTTAAATAGAATCATTAAACAAGCAAACATATGCAAACAACGCAAACATAACAGCAATCTGCCAAAACAGTACAGTCTGTAAAGAATGCAAGATTCATCATACTTCCATACCTCCAAAAACTATGAAATAAAATTCCCACCGTAGTAAATTTATCAGAGATTTATATGCAAAAAGTTTCAACATTATATCATGCTCTGACTTTTCTGAGGAATTTTGCAACAATGTAAACTTTCTGTTTTCAAACAGCAACATGTATACTAGCAAAATAAGCATGGCAAAGGCTATCCTTGACTTTTTATTGAAACTAAAAGATGCAAAACATTATTACAAATAACAGCAAGCAAATACTAACAAAAGAAAATGGCGGCTCCAAGCAAAACACATATCATGTGGTGAATAAAAATATAACTCCAAGTAAAGTTACCGATGAGCGAAGGCGAAAGAGGGGATGCCTTCGGGGCATCCCAAAGCAAAGGCTCTTGGTTGTCCTTGGATATTACCTTGGGGTGCCTTGGGCATCCCCAATCTTGACTCTTGCCACTCCTTATTCTATAGTCCATCGAATCTTTACCCAAAACTTGAAAACTTCAACCACACAAAACTCAAAACAAAACTCGTAAGCTCCGTTAGTATAAGAAAATAAAACCACCACTTAGGTACTGTAATGAACTCATTCTAAATTCATATTGGTGTAATATCTACTGTATTCTAACTTATCTACGGTTCATACCACTTAATACTAGCCATAGATGCATCAAAATAAGCAAACAACACAATGAAAACAGAATCTGTCAAAAACAGAACAGTCTGTAGTAATCTGTATAAAATGTATACTTATGGAACCCCAAAAATTATGAAATAAATTGCTGGACCTGAGTAATTTGTCTATTAATCATCTGCAAAAAGAATCAACCTAAAATCACTCTCCAGTGAAAAATGGCAGCTATTCTCGTGAGCGCAAAAGTTTCTGTTTTCTACAGCAAGATCATATAGACTTCACCCAAGTCTTCCCGAAGGTTCTACTTGGCACTTTATTGAAACAAAAGCTATAAAACATGATTACTACAGTAGCATGGTCATGTGGACACACAAAAACAGTAAGGATAAATATTGGGTTGTCTCCCAACAAGCGCTTTTCTTTAATGCCTTTCTAGCTAGGCATGATGATGACAATGATGCTCACAAAAAGATAAGAATTGAAACATAAAGAGAGCATCATGAAGAATATGACTAGTACATTTAAGTCTAACCCACTTCCTATGAATTGGGATTTTGTGAGCAAACAACTTATGGGAACAATAATCAACTTGCATAGGAAGGTAAAACAAGCATAACTTCAAAACTTTAAGCACATAGGGAGGAAACATGATATTATTGCAATTCCTACAAGCATATGTTCCTCCCTCATAATAATTTTCAGTAGCATCATGAATGAATTCAACAATATAACCAGCACCTAAAGCATTCTTTTCATGATCTACAAGCATATAAAATTTACTACTCTCCACATAAGCAAAAATTTTCTCTTGAATAGCAATGGGAGCAAACTCAACAAAATAACTATCATGTGATTGAGAATTAAGATCAAGATGACAAGTTTCATGGTTATCATTATTCTTTAAATCATACGTGTCATCACAATAATCATCATAGATAGGAGGCATGCTTTCATCATAGTACATTTGCTCATCAAAGCTTGGGGTACAAAAAATATCATCTTCATCAAACATAGCTTCCCCAAGCTTGTGGCTTTGCATATCATTAGCATCATGGATATTCAAGGAATTCATACTAACAACATTGCAATCATGCTCATCATTCAAAGATTTAGTGCCAAACATTTTAATGCATTCTTATTCTAACACTTGGGCACAATTTTCCTTTCCATCATACTCACGAAAGATATTAAAAAGATGAAGCGTATGAGACAAACTCAATTCCATTTTTTTGGTAGTTTTCTTTTATAAACTAGACTAGTGCTAAAACAAGAAACAAAAAGATACAATTGCAAGATCTAAAGATATACCTTCAAGCGCTAACCTCCCCGGCAACGGTGCCAGAAAAGAGCTTGATGTCTACTACACAACCTTCTTTTTGTAGACGTTGTTGGGCCTACAAGTGCACCGAGGTTTGTAGGACAGTAGCAAATTTCCCTCAAGTGGATGACCTAAGGTTTATCAATCCGTAGGAGGCGTGGGATGAAGATGGTCTCTCTCAAACAACCACGCAACCAAATAACAAAGAGTCTCTTGTGTCCAACACACCCAATACAATGGTAAATTGTATAGGTGCACTAGTTCGGCGAAGAGATGGTGATACAAGTGCAATATGGATGGTAGATAAAGGTATTTTTAATCTGAAATAATAAAAACAACAAGGTAACAAGTGGTAAAAGTGAGCGTAAACGGTATTGCAATGATAGGAAACAAGGCCTAGGGTTCATACTTTCACTAGTGCAAGTTCTCTCCACAATAATAACATAGATAGATCATATAACAAGCCCTCAACATGCAACAAAGAGTCACTCCAAAGCCACTAATAGCGGAGAACAAGCGTAGAGATTATGGTAGATGCTGAAACCACCACAAAGCTATTCTTTCGGATCAATCTATAAAAGAGTTCGTTACTAGAATAACACCTTAAGACACAAATCAACCAAAACCCTAATGTCACCTAGATACTCCATTGTCACCTCAAGTATCCGTGGGCATGATTATACGATATGCATCACACAATCTCAGATTTATCTAACCAACATAAAAGTACTTCAAAGAGTGCCCCAAAGTTTCTGCCGGAGAATCAAGAACGTGTGCCAACCCCTATGCCTAGGTTCATGGGTGGAACCCGCAAGTTGGTCACAAAACATAAATCAAGTGGCACATGATATCCCATTGTCACCATAGATAATCACGGCAAGACATACATCAAGTGTTCATAAAAGACTCAATCCGATAAGATAACTTCAAAGGGGAAACTCAATTATCACAAGAGAGTAGAGGGGGAGAAACATCATAAGATCCAACTATAATAGCAAAGCTCGGGATACATCCAGATCGTGTCATAGAGGAACACGAGAGAGAACTAGAGAGAGAGAGAGATCAAACACATAGCTCTTTGGTACATACCCTCAAAATTTCAAGGGTGAACTACTCCCTCCTCGTCTGGATAGCGTCGGGATGATGTAGATAGCCTCGGTGATGGGATCCCCCCCTCGGCGAGTCTTGGAACAGGGTCCCGATTGGTTTTGGTGGCTACGAGAGGCTTGCGTGGCGGAGCTCCCGATCTTGGTTACGTTCTGGAAGTTTTAGGGTGCTGACCGGTATATATGGGTGAAAGGGTACCTCGGTGGAGCTACGGGGCCCCACGAGGCAGGGGCGCCCGGGTGGGCGCGCCCCACCCTCGTGAGCACCTCCCGTATATCTGACGTCGCTCCAAGTCCATGGTGGCTTTTCCTTCCAAAAGTAACTTCTCTAGTTGATTTCGTTCCGTTTGACTCCGTCGATATTCCTTTTCCTCGAAACCTTTGAAATAGGCATAAAACAGCAAATCTGGCTGGGCCTCCGGTTAATAGGTTAGTCCCAAAAATAATATAAAAGTGGATAATAAAGCCCATAACCATTTAAAACAGATAATAATATAGCATGAATGCTTCATAAATTATAGATACGTTGGAGATGTATCACTATGCCCGTGCAGAAACGGAAGCACTATGCTCCGCGCTGGTGATAAACAACTAAGGGCAACCCCATGGTCGTGCCAACCTTAGGGAGCCAGGCTCGGCGCTTGACCTTACATAACGCCTCCCTCGAAAGCCGCATAGAGTGGGCACGGGAGCTACGCTTCGAGTCACGCCAAGCGCCGCCACCCAACCAGAGCCTCCGGGACACGGGCATCCAGCGCCCTCCCGAGGCCTCGGCGAGGGCAGGTATGGGATTGTTTGCGTCAAGGGGACTCTGAGCATCGCGACTCGGAGCCCTAAGCTGGTCATGTAGCCCCTCACTCCCTTGAGTCGTCCACGGTCTCCGATTCGGCGAATGGCGGATTGAGGTATGCAGCGGGGCGGGCTCACGCCAGCGAGAACATTAATCTATCCCCGCGAACTCTCCCTATATGCTATTTGCGGCGTCAAGGGGACTCCTGAGCATCGCGACACGGGGAGCCTAATCGGTCACGTAGCCCCTCACTCCTTGGTCCGTCCACGGTCTCCGGTCGGCCCATTTAATGGCGGTTGAGGTATGTCTAGGGCCGGAGCTTCTTGAAGCTAGAATGCAAAGCAAATAGGAAGGAAATCGCAAAATCTCGAAGCAAATATTACAAGCATATTGTCCTCACAATCTATACCTACTAATAAAGCAAGGTGCGTTTCTTCAATTTTTTCATCCGTTCACCATTAAAAGTTTTTTTTTCCTATCTGAGGTGGTACTAAACTTTTTTCGTCGTCTATTAGCAAAGGAAAAACAATTTCTGCAGAATTACGTGCGTGGGCGGCGCGAGCTATGGCCGAGTAAACTCAGCCCAGTTTTCCCTGCCCACGCAGCAACAAAAATCATATTTCCCGCACAAGGCGACAAATAGTGCGATTCATGCAGAGGCGCCCAAGACTCAATGACCCATTTTTGTTTGTGTTCTGTTCTAATTTTCCTTTTTCTGTTTCTTTCTCTTTTTAGTTCCTGTTTTTTTATTATTCCCATTCTATGTCTACTTTTCACTTTTTTTTCTCGAAATTTGAAATTTTCATAAAATGTTTGCAATTTCAACTTTTATTCAAAATTTTACGTGGAAATGTTCACAATTAAAAAAAAATTTGTTCCTATTCTAAAAAATGTTTGGATTTCTTTTGTCATGCCGATAATTGTTCAAAATTTGAAATATACTCCCATTTTTCAAAAAAATGTTCTTATTTAAAAAAGCAAGATTTAAAAAAATCATTTGACAAATGGTCCATATCCGAAAAATATTTTGTTTTAGCGATATGTGCAAATATTTAAAATAATGTATGCATTAAACAAACACATTTTCCCAAATTCTTCTGAATTTTCAAAACATATTCCCATTTTCAAAAATTGTTCACAACTTAAAAAATAATCGTATTATATTGTAAAGGTTCGTGTTTTAAGAAATTTATGTGAATTTCAGGAAATGTTCCGTTCAAATTTTTTGTTCCATATTTGTCTTAAAATCTATGGAATTTTCAAAAAAAATTGTTCGTAATTTGGAAAAAAATTCACGTTGCCAATTATATTCGGTAGTTCATGTTATGAATTCCAAAATTTTGTTCGTTTATAGAAATGTTTACAATTTTAATTTTTTTGTCATCCCGAATTTTTAAAATTATTCCAATTTTTTGAAAAAAATATTTGTGTTTTTACCGAATTTCTTGAAGATTTATAAATGTTACAAATTTTAAAAATATTCTTCTTTTAGTGATATGTTGAGAAAGTTGAAATGTTTTTTGCATTAAAAGACACATTTTCTAAATTTCTTGTATATGTTCAAAATATGTTCGTATTTTCCAAAATTGTAAACAAATTCAAAAAAATATCGTACTTTATAAAATCTTCTTGCTTTTAAGAAATGTTTGTGAATTTCAACAAATGTTCCGTTCAAAATTTTGTTCGTGGTTTTGAAAATGTACGAAATTTTCAAAAATATGTTCGTAATTTGGAAAATTGTGCATGTTGTCAAGTATATTTGGCAGTTGATAGTAATCAATGTCTAAAAAGATCAAAAAATAAATAAAAATGTTTTGAAGCGGACGTTGCATTATATTCTTTAATGTTCACGCTGACCATTGGTTAGCAGGACGTGTTTGTTTGACTGGCTAGCAACATGTGGTCGAGTCTTTAAGGTTGTGAGTTCGATCACTCCCATCCTGGGCCTTCTCCGCATCTGGCACATCGAGCTAAGTCGGCTTGTTCAGAATAAGGGGCGCCATAAATTATTAATGGTGATAGCTTCCATATGCCAATAAAAAAAGAATATGCAGGTTAATTATAATTGAAGGAAACTGTGGGCACGTGCCAATACAACAGAATCTATTGGTTTGGCTCTAATTAAAGGGTGACATATTGAACTAGAGAATACGGTCATGTGGGGGTCTTGATCCATTCTTATATTGAGCTAGAGGCATGTAATTTTATTATCTCGTTGCAACGCACGGGCATATATGCTAGTACCAAATAAAAGTCTAAACACCTCCACGAGGCCTGTTACATGTCGCAGGAACAGAACGGGAAGAATGGCCGCGAGTCACCTCTAGACGTCGCCGACTCCTTCGGAAGGCGCTCCCTCCACGAGGCACGATCCCTTGCCGCCTTGGCGGCAGCCGTCTCATCTTGATCTTGACCCACAGGCTCTAGCAGCTAAATCAAAGCGAGTGTTGGGGTCAGTGGAGGTACTGAGATGGCTGAAGACCCGAGTCAGTCACAGCCAAAGACAGGGCCTTGACCACCTCTGCCATGGGGCAGGGCCGTCGATGACCTCCTCAAGCGCCTTCACCATGACGAGGAAAGCATTGGGCGGGGCCGTCCCTCGTGGTGTCCAGGAGGCTTCTCGAGCCCGTGCTTTAAGTAGGCGTCTTGACGGTGTCTGAGACCTCTTCTCGAGATCGGCGAAAGGCAGCGATCTTCGGCGGGACTCGCGCCTTGGCATCAAGATCGGCCTCCCTCGTCCCCCATGTTCTGCTCCAACTCTTCCAGCAGGTTCTTTCGGCAGCCTTTGCTTCTTCAGCTCACTTGTTCGGCATCACGGTTCTTGACGGCTTCCTCCCGGGCCTTCATCTCCTCCTGCTTCGCCTGGCGGTAGCGCACCTCTTCAGCGTGCTTGTCGCGCAGGCTCTGCAGCTCGCCCTCTAGCTCTTGGCAGTGGTCACGGGCAGCCTTGGCGTCTTTCAGCACCGCCTCACGATCGACTGCAGCGCTGGCGGCGCCTTCTTCTCCTTCTCGAAAAGTCGCGGCGACAGCCTGGCCCGCGCGGCTGCCAGATGAGAGTGAAGCTACCGGAGGCTAGCTCCACACGCCCGGCCGCCCGAGCTGGAGTCCAGCCTTCGAGAGATCCGCCTGCAGCTGGGTCATCTCCGCAATGGCACGCTCCAAGACAGCGGCAGGAGTAGAAGGACCAGGGAGTGGAGATGCAGCAGTGGGTGGAAGCGAAATCATCACCAGGGCTTGAGAGACTGCGGGTTCTGGAGCAGCTGGGACATCATCAGCCGCGCCAAGTACCGGCACCTCCAGAGCCAGCGGGGCCATGGGGGCTGACTCCACGCGGCAGTGCTCTTCTTGGCCTCGCGAGGACGATCGGGCCGGGGAGATGCGGGCGCTGTTGCCTCCTTTCTCTGCGGGCGGCACGACCGCTGCGTCTTCTTTCCTATTCTTCACCGAGGATGCCGGCCTAATCAACCAAGGGGAAGCATCAGGAAGCGATGAGTACAAGCAAGGACAAGCGAAGCTTAAGACACTTACCGATCCACTGCGACGTATTCCACTGACCGCTTGAGAAGCTTGAGGCCTGATAACCCGGGACTGAGGCGGCGTTAGGACACCGGCGGCGCCGGGCGGAGTGGAAGCAGAACCGGATCCAGCCCCAGGAGGTATCGGGTCGGAGGCGGCACCACGGGCCACCAGCGACGACCTGCTCCTCGTAGGGACGGGAGGTTGCTCCCTCTCCCCTCGATGGGCGCCTCAAGGGCCGGCTCATACCAAGCTGGTGTTGAGGGAGGTCCCTGACTCTTGCTGAGTGCCATGGGCGGCGAAGCGAGCAAGGTGGAGCAGATTTGGAGATAGCATGGCGAAGAAGCGAGAAAGGGGATGCAGGCGAGGCAAGGAAGAAGCAATGAAGGAAAAGAACTCCCAGCGCCAGCCTTTGATGAGGCCTGCGGTTGCCGAGCCAGTGAGCGCCCCACGTCCAATCAGCACCGCCACTTTGTCGGCCGACCGAGGACAGGCTTTTTGGGGTTCAAGTGCGGTTTCTGAACTTGACCCTTGGATTCGGCCATGCAAAAGCCAAGCTCCGGCGCCTGCTTGGGTCCGGGGGCTCTTGTTGGCGTTGCAGGAGCAGAGGGTCCCAGAGACTTGCCTTTAGTCATGCCCACGTGTGGCTAAGCAGCGAGCCGTATGGCCCATCTTCATTAACAAGGCATCCAAGACCCTCGCGAGGGTCCAAGCCTCGCGAGGCAGACGATGCAAGACCTCCTGCAGGTGGCCTAGCTAAGCGGGCTCACGAGGATTAGAGATATCATGGCGAGGCCGAACCTCACGAGGCTCTCGTGGCGTGAGCCATGGCCCACGGTGCCAGCGGGTGCAAAGGCGGGCCCAGTGCGTCTGGCGTCCTTATTTCTTCTTTGGTGCTAAGGGAGCCAGCGCAGGCGAAGAGTACCGAGGCATCAGACAAAGGTTGCCATATTGGTGCAACGAGACCAAGACCAGGAGGACGGCCAGGCGGAGGTCATCGTGGAGCCCAGGACGGCGTCACCCCAGAGCTTTTCGCAGGCGAAGACCGCTTTTGTCAGGATAGCTTGTACTAGCTGTCCCCCTTCAAATTCAACCGCCGTTGTTGGCTCCCTTCCCCCTCGATATTTGGGAAGAGGACCAGGGCCTCTATAAATAGGACTAGCCACCACAGTAGGAAGCAACGAATCCCGAACGGGTTGAGATCGAACCCTCACACCACAAGTTCATACGCACAAGAACACCTCAACCTCAGGAGGCTGTTCTTCCCTTGTATTGTTCATCATCTGCCCGAGAGGCAATCCACCACTACCACACCTGAGTAGGGTACTAGCAAAAAGGCCCGTGCGTTGCAATGGGAGAAAAAAACACACGCTCTTAATTTACAAAACTGTTTTATAATCTAAGAATTTGTAGCTATTTCTTAAACACATGAAGAGTTAAAAAGGTTGTTAATATAAAGTTTTTTTTAATCATAAAAAAGGTTATTTTTGTCTGGAGAAGAACATTTTTATGGTCTCCTCATTAGCTTGCAGTACTTGCCCCTATTTCATCACTATTTCTTGCCATATATGTCATAAGTATTCATCTCTGTTTCATCACTATTTATTTCTTATCAAACTTGTCCTTTATTTTATTTTTTGTCATGCATGCCTCCTTTTTATTTTTTTCATGCATGTCCTCTTTTTCTTCTTCTTATATACAGGAGAATAGCGCAACATCTCATCTTTATCGGATCTCCTCTGCTTTTTCTCTTTTATTTATTTTATAGCGGACATCTCATCTTTATTGGGTCCTTTAATTTCTTGTCATGCATGTCCTTATTTATTGGGTGTCTCTAACAAATTTATCTTTAATCTGATGTCCAATCCTGATTTTGCTGAGGTGTTCATCCAATCTGAATCACTACCGGTATAAAAAAAAGACAGATAATGCATTGTTGATTAACATTGCAGCCTAAATAGTATTTTTTTTAGATTGTTAACAGGTAAAATAACATCATATTTAGATTCTACATAATTTTCTAATCAAATTCCATATATAATATGTTAAATTTGGAGTTACGGTTTAAAAGATATGAGTATTTAAAAAAACATTTGATATGTCTTTATGCGGGTTTAATGGCGTAAACATCGGGGGTTTTCTACAAAATAGCATGACGGACTAAAAATACCTAGTTCTTTATTAGTAGGTATAGGCTTTTTCATACTGTGGCCTGAACCCGATTATAAACCTGTGTCTCTGTAGCCGTGAGTTAAATCGAGTTCGTTCACAAGATCTTAGCGAGCTAGAGCATAGATCGGTAGGAGGGAAAGACTTCGCGCGCACCCCAGTGTTCGAACCTTAAGACTTCGCGTGCCAGGTAGGGGTGCGTCGTAGTTTCCCTTCCGTCGGTTCGTTGCTCCATCGCTCCACCTCGTCGTTCTCCGTCTCCCGTCGCGAACGCTGCCACCGGCCATGAGAACGAGCAGCGGCGGGAGCGAGAACGGCGGCGGCGTCCTCGGTGTGGCGGGGCGGCCGCACCGCTTCTCCGTCCTGACCCGGCGGTTCTTCGTCCAGCGCGCACCGCGCTCCGCGCAAAGCATGGGTCGCGCTCCTCACGGCGAACGAGCTCCTGCGCTACCGCCCTGTCGACGACGTCTATGAGGAGTGGCTCGATGGCATTGCCGAGCTCATCCGCGTTGCAGGGGGCTCTCCGGCGCCGTCCAACTCTCTGCCTCCCCTTCAACCAGCCGCGGGCGACGGGCTCATGGCGTGCCTCCACCACCTCAACCCCAAGACGGTGCCTTGGCACCAAGGCGCGCGCCTCCGCGGCGTGATCCACCTCACATAATTCTCCATCACCGATCCAATGCCTACGAGCTTTTCACATATTGTTCTTCACTTATTTACTTTTCCGTTGCTACTGTTACAATCACTACAAAACACCAAAAATATTACTTTTGCTACTGTTACCTTTTTTACCGTTACCACTACTATCATATTACTTTGCTACTAAATACTTTGCTGCAGATACTAAGTTATCCAGGTGTGGTTGAATTGACAACTCAATTGCTAATACTTGAGAATATTCTTTGGCTCCCCTTGTGTCGAATCAATAAATGTTGGTTGAATACTCTACCCGCAAAAACTGTTGCGATCCCCTATACTTGTGGGTTATCAATTATCGATACTTGTTTCTGTAAACAAGCGTCTACATTCTATTCAACGCCTCAGCATGTGAGGCCTTAGCACAATGACTTCTCGACTGTGTAAAAGAAAGGTTTTCCCGTCGCCGATAAGGAGGGGGTGACGACGGCGTGCTTTTTGGCTTGCTCTAGTCCTAGTAGTCATACTAGGTGGTCTAAGCACGTGTAGATTTATTCTTTTTCACGTCTCGTGTTCGCCGTACTGCCACGACTGTTGATGAATAGATGGTAAGTTATCCACGGGGAAACCCTTGTTGAGCGTGTTTGCGAGAGAGAGACAGTGTGCGTGTGTGATATGTCTAGAGACTGAGGCAATGGTAATAGATTATTTGTGTCTATGTGTGTGGAGGATAGAGAGAGACATGTACATGGCGCTTTGTGTTGTGTAACGTGGAGACACATATACATAATTAGAGAGTGAGTGTGCGAGATACACATGCGGACATGGGGAGAGATGAGGATCCAGATTAATGGGTGTTTGTTGGGTGTGCATGTGTGTGTTTGTGGTAGCGTTTGTGTGTGAGAGGGAGTGTGTGTATGTGGACTAGAGAGACCACTAATGATGTAAACCTTGTATATGGGAAGGGGGAATGGTGTGACATGTGTAGTAGAGGGATATCATGGGTGCGGGCGGGGGGAGCAGACTATTTGGAAGAGACATTGATTGTGTGTGGGAGAGGGGTTTGAGAGCGAGAGAGAGAGAGAGCTAGTGACGGAGAGAGAGAGAGAGAGAGGAAGAGAGGGGGCGAGAGAGGGGGAGTTTGTGTCCATAACTGGCGTATAGATAGGGAGACAATGTTGATGTTGTTTGAAATTGGCCTATGTACGGAGACGCAAGGGAAGCGAGTCATCGTGTGTGTGATAGGGACTTCATGAGAGATCTAGAATAGATGGTGTAGAGAACAATGTGCGAGATCGAGAATGATGATAAATTAGGGAGCTATGGAAAGAGCCACGACATATATGTATACATGGAGGAGCTGGGGCGGGTCCGCATGTGGGAGAGATAGAAAGAGGAGACTGGTGCACAAGGAGACAAAGTGTGCTTGTTTTGCAGTGGGGGTGGTGCGTGAGGTGAGTGTGCGAGAACCACATAACTAGAAGATAGACGTTTGGGGGCGACGTTTTGTGTGTATGGGAAAGATACACTCTACATAGTGCGTGTGCTTGGGAAAGAGAGATGCCGGGAGACCTAGCTAGAGAGTGGGGGAAGAGATAGAGACAAAGTGATAGAGACCTATATTGGGGTCCAGGACTTTAGAAGAGAGAGGGGTGTTAATGTGCTCGTGTGTTGGTGTTTGGGGGAGAGAAACGACTTCTCTCTGTGTGTGTCGTGGGGTGGGTGGCTGACGAGGGGTGGAGGGGGGCTGACGAGGGGTTGGCTTGGATAAAGAGTGAGGTGTCTATATTTGAGGGACTTTAGCGTAATTAAGATATACATGGTCAATAGTGTGTGCACTCAAGGTTGATCAATTTGTTTCACAGTTTGGACTATGAGATAACGATACTTTTGAACATGCGTGATATACTTTGATGTGCGAATTAAAAACCTAAGATTGGAATTCTGGAATTCGACTCCATCATTAGCTTTTGTAATTCATTTAAGCGGAGGTACATTTTTAAGCCGGGATTTCATGATTTCAAATTCATATATCAAACCTAGAGATATACACATACGGGCATGTTCAAACTTTATAATCATCCACTTCATTCATACACATACACATTTTTGCTTTTCTCATCATATTTAGGATAAACACATTTGGAATTTCATTTGAATTGGACCATATGATGGTATTTGCTTGTAGTAGCTCAATGATCCATATTTGAATTGAATGGACAATCTAAGTTTCGAGTTGGAGACATTGATTTTCAAAACTTGCACTTTTTTTGCGTGCAAAACAAACAAATTCTCGCCATGATATCATAGTCGGCCGTACAAGAGAAGCGTAAAAGCTTTCAAACTTCCGCTCACATGAAATATCTTGCGCCCGAAAGTTTAGCCCTGCGATATTCCTGTTTTACCCTGCCAAATGAGCGGAAAAGGGCCGCTTTGGTAACTCCATTGTTTTCCCTCTTTGCTAACATTATTTCCCGAGCCCTCCCTTCCTCTGACCCCTTCCAACCACGGCAAGTCATGAATCTAGTCCTTCGCCGCAACGGTGGACCTCACACTCGACGGATCTACCTTCCGCACCTTGGAACCCCCAACTGCCAACTCACCACTTCACCGAGCCGCTCAACATCGGGCTTGTACACCGCTCTAGATCTCTTTGACCGCCATCATGGTCCACCGCACCGGATCGCTTAACAAGCGCCCTCATCCACCAGCGATGTAGGCCTTCTTGGCTCCCTCGTCCATCCCTTGGCTGGCCCTTCATACAAGCCCTCGTCCACATAGCAGATCCGCCTCACCGAAAAGCCTTTGTACAACACGCCCGATGAAGCCTTCGTCCACTTCATCGGACCCGCTTCACAGACGCCATATTCAACTCCACTGGCCCTGCTTTACCGATGCCGCAGCCTCATCAGGTTATTTCGATCTGTACTCTTTCGGTCTTTCTCTTTATCTTGCAATTGTTCACTTACCACATATGAGCTTTCTTGTATGCTCGAAAGGCGCCATAACCGTATGCACGGAGCTGCTTCGGCCCGGCAATGACAATGACCCAAACTCAACCGCAACACGAGCACCATCGACGATCCTTAGCTATCAGCCGGCGCCTAGTTCAATTTCTTAGCATAAGCACCGCACCTTTGAATTTCTTCAGGGCATCATTCAGTTTTTCATGAGACGCGTTATTCTACTTGCACCTGTAGGGCCATACTTCTGGCAGTGAACATGTTACATGTGCTAAATTACATACCAGTGCACATATAGTTAATATGCTTTAGTTTTGTCCTAACTATTACTATACTTCCTAGATATCACTGCCTACTATTTTACTTCTTGCATGCTATATTTATGATAATGGTGTTGTTCTGATGCCACCTGTTGGTTCCATCAGACTGCTTCATGTTCTCTATGCTTAATTACACATCAGCAAATTAGCATGTGGTGCCGCTGGTTTTTGTTCGTTTTACCATACATTTTCTGATCCTAGCTATTACATCACTGCTACGAGCCTCTGTTCATTAGTTTTTTGTGTGTTCTTGATCTTCCCAAGTTGCATGACTAATTTGATGCTTCTATTAATTATGGAGCTGCCAACCCCATCAAGCAAAATATTTGTTCTTTTGGGTGGCACCTCGAACAAGCATATAAAATAGAGGGAAACAGATATATTGTCATGTATGCACACACCCTTCTTTCATTAGTTTAGATGAACCATTGATGATCAATTCGAACCAGTGCATGCGATTAAAATTAATTTTACCTAAATAGAGGGTGCAGCATAAACTACAACAAGTAGATTTGCAACCATGGGATGCTGACGATATCTTCAAAGAACATTGCAACAGCAGCGATGCTTCACAACAACATATGGTAAGCCAGTGTGTTTTGGTACATGTGAAATGTAATGCGTGTGGGCTGCTATCTTGGCTTGTGCCCTCAACACGTAATCCTCTGAGAATAACAAATAGTTCAGGTTATGCGCTTTCTTTGTATTGCTTGATTCGAATGCTTGTACAATTACTTGTTACGCTTATACCCGAGTTGGCCAATATGTCGTGATGCCTGTTGTACTATCGTAAAGAAATGTATGCCTAGTTCATTGGAGTCCTTAACTTTTCCTTTGAACTTCATCACAAGACTGTCTTCGTAGTTTATATGAGGCCACACTGTTAAGTGCTGTCTCTGATTATTTCAAGTGCTTAGATGCCTTGGCAACTTAAATATAGCGGTGGTACACTCCCTTTCAACTAGGGATGTTAACTGGGTCACGTTTAATCCCGATTAAAGTCCACTAGTGGTATGATAGTTCAAAAGAGTTTTTGTTTTTTGGGGAAAATGAACCAGGGAGCTAGCAAAAACTAACTAGATGGGACTGGCGGATGTCATTTATTTGCCACTTACATCCCTAGTTTCATCTTACCCTTTTAATTTCTTTTCGGCTGATGCTGCTTCGAACCATTTAAATATAGCTTGCCATGCTCGGCAATAATTCGTATGTCGTTTACCATGTAAGCTTACTGCCTGGATCATGCGATAACTATAGCTTACTTATGTACAACGGAATCCTTTCAGGATGCCGTTCACACTAGGACACGATGTACAACCCTCGAATCTATTTGTGGAAGTAGTGCGCCATCCATGTTACTAGATGGTAGCGATTCGAGGCAACACACCCGGAGAGCGATGCGAGCACAGATATTATAGTTCTTGAGGCCCTACTAGAGGCAGAAAGAGATGGTGTCGCTGCCATGAATGAGGTAATCTCGAACTTGAAGCTCGAAATTATGCACTTAGCTGCACGCATTATGCAAGCAACCCAAGAATTGGAGGAAGTAAGAATGTTGCATTTGAAGACGGGGGAGGTACTGCTGCTTCTGCTATCTGAAGCCCAGGGTAATCCCAGTTCTTCTTTACATAGCAGTTGAAATTGTCATTAGATTATTGTACTTGCATGTTGTGTCATGTCTCTGAATGGATTATGTTGTAAGACCCCCTATGTTGTCCATGTGTTGTAATGATCCAAATTTTTTAGGCGAGGTAATCCTCAGTACTTGTATGATTGACATAAGGTGAACTATTTTTCGTGTGAGCATATTGTATTGGATGAAATAATTGTTTGCCTCAAAGTGTATCCAACCTACTAAATTCGAAGATCACAACATTTCTAAATCATAATCATATATAAAGGTGGAATAAATCTTTGTTGTGGTTTTGAAGAAATGAATAACAAAACGTAGAATTATGTGTGGATATTCGTAATCGAATAAAATTTGGATTTGGATTTAGTTGCCAGGGCCCAGGCCAAACTTGAATGCTAATTCTCCCAAGTTTTGAATGAAGCGGTCAAATACCCACTATCATTTGTGGGCTGCCCGAAGCAAGTGTTTGCGAGATGGAAATTACTGTCTACCCCTAACACTTGACATCCTTATCGACCGGATTTACACTGCTGTCGAGAGGGGTAGACTAGTAACTTCAATTAGATATGACACGACGGCCTCTGAGCCCATTCAGACACGGTGGGCGCCAAACGTGGGCGGCAAAACACATTTGATTCAAGCTCGTCCGAAAGACATGTGTCTCTCCCTCCATTTCCCCATTCATCCATGGTGGGCGGCAAAACAAACTCTTCTCCTCATCCAAAATCGATGTAGGCTAATATTTTAAATAGGGCAGATGTGTAACTTCCCTCGGACATGACACAACCGCCCTACACCTGTCGCCCCGTTCATACACCATGGGCGCCAACCGTGGTGACAAAACACCCTCTCCTCGCCCAAAATCGTTACCGGCAAATATTTGGGAGATGCGAGATTACCATCCTATCCCCAACCGACGTGATGTCCAAAATTTTAAACGGGGGATAAGTTCGTAACTTTCCCACATTTGAAACAAGCGCGTCCCAAAGTTTGAGATCCCCCCTCCCCCTCTATCAGTGTCAAAACCGGCGGATCTCGGGTAGGGGGTCCCGAACTGTGCGTCTAGGCGGATGGTAACAGGAGACAAGGGACACGATGTTTTTACCCAGGTTCGGGCCCTCTCGATGGAGGTAAAACCCTACTCTGCTTGATTAATATTGATGATATGGGTAGTACAAGAGTAGATCTACCACGAGATCGGAGAGGCTAAACCCTAGAAGCTAGCCTATGGTATGATGATTGTTCGTCCTACGGACTAAAACCCTCCGGTTTATATAGACACCGAAGAGGGTTAGGGTTACCTGAGTCGGTTACAACGGAAGGAGATCTACGTATCCGTGTCGCCAAGCTTGCCTTCCACGCCAAGAAAAGTCCCATCCGGACACGGGGCCGAAGTCTTCAATCTTGTGTCTTCATAGTCCGAGTCCGGCCAAAGTTCATAGTCCGGCCATCCGGACACCCCTAATCCAGGACTCCTTAGTAGCCCCTGAACCAGGCTTCAATGACGACGAGTCAGTAGCGATTTGTCTTGACATTGCAAAGGCGGGTTCCTCCTCCAAATACTTCATAGAAGATTTTGAACACAAGGATAGTGTCCGGCTCTGCAAAATAATTTCCACATAACACCGTGAGAGAGAATAATATTTACACAAATCCAATCTCTGGCGTATTCATGACGTGTCATCATGCTTGACCAAGTCTTTATTAGAATCGTTTTTACTGTCCCACCTCAGCGCACTTAGCGAGGCGGTTTCCTTGGCATGTCCTGTCAAAGCAGAGATCGTGTCCCCTTATTCCGGGATTCTCATCAATACGGGCGTGGGTAACCCAACCGTGCCATTAATTTATGGCGCTTGGGAGATAAGCGAGTTTTACCGGGCTGGTGGGGGCGCTTTGTTTAGTCCGCCCATATAAGGGGATAAGGATCCACCTTTTCCATCTACGCCTTCTTCCTCCTTTGCTTATCCATTTCCGCTTTTCGAGCTCGGTAGCCCGAAGTCCGCACATCCCTCGACCTTCTCCGGCCATGTCCGGGAGGCGGGAGGCAAGTGGATGGTCTCCTCCGTTACGGAGGGACACATCAAGAAGCGAGGAAGGCGGATACTTGTCTAATGACATCGAGTACCGGCTCCACGACAAAGGGCGACTCATCCCCACCCCAGCCCCATGAGAGGGTGGTGTTTCTCACCAGCGGACTAGGTTTCCCACTTCACCCATTCGTCCAGGGACTCATGTTCTACTACGGCCTGGATTTCCACGATCTGGCCCCAAACTTCATCCTCAATATCTCGGCGTTTATCGTGGGTATGCGAAACTTTCCTTCGCATCCAGCCCCACTCTCGGTTTATGGTTGAAGACCTTTAGTGTCAAGCCGAAGATAGTGGGCTGACCAACAAGTGGAGTCTTGGGCGCCATGGCGGGCGAGGATGCCCAACGTTACATGGCTCGAGGGCTCTTTCGTGGAGACCATAAAGGGGTGGCAATCGGGGTGGTTCTACATCACCGAGCCGCGTGACCCTAAGTGGGCGAGTGGCCACAATTCGATCCGGCTTCCCTACCCGGCTCACCTCCTGGAAAGAGACGGGCTTGTCGTGGGGCAATCCGGAAGAGCTGTCCGGACTCCAAATTTGCGTCCAAGACCTGGTGAGCAAGAAGCTTGTGGGAGTTTGATCCGGCGCAGCACCAAACCCTGAGCAGGCTCTTCGACACTACGTACGAAGATGCCTGGAAGGTGTTGTTCAAGGGCGCCAAGGCTCCCGCATCCGCTACCGAGGATCGCGGATTCAGCACGCGGTGTCAAGCCAACGCGGTAAATTATTTTGCCTTTTACGGGACACTTGTTTTCATAGTTTGACTCTATGTGGGATCTAAACTCTCTTACCTTTGACAGGATTGGCAGAAGACGTCCGGACAGATTAGCTGTCCGGCTCCCTTCTTAGGAAGACCCGGCGGATGCCCACTTGACGGGACTCTGCTGGCCCGGCACCTTACGTGGTGCGGAGAAGAAGGCCAAGAAGCAGGCCACGGGAACTCGAAAGAGTTCCAGACGCTTGGCGGTGTCGGACTCACCGTCCGATGACTCCGTGGTGGACTCCTCCCGTGAAAGGCGAGGAGGAGAAAAGAGGTCTTCCCGGCGGGGGAGAGAAGAAAAGGAAGGTCGACCCAATCGGGAGGCGGAGGGTCCAAGAAGGAAGGACCCTCCCTCCGGACCTATTCCACCGGCGCCCGACGGCGAAGAAGAGTGGCCACTCAGGGCCAAGCCCTGGCGAAATCGTAAGTCTCCGGATACCGGAAGAACTCATAGCGTTCCTTTGATGCACGGTACCTTCGGCGTCCGGATATAATCATGCAGTCCGCCCAAAGGCGGGCTCGACTCTTCGTCGGCGGTTCCACAGGTTTATCGGATGTGAATAGTACTTCACTTCCGACCGCCTCCTCTCCTCGCGCCCACGGATGGCGCGCCGAGGTGGCGTCCCAAAAGGGCCAAGCCAGGAGGAGATGGTCCTTGAGGCGCCGCAAGGCGACCTCCCGGACTCCAGGCGAAGAGGGGATAAAACCCCTAAGGGCTTTAGGTCCGGCCCGAGGCCGGACACCGCACCGGAACCCTCAATCCGGCATCCGGCAGGCGCCCCCCTACTAAGAAGGGCAAGCCTACGACGCCGGTGTCCTCCGTCCAACCGGAGGCACCGGATAATCTGCTGGAGGTGCTTAAGGCGCCTCCATCGGCGTGGAGCACCGTACTATTATGAGTGCGGTGATCCGGAAGGATTCGATCCGCCAAGAGCGGGCTGGCTGACTGTGCCAGCTTTCTAACACGCTTTGAGGTAATGCGTATTTAAGATATGTAAAAATATTACCGCATAGAGCGGTAGCCCACGATGCTCGGTTTGGTGTTAGGAAAGAAAAGCTGAAATGAGGATCAAAAAGATATCTGTGAGAGTCTAACATAAATGTGTCAATATGGGAATGCAGGGCTGTGTCGGCTGACCTCCGCCGACTTGGCTGCGGAGGTCAATGTATTGAAGCAGAGCCTCGGCGGTCCTTGAGCAGGCTCGGCCTTGCCAAGAAGCAGCTCGAGGACAAGGAAGGTAAGTAATACCTTATGTAAGCATATATAAAAAATGTTGTTGCAAAAAGATGGCCAGTATCAACGTGGGTATGCAGGGGGCCATGAGCAGGTGGCGACCACTGAAGAGCGCTGTCCCAGGCCGAAACCAGTGCGGCCGTGGAGCGCACCGAGCGAGAGAAGCAAGAGGCGCGGGTGGCGGCGGTGCAGCAAGAGCTCCAGGCTCTCGTGGAGAAACACAAGAGTTTGGAGCGTGACTCGAAGACTCGAGAGTCCGAGCTCGCCTCGGCGCTTGAGAGCGCCAAATCTGCCAAGGCCGAAGCCCAAAAAGCCCTCCAGGAAATTGAGGCGATGAAGAAGATAGCGGGTCAGGCATTTTTATGCAAAGCAAGCACGCTGTAGAGTGAATTACTTGTTACTTACCCGAGGTCGGGAGCTCTCCGGGAGCATTAGCAGATCTTCCGGGAGTGTGTCCGGCGCGGGCGCATTCTACCAAGCCGAGGAGGGAAGCTTCGGCGGAGAAGGTGTTACAGTCTCGGTATGCTGAGCCCGGACACCGGTGCCCTTGAGCGACCAGCTGAAGCGGTGGTCGAGCTCCATAAGAGTGGCTGGACAGGCCATGAAGGGTCTCGCTTGATCGGTTTGTGGCCGGGAGGCCATGCTGGAAGCTACTTCTGGCCGGTAAGGCGGTGGTGAATGCCTGTCCAAGGCTTGAAGTCATCAAGTGCTCCGTATGCATCGAAGGTGCCCGTGGGGCCTTGCACAATGCTAAAGTGCCTTTGAGGCAAGATGGATTGAGAAGCTTGTGACGGACGGACCACCACCGGGGAAGGAGCATCATAAGCTTTGAGATGTATTATGAGGGTGTCTGAAGGGTGCCCGCCGTGTCATGGGATGAGTGCTCCAAAGATGTAATTTTGAGTAAACTCGAATTTGTGATCCTGTTATTTGAAAACTTGTTTCATATCGCTAAGCAACGTTTTTGAATTTAAAATATTACCTTACGTGCGGCCGTTTATCAAAATTGAGAGATGGCGAGTCGGTAAACCTGCGCCCATGCCGCGAGGCTGGGGTGTTCGGGATAAACTTGATCACTCTTTTTCCCATTATTGGGTCCTTGAGGGAGGCGCTCAACACAACGAGCGAGGCAATCGGACTATAATGCTTGAACACTCTCACTTAGCCATAGAATTCTATAATTTTAAATTTGGTGAAGCCCCTAGTATTCGGAAGACCGAGTTGAGGCGCTATCCACGCCCTAGGCAGACAGAGCCGATTGCTCGCTCAAGCGGCATAAGTCTTTAGGGACTCGAAAACCTCTCGAACAGCGACCAGCTCTCGCCCTATCATGACGGTCAGTTTAGCTTTCTTCCTTTGAGGTGCTCAGCCCGGCTCAACGAGGCACAATCGCAGTGGTTCTCCCGGTGCTACCTTAGCCGATATAACGGGCGTAAGGTACCCAAAAAACATGAGAGCCGGGCAAACCCAACTATTGACCCAAGACATGATTCGAGTCGATGCATATAATGCTATAAGTTGAGGTGCCGCCTCATGAGAGTGTTCGGACTTCTCACACCATATTACAGAGATGCGTAAGCCCACGGTGTATTAGCCGTACCAAAGTGTACGGTTGCATAATGTCATAACTGAACATATTTTTATATATATATATAAAAAGTAATGCAGTAATAGATAAAAGCTATGCATTGTTTATTCAAGAAGTCTGCGGTAAAAGCAGAACGATACAAATTGTGCAATAAGCAAGAGATGGGACTATTTAACATGTCCCCCCTCCAAGGGCGAGCTGCGGGATTATATGTGAAACAAGTATACTGCTCGTTATAGAAACCACTGGACACTCGGCGTAACTACGCCTCACTGGCTATTGCATCGTGTGTTCGGTAGTTATCTTGCCGGACGAGCCTTCGAGAGGGGAGTCTGAAAGTAAGAGAAAGAAAAAAAAGAACGACAAAAACGGGAGCCCCTTGTGCGGTTGAGCAATATTTTGGGCGTGCCGTTGTCGTGCCCCTCTCCCTATGCCCATGGTATTTCCGGGCGTAGTTATGTATGCTGGCGGTACTGGTTTTCGCAATTTCGCGAGGCTGAGGGGTTAGGGCCGCATTTTCTGGCGATGCTTTCGAAACGTGCGTGCCCGGTCTGGTTGTGGGTTACTCCGGCGGTAGCAGCGATGTCCGGACGTTTAATGGCGGGATGGAGAATTGCCTTGAGCAGGCTGCTTTGTACTTCTGCCGTGAGGGCCGCCATTATGCTCCTCCGTCCGGAGAGAGTGTTCGGTGTTTTAATTGACCGTAATGACTCCTCGAGGCCGGCATCTTGAGCTTGAGGTATCGCGTAGTGCGGCACCGCATTGAACTTTCTGCAGTCACGCGGTTCGTCCGGCAGGCGTGATAGCCCGCTGAGCAGGACTATATCAAAGATTAACTCCTCGCTTCGGAAATTATCCGGGATCCGAAGACCACGTCAAGTGTAACTCGAGCACTGTCTGATTGGCCTCTACACGGAATAGCGCCTTTAAAGGTCGTCTTTATGGGTTTAATCCTTGAGGATCTATGCCCATTTTTTGTATCTGATAAAGCGAGGTTCAGATTTCTTTGCCGCCGTCCGTCCATAAGGACTCTAGTGAGGTGAAATCCGTCAATGATTGGGTCTAAAACCAATGCGGCCCGAATCCACCATGGCGGATGCTAGTGGGGTGGTCCTTCGATCAAAAGTGATCACGCAGGAGGACCATGGGTTGAACTTTGGGGGCGTGGCTCCAACGCATATCGTCCACGAGTGCACGCTTCCGCTCCCTTTTGGGTATGTGGGTTGCGTATATCATGTTCACCGTCCGCACTTGTTGGGGGAAACCATACATCCCCTATTGTTCGTGGCCGGGGCTCCTCCTCGTCATCGCTATGCAGCCCCTTGTCATTGTTTTCGGTAACAACTTGCCTGCTGCTTGAACACCCAACAATCCCTGTTGGTGTGCTTGGCTGGTTTTTCGGGGTGCCGTGTATCTGGCACGAGCGATCGAGTATTCGGTCCAAATTGGACGGGCCCGAAGTATTTCTTTTGAATGGCTTTTTCCGCTGACCGGGTTTAGAGCCTCTGAATCCGGCATTAACTGTCGTATCCTCAACACTGTCGCCGTTAATGCGGCGCTTTTGCTTGTTGTGACGCGACCTACCCATGTTGTCCTTGGTATCCGAATTACCAGGGACCTTGGTCATGTTGTTACTACGAGCTAGCCAGCTGTCTTCTCCTGCGCAAAAGCAGGTCATGAGTGTCGTGATGGCTGCCATAGATTTCGGCTTTTCCTGTCCTAGGTGTCGGGCAAGCCACTCGTCGCGGATGTTATGATTGAAGGCTGCAAGGGCCTGTGTCGGACGATCGACTATTTGATTTTTCTTCATTAGGAACCGTGTCCAGAATTGTCCGGCTGATTCCTCTGGGCTGCTTTGGATTATGTGGCTTAGGTCATCGGTGTGCGGTGGTGGGACATAGGTGCCTGGAAGTTGTCGAGGAATGCGGCTTCGGGTCCTCCCAACAACCAATTGATTCTGGCGGCAAGCTGTTAAGCCAATGCCGAGCTGGTCCTTTAAGCTTGAGTGGGAGGTATTTGATGGGCGTGTAGATCGTCCATGACCATGTGGATATGAAGGAGATAGTCCTCGATCCATATCGCAGGGTCTGTTGTGCCATCGTATGATTCGATGTTTACGGGTGTGAAACCCTCGGGGATTTGATGATCCATTACTTCATCTGTGAAGCATAGAGGGTGTTCGGCGCGTATGTATTGGGCTATATCACGGCGTAGCTCAAATGAGCTTTGTCTGCTGTGTTCGGCCCGACCGGATTTACTATATCCGGCATGACGGTTATCGTCACGTGTCGTGGGGCACCCACGCGATCCTTAGATCGATCTTGTTTGCCTTGCCCTGTCCTCCAATATATCTCGCAGGTCTGGCACATTTCCCCGTGCCTTGGTATTCTTTTGAGCGGGCGCCGGGTGCTGCTTGAGTGGAGGGCCGAGAGGCCTCTCTGTCGCGGCCACGAGGTGGCCGATCGGCCGTATGATGCGCTGGTGATGTAGGTCTAGGTGCTTCCCCCTCTAATCGAGGTAGCGGCCTGCGTTTTGGGTAGCTCTTGGAGGGGCGCTCGAGTTCGTACTCTTCGCCGCAAGGACATCGATCCATCATCGCCGGCTAGCAAATCTTGGTCGGCTTTAAGTTGTTGCTGTTTTTTCTTGAGGCTGCTCACTGTGGCCATGAGCCTGCGTTTGAAAGCGCTCTTGTTAAGCGGGATCCTCGGGCACAGCGAATTAAATGCGTCGTCGAGGCTTGCCTCGTCTTTGAAGGGAGGCGTGTAATTATCGTCCTCTACCTCTCTGTCTGCCGCTCTCTCATGAGGGCTGGCTTCTCCATCCTCCTATGCTGAATCCTGCTGGAGGGGGTTGTCTTCGGCACTTTCTGGGGTGTTATTGTCTCCGGTGCCGGAATCGCCGTCTTTGCTGTGGCGAGATTTAGAGCGGCGCTGCTGACGCCGGCGCTTAGGCTGTTTCTTGGAGGGGTCATCCTCCGTTGTTCCATCGTTGTTCCCTTCTTTTGGGGTGTCTCCATGTATATGTCATATGACGAGGTGGCCTTCCAGTGCCCTGTAAGCGCTGGTTCTTGTTCGTCTCCTGCATCGTCGTCCATACCGTCGATGTCTTGGTCGAAGTCGAGCATGTCGGTTAGATCATCGGCAGGTGGCTACGAAGTGGGTGGTGGGTGGGCTTTGAATTTCTTCATCATCGCATCCCAACCTTCCCGACAATAGTCGGCCAGGGCTCTCGATAAAGAGAGACTTTAGTGAATTCAGAATGTCGCGGCGGGCGAAAGTTGAAAACGTCCGGGCGGTGAACTCCATTATCGGCGCCCAATCAGATTCGATTGGCGGTAGCGGAAGGTTCAGAGTCCGGAAAGGAGTCCGGCACCTCGGAGTCACGAGCTTTCCGAAGGACAGGTATGGTGTTTGGCTCGATCGTCGTATAGATTGCAGCCCCCGAGGCGGTGTCCAGCCACCCGTCCTCAATAGGCGCAGTTGGCTCCGAGCTAAGGGTCGGAGCGGACACTGGTGCAGCCTCCGGAGACCTTTGTTATTGGCGGCGAGCTAGATCATGCCCATCGTAATAGCGGTCGGCACGCTTGGCTGTGGCTCGTACCCGTCGAAGATCAAGTCTCCGTGGGCGTCGGCCGTGTAGTTCAAACTTCCAAATCTGACACGATGGCGGGCGTAGCTTTCAATCTGCTCCGGATGGCCAAGCGAATTGGCCCGATGCAAAGCCGCGAGCAGGAAGATCATCCGGGGAGAAAAGTCTCACCCCGGACAGCGTCGTTGTTGATGATCGGAAGGAGCCATCGGGCCTAAAGCGGCGACACGGAGGAACTCTCAATGAAAGCACCAATGTCGATTGTCAAAACCGGCGGATCTCGGGTAGGGGTCCCGAATCGCGCGTCTAGGCGGATGGTAATAGGAGACAAGGGACACTATGTTTTTACCCAGGTTGGGCCCTCTCGATGGAGGTAAAACCCTACTCCTGCTTGATTAATATTGATGATATGGGTAGTACAAGAGTGGATCTACCACGAGATCGAGAGGCTAAACCCTAGAAGCTAGCCTATGGTATGATGATTGTTCGTCCTACGGACTAAAACCCTCCGGTTTATATAGACACCGGAGAGGGTTAGGGTTACACAGAGTCGGTTACAACGGAAGGAGATCTACATATCCATATTGCCAAGCTTGCCTTCCACGCCTAGAAAAGTCCCATCTGGACACGGGACGAAGTCTTCAATCTTGTGTCTTCATAGTCCAGGAGTCCGGCCAAAGGTCATAGTCCGGGCACCACCTAATCCAGGACTCCCTCACCCTCCATTTCCCCATTCATACACCGTTGGCGCCACGACAACCTCCCCACTGCGGCCAGCCTCCTCCATCCGCCACCCCATCCTCCACCTTGCCGGAGCCGCTACCCCTACCCCGTCGTCCACTTCAAGAGATGGACGTCTCTCATCCACGGCGCCTGACCAGGATCCTTTCATCACGTCGTCTCTCTTCATTGGCGCCGTCGTCCACTTTGTCGTTGCCGCTCCTACGACCGCCTCGTCCATGGCAACAGGATTTATCCCCCGACCCGACCGTCTGCCATCTAAAGTCTTCTTCCCTGCCGCCGACAGCCATCGCACCCGCAGCACCCTCAACGTATCAGCAGGGGCCTACACAGCGTCGCAAGAGAGGTGGTACTCCTCCATATGTGCTTAAGTTATTGATCTCACCCGAAAAATAGATCTTAATTTGTTTACTGTACTTTTCTTGTCCGTACCAAATCGTAGTGGCTAGTCGAATGCAAACATTGGTTGCGAAGTAGCTTTGTCCGGTTTGCACCTTCAGATCTGCCATTTCACGGTCACTATACTAAATAAAGCTTATGGTTTCCCCCTTTATATTCACTACCATCATCATAGGTGCTTCCTTTGCTTTGTGTCGTGCTAGCACTTGCTCCTCAAGACCTCAACCCATCAAAGCGAAACAACATGCCACTCATAATTCCAAAGCTTACGTGTTGAAATACGAATCGATATGATGCTCATATTACTAAAGCAGAGAACGTTTAATTGATCACCTAATGTTCCTATATTTGTTTGAAAAGCATGTGCGCGCTACTTTGGTCCACTAGTTCCACTTTCCTAATTTTACTCTTGATGCTTAGGGTTTTCCCCTTTTATCTACTCTACTATGATCTGCATAGGTACTTTCTGTCATACTAGCATTACTCCACCCTTCAAGCTAAACAACACAACACTCAAAATTCCAAAGCTTAGTTGTTCAAATATGATTTTCATATGATACTGATATTAGTTAACAGACACATTTAATTGGTTAGCTAAATGCACAGGTTCAAAGAGCTTAGTTGACGGGGTGTGAGTGAGTGCCCTTTACCTAGCCTCACCGGCAACGGCGCCAGAAAAGAGCTTGATGTCTACTACACAACCTTCTTGTTGTAGACGTTGTTGGGCCTGCAAGTGCACAGGTTTGTAGGACAGTAGCAAATTTCCCTCAAGTGGGTGACCTAAGGTTTATCAATCCGTGGGAGGCGTAGGATGAAGATGGTCTCTCTCAAGCAACCCTGCAACCAAATAACAAAGAGTCTCTTACATCCCCAACACACCCAATACAATGGTAAATTGTATAGGTGCACTAGTTCGGCGAAGAGATGGTAATACAAGTGCAATATGGATGGTACATAAAGGTTTTTGTAATCTGAAAATATAAAAACAGCAAGGTAACTAATGATAAAAGTGAGCGTAAACGTTATTGCAATGATAGGAAACAAGGCCTAGGGTTCATACTTTCACTAGTGCAAGTTCTCTCAACAATAATAACATAGATAGATCATATAACAAGCCCTCAACATGCAACAAAGAGTCACTCCAAAGCCATTAATAGCGGAGAACAAACGTAGAGATTATGTAGGGTACGAAACCACCTCAAAGTTATTCTTTCGGATCGATCTATAAAAGAGTTCGTACTAAAATAACACCTTAAGACACAAATCAATCAAAACCCTAATGTCACCTAGATACTCCATTGTCACCTCAAGTATCCGTGGGTATGATTATACGATATGCATCACACAATCTCAGATTCATCCAACCAACATAAAAGTACTTCAAAGAGTGCCCCAAAGTTTCTGCTGGAGAGTCAAGAACGTGTGCCAACCCCTATGCATAGGTTCATGGGCGGAACCATAAGTTGGTCACCAAAACATACATCAAGAGGCACATGATATCCCATTGTCACCCACAGATAAACACGGCAAGACATACATCAAGTGTTCTCATAAAAGACTAAATCCGATAAGATAACTTCAAAGGGAAACTCAATTCATCACAAGAGAGTAGAGGGGAGAAACATCATAAGATCCAACTACAATAGCAAAGCTCGGGATACATCAAGATCGTGCCATAGAGGAACACGAGAGAGAACACGAGAGGCGAGATCAAACACATAGCCTCTTTGGTACATACCCTCAGCCCCGAGGGTGAACTACTCCCTCCTCGTCATGGAGAGCGCCGGGATGATGAAGATGGCCACCGGTGATGGGTTCCCCCTCCAGCAGGGTGCCGGAATGGGCTCCCAAGAGGTTTTTGGTGGCTACAAAGGCTTGCGGCGGTGGAACTCCCGATCTATCTTGATATTTGATGTTTTTAGGGTACGAGGGAATATATAGGCGAAAGACGTCGGTCGGGGGGTGCTCGAGGCCCCACCGGGCAGAAGCGCGCCAAAGAGGCGCCCCTATCTCCTGGCCTCCTCGAGGATCTTCGGCGTGAACTCCAAGTCTCCGTGGATGATATTCTTCCCAAAAATAACGCTGCCGAAGGTTTCATTCCGTTTGGACTCCGTTTGATATTCCTTTTCTTGAAATCTTTGAAGCAGGTAATAAAACAGCAATATGGGCTTGGCCTCCGGTTAATAGGTTAGTCCCAAAAGTAATATAAAAGTGTATAATAAAGCCCATAATCATTCAAAACACATAGTAATATAGCATGGAACAATCAAAAATTATAGATACGTTGGAGACGTATCAGCGGACATGACTCAAATGCTCGAGAAGTTAAATCGATCATTATCCACCATATCAACAACTTTGTTCATTTCCGATATCAAGTAATTGTTTTTCTTTGTCTAGTGGTTTGGAGAAAATTCACCAAAAAGCTCCGGGACTACCGAAGAAGCTGCAATTTAGACACCCGAAAGTAAGTACTATAGTAGCATGTTCTGCGCATCTCCTAGTGATTCAAGCGCTAGTTTCATCAATACCATTTAGCATGCTTGCTTATCAGTTTGATTAACCTCTATAAGTGGTTGTGGCAGGAACAAGGGAATGATTTCTGTGGATACTACGTTTGCGAGTCCATCCGCCACACGACCTATGAGCGGGGGTACTCTGACGAACAATATGAAGTGCGTAAGCAATAATATTCACAATTTTATTTTATTACCATCATTTGTGTTGTGTTTCATTTATATATATGTGTATATATATATATATATATGTACATATATATATATATATATATATATATATATATATATATATATATATATATATATGTATATATATAGACCCCTTCTTCAAGTTAGATCTTTCGGATGCGGGATGAACTCCTACCACCAGATCGTATGCGAGCAATTCAATAGGAATTGCCGGCATTCTTCCTTGACCACGTGATCGCTGAAGACAAAGAATCCTATGTGGACCCTGTGTTCATATATAATTAGGAGATTATATTGTAAGAGATAATTATTGTATATATGTAGCCGGTAGTGTCAGATAGATATACGAGAACTTGTTGTTCGACCAATCTCTCGGAGAAGGAGAGGTGGTCGATATCACTTCTCTCTGTATGCATATGTTCATGACGATCTTCTGTTTCCTTCATTTGCTTACTAGCTAGCGTGTCTAGTCCTCTCTATACGTATATAGTACGTAGCGTCGACCAAGCACGGAGATAAGAGAGGACACTTCTCTCTATTAATTAGCTAGCTAACACAATATATGAAACACCTAAATTAACCCCCAAAACCCCCCTTTCAAAAAACAAAAACCCCAGCCCACGAAATCTTGTGGCGTGGATGCCTATTGGTCCCGGTTGGTGCCACCAACCGGGGACCAAAGGCCCTCCTCGCCTAGGCTCGCCAAGACTGCCACGTGGAGTTTGATCATCCCGGTTCGTGTAAGAACCGGGACTAAAGGGCTAGGGCATTAGTAACGACCCTTTAGTCCCGGTTCAAAAACCGGGACAAAAGGCCCTTACCAACCGGGACCGATGACCCTTTTTCTACTAGTGCAAGAAGATCCGGTCCTTCACGGCAGGAGACAAAAATATGCGATCGCCTGGTTGAGCTGTTTCACCGGGAAGAGATTTTATGGAGGCAACGAGCTAGGATTGATTGGCTCATGCATGGCGACAAAAACACCTACTTCTTCCACCAGAGAGCGAGTAGGCGCCAATCATTGCAGAGGGCTGATGGTCAGGTTACACAGAACGTGGTGGAGATGGAAAATATGACCACCTATTTCTACAAAGATTTGTACACAACAGAAGGGGTGGGTGACATGGAGCAGGTTCTATAAACAGTACCATGCAAGGTTACGCAAGCCATGAATGCATCGTTGAACGCCCCTTACAGCGCAGAAGAAGTAATAATCGCCCTTTTTCAAATGTTTCCAACTAAGGCACCGGGACCGGACGATTTTCCCACTCACTTCTTTCAGCGACGCTGGGAGACATGTGATGATGAAATCACCAAAGTAGTGCTTAGAATAGTTGAGGGTACAGAATTAGCGACATGCATCAACGAGACAGTCTTGGTATTGATACCGAAGGTAAAAAATTCCACTCTTTTTAGCCAGTTCCGACCCATCAGTTTATGCAATGTTCTTTATAAAATTGCGTCCAAGGTGATCTCTAACCGGTTGAAGATGATACTACCCGACATAATATCTCAGGAATAATCAGCCTTTGTTCCTGGCAGACTTATCACTGACAACATCATCACTGCCTACGAGTGCCTACATTTTATGAAGAGAAATAAAGCTAAAAAGTGATGACCCACAAGTATAGGGGATCTATCGTAGTCCTTTCGATAAGTAAGAGTGTCAAACCCAATGAGGACCAGGAGGAAATGATAAGCGGTTTTCAGCAAGGTATTCTCTGCAAGCACTGAAATTATCGGTAACAGATAGTTTTGTGACAAGGTAATTGGCAACAAGTAACAAGTAATGAAAGTAAATAGGGTGCAGCAAGATGGCCCAATCCTTTTTGTAGCAAAGGACAAGCCTGAACAAACTCTTTTATAGAGAAAAGTGCTCCCGAGGACACATGGGAATTATCGTCAAGCTAATTTTCATCACGCTCATATGATTTGTGTTCGTTACTTTGATAATTTGGTATGTGGGTGGACCGGTGCTTGGGTGCTGTCCTTTCTTGGACAAGCATCCCACTTATGATTAACCCCTATTGCAAGGATCTGCAACTACAAAAGAAGTATTAAGGTAAACCTAACCATAGCATGAAACATATGGATCCAAATCAGCCCCTTACGAAGCAACGCATAAACTAGGGTTTAAGCTTCTGTCACTCTAGCAACCCATCATCTACTTATTACTTGCCAATGCCTTCCTCTAGGACCAAACAGTGGTGAAGTGTCATGTAGTCGACATTCACATAACACCACTAGAGGAAAGACAACATACATCTCATCAAAATATCGAACGAATACCAAATTCACAAGATTACTAATAGCAAGACTTCTCCCATGTCCTCGGGAACAAACATAACTACTCACAAATCATATTCATGTTCATAATCAGAGGGTATTGATATGCATAATGGATCTGAACATATGATCTTCCACCAAATAAGCGAACTAGCATCAACTACAAGGAGTAATCAACACTACTAGCAACCCACAGTACCAATCGAGGCTTTGGGACAAAGATTGGATACAAGAGATGAACTAGGGTTTGCGAGGAGATGGTGCTGGTGAAGATGTTGATGGAGATTGACCCCCTCCCGATGAGAGAATCATTGGTGACGATGATGGAAATGATTTCCCCCTCCCAGAGGGAAGTTTCCCCGGCAGAACCATTCTGCCGGAGCCCTAGATTGGTTCCGCCAAGGTTCCGCCTCGTGGCGGCGGAGTTTCTTCCAGCTTGCTTATGATTTTTTTCCAGGGTAGAAGACACCATATAGCGAAGATGGGCACCGAGCCCTGTTGGGGCCACGAGGTGGGGCGCCTTGTAGAGGGCGCCCCACCACCTCGTGGCTAGGGTGTGGCCCCCCTCTGGTATTTTCTTCGCTCAGTATTTTTTATAAATTCCAAAAATGACTTCCGTGAAGTTTCAGGACTTTTGGGGCTGTGCAGAATAGGTCTCTAGTATTTGCTCCTTTTCCAGCCCAGAATTCCAGTTGCCGGCATTCTCCCTCTTCATGTAAACCTTGTAAAATAAGAGAGAACACACATAAGTATTGTGGCATAACGTGTAATAACTGCCCATAATGCAATAAATATCGACATAAAAGCATGACGCAAAATGGACGTATCTACTCCCCCAAGCTTAGACCTCGCTTGTCCTCAAGCAGAAGCCGATAACGATAAATATGTCCCCATGTTTAGAGATAGAGGTGTCGATAAAATAAAATATGGACATGAGGGCATCATGATCATTCTTATATGACAACACATATATATATTGTCATATGATTTCTTATGCTCAAGTAATAATCTATTCACAATGTAAAGTATGAATCAGAAACTTCATTGAGAACTAACAAACTATAATCTCAGTCATTGAAGCAATTGCAATCTATCATAACATCAGGAAAGAGTCAATATAAGAGCTTTTCAGCAAGTCTACATACTCAAGTATCATTTAGTCTTTCACAATTGCTAACACTCACACAATACTTATGGGTATGGAGTTTTAATCGGACACAGAGAAAGATAGGGGCTTATAGTGTTGCCTCCCAACCTTTTACCTCAAGGGTAATGTCAACAATAATGATTCATGTTAACTTACATCCAATTGGATATATATATATATATATATATATATATATATATATATATATATATATATATATATATATATATATATATATATCAGGACCTTTCCAACACAATGTGCTTGCCAAAGGATAGAACGCAAAAAGGAAAGGTGAAGATCACCATGACTCTTGCATAAGGAATAAGACAAAAGTAAAAGATAGGCCCTTCATAGAGGGAAGCAGAGGTTGTCATGCGCTTTCATGGTTGGATGCACGAAATCTTAATGCAAAAGAACGTCACTTTATATTGCCACTTGTGATATGGACCTTTATTATGCAGTCCGTCGCTTTTATTTCTTCCACGTCACAAGATCGTATAAAGCTTATTTTCTCCACACTATCAAATCATACATATTTAGAGAGCAATTTTTATTGCTTGCACCGATGACAACTTAATTGAAGGATCTTACTCAATCCATAGGTAGATATGGTGGACACTCATGGCAAAACTGGTTTTGAGGGTATTCGGAAGCACAAGTAGTATCTCCACTTGGTGCAAAGAATTTGGCTAGCATGAGAGGGAAAGGCAAGCTCAACATGTTGGATGATCCATGACAATATACTTTATTTCAGATATAAGAAAACATAACCCATTACTGTTTGTCTTCCTTGTCCAACATCAACTCTTTAACATGTCATATTTTAATGAGTGCTCACAATCATAAAAAGATGTCCAAGATAGTGTATTTATATGTGAAAACCTCTCTTTCTTTATTACTTCCTATTAATTGCAACGATGACAAAAACTGGGTTTGTCAACTCTCAACAACTTTTATTCATCATACTCTTTATATGTGAATTCATTACTCTCCATAAGATCAACATGATCTCTTTTATTTCTTTTTATTCTTTCTCTTTTCTTTAATTCCCTCGAGATCAAAGCAAGGTAGTCAAGCCCTTGACTCCACACTAATCTTTATTATATATAGCTCACGGACTCGATTACATAGAAGGATCATAAAACAAAACTCAAAACTAAATCATACTAAAACTTTTATTCTACTAGATCAAGATATTACCAAAAAGATTGAACTAAGAAAAACGGTAAAGATAGGAGTGTGATGGTGATACGATTACCGGGGCAACTCCCCCAAGCTTGGCAGTTGCCAAGGGTAGTGCCCATACCCATGCGATTATGTCTCCTTCTTCAGAGGTGATGAATATGGTGATGATGATGGGTAGTCGCACATCAAGCGTAGGAGATCCTCCAATTTGCGGATAATGCCTTTGAGTGCAATGATATGATCCTTCAACAAAATATTTTCACGTGTGAGATACTTGTTTTGTATACGAGCTAACTCAATCATCTTGAAAGCTTCAATCTCAATGGGGGTAAAGTGAGGTGGAAGGATGTCTTCTTCTTCTGCTGCTGGCGCTTGATCCTCCTTGGCCTTCTTGATTCCTTCATCCTTGTTGATCTCAATGGGTTCTTCTCTCTTCAGCTCTATCTTCATTAGCCAAGCATCGTTGCCCTGATTGTTGGAGGAGGGGGACGACATGATGCCTGGCCTTCACGGCTCTGACAGAAAATAGCTCAAAACAAAAACAGAGGATATTTGCGTTATACGGTGGTCAAAACCTTCGGGAGATTATATAGTGATTTTTTACCGACTAAAAGAAGTATCGTGCAAGAAAACGGAGTCCGGAGAGCACACGAGGTGCCCACGAGGCATGGGGGCGCGCCCAGGGGGGGTAGGGCGCGCCCTCCACCCTCGTGGAAGCCTCGTGTCCTTCTCGGACTACTTCTTATTTTCCTATTTTCTTAAATATTCCAAAACGGAGAAAAATTGCCATTAGAACTGTTTTGGAGTCGGTTTACTTACCGTACCACGTACCTATTCCTTTTCGGAGTCTGAAACGTTCTGGAAAATGTCCCTTATGTATTCCTCCAGGGTTACGGTTTCAATAACATTGGTTTCAACATTTATAGGATTACCTGAGATATAATGTTTGATTCTTTGACCATTTACCACCTTCGGATTTGTGCCTTCGAAGTTGTTGTTTTTTATGGCACCGGAACGATAGACCTCCTCGATAACGTAAGGACCTTCCCATTTAGAGAGAAGTTTTCCTCCAAAAAATCTTAAACGACAGTTGTATAGCAAAACATAATCACCTGCATTAAACTCACGCTTCTGTATCCTTTTGTCATGCCATCTTTTAAGTTTTTCCTTAAACAATTTGGCATTCTCATAGGCTTGGGTTCTCCATTCATCAAGTGAGCTAATGTCAAATAGCCTCTTCTTACCGGCAAGTTTGAAATCATAATTGAGTTCTTTAATGGCCCAATATGCCTTATGTTCTAGTTCGAGAGGTAAGTGACATGCTTTTCCATAGACCATCTTATACGGAGACATACCCATAGGATTTTTATATGCAGTTCTATAGGCCCATAATGCATCATCTAGTTTCTTGGACCAATTCTTTCTAGATCTATTAACAGTCTTTTGCAAAATTAATTTGAGCTCTCTATTACTCAATTCTACTTTACCACTAGACTGCGGATGATATGGAGATGCAATTCTATGATTAACATCATATTTAGCAAGCATTTTACGAAATACACCATGAATAAAATGTGAACCACCATCAGTCATTAAATATCTAGGGACTCCAAACCTCGGAAAAACAACTTCTTTAAGCATCTTAATAGAGGTGTTATGATCAGCACTACTAGTTGGAATAGCCTCTACCCACTTAGTAACGTAATCAACAGCAACTAAGATATGTGTATACCCATTAGAGGTAGGAAACGGTCCCATGTAATCAAAGCCCCAAACATCAAATGGTTCAATAACAAGTGAATAATTCATAGGCATTTCTTGACGTCTACTAATATTACCAACTCTTTGACATTTATCACAAGACAAGACAAACTTACGGGCATCCTTGAAGAGAGTAGGCCAATAAAAACCGGATTGCAATACCTTATGTGCAGTTCTATCTCCAGCGTGGTGCCCTCCATAAGGCTCGGAGTGACACTTGCGTAGGATTTGTTCCTGTTCATGCTCAGGTACACAACGTGTCTAATAACACCATCTACTCCTTCTTTATAAAGATGTGGGTCATCCCAAAAGTAATGTCTCAAGTCATAGAAAAACTTTTTCTTTTGCTGGTATGTGAAACTAGGTGGTATAAATTTAGCAACAATGTAATTAGCATAATCAGCATACCATGGAGTAGTACGGGAAGCATTTATGATAGCCAATTGTTCATCAGGAAAGCTATCATCAATAGGTAGTGGGTCATCAAGAACATTCTCTAACCTAGACAAGTTATGCGCAACGGGTTCTCGGCTCCTTTCTATCAATAATATGTAAACCAAATTCATGTAGCAAGAGAACCCATCTAATAAGTCTAGGTTTAGCATCTTTCTTTTCCATAAGGTATTTAATAGCAGCATGATCAGTGTGAATAGTTACTTTAGAATCAACAATATAAGGTCTGAACTTATCACAAGCAAAAACAACTGCTAAAAATTCTTTTTTGGTAGTAGCATAATTTCTCTGGGCATTGTCTGGAGTTTTACTAGCATATTGAATAACATTTAATTTCTTATCAACTCTTAGCCCTAGAACAGCACCTACAGCATAATCGCTAGCATCACACATAACTTCAAAAGGTAAATTCCAATTAGGTGGATGAACAATAGGTGCAGAAATCAAAGGTTTCTTAAGTATTTCAAATGCCTCTACACAATCATCATCAAAGACAAAAGGAATATCTTTTTGTAATAGATTAGTCAGAGGCCGAGAAATGTTTGAGAAGTCCTTAATGAACCTCCTATAAAAACCGGCATGACCCGTAAAAACTTCTTATACCTTTGATGTCCTTAGGACACGGCATCTTTCAATAGCATCAACTTTAGCTTTATCAACTTCAATGCCTCTTTCAGAAATTTTATGCCCCAAGACAATGCCTTCATTAACCATAAAGTGGCATTTCTCCCAATTCAAGATGAGATTAGTTTCTTCATATCTCTGCAAAACTCGATCAAGGTTGCTCAAGCAATCATCAAAAGAGGATCCATAAACGGAGAAATCATCCATGAATACCTCACAAATCTTTTCACAAAAGTCAAGAGAATATAGCCATCATGCATCTTTGAAAGGTAGCAGGTGCATTACATAAACCAAAAGGCATACGCCTATAAGCAAAAGTACCGAATGGGCAAGTAAAGTGGTATTTTCTTGATCCTCAAATTTGGCTACGTGTATTTGAGAGAAACCAGAGTAACCATCTAGAAAGCAAAACTGTGTATGTTTGGATAATCTTTCTAGCATTTGATCAATAAAAGGCAAAGGGTAATGATCTTTTTTAGTAGCTTTATTTAGTTTGCGGGAATCAATTAGCATCCTATAACCTGTAATAATTTTTTGCGGGAACAATTCATCTTTATCATTAGGAACGACGGTAATACCTCCCTTCTTAGGGACACAATGGACATGACTTACCCACTGACTATCAGCAACAGGATAAATTATACCTGCCTCAAGGAGCTTTAATATTTCCTTTCTTACCACTTCTTTCATCTTAGGAATTAGCCGTCGTTGGTGATCAATAACTGGTTTGGCGTCTTTCTCCAAATTTATTTTGTGTTGACATAGAGTGGGACTAATGCCCTTAAGATCATCAGGAGTATATCCAATAGCAGCCGGGTGCTTCTTCGTAGTTTTCAATAATTTCTCTTCCTCCTTCTCTCGAAAGATTAGCACTAATAATAACAGGATATATCTTCTTTTCATCAAGATAAGCATATTTAAGAGTATCGTGTAATGGTTTAAGCTCAAACACGGGATCACCCTTGGGTGGAGGAGGATCCCTAGAATTTCAACATGCAAGTTGTGTTTCGTAATAGGTCCACATTTAAAGAATACTTCATCTATTTCCCTTCTTTCATTCATAAACATATCATTTTCATGGTCGAGCAAATATTGTTCTAAAGGATCATTAGGAGGCACGACAATAGAAGCAAGACCAATAATTTCATCTTTACTCGGCAATTCCTCATCACGGTGTTGTCTACTAAATTTAGCAAAATTAAACTCATGAGACATATCACCCAAACCAATAGTAACAACATCTTTTTCGCAGTCTATCCTACCATTAACAGTGTTCAAGAAGGGTCTACCAAATATAATGGGACAAAAGCTATCTTGTGGGGAACCAAGAACAAGAAAATCAGTAGGATATTTAACCTTCCCACACAAGACTTCAACATCTCTAACAATCCCAATCGGTGAAATAGTTTCTCTATTGGCAAGATTAATGGTAACATCGATATATTCTATCTCAGCAGGTGCAATATCATGCATAATTTCTTTGTATAAAGAATGAGGTATTGCACTAGCACCACCACTCATATCACACAAGCCATGATAACAATGATCTCCTATTTTAACAGAAATAACAGGCATGCCTACCATAGGTCTATGTTTATCTTTAGCACCAGGTTTAGCAATTCTAGCAGTCTCATCACAGAAGTAAATAACATGCCCATCGATATTATCAGCCAATAGATCTTTAACCATAGCAATTTTAGGTTCAACTTTAACTTGCTCAGGGGGTTTGTGTGTCCTTATATTACTTTTTGTTGACTACAGTTGAAGCTTTAGCATGATCCTTTATTCTAACAGGGAAAGGTGGTTTCTCAACATAAGCAGTAGGGACAATAGGATCATTATAAGTGATAGTCTTTTCTTCAACTTTAATAGGTGCAACTACTTTTACTCCAATGGGAGGATTATATTTAAACCACTTCTCCTTAGGATGATCAACATGAGTAGCAAATGATTCACAGAAAGACGCTACTATCTCAGAGTCAAATCCATATTTAGTGCTAAACTCACGGAAAGCATCGGTATCCATAAAAGATTTAACACAATCAAACTTAGGTGTTATACCTGACTCCTTACCTTCTTCGAGGTCCCAATCGTCAGAGTTGCATTTAATTCTTTCCAATAAATCCCATTTGAATTCAATAGTCTTCATCATAAAAGAGCCGATTACAAGAAGTATCGAGCATGGAGCGATTATTGAGAGAAAGGCGAGCATAAATTTTTGGATAATCATTTCTCTTGAGAGCTCATGATTGGGGACTGAATATAACATTGACTTAAGCCTCCCCAAGCTTGAGCGATGCTTTCTCCTTCGTGGAGGCCAAAATTATATATATAATTACGATCACGATGAACAAGATGCATAGGATAAAACTTCTGATGAAATTCCAATTTCAATCATTTGTAGTTCCATGATCCCATATCATCACATAGCCTAAACCATGTCAATGCATCTCCCTTCAAAGATAAAGGGAAAACCTTCTTCTTGATGACATCCTCACGCATACCTGCAAGCTTAAATAATCCACAAACTTCATCCACATAGATTAAGTGTAAATCGGGATGCAATGTTCCATCTCCGGCAAAACAATTAGCTAGCAGTTTCTCTATCATACCCGAAGGAATTTCAAAGTAAACATTTTCAGTAGGTTCAGTAGGTTGAGGGGTAGCTAATTGTGGTTCTGGACGGGGTGAAGATACACCGAACAAACCCCTCAAAGGATTGTTTTCCATAGTAACAAGTGACAGTAAATTTCAGCACACTATATAAAATTGTCCTTACCAAATTCCACCTACCAAAGGCGCTTCAATCCCCGGCAACGGTGCCAGAAAAGAGTCTTGATGACCCACAAGTATAGGGGATCTCTCGTAGTCCTTTCGATAAGTAAGAGTGTCGAACCCAACGAGGAGCAGAAGGAAATGATAAGCGGTTTTCAGCAAGGTATTCTCTTGCAAGCACCTTTGAAATTATCGGTGAATGAATAGTTTTGTGACAAGGTAATTGGCAACAAGTAACAAGTAATGAAAGTAAATAGGGTGCAGCAAGATGGCCCAATCCTTTTTGTAGCAAAGGACAAGCCTGGACACAATCTTATATAGAGAAAAGCGCTCCCAAGGACACATGGGAATTATCGTCAAGATAGTTTTCATCACCCTCATATGATTCGCGTACGTTACTTTGATAATTTGGTATGTGGGTGGACCAGTGCTTGGGTGCTATCCTTTCTTGGAACAGCATCCAACTTATGATTAACCCCTATTACAAGCATCCGCAACTACAAAAGAAGTATTAAGGTAAACCTAACCATAGCATGAAACATATGGATCCAAATCAGCCCCTTACGAAGCAACTCATAAACTAGGGTTTAAGCTTCATCACTCTAGCAACCCATCATCTACTTATTACTTCCCAATGCCTTCCTCTAGGCCCAAACAATGGTGAAGTGTCATGTAGTCGACGTTCACATAACACCACTAGAGGAAAGACAATATACATCTCATCAAAATATCGAACGAATACCAAATTCACATGACTACTAATAGCAAGACTTCTCCCATGTCCTCAGGAACAAACGTAACTACTCACAAATCATATTCATGTTCATAATCGGAGGGGTATTAATATGCATAATGGATCTGAACATATGATCTTCCACCAAATAAACCAACTAGCATCAATTACAAGGAGTAATCAACACTACTAGCAACCCACATGTACCAATCTGAAGCTTTGGGACAAAGACTGGATACAAGAGATGAACTAGGGTTTGAGAGGAGATGGTGCTGGTGAAGATGTTGATGGAGATTGACCCCCTCCCGATGAGAGGATCGTTGGTGACGATGATGGCGATGATTTCCCCCTCCCGAAGGGAAAGTTTCCCCGGCAGAACCACTGGCCGGAGCCCTAGATTGGTTCCGCCAAGGTTCCTCGTGGCGGCGGAGTTTCTTCCCCAAAGCTTGCTTATGATTTTTCCAGTAGAAGACACCATTTAGCATAAGATGGGCACCGGAGGCCTGCCGGGGCCCACGAGTGTGGCGCGCCAGGGGTAGGGCGCGCCTCACTCGTGGGCTGTGGTGTGGGCCCCTCTCTGGTATTTTCTTCGCTTAGTATTTTTTATAAATTCCAAAAATGACTTCCGTGAAGTTCAGGACTTTTGGAGCTGTGCAGAATAGGTCTCTAATATTTGCTCCTTTTCCAGCCCAGAATTCTAGCTGCCGGCATTCTCCCTCTTCATGTAAACCTTTTAAAATAAGAGAGACTAGGCATAAGTATTGTGGCATAACGTGTAAGAACAGCCCATAATGCAATAAATATCGACATAAAAGCATGATGCAAAATGGACGTATCAAAAAGCACCAGTCTTTTGCTCTGAAGCTAGACATGATGAAGGCCTATGATAGGGTGGAGTGGCCATATTTGAGTGCAATCATGGTCAAGCTGGGGTTTACTGAGAGATGGGTGGACATAGTTATGGGACTCGTTACCAGTGTTAAGTTTCCTGTCATGTTTAATGGGAAGAGATTAGAGGAATTTGAACCTTCAAGAGGAATCAGACAAGGGGACCCGATATCTCCGTACTTCTTCTTGCTAGCAGCAGAGGGCCTTTCGTGCCTGTTAAAATCAAAAAGTGAGTCATCCAATCTGGGTGGTCTACAAGTAGCTCCTACGGCGCCACCAGTTAGCCATCTGTTATTCGCTGATGATAGCCTGCTGTTCTGTAAGGTAAATAGTGCGGGAGCTAATGAGGTGAACCTAGTACTGAATACATATTGCCAAGCATCAGGCCAGTGAGTGAATTTTGCAAAATCATCAATCTTTTTCAGCAAGGGAGTGCCAGAAACTGTCAGGATAGAAATAAAAGGTTACTTAATATTCCCAATGAAACCTTAAATGAGAAGTATTTAGGTATGCCATCTGACATTGGGGGTTCGAAGAATGGCGCTTTTAAATACTTGAAAGATCGTCTATGGAGTAAGGTGCAGGGTTGGGTGGAAAATACCATGTCATTGGCAGGCAAGGAGGTGCTAGTCAAATCAGTTGCCCAGTCCATACCGGTGTTCTCTATGTCTTGCTTCAAACTACCAAGGGGTTTATGTGAACATCTCAATATGCTTATCAGGAAGTTTTGGTGGGGAAGCAAAGAAGGTAAAAGGAAACCTCATTGGGTATCTTGGAAAAGCATGACACAGCCGAAGGGAATGGGAGGTCTAGGATTCAAAGATTTTGAACTATTCAATATGGCAATGTTGGCTCAGCAGGCTTGGAGATTACTCCAAACACCAGAGTCCCTCAGTGCTCGTTTACTGAAGAGCATATATTTCCCTGACTCTACTATTTTGGAGGCGACATTGGGCAACCATCCCAATCAGATATGGCGAGCCATATTGAAGGTAGATATACACTCAAACAGGGACTGATTCCTAGAATTGGCAATGGCCAGACCACACGAATTTGGGAGGACCCGTGGCTGCCAAGAGACGAGATGCTACGGCCGTATGGGTGTATTCACCCTAATCCGCCAACATTGGTATCTAAACTTATCGACCACACCAATGCTTCTTGGGACAGCCAGCGAATGAACCAAGTGTTCATGCCCATGGATGCCTGCACCATTATGGGAATTCCGCTGTGCACTCATAATGTCCAGGACTTCTGGAGTTGGCATTTTGAAACAAGCGGGAACTTCTTCGTCAAATCTGCTTATCGCATGCTTGTAGCGACAAGACAACGTCGGGAGGCATGGCTCGAGGGCACGGCTGGAACGTCAAACATTGCGTCTGAGGAGGGAGCATGGAAAACATTGTGGAAGACCCAAGTGCCAGCAAAGGTTAGGATGTTCCTTTGGCGTTTATCAAAGCATTCTCTCCCAACGGAGGATATCAGGGCTCATTGACACATGGCAGATAACGCTCATTGCGGATTATATGGCTCCCCTAATTCATGGAGGCACTCTCTGGTTAACTGCACAAGTTCGAGGTGTGTATGGGCATTAGTTGATGAGGAGCTAGCACAAAATCTGGTGTCAAACACGGAACCCAACGCCAAACAATGGCTCTTCACCTTCATGCAGTCGCTATCACATGATCAGTTTGTTTTGCTTGCAGTTACACTCTGGGCGATCTGGACAGTGCGCCGCAAAGCTATTCATGAAGGAATCTTCCAATCGCCTCAAGCAACTAACTCTTTTGTCCGGCACTTTATTGCTGAACTTAACATGATCAAAGTGAGAAGCTCTACTAGGGGAGGTGTCAACCTACGGGCCGACCTGTGACACGGGTAGCGCGTCCGAAGACACCTCCTGTTGGCTACGCCAAGATCCATGTAGATGCTGGAGTACGAGCAAGGAAAGGTGGATCGGCGGGAGCGGTATGCCGGGACATGCAGGGCAACTTCCTAGGCAGCTCAGCTTGGGTAGTAGCCGGCCTAGAGAATCCAGCAATACTTGAGACAATAGCTTGCAGAGAGGCATTGGCACTAGCGGAAGATCTCAATTTGCACAATTTTGTTGTGGCGTCTTATTCCAAGCTGAAGAAAATATGCCCTAGAGGCAATAATAAAGTTATAATTTATTTCCTTATTTCATGATAAATGTTTATTATTCATGCTAGAATTGTATTAATCGGAAACTTAGTACATGTGTGAATACATAGACAAAACAAAGTGTCCCTAGTATGACTCTACTTGACTAGCTCGTTTATCAAAGATGGTTATGTTTCCTAACCATAGACATGTGTTGTCATTTTATGAACGGGATCACATCATTAGAGAATGATGTGATGGACAAGACCCATTCGTTAGCTTAGCATTATGATAGTTACATTTTCATTGCTACTACTTTCTTCATGACTTATACATGTTCCTCAGAGTATGAGATTATGCAACTCCCGAATACCGGAGGAACACCTTGTGTGCTATCAAACGTCACAACGTAACTGGGTGATTATAAAGATGCTCTACAGGTGTCTCCGAAGGTGTTTGTTGGGTTGGCATAGATCGAGATTAGGATTTGTCAATTCGTGTATCGGAGAGGTATCTCTAGGCCCTCTCGGTAATGCACATCACTATAAGCCTTGCAAGGAATGTGACTAATGAGTTAGTCATGGGATGATGCATTATGGAACGAGTAAAGAGACTTGCCAGTAACGAGATTGAACTAGGTATGATGATACCGACGATCGAATCTCGGGCAAGTAACATACCGATGACAAAGGGAACAACGTATGTGTTATGCGGTTTGACCGATAAAGATCTTCGTAGAATATGTGGGAGCCAATATGAGCATCCAGGTTCCGCTATTGGTTATTGATCGGAGATGTGTCTCGGTCATGTCTACATAGTTCTCGAACCCATAGGGTCCGCACGCTTAACGTTCGGTGACGATCGATATTATGAGTTTATGTGTTTTGATGTACCAAAGGTTGTTCGGATTCCCGGATATGATCACAGACATGACGAGGAGTCTTGAAATGGTCAAGACATAAAGATCGACATATTGGATGACTATGTTTGGACATCGGAATGGTTCCGGCTGAGTTCGGGCATTTACCGGAGTACCTGGAGGTTACCGGAATCCCTCGGGAAGTATATGAGCCTTATTGGGTCATGGTGGGAGAGAGGAGAAGGGAGCTTAGGAGGGGGCGCCCCCCCCCCCCCAAGCCCAATCCGAATTGGGTGGGCACCCCCCCCCCCTTTCCGTCCTCCTTCCTCCCCCTTCCTTCCTCTCCTAGTCCAACTAGGGAAAGGGGGGAATCCTACTCCCGGTGGGAGTAGGACTCCAGTATGCCGCCATAGAGGGCCGGCCCTCCCCCTCCGCCACTCCTTTATATACGGGGGAGGGGGCACCCCATAGACACACAAGTTGACATTGTTTAGCCGTGTGTGGTGCCCCCCTCCACAGATTTCCACCTTGGTCATATCGTTGTAGTGCTTAGGCGAAGCCCTACATCGGTAACTTCATCAACACCGTCATCACGCCATCGTGCTGACGAAACTCTCCCTCGGCCTCAGCTGGATCTAGAGTTCGTGGGACGTCATCAAGCTGAACGTGTGCAGATCGCGGAGCTGTCGTACTTTCGGTACTAGGATCAGTTAGATCGTGAAGACATTCGACTACATCAACCGCTTCACTTGACGCTTCCGCTTATGGTCTACAAGGGTATGTAGACTACACTCTCCTGCTCGTTGATATGCATCACATAGATCTTGCGTGATCGTAGGAATTTTTTTGAAATTACTGCATTCCCCAACAGTGGCATCCGAGCCAGGTTTATGTGTAGATGTTATATGCACGAGTAGGACACAAATGAGTTGTGGGCGATAATAGTCATACTGCTTACCAGCATGTCATACTTTGGTTCGGCGGTATTGTTGGATGAAGCGGCCCGGACTGACATTACGCGTATGCTTACGCGAGACTGCTTCTACCGGGCGTGCTTCGCAATTAATTTGGCTGGTCGGGTGTCGATTTCTCAACTTTAGTTGAATCGAGTGTGACTACGCCCGGTCCTTGTTGAAGGTTAGAATAGCACACTTGATGAAAAATCGTTGTGGTTTGATGCATAGGTAAGAACGGTTCTTGCTAAGCCCGTAGCAGCCACGTAAAACTTGCAACAACAAAGTAGAGGACGTCTAACTTGTTTTTGCAGGGCATGTTGTGATGTGATATGGTCAAGACGTGATTATATAAATTGTTGTATGAGATGATCATGTTTTGTAACACAGTTATCGGCAACTGGCAGGAGCCATATGGTTGTCGCTTTATTGTATGAAATGCAATCGCCATGTAATTGCTTTTAATCACTAAGCGGTAGCGACAAATATAGAAGCAATAGTTGGCGAGACGACAATGATGCTTCAATGGAGATCAAGGTGTCAAGCCGGTGACGATGGTGATCATGACAGTGCTTTGGAGATGGAGATCAAAGGCACAAGATGATGATGGCCATATCATATCTTATATTGATTGCATGTGATGTTTATCCTTTATGCATCTTATTTTGCTTAAGTTCGGCGGTAGCATTATAAGATGATCTCTCACTAAATTTCAAAGGTATAAGTGTTCTCCCTAAGTATGCACCATTGCGACGGTTAAATGCGTGCCGAGACACCACGTGATGATCGGGTGTGATAAGCTCTACGTTCACATACAACGGGTGCAAGCCTGTTTTGCACATGCAGAATACTCGGGTTAAATTTGACGAGCCTAACATATGCAGATATGGCCTCGAAACACTGAGACCGAAAGGTCAAGCATGAATCATATAGTAGATATGATCACCATAGTTATGTTCACCATTGAAAACTACTCCATCTCATGTGATGATCGGACATGGTTTAATTGATATGGATCACGTGATCACTTAGATGATTAGAGGGATGTCTATCTAAGTGGGAGTTCTTAAGTAATATGATTAATTGAACCTTAATTTATCATGAACTTAGTCCTGGTAGTATTAGCATATCTATGTTGTAGATAATAGCTCGTGTTGTAGCTCCCCGTTTATTTTTATATGTTCCTAGAGAAAATCAGTTGAAAGTTGATAACTTGCACTGATGTGGACTTGGTCCGTGATCAGAGGATTATCCTCATTGCTGCACAGAAGAATTATGTCCTTGATGCACCGCTAGGTGATGTAGACCTATTGCAAGGAGCGGAATCTGACGCGTTATGAATGTTTGACAAAGCTCGGTGTGATGACTACTTGATAGTTTAGTGCACCATGCTATACGGCTTAGAACCGGGATTTCAAAAATGTTTTGAACGTCATGGAGCATATAAGATGTTCCAAGAGTTGAAATTAGTATTTCAGACTCATGCCCATGTCGAGAGGTATGAGATCTCTGACAGTACTTCGCCTACAAGATGGAGGAGAATAGCTCAACAAGTGAGCATGTACTCAGATTGTCTGGGTACTACAATTGCTTGAATCAAGTGGGAGTTAATCTTCCAGATAAGATAGTAATTGACAAAGTTCTCTAGTCACTATCTCCAAGTTACTAGAACTTCGTGATGAACTATAATATGCAAGGGATGACGAAAGTAATTCCCGAGCTCTTCGCGATGCTGAAATCGACGAAGGTAGAAATCAAGAAAGAGCATCAAGTGTTGATGGTTAACAAGACCACTACTTTCAAGAAAAGGGCAAACGGATAGAAGGGGAACTTCAAGAAGAACGGCAAGCAAGTTGTTGCTCAAGTGAAGAAGCCCATGTCTCGACCTAAGCCTGAGACTGAGTGCTTCTACTGCAATGGAAATGGTCACTGGAAGTGGAACTACCCTAGATAGTTGGCGGATAAGAAGGATGGCAAAGTGAACAAAGGTATATTTGATATACATGTTATTTATGTGTACTTTACTAGTGTTTATAGAAACCCCTCGGCATTTGAAAATGATTCAGTTGCTAAGAGTAGTAACTTGAAACGGGAGTTGCAGAATGAACAGAAACTAGTTTAAGGGTGAAGTTACGATGTGTGTTGGAAGTAGTTCCAAGATTGATATGATCATCATCGCGCACTCCCTATACTTTTGGGATTAGTGTCGAACCTAAATAAATGTTATTTGGTGCTTGCGTTGAGCATGAATATGATTTGATCATGTTTATTGCAATACGGTTATTCATTTAAGTTAGAGAATAATTGGTGTTCTGCTTACATGAATAAAACCTTCTATGGTCATACACCCAATGAAAATGGTTTGTTGGATCTCGATCATAGTGATACACATATTCATAATATTGAAGCCAAAAGATGCAAACTTAATAATGATAGTGCAATTTATTTGTGGCACTGCCGTTTAGGTCAATGAAAAAAATAGCACGCTATAGAAAATAACATGGCCCCTGAAAATATGCTATTAGCATGCTATTAGCGAGGCATTGTACATTGGTTTATTTAGCGAGACAATTCTTTATATTCTATAGCGTGCTATTAGCGGCGCTATCGCGCGCTATTTTTTTCAGTGGGTCATATTGGTGTAAAGCGCATGAAGAAACTCCATGATCATGGGCTTTTGGAATCACTTTGATTATGAATCACTTGATGCTTGCGAACCATGCCTCATGGGCAAGATGACCAAGACTCTGTTCTCCGGAACAATGGAGCAAGCAACTGACTTATTGGAAATAATACATACTGATGTATGCGGTCCAATGAGTGTTAAGGCTCGCGGCAGGTATCGTTATTTTCTGACCTTCACAGATGATTTGAGCAGATATGGGTATATCTACTCGATGAAACATAAGTCTGAAACATTTGAAAAGTTCAAAGAATTTCAGAGTGAAGTGGAAAATCATCATAACAAGAAAATAAAATTTCTACGATCTGATCATGGAGGTGAATATTTGAGTTATGAGTTTGGTCTTCATTTGAAACAATGCGAAATAGTTTCGCAACTCACGCCACCTGGAACACCACAGCGTAATGGTGTATCTGAACATCGTAACCGCACTTTATTAGATATGGTGCGATCTATGATGTCTCTTACCGATTTACCACTATCGTTTTTGGGTTATGCATTAGAGACAGCTGCATTCACGTTAAATAGGGCACCATCTAAATCCGTTGAGACGACACCTATGAACTGTGGTTTGGCAAGAAACCTAAGCTGCTTTTTAAAGTTTGGGGCTGCGATGCTTATGTGAAAAAGCTTCAACCTGATAAGCTCGAACCCAAATCGAGAAATGTGTCTTCATAGGATACCCAAAGGAGATCATGGGTACACCTTCTATCACAGATCCGAAGGCAAGATATTTGTTGCTAAGAATGGATCCTTTCTAGAGAAGGAGTTTCTCTCGAAAGAAGTGAGTGGGAGGAAAGTAGAACTTGATGAGGTAATTGTACCTTCACCCGAATTGGAAAGTAGTTCATCACAGAAATCAGTTCCAGTGATCCCTACACCAATTAGTGAGGAAGTTAATGATGATGATCATGAAACTTCAGATCAATTACTACTGAACCTCGTAGGTCAACCAGAATAAGATCCGCACCAGAGTGGTACGGTAATCTTGTTCTGGAGGTCATGTTACTTGACCATGACGAACCTACGAACTATGAGGAAGCGATGATGAGCCCAGATTCCGCGAAATGGCTTGAGGCCATGAAATATGAGATATGATCCATGTATGAAAACAAAGTATGGACTTTGGTGGAATTACCTGATGATCGGCAAGCTATTGAGAATAAATGGATCTTCAAGAGGAAGACGGACGCTGATGGTAGTGTTACTATCTACAAAGCTCGACTTGTTGTGAAAGGTTTTCGACAAGTTCAAGGTGTTGACTACGATGAGATTTTCTCACTCATAGAGATGCTTAAGTCTGTCCGAATCATGTTAGCAATTGCCGCATTTAATGAAATTTGGCAAATGGATAACAAAAACTGCATTCTTTATTGGATTTATTAAAGAAGAGTTGTATATGATGCAACCAGAAGGTTTTGTTAATCCTAAAGGTGCTAACAAAATGTGCAAGCTCCAGCGATCCATCTATGGACTCGTGCAAGCATCTCAGAGTTGGAATATACGCTTTGATAAGTTGATTAAAGCATATAGTTTTATACAGACTTGCGGTGAAGCCTATATTTACAAGAAAGTGAGTGGGAGCACTACAGCCTTTCTGATAAGTATATGTGTGTGACATATTACTAATCGGAAATGATGTAGAATTTTCTGGAAAGCATAAAGGAGTGTTTGAAAGGAGTTTTTCAAAGAAAGACCTCGGTGAAGTTGCTTACATATTGAGCATCAAGATCTATAGAGATAGATCAAGACGCTTTGATAAGTTTTTTCAATGAGTACATACCTTGACAAGATTTTGAAGTAGTTCAAATGGAACAATCAAAGAAGGAGTTCTTGCCTGTGTTGCTAGGTGTGAAGTTGAGTAAGGCTCAAAGCCCGACCACAGCAGAAGATAGAGAGAGAATGAAAGTCATTCCCTATGCCTCAGCCATAGGTTCTATAAAGTATGCCATGTTGTGTACCAGACCTATTGTATACCCTGTCCTAAGTTTGGCAAGGGAGTACAATTTTGATCTAGGAGTAGATCACTGGACAGCGGTCAAAATTATCCTTAGAGGACAAAGGAAATATTTCTCGGTTATGGAGGTGATAAAGAGTTCGTCGTAAAGACCTACGTCGATTCAAGCTTTTACACCAATCTAGATGACTCTAACTCTCAATCTGGATACATATTGAAAGTGGGAGCAATTAGCTAGAGTAGCTCCGTGCAGAGTATTGTAGACATAGAATATTTGGAGAATACATACGGCTCTGAATGTAGCAGACCTGTTGAGTAACCTTCTCTCACAAGCAAAACATGATCACACCTTAGTACTCTTTGGGTGTTAATCACATAGCGATGTGAACTAGATTATTGACTCTAGTAAACCCTTTGGGTGTTGGTCACATGACGATGTGAACAATGGGTGTTAATCACATGGTGATGTAAACTATTGGTGTTAAATCACATGGCGACGTGAACTAGATTAATGACTCTAGCGCAAGTGGGAGACTGAAGGAAATATGCCCTAGAGGCAATAATAAAGTTATTATTTATTTCCTTATTTCATGATAAATGTTTATTATTCATGCTAGAATTGTATTAATCGAAAACTTAGTACATGTGTGAATACATAGACAAAACAAAGTGTCCCTAGTATGACTCTACTTGACTAGCTCGTTTGTCAAAGATGGTTATGTTTCCTAACCATAGACATGTGTTGTCATTTTATGAATGGGATCACATCATTAGGAGAATGATGTGATGGACAAGACCCATTTGTTAGCTTAGCATTATGATCGTTACAGTTTCATTGCTACTACTTTCTTCATGACTTATACATGTTCCTCACACTATGAGATTATGAAACTCCCGAATATCGGAGGAACACCTTGTGTGCTATCAAACGTCACAACATAACTGGGTGATTATAAAGATGCTCTACAGGTGTCTCTGAAGGTGTTTGTTGGGTTGGCATAGATCGAGATTAGGGTTTGTCACTCCGTGTATCGGAGAGGTATCTCTGGGCCCTCTCGGTAATGCACATCACTATAAGCCTTGTAAGCAATGTGAATAATGAGTTAGTTGCAGGATGATGCATTACGGAACGAGTAAAGAGACTTGATGGTAACGATATTGAACTAGGTATGATGATACCGACGATCGAATCTCGGGCAAGTAACATACCGATGACAAAGGGAACAACGTATGTTGTTATGCGGTTTGACCGATAAAGATCTTCGTAGAATATGTGGGAGCCAATATGAGCATCCAGGTTCCGCTATTGGTTATTGACCAGAGACGTGTCTCGGTCATGTCTACATAGTTCTCGAACCAGTAGGGTCCGCACGCTTAACGTTCGGTGACGATCGGTATTATGAGTTTGTGTGTTTTGATGTACCGAATGCTGTTTGGAGCCCCGGATATGATCACGGATAAGACGAGGAGTCTCGAAATGGTTGAGACATAAAGATCGATATATTGGATGACTATGTTTGGACATAGGAATGGTTCCGGATGAGTTCGGGCATTTACCGGAGTACCGGGAGGTTACCGGAACCCCCCGAGAAGTATATGGGCCTTATTGGGCCATAGTGGGAGAGAGGAGAAGGGAGCATAGGAGGGGGCGCCCCCCCCCCCAAGCCCAATCCGAATTGGGTGGGGGGCCGGGCCCCCTTTCCTTCCTCCTTCCTCCCCCTTCCTTCCTCTCCTAGTCCAACTAGGGTAAGAGGGGAATCCTACTCCGGTGGGAGTAGGATTCCCCCAGGGCGTGCCATAGAGGGCCGGCCCTCCCCCCTCCTCCACTCCTTTATATACGGGGGAGGGAGGCACCCCATAGACACACAGGTTGACATTGTTTAGCCATGTGCGGTGCCCCACTCCACAGATTCCCGCCTCGGTCATATCGTTGTAGTGCTTAGGCGAAGCCTGTGTCCAGAACTTCATCAACACCGTCGTGTTGTGAAACTCTCCCTCGGCCTCAATTTGGATCTAGAGTTCATGGGGCGTCCAGAAATTTGAGCGATGTGCGGATCAGGCGGAGGTCTGCGTACTTCGATACTAGGATCGGTTGGATCGCGAAGACGTTCGACTACATCAACCGCGTCACTTGACGCTTCCGCTTACGGTCTACAAGGGTACATAGAATACACTCTCCCGCTCGTTGCTATGCATCACATAGATCTTGTGTGATTGTAGGAAATTTTTTGAAATTACTATGTTCCCCAACACAAGCAAACCGTGGCTGATATTTTATGCGCGGGAAGAGGCAAGAGTGGTTCTATTGTTCAGGAGATCAATCTTAGAGCAACTTTATTTCAGTGTAATTTCTCTTTTGAAGGTCGTGCTGTCAATGTCGAAGCACATACATTAGCCAAATATTCGCTTAGTCTCGGTCCGGGGCGCCACCTTTGGTTAGGCCAACCCCATGATCCGAGTTGTATCCCACCTAGTGTGGTTTTTGATGAATAAAATTTGGCTTTCCCCTCAAATATATATATACATACACACACACACACACACACACACACACACACACACACACATATATATATATAAGAAATATGTTGATAGCACACAAATTTTTGTTGCTGACATTTTTAAAAATGTTCACGCATTTTAAAAAAATGCACGTGACATCAAACATAAATGTTAATCATGTATTTGAAAAATGTTAAACGTATACCAAGTAAATTTCTCAGATGTATATAAAACATGTACAACGTTTATGAAGAATGTGGACATTAAAGATGTATTTGAAAGAAATTCTAATAATTGTATTTATGAATTGCCAATCATGTATTTTGAATGTTAAACATGTATGAAGAATGTTCTTGATGTATACGGAAAATGTAGACATCAATTTGATAAGAAAATGCTAATGTAGTATTTTAGAAATGTTATCGTGTATAAAAATTGTTTCACATGTGCATGAAAAATGTACATAGAAAAACCACGGAAAAATATAAAACAACACATAGAAAACAAAAAAAACTCAGTCGAAAAAGGTTCTAAAACGGAAGGAAAACTGATGAAAACCATAAGGGAAAGCACATAAAGAGAAAGAAAGAACCCAATGAAAACTGAAGAAAACCAATGAAAAAGATAGACAAATGAAGAAAACCAAAGAAAATCAATGAAACCAAAGAAAGAAACAATGAAAACAAAAAAGAAGACAAATGGAAATGAATACTTGTTAAAACCAAGAAAAATAAATAAACTATGTCAAAAACAAATAAAATAAAAGTCATACCAGAGTAAAAAAGAAAAATAGAAGAAAATCGGTAAATCATAAAAATAACCGAAAAAAGATAAAAAACCAGAGAAAAGCGGAGCATAGCAAACGTACAACGAGCGAATGCCTATGCTAATGGGCCGGCCCACATGCACTGCGTCTGTCGCGAGAGCTCCTTCCATCTCGCTATAAGTGAGATATAGGTCTCGCGGTTTGGCGACCCCAAATCGGCCAACTCCTATTTATTACTCCCTCCTTTCCGGTTTATAAGGCTTAACTTGAAAATCTCTTCAACCAAGGTAGATAATGAATGGTGGAATTAATTTCGTAGTTTGCGAAAGTACTTAATTAGTACTCTCTTTTTTCTTAAGAAATTATGTATACCGATGCATTAATTACATCACATGCATGCATGACCACTAAATGACCAAGAACTCCTACATGCATTGGTGAGTTTGTTCTTCATCCTTGCATGCAGTGATTTAATACACCTTGAAATCTGAGCATGTGATAGTAAGTAGTAGAATTGAGACTTATAAAATGGACAAATTTTTTGAGATGAGCCATGTAAACCGGAAAGGAGGGAGTAACTAGTATTTCACAAACCGGCGCTCCTCGCTCCCTTTTGGGCTTAGCCCATTTACTTTCCTTTTCTTTTAAGGTTCAGAAAAATAGGTGTTCGATCTGGGATTCAATTGATAGACCTCATTGTATATGTTCAACCACACTAACCAACTAGGGTAGCATATATGTGTGCCTGCTAACTTCATTTTCCTCTTGTTGTGTGAGACACATAACACTAAAAAAATGCAGTGCCTTCCCTGTTTGGCCCGTTTTAATTCTTCTTTTTTGTTTTTCTCTTTCCTTTTCATTTTCTTTTAGTAACTTATTAAATTTATAAAAAAATCGTGAACTTTTCAAATTCTTGAACTTTTTTCAAATGCATTTATATTTTCAAACCTATGTAATTGTTTTTCAAAATCTGTGAACTTTTTTCAAATTCAGGAACTTCTTTTTCCAAATGCAATAATTTTTTCAAATTCGTGCTTTTTGTCAAAATGTATGAACTTTTTTAAACTTTGCTAGCTTTTTTAATGAACCTTCTTCAAAATCTATGAAAAAAGTTCCTCTGTTTATTTTTCTAACTTTTTTTAGGTTCATTAAAACAATTCAGATTCACGAATTGTATTTCAAATTTATGAATGTTTTCTATTTTGTGAATTTTTTTAATTGCATGATTCTTTTTCAAATTTGTGATTTTTTATTTTCAAATTCGTTAACCCTTTTTTTCAAGCAACATATGGGAGAACAAAAAAAATAAAGTATCGAACAGAAGCAGTAACAGGAACAGTTATGGAACGAAATATAGAACCAATTAGCGAACCTGTTTGGGCCTAATAGATCGAGCCGAACGGAAAATGGCGTTGAAGGCGCCGATTAGGAGCTCTCCCCAAAACGGGCTTTGTTTTTTTTTCACTTCCTCGCACAACGGCGACGGGCCGACGCAAAAGGCTGGCGGCGGAGGAAAAAAAAATCTTCGCGCGGTGCCCGGCGTGTCGCCCTCGCCGGGAAAACGGCCGCCTTGGCGCGCCTCCTCTTCGACTACGAAATACGGCGTACGTATATGACCCGTCGCTGTGGCAGGTTGTATTAATCAGTGTACGTACGGACGGAGGACGACATAGATTTTACTCGCACGTGCCGCGGATAAGGAGCCGGCGCAGCGCGTCCTCTCGTTGCCTTACCCGACAAGCAGAGAATCCCACACGATCGAATCGAAATTTGGACGCACGCACCATTGCAAATGTCAAATCGTACCTCAAATTTACAAATTTACAGTGCAAACATTCAGCCAGCGGTTTGGAAGGAAGCAGAAATCTCCGTAAAATCTACCATCTACAATGTGAAAACGCCCGTGCTAAGCATCTCTCCAATCACTTGCAATGTATATACTCTCGCTATCAATCAAGCGCCGAAAGCGATTTACACGATAAAAAGTTCAGAATTACAGTGCGAAACATGAAACATGAAAGGAGTGGTCCGGAAGGAGGGAATCTCTTGAAAAAAAATCTTGCTTGCACGTCCACCGCTGCCCTGCGAGCACAGGAGCTACCATCTGCCTATTTAAACCTCGGTTATCTGCCCTGCGAGCACAGGAGCTACCATCTGCCTATTTAAACCTCGGTTATCTGCCCGTCTGGTCGCGTCAACAAACGAACTCGTACGTGGTATTGAAGTTTGCACCGAGCTTAGGTCGTCGAGCCATGTCCAAGGAGGAGGTGATCGCCGGCGGCGACACGGCCGACGTGGCCGTGGAGAAGGCGCCGTACTGGGACCCGCCGCCGGCCCCGCTGCTGGACACGAGCGAGCTGACCCGGTGGTCGCTGTACCGCGCGGTCATCGCCGAGTTCGTGGCCACGCTCATCTTCCTCTACGTCAGCCTCGCCACCGTCATCGGCTACAAGAGCCAGTCCGCCGCCCAGCCGGGCACCGGCGTCGGGTACCTCGGCGTCGCCTGGGCCTTCGGCGCCACCATCTTCGTCCTCGTCTACTGCACCGGCGGCGTCTCAGGCACGCACGCACGCACATATGCATACGTCCATCTCTCTGCAACAACTTAACCCACACATGGATACGATACGTGAGCTGTCGAGTGTGTACTGCTGCAGGTGGTCACATCAACCCGGCGGTGACGTTCGGGCTGTTCGTGGGGAGGAAGCTGTCGCTGGTGCGCACAGTGCTGTACATCGTGGCGCAGTGCCTCGGCGCCATCTGCGGCGCGGGCATGGTGAAGGGCATCGCGGGGGCCAGCTACGAGACCCTCGGCGGCGGCGCAAACACGGTGGCCGACGGCGTCTCGGTCGGGGCGGGGCTCGGCGCGGAGATCGCCGGCACGTTCGTGCTGGTGTACACCGTGCTCTCTGCCACCGACCCCAAGCGCACCGCGCGCGACTCCTTCATCCCCGTGCTGGTGCCGCTGCCCATCGGCTTCGCCGTGTTCATCGTGCACCTGGCCACCATACCCATCACCGGCACCGGCATCAACCCGGCCCGGAGCCTCGGCGCCGCCGTCATGTACAACCAGCACAAGGCATGGAAGGACCACGTAAGTAGATCATGGTTAAGATCGGACGGATGAACGTACGTACGTATACTCATCTCGTTGGTTGATTTTTGTTGCATGCAGTGGATATTCTGGGTGGGGCCGCTCCTCGGCGCGACGGTGGCTGCGTTGTACCACCGGTTCGTGCTGCGCGGCGAGGCCGCCAAGGCGCTCGGCTCGTTCAGGAGCACCGGCGCCGCCACCGCACGAACCTAATCATATATACTGCGTGTGATCGGTCGAAGCTCGTTGATGCATATCCTGGCTCTAATTTAATTTGGTTGGTTATATAACTATATATTCGTGATGTATGCCTCCATCGTGAAATTATATTGTGTTGAACCGTGTAGCTTTGCATGGGCATGCATGCATGTGGCGTCTGTATTTGTTTTCTCCATTTTTGCGCGTCTGTACTTGATTAACTTGCCCAGCTGTGTGAGGTTGTCCGTGAATAATTACCACCCCAACACATGTTTGTATGTGGAAGAAGGGGGGAATGATATATTAATATTTTCGGAGATTTGTTCATGAGAAAACAATTTGACTAGCTAATATGTACCGGATTCCCACACAAGAAAGAAAGAATGCGTAATCTGAATAACTACTAAGGGCAATAATGCTACACTTACGGGTATTTGGTTACAGACCTGTGCTTACGGACAGATGTGGCAGCGTTTGCTTAGCCCAGACGGAAATCACGGAGGGCCCACGGAGAAAAATCAGGGAACCGCTGCCCTACACATCAGCCTGTAGCATTCTTCCATGCAATTCAGTCCGTAAGTGTAGCATTATTGGAAAAATTGCTACTAAGGGTGTGTTTGGTTTCATCCAATGGAGCGACATGGGTCCGACCTCTTTTCGCGTCCCGCGTTTGGATGGATTACGAATTGGAACCCACTGTTCTTCGAAAGAGAATATTCCATCAATATCTGGAACGCACTCGTTTCTTCAATTTGGTGGATCTACGTGGAACGGCCTCTCACTCTCACCTCTCTCCTGACACACTTGCCCCCAACCCCTGTCCATCTCAATCGCTGCTCCTACTCTCCCGTTTCCACCGAGTTTGGCGTTTCTCCTCACTAATCTTTCCTGGCTGGGGTCGTCACCACTCTCATCCCTGCCGCCCTCTCTCCTTATTGAAGTTTTAGCAGCGCCGCACCACATATCTGGTCATAGGAGACGAGTGGTTGCGTTGTACCTTGTGCTATGGACGTTGGCCACCTCTGCGTGCCTCGTCGCCGTTGCCCATAGCGGGCGCGTTGGAGGGTGCGGCAGTGACTTGATCTGTGGGATGCATGGGCGGTGGCGACCATGCGAACAAAGTCCTTCCTGGTGCAGGGCGGTAGCGGCCTGATCTGTCAGAGGAGGAGGATGTGATTTTCCGATATAACTGGCAGGAGCCACTTCCTTCATGTTCTTCCTTTATGCCTTTACTCAATGTGAATGAGCTAGTTGTTATTTTTGTTTATAGTTATGTTTTGATCAAAGAGGATATAGTTGTATCAATTGGTGTTTGTTTCATCTTCAATCACTGTAAATGTCCGAGAAAATGCAAATTGAGATTTTTTTGAGATATGGGCCACTTTGTGTATGTTTGTGAGCGGATTTATAAATTACTTATGCTAAAAATACAATTGAAATGCCATATAATTTATCACCATTCCATTACATTCCATCTCGTCAACACTGAAATGTCACCATTCCATTCCACATATTATCTTCAACCCAACAAAGGGCGGAACCGACACATTCTAATGGAATGGAACCATTCCATTCCACTTTGTTCCCCAACCAAACACACCCTAAGAATATGAGCTAGTTGAAGAGTGATTTTTCTTTCATACATGTGATATATTGTGCATGCATCCACAGTTAATTGTTGCTATGAGATCCGTGCTATGTTTTTTCGGTTTTTGACAAAAAATAATCTTGTTTCAAAGTATTACATATTGTTTCATTTTTTTCTTGCCTCCAAGTGTATGTCATCTTAGGTGCAGTCTTGTTTGTTAGTGCACAACGAAATGTAGATACAATTTGAAACAAGACTACGTAGATGTGTGTGTGTTGCACCAGGGACCTACAAATTCATATGGTTTGACATCATGTCCAACATATAATTTAAACATCACCCCTGGTCTCTTTGTAAACTCAAACCGCCACTGCAACCCCATATGCATGTATGTCCCACGCCCTTGCTTTGAGCTCTATTGACACAAGCTAGCAATGGCTGATTCCTGCCACACTCTGGAGCTGGATGATCTCCCTAGATTAATGTTGTATGAGATCCTTGTGGACAACTAACGGGGTCATGACCACGCACATACTCTGGCGACTGCCACACCACCACATTAGTCCACCGACATCCGCCCCCTCAGTCGCTGCCTCCAGCGCCCCCCCCCCCCTCCTAGTACGCCTCCCCCGCGCTCCCTCGACTAGCCGCTTTGTGTTCTTTTTTTTAGAACGAAGGCTCCAGAAGAGCCCGGCTTTGAATTAACAAAGCCATCAACCGGCCAGGATTACAAACTCGAAACCAACACAAGAAAACGAAAAAAACGACAAGATACAGAGGCGCTGGACAACAGCACACAAGCCTCACACACACCCAGCTAAATGATCGAACCAGGAGACACGCAGCTCGGGGATGTGTAGGTCCTCATTCGCAAAACAGATCACCAGGGAGAAGGAGAATGTCGGCCACAGAGCGGCATTGACGGCGAGGAAGGGCACGCCGTCGCTAAATCACTGGCCGCCCCGGATTGCCATGTCCTCCCGGCTCCACATCAAAGAAGACCCTGTCTCTCGCTTTGGCTCAAGGCGCCCGAACTGCTGATAGTGTAGCAGTTCACCCTAGAACACAGGAGGAAAAGACACCGGCAAATTTGCATCAGAAAGGAACCTAGCTCACCCGACTAGCCACGGAATAAACTCATGGAGCAGAGCACCACCCAACACCCACGGACTGGACACGAATGAGAAAGAGCTGCCGGAACGAGTAGCAATAGCATAGTGTCCCTGTAGGCGTTGAGCCACTGAAGAACTCGCCGCAAACCAAGAAGACCAGCTACTGCCGCCGCTGCACACCCACCACATCGCCGAGGAGCCCACTGCCCACCTAGCTCCCAAAAACGGCGTCTTCAGGAAGGACGCGGCGCCAAGGGCGCCGCCACGCCATGAGTTGAGATTTTCACCCGGGAGACTAGAGGGATGGGGGGGCGACGGATCTGACCTGAATGGCGCCTCCAGGGAGGGGAACGGCGCCACGAGCGTCGCCGCCGCCAAGACCGACGAGGTCAGCCTGGAATTTCTCCCGGTCTTCGAATCCCCGTCCCCACCACCCCAACGACGCAAGATCCGGCGGCCCGCAAAGAAGCCGGACAGATCCGGCCGGGGCGGAGCTCTCGAAACAGGGGGGCAGGGGCGGCCAGATCTGGCGCCACCGCGAGCCACAGCAGCCGCTGCACCAGGGCTCCCGTCCACCGGGGCACCCGCCATCCACACGGCCAGGATCGCCGGCCCACGCCCGCCACCTCCTGCCGCCGGGCGGTGGCGCCTCTCAGGCCAGGCCGCCGCCACAGGAGCACGGCCGCCCAGCAGAGGCAGGCGCCAGAACCCGCCGCCACCTTCCTCGGTGACGCCCCGGGCTTGCCCGGCGGCGACCTCAGGCGGCGGCGAGGGGGAGGGGAGAAGGAAGGGGAGGCGGCGGAGCTAGGGTTTGGGGCCCCCGAGTCGCCCTAGCAGGGGCGACGCGAGGGGGAGGGCACCTTCCTCCGCTTTGTGTTCTTGTGTTGTCGCTGCCACATGTCATTCGAAGAGAGAGGACCGAGATAAGATAGAGGATGGAGACTCACACAATCATGTAACATTTATCACAAACTAGTGCACAACAACCAAACCCTCTCAATCAATTTTGCTTTAGTCATATGTGCTAAAGCAAATCCTACCGACCTTATTCCCTTAAGGTTGAAAACACAAGTATGCTAAAGAAAAAAAATCTGTATTTCAAGAGCAACCCTATTGTTTAGCTTAATTTATATGTTGTGTGACCCTGCTTTAAGTTACATCCAATCAACATTAATTCAATTATTCTCAGAGCAGAAAATAAAAACCAAAATTTTATGGCATTTAGTCAATGAAAAGAAAACCTAACATTACTTCATAATCTCCTAACCTTTTACTAGGATTGATTACCTGCCAAAACTCTTAGCACGTTTTTGCATGTTTTGTATGCTCTCAGGAATTGAAGTTGATCGATGTAATTGTTTCTTATCAGCATCTGTGTGTCGGTGTGTCCTAATCTTGAGTAAATAGCATAAAACTACTACTTTACGGGTTAGGGTTTCAAAAAACTACTAGATTTATTTTTTCGCTGATAACTACCAAGTTAGGGGTTGGCTGTTTCAAAAAACCCCAAATCCTCTTCGTTAAAAAATTAAACATGTTTATGACAGGTCAGGCCCGCCAAGAACGCACCGTTTGGTTGACCGTTTGTTTGACTGTTAACTGACTTGTGGGGGCCACATGTCAGCGCCTCATCCACAGATTTTTTGCGGATTAGCCCTTACAAACATTTTTAAAAAGCAATCGGGTCCCTGGAATCAGCCTCCAAATGGCTCTGCCCGTGTACGTCGCTTGGCAGCATCGCCAAGCTCCGCCAGCGGCCGTCAGCGTATAGCCAGAAACTTATGTGTGCAAGCTTGTGACCGGCAATGATGGCGAGGCGGAGGCTCGGGGATGGCAGCGGCGAGCTCACCGGGCACTGGCAACGGAGAGCTCCGCAGCGGTGGCAGCCATAGCCCTGGCAAGCCGATTCGCGAGCTTCAGGCTTGAGCGGCAATGGCGAAGCTCGCCCCTCGGGCTTTGCGATGGAAAGCGCCTGTGATGGGCGGCCATGGTCATGGCAGCCATGCCGAGCGCTGGAGACGGCCGGCGGGAGAGCTCGCCGGGCACTGGCGGCGAAGAAGCGATGCGTATGGCAAGGAAAGGCGCATGACTACTGGCGTGCTTTCGGTCAGCGAGACGGCCGTGGCGAGCTTCGCCTCGCCGACCTCGCCGGAGCGCCGCTGTGGCCAGCGTCCATGGGGCGGCATTGCCAAAGTCTGAGCTGGAGAGTGGGGGACCCACGAGTGGAAGCGAGGAGAAGCGAGCGTGCGGTGGTGTGGCGATGAGTGGCGGGCGGGCGCGGCAATGGGCTGTGCAGGATGTCTCCGGCGCATGAAGGTGGACGTCGACCGCGAGGAGAGGAGCCGCTCCTTGATTGCTTTTTCAGAGAAATAGCAGGGACCGATTGCTTGGTCAGAGTGTTCGTTTAGGTGCGGGCCCGACCTGTCATAAACACGTTTAAATTTTAAGCAACGGTCATTTAGGGTTTTTTGAAACAGCCGACCGCCCATTTATAGTTATCTGAGAAAAATTAAAAACCGGTAGTTTTTTGGAACCCTAACCTGTAAAGTAGTAGTTTTATGCTATTTACTTCATAATCTTCTGGCTTCAGTTTCGATTAACAAAGGTTGGCCAGAGTATGTGAGAGTTGTGTTGGCCGGACTTGAGGAGTTATACATGCATGCTCGATGTTTTTCTTCTACATGACAGTGATTTGCTATGCAAAACTCAATCGTTGACATCTTCTGCTTTATCTTGACGTCTGAGTAAATAGCATAAAACTACTACTTTACAGGCTAGGGTTTCAAAAAACTATCGGTTTTAATTTTTCTCAGATAACTACCAAATGGGTGGTTGGCTATTTCAAAAAACCCAAATCGTCAAGTGATCTAAAGTTGATCGCGATTATGACAGGTCGGGCCCGCACCTAAACAAACCGTCTGTTTGACCATTAGGTTGACCGTTAACTTACAAATGGGGCCCACATGTCAGTGTCTCTATCTCATATTCAAATAAAAAAAATCTTCAACCCCTCGATTCTTTTCTAAATTTACAAATATGTCCTCACTTTTTACAAAGTAGCCCCTATAAACATTTCTAAAAAGCAATCGGGTCCCTGCTGTTTTTCTGAAAAAGCAATCGACAACCGCTCCTCTCCTCACGGCCACGACCTCGCGGCGGCGTCCACCTTCTGCGCCTTGGCGACATCCCAAGCCTCCCGGCCCGGCGACCGCCTCGGCACCTCTTGCCACACCATCGCCTTTCTCCTCTCTCGCCTCCACCTCAGGCGCCCTGGCGCTACCGAGCTCACAAGCATTGCTCCATGACCATGGCTGCCATCACAGGCGCCCTAAACTGCAGGGCCAGCGAGCTCTACCGCCAACCTCCGTCGCTCCAGCCCTTTGCTCGGGCGTTGCCACCGCCGCCACTCCACCTCTGGCTGGTGCTCCTTTAGCCGATGAGCAGCGGCGGCCTCTCTGATCTGGCGCATCTGGCCGTCGGACCTTGTCGCTTCCGGCGGCGGCAATCGGTGGCTTTCTTGGGCGGTTGGTGGCTTCGGCCGGAGGAGAGAGGAAGGCTAGGAGGGTGTCACGGCTTTGGGAGAGAGAGAGTCGCCGATCTGCACATGCGCCGGCCGGGCCTGGTCGGGTTCCGATGGCGGCTAGCTTCGTGGCTTTTCGGCGGGCAAGTAGCCTCGTGGCTTCCGGCGCAGAGGATAGAGTGAGGCTGGAAGGGTGTCGCCGGCTTGGGAGAGGACAGAGTCAGCCGGCCTCGGGAGTGGGTAATGCGTCGTGCTCGCGAGAGAGTTCAGGGGAGGGAGAGAAAGAAAAGCGAAAGAAGAGACACTGACATGTGGGCTCCATTTGTAAGTTAACGGTCAACCTAATGGTCAAACAGACGGTTTGTTTAGGTGTGGGCCCAACCTGTCATAATCGCGATCAACTTTGAATCACCTGACGATTTGGGTTTTTTGAAACAGCCAACCACCCATTTGGTAGTTATTTGAGAAAAAAATTAAAACCGATAGTTTTTTGGAACCCTAGCCTGTAAAGTAGTATTTTTATGCTATTTACTCCTTGACGTCTTCTCGGCCATTACTTCTACAAACTCCAGGGGTTTAACAAATTTGTTCCGCTGGCAAATAAGCCCTGAGACGGCAACACGTTTTGCTCATGGCGACCGAGCGATGGATGCATGCGGAAGAAGGCTTTGACACACCAAGAATTTGCAAATATTTTTTATTTATTTGCAAGGGTGCATTTGTAAAGGTTTGTGCTACTTAACATATGATCTTTGGCCTTCTTTTTGCAAAACAAATCACGGATTTTCAATGATCCCAAACCTCCAATCCAGATGTTGATTTAAATAAGAAAAATTCCGTTAAAAACCAAAGTAACAAATTCTCAGATTACTGAGAAATAGCAAAGCAAATGTTTTCCCAAAATCGACTTTCGTCTCACTTTACAAATAAAGCCATCATCACCATCCATACAACAAGTTTAAGTGTGACAAAATAAAATAATTTACTAGGGCATTAGTACAAACATGACCAAAGAAAGTATAAGAGAAATAGGGAAAAAGACCACCAAATGGCCATAGACTCAAGGAACTTGTTACGTGGATAGCCGGCAAGCAGTAACGTGCAACACATCCATCATAAGCCCCAGACACTCGTGGTCGCGCTACCTGGACAACAGGTGCAGTGCTAAAAAATGCAAGAAATTTGAAGAATGAAGCAGATGCCCGTCTAAGAAAGACCCTCTCTATCACTATCTTATTAGGCGTAGTCCACAACGTCCAAGCTAACGCCGCAAACACAAGTTAGAATAGGCAATTTTTTTTTAGAAAAGGAGGATGACCCCCGGCCTCTGCATCTGGGCGATGCATACGGTCACTTTATTAATTATTCTTACAAGAACTTACAAAATCATACAACAGTAAGACTAAATCCGCGGTCTAAGCAACAAATGTCGCTACACCTATCCAGTTGATGAAGGGGCGCAGATAGCCTGAGCCTAATACCAAACAGACATCGCAGCCAAGCCTAACATCTAAGACACGAGACCCAACCTAGCCACTTGTCGGGTCTGGGGCACACACCGGTCCGGCGTGCTCGTGAGGCCGCCACCAACTCGCCACCGCTCCATCTTGAGAATCAGATCTGATGCATCAACCTTGCTCGGTCTAGCTATCGTCGACGCCACCACAGCGCCCAACGACACCTCCTCCTGCAGCGCAAACAACCGAAAGCACGTCGCGGTCGCCAGCGATACACCTCGGTAGCCTCTGCGCCAAGTACCACCCGGCCGGCCTGACTTGAAGTCCTTGAAAGATGCAGCCGGCGCGTGGGGCCTCTTAAACCGGGGCATGACAAAGCATAGCACCTTTTGTCGGTCGAGCATGACTTGACATCTCCACCTAAGCTCCGTGCAAGACGAAGCCGCTCCACCTCCGCCTCGACTTCCAGTATTTGCTCCACAAACGATGCTCCCAAGAGAGAAACGACACCGCAGTGCCGTTATTGTCCGATCTGGAATACTAGATCCTAGGGTTTTCCCCGGAGCAGCACTAGTGGGTCGACAGTAGTTACACGACGATGCCTTCATCAAGGTCACGGCGTAGAACGCCGCCATCGCTTGCCGTCGGCTCGGTTTTCACCGGCAATCATGTCTCCCCGACTCGCAGCCGGGACTAGATGATGGATCTCGAGATCCGATCGCCAAGCTTATGGCCGGCCACCGCCGACGAAGAAGATGACCACCACCACTGGCTACACCGGCCAGATCAGATCTGCCATGGCTGCCGCCAAGCAGGCCACCAGGCCCTCGACGCCGCCGCCGATCTAAAGCGGATGACATGCAGAAGACCGAATCGCGCCGCGCCATACGCCCGAGGCGGGGCCGGTACGCCGTCGAAGCCAACGCCGTCACTTCTAGATCGGCCGCACCTCCACGCATGTTGGGGCCCCGCCACCCCTGAGACGCGGTAGGGAGGAAGAGCCCACGCCACCGCCGTCGGCCTCCGAGCGCAAGCCGGCGGCGTCCTCCGGCGGCGGTGGGAGGAGGGGAGGAATATGGGCTAGGCCCCGATGGCGGCTAGGGTTGGGGAGCCACCCGAGTCGCCCGAGCGGGGGGCGACGCGGGGGCGGGGGGAACCTATTCATACCGATCTGGTTGGCTTTGGTTTGAAGGAACCTAGACGGGTCTAGTGCCTCCCAGTCAGGCCCCATAGCCTCACAAACAAAACTCCAGAGAACTCTTGCCGCCGTGCAACAGAAAAGGATGTGGGTCGCTCTCTCTGGGACACCACAAAAAGAACACAACCCATTCCCCGGGTCGTGCCTCTTGAGCACCTCCGTCCCAGACAGAAGACGATACCTCAACAATTGCCACACAAAATAATTAGTCTTCAAGGGCAAGGGTGCCTTCCATAGAGGAGAGGTCCAGGCAATAGTCGGTCTACGGCACAGAGCATGTTATGCCGATCCGACGGAGAAAACGCCCGAAGGTGCAAGACGCCGGGATAGGTTATCCGGATAATCCGCGAGCACTGACTGAAGGGCAGTTACAAATTAGCTCACTCTACAGTCTCCCACCTGCCCAAATGACCGTCGGAACAAGATGTTCTAATAGCCATTATGGATACCGTAGAGACCAACATCATCAAATCCGCACAAATGGCAAACAAGTTTGAAAACCCCGTACATAACGGGACTTCACCAACCCATGGGTCAAGTCAGAATAGGCTCCCCTCTCCATTGCCGATAGAAAATGATAACCATAGCCGGATCTCGTGCTTGATCCGCTGGATGAACTTTCAGAACTGGAATCCCTCCGTGCCCGCAAACATGCAAGGAGTGGCTCGCCCCGCAAATACTTAACCTAAATAAATTGTAACCACAAACCCCCCCTCCGCTCAAATGATTCGTCAGACCCAACCTAACACGAGGGCAAGTTCATGTGATGAGAAGTAAGGATGCGTGTCCCTCCCAGGTCCTAGTCATACAAATGTCAGTCCACTTTACCATACGGTATTTTTGGCGGCGTTCGTCGCTTGCGAGAAGAAAGGTGATCGATCTTTATCAAGCGATTGGAAAATGGATTGGTTATCCATAAATGAAAATAAATAAAGCTTTATTTTGGTTCCACTTCTTGCTCTAAGCAGAAAGACTTGTCGGAAGTCGCCGGTTGGGTTGGTCCGACCAAGAAAGGCATGGGAGTTGTGAACCCCTTCCGATACAAAACTGCTGTTTAAATTAGGAAAACAACTTTATCCACCTAAGCTCAGGATAATTTTGGCCACATCGGCAACAATCCGCGCAGCCCCATAAATTGCCGCCGCAACCATGCTAGGGGGCGCACCAAACCATCGACGTCATGATCGTCTCACATTGCATCAACCTCCGCCCATGTGCATACACTCGCTAGCCAAGCTCGGAGCCACGGTAGCTCCCGTGCCCGTCCCGTCTCTGCCCCCGTCCGACTCCGCCGCCTCCTCTCTGGTGAGCCCCTCCGGTGGTTACGAACTTCGATGCCTTCAGAGTGTTATGTTAACCCAGATTTATTCTAACCCTACCTTCTTGGGTGATGAGCAATAATGCTGGCCTATCTCTGTATCTACGATTAGCTATTTTTTTTTAAATAATACATTTTTTATATTAATTTTCATAAATATTACGCTGGGTAATTTTTTTTCAAAAATAATACACCGTCAAGTTCGGCCAGGCCGATCGGGCCTAGTCGACCCACAGCAGGCCGATTGGATTTGGTCGGCCTACAGCTGGCCGATTGGTTCTGCCAGCCCACTGTAATGGGGCCGGCTGAGATAATTGGCTCGCTGTGGGCTAATTGTTTTTGCAAAAAGTAGGCCTAAAAAATATATGTTTAAAAAATGTTAATCATGTAATTAAAAATGTTAAACGTGTATAAAAAAACGTTCCTGATGTATACAAAAATATAGAATGTATATGCAAAAAAAGTTGACTAAAAATATGTTTTAAAAAGTGTTAATCATGTATTTAAAATTGTTAAATGTGTGTATAAAATGTTCCTTATCTATACAAAAATATAGAATGTGTATAAAAAAGTTGACACCAAAAGAATATGTTTGAAAAAATGTTAATCATGTATTTGAAAAATGTTCCTTATCTATAAAAAATATAGAATGTGTATGAAAAAAGTTGACACAAAAAAATTGTTTGAAAAAAATGTTAATCATGTATTTGAAAAAATGTTCCTTATCTATACAAAAAATATAGAATGTGTATGAAAAAAAGTTGACACCAAAAAATATGTTTGAAAAAAATGTTAATCATGTATTTGAAAAATGTTCCTTATCTATACAAAAATATAGAATGTGTATGAAAAAAGTTGACACCAAAAAATATGTTTAAAAATGTTAATCATGTAATTAAAAATGTTAAACATGTATAAAAAACGTTCCTGATGTATACAAAAATGTACAATATATATGCAAAAAAGTTGACTAAAAATATGTTTTAAAAAGTGTTAATCATGTATTTAAAATTGTTAAATGTGTGTATAAAAAATGTTCCTTATCTATACAAAAAATATAGAATGTGTATGAAAAAACGTTGACACCAAAAAAATATGTTTGAAAAAATGTTAATCATGTATTTGAAAAAATGTTCCTTATCTATACAAAAAATATAGAATGTGTATGAAAAAAAGTTGACACCAAAAAAATATGTTTGAAAAAATGTTAATCATGTATTTAAAAAAATGTTCCTTATCTATACAAAAAATATAGAATGTGTATGAAAAAAAGTTGACACCAAAAAAATATGTTTGAAAAAAATGTTAATCATGTATTTGAAAAAATGTTCAACGAGTACACAAAAATGTTTCATGTATTGGAATGAAAGGTTAAACGTGTATAAAAAATGTTCCAGCTCCGGATCCGGTATGGGAGCATCACGGACCTAAGTATGATTGGTTGCTCTTTTCGTATGGAACTGGAACATTTTTTTCAAACATATTTTTTTGGTATCAACTTTTTTCATACACATTCTATATTTTTTTTATAGATAAGGAACATTTTTTATACACACATTTAACAATTTTTAATCATGTATTTGAAAAAATGTCAACTTTTCAAACATATTTTCAAACATAATTTTTGGTGTCAACTTTTTCATACACATTCTATATCTTTTGTATAAATAAGGAACATTTTTATACACACATTTAACAATTTTTAAATACATGATTAACACTTTTTAAAACATATTTTTAGTCAACTTTTTTGCATATATATTGTACATTTTTTGTATACATCAGGAACATTTTTTATACACGTTCAACATTTTTTAATTACAAGATTAACTTTTTTTTAAACATATATGTTTATGCCTACTTTTTTTGCAAAAACAATTAGCCCACAGCGAGCCAATTAGCTCCAGTCGGCCCACAGTGGGCCGACAGGACCCAATCAGCCCACGGTGGACCGACAGGGGCCAGTCGGCCAGCTGTAGGCCGATTGGAATCCAATCGGCCTGCTGTGGGCCGACTAGGCCCAGTCGGCCTGCAGCGGGCTGACGGTGTATTTTTTTGAATTTTTTTTATCTAGCGTAATATTTATGAAAATTAATTAAAAAAATGTACTATTTAAAAAAAAAGCCTACGATTACTCCATCGGTGCCGAATTAACTAGTGCGCCATGTTGGATCTCTAAGATCGTGCAGCTAAGTTGTTCCGTTGTGATCTTTACTGTGCATTATTACAGATCGACTATTTTATATGCCATTATTTGATCAAGATATGTTAGTACTGTACTTGACCATAAATGACTTTCTTCAATTGAATTCAAAGGATCTCACATCTGTTCGCCTACGTTTGAATTGGGAGGACATAAGTGGTAGTGACCTGTTTCGGTATCCTTTGACTTAACATATATCAAATGAGACTACTAATTTCATACTGCTCAGAAGCATTTAGGATACATTTTATTTTGCCAAGGGGATTTATCTTTATGGCCTAGTAGATGTTTGTGCAACACAAAATCTTTTGTCAAGTAGTGATTTTTAGTTATCCCAACTGATTTTTTGAGGTGACCTCTAAGCATGGAAAGGGCTGGATAAGTCTACTCCCCCTTTACCCATGAGTGTTAACTTATCAAATCATCAAAATATATTTTCACTGTCACTTGACATGTTTGCCAGCAACATTATTTACCTATCTCTACTCTTATAAAAAACAGAGTTGATGATGATGGTGTGCCCGCCATCCTGCAATATAGGCCGTCCGATTTATATCCGATGGATAGGAAGAAAACTATGACAATTTTGTAAAAAGATACCCACATCCCTCTCCATATTTGCAAATAAGGCCTTTCCTCGTTCATCTTTTTCTCCCACAAGATAAACTACTCATATAAATGCATCTTGATGTTCCGTGCAACGCATGGGCATCTTGCTAGTAGCTTTATATGTTCTTCCAATTTCTTTCAGTTGAGATTTCTTAAGGATTGAACTCGTATATTGCATGTTATCCCCAGGTACGTCGGCATGTATCCACGTGGTGAACAGGGCAGCGCTGGCTGGCTCTCCGTGTACCTATACCTGGACGCCGTGGACGGCGATTTCCCCTGCAAATCCGGGCTGGCTGTTGAACTGGCTCTGTCCGTCGTAGACCAGAAGTACGGGTTGAACCACATCCGCAGACGCATAGGTTGATTCAACTGTCTCGCCTTGCTATCCCTTTGTTTGTTCTGCGTTGATCTTGACTGATTATATATCTATGGATCTTGCCGTATTTGCAGGACTCGTGGTGTTTCCCCGTGATTGTCAACATCGATGGGGTTTTTCCAAATTTTCCCGCTCAGCATGATCATGGACAGGTCCAAAGGCTACCTCGTGGAATCGAGCTGCGCTATCGAGGTGGGGATGGCCCTCGTTGGATTGTCGAATTAGTGATGGCTGGTATCTAAGAACTCGTGATGATCGTACGGTAACGATGATCGACAAAGTGAACACCATGGGTTGAGATAATGATAGATATAGTGGGGGTAATTTTTTGGAAATAGTTGTTCAGTATGGCTGGATGCTGGCTGCAACAGTCGGCTTGCCCTTGCTAGATTCTTAGTTTCTGTTTAACTCTGCTTCTCTGCCAAAATTACGAGATTATCATGAACTCTACATACACATCAGATGCAAAATTCATATGCAATAATCCAGTAATAAACTCAGAAAAGAGTAGACGATCACAAGTAAAGTCAACGTTCTGATTCATCACCGTCATGACAGCAAGCTGATCCACAGCCCGATCGCAGCGAGGCCGGCAATCCTCGCCAAGTCCGACAACGCCAGGCGCCGTCCGCACGCGCCGGAGCTTGGAGGCGGCGGCATGGTAGTAGTCGGGAAGGCCGGCGGTGGAGGGGTGACGGCGGAGGAGGAGGCGGCGCGCCCACGGCGACGGAGAACTTCATGCCGCCGAGGCAGTGGCCGGTGATGTTGCAGATGAAGTAGTAGTCCCCCGTCGCGGCGAGGTCGACGACATCGCGGCCCGACGCCCACTTGCGCACCGTCTGCCCCACCGTCGGCTCGCACGTCTGGAACGCGTCCCGCGTCACCCGGTACACGTCGTGCTGCCGCGGCACGTAGCTGAACGCTGCACCGGCCAGCGGGCCATCGATCGCGCGGCAGCCACCGTCAAGACCAGTGAAAGATGTATCTTGTGCTGGGGACTAACGGAAATGGTTCATACCGAGCGTGTCGCCGGTGGTGAAGTTGTACTTCTGCGACCAGGCCAGGTAGTTGGGGCCGATGGTCCACCCGTCGGAGTCGCCGACGGTGTACTCGGTCGCGCCGGCTTGGCGTGGGCCTGCCATGGCCGCCGTCGCAAGGAGAAGGAGTAGGATGGGGTGGAAGCCATGATTGGTAAGGGAGCCTAGCTAAGGAGGGTGTGTGCGTATGAGGGGACGACGACTTTGGACTTTTTCAGTAGAAGATGTTTTTGCACAAGTTAGGTGTTGTTCTTTCATTTCATCACGCGCCTGTCTATGTTTCCCGGGGTTGTTGCAAGTTGCCATGGTCGTTGTCGCTCACTGGCTGACGTGTCTGTCACAGTTAAGCTTAATTTTGACATCAATGCCGATCTCAAATTTATCATTTTTTGTATGTCGTGCAATTTTTCAAATTTTGATATCAAAATTTGTGACAACATCGAATGATTTTGTGTCAATGCACTATTTTTTCGAAATTTTTCGAATATTTTTTAATGTGCAACTGGGGTTCGGTACATCGGTAGCACCAATTACCCAGGTACACTAGATGCGCTCTCGAGAGATGCCAATCAAAAACACATAACTTAATGGAAAACCATTTGCCAAACTAGCAAGCCTGGCACCACCATTGAAGAGAATGAGAGGGGTAGACTCAGGACTCGCGAAACCGCGAGATTATACGCTCACTGCATGATCCAAAATGCTAACGGCAACTCATCGCCCGTTCTACACGAAGCTACCGCCATCACAACTGTTACAGTTTCAGGGCCGATGTCCGAACTTCCGACCCTCTGCCACGCCCAGTGGTCCATCAATACCGCCTTCTGGGCCGCTACCTGACGTATCACCGCTCATCCTCAAAATGCAACGCCGCACAACCCAACTGCCCACAACCCAAGCTACATAAATGGTCACGCACAGACCACAACCGTTGCACCAACTCATTTGGGCCACCGCCTGACATAAAGTCAAGTTAAGGCCCTCTGGGCGATCGACCAATCCAACAACACTACCGCACTAGCAACATGTAATTTCCACCCAAGCCACATGGAGCCATTGCCCATCCTCTTAGAGCCGCTACCCACCATTGTTCCATGGTCGCCGCCGACGCACAAACATCAGCAATTTGGGTCACCGCCCTTAATTCGACCATCCTCTTGAGGAGCCACAAATAACTGAATCCTGGCTCTCCAAGGTGATGACTTCAAAGGAGAATGTGATCTAACCACCACCATCGTTCGTTCCAAGAACATGGAGCTAAGGATTTCTCCTGGAAACCTCACCCACCATTTGATGGTAGGAGCTCCTTTGATCTAACCACCACCATCGTTCGTTCCAAGAACATGGAGCTAAGGATTTCTCCTAGAAATCTCACCCACCATTTGATGGTAGGAGGCTCCACGACTACGCCTCCAAGGAGAAATATGACACTAGGGCGCGCGTGGAGCTCCTTCGCACAACCAAGAATGAAGGGGATACATGAACATATATGGGGATATCAAGGGGGTTTAAGTGACTCTTGGTGGGGTGGTAGATTCGTAGAGTGACTGTACGCACTAGGATTTAAATACCGGTGTGCGTGTGTCTTGTTATCAAAACAAAAACACTAGTTTCTGTGAAAAAATACATAAAAAGAAAGAAAAAGAAAGGTACTTTTACTTCTTTTGAACTAAATGTCAAATTTTATGTATTTTTAGTGAAAAAGAGCTTCTAAATAAGCTCTCACCTTTTTGAGGTGGTCATCAAATAAATTGACTCGTTAATTCATCCTCCTTCAGAACTAAAATAAAATTGTCCTCCTTCAAAAAAACAAGACTCATTAGTTCGCCCTGTGTTTCTACAGGGGAAAATTAGTAGCCGGGCCGTTAAAAGCAAGCTAGTTGGGCTGGCAGTATTTCTTTTCTGAACAACGGCAGTGTTTGTTTTCATTACCAAAGCAAAACGCCCTTGGGCCACGGCCTAGCTGGATGCACCATGTTGCCACAGTTTCCATTTTGATGTTTATTGTTTGGCTGTTCCATTTTGTTTTCTTTTGTGACGGGGCGGATATGCAGGCATTTCTTATTCGGCGCCTTCAACGCCCGTTAACATGCATTTTGTTAACCGGCGCTGAAGGCGCACTTACCTGGGCCAGCCCATATTATTTTCTGTAAACCCCCCAAAAAAGGTGCTGGCAACTACCTTCAAACTCACAACCTCCAAGCTTTTGATGATTTTATCGCATGGCATGCAAATAAAACTGGAACTTTTTCTGTCCGAAGTGCGTATAAAATACAGTGGATGTATACCTTCAGAGAACATACAAATATTAATTCAGTCCCGAGTGGCTCTACCCATTTGGCAATCTGGAGTATACTCTGAAAACTAAATATTCCTCGCAAAGTTCAGATCTTTTGCTGGCGGGTATTGCATGGAATAATCCCTCTAAAGTCAATACTAATGAATAGGCATATAGGGACTAATGGAGCATGTCCGATATGCCACCAAGGTGCTGAGGATCTCTGCCACCTGCTTTTCACTTGTCTGCATGCTAAGGAGATGTGGCGATGCTTGAGGATGTCTGAGATAATTGACCATGCCAGTGTTGTTGACAGATCCGGTTCAGCGATCTTGGAGTATTTGCTTCTAATGCCGGATAGTCCCCAAATCCTTGAACCATGTCTAAATTTTAAGCAGGTAATCGCGGTCGCCTGCTGGTACTTATGGTGGATAAGAAGGCGTATTACACATAATGAATCTGTCCCTCCGATAGTCCGATGGCCGGTCTCTGTACTGGCTATTGCAAGCAATTATGAGAAGGCATTTACCAAAACCTTTAGGCCTCAGGAATATAAATGGGTTAAACCCAACCCCAAATTTGTGAAAGTGAATGTAGATGCGGCGTACTATCAGGATGAAGGAATGGGAGCAACATCAGCAATAATACGAGATGAAAAAAGGTAATTTTATTGCGGCTACTTGTAAATTTATTCCGCTTGCAGCTGATGTAGTCACAACTGAAGCTATGGCCATGAGGGATGGTCTTGAACTAGCTAATTCTCTTGGGTTCAATCGATTGGAAGCTGAGTCTGATTCTATGCAAGTCATCAACTTTTGTACCGGTCAGTCGAGATGGTGGGATGCAGCGGCAGCAATTTTCGCGGAGTGTATGGACACAGCTACGTTAATTGGGAAGGTCATCTATAAACATTGTTATCGATCGTCGAATCAAGCAGCGCATGTGCTAGCAAACTATAGTTATTGTAACAAGATCTCGTTGGTTTGGATGAACGAGCCCCCTGACGTGTTGGTCAGCAAGCTCGTAGACGATGTATCTATAATTTGATTTCAATAAAGCTAGCCATGATGGCCTTTCCTCAAAAAAAAAAACCATTCGGCAATCCCACTCGGTTGTGAAACACTTTGATTTGTTTCCTTTTATTTCGTTCCTTAGTTGTGGTTTTTTTTCCGGACGTTTTCATTAGATTTTTCTTTTTTCTTAAATGCGCTAATTCTTAAGAAATTCATGAACATTTTCTTCAAAATCGATGAAACTTTTTTCCAAAATTCATGAACTTCCATTCAAATTCGTGCAGATTTTGTCAAAATTGATGAACTTTTTTCAAATTTGTGATTTTTTTTTGAAAAAATAGATGAACTACTTTTCGAATCTGATGAACTTTTTTCAAATTTAATGAACTTTTTTCTAATTGATGATTTTTTTTCAAATTTGATAAACTCTTTCAAATTCAATGAACCTTTCTCCAGATTTGATGAAATTTTTTCAAATCTGATGAAAATTTTCAAAATCAATGAGCTTTTTTAAAAATTGATGATTTTTTTAAAATTTGTGAACTTTAAGATTTTTTTCAAAATCGACAAACTTTTCAAGTAGTTTTCAAATTTAAGGTAATGTTTTAGTAAAAACAATATTAACTAGCACTGTTTTCTACTAATAGACAACAAAATGTGTTTGGTGTATTGGTTGTTGCGTTAGTCTGCAAGACATGATGTACTAAGATTGAATCCCGACTCTCCCACTGTTTTTTCGCATGTTTTCCTTTTTGAACACGTAATGGGCCGGCCCGCTATGCAACGCTTGCGAGCGCGAGTAGAGTCAACCGGCACTCAAACCGCCGATTAGGAGCTCCCGGTTGTGCATCCGCACAACACACTTGTCAAAGGCGGCAAGAGAGGTACTTGTCAAGCCGGTGTTACAGGCAACAGCAACTTATTCGATGAGTGTCTTCTGACTCTCCAAGAAAATGTGCCGGAACCTGAAATCAATATCTACAGTTGATGCCCGTAGTAGTAGTTTAGTGCCACTTGGGGTGCTGAATATGTACCACATGTGCTAAAGGTGGCTGATCTTATGAATCAACAGGGGCATGCTTGGGATGAAAGAAAACTGCAGCAAGCGTTCTCAGATCAGATCATTGTGGGTGGGCCACGAACTGAGGATTACAAAGATTGGAATCATACTAAGTTCGGCGTATTTTCCGTGCGCTCCACGTATCACCTCTGTATGTCCATCAAGCGAGCAAGCGAGGCACCGGCCTCTAGCTCCAGTCCGGCTGCAGATCACAAAAGTTTCAAGGAACTTTGGTATGTAGATGTGCCAAACAAAATAAAGATCCATACGTTGGCATATCATTTCAAATGGACTTGCTGTAGGACTTGAGTTGCGCAGGTGGAGAATTATACCGGGCATTTTTTGCATTGCATGTGGCCGAGAGGAATTGCTCGTAAGTAGGCTTTGGAGATGTCTGCATTCCCTATTCTTCTGGAAGCCTGTTGCGTGACTCGATTGGTGTGCCGCTGCTAGGACTACCGAAGGAGATGGAAACGTTCAGAGGGATGCGGGCGTGGATGCTGGAATGGTTGGGGCGCACATGTTCAGATGAACGTGAGACTATGATCACAACATGGTACGAGTTATGGATGTCAAGGAATAATGCATGGGATGCTGGAATTTCAAGTGGTGGCCAATGGTAGGAGGTCCAAGAATTTCATCACCCTCCTTAGGCATAATGGTGCTCTGATCACATATGAAGAAAGGAATGAAGAGATCTTCGTAGAGGCTTATGAACAGCTATTGGGTCACACATCCGTTCAGGAGTCTGATGTGGATCTTGGTTTTCTAGACATGGAGGAGCATGATCTCTCGGACCTTGATGCTATATTTACGGAGGAAGAAGTGTGGATGGATACGTGAGGGTGACGCTAACACTAAACTATTTCAAGCGGTGGCCAATGGTAGGAGGTCCAAGAATTTCATCACCCACCTTAGGCATAATGGTGCTTTGATCACGGATCAAGAAAGGAAGGAAGAGATCTTCACGAAGGCTTATGAACAACTATCGGGTCACCCATCCGTTCGGGAGTCTGATGTGGATCTTGGTTTTCTAGACATGGAGGAGCATGACCTCTCGGACCTTGATGCCTATATTCACGGAGGAAGAAGTGTGGAATACGGTCAGGGAGATGCCACCGGACCGGGCACCAGCGCCGGATGGGTTTATCTTGGCATTCTATCGAAAGGCGTTGCCTATTATAAAGAACGAGGTTATGGCAGTGATCCTTAAATTATATGTGGGGGATATGCATGGCTTTGGTAAGCTCAATCTCGTGCATACTGTGCTTATCCCAAAAAAGCAGGACGCCGAGGAGGTGGGGGACTTCCGGCCTATTAGCCTCACTCATAGTGCGGCCAAGTTGTTCACCAAGATTCTAGCAAATCGGGCTCGTAGAAGAATGAAGGAGATCGTGACGGCCAATCAATCCGCCTTTATATGCGGGAGGCACTTGCATGATAACTTTCTACTGGTGAGGCAAGTTGCTAGGAAGATACATGCTCGGAAGGAGGCTAGTGTTTTTCCGAAGTTGGACATTTCGCGAGCGTTCGACTTACTTGCTTGGCTATTTCTATTTGAGGTAATGAGAAGCAAAGGCTTTGGGCACAAGTGGTGTGGGTGGATTTCTATTCTTCTTAGGACGGCCAGTACCAAAGTGATCGTCAAGGGGGTGGGGGGGGGGGGGTACTCTGGAGAAGTTTTATGCATGTCAAGGGCCTTAGACAAGGTGACCCCGTCTCGCCCCTGTTGTTTCTGATCGCCATGGATGTGTTGTAAAAAAATCATGATCGAGGCTGCTAGCATGGGAGTCATCAATATTTTCACGAGCATCGCTGCCCACCAGTCCGTGTCGATATATCAGATGATGTGGCAATGTTTGTCAAGCCCAGGGAGTTGGACGTGACGTTTGTAAGGACAATACTACAGGTGTTCGGTGCTGGGTCACGCTTGAGGGTGAATTATCACAAATCGTTGGCGGTCATGATTCATGGTAACAATATTGACAAGGCTCGTGTAGAGCCTTTTCTTCAGTGCCGAATGGGCACCTTCCCATGCAAATACCCAGGAGTCCAACTGGCCATCATCGGAGCTTACTTTCGGAGTGGCAGCCCATGTTGGATCATGCAAAGAATTTTGCCCCGCATGGCAAAGGGGCCTTTGCACCGAGGAGCGGCTTATGTTGGTCAAGTCTGTGATTGCTGCCAAACCGATACACCACTTCATGATTGCGGAAGCTCCAGGTTGTGTGTTCGAAGAAATTGATCAATGGATGCGTGCTTTCTTCTGGGCCGTTAAAGACAAAGTAAATGATGGACAGTGTTTGGTAGCTTGGAACTCGGTTCACAAACCAACCTGGCTTGGTGGTCTGGGAGTGTGTAACCTTCATCAACAAGGTCTGGCTCTGAGAGTGCGGGGGGAGTGGCTAAGGCGGATGGACCCAGAGAGGCCGTGGCAAGGTTTGCCGATGGCAGAGGACAGAGAGGCTCATGCGGTCTTCGACAGCCTAGTGCATATATCAGTTGGGGTAGGTAACAAGGTCTTGTTTTGGAGGGATATCTTGAATTCATGGCTTCTCGGTGAGGACATAGCGCCATACAAACATGCTCTGGTGGACACATCGACTGTCAACCGGGCGCACGGTCGAGGAAGGATTGGATAATGGCAGGTGGCTGCTTGATTTGTCAGGTGAAATAAACTTCGGCGAACATATGCAGCTTCTTCACCTTAACATGGCTCTCAGCATGGTCATTCGTGACCCTTCCAGTGAGGATTCCTTCTCGTGGCCGGTGGATCCGTCCGGTAAATACACTGCTAGCTCCACCTATCATCGGTTGTGCCTAGGAGAGGAGAGGGTGTCATATGCCACATGCATCTGGAAAAGTTGGGCTCTTCTCAGTGTAAATTTTTTTTCACATGGTAGGCGGTGCAACACCGTAGTTGGACGTCCGATAGGAGAGCGAGGCATGGCCTTCAAGACCTACCCTCGACATGCTACACGTGCCTTCAAGAGGAGGACAATGCGGAGCATATTTTGATGCAGTCTTGCGATGCGCAAAGGGCAGTGTGGCACAACATCTTTGATACATTGAGCTTGCAGGGCAATATACCGGAGGCACAGGATCATCTGCTGGATTGGTGGCTGGCTCGGAGGGCGAACTTCAAGAGGGGCAATAAGCGTGGCTTTGATACGCTCGTCATTGCGGTCATTTGGGCTTTATGAAAGCAACGAAATACGAGAGTGTTCTATAGGACTAACTAGCAGTTGAACGCGACGGATTTGGCTCTCGCCATCATTAGTGATCTGAAGGAGTGGAGGTCGGCAGGTTTGGGTGGTGGAGGTTTTAGCGCGTTTTGTGAGAGAGTAGGCCTAGTATAGTGTGTCGGTGTAAAAGGTTGTGTGCCTTCGATTAATGTTCGCATTCATTCATAGGCTTCTTGTACATTGTCACTTGCTCCCTTCTATAAAATTATGATACGCCGTTGTCGTACTCTAAAAAAAACAATGATCTTTCAGCTAATGGACAACTAGTTGAGGAGATCAAAGTGTTGCTTGGGTGCGCTCGCCGGTGAATTAGGTGGCACATATATTAGCTAGGAATGATTGCTATAAATCTTTATGTAAAACCTGGCTCCATGTTCCTCCGAAGTGTATTGGTTTGGAGGCAACAGTTGACGTTTCCCTCAAAAAGAAAAAAAGAAAGAACCCCACACGCTTGTGGGCAGCGAAGACCTTGACGTTTTTTGGGTTTTGCGGGGAAGAAGACCTTGACGATTGATTGTGCCAAGCAAACTACGTACTACAAAACATCAAAACCAAGCTTGTTAGGAAAGGCATAACGTCGGCGGCAGCTCGATCGCAAGCAATTTGTTGCGGGCCGGAAAGGGAAAGTACGTTAGAGCCCGTGGTTTTTTTGTTTTTGCCACTTTTTTTTGCGAGTGGTTTCATTTCGTCAGACGGCGACGGGAAAACGCCCTGAAATTTCCTCTGAAATGAGATTGGTATGGCCATCTCTGTTGCCGTACCCGTCGGTGTGAACGAGGCCGGCTTCGCTGGTGGCGAAAGGTGTGTGCACTGCACGAAACGTAAAATTGGTCGATTGCTAGCTTCACGTGACACGGGACCAAAGTCCGTCGTCCATCGCTACCCACTACTCGGACCCCACGCGGCCGCGTCACCGGCACCTCCGAGCCCTACATGCCAGTACCACGACTACAAAGAGGGGCTTGAGGTGCAGGTGCAGCCTACGGCTCCGCCCCGTCTCTGTTCTCTTCCGCGTCCACCCAGCCTGAAGGAATCAAAAGCCGTTCGATCCCCTCCTACTCCTACCTCCTCCTGCAGGCGAAGGTCGCGCCGCTACTCGCATCCGGCCATGTCCTCGCTCGCCGTCGGCTGCGGGCTGGGCTTGGAGCTCTGGCTCGGGGGCCTCTTCTCGGCCGCGGAGCTGTCGGCAGCGGAACTGCTCCTGCAGCTCGGCGGGGACGACGTCAAGATGCTGTCCACGACGTCCTCCTCGCGGCGGTCGGTGAGCTCGTGGAGCAAGGCTGGGCTCACCGCGGAGGAGTGTGTCGTCGAGGAGACAGCGTCGTTTGAGCTGGGCAGGAGGGCGAGGAAGAGGTACCGCCGGGTGTCCGACCTCTACACCGTCACGATACCGGCCAGGGACGCCCCTGCCGCGAAGAAGGGAAGGACGTGTGAGTGCGACGGCGGCGGAGGCCCGAGGTACGGAGACTAGCTTAGACAGAGAGAGCAGTATTACCATACAAGGGCTTGTCTTGGTCGCCGGCCTCGACCATGCTTTCTTCTGATACAAGAAACATAATGGTGATTAGCGTCTCCACATTTGCTTTTGAATTTGAACAAAAGGACTCGAAAATACCGGAGCGCCCACCCAACCACTACTCATCATTACAGGTGGTTTTTTTAAGCGTGGTGCCGCCTCCAAGCTTTAAATTTACATATAAATCTTCTCTCCACACCACACGCACCGATGCGAGGTCTTCCGTTTGACGACAAATGCATACTACTCCCGTGAGCATATATATACAACAACGGCGAGGAGGACGAAATTTGTCACAAGCAAAACATGATCACATCTTAGTACTCTTTGCGTGTTAATCACATAGCGATGTGAACTAGATTATTGACTCTAATAAATCCTTTGGGTGTTGGTCACATGAGGATGTGAACTATGGGTGTTAATCACATGGTGATGTGAACTATTGGTGTTAAATCACATGATGATGTGAACTAGATTATTGACTCTAATGCAAGTGGAGATTGAAGGAAATATGCCTAGAGGTAATAATAAAGTTATTATTTATTTCCTTATATCATGATAAATGTTTATTATTCATGCTAGAATTGTATTAACCGAAAACATGATACATGTGTGAATACATAGACAAACAGAGTATCACTGGTATGCCTCTACTTGACTAGCTCGTTGATCAAAGATGATTATGTTTCCTAGCCATAGACAAAGAGTTCACTACCAGACTAGCGGGCTATGCCTACGGCCAAAGGCCGTCGGCATAGGCCCTATGCCGTCGGCATAGCCCCGTCAGTGTAGATCACGTCAACAGATTCTGTCGCACCGAATCGGCATAATAATGCCATCGATAGGGTATGCCGACGTTCTGGCGCAGCTTGGTCGGCATAGTTTAGCCGTCGGCGTAGTTTTCCGTCTGACGCAACGGACGGCCGGTCAAAGCTATTTGGCGGCTCGAGGCAACACGTGGCAAAGATATGCCTACGGCAAAGTCGTCAAGATAGGTTAAATCTATCGAAGCGGCTTTGCCGTAGGCATATCTTTGCCATGCGTGTAAGCCCCTGGTTTGACACGGTGGCGGCTATGCCTACGGCAAAAAGCCGGCATAGATGTAAATCTATGCCGACGGCTTTGTAGGGCATAGCCATGCCACGTCAGCGCCTCCCGGTGGCTCCTGAGTGTATCTATGCCGACGGCTTTGCCGTAGTCATAGTTTTTTTTTATTTTCCCTGTTTTCTCTTTTCCAATTCATTTGACAACATTTCAAAACAGAATAATATGAAATATGACAGTTCATCATCATCATTTAAACATAGTCCAGTTCATCATCTAAAGATCATCACCGCCAAAGTCCACGAACATAAGAATAGTGCAAGACATGAAACATCATAAAAGTTGAAACATGAAAGACATGGCACAACGGCCGCATACGGAATCATCATCGACATCAAGCACCACCGAGTCCACCTCCGCCAAAACCACCACCACCACCGAAGTCCACCTCCGCCAAAACCACCACCTCACCAAGTCAACCTCAGCCAAAACCACCACCACCACCAAGTCCACCTCCGCAAAAACCGCAACCTCAAAGTCCACTCCTCCAAAACCGCCACCGAGACCACCATCACTCTGCCAGATCGGAGTGACTGGGGTCGACCGAGCAGGAGTCGAGCCACCGGTCCCCTACATGTTTGAAAGAAGTTTCTAACGGTAAATATGACATGATAGTGTTGAATTAACGAGAACTAATTTGTCATAAGATATGCAAATTTACTAACAGGAGTATCACCGCTTAGTGCCACCATTCCTCGAGCGATTAGGAATGTGTGGGGCGCCTCCGCAGTGGTGGTGGGGGTCCAACTTGTGGTGGCTTCGTGTGGTTAGTCCAAGACGCCAACATAGCCTGGATGTTAGTTAAACAAGTCCACTTAGAAACAAGCCGTGATCAACAAAGTCAGAAGGAATGAAAGTGCAAATTTAAGCTTGGTTTAAGAGGGCAAAACTAACCGCCATCACTTGACTAATTTGTAATCATCGTTTGCCTTCACTCGTTGCAAGTACTCCCTCACCTCAATATGCCTATGCTCGAGAAAGGCCCGATATGCCTATAAAATTGAGGTTGTTTCTAAGTGGGCGTTGATGAAAATAAACTAAGAAAGATAGAGACAAAGAAGATAAGGAAGTACTTATAGCACGTTGGCGGACTAAGGGAGGATGCGAACGCCCCGTACTCTCTAACGGGCTCGGGTTGGTAGATCGAAGCCGTGAGTACGAGATCGACGGAGTGATCAAGCCATTGAAACACAGATACCGCCATGGACTTACCACGGATGGCCACCACCGCAGCAATGTCGTCGATTCGAGATCGGGCGACCTCGAGAGCAGGAACATCCGGATGCAACCGGATAGTTCTGGAAAGTGTAAGACTCTGTGTTGCTCGGTGTTGCCGTAGCATCGCTCTCGCCCTCCTTGCGATCACTCCGCTCATGAGCCAGGCTTCCACGACTCCATATGCGAGAGCGGCCTTCGCAACTTGTCCTCCCGCAACGTCAAGCGAAGTTAGCCATACATAAGAACATGACGGTAAAGAAGAACCAAAATGCATCTTTCATATAGATATACCTTCATGGCCTTGAAGCCCCATGGTTCCTGTTTCCTTCTTGCGTGGTGTCCCGTCTTTTTCCACGGTTAGCAGGGCCTTGATGCTCTTGGCAACAAACTCTGGATCGTCACCGACCCACCTATCCACCAAACACGCCCATCCGTCATGCCTTCCATAGCACCAACGAGGAACAACCTATGCAATTTTGGAAGCATGACATGTGAGCATGAAACATATAGTTGACTCCTTGAAACAATGAAAAGTCAGTAATAGTTACCATCAAGAACTGCTCCCTGCTCATGGTAATTTTTGCCTCTGTAGCTTGAGTTTTGGTCATCTTTTGTTGCAGGTAGATGTGGTAGTACTTGTGAGACGGCAACCCAACGCACCTCGTGATCGCAATCGACGAGCTTTTCTTCTTTGCAGACGTAAGTAAGACCACGTCGGCTCGGCCTTGTGCTCGTCAAGAACTCTATAGAGTTGCAATCATGCATAAACCGAGAAGCAAACAAAGGCATGAGTTGAGTGATTCAATGATAAACTATGAGCGAAACTAAAGACAAGTGATTCAAAAGGGAACTTACCCAAAATTTGGTGATCACGGCCTTAGCGGCCGTCCGTTACTCAGCGTTGCTGCAAGCCTCAGTGGGCCCGGCTTATAATGGCCAAAACACGCTGTGGGTCCCTGTCTAGCCGCGGAGGCCAAAGGCTGCTTCAACAGAATGATGAGAAGGCCCGTTCGGTTACGGCCCCTTTCCGCGAAGGATCCGATTCTTGCGCAAAAGAATCAAAGGGTTGCCATGTGTACAATAAAAAATGTTGTCATGTGTTGAAAATATGACTGAGATGCACTTACTCTGTCCCTTGAGGTTCAATGAGCCACTTGTGCGCCTTGATAGAAGGTGGTGTAGGTACTCGGCATTACCACACAGCCACCCTATGCGAGCACCCGGTGGCAAGTCACCCCACAACTCGGGGTCAACCTCCCTCCACCCTCCTCGCCCTCCTCCTCCTCCACGCTCCTCGGCCTCCTCCTCCTCGGCCTCCTCCTCCTCGGCCTCCTCCTCCTCGGCCTCCTCCTCCTCGACATCGAGAATATACTCCTCCTCCTCGGACTTCAGGCTGATCGATAGGAGGGCATCAAGAAGACCCTCCTATTGGCGGACACGGCCCGAGTTTTTGGCCCGGTTGCCTCTCCCCCACCTCCTCGTCCTCTAGGGGCTCTCCCCCACCCCTCACTCCTCTAGGGTCTCCTCCCCGACCCCTCCACCTCCTCGTGAGGTGCCATCCTCAGCGTAGTCGGGAGGGAACCTTGTGGGCTCGTCCACCCGAGTAAGTCCTCCTTTGAGTTTCTTGAGGAAACTCGCACCCATTGGACTTGCCCATGATTAGCAAACCTGCATTGAGAAGAGAATAAACAATTAGTAAGGATATATAAAAAACAAGCATACAGGAAAGACATTAATAACGGAAGAGCACATTATTAAAAGAAAATACATTTTCTAGAACCCATATGAATCATCACTATTGTAATCTATTTGTCGACCGGTCTCATCATCACTATCCTCAAGATATCTTCTTCGTTGTCCGACTTGAGGTGGAGGCTCTTCCTCATCACAAGATCAACGTCTTCATTTAACTTTTCAAGCATAATTATGTCTCTTTGATTCACAACTGCCTCACCATCAATCCGTCTTGGCCGTCGTTTTGGGTCCAGTCAACATAACCCAAGTCATCATCCTCCTTGTTTCGGACCACGTCATCATGTTCCTCTTGAAAGAACACTCCCTCGTATGTTATAGGGGTTTATGTTGTAGTAATCATCATCGTTGGGTCCTAGGTAGCTTACCATGTGGCGACACCTTGAACACAACTTCCCAACCCTTTAGGTACTCTTTACGGCATGGGTAAGGCGGATAATATACTTGTGTGGCCCGGGTAGCGGCGATAAAGAGATCAGCTCCGGCATAGGCGGTTGATGGTTTAACTTCAACTAAACCAATGTATATGTATGTCTCGGACCCTTTTGGGGTCGAACCATCGACATTTGAACACAGTGAGACTTAGGTGTTTACGGCCACATTTGAATGTAAGCTCGTATATTTTCCTACCCTTCCAGTAGTAATCTACATTATTATCTCCTTGGTGAAGACTCCGGTATTTATGGTTTTGGGATCAGGCCGACTGCGGGTGCTCTCCTCTCAGTATGGGCGATACCCATTCACATCATACTTTTGGCATGTCATGACGGTAGGGTCAAAACCCATGGAAACCCATCTCAATTCTTCATCCATTGATTCGTTCGGATCATTTCCCTACAAGTTTAATTGAAATTATAGGGTGCATGAGTTTAATTGGAAGTGTGAAATGGGTAATAGGGAAGTGTGAAATATTACTTTCTCCATGAACCACACAACGAAATTTTTCCTTCCATCGCCACTCCTTTCGAGAGAAGAGCAAGTGCCTCCGCTCAAGAGGGAGGCAGCATTCCCCAATCCACTCTTCCTCAACGAATAGACTACAATAAGAAAAACGGTATAAGAACTAGGCAAAGTGAACATAATGAATTGACTAAAAGAATGGTGCAAAGGTATTACCTCATCCACTCATCCTCAACTTCCTTGATGTTGTGCAAGATATAGAACATGACATCCTCCCACTCATCTCATGGCATGACATAAGATGTCGAGCATCCAGCCTCGCCACCTTGCCCGGTGAATAGAGGCAACTTGGGTTTATACTTGGGTTCTTACATGTATTGTATCGAGACACCTTATTGTGCAGCGTGGGAACATGGTCCTGATAGTAGGCTGTCACGAGGTCTCGCCACCTCCTCTAGGATAACCGCCTCGGCTATGGAAGCTTCAATCTTAGCTTTGTTTCCACATTTGTGTCTCGGATGCTTATTCTGTCTCTCAAGACGTCTGCAACGACATCTGCTGCAGGGCCCCCAACAATACCTCGTTCGCAAAGGTGCAAAATGAGATGTGTCATCGGAGTAAAGAAGCTGGCGGGAAGATCTTCTCTAGCTTGCATATCAACTCCGGCGCCTTCTTATGCATTTCTTTTATCTTCTCGTGGCATACTTCTTTAGCACAAAGCGTCGGAAGAAATGGCTTAACTCCATAGCACACGCTGCGACACGCCGGGAACATAGCCCGAACCATCACTGCAGATAATCCGCTCAATCCATACATGATAGTCATGACTCTTGAGCCGGTCACTCTGCCCGTTGAAAGATTGACCCCCTTACTTATATTCGATGCATAACCATCAGTGAACTTCACGACGTGTTTCATCCACTTGAATGCCTCCATCTTATGATCCTTTTTAAGTACGAAGTCAGCATCTGGCTTGAACCAAGATTTTATTTTGCTGTGGAGGTTGCATGTGAAGACGTGGTCTATCACTAAATATTACATTGATCGACTCTAGCATTAACATTATCCTTTGTCTTATCGTGGAATGTTGAGGATTGTGTTAAAGGGACTCTGCGACATTCTTTTCGTGTGCATCACGTCGATGTTGTATGGAAGTTTGAGGTCCTTAAAATAGGGAAGCTGCGTGAAGGGGGTAATGTGAGTCCGCCAGCGTCTCACCATATCCTTCAAAACATTTTTTCCCTTTACCTTTGACTTTGCTCTTTGCCTTTGCCTTTGCCTTTCCCTTCACCGGCGGGCTTAAGAGCTTTGAGCTGAGCAAGCACATCCGCGCAGAAAACGTTGGAATCTCGTTTACTTCATGGACAACTTTGCCTTTGTGAAGTTCTTCTTGTCTTCCCTATCGGATGGTGCGGAGGGAGGAACTGTTGATGCCGGTCAAAGGCAACATACTTGCACAATTCTTCTTCAGCCAAATGAAAATCAAGGCTCGCATGCACCTTAATCGGGCAAGGCATCTTTCCACTTGTACACCATCCGCAGAGCAGGGCATAGCCGGAAAGTCATGCATGTAACATCGTAGCCAAACTTTCATCAAGAAATTTTCTGGCAGATGCCGGTCAGATGTCAACCTCGTGAAGTACCAAGAATGGTGCAAATCATCCACCAACGGCTGCATAAACACACTCAAATTCTTCCATGGATATAATGGCCCCGGAATTATAAGCTACAGGAACAGGGTCTTGCGTTGCATTATGGCGCCGGGAGGGAGATTGAGTGGAATAACAAATCTGGGCCAAGCAGGACTGCATGGATTAGACGACATACCATATGGATTGAACCCATCACCGTTATAGCAATTCGACATTCCCAGCCTCGGCTGCTTCCTCCGGTACTTTATATCGAATGACTTCCATACTTCACCTTCGATGTATGTACAATTGTTTTTGGATTGTACCTTTTCCCTTCCTTGTGCCACTTCATCATTTTAAGTGTACTTTCTCGTGATGAAAAGGCGCTGCGATCTTTTATAAAATCAAGATACCGAAGAACCTTCATAGGATTTTTAGTCAGCCGCTTACGACCATGCTTATCGACCACCTCAATATACCGAGAGGAACTGCACTTCCTACAAAGAGTTGTCATCCGCATACTCATGCCTAAACAAAAGGCAATTCTTTGGACAAACATGTATTTTCTCATAGTCCATGGAGAGCGCCTTCATGATTTTCTTCAGACTGCGTACATGGTTTTCGCGTTCATGGCCCCTGGGCAGTCTGTTAGCCCATACTCCCGTAAATGCTTGAAGCAACCTTGCCTACATAGCAAGATTTCAATTTCATCCGCCATCGGGCCATAGATGGCATCGAGCCTGTGACAAATTTTGGCACCCCTCATAGAGAGGTTTCTTTGACGAGGCCAAGATTTCTGTGAAGGCCTTGCGGTTTCCTCCGGCTCCTCCGGTTCATTCGCTAAATGTGACGGAGGTGTTTTACTGCAAAAGAAAGACATCATCTAGCATGTCTCTAACCCCATCATCCTCATAACCAGCTGACGCTGTTGTCGTATCACTTCCTCTCTACCACGGTCCAGCTAGGCAAAGTTTATCGACATATTAAAGTTGGGTATAAATCCATTCGTATGGAAGGTGCTTAGTCATCGCACTCTTATCTCTCATGGATCGTCTCTCACATTTGGCACACGGGCATTACGGCACCATCCTCATTGGACTACGGAATATCTCTTTCAAAAACACATCGCTTTTCTCGACCCACTCTGTTGTTACTTGATTCCGACGGAAAAAACCACTATACATCCACTGATTATCTGCCATCTCTGCTTTATTGGAAGCCACACAACAAAATTAATGATTCATTTAATTTACCCACATCAATATTTCATTTTTTAAAAGGTTGACGAGAAACGACATTTAATCCACCTACATCTCTAATAGGTAAAGATGGGTCCTAATCCCATTTCGAGAATGTGTAGATTGATGCAGGTCCATGCTCTACCCCATTCTGAGAGACAAAATTTCGGCAGCACCTCCCGCTGTTCTCCAAATACACGCCTCGGCAAAATGCCGAGAGAATGTGCATCCGGAGAACAACAGAGGCGCCACCAAATCCTGTCTCGGAACGGGTAGAGCATGAACAACGTACCAATCTACACATCCTCGGCTGTCCGTGGAAAGGCTGATAATCCGAAGAAGTTGCGGTGATAAATATGCAATCGAATGCATATTTATCGATGCAACCCTTTCGGACGGGAGACCTAGGTTACTGGCGACTTGATGTGAAAATTCAATCTAGTGACATGGAAAAAGTGGACGAGGTCATGGAATTGTTGCTCACCCTCCGATGTAGTCGATCAAAGGAGAGGACGATCCTAGACCAACACCTCCAACGTCAACGATCACTCCACCTAAGATGGAACACCACAAATCCTGTTAATTACACCGAAAGTGAAAAAAATTAGGTCATCACATCACATTAAGCATTCATACTTTTAACTATGAAAAAATCATGTTTCGTCAAGTGTCAAATTTTGTCCTTCAATTTTTTTAGCAAGATCATCATGATTAAAAACCACTCATCATATCATAATTTTGTCCGGTTCAATTTTGTCAAGTGTCCAATTTTGTCCGGTTCAATTTTTGTCAAGTGTCCAATTTTGTCCGGTTCAATTTTTTCGACAAGATCATCATCATAAAAATAACCACTCATCTTATACCAATTTTGGAGCACAACTCAAATGACAAAATCATCATGATAAAAATCTAACATCCAACATCCAACATTTAACATCCATCTAACATCCAACATCCAACATCCAACATCCAACATCTAACATCTAACATCCATCTAACATCCAACATCCATCCATGCAACAGTAGCAAAAAAATGAAAAAATGAAGAAAAAAAAGGTATCTCACCGAGAGGGGCGTGGCGGGCGCCAAGTGGAGGGGTGGTGAGGCGGGCGGCAGTGATCGGGTGCCGAGGCCGCACCGGCCGCATGACAAGCCTCTGCTGGGTCGGGAAGGCCGGACCATGGCAGCAGCAGACGCTGTGGTCGGGAGGGGGGCAAGACGAGGTCTGGGAGAGGCCGGGCGTGAGGGGTCGGGAGAAGGCCGGGACATGAGGTGGAGACAGGCTGGCGGCGGTGTGGAGGCGGAAGCTGACGCTGCCTCATTGGAAGAGTCTTGGGCGAGGAGAGGTGTGGGGGAGTGGGAGGTCTGTGTGAGGGAGGGCCGTCTTGGCCAGCGAGTCGGGGTGGGTGGTGGCGGCGGGCGTCACAGGGGTCTTGGTGGTATTGGTTGTGGGTAGAAAGAACATGAGTGGCTAGTCACAAGGCTGGTCGCCTCGAGTGGATAAGGGATCCTATGATGTCGGCTAAGTCAGTTTAAGATAATTGAGGTCGCCATTGGCACCTATCTTGACAGCTTAGCCGAGGCATATTTTTTTTTTCTTTGAATGATACATGATATATAATTATATTAAAAATAATACATGGTATATAATTATAATTATATTTTTTGAACCGAATTTTTTTTCTATGGTCACAACATTTCTTTATTATATAAATATTTGCTAAATTGTACTAACAAAAAATGTACATTGTGTTAAAATATTTCGAAATAAATTGAGGGGGGCAACATTTCTTTATGATATAAATATTTTCTATGGTCTCGCGAAAGGTGATACATAGGAGACCAGCCGCCCGAGGAGTACCATTCCGAAAGTACTGATCGATAAGTAACTATGCGCAGTGCTGATCCGTCTGACTACCGCTTTCCTCGAGGTGCCGTTGGCAGGCGCCCTTGCCTGTGAGGGGGCACACCGGAGACGCAGCGTCTTTGCCTCTCCGGGACAACCACAACACCACCCCTCAAGATGTATGAGTGCCCGATCTTGACGCTTCCGGTGGCATTACTACCCCCAGGCCCCGATCCGCCCTAACCACGGAGGCGATTGACACCACGAGATCTAGCCCTTGACTTCCCACGGACGGGCTTTGACCAGGTGGACCTCCACCCGGTTGTGTCGATTCCGTATAGGTACACCCGGGAGCAACATCCGGGCCAAACCCGCGACTACATCCACTCCGTGTAGACCCGACGTCTGCTTTCCCCTCCAGTGCCGGGCGGGCGCGCGTCTGTCGAGGCCCACGACCGGAGACGCGCGTACGCCTCTTCGGACATGCCACAACACCACCCCGCATGTATGAGGGGTCTGCACGACGCGGGTGACATTGTTACCCCCGGCCCGTCCCGCTTCTAACCTGGAGGGTTGACCACGAGATCTAGCCCTTTGACTTCCCACGGACGGGCTTTGACCGTTGGACCTCTCCACCCGTTGTCGGTTGACCCGCCCATAGGGACACCGGGAGCAACATCCGGGCCAAACCCTGACCACATCCACTCCGTGTAGACGCGTCTGCTTCCCTCCAGTGCGGCCGTGCGGTGGCGCCGTCCCGTGAGGGGCTAATGCCAGGAGACAGCGTCGCCTCTTCGGACATGCCACAACACCACCGCATGTATGAGGGCCCGGTACAACGCCTCGGTGGCATTGTTACCCCAGTGGCCCCTGTCTCCGCCTAACCACAGGCGGTTGACCACGAGATCTAGCTCTTTGACTTCCCGCAGACGGGCTTTGACGATGGGACCTCTTTTGCCAGTTGGCTCGCCCATAGGTACACCCGGGAGCAACATCCGGCCAAAACCCACATACATCCACTCCGTGTATCTGGGCAAGCCCTGCGTTTCTCTGCAAGTCAAGGCACGGTGGCCTTCGCCCGTCGAGGCCACGACCGAGACGCGTGCCGCCTCTTCGACATGCCACAACACCACCCGCATGTAGGAGGGCCCTGCGACGTCCGGTGGCATTGCTACCCAGGGGCCCCGTCCCACGCTAACTCCCTCGGAGGGTTGACCACGCAGATCTAGCCCTTTGACTTCCCACGGACGGGCTTTGACGGTGGACCTCTCCACCAGTTGTGTCAAGCCGCCCATAGGGACACCGGGAGCAACATCGGGCCAAACCCACAGCTACATCCACTCAAGTATGACCTGACACGTCTGCTTTCTCCCCTCCGGTGCGGCGTGGCGCGCCGTCCGTCGAGACCCCGCATACCGAGAGCGTGCCGCCTCTTCGGACATGCCACAACACCACCCGCATGTATGAGGGCCCGGTGAAGCAGCTCGGTGGCATTGCTATTCCCTAGGCCCCGTCCCGCTTAACCAGAGCGGTTGACCACGCAGATCCTAGCCTTTGACTTCCACAGACGGGCTTTGACGGTGGACCTCTCCACCCGGTTGTGTCGATTGGCCCCATAGGGACACCGGGAGCAACATCCGGGCCAAACCCACAGCTACATCCACTCCGTGTAAGGCCGTCAAGGTCTTCCCCCCTCGGTGCGGCGGCGGCAAGTGGCGTCCGTGAGGGCCACGACCGAGACGCTGCCGCCTCTTCGGACATGCCACAACACTACCCCGCATGTATGGAGGGCGGTACAACGCTCGGTGGCATTGCTACCCGTTTCGGGGCCCGTCCGCCCTAACCACTGGGCGGTTGACCACGAGATCTAGCCGCTTTGACTTCCCACGGACGGGCTTTGACCAGCTGGACCTCTCCACCCGAGTTGTGTCGATTCCTGCCCATAGGTGCCACCCGGAGCAACATCCGGGCCAAACCCATACTACATCCACTCCGTGTAGACCGTGGCAAGGTCTGCTTCTCCCACCAGTGCCGGCGGCGCCGTCCGTCGGGGGCCATCAAGACCGGAGACGCGTGCCGCCTTTCTTCCGGACATGCCACAACACCACCTTCGCATGTATGAGGGCCCGGATGACGCTTCTCAGGTGGCATTGTTATTCCCCGGGGCCCGTCCGCCCTAACCACAGGCGGTTGACCACGGAGATCTAGCCTTTGACTTCCCATCGACGGTCTTTGACCCGATGGACCTCTCCACCGAGTTGCTAGGTCGATTCGGCCTTACAGTACACCGGAGCAACATCCGGAGCCAAACCCACAGCTACATCCACTCACGTGTATGGGCAGACTCCGGGACGTCGTTTCCTCCTTCTCCAAAGGTCTTGCGTGGGCGCTCCGTCCTGGTGAGGGGGGGGCCACGATCGGAGGCAGCGTGTCAGCCTTCTTCGGACATGCCACAACACCACCTCCCGCATGTATGAGGGGCCGATGCGGCAGCTCCGGTGGCATTGTTACCCCAGGGCCCCCTGCCCCGCCTAACCTCGAGCGGGTTGACCACGAGATCTAGCCTTTGACTTCCGCACTTGACGGGCTTTGACTCGCTGGACCTCTCCACCCGGTTGTGTCAGCTTTCGGCCCATAGGGACACCGGGAGCAACATCCGGCCAAACCTTACGTCACTTACATCCACTGGTGTAGACGCCGGCCGTCTGCTTTCCCTCTCGATGCATGGGCAAGCGCCGTCTGCGTGAGGGGCCACGACCGGCGGAGATGCGTCGCCTCTTCCGGACATGCCACAACACTCACCCGCATGTATGAGGGCTCCGATGCATACAACGCCTCCGGTAGCATTGCTACCCCAGGGCCCCGTCGCCCCGCTTAACCCCCGAGCGGTTGACAACGAGATCTAGCCCTTTGACTTCCCACGATTGAGCTTTGACGGCGGACCTCTCCACCCTAAGTTGTGGTCCCCATGGGACACCCGGAGCAACATCCGGGCCAAACCCACGCCTACATCCACTCCGTAGAGCCAGACACACTCCGTTTCCCCTCAGGTGTAAAGGCCATGGCATGCCGTTCGTGAGTGGGGCCACGCACCGCCGAGAGCGTGCGCCTCTTCGGACATGCCACAACACCACCCGCGCATGTATGAGGGCGGTACAACGCTCCCGGTGGCATTGCTACCCCCTAGGCCTCGTCCGCCCTAACCTGGAGCGGTTGACCACGAGATCTAGCCCTTTGACATCCCATGGACGCAAGCTTTGACCAAAGGACCTTCCACCCTGTGTCGATTCAGCCTATGGGTACACCCAGAGCAACATCGGGCCAAACCCAGACTTACATCCACTCGGTGTAGACCGACTACTGCTTTCTCGAGAAGCGCTTTCCACATGCTGGTGAGCCGGCGCCGTGAGTGAAGACCCGCATGCCGAGGCAGCGTCACGCCTCTTCGGACATGCCACAACACCACCCCATGCGTATGGGAGGGGTTGCACGACGACGCCCGGTGGCATTTCTACCTCCCCTAGGGGCCCCGTCGCCTAACCAACCTTTAGCGGTTGACCACGAGATCCAGCCGCCCCGGTGTCCACGACGGCTTTGACGATGGACTTCTCCACGACGGTTGTATTCGTACCATCGGACCTTAGGTCCACCTTGCTGTGTTTGCCGCCTAAACCACGGCTAGCATCCATCCAAGCACTCACGCCTACATCTTCCCTCGCCCGTAATTCCCCCCTCGAGTCTGCAGGTACCCATGGCGCCCGTCTGGCTGAGGGGCCCGCGACACGGAGACGCGTGTCAGCCTTCTTGGACATGCCACAACACCACCCCGCATGTATGAGGGCCCCATGCGGCCTTTCCGTTGGCATTGTTACCCCTCAGGGCCCCGTCCCGCCTAACCTCGAGCGGTTGACCACGAGATCCAGCCTTTTGACTTCCACGGACGGGCTTTGACGATGGACCTCTCCCACCCGGTTGTGATTAGTTAAGCCCATAAAGGACACCGGGAGCAACATCCGGGCCAAACCTAGCCTACATCCACTCCGTAGTAGACCCGCGCCGTCCGCTTCTCCAGTGCCGGCATGGGCGTGCGCCTGCCCGTCAGTAGGGCCTCACCTGATCGAGACGCGTGCCGCCTCTTGGACATGCCACAACACCACCCCCGCATGTGTGAGGGGCCCAGTGCGGAGCAACGCTTCCCGGGTGGCATTGCTACCCCAGTGGCCCCAGTCTCCGCCTAACCTCGAGCGGTTGACCACGAGATCTAGCCCTTTGACTTTGCATGGACGGGCTTTGACCAGTGGACCTCCCCAACCGGGTGTGTCAGTTCGGCCCATAGGTACACCGGGAGCAACATCCTGGCCAGACCCACAGCTACATCAACTCCGTGTAGACCCGTAGACGATCCGGGTTTCCCCCTCCGGTCTTGCGTGGCCTTGCGTCCGTCGATGGGGCTCAGATGACGGAGGCAGCGTGCGCCTCTTCGGACATGCCACACCACCACCCGCATGTATGAGGGTCCCGGTACAACGCCTCACGGTGGCATTGCTACCCCCCTAGGGGTGGCCCCAGGCTCCCGCCCTATTACCCCGGGCGGTTGACCACTCAGCGAAGATCTAGCCTTTGACTTCCCACGGACGGAGCTTTGACGGTGGACCTCTCCCACCCAGTTGTGTCAATTTCCTGGCCCATAGGGTACACCCCGGGAGCAACATCCGGGCCAAACCCACACGCCTACATCCACTCCGCGTAGGACTCCGACGCCCTTGGTCCGCTTTCCCTCCAAAGCCGGTCTTGGCAGTGGCCTTGGCGCCCGTCCGAGTGAGGGGCCACCGCCACGAGGCAGTACCCGTGCCGCCCTCATTTGAGGACATGCCACAAGCCACACCACCCGCAGATGTATGAGGGAGTAGAGGTCCCCGGCATCTGACGCCCGGTTTCGTGCATTGTTACCCCCAGGCCCCTGGCCCCGTCGGCTAACTCCTGGGAGCGTTTGACAACGAGGGATCTAGCTCTTTTGACCCGGCTTTACTGCACTTTGACGGTTCACCTGACCGGTGGGCCTTCTCCACCCGGTTGTTATGTCGGTCATTTCCATAGGTACACTCCGGGAGCAACATTCGGGCCTAAACTCATTAGGCTACAGATCCACTCCGTGTAGACCCGACGTCCCTGCTTTCCCCCCACTCCAGGTGCTTGGCCGGTAAGCCGCGCCGTCCGTCGGAGGGGGCTAATGACCGGAGACGCAGGTGCAGCCTCTTCCGGGACATGCTACAACACTAATTTCAAGACATGTATGTAGGGCCCGGTGACGATGCTTCGGTTGGCATTACTAAGTACCTCAGTGGCCCCCGATCCCGCTTAACCACGGGAGTGGCTTGACCACTTAGATCTAGCCTTTGACTTCCTAACGCATTTGACGGGCTTTTGAGACTAAGTGGACCTCTCTACCCTGGCTAGGTTGGGCCGAAGTTTGTTCGGCCCACATGGGATGTACCGGGAGCAACATCCGGGCTAAACTCACGGGGCCTACATCCACTCGCGTGTAGACCCGGCCCAGCGTCTGCTTTCCCCATCTCCAGTGCCGTGGCAGAGGCTGCCGTCAGAGTGAGGGGCCACACCCGGAGAGCACGTGGCCGGGCATTCGGACATGCGCACAACACTTCCCGAGACTTGTGAGAGGGCTGGGCTCCATTTATCGCCTGTTGAGACATATTCAGCACTTCCCCATTCCTCGGCCCCGGAGGCCAGCCGGGAGCGGGTTGGACCACGATAAATAGACGGAATTTTGATCTCCCATACACTGAGCAAAGCACCAAGGAACTCTCCACCGGAAGTGTTGAGTCGGCCGGGCATAGGGAGCCATCCGCGAAAAATTATGCAACATTACCGCAAGCCAACCCTATAGCTACATCCACCTGTACCTGGACTCCGGACGTCTGCTTTCCCTCCAGTGGCTGGGCGGGCGGGCGCCTGTCTGCGGGAGGGGGGGCTATGACCGGAGACGCGTGTCGCCTGACATGCCACAACACCACCCCAAGATGTAAAGGGTCATGGCATTTTATCGCCTCCAGTATTTAATAATATTACGCGGCTGTGGCTCTGGCTTTCCGCTCTAACCTCGAGCTGTTGACCACTAGGGACGTTTTTGACATCCCACTTGGACGGGCTTTGACCAAGGGACCTATCAACCCGGCCAGGCCGGGCCGCCCATAGGGACACCTGGAGCAACATCCGGCTAAAACTCACAGCTACATCCACCTGGGTGTAGACCTGACGTCTACTTTCTCCAAGGTGTCGGCGCCCTGGTCAAGTGAGGGGGGGCTATGCATCACCGAGACTAGACCCGTACCGCTTCTTTCTTGGACATGCGCATACAACACTCACCCTTCTGCATGTAAGGGGAGCGTCCCAGACGACGGCTTTCTCCGGTGGCATTGCACTACCCCTCAGTGGCTCCCCCCAGTCCCGCTTAACCCCGAGGCGTCAAGTCAGACCACGTAGATCTAGCCTTTGACTTCCCACGCGGACTTTTTGAGCCAATGGGCCTCATCCACCTTGGTTGTGTCAAGCTTCGCCAGCTTCTATAGGGAACACTTTGGAGCAACATCCGGGCCAACCCATTACAGCTATATCCACTCCGTGTAGACCCGACAAGGTCCGCTTTCCCCCCCTAAAGTGCTGGCGGCATGCAAGGCTGGAAGTTCATTGGTGGAGGTAGGAATGCCACGGAGGAGACGCCATGCTTTCGCCTCTTTTCTCGGACATGCCACAACACCACCCCGGCAGACGATGTGGGAGGGCCCAAGACGAACGCCTATGCAGTGGCATTACTACCCCCTGTGAGCCCCGATTGCCCCGCTTAACCACCTGGAGGCCAGGTTGACCACGAGATCTAGCCCCTTGGCTTCTCCCACGGACGGAAGCTTTGACAGATGGACCTCTCCACCCGGTTATGTAACCAGATTCCGCCGCGCCATAGGGACTGCAAGGGAGCAACATCCAGGGCCAAACCACATGCTTACATCCACTCCGTGTAGACCCGACGTCCGCTTTCCCCCCTCCAAAGTGCCCGGCGGCGGCGCTGCCGTCCGTGAGGGCTGACGACCCGGAGAGGCGTGCCTTCTTTTCTGACATGCCACAACACCACCTCAAGACTTGTAAGAGGCCGCCTCCTAGATAACGCGGAATTTTGACGTTGTGGTATTATTACCACCGGGGAACGCCCCCGTGACCCGCTTAACCACTGTCGTGAGAGCTGTTGACCACTTCTAACAATCTAGTCCTGTTGAATACTTCCGCATCGGACGGGCTTTGACCTCAGCTGACCTCTCCACCCGCATGTGTCGGGTACATTGCCCATAGGGACTACCGGAGCAACATGTGCCCGCGTCAAAAAACATGTAAACCCACATGATTTTATCGGCACTCCCGGTATTTAATAGCACGGCCCATGACGCTCGTTTCGCTCTTCCAAAGCCAAGGCGGCAAGGCCGTCTGTCAGTGAAGGGCCACGCACGGGAGATCACAGCGTGCCGCCTCTTCGGACATGCTACAACACCACCCCGCATGTAACTGTGGAGGGCCCTGTGATCGACGCTCATGGTGGCATTGCTACCCTCCCAGTCTCTGGCCCAGTCACGCTTCCTAACTCCTCGAGCGTTTGACCAATGGATCTAGCCCTTTGACTTTACCCGGGCGATGAGGATTTGACGGTGGGCACTCTTCCACCCGGTTGTGTTAAGCCTTCCGCCCATAGGGTAACACCGGAGCAACATTCGGGCCGTAAACCCAGCAACAAGATCCCCTCCCGTGTAGACCCAACAACGTCCCTGCTTCCCCCCTCCGGTCTGGCCAAGCGGCAACTGGCGCGCCCGTCTGTCGAGGGAAGCCACGACCGGAGGCAGCGTGCCGCCTCTTCGGACATGCCACAACACCACCTACATGTATGAGGGCCCCATGACGACGCTCGGTGGCATTACAGTACCCCCAGGTGCCCGTCACCCCGCCTAAATTCCCTGACAGTAGCGGTTGACCACTGAGATCCTAGCCCTCGGCTTCCACGGGCGGGCTTTGGACCGGTGGACCTCTCCACCCGGTTGTGTCGATTCGGCCCGCCATAGGTACACCGGGAGCAACATCCGGGCCTAAACCCACAGCTACATCCACTCGCGTGATCAGCAGGCCCGGCGTCCGTTTCCCCCCTCCAGAAGTGCCCGGTAATGGCGCCGGCCCTAAAGTGAGGGGGGGGCCACGACCGGAGACGCTGCGTGCGCTTCTTAGGGCATTTGCAACCGCCACAACACTTCACGGACTTGTGAGAGCCGCCCTACGCCAGATTTCCCGCACGATACCCGGTATGCTAGCACCTAGGGCCGCCCCGCCCCCGCCTCTAACGGTCGTGGGCTGCTGACCACGATCTAGCCCTAGACTTCCCACGGAAGTGTTGAGCCACTGGACTTCTCCACACGAAAAATTATGAAAAATTACCATTCGGTCCTATAGGACACCCGGGAGCAACACATCCGGGCCAAAAACTCGCGCTTATTTTATCGCTGGCCGGTATTTAATAATATTCCGCTGCATCCGTTTCAGCGAGCGTCTACTACCGTCGCGGCACGTCTGCGTGAGGGGGGGGGGGCACACGTGACCGGAGACCCGTGTCCGCCCTATTTCCGGACATGCCACACACCACCCGCGCATGTATGAGGCCCGGTCTGCACGACGCAGCTCGGTGGCATTGCTACCCTAGGGCCCCTGTCCCGCCCTAACCACGGGAGCGTTTGGACCACGAGATCTAGCCTTCCTTGACTTTGCGCAGATTTTGACGGGATTTGACCGGATGGCCCTCTCCACCCGGTTGTGTCGGTCAGCCAACATAAAGGAACACTTTGGAGCAACATCAAGACCGTTAAACCTATTAGCGTAGATCCACCTTCGTGCGCGTGTAGAGCCAGCGTCTGCTTTCCCCCCTCCAGTGCCGGGCGGCGTGGCGCCGTCCGTGTGAGGGGCCATGCACCGGAGGCAGCGTGCACGCCACCTCTTTCTGGAAGACATGCCACAACACCACCCCGCATGTATGAGGGCCTAGTCTGCGATGCCTCCGGTGGCATTACTACCACCAGGGGCCCCGTCTGCCCTAACCACGAGGCGGTTGACCACGATGGTATCCCCTAGCCCTTTGACTTCCCACTCATCGGGCTTTGACGATGGACCTCTCCACCCGATTGTGTCGGTTAGGCCGTCATAAGGACACCGGGAGCAAACATCCGGGCCAAACCTAATAGCAGCTACATCCACCTCCAGTGTAGACCCGGCCGTCGGTTTCCCCCCCTCCAAAGTGCGTGGCCCGGCAAGGCGCCAGTCCGTGCCATGAGGGGGGAGGGCTGACAGGCACGGAGACGCAGGCCGCCTTTCTGGCATGCCACAACACTTCCGCGACTTGTGAGAAGCCTGCATAACGCCTCCAAGCAAGGTTGTGGTATTGTTACCCCTTTAGGGCCCCCATTCCGCCCTAACTCCACGAGCGTGTCGACTACTTAGATCTAGCCTCCGCGTTGAGGAAGTGTTGACCTGGACCTCTCCATCACGAAAAATTATGAAAAATTACCCATAGGTCCCGGAGCACATGTGCCCACGTCATGTACAACCTCATGATTTGTCGCTTTACGAGTATTTAGCACTTGTATTCACCTGGCAGCGCCGTTTCCATGAGCGTCTACTACCGTGTCAAGGCACCGTCCGAAGTGAGGGGCCACGCCGATGAGAGACGTTCCACCCGTATGTAAGCCGCCCTGTTCGGACATGCCAAGACACCACCCCGCATGTATGAAAGGGCCCGACATTGCACGGCCTTTCACGGTGGCATTACTACCCCAGGGCCTGTGTCCCCCTAACCATGAGCGTTTGACCACGAGATTCAAAGCGCTTTGGATCTTCTGCTCTGACGGGCTTTGACTGTTGGGCCTTCTCCACCCGGTTAGAAGCTGTTAAGTCGTGCCCATAGGTACACCCGGAGCAACATCAGGGCGGACCCGCGGCAAGATCCACTCCGTGTAGATCGACGGCGCGTCGTTTCCCCCTCCGTGTGTTTGGCAGTGGCGCCGTCCGTGAGGGCTACGACCGAGACCGCAGCGTGTCCGCCTCTTCCCGGACATGCTACAACATTGCACTTCACTACATGTATGAGGCGGTCTTTATTAACGGCAACTCGGTGGCATTATTACTCACCTTTGAGGGCCCCTTCCCGGTCCCTAACCACAGCAGCGGTTGACACCACCGAGATCTAGCCCTTTGACTTCCCAGAGGCCCGGGCTTTGACCAGCTGGACCTCTCCACCGGTTGTGTCGGATTCGCCCCATAATGGGTACACACCGGGAGCAACATCCGGGCCAAAACCCACGCCTACATCCACTCGCTGCGTACTTTATCCGCGCGTCCGCTTTCCCCCTCTAGAAAAAGTGCCGGGCCGGCGAGCGTCCGTGAGGGGCTAACACGACTTCGGAGACGGCGTGCGCATTTTGCTGGACATTTAACCACAACACCACTTCCCGAGACTTGTATGAGGCCGCTCCATGACTACGCCAAGATTCCCGGACGGTATTGTTAGCCCAGGGGCCCGCCCGGCCATCGTGGCAAACCTCGGAGCGTTAAGCACGTGAAGATTTGGCCTTTTGACTTCCTAATGACCAGTGTTTGACTAGATGGACTTCTCCATCGGCAAAAATTATGAAAAATTACGGCCAGTCCTGTGGACACACCCGGATGCAACACATCCGTGCCATATGAAAACCTACGCCTACATTTTATAGCCTGACACCGGTATTTAATAATATTCACGCGACGCATCGTTTCGCGGAAGCGTCTACTACCCGGGTCGCGTCGCCCCGTTTGTCCGCCGAGGGCTACGCAGCGGAGACGCGTGCAACCTCTTCCCGGACATGCCACAACACCACCCCGCATGGTGACAAATGAGGGCCCGTCTGCACGGCAGCTCCGGTGGTATTACTACCCCTGTGTGGCCCCGTCCGCCCTAACCACGGGAGCGTCGTTTGACCACGGATCTAGCCCTTTTGACTTCTACGGGCGATTTGATTTGTTGACCAAGTGGGCCTCTCCACCCGGCGATTTGTGTCGCTCGGCCCATAGGAACACTAGGCCGGAACACCTTCCCGAGCAACATCCGGGCCAAACCCACAGCTACATCCCCTGCGTGTAGACCCGACGCTGTCCGTTTCCCCCCTCAGCCGAGGTGCGGCGGGCGGCTGCGCGCCGTCGGGTGGAAGGGCGAACCCCGGAGGCACGCGTGCCGCCTCTTCGGACAATGCCACAACACCATCCCCGCATGTATGGAGGGTCTGTGCGATGCCTTCCGGTGGCATTGCTACCCCAGGGGCCTCCGTCTCCGCCCTAACCACAGGCCCGGTGTCAGACCACTGAGATCTAGCCCTTTGACTTTACGGGCGGGCTTTGACGGCCGGTAAAGGACCTCTCCACCCGGTTGGCCAGTTCGGCCTCACATACCGGGACACCCGAAGCAACATCCGGGCCAAACCCATACAGCTACATCCACTCCGTGTAGACCGCTAGGACAAGCGTCAGGTTTCCCCCCATCCGGTGCCGGGCGGCGGCCGTCCACCGTGAGGGGCCATGTAACTTCGGAGAGAGCAGCAAGATGCCACCTATTCGGACATGCCACAACACTTCTCCCGGACAGGCCGAAGAGGCCGCCTCACTTAGCCAAGATTTGGCCGGTGGCATTGCTACCGAGCAGCGGCCCACCGATCGGCCTAACCTCCCCGGGAGCGTGGGTCGACCACGAGATCGTAGCGCCCCTGACTTCCCACGGACGGAAGTGTTGAATGGACCTCTCATCATCACCTAAAATTATGAAGAAGTACCAGGGCTCGGTCACCTACTGCTTAAGGACCATGCCCGTCACATAAAAACTCGTGCCACAACCTCACATTTATCGCACTGCAGTATTTAATAATATTCATACCGACGCGTCCGTTTCTCCGCGAGCGTCTGCACTACCCGTGTCGCCGCCGTCGCGGTGGAGGGGCCACACAGACGAGAGATGACGTGCCGCCTATTCCGGACATGCCACAACACCACCCGCTGCATGTATGAGGGACCCGATCGCGATAACAGCTGCCGGTTCAGCATTACTACCCCTAGGGCCCCGTCTGCGCCCCGCTTAACCATCGGATCGTTTGACACCACCACGGATCTACAGCTCCTTTGACTTCCCTGCAGACGCGACCTGCTTTGACCCGTTAGGGCCTGCTCCACCTGCCAGGTTGCTGTTAGGTCAGCCTATAAGGGACACCCGGAGCAACATCCGGGCCAAACCCACGACCAGATCCCCTCCGTGTAGCGAACCCGGACCGTCCGTTTCCCCCTCCAAAAAGCCGGTGCGGGCGTGGCCAGCGCGTCCGTGAGGGTCACATGACGGAGCCAGCGTGCCGCCTCTTCGGACATGCCACAACACCACCCCGCATGTATGAGGGGCGGTCGCGGCGCTCCGGTGGAGACAGCAATTTCTGACCCCACGGCCCCGTCCGCTAACTCGCAGAGCGGTTGACCACGAGATCTAGCCCTTGCTGACTTCCCAGCGGATGGGGCTTTGACCAGTGGACCTCTCCACCCGGTTGTGTGACCGAGTTGGCCCACATAGGGTACACCTCGGGGAGCAACATCCGGGCCAAACCCACAGCTACATCCACTCCGTGTAGATCTGACGCTGGCCCTGGCTTCGTCCCCCCTTAGGTGCGGCGGCGGCGCGAAGGCCAGGTCCGTGGAGGGGCCACGACTTTTCGAGAGACATCGCGTGTCGCTTCTTTCTAACATTTAACCGCCACAACACTTCCAGACTTCGCGAGGCCGCCCTGGTCATGATACGCCTTGGTGGCATTGCGGTATTCTGGGTCTCGAACTTCGGCCCCGCCTAACCCGGACGTTGAGCCTGTCGAGCAAGCGAGCAATCCAGCCCTTTGACTTCCCACGGAAGTGTTCGACTGGGCACCTCTCCATCCTGCTATGAAAAATTACCGCCGGTACAATGCCTGCATTAGGTACACCCGGATGTAACAACTCGCCGGTCATGCCAAACCCACATGATTTAGCATATAAGCCTCGAGTATTTAATAATATTCCGCGAAGCATCCGTTTCGCGAGCGGTAATCTACTACCCGTGTCGCCTTCGCCGTCCGACGAGGGGCCCACCCAGCGGAACCAGCGATAAAGCCTATTCGGACATGCCACCACACCACCCCGCGTATGCCAGGGCCCGATCACGGCGACGCTCGATGGCACTTGCTACCCCGGGGCCCCGTCTCGCCCCTATACATGGCGTTTGACCACGGATCTAGCCCTTTGACTTTGCAGACGGGATTTGACGGTGGGCCTCTCCACCCCGGTTGTGTTAGATGACCCGCCAGAACACTTTGCGGAGCAACATCCGGGCCAGTCCGCAGCAAAGATCCCCTCTCCGGTATGAGCCAGGCGGCGTCCGTTTCCCCCCTCGAGTGCCGGCGGGTAAAGCGCTGCGTCCGTGAGGGCGAACCCCGAGAGGCAGCGTGCCGCCTCTTCCGGACATGCCACCACACCTTCTACATGTAAGATGGGCGGTCACGGCCTTTCGATGGCATTACTACCCAGAGGCCCCGTCACTTTAACCACAGGCGGTTGACCATGAGATCCTAGCCCTTTGACTTCCCGGACGGGCCCGAGATTTGACGGTGGACCTCTCCACCCGGTTGTGTCGGTTAGGCCCCATAGGAAGGTTTCCGGGAGCTGCATCGGGCCAAAACCACGGCTTCATCCTCTCGTGTATACCCGGCCAGTGACAATTTCCCCCCCTCCAGATGCGGCGTGGCCTTTCCCGTCCCGTGAGGAGGGCACCACCGGAGCGTGCAGCGTCTGGGCATTTGCGACCTTAGCCACAACCTTCGAGACTTGTGAAGAGCCGCCCTCTGGACGCCAAGATTTGACGGTATGCTGGCCCCGGAGAGCCGCCGGCCACAGTATTGAAGCAGCGCGAAAGAGCAATCGGCGTAGAGGAAGTGTTCAGATACTTCTCCATCACAAAAATTGTGAAGAAGTACCATCGATTCCTATACCACATGTACCGCCAGTCGTATAAAACTCAATTGTATCCGCGTCATATAGGCTACATGATTTTGTCGGCCCTCCAGTATTTAATAATATTCCATAACGCATCGTTTCATGAAGCGTCTACTACCCGTGTCTATCGCCCGTCCGGGTGAGGCCACACCGGCAGATCCCGTGCGCCTGCTTCGGACATGCCTACCCACCACCCCACATAACCAGGGTGATCACGGCAGCGTCGGGGTGGTATTGCTACCCCAGGGCCCCGTCCATCGCCCTAACCTGTAGCGTTTGACCACCGGATCTAGCCAACGCTGACTTTGCAGACCGGAGATTTGACGGTGGGCCTCTCCACCGGTTGTGTTAGGTCAGCCCATCCGGAACACTTTGGACGCAACGGACATCCGGGCCAGTCCCACAGCAAGATCCCCTCCATTGTAGACCCAGCCGCGTCCGTTTCCCCCCCTCGAGTGCGGCGGCAGCGGGCGCCGTCAGTGAGGCGAACCCCGGACGCGTGCCCGCCTCTTCGGACATGCCACCACACCACCCCTACATGTATGAGGGGCTGGTCTGCGGCGCTTCCGGTGCCATTACTACCCCGGGGCCCCCCGATCGCCCCTAACCACGGAAGGCGGTTGACCCACGAAGATCTAGCCCTTTGACTTCCCACCGGGCCAGGCTTTGACCCGGTGGACCTCTCCTGCCGGGGTTGTGATTATTCGGCCCATATAGGGACACCGGGAGCAACATCCGGGCCAAACCCTGGCTACATCCACTCCGTGTAGAACCCGGCCGCGTCAGTTTCCCCTCCATGGGTGCGTGTAGCGGCCTTGGCGTCAAGTGGGGGTGGGGGGGCACCTACTTCGGAAGGCAGCTGGCCAGGCGATTTTGCAACCTAACACTTCCCGCAGTTGTGAGATGAGGCCGCCCTACGCAAGATTTGACGGTATGCGCTGGCGAGCCGCGGCCACAGTTACAAACCGAATATGCCTGGCCCCAGGAGGCCGCCCGTGCTTATTTGTGGGCGCTGAAGAAGCAATCCGGCGTAGAAAGTGTTGAGATACTTCTCCATCACGAAATTATGAAAAATTACCGTCGGTCCCTATACCACATGTGCCACTCGTCATATAAAAAACTCATGATTTTGTCGGCCTCATTTAATTATTTAATATTCACGCATAGACCCGGCGTCGTTTCGCGAGCGGTCTACTACTATCGTGTCGCCAGCAGGTGATCCGTGAGGCCCACACCCCGGAGACCGGCGATGCCGCCTATTCCGGACATGCCACCACACCCCCACCCCACGCATGTATGAGGAGGCCCGATCGCGATGACGCTCCGGTGGCATTGTTACTGCCCAGGGGCCCCCGTCTCGCCCTAACCACATGGCGTTTGACCACGGATCTAGCCTTTGACTTTGCACGCAGACGGAGAGATTTGACAGGTGGGCCTCTCCCACCGGTTGTTAGAGTTAAGTCAGCCCGCAAGACACTTTGGAGCAACATCGGGGCGGATCCACAGCAAAGATCCCCTGATGTGGGCAAGCGGGCACGTCCGTTTCCCCCCCTCCGAGGTGCGTGGCCCAGCGCCGTCCGTGAGGGCACACCGAACCCAGGCTGGCGTGCCGCCCCTCTTGGACATGCCACCACACCACCCTACATGCCTATAAGGGGCGGTCTGCGATGCAACTCGGTGGCATTGCTACCCCAGGGGCCCCGCCCGCCCTAACCACAGGCGGTTGACCGCGAGATCTAGCCTTTGACTTCCGCAGGGCCGGGCTTTTGACCGATGGACCTCTCTCACCCGGTTGTGTCATTTCGGCCCATGGGTTACCAGAACAACATCGGGGCCAAACCCGACTACATCCACTCCGTATAGGCCAGCGCGTCCGTTTGCCCCCTCCAGAGTCGTGGTGGCGCCGTCCGTGAGGAGAACTACCGCGAGGCGTGGCGGGCATTGCGACCGCCACAACACTTCGCATCTTGTGAGAGGCCGACGCCCAGATTCATGAATTTGGTATATGCTGGCCCGGGCCGCGTATCGCCGTGTACGATCGTGGAAGTAGCGAAAAGAGCAATGTTGAATGCGTCTCCATCCACGGGGAAGTGTTCGGATACTTCTCCATCACGAAAATTATGAAAAATTACCGCCATTGGTCCTGCGCATACCGGGCGACATGTGCCCACGTCATAATTTTATCGCGCCAAACTCGGTGCTTGCGCTATTCCACGTATTTAGACGTAATATTCCGCGCGCCGTTTCCTTGAAGCGTCTACTACCCGTGTCATCGCCAGCGTCGCGTGAGGCCACACCCGGAAGACCCGTGCACGCCTGTTCCGGACATGCCACCAACACCACCCCGCATGTATGAGGCCCGATCACGGCAGCTCGGTGGCATTGCTCGCCCGGGGCCCACCGCTACTAACCTACCGTAGCGTTGGACCACGGTCTAGCCGCTTTGACTTTGCGCAGATGAGGATTTGACCGATGGGCCTCTCCCACCCGGTTGTGTTAGGTCAGACCCTTAGGAACACTTTGGAGTAACATGTCCGGGCCAGTCCACAACAAGATCCCCTCCGTGTGGAGCCCGGCAGCGTCCGTTTTTCCCACCTCAGGAGAATGCTGGCCTTAGCGCCCGTCCCGTCGAGGCGAACCCCGGAGGCAGCGTGCCGCCTCTTCGCGGACATGCCACCACACCACCTACATGTATGTGAGGCGCGGTCGATGCTTTCGGTGGTAGCATTGCTTTACCCCGGGGCCCCCGCCCGCCTAACCTGGAAGCGAGTTGACCCACGAGATCTAGCCGCTTTGACTTCCACAGGCGGGCTTTGACCGGTCACCTCTCCCACCAGTTTAGCCGGTTGACGACCCGCATAAGGACACCGGGGAGCAACTTATCGGGCCAAACCTGACTACATCACCTCAGTGTAGACCAAGCGTCGCGTTCCCCCCTCCGAGGTGCTTGGCCAATGGCGTCCGTGTCGAGGGGGAGCACACCAGGAGGCAGCGTCTTGGGAGCATTTCCAACCGCCACGACACTTCCGGTCTTGTGAGAGGCCGACTCATAGCGGGTGAAAAGGCATATGCTAGCCGGAGGCCAGCCGTGCGCGTACCCCAGTCGTGAACCGCGGCGAAGAGCAATCAGCGTAGAGGGGAAGTGTTGACGAATACTTCTCCATCCACGAAAAATTATGAAAATTACCATCGGTCCTATACCATAATTACCGCCGGTCCTATAACATCCGTGCCCGTCATATAAAAAACTCATGCAATTTTATAAGCCGCTCCGGTATTTAATAATATTCACGCTGATTCATACGCGTTTCCATGAGCGTCTACTACCCGATGTCATCGCCCGTCCGTGAGAGGCCACACCGGAAGACCCGATACGCCTATTCGGACATGCCACAACACCACCCGCATGTATGGGGGCCCGATCGCGGCAACTCGGTGGCATTGCTACGAAGGGGCCCCGTCCGCCCTAACCACGTAGCGTGTTGAACCACGGATCTAGCCGCTTTGACTTTGCAGGACGGAGATTTGACGATTGGGCCTCTCCACCCGGTTGTATGTTAGGTCAGCCATTAGGGAACTGCCCCAGAGCAACATCCGGGCGGTCCACGGCAAGATCCCCTCGTGTAGGCAACCCGGCAGCGTCCGTTTACCCCCCTCCGGTGCGTGGCGGCGTACCCGTCCCGTGAAGGGGCGACACCCCGGAGCAGCGTGCGTGCGCCTGCTTCCGGACATGCCACCACACCACCTACATGTAGCCCTTGAAGGGCTTTGGTCTTGACCTTCTGGTAGCATTACTACCCCTAGGGCCCCGTCCACGCCCTAACCTGGGCGGTTGACCGAGATCTGGCCCTTTGGCTTCCCACAGACGGGCTTTGACCGATGGACCTCTCCACCCGAGTTAATGTCAGTTTAAAAACCCATAAGGGACTTGAGAACAACATCCGGGCCAAACCTGACTACATCCTCCGTGTAGACCCGGCGTCCGTTTCCCCACCCTCCGGAGTGCGGCGGCGGCGCCCGCGATCCGTGAGGAGGGCACACCGGGAGGCAACGTGCCGGGCATTTGCAACGCGCTTGCTTCCGGACTTGTGAGGCCGCCCTCACCGTTGTGGTATACTGGCCCAGGCCGCTGACCACGTCGTGAAGCAGCAGCGAGAAACAATCAGCGTGGGGAAGTGTTGATCGCACCATCGAAAATTATGAAAAATTACCATCGGTCCTATAGCACATGTGCCCCGTCATCTTAAAAACTCGCGATTTTATCGCCGTGTTAATTATATTCCACGCGCGCTCGTTTTAGCGAGCGTCTACTACCGTGTCATCACTTTGTCCGCGGGGGCCACACGGAGGCACGCGTTCACGCCTCTTCGGACATGCCACAACCACTTCCGGACTGTGAGAGGCCGCACCTCGGCCTTCCAGGTGGCGGTATGCTGGCCCGAGGAGGCCCGATTCGCCCGGCCACAGCGGTCGTGTCAAGCGAAAACAGTACTGCGTGCCAGAGGGAAGGGATTTTACCGGATGGAGCTTTCCATCACGAAAAAATTGAAAAATTACCATTCGGTCCTATACCGAACATGTGCACCGCGTCAACTGCTCCAAGGCAAGACTCAGCTGATTTTATCGCCCTCAGTATTTAATAATATTCACGACGACGTCCGTTTCATGAGCATCCTGCGGGTACCGTGTCATACTTGCGTCCGTGAGGGGCCACACCCGGAAGGCACGCGTGCCGCACTCTTCGTCGGTTATGCCACCACACCACCCCGCGTATATGAGGCCCGTCTGCCCGAACGATACTCGGTGGCATTGCTGCCCCGATTTTTTGCCCGTCGCCCCTAACCATGGCGTTGGACCACGAGATCCTAGCCCTGACTTCCCACTTGCGGACCGAGTTTTGACGATTAAGCCTCTCCACCGGTTGTCGTTAGGGTCAGCCCATAGGAACACTTTGGAGCAACATCCGGGCGGTCATGACCGACTAGATCCACCTCCGTGTAGAACCAGACTTGACGCGTCCGTTTCCCCCCTCCAGTGTCATATGCGTCGTGGCGGCGCCTGCATCGATGAGGGGCGAACCCCGGAGGCAGCGTCGCACGGAGCCTCCCGGACTATCGCCACAACACCACCCTACATGTATGAGGGGCCCGATGCAGATGCTAAATGGCGGTGGCATTGCTGGCCCAGGAGCCAGCCGCCACGACTTCGCCTGGGCCGGTTGACCACGAGCAATCTGGCCCTTTGACTGCAGGCGGGCTTTGACGATGGACCTCTCCACCGCGAAAAATTATGCCGGTTAAGCCCATTTCTCTTTGTGGACACGTCGGGTAAGCAACATCGCCGTTTGGCGAGCTCACAGCTACATCCACTCCCGTGTATGGGCAGCGCGTCCGTTTCCCCGAGCGTCAGGTGCTAGCGTGGCGGCGCCCGTCCGTGAGGGGGCACCGGAAGGCACGTGCACCTCTTGGGCATTTCGACCGCCCGACACTTCGATCTTGTATGAGAGGCCCGATCACTTCGCTTAAGATTGTTTATTATACTTCGCCCGGGGCCCAGGCAGCCCACCCGGTCGTATTAGTTGACCAGCGGTAATCCTAGCCCTTTGACTTTTGCAGGGAAGTGTTGACCGATGGGCTTCTCCCATCGGCGAAAAATTATGAAAAATTCAGCCCTTAGCCGATCACTATGGACCAACATCGTGCGGACCGTCGTATAAAAAACTCGCGTTTTATGCGCCCTCCGGTATTTAATAATATTCACCTTTGACATCGTTTCCATTACGACGTTCTACTACCGTGTGCGCCCGCCCGTCAAGTGAGGCCACACCGGAGACCGATGCCGCTATTCGAGACGTGCCACCACACCACCCCGCGTAGCATGAGGGCCACGATGCACGACGCTTCCGGTGGCATTCGCTTTCACCCACCCCCGGGGCCCCGTCCCGCCGCCACATGGTTGGACCACCGAGATCTAGCCGCTGACTTTTGCAGCAGACTGGGATTTGACAGTTGAGCCTCTCCACGCGGTTGTGTCGGTTAGGTCCTTAACCCATGGAATTACTTTAGAGCAACATCCGGGCCAGTCCACGGCTAGATCCACTCGATATGGAGCCAGCGCCAGCGTCCGTTTCCCCCCCCTCCGAGGTGCGGCGTGGTAGCAGATCCGTGAAGTGAGGCGAACCGGAGAGGCCAGCGTACGGGCCTCTTGGACATGCCACCACACCACCACCACGCGTATGAAGGGCGGTCGCGACCTTCTGGTGGCATTAGCTGCCCTAGGAGCCCCCGTCCGCCCTAACCACAGATGCGGTTGACCGCGAGATCTAGCAATCGCCTAAGAAGTGTTGACTACTTCCGGGCCGGGCTGAAAAATTGGCAGGTGGACCTCTCCGTCCCTGCCGGATTTGTGCAGTTCGGCCCATAAAGGACACCCGGGGAGCAACATCGGGCCAACCCGATTACATCGCACTCCAGTATTTAAGAATATTCCCGGGCGTCCGTTTCCCCCCACTCCGCGTGCTTACGGCGGTGGCTGCCGTCCGTCCGAGAGGGCCATTTACCGGGAAATAGCGTTAGCGTCTTACGGTTTGCAACATACAACCACTTCACCGGACTATGAGGGCCCGAGGCGCCCTCGCGAATTTGGCCGGTATGCTACTGCCGGAGGCCCCAGCGACGCCCCTAACCACATGGTCGTGTTTAGGCAGCGAAGGGCAATCGCGTGAAGTGTTGAATACTTCCATCAGGCGAAAAATTTGACCCGGTGAAAAATTACCATCGGTCCTATACCACATGATGACCCATAGTCATGTAGCAAAACTCCGGGCGGATTTTTATACGCGGCAAGTCCTCCGAGTATTTAATAATATTCACGCGACATCGTTTCATGAAGCGTCTACGGTACCGGTGTCATCGCCCGTCCGTGAGGGGCCACACCCGGAGACCAGCGATGCACGCCTATTCCGGACATGCCCACACCACCACCCCGCGTATGATGCCCGGTAGCGGACGCTCACGGTGGCATTGCTACCCCGGGGCCCGATCCCGCCCTAACCACAGGCGTTTGACCACGGATCTAGCCCTTTGACTTTGCACGCGGGCGGGATTTGACGATGGGCCTCTCCACCCGGTTGTCGATTCGTCAGCCCTTAGGGATACGCACAGGAGCAACATCCGGGCGATCCTGACAGCTACATCCACTCCGTGTAGAGCCCGGCGCGTCCAGTTTCCCCCTCACGAACGGCGGCGGCGTCCATGAGAGAGGCACGAACCGGAGGCGGCGTGCGGGCGTACAACCGCCACAACACTTCGGACTTGTGAGAGCGCCTACGCCAAAATTTGGCGGTATGCTGCTTGAGCCGCCCGGCCACCGTGAAGCGCGAAAGAGCAATCCAGCGTAGAGGAAGTGTTCAGATGCTTCTCCATCACAGTATGAAAAATTACCGTGATCTAAGCACATGTACCCCGTCATATAAACTCATGGCGATTTTGTGGCGCTGAGTGTCGGCTCTTCCGCCGCGCCGTTTCGCGAGCGTCTACCATGTCATCGCCCGTCGTGAGGCCTGACGCGTTCGCCTCTTCCGGACATGCCACCACCACCCTACCCGCATGTATGAGGGCCCGGTCACGATGCCTTTCGATGGCATTGCTACCCCGAGGCCCCGATCCGCCTAACCACTGGAAGCGGTTGACGCGAGGATCTAGCCGCTTTGACTTTACCGCAGACGGGCTTTGACCGGTGGACCTCTCCACCCGGTTTGTGTCAGTTGAGCCCATAAAGGGACACAGGGAGCAACATCGGGCCGAACCCACGGCTACATCCATAAAATCCGTATGTAGAACCCGGCGGTCCGTTTCCCCCCTCCAGTGGCCTTGCGTGGCGGTAATCTGCCGAAAATCCGTGAGGGGCACCTTCAGGAGGCCGCGTGCGCCTCTTGTACATTTGCAACCGCTTTAACACCACTTCGGACATGTGAGGCCAGCGTTACATGAATTTGACGGTATCACTGGCATATACTAGCCCCGGTGACCCCGCGGCCCTGAAGCGCGAAGAAGCAATCGAGCAATCAGTGTTGGATACTAATCTCCATCGTGTTGAAGTGCCCCAATTACGCATCCGCGAAAAATACCGAAAAAATTACCGATTCGGTCCTATGCCACCACATGTGTACCTTCGTCATGTACAAAAACTCATGATTTTATAGCCCTCCGAGTATTTAATAATATTACCGCGACGCCGTTTCGCGGGCACTTGAGCGTCTACTACCGTGTCGCGGCGGCCGTCCGTGAGGGCCCACACCCGAGAGACCCGATGCCGCCTATTGGGACATGTACCACTACACACCACCCCGCATGTATGAGGCCCGATCACGGCAACTCCGGTGGCATACTACCCCGAGGCCCCGATCCCGATCGCCTAACCACATGGCGTTTGACCACGGATCTAGCCCGCTTTGACTTTGCAGACGGGATTTGACCCGGTGGGCCTCTCCACCGGTTGTGTTAGGTCAGCCCATAGGAACACTTTGGAGCAACATCGGGCGGTCCACGGCAAGATCCCCTCCGTGTAGACCAACAACGTCCGTTTCCCCCCTCCGGGTGCGGCGGCGCGCCCGTCCGTGAGGGGCGAACCAAGGCGTGCCGCCTCTTCGGACATGCCACCACACCACCTGCATGTATGAGGGGCGGTCGCGGCGCTCGGTGGCATTGCTACCCCGGGGCCCCGTCCCGCCCTAACCACAGGCGGTTGACCACGAGATCGCCCTTTGACTTCCGCAGACGGGCTTTGACCGATGGACCTCTCCACCGGTTGTGTCCGGTTCGGCCCATAGGGACACCCGGAGCAACATCCGGGCCAAACCCACAGCTACATCCACTCCGTGTAGACCCTAAGCGTCCGTTTCCCCCCTCCGGTGCGGCGGCGGCGCCGTCCGTGAGGGGGCACACTTCAGAGCAGCGTGCGGGCATTTGCAACCGCCACAACACTTCCGGACTTGTGAGAGGCCGCCTACGCCAAGATTTGGCGGTATACTGGCCGGAGCCGCGGCCCACGGTGCGTAAGCGGCGAAGAGCAATCCAGCGTAGAGGAAGTGTTGAGATACTTCTCCATCACGAAAAAATTATGAAAAATTACCGCCGGTCCTATACCTCGTGTGCCCACGTCATGTAAAATATCTCATGATTTTATCGCCCTCCGAGGATTTAATAATATTCACTCAGCATCGTTTCCGCGAGCGTCTACTACCCGTGTCGCCGCCCGTCCGTGAGGCCCACACCCGAGACCCGATGCCGCCTATTCGGACATGCCACCACACCACCCGCATGTATGAGGCCCGATCACGGACGCTCGGTGGCATTGCTGCCCCGAGGGCCCCGTCCGCCCTAACCATGTAGCGTTTGACCACGGATCTAGCCCTTTGACTTTGCAGACCCGGGATTTGACGGTGGGCCTCTCCACCCGGTTGTGTTAGGTCAGCCCATAGGAACACTTTGGAGCAACATCCGGGCGGTCCCACGGCAAGATCCCCTCCGTGTATGACCCGGCCGCGTCCGTTTCCCCCTCCGGTGCGGCGGCGGCGCGCCGTCCGTGAGGGGCGAACCCCCGGAAGGCGGCGTGCCGCCTCTTCGGACATGCCACCACACCACCCTGCATGTATGAGGGGCGGTGCGGCAACTCGGTGGCATTACTACCCCAGGGCCCCGTCCGCCCTAACCACAGGCGGTTGACCACGAAGATCTAGCCCTTTGACTTCCACAGACGGGCTTTGACGGTGGACCTCTCCACCCGGTTGTGTCGATTCGGCCCATAAGGACACGGGAGCAACATCCGGGCCAAACCTGGCTACATCCACTCCGTGTAGACCCGGCGCGTCCGTTTCCCCCCTCCGGTGCGGCGGCCTTGCAAATCCGTGGGGGGCACAACTTCGGAGGCAGCGTGCGGGGCATTTGCAACCGCCACAACACTTCCGGACTTGTGAGAGGCCGCCTCGCCAAGATTTGGCGGTATGCTGGCCCCGGAGGCCGCGGCCCGCGGTTGTAGGCAGCGAAGAGCAATCCGGCGTGAGGGGAAGTGTTGAGATACTTCTCCATCACGAAAAATTATGAAAAATTACCATCGGTCCTATACCACATGTGCCCCGTCATGTAAAAACTCATGATTTTATCGCCCTCCGGTATTTAATAATATTCACGCGGCATCGTTTCCATGAAGCGTCTACTACCCGTGTCGCCGCCGTCCGTGAGGGCCACACCCGGAGACCGTACGCCTATTCGGACATGCCACCACACCACCCGCATGTATGAGGGCCCGATCACGGCAGCTCGGTGGCATTACTACCCCAGGGCCCCGTCTGCGCCCTAACCACATGGCGTTTGACCACGGATCTAGCCCTTTGACTTTGCACGGACGGGATTTGACCGGTGGGCCTCTCCACCCGGTTGTGTTAGGTCAGCCCATAGGAACACTTTGGAGCAACATCCGGGCGGTCCCGGCAAAGATCCCCTCCGTGTAGACCCGGCAGTCCGTTTCCCCCTCCGGTCTTGGCCGTGGCGCCCGTCGTGAGGGCGAACCCCGAGGCGCGTGCCGCCTCTTCGGACATGCCACCACACCACCCTACATGTATGAGGGGCGGTGCGGCGCTCGGTTGGCATTGCTACCCCGGGGCCCCGTCCGCCCTAACCACAGGCGGTTGACCACGAGATCTAGCCCTTTGACTTCCCAGACGGGCTTTGACCGGTGGACCTCTCCACCGGTTGTGTCGATTCGGCCCATAGGGACACCGGGAGCAACATCCGGGCCAAACCCACAGCTACATCCACTCCGTGTAGACCCGGCCAGCGTCCGTTTCCCCCCTCCGGTGCGGCGGCGGCGCCGTCCGTGAGGGGGCACTTCTTCGGAGGCAGTGTGCGGGCATTTGCAACCGCCACAACACTTCCAGACTTGTGAGAGCCCGCCTACGCAAGATTTGACAGTATGCTGGCCCGGAGGCCAGCCCCCAGTCGTGAAGCAGCGAAGAGCAATCAGCGTAGAGGAAGTGTTCAGATACTTCTCCATCACGAAAAATTATGAAAAATTACCATCGGTCCTATACCACATGTGCCCACGTCATGTAAAAAACTCATGATTTTATCGCCCTCCGAGTATTTAATAATATTCACGCAGCATCGTTTCTGCAGAACGTCTACTACCGTGTCATCGCCCGTCCGTGAGGGCCACACCGGAGACCCGTGCCGCCTCTTCCGGACATGCCACCACACCACCCGCATGTATGAGGGGCCCGATCACGGCAGCTCGGTGGCATTACTACCCCAGGGGCCCCGTCTCGCCCCTAACCTGTAGCGTTTGACCACCGGATCTAGCCCTTTGACTTTGCAGACGGGATTTGACGGTGGGCCTCTCCACCCGGTTGTGTTAGGTCAGCCCATAGGAACACTTTGGAGCAACATCGGGCCAGTCCCACGGCAAGATCCCCTCCGTGTAGACCCGGCCGCGTCCGTTTCCCCCCTCCGGTGCGGCGTGGTAGCGCCGTCCGTGAGGGCGAACCCCGGAGGCAGCGTGCCGCCTCTTCGGACATGCCACCACACCACCCTACATGTATGAGGGCGGTGCGGCGCTCACGGTGGCATTACTACCCCAGGGCCCCGTCCGCCCTAACCACAGGCGGTTGACCACGAGATCTAGCCCTTTGACTTCCACGGACGGGCTTTGACGGTGGACCTCTTCCACCGGTTGTGTCAGTTCGGCCCATAGGGACACCCGGGAGCAACATCCGGGCCAAACCCACAGCTACATCCACTCCGTGTAGACCCGACGCGTCTGTTTCCCCCCTCAAGGTGTCGGCGGCCACGCCGTCCGTGAGGGGAGGGGGGGCACACCCCGGAGGCGCGTGCCGGGCATTTGCAACCGCCACAACACTTCCAGACTTGTGAGAGGCCGCCTACGCAAGATTTGACGGTATGCTAGCCCCCGGAGGCCGCCCGTACCCAGGTCGTAGAAGCGCGTGAAGAGCAATCCAGCGTAGAGGAAGTGTTGAGATACTTCTCCATCACGAAAATTATGAAAAATTACAATCGGTCCTATACCACATGTGCCCCGTCATGTAAAAAACTCATGATTTTATCGCCCTCGGTATTTAATAATATTCACGCAGCATCGTTTCCATGAGCGTCTACTACCGTGTCATCGCCGCGTCCGTGAGGGGCCACCCGGAGACCCGTGCCGCCCTATTGGACATGCCACCACACCACCCCGCATGTATGAGGGCCCGATCACGGCAGCTCGGTGGCATTGCTACCCCAGGGCCCCGTCCGCCCTAACCTGTAGCGTTTGACCACGGATCTAGCCCTTTGACTTTGCACGAGCGGGATTTGACCGGTGGGCCTCTCCACCCGGTTGTGTTAGGTCAGCCCATAGGAACACTTTGGAGCAACATCCGGGCCGGTCCACGGCAAGATCCCCTCCGTGTAGACCCGGCAGCGTCCGGTTTCCCCCCTCCGGTCGTGGCGTGGCCTTGCGCCGTCCGTGAGGCTGAACCCGGAGGCAGCGTGCCGCCTCTTCCGGACATGCCACCACCACCACTGCATGTATGAGGGGCGGTCGCGGCGCTCGGTGGCATTACTACCCCAGGGCCCCGTCCGCCCTAACCTGGAAGCGGTTGACCACGAGATCTAGCCCTTTGACTTTACCAGACGGGCTTTGACGGTGGACCTCTCCACCGGTTGTGTCGATTCGGCCCATAGGGACACCGGGAGCAACATCCGGGCCAAACCCACGGCTACATCCACTCCGTGTAGACCGGCAGCGTCCGTTTCCCCCCTCCGGTGCGTGGCGGCGCCGTCCGTGAGGCACCACCGGAGGCAGCGTGCGGGCATTTGCAACCGCCACAACACTTCCGGACTTGTGAGAGGCCGCCTCGCCAAGATTTGGCGGTATGCTGGCCCCGGAGGCGCGTACAGTCGTGAAGCAGCGTGAAGAGCAATCCGGCGTAGAGGAAGTGTTCGAGATACTTCTCCATCACGAAAAATTATGAAAAATTACCATCGGTCCTATACCACATGTGCCCGCGTCATGTAAAAACTCATGATTTTATCGCCCTCCAGTATTTAATAATATTCACGCATAGCATCGTTTCCTTGAGCGTCTACTACCGTGTCATCGCCGTCCGTGAGGCCACACCCGGAGACCCGTGCCGCCTCTATTCCGGACATGCCACCACACCACCCGCATGTATGAGGCCCGATGCGGCGCTCCGGTGGCATTACTACCCCGGGGGCCCCGTCTCGCCCTAACCTGTAGCGTTTGACCACGGATCTAGCCCTTTGACTTTATCACGGGCCGGGATTTGACTAGTGGGCCTCTCCACCCGGTTGTGTTAGGTCAGCCCATAGGAACACTTTGGAGCAACATCCGGGCGGTCCACGGCAAAGATCCCCTCCGTGTAGACCCAGGCGTCCGTTTCCCCCCTCCGGTGCGGCGGCGGCGCCGTCCGTGAGGGCTGAACCCGAGGCGGCGTGCGCCTCTTCCGGACATGCCACCACACCACCTGCATGTATGAGGGGCGGTGCGGCGCTCCGGTGGCATTACTACCCCAGGGCCCCGTCCGCCCTAACCTGGAAGCGGTTGACCACGAGATCTAGCCTTTGACTTCCCACGGACGGGCTTTGACGGTGGACCTCTCCACGGTTGTGTCGATTCGGCCCATAGGGACACCGGGAGCAACATCCGGGCCAAACCCACAGCTACATCCACTCCGTGTAGACCCGGCGCGTCGTTTCCCCCCCTCCAGTGCGGCGGCGGCGCCGTCCGTGAGGGGGCACTACCGGAGGCAGCGTGCGGGCATTTGCAACCGCCACAACACTTCCGGACTTGTGAGAGGCCGCCCTACGCCAAGATTTGGCGGTATGCACTAGCCCCGGAGGCCGCCCGGCCACCCAGTCGTGAAGCGCGAAGAGCAATCCGCGTAGAGGGAAGTGTTCAGATACTTCTCCATCACAAAAAATTGTGAAAAATTACCATCGGTCCTATACCACATGTGCCCACGTCATGTAAAAAGCTCATAATTTTATCGCCCTCCGAGTATTTAATAATATTCACGCAACATCGTTTCCATGAGCGTCTACTACCGTGTCATCGCGCGTCCGTGAGGCCACACCGGAGACCCGTGCCGCCTCTTCGGACATGCCACCACCACCCGCGTAATATGAGGGGCCCGATCACGGCGCTCGGTGGCATTGCTACCCCGGGGCCCCGTCCGCCCTAACCTGTAGCGTTTGACCACGGATCTAGCCCGCTGACTTTGCGCAGACGGGATTTGACGGTGGGCCTCTCCACCCGGTTGTGTTAGGTCAGCCCATAGGAACACTTTGGAGCAACATCCGGGCAGTCCTGACAAAGATCCCCTCCGTGTAGACCCGGCGCGTCCGTTTCCCCCTCCGGTGCGGCGGTGGCGCCGTCCGTGAGGGCGAACCGGAGGCAGCGTGCGCCTCTTCGGACATGCCACCACACCACCTGCATGTATGAGGGCGGTGCGGCGCTCGGTGGCATTACTACCCCGGGGCCCCCGTCCGCCTAACCACAGGAAGCGGTTGACCACGAGATCTAGCCCTTTGACTTCCCGCAGACGGGCTTTGACGATGGACCTCTCCACCGGTTGTGTCGATTCGGCCCATAAGGGACACCGGGAGCAACATCCGGGCCAAACCCACAGCTACATCCACTCCGTGTAGACCCGGCAGCGTCCGTTTCCCCCCTCCGGTGCGGCGGGCGCGCCGTCCGTGAGGGGGCACAACCGGAGGCAGCGTGCGGGCATTTGCAACCGCCACAACACTTCCGGACTTGTGAGAGCCGCCTCGCCAAGATTTGACGGTATGCTAGCCGGAGCGCCCCGTGACCCTGTTGTAGGCGTGAAGAGCAATCGGCGTAGGGGAAGTGTTGAGATACTTCTCCATCACGAAAAATTATGAAAAATTACAATCGGTCCTATACCACATGTGCTTACGTCATGTAAAAACTCATGATTTTATCGCCCTCCGGTATTTAATAATATTCACATGACGCATCGTTTCATGAGCGTCTACTACCGTGTCATCGCCCGTCCGTGAGGAGGCCACACCCGGAGACCCGTGCGCCTATTCGGACATGCCACCACACCACCCCGCATGTATGAGGCCCGATCACGGCAGCTCGGTGGCATTACTACCCCCAGGGCCCCGTCCGCCCTAACCTGTAGCGTTTGACCACGGATCTAGCCCTTTGACTTTACGCAGACGGGATTTGACCGGTGGGCCTCTCCACCCGGTTGTGTTAGGTCAGCCCATAGGAACACTTTGGAGCAACATCCGGGCCAGTCCCATGGCAAGATCCCCTCCGTGTAGACCCGGCAGCGTCCGTTTCCCCCCTCCAGTGCGGCGTGGTGGCGCCGTCCGTGAGGGCGAACCCCGGAGGCAGCGTGCCGCCTCTTCGGACATGCCACCACACCACCCTACATGTATGAGGGGCGGTGCGGCGCTTTCGGTGGCATTGCTACCCCGGGGCCCCGTCCGCCCTAACCACAGGCGGTTGACCACGAGATCTAGCCCTTTGACTTCCACGGACGGGCTTTGACCGGTGGACCTCTCCACCCGGTTGTGTCGATTCGGCCCATAGGGACACCGGGAGCAACATCCGGGCCAAACCCGGCTACATCCACTCCGTGTAGACCCGGCGCGTCCGTTTCCCCCCTCCGGTGCGGCGGTGGCGCCCGTCCGTGAGGGGGCACACCGGAGGCAGCGTGCGGGCATTTGCAACCGCCACAACACTTCCGGACTTGTGAGAGGCCGCCTCGCCAAGATTTGGCGGTATGCTGGCCCGGAGGCCGCCCGGCCCGCGATCGTGAAGCAGCGAAGAGCAATCCAGCGTAGAGGAAGTATTCAGATACTTCTCCATCACGAAAAATTATGAAAAATTACCATCGGTCCTATACCACATGTGCCCACGTCATGTAAAAACTCATGATTTTATCGCCCTCCGAGTATTTAATAAAATTCACGCAGCATCGTTTCGCGAGCGTCTACTACCGTGTCGCCGCCGTCCGTGAGGCCACACCGGAGACCCGTGCCGCCTCTTCGGACATGCCACCACACCACCCCGCATGTATGAGGGCCCGATCACGGCGCTCGGTGGCATTACTACCCCAGGGGCCCCGTCCGCCCTAACCACATGTAGCGTTTGACCACCGGATCTAGCCCTTTGACTTTGCAGACGGGATTTGACCGGTGGGCCTCTCCACCCGGTTGTGTTAGGTCAGCCCATAGGAACACTTTGGAGCAACATCGGGCCAGTCCACGGCAAGATCCCCTCCGTGTAGACCCGGCAGCGTCCGTTTCCCCCCTCCAGTGCGGCGGTGGCGCGCCGTCCGTGAGGGGCGAACCCGAGCGCGTGCCGCCTCTTCGGACATGCCACCACACCACCCTACATGTATGAGGGCGGTGCGGCCTTCCGGTGGCATTGCTACCCCGGGGCCCCGTCCGCCCTAACCACAGGCGGTTGACCACGAGATCTAGCCCTTTGACTTCCACAGACGGGCTTTGACGGTGGACCTCTCCACCCGGTTGTGTCGATTCGGCCCATAGGGACACCGGGAGCAACATCGGGCCAAACCCACAGCTACATCCACTCCGTGTAGACCCGGCAGCGTCCGTTTCCCCCTCCGGTGCGTGGCGGCGCGCCCGTCCGTGAGGGGGCACACCGGAGGCAGCGTGCGGGCATTTGCAACCGCCACAACACTTCCGGACTTGTGAGAGGCCGCCCTCGCCAAGATTTGTGGTATACTGGCACGGAGCCGCCCGCCCGGTCGTGAGCAGCGAAGAGCAATCAGCGTAGAGGGAAGTGTTGAGATACTTCTCCATCACGAAAAATTATGAAAAATTACCGCCGGTCCTATACCACATGTGCCCACGTCATGTAAAAACTCATGATTTTATCGCCCTCGGTATTTAATAATATTCACGCAGCATCGTTTCGCGAAGCGTCTACTACCGTGTCGCCGCCCGTCCGTGAGGCCACACCCGGAGACCCGTGCCGCCTCTTCGGACATGCCACCACACCACCCCGCATGTATGAGGGGCCGATCACGGCAACTCGGTGGCATTACTACCCCAGGCCCCGTCCGCCCTAACCACAGCGTTTGACCACGGATCTAGCCCGCTGACTTTGCAGACGGGATTTGACGGTGGGCCTCTCCACCCGGTTGTGTTAGGTCAGCCCATAGGAACACTTTGGAGCAACATCCGGGCGGTCCCACGGCAAAGATCCCCTCCGTGTAGACCCGGCAGCGTCCGTTTCCCCCCTCCAGGTAACGGCGGCGGCGCCGTCCGTGAGGAGGCGAACCCGGAGGCGCGTGCGCCTCTTCGGACATGCCACCACACCACCCTACATGTATGAGGGGCGGTGCGGCGCTCGGTGGCATTACTACCCCGGGGCCCCGTCCGCCCTAACCACAGGCGGTTGACCCACGAGATCTAGCCCTTTGACTTCCCGCAGACGGGCTTTGACCAGTGGACCTCTCCACCCGGTTGTGTCGATTCGGCCCATAGGGACACCGGGAGCAACATCCGGGCCAAACCCGGCTACATCCACTCCGTGTAGACCCGGCAGCGTCCGTTTCCCCCCTCCGGTGCCGTGGCGGCGCCGTCCGTGGGGGGGCACAACTTCGGAGGCGTCTGCGGGCATTTGCAACCGCCACAACACTTCCGGACTTGTGAGAGGCCGCCTACGCCAAGATTTGACGGTATGCTGGCCCCGGAGGCCGCGGCCCGATCGTGAAGCAGCGTGAAGAGCAATCCAGCGTGGGGAAGTGTTCAGATACTTCTCCATCACGAAAAATTATGAAAAATTACAATCGGTCCTATACCACATGTGCCCACGTCATGTAAAAAAGTCATGATTTTATCGCCCTCCGAGTATTTAATAATATTCACGCAGCGTCGTTTCCGCAGAACATCTACTACCGTGTCGCCGCGTCCGTGAGGGGCCACACCCCGGAGACCCGTGCCGCCTATTCGGACATGCCACCACACCACCCCGCATGTATGAGGGCCCGATCACGGCTCCGGTGGCATTGCTACCCCAGGGCCCCGTCTCGCCCTAACCTGTAGCGTTTGACCACGGATCTAGCCCGCTGACTTTGCAGACGGGATTTGACGGTGGGCCTCTCCACCCGGTTGTGTTAGGTCAGCCCATAGGAACACTTTGGAGCAACATCGGGCCAGTCCACAGCAAGATCCCCTCCGTGTAGACCCGGCCAGCGTCCGTTTCCCCCCCTCCGGTGCGGCGTGGCGCGCCGTCCGTGAGGCGAACCCGGAGCGGCGTGCCGCCTCTTCGGACATGCCACCACACCACCTGCATGTATGAGGGGCGGTGCGGCGCTCGGTGGCATTGCTACCCCAGGGCCCCGTCCGCCCTAACCACAGGCGGTTGACCACGAGATCTAGCCCTTTGACTTCTCACGGGCGGGCTTTGACGGTGGACCTCTCCACCGGTTGTGCGATTCGGCCCGGGACACCGGAGCAACATCCGGGCCAAACCCACAGCTACATCCACTCCGTGTAGACCCGGCAGCGTCCGTTTCCCCCCTCCGGTGCGTGGCGGCGCCGTCCGTGAGGCACACCGGAGGCAGCGTGCGGGCATTTACAACCGCCACAACACTTCCGGACTTGAGAGGCCGCCTACGCAAGATTTGGCGGTATGCTGGCCCCGGAGGCCGCCCGTACGATCGTGAAGCGGCGAAGAGCAATCGCGTGGGGAAGTGTTGAGATACTTCTCCATCACGAAAAATTATGAAAAATTACCATCGGTCCTATACCACATGTGCCCGCGTCATGTAAAAAACTCATGATTTTATCGCCCTCCGGTATTTAATAATATTCACGCGCGCATCGTTTCCATGAGCGTCTACTACCGTGTCATCGCCCGTCCGTGAGGCCACACCCGGAGACCCGTGCCGCCTATTCGGACATGCCACCACACCACCCGCATGTATGAGGGCCCGATCACGGCGCTCGGTGGCATTACTACCCCAGGGCCCCGTCCGCCCTAACCACGTAGCGTTTGACCACCGTATCTAGCCCTTTGACTTTGCGGATGGGATTTGACGGTGGGCCTCTCCACCCGGTTGTGTTAGGTCAGCCCATAGGAACACTTTGGAGCAACATCCGGGCGGTCCACGGCAAGATCCCCTCCGTGTAGACCAACAGCGTCCGTTTCCCCCCCTCCGGTGCGGCGGCGGCGCCGTCCGTGAGGGCGAACCCGAGGCGCGTGCCGCCTCTTCGGACATGCCACCACACCACCTGCATGTATGAGGGGCGGTGCGGCGCTCGGTGGCATTGCTACCCCAGGGCCCCGTCCGCCCTAACCATGTAGCGTTTGACCGCCGGATCTAGCCCTTTGACTTTGCAGACGGGATTTGACGGTGGGCCTCTCCACCCGGTTGTGTTAGGTCAGCCCATAGGAACACTTTGGAGCAACATCCGGGCCGGTCCGGCAAAGATCCCCTCCGTGTAGACCCGGCGGCGTCCGTTTCTCCCCTCCGGTGCGGCGGCGCGCCGTCCGTGAGGGCGAACCCCGGAGGCAGCGTGCCGCCTCTTCGGACATGCCACCACACCACCCTACATGTATGAGGGGCGGTGCGATGCTCGGTGGCATTACTACCCCAGGGCCCGTCCGCCCTAACCACAGGCGGTTGACCACGAGATCTACCCCTTTGACTTCCCACGGACGGGCTTTGACCAGTGGACCTCTCCACCCGGTTGTGTCAGTTCGGCCGATAGGGACCGGGAGCAACATCCGGGCCAAACCCACAGCTACATCCACTCCGTGTAGACCCGACGCGTCCGTTTCCCCCCTCCAGGTGCCGGCGGCGGCGACGTCCGTGAGGGGGCACACCTCGGAGGCAGCGTGCGGGCATTGCAACCGCCACAACACTTCCGGACTTGTGAGAGGCCGCCTCGCAAGATTTGGCGGTATGCTGGCCCCGGGAGGCCGCGTGACCACGCGGTCGTGAAGCAGCGAAGAGCAATCGGCGTAGGGAAGTGTTGAGATACTTCTCCATCACGAAAATTATGAAAAATTACCATCGGTCCTATACCACATGTGCCCGTCATGTAAAAAACTCATGATTTTATACGCCCTCCGGTATTTAATAATATTCACGCAGCATCGTTTCGCGAGCGTCTACTACCGTGTCGCCGCCCGTCCGTGAGAGGCCACACCGAGACCCGTGCACGCCTATTCGGACATGCCACCACACCACCCCGCATGTATGAGGGCCCGTCACGGACGCTCGGTGGCATTGCTACCCCGGGGCCCCGTCCCGCCTAACCCTGTAGCGTTTGACCACCGGATCTAGCCCTTTGACTTTGCACGGACGGGATTTGACCAGTGGGCCTCTCCACCCGGTTGTGTTAGGTCAGCCCATAGGAACACTTTGGAGCAACATCCGGGCCAGTCCCACAGCAAGATCCCCTCCGTGTAGACCCGACGCGTCCGTTTCCCCCCTCCAGGTGCCGGCGGCGGCGCCGTCCATGAGGGGGCCGAACCCCGGAGACGCGTGCCGCCTCTTCAAACATGCCACCACACCACCCTACATGTATGAGGGGCCGGTGCGACGCTCCGGTGGCATTGCTACCCCCAGGGCCCCCGTCCCGCCTAACCACAGGCGGTTGACCACGAGATCTAGCCCTTTGACTTCCACGGGCGGGCTTTGACGGTGGACCTCTCCACCCGGTTGTGTCGATTCGGCCCATAGGGACACCGGGAGCAACATCCGGGCCAAACCCGGCTACATCCACTCGTGTAGACTTCGGCAGCGTCCGTTTCCCCCTCCAGTGCGGCGGCGGCGCCGTCCGTGAGGGCACACCGGAGGCAGCGTGCAGGGCATTTGCAACCGCCACAACACTTCCGGACTTGTGAGAGGCCGCCCTACGCCAAGATTTGGCGGTATGCTGGCCCCGGAGCCGCCGCCCGACCAGTCGTCGTGAAGCAGCGAAGAGCAATCTGCGTAGAGAAGTGTTCGGATACTTCTCCATCCGCGAAAAATTATGAAAAATTACCATCGGTCCTATACCACATGTGCCCACGTCATGTAAAAACTCATGATTTTATCGCCCTCCGGTATTTAATAATATTCACGCAGCATCGTTTCCGCGAGCGTCTACTACCGTGTGTCATCGCCGTCCGTGAGAGGGCCACACCGGAGACCCGTGCCGCCTATTCGGACATGCCACCACACCACCCGCATGTATGAGGCCCGATCTGACGCTCGGTGGCATTACTACCCCAGGGCCCCGTCCGCCCTAACCTGTAGCGTTTGACCACCGGATCTAGCCCTTTGACTTTGCCGCAGACGGGATTTGACCGGTGGGCCTCTCCACCCGGTTGTGTTAGGTCAGCCCATAGGAACACTTTGGAGCAACATCCGGGCGGACCACAGCAAAGATCCCTCCGTGTAGACCCGGCGCGTCCGTTTCCCCCCTCCGGTGCGTGGCGCGCGCCGTCCGTGAGGGCGAACCCGGAGCGCGTGCCGCCTCTTGGACATGCCACCACACCACCCTACATGTATGAGGGGCGGTGCGGCGCTCGGTGGCATTGCTAGCCCAGGGGCCCCGTCCGCCCTAACCTTGGGCGGTTGACCACGAGATCTAGCCCTTTGACTTCCCGCAGACGGGCTTTGACGATGGACCTCTCCACCGGTTGTGTCGATTCGGCCCAAAGGGACACCGGGAGCAACATCGGGCCAAACCCATAGCTACATCCACTCTGTGTACACTCGCCGCGTCCGTTTCCCCCCTCCGGTGCGGCGGTAGCGCCGTCCGTGAGGGGGCACCGGAGGCAGCGTGCGGGCATTTGCAACCGCCACAACACTTCCGGACTTGTGAGGCCGCCTCGCAAGATTTGACGGTATGCTAGCCCCGGAGGCCGCCCGGCCCGCAGTCGTGGGCAGCGAAGAGCAATCCAGCGTAGAGGAAGTGTTGAGATACTTCTCCATCACGAAAAATTATGAAAAATTACCATCGGTCCTATACCACATGTGCCCCGTCATGTAAAAACTCATGATTTTATCGCCCTCCGTATTTAATAATATTCACGCAGCATCGTTTCATGAGCGTCTACTACCCGTGTCGCCGCCGTCCGTGAGGCCACACCCGGAGACCCGTGCCGCCTATTCGGACATGCCACCACACCACCCCGCATGTATGAGGGCCCGATCACGGCGCTCGGTGGCATTGCTACCCCGGGGCCCCGTCTCGCCCTAACCTGTAGCGTTTGACCACCGGATCTAGCCCTTTGACTTTGCGGGCGGGATTTGACGGTGGGCCTCTCCACCCGGTTGTGTTAGGTCAGCCCATAGGAACACTTTGGAGCAACATCCGGGCCAGTCCACGGCAGATCCCCTCCGTGTAGACCCGACGTGTCCGTTTCCCCCCTCCAGGTGTCGGCGGCGGCGCCGTCCATGAGGGGGCCGAACCCCAGAGACGCGTGCCGCCTCTTCAAACATGCCACCACACCACCCTACATGTATGAGGGGCCGGTGCGACGCTCCGGTGGCATTGCTACCCACAGGGCCCCGTCCGCCCTAACCACAGGCGGTTGACCACGAGATCTAGCCGCTTTGACTTCCAGACGGGCTTTGACCGATGGACCTCTCCACCCGGTTGTGTCGATTCAGCCCATAGGGACACCGGGAGCAACATCGGGCCAAACCCACGGCTACATCCACTCCGTGTGGACCCGGCCAGCGTCCGTTTCCCCCTCCGGTGCGGCGGCGGCGGCGTCCGTGAGGCACACCGGAGGCAGCGTGCGGGCATTTGCAACCGCCACAACACTTCCGGACTTGTGAGAGGCCGCCCTACATAAGATTTGGCGGTATGCTGGCCGGAGGCCGCGGCCCGCAGTCGTGAAGCAGCGAAGAGCAATCCAGCGTAGGGAAGTGTTGAGATACTTCTCCATCACGAAAAATTATGAAAAATTACCATCGGTCCCTACCACATGTGCCCGTCATGTAAAAACTCATGATTTTATCGCCCTCCGGTATTTAATAATATTCACGCAGCATCGTTTCCATGAAGCGTCTACTACCGTGTCATCGCCCGTCCGTGAGGCCACACCGGAGACCGTGCCGCCTATTCGGACATGCCACCACACCACCCCGCATGTATGAGGCCCGATCACGGCGCTCGGTGGCATTACTCGCCCCAGGGCCCCGTCCGCCCTAACCACAGCGTTTGACCACGGATCTAGCCCTTTGACTTTGCGGGCCGGGAATTTGACGGTGGGCCTCTCCACCCGGTTGTGTTAGGTCAGCCCATAGGAACACTTTGGAGCAACATCCGGGCGGTCCCGAGCAAGATCCCCTCCGTGTAGACCGGCGTCCGTTTCCCCCCTCCAGTGCGGCGTGGCGCCCGTCCGTGAGGCGAACCCGGAGGCAGCGTGCCGCCTCTTGGACATGCCACCACACCACCTACATGTATGAGGGGCGGTGCGGCGCTCCGGTGGCATTGCTACCCAGGGCCCCGTCCGCCCTAACCACAGGCGGTTGACCACGAGATCTAGCCCTTTGACTTCCACGCAGACGGGCTTTGACCGGTGGACCTCTCCACCGGTTGTGTCAGTTCGGCCCATAGGGACACCCGGGAGCACCATCCGGGCCAACCCCACCGCTACACCCCCGCCGTGTTCCCCCCCCGCGTCCGTTACCCCCCTCCAGGTGCCGGGGGCGGCGCCGGCCGTGAGGGGGCACACCGGAGGCAGCGTGCGGGGCATTGCAACCGCCACAACACTTCCGGACTTGTGAGAGGCCGCCTACGCAAGATTTGGCGGTATGCTAGCCCCGGAGCCGCCCGGCCCGCGATCGTGAAGCAGCGCGAAGAGCAATCCGGCGTGGGGAAGTGTTGAGATACTTCTCCATCACGAAAAATTATGAAAAATTACCGCCGGTCCTATACCACATGTGCCCACGTCATGTAAAAACTCATGATTTTATAAGCCCTCCGGTATTTAATAATATTCACGCAGCATCGTTTCCATGAAGCGTCTACTACCGTGTCATCGCCGTCCGTGAGGCCACACCCGGAGACCCGTGCGCCTATTCGGACATGCCACCACACCACCCGCATGTATGAGGCCCGATCGGCAGCTCGGTGGCATTGCTACCCCAGGGCCCCGTCCGCCCTAACCTGTAGCGTTTGACCACGGATCTAGCCCTTTGACTTTACGCAGACGGGATTTGACGGTGGGCCTCTCCACCCGGTTGTGTTAGGTCAGCCCATAGGAACACTTTGGAGCAACATCCGGGCGGTCCTGGCAAGATCCCCTCCGTGTAGACCCGGCAGCGTCCGTTTCCCCCCTCCGGTGCGGCGGCGGCGCCGTCCGTGAGGGCGAACCCGGAGGCAGCGTGCCGCCTCTTCGGACATGCCACCACACCACCCTACATGTATGAGGGCGGTGATGCGGCGCTCGGTGGCATTACTACCCCAGGGCCCCGTCCGCCCTAACCACAGGCGGTTGACCACGAGATCTAGCCCTTTGACTTCCCAGACGGGCTTTGACGGTGGACCTCTCCACCGGTTGTGTCGATTCGGCCCATAGGGACACCGGGAGCAACATCCGGGCCAAACCCACAGCTACATCCACTCCGTGTAGACCCGGCAGCGTCCGTTTCCCCCCCTCCGGTGCGGCGGCGGCCGTCCGTGAGGGGGCACACCGGAGGCAGCGTGCGGAGCATTGCAACCGCCACAACACTTCCAGACTTGTGAGAGGCCGCCTACGCCAAGATTTGACGGTATGCTAGCCCCGGAGGCCGCGGCCCACGGTCGTGAAGCAGCGAAGAGCAATCGCGTAGAGGAAGTGTTGAGATACTTCTCCATCCACGAAAAATTATGAAAAATTACCATCGGTCCTATACCACATGTGCCCGCGTCATGTAAAAACTCATGATTTTATCGCCCTCCGGTATTTAATAATATTCACGCAGCATCGTTTCGCGAGCGTCTACTACCGTGTCATCGCCCGTCCGTGAGGGGCCACACCCGGAGACCCGTGCCGCCTATTCGGACATGCCACCACACCACCCGCATGTATGAGGGCCCGATCACGGCAGCTCGGTGGCATTACTACCCCCGGGGCCCCGTCCCGCCTAACCTGTAGCGTTTGACCACCGGATCTAGCCCTTTGACTTTGCACGGACGGGATTTGACCAGTGGACCTCTCCACCCGGTTGTGTTAGGTCAGCCCATAGGAACACTTTGGAGCAACATCCGGGCCAGGTCCACAGCAAGATCCCCTCCGTGTAGACCCGACGCGTCCGTTTCCCCCCTCCAGGTGCCGGCGAGGGCGCCGTCCGTGAGGGCGAACCCGAGGCAGCGTGCGCCTCTTCGGACATGCCACCACACCACCCTACATGTATGAGGGGCGGTGCGATGCTCCGGTGGCATTGCTACCCCGGGGCCCCGTCCGCCCTAACCACAGGCGGTTGACCACGAGATCTAGCCCTTTGACTTCCCGGGCGGGCTTTGACCGGTGGACCTCTCCACCCGGTTGTGTCGATTCGGCCCATAGGGACACCGGGAGCAACATCCGGGCCAAACCCAGCTACATCCACTCCGTGTAGACCCGGCAGCGTCCGTTTCCCCCTCCGGTGCGGCGTGGCGGCGTCCGTGAGGAGCACACCGGAGGCAGCGTGCGGGCATTTGCAACCGCCACAACACTTCCGGACTTGTGAGAGGCCGCCCTCGCCAAGATTTGGCGGTATGCTGGCCGGAGCCGCCAGCCCACGGTCGTGAAGCAGCGCGAAGAGCAATCGGCGTGGGGAAGTGTTCAGATACTTCTCCATCACGAAAAATTATGAAAAATTACCATCGGTCCTATACCACATGTGCCCACGTCATGTAAAAAACTCATGATTTTATCGCCCTCCGAGTATTTAATAATATTCACGCAGCATCGTTTCCATGAGCGTCTACTACCGTGTCATCGCCGCCGTCCGTGAGGCCACACCCGGAGACCCGTGCCGCCTATTCGGACATGCCACCACACCACCCGCATGTATGAGGGCCCGATCACGGCGCTCGGTGGCATTACTACCCCCAGGGCCCCGTCGCCCTAACCTGTAGCGTTTGACCACGGATCTAGCCCTTTGACTTTGCCGGGCGGGATTTGACGGTGGGCCTCTCCACCCGGTTGTGTTAGGTCAGCCCATAGGAACACTTTGGAGCAACATCCGGGCGGTCCACGGCAAGATCCCCTCCGTGTAGACCCGGCAGCGTCCGTTTCCCCCCTCCGGTGCGGCGTGGCGCCGTCCGTGAGGGCGAACCCCGGAGGCAGCGTGCGCCTCTTCGGACATGCCACCACACCACCCTACATGTATGAGGGGCGGTGCGGCGATGCTCGGTGGCATTGCTCACCAGGGCCCCGCCCGCCCTAACCTGGGCGGTTGACCACGAGATCTAGCCCTTTGACTTCCCGCAGACGGGCTTTGACGATGGACCTCTCCACCCGGTTGTGTCGATTCGGCCCATAAGGACACCGGGAGCAACATCGGGCCAAACCCACAGCTACATCCACTCCGTGTAGACCCGGCAGCGTCCGTTTCCCCCCTCCGGTGCGGTGGCGGCGCGTCCGTGAGGGGGCACACCGGAGGCAGCGTGCGGGCATTTGCAACCGCCACAACACTTCGGACTTGTGAGAGGCCGCCTACGCAAGATTTGGCGGTATGCTGGCCGGAGGCCGCGGCCCACGGTCGTGAAGCAGCGAAGAGCAATCGCGTAGAGGAAGTGTTGGATACTTCTCCATCACGAAAAATTATGAAAAATTACCATCGGTCCTATACCACATGTGCCACGTCATGTAAAAACTCATGATTTTATCGCCCTCCGGTATTTAATAATATTCACGCGGCATCGTTTCGCGAGCGTCTACTACCGTGTCATCGCCCGTCCGTGAGGCCACACCCGGAGACCCGTGCGCCTCTTCGGACATGCCACCACACCACCCCGCATGTATGAGGGCCCGATCACGGCGCTCCGGTGGCATTACTACCCCAGGGGCCCCGTCCGCCTAACCTGTGGCGTTTGACCACGGATCTAGCCCTTTGACTTTGCAGACGGGATTTGACGGTGGGCCTCTCCACCCGGTTGTGTTAGGTCAGCCCATAGGAACACTTTGGAGCAACATCCGGGCGGTCCACGGCAAAGATCCCCTCCGTGTAGAACCCGGCGCGTCCGTTTCCCCCTCCGGTGCGGCGGCGGCGCCGTCCGTGAGGGGCGAACCCGGAGGCGTGCGCCTCTTCGGACATGCCACCACACCACCCTACATGTATGAGGGCGGTGCGGCTCGGTGGCATTACTACCCCGGGGCCCCGTCCGCCCTAACCACAGGCGGTTGACCACGAGATCTAGCCCTTTGACTTCCCGCAGACGGGCTTTGACGGTGGACCTCTCCACCGGTTGTGTCGATTCGGCCCATAAGGACACCGGGGAGCAACATCCGGGCCAAACCCACGGCTACATCCACTCCGTGTAGACCCGGCCGCGTCCGTTTCCCCCTCCGGTGCGGCGGCGGCGCCGTCCGTGAGGGGCACCGGAGCGCGTGCGGGCATTTGCAACCGCCACAACACTTCCGGACTTGTGAGAGGCCGCCTCGCCAAGATTTGGCGGTATACTGGCCCCGGAGCCGCCGGCCCACACGGTCGTGAAGCAGCGAAGAGCAATCAGCGTAGGGAAGTGTTGAGATACTTCTCCATCACGAAAAATTATGAAAAATTACCATCGGTCCTATACCACATGTGCCCGCGTCATGTAAAAAACTCATGATTTTATACGCCCTCAGTATTTAATAATATTCCGCGCAGCATCGTTTCCATGAGCGTCTACTACCGTGTCATCGCCGCCGTTCGTGAGGCCACACCCGGAGACCCGTGCCGCCTATTCGGACATGCCACCACACCACCCCGCATGTATGAGGGCCCGATCACGGCCTTTCGGTGGCATTACTACCCCGGGGCCCCGTCCGCCCTAACCTGTAGCGTTTGACCACGGATCTAGCCCTTTGACTTTGCGGACGGGATTTGACCAGTGGGCCTCTCCACCCGGTTGTGTTAGGTCAGCCCATAGGAACACTTTGGAGCAACATCCGGGCCAGTCCACGGCAAGATCCCCTCCGTGTAGACCCGACGCGTCCGTTTCCCCCCCTCCATGTCTTGCGGTGGCGGCGCCGTCCGTGAGGGCGAACCCCGGAGGCAGCGTGCGCCTCTTCGGACATGCCACCACACCACCCTACATGTATGAGGGGCGGTGCGATGCTCGGTGGCATTGCTACCCCGGGGCCCCGTCCGCCCTAACCCTTGGCGGTTGACCACGAGATCTAGCCGCTTTGACTTCCGCAGACGGGCTTTGACCGGTGGACCTCTCCACCCGGTTGTGTCGATTCGGCCCATAGGGACACCGGGGAGCAACATCCGGGCCAAACCAACAGCTACATCCACTCCGTGTAGACCCGGCCAGCGTCCGTTTCCCCCCTCCGGTGCGGTGGCGGCGCCGTCCGTCGAGGGCACACCGGAGACTTCGTGCGGGCATTTGCAACCGCCACAACACTTCCGGACTTGTGAGAGGCCGCCCTCGCAAGATTTGGCGGTATGCTGGCCCCGGAGGCCGCGGCCCGCAGTCGTGAAGCAGCGAAGAGCAATCAGCGTAGAGGAAGTGTTGAATACTTCTCCATCACGAAAAATTATGAAAAATTACCATCGGTCCTATACCACATGTGCCCACGTCATGTAAAAACTCATGATTTTATCGCCCTCGGTATTTAATAATATTCCGCGGCATCGTTTCGCGAAGCGTCTACTACCGTGTCATCGCCGCGTCCGTGAGGGCCACACCCGGAGACCCGTGCCGCCTATTCGGACATGCCACCACACCACCCCGCATGTATGAGGCCCGATCGGCGCTCGGTGGCATTACTACCCCAGGGGCCCCGTCTCGCCCTAACCACATGGCGTTTGACCACGGATCTAGCCCTTTGACTTTGCAGACGGGATTTGACGGTGGGCCTCTCCACCCGGTTGTGTTAGGTCAGCCCATAGGAACACTTTGGAGCAACATCCGGGCCAGTCCCACAGCAAGATCCCCTCCATGTAGACCCGATGCGTCCGTTTCCCCCCTCCATGTGCCGGCGGCGGCGCCGTCCGTGAGGGGGCCGAACCCCGGAGACGCGTGCCGCCTCTTCGGACATGCCACCACACCACCCTACATGTATGAGGGGCCGGTGCGATGCTCCGGTGGCATTGCTACCCCCAGGGCCCCGCCCGCCCTAACCACAGGCGGTTGACCACGAGATCTAGCCCTTTGACTTCCACGGGACGGGCTTTGACCGGTGGACCTCTCCACCCGGTTGTGTCGATTCGGCCCATAGGGACACCGGGAGCAACATCCGGGCCAAACCCTGGCTACATCCACTCCGTGTAGACCCGGCGCGTCCGTTTCCCCCCTCCGGTGCGGTGGCGGCCGTCCGTGAGGGGGCACACTTCGGAGGCAGCGTGCGGGCATTTGCAACCGCCACAACACTTCCGGACTTGTGAGGCCGCCTACGCAAGATTTGGCGGTATACTGGCCGGAGGCCGCCGGCCCGCGGTCGTGAAGCGCGAAGAGCAATCAGCGTAGAGGAAGTGTTGAGATACTTCTCCATCACGAAAAATTATGAAAAATTACCATCGGTCCTATACCACATGTGCCCGCGTCATGTAAAAACTCATGATTTTATCGCCCTCCGGTATTTAATAATATTCACGCAGCATCGTTTCCATGAAGCGTCTACTACCGTGTCGCCGCCCGTCCGTGAGGCCACACCCGGAGACCCGTGCCGCCTATTCCGGACATGCCACCACACCACCCCGCATGTATGAGGGCCCGATCACGGCAGCTCGGTGGCATTACTACCCCCAGGGCCCCGTCTCGCCCTAACCTGTAGCGTTTGACCACGGATCTAGCCCTTTGACTTTGCGGGCGGGATTTGACGGTGGGCCTCTCCACCCGGTTGTGTTAGGTCAGCCCATAGGAACACTTTGGAGCAACATCCGGGCGGTCCACGGCAAAGATCCCCTCCGTGTAGACCCGGCAGCGTCCGTTTCCCCCCTCCGGTGCCGTGCGGCGCGCCGTCCGTGAGGGCGAACCGGAGGCAGCGTGCCGCCTCTTCGGACATGCCACCACACCACCCTACATGTATGAAGGGGCGGTGCGGCGCATTTCGGTGGCATTGCTACCCCTAGGGCCCCGTCCGCCCTAACCACAGGCGGTTGACCACGAGATCTAGCCCTTTGACTTCCACGCAGACGGGCTTTGACGGTGGACCTCTCCACCCGGTTGTGTCGATTCGGCCCATAGGGACACCGGGAGCAACATCCGGGCCAAACCCACAGCTACATCCACTCCGTGTAGACCCGGCAAGCGTCCGTTTCCCCCCTCCGGTGCGGCGTGGCGCCGTCCGTGAGGGGGCACACCTTCGGAGGCAGCGTGCGGGCATTGCAACCGCCACAACACTTCCGGACTTGTGAGAGGCCGCCTACGCCAAGATTTGTGGTATGCTGGCCCCGGAGCCGCCCGGCCACGGTTGTGAAGCAGCGTGAAGAGCAATCGCGTAGAGGGAAGTGTTCAGATACTTCTCCATCACGAAAAATTATGAAAAATTACAATCGGTCCTATACCACATGTGCCCACGTCATGTAAAAAACTCATGATTTTATCGCCCTCCGAGTATTTAATAATATTCACGCAGCATCGTTTCATGAGCGTCTACTACCGTGTCATCGCCGTCCGTGAGGCCACACCGGAGACCCGTGCAGCCTATTCGGACATGCCACCACACCACCCCGCATGTATGAGGGCCCGATCACGGCAGCTCCGGTGGCATTGCTACCCCAGGGCCCCGTCTCGCCCTAACCACATGGCGTTTGACCACGGATCTAGCCCTTTGACTTTGCAGACGGGATTTGACCGGTGGGCCTCTCCACCCGGTTGTGTTAGGTCAGCCCATAGGAACACTTTGGAGCAACATCCGGGCGGTCCACGGCAAGATCCCCTCCGTGTAGACCCGGCGCGTCCGTTTCCCCCCCTCCGGTGCGGCGGCGCGCCGTCCGTGAGGGCGAACCGAGGCAGCGTGCCGCCTCTTCGGACATGCCACCACACCACCCTACATGTATGAGGGGCGGTGCGGCGCTCGGTGGCATTGCTACCCCAGGGCCCCGCCCGCCCTAACCACAGGCGGTTGACCACGAGATCTAGCCCTTTGACTTCCACAGACGGGCTTTGACCGATGGACCTCTCCACCCGGTTGTGTCGATTCGGCCCATAGGGACACCGGGAGCAACATCCGGGCCAAACCCACAGCTACATCCACTCCGTGTAGACCCGGCAGCGTCCGTTTCCCCCCTCCGGTGCGGTGGCCAGCGCCGTCCGTGAGGGGGCACACCCGGAGGCAGCGTGCGGGCATTTGCAACCGCCACAACACTTCCGGACTTGTGAGAGGCCGACTCGCAAGATTTGACGGTATACTGGCCGGAGCCGCCCGGCCCACAGTCGTGAAGCAGCGCGAAGAGCAATCAGCGTAGAGGGAAGTGTTGAATACTTCTCCATCACGAAAAATTATGAAAAATTACCATCGGTCCTATACCACATGTGCCCGTCATGTAAAAACTCATGATTTTATCGCCCTCCGGTATTTAATAATATTCACGCAGCATCGTTTCGCGAAGCGTCTACTACCGTGTCGCCATCGCCGTCCGTGAGGGGCCACACCCGGAGACCCGTGCCGCCTATTCGGACATGCCACCACACCACCCCGCATGTATGAGGCCCGATCACGGCGCTCGGTGGCATTGCTACCCCAGGGGCCCCGTCTCGCCCTAACCACATAGCGTTGGACCACGGATCTAGCCCTTTGACTTTGCAGACGGGATTTGACGGTGGGCCTCTCCACCCGGTTGTGTTAGGTCAGCCCATAGGAACACTTTGGAGCAACATCCGGGCGGTCCACGGCAAGATCCCCTCCGTGTAGACCCGGCAGCGTCCGTTTCCCCCCTCCGGTGCGGCGTGGCGCCGTCCGTGAGGCGAACCCGGAGGCAGCGTGCCGCCTCTTCGGACATGCCACCACACCACCCTACATGTATGAGGGGCGGTGCGATGCTCGGTGGCATTACTACCCAGGGCCCCGCCCGCCCTAACCACAGGCGGTTGACCACGAGATCTAGCCCTATGACTTCCACAGACGGGCTTTGACGGTGGACCTCTCCACCGGTTGTGTCGATTCGGCCCATAAGGGACACCGGGAGCAACATCCGGGCCAAACCCACAGCTACATCCACTCCGTGTAGACCCGGCAGCGTCCGTTTCCCCCCTCCGGTGCGGCGGCGGCGCCGTCCGTGAGGGGGCACACCGGAGGCAGCGTGCGGGCATTTGCAACCGCCACGACACTTCCGGACTTGTGAGAGGCCGACTCGCAAGATTTGGTATATGCTGGCCGGAGGCCGCGTGACCCACGGTCGTGAAGCAGCGAAGAGCAATCCAGCGTAGAGAAGTGTTCAGATACTTCTCCATCACGAAAAATTATGAGAAATTACCATCGGTCCTATACCACATGTGCCCACGTCATGTAAAAAACTCATGATTTTATCGCCCTCCGAGTATTTAATAATATTCACGCAGCATCGTTTCATGAGCGTCTACTACCGTGTCGCCGCCCGTCCGTGAGGCCACACCCGGAGACCCGTGCCGCCTATTCGGACATGCCACCACCACCACCCGCATGTATGAGGGCCCGATCTGACGCTCGGTGGCATTGCTACCCCAGGGGCCCCGTCCGCCCTAACCACATAGCGTTGGACCACCGGATCTAGCCCTTTGACTTTGCATGACGGGATTTGACCGGTGGGCCTCTCCACCCGGTTGTGTTAGGTCAGCCCATAGGAACACTTTGGAGCAACATCCGGGCCAGTCCACGGCAAAGATCCCCTCGTGTAGACCCGGCCGTCCGTTTCCCCCTCCGGTGCGGCGTGGCGGCGCCGTCCGTGAGGGCGAACCCCGGAGGCAGCGTGCCGCCTCTTCGGACATGCCACCACACCACCCTACATGTATGAGGGCGGTGCGATGCTCCGGTGGCATTGCTCCCAGGGCCCCGTCCCGCCCTAACCACAGGCGGTTGACCACGAGATCTAGCCCTTTGACTTCCCACGGACGGGCTTTGACGGTGGACCTCTCCACCGGTTGTGTCGATTCGGCCCATAGGGACACCGGGAGCAACATCCGGGCCAAACCCACAGCTACATCCACTCCGTGTAGACCCGGCAGCGTCCGTTTCCCCCTCCAGTGCGTGGCGGTAGCGCCGTCCGTGAGGGGGGCACACCGGAGGCAGCGTGCGGGCATTTGCAACCGCCACAACACTTCCAGACTTGTGAGAGGCCGACTACGCCAAGATTTGGCGGTATGCTGGCCCCGGAGCCGCCCGGCCTACGGTCGTGAAGCAGCGAAGAGCAATCAGCGTAGAGGAAGTGTTCAGATACTTCTCCATCACGAAAAATTATGAAAAATTACCATCGGTCCTATACCACATGTGCCCGTCATGTAAAAACTCATGATTTTATCGCCCTCCGGTATTTAATAATATTCACGCAGCATCGTTTCATGAGCGTCTACTACCGTGTCATCGCCCGTCCGTGAGGGCCACACCCGGAGACCCGTGCCGCCTATTCGGACATGCCACCACACCACCCCGCATGTATGAGGGCCCGATCACGGCAGCTCGGTGGCATTGCTACCCCAGGGCCCCGTCCGCCCTAACCTGTAGCGTTGGACCACGGATCTAGCCCTTTGACTTTGCCGCAGACGGGATTTGACGGTGGGCCTCTCCACCCGGTTGTGTTAGGTCAGCCCATAGGAACACTTTGGAGCAACATCGGGCGGTCCTGAGCAAGATCCCCTCCGTGTAGACCCGGCAGCGTCCGTTTCCCCCCTCCAGTGCGGCGTGGCGCGCCGTCCGTGAGGGCGAACCCCGAGGCAGCGTGCGCCTCTTCGGACATGCCACCACACCACCCTACATGTATGAGGGGCGGTGCGATGCTCGGTGGCATTACTCCCCGGGGCCCCGCCCGCCCTAACCACAGGCGGTTGACCACGAGATCTAGCCCTTTGACTTCCCATGGGCGGGCTTTGACGGTGGACCTCTCCACCCGGTTGTGTCGATTCGGCCCATAGGGACACCGGGAGCAACATCCGGGCCAAACCCACAGCTACATCCACTCCGTGTAGACCCGGCGCGTCCGTTTCCCCCTCCAGTGCGGCGGCGCGCCGTCCGTGAGGGCACACCGGAGGCAGCGTGCGGGCATTTGCAACCGCCACGACACTTCCGGTCTTGTGAGGCCGACTCGCAAGATTTGACGGTATACTGGCCCGGAGCCGCCCGTACGATCGTGAAGCAGCGCGAAGAGCAATCCGGCGTAGAGGAAGTGTTCAGATACTTCTCCATCACGAAAAATTATGAAAAATTACCATCGGTCCTATACCACATGTGCCCGCGTCATGTAAAAAACTCATGATTTTATCGCCCTCCGGTATTTAATAATATTCACGCTGACATCGTTTCCATGAGCGTCTACTACCGTGTCGCCGCCGTCCGTGAGGGCCACACCCGGAGACCCGTGCCGCCTATTCGGACATGCCACCACACCACCCCGCATGTATGAGGGCCCGATCACGGCGCTCGGTGGCATTACTACCCCAGGGCCCCGTCCCGCCCTAACCACATGTAGCGTTGGACCACGGATCTAGCCCTTTGACTTTGCGGGCGGGATTTGACGGTGGGCCTCTCCACCCGGTTGTGTTAGGTCAGCCCATAGGAACACTTTGGAGCAACATCCGGGCGGTCCACGGCAAGATCCCCTCCGTGTAGACCCGGCGCGTCCGTTTCCCCCTCCGGTGCGGCGGCGCGCCGTCCGTGAGGGCGAACCCGGAGGCAGCGTGCCGCCTCTTCGGACATGCCACCACACCACCCTACATGTATGAGGGGCGGTGCGATGCTCGGCGGCATTACTACCCCAGGGCCCCCGCCCGCCCTAACCACAGGCGGTTGACCACGAGATCTAGCCCTTTGACTTCCACGGGCGGGCTTTGACGGTGGACCTCTCCACCGGTTGTGTCGATTCGGCCCATAGGGACACCGGGAGCAACATCCGGGCCAAACCCACAGCTACATCCACTCCGTGTAGACCCGGCAGCGTCCGTTTCCCCCTCCGGTGCGGTGGCGGCGCCGTCCGTGAGGGGGCACCCGGAGGCAGCGTGCGGGCATTTGCAACCGCCACTACACTTCCGGTCTTGTGAGAGGCCGACTCAAGATTTGGCGGTATGCTGGCCCGGAGGCCGCCCGGCCCGCGGTCGTGGCAGCGAAGAGCAATCAGCGTAGAGGGAAGTGTTCAGATACTTCTCCATCACGAAAAATTATGAAAGATTACCATCGGTCCTATACCACATGTGCCCACGTCATGTAAAAAACTCATGATTTTATCGCCCTCCGAGTATTTAATAATATTCACGCAACATCGTTTCAGCGAAGCGTCTACTACCGTGTCATCGCCCGTCCGTGAGGGCCACACCCGGAGACCCGTGCCGCCTATTCGGACATGCCACCACACCACCCGCATGTATGAGGCCCGATGCGGCAGCTCGGTGACATTACTACCCCGGGGCCCCGTCCGCCCTAACCACGTAGCGTTGGACCACGGATCTAGCCCTTTGACTTTGCAGACGGGATTTGACGGTGGGCCTCTCCACCCGGTTGTGTTAGGTCAGCCCATAGGAACACTTTGGAGCAACATCCGGGCCAGTCCACGGCAAGATCCCCTCCGTGTAGACCCGGCAGCGTCGTTTCCCCCCTCCGGTGCGTGGCGGCGCCGTCCGTGAGGCGAACCCGGAGGCAGCGTGCGCCTCTTCGGACATGCCACCACACCACCCTACATGTATGAAGGGCGGTGCGGCGCTCGGTGGCATTGCTACCCCTAGGGCCCCGTCCGCCCTAACCACAGGCGGTTGACCACGAGATCTAGCCCTTTGACTTCCACGCAGACGGGCTTTGACCGGTGGACCTCTCCACCGGTTGTGTCGATTCGGCCCATAGGGACACCGGGAGCAACATCCGGGCCAAACCCACAGCTACATCCACTCCGTGTAGACCCGGCAGCGTCCGTTTCCCCCTCCGGTGCGGCGGCGGCGCCCGTCCGTGAGGGGGCACACCGGAGGCAGCGTGCGGGCATTTGCAACCGCCACAACACTTCCGGACTTGTGAGAGGCCGCCTCGCCAAGATTTGGCGGTATGCTGGCCGGAGGCCGCCGGCCCGCGATCGTGAAGCAGCGAAGAGCAATCAGCGTAGAGGAAGTGTTGAGATACTTCTCCATCACGAAAAATTATGAAAAATTACCGCCGGGCCTATACCACATGTGCCCGCGTCATGTAAAAACTCATGATTTTATCGCCCTCCGGTATTTAATAATATTCACGCAGCATCGTTTCCATGAGCGTCTACTACCGTGTCATCGCCGTCCGTGAGGGGCCACACCGGAGACCCGTGCCGCCCTATTTGGACATGCCACCACCACCCCGCATGTATGAGGGCCCGATCACGGCAGCTCGGTGGCATTGCTACCCCAGGGCCCCGTCCGCCCTAACCTGTAGCGTTTGACCACGGATCTAGCCGCTTTGACTTTGCAGACGGGATTTGACGGTGGGCCTCTCCACCCGGTTGTGTTAGGTCAGCCCATAGGAACACTTTGGAGCAACATCCGGGCGGTCCACGGCAAGATCCCCTCCGTGTAGACCCGGCCAGCGTCCGTTTCCCCCCTCCAGTGCGGCGTGGCGGCGCCGTCCGTGAGGGCGAACCGAGGCAGCGTGCCGCCTCTTCGGACATGCCACCACCACCCTACATGTATGAGGGGCGGTGCGATGCTCGGTGGCATTGCTCCCCGGGGCCCCGCCCGCCCTAACCACAGGCGGTTGACCACGAGATCTAGCCCTTTGACTTCCCAGACGGGCTTTGACCGGTGGACCTCTCCACCCGGTTATGTCGATTCGGCCCATAGGGACACCGGGAGCAACATCCGGGCCAAACCCACAGCTACATCCACTCCGTGTAGACCCGGCGTCCGTTTCCCCCCTCCGGTGCGGCGGCGGCGCCGTCCGTGAGGGGGCACACCGGAGGCAGCGTGCGGGCATTTGCAACCGCCACGACACTTCCGGTCTTGTGAGAGGCCGACTCGCAAGATTTGGCGGTATGCTAGCCGGAGCCGCCGGCCCGCAGTCGTGAAGCAGCGAAGAGCAATCCAGCGTAGAGGAAGTGTTGAGATACTTCTCCATCACGAAAAATTATGAAAAATTACCATCGGTCCTATACCACATGTGCCCGTCATGTAAAAACTCATGATTTTATCGCCCTCCGGTATTTAATAATATTCACGCAGCATCGTTTCCATGAGCGTCTACTACCGTGTCGCCGCCCGTCCGTGAGGGGCCACACCCGGAGACCCGTGCCGCCTATTTGGACATGCCACCACACCACCCGCATGTATGAGGGCCCGATCACGGCGCTCGGTGGCATTGCTACCCCAGGGGCCCCGTCCGCCCTAACCTGTAGCGTTTGACCACGGATCTAGCCCTTTGACTTTGCAGACGGGATTTGACGGTGGGCCTCTCCACCCGGTTGTGTTAGGTCAGCCCATAGGAACACTTTGGAGCAACATCCGGGCGGTCCACGGCAAGATCCCCTCGTGTAGACCCGGCCAGCGTCCGTTTCCCCCCTCCGGTGCGGCGGTGGCGGCGCCGTCCGTGAGGCGAACCCCGAGCAGCGTGCCGCCTCTTCGGACATGCCACCACACCACCCTACATGTATGAGGGCGGTGCGATGCTCGGTGGCATTACTCCCCAGGGCCCCCGCCCGCCCTAACCACAGGCGGTTGACCACGAGATCTAGCCCTTTGACTTCCACAGACGGGCTTTGACGGTGGACCTCTCCACCGGTTGTGTCGATTCGGCCCATAGGGACACCGGGAGCAACATCCGGGCCAAACCCACAGCTACATCCACTCCGTGTAGACCCGGCGTCCGTTTCCCCCCTCCGGTGCGGCGGCGGCGCCGTCCGTGAGGGGGCACACCGGAGGCAGCGTGCGGGCATTTGCAACCGCCACGACACTTCCGGTCTTGTGAGAGGCCGACTCGCAAGATTTGGTGGTATGCTGGCCGGAGGCCGCCCGGCCCGCAGTCGTGAGCGTGCGAAGAGCAATCAGCGTAGAGGAAGTGTTGAGATACTTCTCCATCACGAAAAATTATGAAAAATTACCATCGGTCCTATACCACATGTGCCCACGTCATGTAAAAAACTCATGATTTTATCGCCCTCCGGTATTTAATAATATTCCGCGGCATCGTTTCCATGAAGCGTCTACTATCGTGTCATCGCCCGTCCGTGAGGCCACACCCGGAGACCCGTGCCGCCTATTCGGACATGCCACCACACCACCCCGCATGTATGAGGGCCCGATCACGGCAGCTCGGTGGCATTGCTACCCCAGGGCCCCGTCCGCCCTAACCTGTGGCGTTGGACCACCGGATCTATCCCTTTGACTTTGCAGACGGGATTTGACGGTGGGCCTCTCCACCCGGTTGTGTTAGGTCAGCCCATAGGAACACTTTGGAGCAACATCCGGGCTAGTCCACGGCAAGATCCCCTCCGTGTAGACCCGGCAGCGTCCGTTTCCCCCCTCCGGTGCGGCGTGGCGCCCGTCCGTGAGGGCGAACCCCGGAGGCAGCGTGCCGCCTCTTCGGACATGCCACCACACCACCCTACATGTATGAAGGGGCGGTGCGGCCTTTCGGTGGCATTACTACCCCTAGGGCCCCGTCCGCCCTAACCACAGGCGGTTGACCACGAGATCTAGCCCTTTGACTTCCCGCAGACGGGCTTTGACGGTGGACCTCTCCACCCGGTTGTGTCGATTCGGCCCATAGGGACACCGGGAGCAACATCGGGCCAAACCCGGCTACATCCACTCCGTGTAGACCCGGCAGCGTCCGTTTCCCCCTCCGGTGCGGCGGCGGCGCCGTCCGTGAGGGGGGCACACCGGAGGCAGCGTGCGGGCATTTGCAACCGCCACAACACTTCCGGACTTGTGAGAGGCCGCCCTCGCCAAGATTTGGCGGTATGCTGGCCCCGGAGCCGCCCGTACGGTCGTGAGCGTAGCGAAGAGCAATCCGGCGTAGAGGAAGTGTTGAGATACTTCTCCATCACGAAAAATTATGAAAAATTACCATCGGTCCTATACCACATGTGCCCCGTCATGTAAAAACTCATGATTTTATCGCCCTCCGGTATTTAATAATATTCACGCAACATCGTTTCGCGAGCGTCTACTACCGTGTCATCGCCCGTCCGTGAGGCCACACCCGGAGACCCGTGCGCCTATTCGGACATGCCACCACACCACCCCGCATGTATGAGGGCCCGATGCGGCGCTCGGTGGCATTGCTACCCCAGGGCCCCGTCCGCCCTAACCACATGGCGTTGGACCACGGATCTAGCCCTTTGACTTTGCAGACGGGATTTGACCGGTGGGCCTCTCCACCCGGTTGTGTTAGGTCAGCCCATAGGAACACTTTGGAGCAACATCCGGGCTAGTCCACGGCAAAGATCCCCTCCGTGTAGACCCGGCCGCGTCCGTTTCCCCCCTCCGGTGCCGTGGCGGCGCCCGTCCGTGAGGGCGAACCCCGGAGGCAGCGTGCCGCCTCTTCGGACATGCCACCACACCACCCTACATGTATGAAGGGGCGGTGCGGCCTTCGGTGGCATTACTACCCCTAGGGCCCCGTCCGCCCTAACCACAGGCGGTTGACCACGAGATCTAGCCCTTTGACTTCCCGCAGACGGGCTTTGACGGTGGACCTCTCCACCGGTTGTGTCGATTCGGCCCATAAGGACACCGGGAGCAACATCCGGGCCAAACCCACAGCTACATCCACTCCGTGTAGACCCGGCGCGTCCGTTGCCCCCCTCCAGTGCGTGGCCAGCGCCGTCCGTGAGGGGCACACCGGAGGCAGCGTGCGGGCATTTGCAACCGCCACGACACTTCCGGTCTTGTGAGAGGCCGACTCGCCAAGATTTGGCTGTATACTGGCCCGGAGGCCGCCCGCGTACGGTCGTGAAGCAGCGAAGAGCAATCAGCGTGGGGAAGTATTCAGATACTTCTCCATCACGAAAAATTATGAAAAATTACCATCGGTCCTATACCACATGTGCCCACGTCATGTAAAAACTCATGATTTTATCGCCCTCCGAGTATTTAATAATATTCACGCAGCATCGTTTCATGAAGCGTCTACTACCGTGTCATCGCCGTCCGTGAGGGCCACACCCGGAGACCCGTGCCGCCTATTCGGACATGCCACCACACCACCCGCATGTATGAGGGCCCGATCGGCGCTCGGTGGCATTGCTACCCCCAGGGCCCCGTCCGCCTAACCACATAGTGTTGGACCACCGGATCTAGCCCTTTGACTTTGCAGACGGGATTTGACGGTGGGCCTCTCCACCCGGTTGTGTTAGGTCAGCCCATAGGAACACTTTGGAGCAACATCCGGGCCAGTCCACGGCAAGATCCCCTCCGTGTAGACCCGGCCGTCCGTTTCCCCCCTCCGGTGCGGCGTGGCGGCGCCGTCCGTGAGGGCGAACCCGGAGGCGCGTGCCGCCTCTTCGGACATGCCACCACACCACCCTACATGTATGAGGGGCGGTGCGATGCTCGGTGGCATTGCTCCCCAGGGCCCCGCCCGCCCTAACCTGGGCGGTTGACCACGAGATCTAGCCCTTTGACTTCCCGCAGACGGGCTTTGACCCGGTGGACCTCTCCACCGGTTGTGTCGATTCGGCCCATAGGGACACCGGGAGCAACATCCGGGCCAAACCCACAGCTACATCCACTCCGTGTAGACCCAGCGTCCGTTTCCCCCCTCCGGTGCGGCGGCGGCGCGCCGTCCGTGAGGGGCACACCGGAGGCAGCGTGCGGGCATTTGCAGCCGCCACGACACTTCCGGTCTTGTGAGAGGCCGACTCGCAAGAATTTGTTGTATGCTGGCCCGGAGGCCGCGGCCCGCGATCGTGAGCAGCGAAGAGCAATCAGCGTAGAGGAAGTGTTGAGATACTTCTCCATCACGAAAAATTATGAAAAATTACCATCGGTCCTATACCACATGTGCCCGTCATGTAAAAAACTCATGATTTTATCGCCCTCCGGTATTTAATAATATTCACGCAGCATCGTTTCCTTGAGCGTCTACTACCGTGTCATCGCCGTCCGTGAGGGCCACACCGGAGACCCGTGCCGCCTATTCGGACATGCCACCACACCACCCAGCATGGATGAGGGCCCGATCACGGCGCTCGGTGGCATTGCTACCCCAGGGGCCCCGTCCGCCCTAACCACATAGCGTTGGACCACGGATCTAGCCCTTTGACTTTACTGCAGACGGGGATTTGACCGGTGGGCCTCTCCACCCGGTTGTGTTAGGTCAGCCCATAGGAACACTTTGGAGCAACATCCGGGCCAGTCCACAGCAAGATCCCCTCGTGTAGACCCGGCGCGTCCGTTTCCTCCCTCCGGTGCGGCGTGGCGGCGCCGTCCGTGAGGGCGAACCCGGAGGCAGCGTGCGCCTCTTCGGACATGCCACCACACCACCCTACATGTATGAGGGCGGTCACGATGCTCACGGTGGCATTGCTCCCAGGGGCCCCGCCCGCCCTAACCACAGGCGGTTGACCACGAGATCTAGCCCTTTGACTTCCCACAGACGGGCTTTGACCAGTGGACCTCTCGACCCGGTTGTGTCAGTTCGGCCCATAAGGACACCGGGAGAACATCCGGGCCAAACCCACAGCTACATCCACTCCGTGTAGACCCGGCGTCCGTTTCCCCCTCCGGTGCGGCGTGGCGCGCCGTCCGTGAGGGGGCACACCGGAGACGCGTGCCGGGCATTTGCAGCCGCCACGACACTTCCAGTCTTGTGAGAGGCCGACTACGCAAGATTTGACTGTATGCTAGCCCCCGGAGGCCGCCGGCCACAGTCGTAGACGCGCGAAGAGCAATCCGCGTAGAGGGAAGTGTTCAGATACTTCTCCATCACGAAAAATTATGAAAAATTACCATCGGTCCTATACCACATGTGCCCACGTCATGTAAAAAAACTCATGATTTTATCGCCCTCCGAGTATTTAATAATATTCACGCAGCATCGTTTCCTTGAGCGTCTACTACCGTGTCATCGCCCGTCCGTGAGGGCCACACCGGAGACCCGTGCGCCTATTCGGACATGCCACCACCACCCCGCATGTATGAGGGCCCGATCACGGCCTCGGTGACATTGCTACCCCAGGGGCCCCGTCGCCCTAACCTGTAGCGTTGGACCACGGATCTAGCCGCTTTGACTTTGCAGACGGGATTTGACGGTGGGCCTCTCCACCCGGTTGTGTTAGGTCAGCCCATAGGAACACTTCGGAGCAACATCCGGGACAGAACCACGGCAAGATCCCCTCCGTGTAGACCCGGCGCGTTCGTTCCCCCCCTCCAGGTGCTGGCGGCGGCACCGTCCGTGAGGCGAACCCGAGGCAGCGTGCCGCCTCTTCGGACATGCCACCGCACCACCCTACATGTATGAAGGGGCGGTGCGGCCTTCGGTGGCATTGCTACCCCTAGGGCCCCGTCCGCCCTAACCACAGGAAGCGGTTGACCACGAGATCTAGCCCTTTGACTTCCCGCAGACGGGCTTTGACGGTGGACCTCTCCACCGGTTGTGTCGATTCGGCCCATAAGGACACCGGAGCAACATCCGGGCCAAACCCAGCTACATCCACTCCGTGTAGACCCGGCGCGTCCGTTTCCCCCCTCCGGTGCGGCGGCGCCGTCCGTGAGGGCACACCGGAGGCAGCGTGCGGGCATTTGCAACCGCCACAACACTTCCAGACTTGTGAGAGGCCGCCCTACGCAAGATTTGGCGGTATGCTGGCCCCGGAGGCCGCGGCCCTGGTCGTGAAGCAGCGCGAAGAGCAATCAGCGTAGAGGAAGTGTTCGAGATACTTCGCATCACGAAAAATTATGAAAAATTACCATCGGTCCTATACCACATGTGCCCTCGTCATGTAAAAACTCATGATTTTATAGCCCTCCGAGTATTTAATTATATTCACGCAGCATCGTTTCCGCAGAACGTCTACTACCGTGTCGCCGCCCGTCCGTGAGGCCACACCCGGAGACCCGTGCCGCCTATTCCGGACATGCCACCACACCACCCCGCATGTATGAGGCCCGATCACGGCAGCTCCGGTGGCATTGCTACCCCAGGGCCCCGTCCGCCCTAACCTGTAGCGTTTGACCACGGATCTAGCCCTTTGAGTTTGCGGGACGGGATTTGACGGTGGGCCTCTCCACCCGGTTGTGTTAGGTCAGCCCATAGGAACACTTTGGAGCAACATCCGGGCGGTCCACGGCAAGATCCCTGCGTGTAGACCCGGCGTCCGTTTCCCCCTCCGGTGCGGCGTGGCGTCGTCCGTGAGGGGCGAACCCGGAGGCAGCGTGCCGCCTCTTCGGACATGCCACCACACCACCCTACATGTATGAGGGCGGTGCGATGCTCGGTGGCATTGCTCCCAGGGCCCCCGCCCGCCCTAACCACAGGCGGTTGACCACGAGATCTAGCCCTTTGACTTCCCAGACGGGCTTTGACCGGTGGACCTCTCCACCGGTTGTGACGATTCGGCCCATAGGGACACCGGGAGCAACATCCGGGCCAAACCCACAGCTACATCCACTCCGTGTAGACCCGGCGTCCGTTTCCTCCCCTCCGGTGCGGCGGCGGCGCCGTCCGTGAGGGGGCACACCGGAGGCAGCGTGCGGGCATTTGCAGCCGCCACGACACTTCCGGTCTTGTGAGAGGCCGACTCGCAAGATTTGGTTGTATGCTGGCCCCGGAGGCCGCCCACGATCGGTCAGGCAGCGAAGAGCAATCCAGCGTAGAGGAAGTGTTCAGATACTTCTCCATCACGAAAAATTATGAAAAATTACCATCGGTCCTATACCACATGTGCCCGTCATGTAAAAACTCATGATTTTATACGCCCTCAGTATTTAATAATATTCACGCAGCATCGTTTCCATGAGCGTCTACTACCGTGTCATCGCCCGTCCGTGAGGGCCACACCCGGAGACCCGTGCGCCTATTCGGACATGCCACCACACCACCCGCATGTATGAGGGCCCGATCACGGCGCTCGGTGGCATTACTACCCCAGGGCCCCCGTCCCGCCTAACCCTGTAGCGTTGGACCACCGGATCTAGCCCTTTGACTTTGCACGGACGGGATTTGACCAGTGGGCCTCTCCACCCGGTTGTGTTAGGTCAGCCCATAGGAACACTTTGGAGCAACATCCGGGCTAGTCCCACAGCAAGATCCCCTCCGTGTAGACCCGACGCGTCCGTTTCCCCCCTCCAGGTGCCGGCGGCGGCGCCGTCCGTGAGGGCGAACCCGAGGCAGCGTGCCGCCTATTCGGACATGCCACCACACCACCCTACATGTATGAAGGGGCCGGTGCGACGCTCTGGTGGCATTGCTACCCCTAGGGCCCCGTCCGCCCTAACCACAGGCGGTTGACCACGAGATCTAGCCCTTTGACTTCCACAGACGGGCTTTGACAGTGGACCTCTCCACCCGGTTGTGTCGATTCGGCCCATAGGGACACCGGGAGCAACATCCGGGCCAAACCCACAGCTACATCCACTCCGTGTAGACCCGGCGCGTCCGTTTCCCCCCTCCGGTGCGGCGTGGCGCCGTCCGTGAGGGGGCACACCCGGAGGCAGCGTGCGGCCATTTGCAACCGCCACAACACTTCCGGACTTGTGAGAGGCCGCCCTCGCAAGATTTGACTGTATGCTGGCCCGGAGGCCGCCCGTACGGTCGTGGGCAGCGAAGAGCAATCAGCGTAGAGGGAAGTGTTGAGATACTTACGCATCACGAAAATTATGAAAAATTACCATCGGTCCTATACCACATGTGCCCACGTCATGTAAAAACTCATGATTTTATCGCCCTCCGGTATTTAATAATATTCACGCAGCATCGTTTCCATGAGCGTCTACTACCGTGTCATCGCCGTCCGTGAGGGGCCACACCGGAGACCCGTGCCGCCTATTGGACATGCCACCACACCACCCCGCATGTATGAGGGCCCGATGCGGCGCTCGGTGGCATTGCTACCCCGGGGCCCCGTCCGCCCTAACCACATGTAGCGTTTGACCACGGATCTAGCCCTTTGACTTTGCACGGGCGGGATTTGACGGTGGGCCTCTCCACCCGGTTGTGTTAGGTCAGCCCATAGGAACACTTTGGAGCAACATCCGGGCCAGTCCACGGCAAGATCCCCTCCGTGTAGACCCGGCCAGCGTCCGTTTCCCCCCTCCAGTGCGGCGTAGCGCCGTCCATGAGGGGCGAACCCGGAGGCAGCGTGCGCCTCTTCGGACATGCCACCACACCACCCTACATGTATGAGGGGCGGTGCGATGCTCCGGTGGCATTGCTCCCCAGGGCCCCGTCCGCCCTAACCACAGGCGGTTGACCACGAGATCTAGCCCTTTGACTTCCACGCAGACGGGCTTTGACCAGTGGAGCTCTCCACCGGTTGTGTCGATTCGGCCCATAGGGACACCGAGAGCAACATCCGGGCCAAACCCACAGCTACATCCACTCCGTGTAGACCCGGCAGCGTCCGTTTCCCCCTCCGGTGCGGCGGCGGCGCCGTCCGGGAGGGGGCACACCCGGAGGCAGCGTGCGGGCATTTGCAACCGCCACAACACTTCCAGACTTGTGAGAGGCCGCCTCGCAAGATTTGTGGTATGCTGGCCCGGAGGCCGCGGCCCGCGATCGTGAAGCGCGCGAAGAGCAATCCGCGTAGAGGGAAGTGTTCAGATACTTCTCCATCATGAAAAATTATGAAAAATTACCATCGGTCCTATACCACATGTGCCCACGTCATGTAAAAAACTCATGATTTTATCGCCCTCCGAGTATTTAATAATATTCACGCAGCATCGTTTCATGAGCGTCTACTACCGTGTCATCGCCCGTCCGTGAGGGGGGCCACACCCGGAGACCCGTACGCCTATTCGGACATGCCACCACACCACCCCGCATGTATGAGGGCCCGATGCGGCGCTCCGATGGCATTGCTACCCCGGGGCCCCGTCCGCCCTAACCACATGGCGTTTGACCACGGATCTAGCCCTTTGACTTTGCAGACGGGATTTGACGGTGGGCCTCTCCACCCGGTTGTGTAAGGTCAGCCCATAGGAACACTTTGGAGCAACATCCGGGCCAGTCCCACAGCTACATCCACTCCGTCTAGACCCGACACGTCCGTTTCCCCCCTCCGGTGCGGCGTGGCGCCGTCCGTGAGGCGAACCGGAGGCAGCGTGCCGCCTCTTCGGACATGCCACCACACCACCCTACATGTATGAAGGGGCGGTGCGGCGCTCGGTGGCATTACTACCCCTAGGGCCCCGTCCGCCCTAACCACAGGCGGTTGACCACGAGATCTAGCCCTTTGACTTCCCACGGGACGGGCTTTGACGGTGGACCTCTCCACCGGTTGTGTCGATTCGGCCCATAGGGACACCGGGAGCAACATCGGGCCAAACCCACAGCTACATCCACTCCGTGTAGACCCGGCGTCGTTTCCCCCTCCAGGTGCGGCGGCGGCGCCGTCCGTGAGGGGGCACACCGGAGGCAGCGTGCGGGCATTTGCAACCGCCACAACACTTCCAGACTTGTGAGAGGCCGCCTCGCCAAGATTTGACGGTATGCTGGCCCCGAGGCCGCCGTCCCACGATCGTAAGCAGCGAAGAGCAATCCGCGTAGAGGGAAGTGTTCAGATACTTCTGCATCACGAAAAATTACCATCGGTCCTATACCACATGTGCCCACGTCATGTAAAAAACTCATGATTTTATCGCCCTCCGAGTATTTAATAATATTCACGCAGCATCGTTTCCGCAGAACGTCTACTACCGTGTCATCGCCGCCCGTCCGTGAGGGGCCACACCGGAGACCCGTGCCGCCTATTCGGACATGCCACCACACCACCCGCATGTATGAGGGCCCGATCACGACGCTCGGTGGCATTGCTACCCCAGGGCCCCGTCCCGCCTAACCACAGCATTTGACCACGGATCTAGCCCTTTGACTTTGCATGGGCCGGGATTTGACGGTGGGCCTCTCCACCCGGTTGTGTTAGGTCAGCCCATAGGAACACTTTGGAGCAACATCCGGGCCAGTCCACAGCAAGATCCCCTCGTGTAGACCCGGCAGCGTCCGTTTCCCCCCTCCAGGTGCCGGCGGCGGCGCCGTCCGTGAGGGGGCCGAACCCCGGAGACGCGTGCCGCCTCTTCGGACATGCCACCACACCACCCTACATGTATGAGGGGCCGGTGCGATGCTCCGGTGGCATTGCTCCCCCCAGGGCCCCCGCCCCGCCTAACCCTGGAGCGGTTGACCACGAGATCTAGCCCTTTGACTTCCCACGGACGGGCTTTGACCAGTGGACCTCTCCACCCGGTTGTGTCCGTTCGGCCCATAGGGACACCCGGGAGCAACATCCGGGCCAAACCCACAGCTACATCCACTCCGTGTAGACCCGACGCGTCCGTTTCCCCCCTCCAGGTGCCGGCGGCGGCGCCGTCCGTGAGGGGGGGGCACACCCCGGAGACGCGTGCCGGGCATTTGCAACCGCCACAACACTTCCAGACTTGTGAGAGGCCGCCTACGCAAGATTTGACGGTATGCTAGCCGGAGCCAGCGGCCACGGTCGTAGGCAGCGAAGAGCAATCCGCGTAGAGGGAAGTGTTCAGATACTTCTGCATCACGAAAAATTATGAAAAATTACCATCGGTCCTATACCACATGTGCCCACGTCATGTAAAAAACTCATGATTTTATCGCCCTCCGAGTATTTAATAATATTCACGCAGCATCGTTTCCGCAGAACGTCTACTACCGTGTCATCGCCGTCCGTGAGGGGGGCCACACCCCGGAGACCCGTGCCGCCTATTCGGACATGCCACCACACCACCCTGCATGTATGAGGGCCCGATCACGGCGCTCGGTGGCATTGCTACCCCCAGGGCCCCGTCCGCCTAACCACAGCATTTGACCACGGATCTAGCCCTTTGACTTTGCAGACGGGATTTGACGGTGGGCCTCTCCACCCGGTTGTGTTAGGTCAGCCCATAGGAACACTTTGGAGCAACATCCGGGCCAGTCCCACAGCAAGATCCCCTCCGTGTAGACCCGACGCGTCCGTTTCCCCCCTCCAGGTGCCGGCGGCGGCGCCGTCCGTGAGGGGGCCGAACCCCGGAGACGCGTGCCGCCTCTTCGGACATGCCACCACACCACCCTACATGTATGAGGGGCCGGTGCGATGCTCCGGTGGCATTGCTACCCAGGGCCCCGTCCGCCCTAACCCTAGGCGGTTGACCACGAGATCTAGCCCTTTGACTTCCCACAGACGGGCTTTGACGGTGGACCTCTCCACCGGTTGTGTCAATTCGGCCCATTGGGACACCCGGGAGCAACATCCGGGCCAAACCCAACGCTACATCCACTCCGTGTAGACCCGACGCGTCCGTTTCCCCCCTCCAGGTGCCGGCGGCGGCGCCGTCCGTGAGGGGGGGCACACCCCGGAGACGCGTGCCGGGCATTTGCAACCGCCACAACACTTCCAGACTTGTGAGAGGCCGCCTACGCAAGATTTGACGGTATGCTAGCCCCCGGAGGCCGCCGGCCACAGTCGTAGACGCGCGAAGAGCAATCCGCGTAGAGGGAAGTGTTCAGATACTTCTCCATCACGAAAAATTATGAAAAATTACCATCGGTCCTATACCACATGTGCCCACGTCATGTAATGCTCTGTTTTTCGTGGCCGGCGAGGGGAGAGCTTTGTGGTGCTCTAGCTCACCTCCTATGCACACGAGGTGTTCGACGGAATGCCCGAGCCACACTACTTAAGATTTCTCCTCTCCAAGCTCGACCTCCAAGCTCCATTTTCCTTAATATTTGTCTAGGTTTAGCGGTCCGTCACGTCCCGTCCCTGTCTTCACCGCCGTCGATCGCCCGCGCCGATCTCGTCGCCGGCACCACCATGGTGAACCTCTTGTTCTTATCTTCTTTCTGAAAGGAAAAAAAAATTCTTACTTGTATGTTTATATAGATACTTGTATAATTTTCTTACTTTTATTATTGCATCTTATATAGTGCGATGGTTTTGGTATCCGCCCTAAATCGGCCCTCGTCCTGTTTATGATTCGGATGTGGTATATATATATTATCTTTTCATAACTAGTGGTTCATTTATTGTTTATGACAATTATGCCGACCAACGTGACATAGATTTTATTTATTTAGGAGGTTGTTGAACCGGAAATTCCAACCGACCCTATTGTCGAGAGGTTAAATTTAGTTGAAGAAGAAAACAATTTGTTGAAGGAAAAAATTAGAAAAATTGAGGAGGAGAAGATGATATTGGAGTTGCATGTTGCGGATGTAAATCGATGATCACAAGATCAAGATGGATGCAATGCGCTTGAAGATTAGAAAGATTAGAAAATATGCCATTCATACGAGGCTTGGTATCATTATGCCGTTGGATCAGTTGTTACATTGGTTGCGATTATGATCGCATTTGTTTTCGCATTGAAATGTTTTACATAGTTTCTGTGTATGGTTTAATTAATTTAGATGCTCTGCAGAGCTTTATGTTGTTAGATGAGAACTATGTATGTACTTTGGTTTTAATGTGATGATGAACTTCTATTAATTAGGTCACTTAATTATCTATTCATGATGTTCTGTAATGATTTTTGACACACTTAATTATATATAATGCACGCAGATGAACCGGCAATGGATGTACGGTTCAAGACACACCTGCGAGTACATTAAGGGCGTGCATGATTTTCTCGAAGTGGCTAAGGTAAACAAGCAGAATGGTTTTATGTGTTGTCCATGCCCTATATGTGGGAATAGGAAGTCTTACTCTGACCGGAAAATCCTCCACACCCACCTGCTTTACAAGGGTTTCATGCCACACTATAATGTTTGGACGAGGCACGGAGAAATAGGGGTTATGATGGAAGGCGGCGAAGAAGAAGAATGCGATGACAACTATGTGCCCCTGAATACGGTGATGCTACTGAACATGAAGAGGAACCAGGCGATGTGCCGCGATGATGCTGCAACGGTGAAGCTCTTGAAGATCAAGAGGAACCAGACGATGTGCCCGATGATGATGATCTCCACGGGTCATTGTCGATGCAAGGGCGCAATCACGAAAGTCAAAAGGAGAAGCTGAAGTTCGATCGCATGTTAGAGGACCACAAAAAGGGTTGTACCCCAATTGCGAAGATGGCAACACAAAGCTCGGTACCCGTCTTTGGAATTGTTGCGGTGGAAGGCGAGAGAATGCTGTGCTGACAAAGGATTTGAGAAGCTCTGAAAATATTGAAGAAGGCGCTTCCAAAGGATAACGAATTGCCTGACGGTACATACGCAGCAAAGAAGGTCATATGCCCTCTAGGATTGGAGGTGCAGAAGATACATGCATGCCCTAATGACTGCATCCTCTACGCGGTGCGTACAAGGATCTGAGCATGCCCGGTATCACGGTGCATTACGGTATAAGATCAGACGAATGACCACAGTGATGTTGACGGCGAGCCCCGGAAGAGGGTTCTGCGAAGGTGATGTGGTATGCTCCTATAATACCACGGTTGAAGCGTCTGTTCGAAACAGAGAGCATGCCAAGTTGATGCGATGGCACAGTGAGGACCGTAAGAAAGGCGGGAAGTTGAGAGCACCGGCGACGGGTCATGATGGAGAAAAATCGAGAGAAATCTTGGGCTGAGTTTGCACGTGACCCAAGGAACGTATGGTTTGCTTTAAGCGCGGATGGCATTAATCCTTTCAGGGAGCAGAGCAGCAATCACAGCACCTGGCCCATGACTCTATGTATCTATGACCTTCCTCCTTGGATGTGCATGAAGCGGAAGTTCATTATGATGCCAGTTCTCATCCAAGGCCCTAAGAAACCCGGCAACGACATTGATGTGTACCTAAGGCCATTAGTTGAAGAACTTTAACAGCTGTGGAATGGAAACAGTGTACGTACGTGGGATGAGCACAAATAGGAGGAATTTAACCTAAAGGCGTTGCTGTTCGTGACCATCAACGATTGGCCCGCTCTCAGTAACCTTTCAGGACAGACAAACAAGGGATACCACGCATGCACGCATTGTTTACTTGACAGCGATAGTATATACGGCAAGCTGCGGGAAGAATGTGTACAGGGCCATCGTCGATTTCTTCCGACCAACCATCAATGTCGAAGAAAGGCAAGCATTTCAAAGCGAGGCAGATCACCGGAAGAAGCCCGCCATGCGTACCGGTGATCACGTACTTGCTATGGTCAATGATTTACACGTAATCTTTGGAAAGGGTCCCGACGGACTAGCTGTTCGAATGACGCCGAGAATCACGCACCCATGTGGAAGAAGAAATCTATATTTTGGGACCTACCCTCTTTGGAAAGACCTAGAGGTCCGCTCTTGATCGACGTGATGCACGCGTGGCGTAGAACATTTGCATGAAACTGCTAGGCTTCTTGGGCGTGTATGGGAAGACAAAAGATACACACGAGGCACGGGAGGACCTGCAGCGCTTGCGAAAAGAGGGCATGCCTCCGAAGCAGTATGAAGGTCCTGCCAGCTACGCTCTTACGAAAGAAGAGAAATAAATCTTCTTTGAATGCCTGCTTTCGATTATGAAGGCCACTGGCGGCTTCTCGTCGAATATAAAGGGAATAATAAATATGCCAGACAAAAAGTTCCAGAACCTAAAGTCTCATGACTGCCACGTGATTATGATGCAACTGCTTCCGGTTGCATTGATGAGGGGGCTTCTACCGGAAAATGTCCGATTAGCCATTGTGAAGCTATGTGCATTCCTCAATGCAATCTCTTAGAAGGTGATCGATCCAGAAATCATACCAAGGCTAAGGACTGATGTGGTGCAATGTCTTGTCAGTTTCGAGCTGGTGTTCCCACCATCCTTCTTTAATATCATGACGCACGTCCTAGTTCATCTAGTTGACGAGATTGTCATTCTGGGCCCCGTATTTCTACACAATATGTACCCCTTTGAGAGGTTCATGGGAGTCCAAAAGAAATATGTCCGTAACCGCGCTAGGCCAGAAGGAAGCATCTCCATGGGCCATCAAACAGAGGATGTCATCGGGTTTTGTGTTCATTCCTGGCCTTAAGAAGATAGGTCTCCCTAAATCGTGGTATGAGGGGAGACTGACTAGAAAAGGCACGCTTGGAAGGGACTCAATTATATGCAGGGACGGATATTCTTGGTCTCAAGCACACTACACAGTTCTCTGAGAACTCTACCTTGGTGACCCGTATGTCGATGAACACAAGAACAGTCTGCGCTCCAAACACCGGAGCGGTCGACGATCGGATTACATGTGAACACATCGGGACTTTCAGCAGTTGGTTGGAAGCACGTATCGGAGGTGACAACACTGTTTGTGATGAGCTGTACTTGTTGTCCAGGGACCATCTTTGACTGTATTGATTTGGAAAGGATCTGAGATAAATGGGAATACATTTTACACGATTGACCAAGATCAAAAGAGCACCAACCAAAACAGCGATGTCCGCTTTGATGCAACAACCGAGAGGGAAAGGACACATATTATGGTTACATAGTGGACATATGGGAACTTGACTACGGACACGATTTTAAGGTCCCTTTGTTTAAGTGCAAATGGGTCAATCTGGGGAGGTGGGGTGCAGGTAGACCTGATGACGGAATTACAACAGTGGATCTGAAAAATCTTGGGTACACTGACGAACTGTTCGTCCTAGCCAATGATGTGGCACAGGTTATCTATGTGAAGGACATGTCTACCAGACCGAGAAAGAGAAAAAAATAAGGAAGCGAATACATCATACGATGAGCCAAAGCGCCACATAGTTCTTTCAGGAAAAAGGGACATTGTGGGAGTGGAGGACAAGACAGACATGTCTGAAGATTATGAAAAGTTTCATGAAATTCCTCCCTTTAATGTCAAGGCTGACCCCAGCATCCTGATAAATGATGAAGATTATCCATGGTTACGGCGCAATAAGCAAATGACACAAGCGAAGAAAAAGTGAAGACTTTCTCCCGCATCTATTATGATGATACCATGCCAAATTTGCAACTGACGAGTATGATACCATTGTCCGTTTTGTACATGCACATGCTATGTGGGTCAATTTATGATACCATGCCAACTTTCAACTTTTTCAGAGTTCATTTGAAATGCTTTAATGTCTTATGGTTCGGCCCTCGTAATAATTAAAAATAGCAACAATAAGTATTTTGTTGTAAGTAGAAACAAAATAAAATAAATAAAGCAAAAAACAAAAAAAGTGTTTTCAAATTTGAAAACTAATGGCACTAACAGAAAGTTTATAATTTTCGTAAAACTAAAAGCAAAAAGAATTAAAAAATAAAGCAAAAAACAAAAGAAAATAAATAATGCAGAAAACAAAACAAAAAAACTGGAAAAAAATAAAATAGCAAAAATAAGTAAAGAAAAAAATGCCTCCTACTGAAAACTAATGGCACTAACAGAAAGTTTATAATTTTCGTAAAACTAAAAGAAAAAAGAATTACAAAATAAAGCAAAAAACAAAAGAAAATAAATAATGCAGAAAACAAAAAAAACAGGAAAAAAAATAAAATAGCAAAAATAAGTAAAGAAAACAAAAAAATGCCTCCTACTGAAAACTAATGGCACTAACAGAAAGTTTATAATTTTAAGTAAAACTAAAAGCAAAAAGAATTAAAAATAAAGCAAAAAAGAAAGAAAATAAATAATGCAGAAAACAAAACAAAAAACTGGAAAAAATAAAATAGCAAAAATAAGTAAATAAAACAAAAAATGCCTCTCTCGGGCCCCCACGGCCTGAATATGACTAGAAACCCTACTATGGGCGGGATACAGGCCAGTGAGGCCCGGAAAACCCACGGGCAAAGCATAGCAAGTAGGCCGAAAGCCTGCGGTGGAGAGGAGCTCGAGATGGAGTGCGGCGGTGGGGCTTATAAACCACTGCACGCCCCTCTCAACTAGCAAGGTGGGACTAAACTTTGGCGATGTGGCTGGCAGCTTGAGGCCTTTGGTCCCGGTTGGTGGCACCAACCGGGACTAAAGGGGGGGGGGCATTGGTACCGGTTCGTGGCACCAACCGGTACCAAAGGCCGCCGCTTCCCGCCCTTTGGGCTGCCGAAAAGGAGGCCTTTGGTCCCGGTTGGAGGCACCAACCGGGACTAAAGGGTGCATTAGTCCCGGTTGGAGGCACCAACCGGGACTAAAGGGTGCATTAGTCCCGGTTGGTTTCACGAACCGGGACCAATGCCTTTGCTATATAAGCAAACACTTTGCAAAATTTCAGAATCCCATCGCCAGTTGCCCCCGACGACGCCGACCCTCCTCGACGCCGCCAGGCTGCTCCACCTCGCCGTCGCCGCCGCCGCCAAGCCGTCGCCTCACCGAGCCCGCGCCGTCCTCGTCGCCGGCCTCCCCGAGCCCGCGCCGTCCTCGTCGCCGGCCTCCCGAGCCAGCGCCCGTCCGCTCCAGCGCCCGCCGCCATGAGCCCCTGCCCGTCCGCCGGGCCGGCGCCCTCGCCGCCTCACCGTCGCCATCGTCATCTCGCCGCCCCCACCGTCGCTGTGAGCCGCCGCGCCGCACCGGCTCTGGTTTTTTCATTTTTATTAGTTTAATTAGTTTTTTGGTTCATATATATATATATATATATATATATATATATATATATAAATAAAATGTATATGCGTATGTATGTGGCTATATATGTGTATGTAGATGTTCAAAAATTGTTCAGAGCATGTTTTTGTTCATATATGTATTTTTTGTTCATATGTGTATTAATGTTTTCATATATGCAAAAGATAGATTTTTAGAAAAGTTAGGTTTTTTCTGTTCATAGATTTTTTTGGTGATATTAATTATTGTAGAATATGCAAATGTTTGTATATTCATATGAACAATGCATTAGGCAAAACCTTTGTTTTTTTTCAAAATTTTCTATTTGAACATTTTTTAAAACAAGCAATACTAAAAGAATGAGAGGAAAAGGAAAATAAGAAGAGGAAGAAAGGAGAAGAGGAGGAGAGCAAGAAGAGGAGAAATAAATAAGACGAGGAAAAAAGAACCGGAGAAGACGAAAGGAACAGCGGCGAAGACCAAAAATAGAAATTTTCTATTTTTCTTCTTCTCCTCTATTCCTTTCTTCTTCTCCTCTTTTTTTTCTTCTTTTTTTTCTTCTTCCTCTTTTCTTCCTTTTCCTTATTTTCCTTTCTCGCGAGAATAAGAAAAAGAAGAGTAGAAGAAGAAGAAAGGAATAGAGGAGAAAGAGGAAACTTCAACACGAGGGGGGTGCGATACCTCCCGATAACATTACTTTTCCCATGTATATGTATGTCGGTCGTTGTCGATATAACCCCCTCGAGATAACTTCGACATGAGGGTCGGTCGATATATATACCCCCTCTCGACCGTGATAACTTATACAACGGCAGCACCCCCCCTCTCGGCCCTCTCGCTCGACCAAAACTCTCGGGGAAACCCAAACCCTAGAGAGAAAACGATGTTGGTCTCCTACCCCCTACCGCCGCGCCCCTACCCGACAAATTAACTCTCTCGAGGCCACCTTAATTAACCCTTGAAGCGTTGTGTCGAGGCGACCCCAAACCCTAGAGAGAAAACAATGTTGGTCTCCTACCCCATCCCGCCGCGCGCCCCTACCCGACAAATTAACTCTCTCGAGGCCACCCAAACTAACATGATTCCTTATTGTGATTAGCTAGCTAGTTCTACGTTTGCCACTAATATATATATATATATATATATATATATATATATATATATCCATCTGTACCATGTTTGAATAATAATTGACATGTTGTAAATATTTGCAGAAACTATGGAGCACTCGAGATGAAGAAAGCGAAGCGATGTTGGGGCACATAATCGCACAAGGAAGTGATGAAGTTGCGTCATTTCTCAACGACAGCGGACTGGGTGAAGAAGAGGGCTATGTTCATGATGGCTTCGACCCATTAATGCCGGTACAAGAAGAGGGTAATGGGGCTAGAGGAACGAGAAGAGGAAGAAACTGGAGCAGGACCAACTGCAGGCGCTGCACGAAAGGGTAATGGGGCTAGAGGAACGAGAAGAGGAACGAGAAGCAGCAGATCGCAGCAAACGACCTGCCGAAGCTTCCCCCCAAGCTCCCCCTTCCATCTCAGCGGAGAAGCAGCATGGCTTCCACCGAGCTGCTTCAGCCGGAGCATGTTTTGACGGCTCCTGCCGGCTATCCCGTGGATGGTATCACGGAGTCTCAAAGTTGCCACATTATGGCGCAATGGATGAATTTGAAGGTCAGGGCGGCTGTTGGCCAAGTTTATCCTAGTGGACCCGGCACAACTTATCACCGCCAGGCCCGATTCGAGAAGGATATGCTAAGGTGATGGTGGATGAAATAACGGAGGGATTTGAGGACCTCCCGCTTGACCACCCTACCGGTGAAGGGGAGACTAGGCTGGGTTCTGCTCTGAAGACTCCATGCCTATGGCGGAAGGAGCTCTTCAACCTTCCGAACAGGACGCCTCCGCCCCCTCCTCCTCCTCCGGCGAGTCAGGGCACTACGCCACCTCCACCGCCTCCTCCTCCGGCGAGTGAAGATCAGGGCACGCGTGGCGGCACTCCGCCTCCTTCTCCTGCGCGTGGCGGCACTCTGCCTCCTTCTCCGCCTGCGCCCGGCTGGCGCCAGGCAGCCAGCCTCCTCCTTCTCCGCCTCGTCAGCAAGGGCGGAAGAGACCCACCGCCGCTCAGGCTGCTCCGGCGCGTCGTAGTCCTTCTCCTCCGCCTCGTAAGCAAGCAAAAAAGAAGACATCCGCTCCGTCTGCTCTGCCGGCGTCTAGCAGTACAGCCAAAGGCGGGAGGAAATACAGATACGGTCCTTCTCTGAAGACTCCAGAGAAGTTACCGTACGAGAGGACCGAGGAGGAAAACGCGAAGATCGCGCAGACCGAAGTGGATGACTGGTTTGCTGGGTTGAAAGCAAAGAGACGTCCACCTCCGGAGGAGAAGGTAGATCCGGTGAAAGCGAAGCGCACTCTAGCTGCCCTGAGGAAACCGGCAAAGTCTCCGCCGAGAACCAACTATGAGCGCATTATTGGAAAGGCATTTGCCGAAGCGGAGAAGTCGGGATGTACTAAAAGTGATCAAAGAATGAAAGAACGACGGGCTGGGAAACAAATTGCCCAGCTCGGTGAACAAGCGAAGCAGTTATGCCCCCCGCTCAAGGTGCCTGCTAGCGACATCGTCGATCCGAGGATGGTGCCCGGTTATGGCAATCCTGAAGATTACCTGCCCGACGATGTACATTATGATTTCTTGGAGGTGCAGATACAAAGATACGATGCAGGGAAGCCTCTCGTCAAAGATGAAAGCTCTCTATCAACGATGATGCGAAGATTGCATGATTGGTACAAGAAAACCTGCAGAGAGTCTGAGGGGAGGAGTACTTTGTATCTGAGAGTTAAAAAGGAGCATGACCTCGTTAGAATTGAACTATTGCCTATTCCATTTGAGGAGTTCTATCAGTTTTTCAATCAATTGGCCCTCGATAAAGCAACAGTCACCTGCCATGCCCTGTAAGTAGTACTACTTCGTCATTAAGTCTCTCTATATAACTCAGCTCTTTCATTGCATGTATTTATAATTATCCTCACTATATTATGCAGATTGAAGATCGCCGAATTGAAGAAAAAAGAAGTGGGTTCCATTGGGTTCATTAACACAAATCTCATAGATGCAACTGAGGTTGAATTTCATGCCGAAAATACCGAGGCCAACTTGCTACAATCGTTGGTAATAATTGAACACAAGGATATAATACTCTTTCCTTACAACTTCAAGTGAGTGTTCTTGTCTTGTGGCATATTCGGTTTCCTTATTACTCCAGGTTATAGTAATGTAATATTGATGAGTTATGCATGCGTCGAGTACCATTATATTCTCCTAGAGATTAAGCTTGAGCAGGAGTAGTAACTGTCTTAGACTCGAGACGAAAAGATCCCAAGGAGTATGCGGACATGACTGAAATGCTCGAGAAGTAAGTTAAATCGATCATTATCCACCATATCAGCAACTTTGTTCATTTCTGATATCAAATAATTGTTTTCTTTGTATGGCAGGGTTTGGAGAAAATTCACCAAAAAAGCTCCGGGACTGCCGAAGAAGCTGCAATTTAGACACCCGAAAGTAAGTACTATAGTAGCATATTCCACGCATCTCCTAGTGATTCAAGCGCTAGTTTCATCAATACCATTTAACATGCTTGCTAATTATCAGTTTGATTGACCTATACTTCTTGTAAAGTGGTTGTGGCAGGAACAAGGAAATGATTTCTGTGGATACTACATTTGCGAGTCCATCCGCCACACAACCTGTGAGCGGGGCTACTCTGACAAAAAATATGAAGTGCGTAAATAACAATATTCACAATTTTATTTTATTACCATCATTTGTGTTGAGTTTCATTCATTCATATATATATGTATTGACCCCTTCTTAAAATTAGATGTTTCGGATGCGGGATGAACTACTAGCACCAGATCGCATGCGAGCAATTCAAGAGGAATTGGCGGCATTCTTTCTTGACCACGTGATCGCTGAAGACGGAGAATACTATGTGGACCACGCGTCCGTATGTTAGGAGATTATTTTTGTAAAAGATAATCATTGTATATATGTAGCCGGTAGTGTCGGATAGATATACGAGAACTTGTTGTCGGACCAATCTCTCGGAGAAGGAGAGGTGGTCGATATCATCACTTCCCTCTGTATGCATATATGTTCATGACGATCTTCTGTTTCCTTCGTTTGCTTACTAGCTAGCTAGCGTGTCTAGCTAGTCCTCTCTATACGTATGTATAGTACGTAGCGTCGACCAAGCACGAACAAAAGAGAGGACACTTCTCTCTATTAATTAGCTAGCTAACACAATATATGAAACACCTAAATTAACCCCGCAAAACCCCCACCCCCCCTTTTCAGAAAAAACAAAACCCCCAGCCACAGAAATGCTGACGCGTGGATGACTATTGGTCCCGGTTGGTGCTACCAACCGGGACCAAAGGCCCCCTGCCTGGGTTCGGCGCACCGGCCACGTGGAGGACCATCTGTCCCGGTTCGTGTTAGAACCGAGACTAAAGGGAGGAGGTATTAGTAACGACCCATTAGTCCCGGTTCATGAACCGGGACTAAAGGCCCTTACGAACCGGGACTAATAGGTGTTTTTCTACTAGTGAAAGGTCTCTTTTTTGGTTTATTCACTGATCTGAAATGAAACTTAGCACTTATTTTTTTATTGATACCTGGGGCTAGGCGTTCGCAGAATCAGTCTATCCGAACCGCAGACGCACTTTTCGCATCGTGACGGCCTCTCCAACAGAGCTGCGCGCCGGGGCCCTGGATGCGCTAGCGATCGGCACATTAGGGAAGTACTTGCCCGGGTTTCTCGGCCTAGTATCCTTATCCTCGCGTTCAAGATATCTACATTCAACTGTGCCCCAGAGACACGGTCGAAGCACGCCCGCCCCGTGTGCGTCTTCCACGACATGCTCTGGTCCCGGGTTCCACTTGTGCTTGCTAGCCAGTCAAGAACGACTCGAAGACCGTGGGAAGGTCTTCACGCTACGCCGAAGACGATGATGGCTCCATATCGGGTGGTAATACACATGTATAGGATTTACTGTAATGATGTGAAACTGTATATTTCAGAGAAATAGCTCAGTTCGAGAGGAAGGCAGAAACAGTTCCGGTTTTATTAACCTGATTCCTATTCATTTACCGGTAAAGGAAGGAATTCTTATCTATTTCTCGAGGCAATTATACTCATATCGGCAATATGAACTGCATGAGAATTAGCATATAGAAAGAAAGCTTTACCGAATACAGGTATAGTAGGTATAGAGCCGTAAGCGTGGTGGGGGTGCCAGTGCTTAGGCAGATGCCCCATTGTTCATGATGTTGCAATGAATCTAGTGGATCATCCTCACGGAGGAGGTGAGGGGCGCACGAAAGGAGGTAGACCTTCGATGTCACCTTGGCGAAAGCTCACGTACCAAAGCAGGATTTCGGGCAGTAGTAGGGGTGGTAAAACTTTAGATGTCAAATGCCACCAATTTTTCTGCTCAAGTTAGAACGTAGTTTTTCGAAGTGAATTGGCCAGTTCCTTTTAAAAGGAGACTGGTTTGTTTTTATAAGCGATTGGCTTCACTTTAGATTTTTTATCGTAATTTCTCTTTGATTTATGGGTTGTTATTTATTATTTCGATTTTTGATAAACGAAACGAATCCAAGCCCGACAAGTAGAACTCCATTTGGTACCTTTGGGGTTTTCTTTTTCCTTCTGGATGACGACGTCACCGCGTCTCCTTATTGTTATTGCGATGGTGACGAGGAACTAAGGGCCGGGGAGATCATCGAAATTACCTCTAGCCTGGAGCCAGAGGGGGCCATCGACACAACGCCAACCCCTGGTGGTGGGGCACTTCGAAGGTCTGGATACCCTCCTTGAGATTCCCCCTTAACCGGAAACGCCACCCGCAGGTCCTTCCGTAGCTCCATAAGAAAGGGAGCCAGCCCCCTCTGTTGGCCTAAACCTCGATCCATCCCAGAGTAGTCGTCGGCTGGACGGCGGCGAACGGGGGGCAAACTCCTCAAAACGAAATTCTACTTTGTCTTTGGAAGAATTGGAAGAATCGGACTCTAAGTTTAAAGTAGGAGTAGAGTCTTTAGAGGCTCGCTTAGAAGGAATAAAGAGAAAAAAGCAACTGCAAGCGTTCGGGGCTTCTCCTTTTGAGACCGCGAAAGCAGAGCTGGTTACGTCCATTGGGGAAAATTCCCAGTTTCGTGTGGGACTGCTTTTGTCTCTGGATGTCAAATGCCCCGTGACGGGCAAACGGGAGACTCTCGAAAAGACGATAGAGGCCATCTTGAAATGCCAAGGGAATCCCACAGACTCCCTAGCGTCTCTACTCGACCTAAAATGCGATCTCGAGGACCCCGAAAAACTCAAGACCGCTCTTCGTCCATATTCAGGACGGTTAGGGCGATTTTTTCAGAAATAAAAACCTTATGTCGATTTATCCACACTTCCATGACTTCTAGAGGAAAGCTAACTACTTGCTGGCTGGGAGCTGTATGAGCGGTAACGTCCACGTACGGTTCCGTGAGAAGGTGGACGAAAATGGCCTTGTTGTACCTCACTCCCGTCTTTAATGGGGTCTGCTCTTTTTTTAGGAGAGTATGCTAATATGATCTTAATGAGGTGCGGGGCTTTGCATCTGACATTCATTGGGCTTTCCTCTGTGGGAGCCCGCGTCCCGGCCTTTTTGTGCAATACCCCCTCCGGCCGAAGACTAGTGATAGGTGGTCCTACGGAGCTTTTGGAGAAGGGTAGCCTAGTGTGTAAGCACAGCAATGAACCGCGGCGAACCCTCAGACGACCCTTCTAAGATAAGGGGGAGATCCTCAGTAGTGGTGACCCTTTGACTCTTCCACTGACTTATATATGTTTTGAATGCTCATACGGGAAAGCGAACTTCTGGGTCTGGAACCTGGGGGGGTTGCTCCGATAAGAAATCCTTTCTTTCTCGTCCACTCTAGGGGGTGCAGACACACCTGCACGGATTATAGGTGACAGTTACAAGAATGGCGGGGAAGTGAAGAGTACCCGGCGACATTTAGGGATGAATGTAGACCCATCAGGCGGGATAATCATTCGATCCTCGGGAGAGGTGGCGACACCAGTCTAAGCTGAGGGAAGCCAGCCAATTGAGTCACTGAAACGACCGCAGGAGGCGCACCCTAAGCCCAGCTTCTCAGAGCTGCTATTGCGAAATACAGCTTCCTTAATATCCAAATTTCTACAAGGGGGTTGGGCTGCTCGCCTTCACAGAAAGGCGACCGGGCCTAGATTAGATGTTTGCCTTTTTATAGAATAGAAAGAGAAGGTAAGGGGGGGGGGGGGTTGGAGATTCTTTCAAGAATGCATGGCTTCCTCCTATTCCGCTTCAATAGAAGCCCTTAAAATCCTGCTGCTATGGCAGCAAGGGTTATCCATTTCATAGGAGAGGGTGGGGGAGAAGCAAGCCGAACCTCTGATCGACCCAGACACGTCAAAAATTCTCGGCGCCGAGAGAAAGACGATAATCAGTAAGTAGTTCAGTGAGTGCTTTCTTTTATAAGAAGAGCATCGGCTTGGAAGAAGAAAATGAAATACGAACAACCGCGCTGGTTGTAATAGATCGACTTGAATGCGTCTTCTTGCTCCAGCATTCAAGTTCCATTTCAAGGGAGGACGATGTACCATGATACTTTCTGTTTTGTCGAGCCCTACTTTGTCTCTGGTTTGATGGTTGTATGTGCTAAAAATCCGGTACATTTAGTTTTGTTTCCCATCCTAGTCTTTTGCGACACTTCTGGTTTACTTATTTTGTTAGGTCTCGACTTCTCCACTATGATCTCCCCAGTAGTTCATATAGGAGCTATTGCCGTTTCATTCCTATTCGTGGTTATGATGTTCAATATTCAAATAGCGGAGATTCACGAAGAAGTATTGCGCTATTTACCAGTGAGTGGTATTATTGGACTGATCTTTTAGTGGGAAACGTTCTTCATTTTAGATAATGAAACCATTCCATTACTACCAACCCATAGAAATACGACCTCTCTGAGATATACGGTTTATGCAGGAAAGGTACGAAGTTGGACTAATTTGGAAACGTTGGGCTATTTACTTTATACCTACTATTCCGTCCGATTTTTGGTTTCTAGTCTGTTTTTATTAGTTGCTATGATTGGGGCTATAGTACTTACTATGCATAGGACTACAAAGGTGAAAAGACAGGATGTATTCCGACGAAATGCCTGGGATTCTAGGAGCCATATAATGAACAGGACTATTTCTCCTTTTGGCCATAGCCATAGAAGAAGCTGCTCCTCCGAAGCGGAGGGAGGGGAATCTATTGATTCCTATAACCCTGCTTATATAGATTTTTTAAGACAACATTTAGGGTTTTTCCCGGGTTTGGTACCAAATCTGGATAAACTCCTGGTTCTTAAATCGGAGGAAATTCTCTTTCTGGCTTTCCGCTTCCCGCGGGATGCGAACATGTTTAAATTGCCCCTATAGAAGATCAAAGATATGATTAAAGAAGAAATGGCTAAAGTGGAGGAAAACAGAGAAAAGCCTCCGCTGGAAGGTTGTGAAGACCGTCGTATGATGGAGGAGGAAAACCGAGAAAGCCTCCGGTGGAAGGTTGTGAAGACCGTCGTATGACGGAGGAGGAAAGGAATAAATTGCTTGAAGCATTTTCTTTCCTATGGGAGAAAAAACAATGAATTGGAACTATTGAGTGGTGTAGGTACCCATCTTAGCAAATAGAGATGCGAGGCCCACCAACCTACTACTTGTTGGTTTGGTGGGGAAAGAGGAGTGGGTATGAGGGCTTCTTTTACTTTTTTAGGCTAGTTTACATCATTCCACATGATGATTTGGTTGATAGAGTTATATCGATATATCGAAATAAGTACCCCTTTTGTAATATACTTCCACATAGTGAATACGCACTCAATGATGAACCTTCAAAAATGCGTTATGCCGCAATAGGTACTAGTATCATTATAGCAAGTTATTTGACTATGAATGCAATAATTCCGCTAACAACCTCTATAATACAATGATAAATAAATGCTCAATTCTATTCCATGATGTATTCCTAGTTTGAAAAGAGATGAATGAAGCGCATGATCATTATAAAGTATACCCTTTTTTATTTATCCCAGTTGGGTTCTTGTTGAATACCCATAGAGCTCGGATTCCGACGATACGAGCAAAAGCTACGAATGCATTAGGAAAGGGACACCCCCCTCCATTTTGGATTCAGTCTGTTCCATCTTTTACCTTTGGAAAAATAAAGGGATTGGAGCCGCAAATCCTTGTTGAAGAGGGTTCGTAATTCAACCTGGATTAATGTGTATATTGAGCTGTGACCAAAGCCCTGTTTTCTACTACTGGTATTCCCATTTATCTCGTACCCTTGGAAAGTCATTATATTTGAAGATGGTAACAGGGACAACAAGTACATGTCATCTTCAACAGCGGCGTCATGCATGGCATGTTTCTGCAACCAACCGGCGAAAGTCCCCGTTTGTTCAGGTGTAATCCAGTCGTCAGACTACTCTGGGTATTTGGAGTGTAGAATATTCTTGTGTTCCTCAATATACGGAGCCACCAAGGCGGTATTTTGTAGAACTATGCAATGTACTCGAGTGAGAGAATGCCCGTCCATTCATTCAAAGGAGGATACCATCCCATCATACCACATCATAATCATTCTAATAGCATGTTGGCACGCAAGGTAAACCATTATAACTCAAAGCTAATCAAGCATGGCACAAGCAACTATAATCTCTAAATGTCATTGCAAATATGTTTACTTCATAATAAGCTGACTCAGGAACGATGAACTCATCATATTTACAAAAACAAGAGAGGTCGAGTCCATACCAGCTTTTCTCATCTCAATCAGTCCATCATATATCGTCATTATTGCCTTTCACTTGCACGACCGAAAGATGTGTATAATAATAAGAGTGCACGTGCATTGGAATAAGCTGGAATCTGCAAGCATTCAACTCAAAAGATAAGACAAGTAATATGGGCTCTAAATTGAATAAACAATCATGCATATGAGAGCCGCTAAGCATTTTCAATATGGTCTTCTCGATCCCCCAAAGGAAAGAAAAGAAAATAAAACTATTTACACGGGAAAGCTCCCAACAGGTAAGAAGAAGAACTAGAAATCTTTTTGGATTTTCGTTTTAATATCTACTACAAGCATGGAAACTAAACTAACTAATTTTTTTTTTCTCAAGGTTTATCAAACACACAAGAATAAAACTAGAAAAAGGAATTTAAACTAGCATGGATAATAAAATGAAAGAGTATGAGCACCGACGACTAGTGTGTGAACATGAATGTAAAGTCGGTGAGAAATACGTACTCCCCCAAGCTTAGACTTTTGGCCTAAGTTGGTCTAATACCAAGGACCGCCGCTACTCTCCCCGGTGTAATGAGAGGTGTAATCAGGATACCACTGGCTGGTCATCTCCGGATCCCACTGGACAGATGATGCACGATAAGGGTCCAGTTCAGGTTCCGGCTCAGGTTCAGGTTCTGGAGTAAAAGCTTGGGCTCGATGATTGTTCACCGCTTCCGGTGTGACGAGAAAATTTTCTGCAAGCAAATCAAACAACAAAGGAGCATGAAAAATAATAATATCAAAGTGTTTCTTATTGAATCTAAGTTTATACAAGAGCATCATATCTTCGTTGTCAACAATAAACTTGTGTGCTACCATGCTCTTGTAATCTAAAATGTGAGGAGGCAAAATTGTCCCGTTTTCCTCATGGTGCCTAATGGGTATCTGAAAATGTCTAGCAAGACGTGCATCATAGATACCTCCAAATATGGGGCCTTTTGTATGATTTAGGGCTAGCCGTTTAGCAACGACGACACCCATACTAAAAGTATTGTCTCCAAGCAAAGCATGTTGAAGAATGATAATATCAGGAACGCTCAAGTTTCCACTATTTCCACGACCAATCAAGCTTCTACTAGCAAATATGGCAAAGTAGCGTAAAACAGGGAAGTGTATGCTAGAGACTTTTGCCTCGGAACCCTTCTTTGGCTCCTCTACGGCAGTATTATTAACAAAGCCCGCCACATCTTCACGATGGGGTTCCTCTAATTCTCCCACAAAAGGTATCCTACATACCGCGCAAAAATGACGTAAAGACATTTCTTTGAACTCATCATATAAATGAAATGATACTGTAGTCGGTGACTTCTTAGGATAAAAATAAAAGTTTTGCACGAAAGTATTGGTGAGTAAGAGATACTGATCGATTCGGTCGTTGATGAACTCGGTGAGGCCTGCAGTCTCGATTAAAGCATGAAAGTCTTCATGAATTCCAGCCTCTTTCAAGAAATCCTCGCATGGCCATTCGCACTACCGTACTCCCACTAAGCGAGGAAGATTATACTTAGCTTTTTCCTTCTCTTTGGCTTGTTTTTCCTGGGAGCTTTGGCTAGAAGAGCCCCTCAAAAGTTTCCTCAACATTTTTCTGAAAATTTCTGAAAGTCTTCATGAATTCCAGCCTCTTTCAAGAAATCCTCGCATGGCCATTCGCACTACCGTACTTCCACTAAGCGAGGAAGATTATACTTAGCTTTTTCCTTCTCTTTGGCTTGTTTTTCCTGGGAGCTTTGGCTAGAAGAGCCCCTCAAAAGTTTCCTCAACATTTTTCTGAAAATTTCTGAAATTTTTAGTAACTTCAAAATAAAAGTGCATAAAACTAAACAAGATTGATAGCAACTACTCCTACAAGTGCCCAGAGCCTATATCATGCATTGGAATTGCTTGGGACCTCAAAAATTTAACATGCAAGCTCAATAACATGGTCACCTATGCAGCAAAAATTTGCAATGAATAAAGCACTAGAACAGAAACTAATTGGATCAATGGAGGAGTCACATACCAAGCAATGATCTCCCAAAGAAGTTTTATGAATTGAGCTTTGAGCTAAGAGATCGAAAATCGCAGCAAAACAAGCTAGAACTCGTGCTTGAGCTGGATGGGGATTTTTTTGGGTAGAAGATGGATTGTGTGGGTGCTGGCATAAGTGGAGGGGGGCCACCAGGGGCCCACGAGACAGGGGGCGTGCCCTATAGGGGGGGGGGCGCCCTCCACTCTCGTGGCCTAGTGCTTGCCCCTCCTGCAGTGTTTTCAGTGCCTAAAATTCTCAAATATTCCAGAAAAAATCATACTAAATTTGCAGGGGCATTTGGAGCACCTTTATTTTCGGACTATTTTTTTAATACACAGATAATTCAGAAAACAAACGGATAATACTATTTTTACTTTATTTAATCTAAATAACAGAAAGTAAAAAGAAGGTACATAAGGTTGTGCCTTCTAGTTTCATCCATCTCGTGATCGTCAAAATGAACCCACTAACAAGGTTGATCAAGTCTTGTTAACAAACTCATTCCGAATAGCACGGAACTGGAGAAATTTTGAATAACACTAAGTTACCTCAACTGGGATATGAAAATCCCCAACAATAAGAATATCATACTTATTTTTGACAGTAGGGAGAGGAAATTCAATGCCTCCAAAAATAATAGTTGGAACTTTCTCAATAGTATTTATGCTATGAACTTGGATTTGCTTCCTCGGAAAGTGTACTGTATGCTCATTACCATGAACATGAAAGGTGACATTGCCTTTGTTGCAATCAATGGAAGCTCCTGCAGTATTTAAAAAAGGTCTACCAAGAATAATAGACATACTATTGTCCTCGGGAATATCAAGAATAACGAAGTCTGTTAAGATAGTAACATTACGCAACAACAACAGGCACGTCCTCACAAATGCCGACAGGTATAGCAGTTGATTTGTCAGCCATTTGCAAAGATATTTCAGTAGGTGTCAACTTATTTAATTCAAGTCTACGGTACAAGGAAAGAGGCATATAACTAACACCGGCCCCAAGATCACATAAATCGGTTTTAACATAATTTCTTTTAATAGAGCAAGGTATAGTGGGTACTCCGGGATCACCAAGTTTCTTAGGTATTCCACCCTTAAAGGTATAGTTGGCAAGCATGGTGGAAATCTCGGTTTCAGGTATTTTCCTCTTATTAGTGATGATATCCTTCATATATTTAGCATAAGGGTTTGTTTTAAGCATATCGGTTAAGTGCGTGCGTAAGAAAATAGGTCTAATCATTTTAGCAAAGCGCTCAAAATCCTCATCATCCTTTGACTTGGATGGTTTCGGAGGAAAGGGCATGGGTTTCTGAACCCATGGTTCTCTTTCTTTACAGTGCTTCCTAGCAACAAAATCTCTCTTATCATAACGTTGATTCTTTGACTGTGGGTTATCAAGATCAACAGCAGGTTCAATTTCTATATCATTGTTATTACTAGGTTGAGCATCTACATGAACATCATTATTAGCATTATCATCAGGTTCATGTTCATCTCCAGATTGTGTTTCAGCATCAGAGATAGAAGTATTATTAGGATTCTCAGGTGTTTCTACATTAGGTTCACTAGAAGTTTGCAAAGTCCTATCATTCTTCTTTTTCTTCTTCTTAGAAGAACTAGGAGCATCTAGATTATTATTCTGAGAATCTTGTTCAATTCTTTTAGGGTGGCCTTCAGGATACAAAGGTCCCTGAGTCATTCTCCCAGTTCTAGTAGCCACTCTAACAAAAAAGTCATTTTGATTATTTAATTCAGCAAACAATTCATTCTGAGCCTTAAGTACTTGTTCAGCTTGAGTAGCAATCATGGAAGCATGTTTGCTAGTGAGTTTAAGTTCACCTTTAACTCTAGCTACATAATCATTCAAGCGTACTATCGTATAAGCATTATTCTTTAATTATCTACCAACATAATCATTGAAATCTGCTTGTCTATTCATGAAATCATCAAATTCATCTAAGCAAGGGCTATGAAATTTGTTACATGGGATTTCATCTTTATCATATCTATAGAGAGAATTTACCTTTACTACGTGGTCGGGTTATCAAGACAATATGGTTCTTCAACAGGTGGTATATTAAGACCATGTATTTCTTCAACAAGAGGTAAATTCTTAACATCTTCAGCTTTAATACCTTTTTCTTTCATTGATTTCTTTGCCTCTTGCATATCTTCAGGACTGAGAAATAAAACATCTCTCTTCTTCGGAGTGGGTTTAGGAATAGGCTCAGGAGTTGGCTCAATTGGTTCGAGGGATTGCCTCAGGAATTGGCTCAGGAAGAGTTCAATTATTTTAATTAGTCAACATATTATTCAATAGTAATTCAGCTTCGTTGACTATTCTTTCCCTGAAAACACAACCAGCACAACTATCCAAGTAGTCCTTGGAAGCATCGATTAGTCCATTATAGAAGATATCAAGTATTTCATTTTTCTTAAGTGGATGATCAGGCAAAGCATTAAGTAATCGGAGGAGCCTCCCCCAAGCTTGTGGGAGACTCTCTTCTTTGATTTGCACAAAATTATATATTTCCCGCAAGGCAGCTTGTTTCTTATGAGCAGGGAAATATTTAGCAGAGAAGTAATAAATCATATCCTGGGGACTACGCACACAACCAGGAGCAAGAGAATTATACCAAGTTTTAGCATCACCCTTTAATGAGAACAGAAATATCTTAAGGATATAAAAATAGCGAGACTTCTCATCATGAGTAAACAGGGTAGCTATATCATTCAACTTGGTAAGATGTGCCACAACAGTTTCAGATTCAAGGCCATAAAAGGATCAGATTCAACTAAAGTAATAATCTCGGGATCAACAGAGAATTCATAATCCTTATCAAGAATACGAGATAGGTGAAGTAGCAAAAGCAGGGTCAGGTTTCATTCTAGCATTAAGAGATTGATGCTTCCATTTAGCTAATAATTTCTTAAGATCATTTCTATCATTGCAAGCAAAAATAGCTTCAACAGCTTGTTTATTCATAACATAACCCTCAGGAACAACGGGCAATACATAATCATTGGGAGAACCTTCATCATCACTATCATCAATAATAGCATCTTCAATAATTTCATTCTCTCTAGCCCTAGCAAGTTGTTCATCAAGAAATTCACCTAATGGCACAGTAGTATCACGCACAGAAGTAGTTTCATCATAAGTATCATGCAAAGCAGAAGTGGCATCATCGATAACATGTGACATATCAGAATTCATAGCGGTAGCAGGTTTAGGTGTCGCAAGCCTACGTAACGGAAGGAGAATCTAGTGCAAAGCTAGATGGCAGTTCCTTACCTCCCCTTGTAGTTGAGGGCAAAATCTTGGTTTTAGCGTCTTTCAAGTTCTTTATAGTGATCAACAGATATAAATCCCAAGTGACTCAGAGAATAGAGCTATGCTCCCCGGCAACGGCGCCAGAAATTAGTCTTGATAACCCACAAGTGTAGGGGATCGCAACAGCTTTCGAGGGTAAAGTATTCAACCCTAATTTATTGATTCGACACAAGGGGAGCCAAAGAATATTCTTGAGTATTAGCAGTTGAGTTGTCAATTCAACCACACTTGGATAACTTAGTATCTGCAGCAAGGTATTTAGTAGCAAAGTAGTATGATAGTAATGGTAACAGTGGTAAAAGGTAAAGATAGTAATAGCAATATTTTTGGTGTTTTGTAGTGATTGTAACAAAGAGTAACGGAAAGTAAATAAGCGGAGAACAATATATGAAAATCTCGTAGGCAATGGATCAGTGATGGATAATTATGCCGGATGCGATTCCTCATGTAATAGCTATAACATAGGGTGACATAGAAGTAACTCCAATTCATCAATGTATTGTAGGCATGTATTCCGTAAATAGTCATACGTGCTTATGGAAAAGGACTTGCATGACATCTTTTGTCCTACCCTCCCGTGGCAGCGGGGTCCTAATGGAAACTAAGGGATATTAAGGCCTCCTTTTAATAGAGAACCGGACCAAAGCATTAACACATAGTGAATACATGAACTCCTCAAACTACGATCATCACCGAGAAGTATCCCGATTATTGTCACTGGGGTTGTCGGATCATAACACATAATAGGTGACTATAGACTTGCAAGATAGGATCAAGAACACACATATATTGATGAAAACATAATAGGTTCAGATCTGAAATCATGGCACTCGGGCCCTAGTAACAAGCATTAAGCATAGCAAAGTCATAGCAACATCAATCTTAGAACATAGTGGATACTAGGGATCAAACCCTAACAAAACTAACTTGATTACATGGTAAATATCATCCAACCCATCACCGTCCAGCAAGCCTACGATGGAATTACTCACGCACGGCGGTGAGCATCATGAAATTGGTGATGGAGGATGGTTGATGATGATGACGGCGATGGATCCCCGTCTCCGGAGCCCCGAAAGGACTCCAGATCAGCCTTCCCGAGAGAGATTAGGGCTTGGCGGCGGCTACGTGTCGTAAAACGCGATGAAACTTTCTCCGTGATTTTTTTCTCCCCGAGACGGAAGATATAGAGTTGGAGTTGAGGTCGGTGGAGGTCCAGGGGGGCCATGAGATAGGGGGCGTGCCCTACAGGGGGGGCGCCCCCTGTCTTGTGGACAGGCCCTGGGCCCCCTGGTGTATTTCTTTCGCCCATAAATTCTTATTAATTCCAAAAAGTGCTTCCGTGGATTTGCAGGTCATTCCGAGAACTTTTCTTTTCTACACATAAAACAACATCATGGCAGTTCTGCTGAAAACAGCGTTAGTCCGGGTTAGTTTCATTCAAATCATGCAAGTTACAGTCCAAAACAAGGGCAAAAGTGTTTGGAAAAGTAGATACATTCGAGACGTATCACGCACCCTTTAGTCCGGGTTCGTTTCTCAAACCGGGACTAAAGGTCTAGTCTTTAGTCCCGGTTTGAGATACGAACCGGGAGTAAAGGGCATCACACCCTTTAGTCCCGGTTCGTGTCTCAAACCGGGAGTAAAGGGCTCATTTGGACCGAGACTAATGCCGTTAGCCGCTCGAACCGGGACTAATGCTCACATTAGTCCCGGTTCATAATTCAACCTGGACTAATGTGTATATTGAGTTGTGACTGAGGGAGTTCCGGACTAGGGGGTGTCCGGATAGCCGAACTATCATCATCGGCCGGACTCCAAGACTATGAAGATACAAGATTAAAGACTCCGTCCCGTGTCCGGATGGGACTTTCCTTGGCGTGGAAGGCAAGCTTGGCGATACGTATATGTAGATCTCCTACCATTGTAACCGACTCTGTGTAACCCTAGCCCTCTCCGCTGTCTATATAAACCGGATGGCTTTAGTCCATAGGACGAACAACAATCATACCATAGGCTAGCTTCTAGGGTTTAGCCTCTTTGATCTCGTGGTAGATCCACTCTTATAACACACATCATCAATATTAATCAAGCAGGACGTAGGGTTTTACCTCCATCAAGAGGGCCCGAACCTGGGTAAAACATCGTGTCCCTTCTCTCCTGTTACCATCCGCCTAGACACACAGTTCGGGACCCCCTACCCGAGATCCGCCGGTTTTGACACCGACATTGGTGCTTTCATTGAGAGTTCCTCTGTGTCGTCACCGATAGGCTCGATGGCTTCTTCGACCATCATCAACGACGCGGTCCAGGGTGAGACTTTTCTCCCGGACAGATCTTCAGATTCGGCGGACCGCTGCCGATTCGATTAAGCAGCCATCTGGAGCAGATCGAATGCTACGCCCCTGGCCGTCAGGTCAGATTTGGAAGCTTGAACTTCACGGCTGACATCCGCGGGGACTTGATCCTCGATGGAGTCGAGCCACAACCGAGCGTGCCGCACTGTCACGGCGAGCATGATTTAGCTCTGCAGCCGGACAGTACCCTGGAGGCCGCACTCGAACCCGCTCCGATCTTCAATTCGGAGCCGGCTGCGCAGATCGGGGACGGATGGCTAGACACCGCCTCGGGGCTGCAACCTCTACGGCAATAGAGCGAACACCGATCTTGTCCCTCATAAAGCTCGCGACCGAGGTACCGGACTCCTTGCCGGACTCAACCTCCCGTGCCCCTCCGATCGAATCCGATTGGGCGCCCGGTCATGGAGTTCACAGCAGCGGACATCTTTCAACTCTCACCTTTTGGCGACATCTTGAGTTCGCTAAAGTACCTCTCGTTATCGAGAGCCCTGGCCGGACTGCGGTCAGACGGTTGGGATGCGGACTGACGAATAAATTCAAGCCCACCCACCACCCACTTTGTAGCAGCTGTCGCCGATCTAACCGACATGTTAGACTACGACTTCAAGACATCGACGGTATGGACGACGATGCCGGAGGCGAACAAGAACCAGCGCCTACCGGCAATCGGAAAGCCACCTCATCATATGACATATACATGGTGGATATCCCAAAGGATGGGAATGGTGAAGGAACAGAGGAGGATGACCCCTCCAAGAAACAGCCCAAGCGCCAGCGTCAGCGGCGCCGCTCTAAATCCTGCCACACCAAGAATGAAGATTCCGGCACCGGAGATAACAATACACCGGACAGTGCCGAAGATAATCCACTCCAGCAAGATCCAGCGCAGGAGGATGGAGACGCCAGCCCTCACGAGAGAGCGGCAGAAGAGGTAGAGGATTATATGCCTCCCTGCGGAGATGAAGCAAGCCTCGACGATGATGAATTCGTCGTGCCTGAGGATCCCGTCGAACAAGAGCGTTTTAGACGCAGGCTTATGGCCACGGCGAACAGCCTCAAGAAAAAGCAGCAACAGCTTAGAGCTGATCAGGATCTGCTAGTCGACAGATGGACTGAAGTCCTCGCGGCCGAAGAGCACGAGCTCGAACGCCCCTCCAAAAGCTACCCTAAACGCAAGCTGCTCCCCCGATTAGAGGAGGAGGCTTACGAACTCGCATCACCAGGAGACAATACGGCTGACCAACCACCCCGTGGTCGCGACAGAGAGGCCTCTAGGCCCTTCACTAGAACCGTACCCCGGCATCGCTCAAAAAGCACACGGCCACAGGGGAACGCTCCGGACCTGCGAGATATATTGGAGGACAAGGAAAGACAATCAAGATCGATCTATGGATCGCGTGGGCGCCCCACGGTACATGACGACAACCGTCGCGCCGGACAAAGTAAGTCCGGCCGGGCCGAACAAAACAGACAAAGCTCTTTTGAGCTCCGTCGTGATATCGCCCAAGATCAGGGCGCCAAGACACCCACTATGCTTCACAGACGGAAGTAATGGATCATCAAATCCCGAAGGGTTTAAACCTGTCAATATTGAATCCTATGATGGCACAACAGACCCGCAGTTTGGATCGAAGACTATCTCCTTCACATCCACATGGTCCGCAGTGACGATCTTCACGCCATCAAATACCTCCCCTCAAGCTTAAAGGACCAGCCCGACATTGGCTCAACAGCTTGCCAGCAGAGTCAATTGGGAGCTGGGAGGACCTGGAAGCCGCATTCCTCGATAACTTCCAGGGCACTTATGTGCGACCACCAGACGCTGATGACCTAAGCCACATAATTCAGCAGCCAGACGAATCGGCCAGACAATTCTGGACACGGTTCTTAACCAAGAAAAACCAAATCGTCGACTGTCCGGATGCGGAGGCCCTCGCGGCCTTCAAGCATAACATCCGTGACGAGTGGCTTGCCCGACACCTAGGACAGGAAAAGCCGAAATCCATGGCAGCTCTCACATCACTCATGACCCGCTTACGCGGGTGAGGACAGCTAGCTAGCACGCAGCAACAACCTCAAAGAAAATTCTGGCAGTCCGGACTTCAAGGACCGAAATGGCAGGCAGCGTCGTAACAAAAACAAACGCCGCATTAACGGCGACAATATTGAGGATACGGCAATCAATGCGGATTCAGAGGCTCTAAACCCGCTCAGCGGAAAAAGCCATTCAAAAGAACTACTCCGGGTCCGTCCAATTTGGACCGAATACTCGACCGCTTGTGCCAGATACACGGCACCCCCGAAAAGCCAGCTAACCACACCAACAAGGATTGTTGGGTATTCAAGCAGGCAGGCAAGTTAATTGCCGAAAACAATGACAAGGGCCTGCATAGAGATGACGAGGACGAGACCCAACCGCCCGAACAATAGAGGATGAAGGTTTCCCCACAAAGTGCGGACGGTGAACATGATATATGCAACGCACATACCCAAAAGGGAGCGGAAGCGTGCACTCAGGGATGTCTACGCGATGGAGCCAGTTGCCTCGAAGTGCAATCCATGGTCCTCCTGCCCGATCACTTTTGATCAAGGGGACTACTTTCACCAAAGATCCGCCCCGGCGGATTCGCCGCATGGTCTTAGACCCAATCGTCGATGGATTTCACCTAACCAGAGTCCTGATGGACGGCGGCAGCAGCCTGAACCTGCTTTACCAGGATATAGTGCGCAAAATGGGCATAGACCCCTCAAGGATTAAACCTACCATAACGACATTTAAAGGCGTCATACCAGGTGTAGAAGCCAATTGTACAGGCTCATTTACACTGGAAGTGGTCTTCGGATCCCCGGATAACTTCCGAAGCGAGGAGTTAACCTTCGACATAGTCCCGTTCCAAAGCGGCTATCATGCCTTGCTCGGACGTATCGCGTTTGCAAAGTTCAACGCGGTGCCGCACTACGCATACCTCAAGCTCAAGATGCCAGGCCCTCGAGGAGTCATCACGGTCAACGGAAACACTGAACGTTCTCTCCGCACGGAGGAACATACAGCGGCTCTCGCGGCAGAAGTGCAATGCAGCCTCTTAAGGCAATTCTCGAGTCCGGCCGTTAAGCGGCCGGACACAGCTAAGCGCGCCCAGAGTAACTTACAACAAGACCACCTGGCACGTTCCGAGCACGCGTAGCAGTGCGGCCCCAACCCCAGCTCCTGCGAAACGTCAAAGCAGGTCCTTCACGTACACCATTACGCTCTGAAGATACCATGGGCATGGGGAGAGGGGCACGACCACGATAAACCCAGACTGCGGCTCAACCACACCAGGGGCTCTCAGGTGTGTCGTTCCTTTTTCTTTTCTTTTTACCTTTTACTTTTTTCCCACAGGACTCCGTTTGTCGAGGCCCCGTCCGGCAGAGACTGCCGAACTCACGATGCAACAGCCAGGGAAGGATAAAGGCTACAACGAATATACAGGTGGTCTCCATTACGAGCATTTTTATACACCAATCTGCAGCCTACCCTTGGAGGGGGACATGTTTAACAGTCCCATACCTTGCTTATCGCACTATTTGTATCGTTCTGCATTAGTAGCAGCACTTATTGAATAAAACAATGCAGCACCTTTTTGCTTATAATTGTATTTCTTTTTCATACATATGTTCATTCACGGCATGTTGCATCCGTACACTTTGGTACGGCTAATATACACCAGGAGCTTATGTTTCCCGCATTATGGTATGATGAGTCCGAACACTTTCACAAGTGCGGCACCCCGAACTTATAGCACTATATGCATCGGCTCCGAATCATGTCTTGGGTCAATAGTTGGGTTTGCCCGGCTCCCATGTTTTGGTACCTTACGTTCCGTTATATCGGCTAAGGTAGCACTGGGAGAACCACTGCGATTCCGCCCCAGTTGAGCTGGGTTAACGCCTCAGTGGAGAAAGCTAAAACTGACTGTCATGATGAGGCGAGAGCCGGTCGCTGTTCGAGAGGTTTTTTGCGAGTCCTTAAAGACTTATGCCGCTTAGACCGAGGAGCCGGATACTGTCCGGCCAAGGCGTGGATAGCGCCCCAAATTCGGTCTTCTGAAGACTAGGGGCTTCGCCGAAATTTAAAATTATAGAATTCTATGGCTAAGTGAGAGTGTTCAAGCATTATAAGTCCGATTGCCTTGTTCGCTGTGTTGAGCGCCTCCCTAGATGGACCCAAAAATGGGAACAAGAGCGCTCAAGTTTATCCCGAACACCCCAGCACTCGTTGGCATGGGGGCTGAAGCCGACGACTTGCCATCTCTCAGATCTGATAAACAGCCGCACAGAAGGTAATATTTTAAATTAACAAGCGTTGCTTAGCGCATATGAACTAAGTTTTCAGCGCACAGGATAACAAAATGCGAGTCTACTCAAATATTACATCTTTGGAGCACTCACCCGCAATAGTGCGGGCGCCTTCAAAGACACTCTTATAATACATCTCGGCGCATGATGCTCCTTGCCCTCACGGTGGCGGGTCCGTCCACGAGCTTGGGCATCCATCTTGCCCCAAAGGCACCTTTGCGCTGGCAAGGCCCGACGGGCACCCTCAATACAAGCGGAGTGCTTGATGACTTCTACCCACGGGCACGCATCCATCAGCCGCCGCACCAAGCCGAAGTAGCTCCCAGGCATGGCCTCCTTAGGCCACAGCCGAACTATGAGGCCCTTCATGGCCTGTTCGGCCGCCTTGTGGAGCTCGACCAGCTGCTTCAGCTGGTCGCTAAGGGGCACCAGATGTCCGGCCTCAGCATACTGAGACCAGAAGACCTTCTCCGTCGAGCTCCCCTCCTCGGCCCGGTAGAATGCGGCAGCATCGGACACGCTGCAAGGAAGATCTGCGAACGCTCCTGGAGAGCTCCAAATTCGGGTAAGCAACAGGTAATTAACACTCACATGCTTACTTTGCATGAAAAATGCCTTACCCGCTGCTATTTTCTTCACCGCCTCAACCTCCTGGAGGGCCTTGTAGGCTTCGGCCTTAGCGGCTTTGGCACTCTCAAGAGCCGTTGCAAGCTCAGACTCTCGGGTCTTCGAGTCACGCTCCAAGCTCTCATGTTTTTTCACGAGATCCTGGAGCTCTTGCTGTACCTCCGCCACCCGCGCCTCCTGCTTCTCTCGCTCGGTGCGCTCCAGTCAAGATTACGTTCGCCGCTGCCACCGCCTCCTTCTGTGGTCGCCACCTCGTTAGTGGCCCCTACAATACCCACGTTATCCTTGTCATTTTTCTTGCAACCAAATCCTTTTCTCAGAAGGTACAATTTTCATAAGGTATTACTCACCTTCTTTTTCCTCGAGCTGCTTCTTGGCATGGCCGAGCTCGTTCTCGGACCGCCGAGGTTTTCCTTCAAAGTATTGACCTCCATGATCGGCGGGCGGAGGTCAGCAGCACAGCCTGCAATCCCATATTGACATATTTTTATGACTCCTGCGTTTATCTTTCTAAAGATCCTCAGTCCGGCTTTTCTTTCCGAACACCGAACCGAGCATCAGGGGCTACTGTCTATGCGGTACCATTTTACATATATTGAAATTCTTACCTCAAAGCCTGTTAGAAGGCTGCTGCAGGCTTCGGTCAGCCCGCTCTTGGCGAGCTGAACCTTCTGAATCACCGCACTCATAACAGTGCGGTGTTCCTCTTTGATGGAGGTGCCGTTGAGCGCCTCCAGCAAATTATCCGACACCTCCGGTTGGACGGAGGCAGCCGGCGTCGCGGTCTTGCCCTTCTTACGAAGGGGTCGCCCGCCGGACTCCGGAGCCACTGTGGCCTCCGAGGATGAGTCCGGTGCAAAGTCCGGGAGGGTGTCCCGTGACACCTCTGGGGCCTTCTCCTCCTGGTGGGTCCCTTACTGGGACCCCACCTCGGCGTCGTCCGCGGCACGGGGGGTGGAGGCAGTCGGAAGGGAATCCATATCCGACGCACCCAAGGACCCGCTTGACGAAGCGGGAAGATCATCCTCGAGCGGACTGCAGGGTTGTATGCGGCATTAGAAAGACATTATGTGGCGAAAAGAAAAAACCTTGATGTTATTCGGGAGTCCGGATACTTACGATCTCGCCAGGGGCTTGGCCCTTGGAGGCCAGCCCTTGTCGTCGTCACTGGCGTTGGCGAAGCAGTCCGGGGGAAGAGTTTTTCCCTTCTTGGACCCTTCGGCCTCCCTTGTTGGGGAGGCCTTCCTTTTCTTCCCTCCTTCACCGGGGAGAGGCGTTCTTCTTCTCCTCCGCGCCTTGGTGGGAGGAGTCGGCCTCGGATTCATCATCCGAGAGCACCTGAAAACGGGAACTCTTCGAGTCCCCGTGGTCGCCTTTCTTGGTTTTCTTCTCCGCACCACGTGGTGCCGGAGCCAGCAGCCCGTTAGGCGGGCGTCCGCTGGGTCCTTCCGGCAATGGGGCCGGACAGATAGTCCGTTCGGCCTTCGCCAGCCATTCCTGTCAAAGGTAAAGGGAGTTTAGATCCCGCATAGAGCCAAACTATGGAAAACAAGTGGTGAAATCACTTACCTCGTCAGCTGGATGCTGCGAGCGGAATCCGCGATCTTCGGTAGCGGATGCGGGAGCTTCGGCGCCCTTGAACAGCACCTTCCAGACATCTTCGTACGTAGTGTCGAAGAGCCCGCTCAGGGTCTGGTGCTGCGCCGGATCAAACTCCCACATGTTGAAGCCCCGTCGCTGGCACGGGAGAATCCGCGGATGAGCATGACCTGGACTACGTTGACAAGCTTGAGCTTCTTGTCCACCAGCTTCTGGATACAGGCTTGGAGTCCGGTCAGCTCCTCCGAATTCCCCAAAATCCAGCCACTCTCTTTCCAGGAGGTGAGCCGTGTAGGGATGCCAGATCTGAATTCGGGGGCCGCTGCCCAATCAGGGTCACGCGGCTCGGTGATGTAGAACCACCCCGATTGCCACCCCTTGATGGTTTCCACTAAAGTGCCCTCCAGCCACATAACGTGGGACATCCTACCCACCATGGCGCCTCCGCACTCCGCTTGGCTGCCCTTCACATCCTTCGGCTTGACTCTGAAGGTCTTGAGCCACAAGCCGAAGTGGGGCTGGATGCAGAGGAAGGCCTCACACACGACGATAAAAGCCGAGATGTTGAGGATGAAATTCAGGGCCAGATCATGGAAATCTAGGCCGTAGTAGAACATGAGCCCCCGGACAAAGGGATGAAGCGGGAAGCCCAGTCCGCGGAGGAAATGGGGAAGAAATACTACCCTCTCATGAGGCCTGGGGTTGGGGACGAGCTCTCCCTCGTCGGGGAGCCGATGCGCGATGTTGCTGGACAAATATTCGGCGTCACGCAGCTTCTGGATCTGCCCCTCCGTGACGGAGGAGGCCATCCAGTTGCCTCCCGCTCCGGATATGGTTGGAGAAGGTTGAGGTAAGAGGTGCGGACTTGGGCGCTGGAGCTCGAGTTCGCGGAGATGGATAAGCCAAGGAGGAAGAAGGCGCAGGTAAAAGGGTTGGATCTTTATCCCCTTATATGGGCGGACAAAAACATGTGTCCCCGCCGGCCTGGTAAAACTCGCTTATCCCCCAAGCGTCACAATCAATGGCGCGGTTGGGTTACCCACGTCCGTATTGACGGGAATCCCGGAATAAGGGGAACACAATCTCTGCTTCGACAAGACGTGCCAAGGAAACCGCCTCGCTAAACGCACGGAGGTGGAACAATAGAAACGAGTAAAGGCTTGGTAATGGCATGACGTCACGCCACTAAATGCGTCAGCAGATTGAACTTGTGTAATATTATTCTCTCTGCGGTGGTACGTGGAATTTATCTTTGCAGAGCCGGACACTATCCTGGTGTTCACAATCTTCTATAAATTATTCGGAGGAAGAACCCGCCTTGCAATGCCGAAGACAATATGCGCCGGACTCATCGTCATTGAAGCCTGGTTCAGGGGCTACTGAGGGAGTTCCGTACTAGGGGGTGTCCGGATAGCCGAACTATCATCATCGGCCGGACTCCAAGACTATGAAGATACAAGATTGAAGACTTCGTCCCGTGTCCGGATTGGATTTTCCTTGGCGTGGAAGGCAAGCTTGGCGATACGGATATGTTGATCTCCTACCATTGTAACCGACTCTATGTAACCCTAGCCCTCTCCGGTGTCTATATAAACCGGATGGCTTTAGTCCATAGGACGAACAACAATCATACCATAGGCTAGCTTCTAGGGTTTAGCCTCTTTGATCTCGTGGTAGATCCACTCTTGTAACACACATCATCAATATTAATCAAGCAGGACGTAGGGTTTTACCTCCATCAAGAGGGCCCGAACCTGGGTAAAACATCGTGTCCCTTGTCTCCTGTTACCATCCGCCTAGACGCACAGTTCGGGACCCCCTACCCGAGATCCGCAAGTTTTGACACCGACAGTGACCAAAGCCCCGTTTTCTACTACTGGTATTCCCATTTATCTCGTACCCTTGGAAATTCATTATATTTGAAGATGGTAACAGGGACAGCAAGTACAGGTCATCTTCAACAGCGGCGTCATGCATGGCACGTGTCTGCAACCAACCGTCAAAAGTCCCCGTTTGTTCAGGTGTAATCCAGTCGTCAGACTACTCTGGGTATTTGGAGCGTAGAATATTCTTGTGTTCCTCAATATACGGAGCCACTAAGGAGGAATTTTGTAGAACTTTGCAGTGTACTTGAGTGAGAGAATGCCTGTCCATACATATTATTTGTTTAATCCTAGCGTGCCATTTCCACCCAGTCTGCCCTTATGCCACAATTCAGGAACACCGATCGGCTTAAGGTCAGGAATAAAGTCAATACAAAATTCAATCACCTCCTCATTTTCATGGCCCTTGGAGCTGCTTCCTTCTAGCCTAGCACGGTTATGAACATATTTTTTTAAGACTCCCATGAATCTCAACATATTGTGTAGAAATACAAGACCCAGAACGTTAGTCTCTTCAAGATAGGTGAAATAGGACATGCGTCATGATGTTGAAGAAGGATGGTGGGAATAGCAACTCGAAACTGACAAGACATTGCACCAAATCATTCTCTAACCTTGGTATGGTTTTTGGATCGATTACCTTCTGAGAAATTGCATTGAGGAATGCACATAGCTTCACAATGGCTAATCAAACGTTTTTTGGTAGAAGCCCCCTCAATGCAACCGGAAGCAGTTGCGTCATAATCACGTGGCAGTCATGAGACTTTAGGTTCTGGAACTTTTTCTTTGCCATATTTATTGTTCCCTTTATATTCGATTTAGAAGCCAGATGGGACCTTCATACTGAGCAGGCATTCAAAGAAGATTCCCTTCTCATTTTTGGTAAGAGAATAGCTGGCATGACCCTAATGTATGTCGTCTTTTCCGTGCATACGTTGCTGGTCCTCCCGTGCCTCCAGTGTATCTTTTGTCTTCCCATACACGCCCAAGAAGCCAAGAATGGTCACGTAAAGATTCTTCGTCACGCGCATCACGTCGATTGCAGAGCGGACCTCTGGGTATTTCCAATAGGGCATGTCCCAAAATATAGATTTCTTCTTCCACATGGGTGCGCGTCCCTCAGCGTCATTCGGAATAGATTGTCTGCCAGGACCCTTTCCAAAGATTACGTTCAAATCCTTGACCATATCATGTACATCATCACAGTACGGTAGCAAGGCTTGGTCCAGTGAAGGAACAACATGGGGGGAGAGAGAGAGATCAACAATTGAGTGTCCACATACACATCCATCATGGATGGGGTATGCATGAATTATTTTTATTCGGGTAGCTCCCTCCCTCCCTACCGCCCTCCCTCCCTTAAGTTGTTAATTAACCACCGCATCACCACTGCCGTCTGGATTGATCGATCATAATTAGTCCAACTCAATCTCGGTTTCTTGCTCGTGCAACACGCCGAGTGGTGGATGAGCATTTCCTTTTGCATGCATGTGTATGTCTGTGTCTGCGTCTGTGTTTTTGAAAGAAAAAAAATGGAATGAAGAAACATTCATGATCGACAAAATCAAGCAGAGCTGGCACCTGGGTGACCTGAAAATGACATGTCTACTATTTCCATGCAACGTGGCATTGTCCGGGAAGCGCGAGGCTCATATATAATAGTCCATCTCATGCACCTGTTAAGAAATTAATAATTGCACTCCATGTTCTAGCCGACCAACCTCGCCCTCTTAAGTCTTAGTTCTACTGAGAACCCTAGGTAGCTACTACCTTCTCATCCTGGTTTATTGGTCCCATACTATTTTATTCCAAATTTTGATAATGAATTTAATTAATAAATTTTAAATGCATGTTACAAAGCGACAATATTTTATGTTGAGGTGCATCGGGCTTACTAAGCGATGAGAGATATCCATTGAGGACATAAGTGAGGGAGATGTAGAAATGGGCAAGATAGCACACTAGGGGTTGGGACATGCGGCTGCGGTTGGGACGTCAAAGGATTCTATGTAGTTTCCACAAGCCTGATCACTAACCAATTCTTTAAAAGAACTGACGTTGATACTTGAGTATGACTTCAATTCTTTCTAAAAACGCACAACGATGCATTATTTCCTATGAATCGACAGTGATACCTCTATATAAATCGCAGATTCAAAGCAACTTGTAGTGATGACTGTCGGTGTACTAGAGTAGGGGTACCCTAGTATCCCGAACTTGTGCACGGGCGGTTGCAGCACCCCGCGGCAAGGCTTGCCGGGTGACCGCCAAGGTCCTCCGTGGTTCCTTTGGAGCCATTCAAGAACAAAGTATTCAAGCCAAGGAGACAAGGCCCCGACAAGAGGAGTTTGTCGGGAAGGCCACCCAAGGCACCTAGGAGACAAGGCCCCGGCAAGAGGAGCTTGCCGGGAAGGCCCGGTGAGCGACAAGCTTCCGGACGCGACAAGGCAACAACCGCGGCAAGGCGCTTGCCACGGTTGACTACCACTCTGTTCCTGCGCTCCAGCACATCCACCAACGTGTCGTCCTGGGACCTTTCCAGGTGCGCGTGGCAAGAGGCTGTGCGGCCAGCGGAGCGCGGTGGTAGGCGGCGCTGACAAGATGGTCATCATGGCAGCGATGGCGTCCTCGACGGTCCCTGTTTGCCTTTGTTTGGGCGACGTAGACGGGCATTTAATGCCTTTGTCCCCTGCCGTCAGGGTTAGGTATGATACACTGTACATGTAGCTGTACCAACCGCAATTCCTTTTCCATTTTTACCCTTGTCTACGTTGCCACCTGTCGGAGACCCCTTGAGCATATAAAAGGAGGCCCATGCATAGCGTGGGGGGGGTTCAAAGGTTGAAGCCAGAAAGCACTCACGCTAGGTCTCGTTAGCAGCTGGTGTGTACTTAGCACTCAGCGCCCTAGCAAGAACTCAATACACTCGGACATGCAGCAAGAGGAGTGTTATCTCTCGGAGAGTTCGAAGCTGGGTAAACTGCTGGTGCTTCCGCCTCGACCGCTCTTCGATGCGATCTCCGCCCCGCCGAACCGAAGGGGCTCGGTCCGCCGGTCCCATAGGTGTTCGTGGGTCAGATCAGTTTCCCCGACATCTTTGGCGCGCCAGGTAGGGGGCGTCGAGATTGTGTGAATCTGATCCGGCGTTCACACGAGCTAGATCTTCATCTTCTTCATTGACATGCCACCGAAGAAGAAGGCTTCGGCGGCAGCTGATCCGTCCACGTCGATCCCACCACCACCGGAGCAAGCAGGTGGTGGGGTAGACGCCAGCGGAAGAACGGGCGTCGACGAGGGAGCCCACGGTGTTGCCAGGTCCAAGGACAAGGCTGCGCAGACCTCGGCGTTCGTACATGCACCGCGCCCATCTCAGGAGGCGCGGGATCGACAGCATCATGGTATTCACAGTACCATACGCTCATTGGACCAAGATCGAGCTGGTGGATCTCGGGGTCCTCAAGACCAGCATGCACGCCAACATGCCAAGCGAAGCGAGGCACGGTCGCCTGGACGGGATACTGCTCCTTCTAACATAGTTAGAAGTCCGAGCATATCCCGCTCCTCGCGCCGTTCGCCACTGCCACCCACCACTCCAGCAGAAGCTTTGGCGAGAGCTCAACTGCTCCTGGATTACCCTCCAACAGCCGACAAGGTCGATGAATGGAGGGCCACCATTCAGAGTCTCATCGGCTTTGCCAACAGCGACACTCCGCGGCAGCCGAGTACATCGCTGCCGCGGCAAGACAGCAAGGCACGAGCCGATGGCGACGAAACCGGTGGGGGTGCAACCACCATGCACTCTCCGCCCCGAAGGCCAAGATCGCCAACTCGTCGGATCCACCTCGACAGCGACTCCACCGCGTCATCAGATCCACGAGCTCGTCGCGATCAGCGCCAAGTTCTTCACGAACGACAGCAAGAAGACGCTCGAACTCGCATCGAGCGCCGAAGAGAAGCGCGGCGTCAATCAGACCAGCGCGATGGGTCCTCTGTCGACACGCATGCGCCAGGGGAACCAGGCGACTTGCCGTACGCGGTAGGTTGCCCTGCGTTCACTCGTGAGCTGCGGCAAGTCCAGTGGCCCAGCAAGAAGAATTTCAAGCCAGACGTACCAGAGAAGTACGACGGCAAGACGCATCCGTCGGAGTTCCTCAGCATCTACACCATCGCGGTGCAAGCTACCGGGGGGCGAGACGACAAGATCCTGGCCAACTACTTCCCGCTGGTACTAAAACCCAATGTCAGATCCTGGCTCATGCACTTGCCGGACAACTCCATATCCTCCTGGGCAGACCTATGCCATCAGTTTGTCGGCGCCTTTACAGTCGTCCTCATGCCTCATGGCCAAGAGAGCGACCTTCATCTGCTCGCCCAGAAGGAAGGAGAGCCCCTGCGCAAGTACATTCAGAGATTCAGCCGCGTACAGCACAACATCCCAGATGTCCACCCTGCCGTGGTGATCAGCGCGTTCCATCAGAACGTGCGAAACCGCAGGATGCGGGAGGAGATGGGGATGTGCAAGATCAGAGACATCAGCAAGATATATGCTCTGGCCGACAAGTGTGCACGTGCTGAGCAAGGGAGGAAACTCCCCAGAGAGAATATAGAAGCAGGAGGATCTGATAGCGAAGAGACAGCCCCGGCAATGAAAAACCGGAGGCGGAACAACAGGAAGAAGAAAGGCAAAGATGTGCTAGTCGTTGAGCAGTCCGGCAACGAAGGTGGCGCCAAGAAAGCCAAAGTTGGTAACTCCGGCAAGGAGGTTGCCGCGGGCACCAACTGCCAGGCTGTGGCGGTCGCCGACAAGCAGGACGGCACCAACAAGCAGTACTGCAAGATCCACCGCACCAAGGGTCATGACCTCCAAAGCTGCAAGAAGGTCGAGCAACTTGTCGAGAAGCAAAAGGCTGAATACAAGCGACGCGACAAGGAGAAGGCCCAGGAAGGTGCTGGAGGATCCGGCAAGAAACCCCCCGGCCGAGGAGGACGCCGCAGCAAGGCCAAGCAGCGGCAAGGAGACAGACCTCCCCGCGGCCGCGACAAGGATGAAGATGACGACAACGATGAAGATATGGATGATGATGACAACGATGAGCAGGAGTCCAGAGAGCCACAGAGGTATTGTGCGTTGACGGCGGTGCTTCTCTGCATACTTCACACCGCCAGCTCAAGCAGTGGATGCGGGAAGTCAATGCGGCAGAACCATCCGTCGAGTCACGCAAGCCTCTGAAATGGTCCAGCACGCCTATCATCTTTGATATTGAGGACCACCCTGATCGCATAACTGCGGTCGGTGCTTGCCGATGTTGGTTTCGCCAACTATCCGCAACCTCAAGGTCACTAAGATGCTAGTTGACGGCGGGGCCGGCTTGAACCTGATCTCCTCCGCGGTACTCCAGAAACTCCAGATCCCTGATGGCGAGCTCGAGGAGACCGACACATTCCAAGGAATCAATCCGGGAAGGAGGAAGCTGAAGGGAAAGATCACGTTGCCGGTGACATTTGGCAGCAAGCTGAACTTCAGGACTGAGAGGGTCACTTTTGACGTTGCTGACTTTCCATTGCCTTATAATGGGATACTTGGTCATTCAAAGACTCGCCAAATTCATGGCGGCCTCTCACTATGCATACAACATGCTGAAGATGCCAGGCCCGATAAGTGTTATCTCTGTCCCTGGCGACAAGAAGGATGCTCTTATCTACGCCGACAAGATTTACCGGGAAGCAGCTGCTGCAACAGATCGCAAGCCACTTGCCGCTGAAGCTCCCGGGGCGAAGAAGAAGACCAAGTCCGGCAAGAGTTCTGATGCCCACTCCGGCAAGCGCACCTCTTCGGAGTGCTGCGCTACCGTCGAGGACGCACCATCGAGCTCCACCGGCAAGTGTAAGAATACGATGGCAGCTCCACCAGAGACCAAGAAGGTGTCCGCCAAGGAGGACGGCACTGGTGGTACCTTCACCATCAGTGCCACTCTCGACCCTAAATAGGAAAGCGCGCTCATTGCTTTCCTGCGGGCGAACGTCGACGTGTTTGCGTGGCAACCGTCTGACATCCCCGGTGTTCGGAAAGTAATCGAGCACCATCTTGCCGTCCTCATCCTCGCGCGCGCCCATCAAGCAGAAAGTCAGGAAGCAGGCAGTGGAGCGCCAAGAATTCATCGCAGAAGAAATCAAGAAATTGGAAGCAGCAGGCCTTGTCAGAGGAGTGCTCCATCCTACGTGGTTGGCCAATCCTGTAGTCGTGCGCAAGGCAAACGGGAAATGGAGGCTTTGTATCGACTTTACCGATGTCAATAAAGCTTGTCCCAAAGACCCATTTCCCTTGCCGCGCATCGTTGACTCCATGGCCGGATGTGACTTGCTTTCATTTCTTGATGCATACTCAGGATATCATCAGATCTTCATGGCAGAAGAGGATGAGGAGAAAACCGCATTCATCACCCCAGTGGCACCTACTGTTTCGTACGGATGCCTTTTGGATTAAAGAATGCTGGTTCAACATTTGCAAGAGTAGTCCATGATGCTTTTGAGCCACAAATGCACAGAAATGTGGAAGCCTACATGGATGACATAGTGGTCAAGAGCAAGGACAAGGCGACACTGATTCAAGATTTAGACGAAACCTTTGCAAATCTGCGCAAGATCAACCTCAAGCTCAACCCCGAGAAGTGTGTGTTTGGAGTCCCCTCCGGCAAGCTTCTCGGGTTCTTCGTGTCTCAGCGAGGAATTGTTGCACAGCGGGACGACACCCCTCGGCAACCTGAACATTTCCGGAAGATCAGTATCGGGCTTGAACAGTTCCAAGAGCATCGCGTCTAGTTCCAAGACAGTGAAGTTGAAGTTGAGGCCCGGGCGCAGCCTCATGATATCCGCCGCATTCTGGAACTCCCAGGCGGGTCTCCTCCTCTCCTGCAAGGGGGCGATGCGGCGGCGAAGAAAGTCTGCGCCAACGGTGCCTACGGTGAGCCCGGCAAGTCTAAGGCGTAGGATCCGAGTGACGGCAATCTTCAGCCTAGCGTCTTCCGGGGCCACGTTGCTCCAATCGTTGCCGCGCACTATTGGGGTTTGGCGCTGGGCGGTAAATGGCTGCGGGTTCTCCTCGACAATCCAGCACCAATCTGCCCTCGATTCCTCCCACTTGCTGCGGAGCTCTCCCTCCAGATAAGCTTCCTTCTTGCCAATCCTCGAGATCCAAGCGATTCCACAAGAAGAGGCTCCCCTCTCTCAACTCGGGGCATAAAGAAATGGCGGAAAAGAGCTACGTTTGGATAGACTCCGACAAAGTTTTCGCAGATATGTGCGAAAACTGCCATGGTCAGAACAGCATTGGGGGTGAAGTCAAGGAGGCGGAACCCGTAGGTGTTCATGATATCACAGAAAAATTCAGAGAAGGGCGGGTAGAGCCCGCAGTAGAAGAATAGCGCGAAGAAAGGGTACCCATTTGGAGCCAGTTCCGAGGCGGCAACTGGGGGTACCTTCGTCTTGTGGATCTTCAGCGTCTCCGTCGAAACGAAGAGGTAGTAGTACTCCCTCAGATCCTTCGCGAGCGGTGAGGGGAAGATTGCCCGCTCCTTCGCGGCCCATGAGCCGCTGCGCCTCGGCCGACTTCACGGCCTTCCCTTGTCGGCTTTCGAGCCATGGCGGAGGTGGTGGGGAGATCGACGGCGTTGGTGGTGCTGGTGGCGATGAAGTGAGCGCTGCTCTCTTTTCAGCCTTGGGAAGAAGGGGGGAGCAGCGGAGGTTTTTCGAGATTGGACAAGCAACTGGCGAGATGGGCGAACTGCCCCTGTTTCCCCTGCTTATAAAGAGGGAGGGGGTGGACGTTCCGCCTTTCCGAATAAAGAAACCACCCATGATCTCTCCCACGACGCCGCGTGCCGTTCGTGGAGGGCGTGGTGGGTCCAGAGTGGGTTAAGGCGTAACCCAGGCCGCGCGTGCCCGTGCCCTGTTTTGGGCCAGGCCCAACAGCGCTCGGCACCGTGTGTGGCCCAGGCCCGGGGGCTCCTGTCGGTGTACTAGAGTAGGGGTACCCTAGTATCCCGAACTTGTGCACGGGCGGTTGCAGCACCCCGCGGCAAGGCTTGCCGAGTGACCGCCAAGGTCCTCCATGGTTCCTTTGGAGCCATTCAAGAACAAAGTATTCAAGCCAAGGAGACAAGGCCCCGGCAAGAGGAGTTTGCCGGGAAGGCCACCCAAGGCACCTAGGAGACAAGGCCCCGGCAAGAGGAGCTTGCCGGGAAGGCCCGGTGAGCGACAAGCTTCCGGACGCGACAAGGCAACAACCGCGGCAAGGCGCTTGCCGCGGTTGACTACCACGCTGTTCCTGCGCTCCAGCACATCCACCAACGTGTCGTCCTGGGACCTTTCCAGGCGCGCGTGGCAAGAGGCTGTGCGGCCAGCGGAGCGCGGTGGCAGGCAGCGCTGACAAGATGGTCATCGTGGCAAGCGGTGGCGTCCCTGACGGTCCCTGTTTGCACTGTTTGGGCGACGTAGACGGGCATTTAATGCCTTTGTCCCCTGCCGTCAGGGTTAGGTATGATACATCGCATGTAGCTGTACCAACCGCAATTCCTTTTCCATTTTTACCCTTGTCTACGTTGCCACCTGTCGGAGACCCCTTGAGCATATAAAAGGAGGCCCGTGCGCAACGTAGAGAGGGGTTCGAAAGGTTCGAAGCTAGAAAACACTCACGCTAGGTCTCGTTAGCAGCTGGTGTGTACTGTAGCACTCAGCGCTCCCTAGCAAGAACTCAATACACTCAGACATGCAGCAGTAGGAGTGTTATCTCTCCGGAGAGTTTCGAAGCTGGGTAAACTGCTCGTGTGCTTCGCCTCGATCTGCTCTTCGTGCGATCTCCGCCCCCCGCCGAACCGAAAGGGGCTCGGTCCGCCGGTCCCATAGGTGTTCGTGGGTCAGATCAGTTTCCCCGACAATGACTTTCTGTATCAATGGGACAATAATCTGTGTTGAAATAAATAAATTGAGACAAGATAGGTCGCAATAAGATGCACTTATTTAAACAAATAGGTTTCTATGTGGTGATGACTTTTTGTAGAACTATGCAATGTACTCGAGTGAGAGAATGCCCGTCCATTCATTCAAAGGAGGATACCATCCCATCATACCACATCATAATCATTCTAATAGCATGTTGGCACGCAAGGTAAACCATTATAACTCAAAGCTAATCAAGCATGGCACAAGCAACTATAATCTCTAAATGTCATTGCAAATATGTTTACTTCATAATAAGCTGACTCAGCAACGATGAACTCATCATATTTACAAAAACAAGAGAGGTCGAGTTCATACCAGCTTTTCTCATCTCAATCAGTCCATCATATATCGTCATTATTGCCTTTCACTTGCACGACCGAAAGATGTGTATAATAATAAGAGTGCACGTGCATTGGAATAAGCTGGAATCTGCAAGCATTCAACTCAAAAGATAAGACAAGTAATATGGGCTCTAAATTGAATAAACAATCATGCATATGAGAGCCGCTAAGCATTTTCAATATGGTCTTCTCGATCCCCCAAAGGAAAGAAAAGAAAATAAAACTATTTACACGGGAAAGCTCCCAACAGGTAAGAAGAAGAACTAGAAATCTTTTTGGATTTTCGTTTTAATATCTACTACAAGCATGGAAACTAAACTAACTAATTTTTTTTGTTTTTCTCAAGGTTTATCAAACACACAAGAATAAAACTAGAAAAAGGAATTTAAACTAGCATGGATAATAAAATGAAAGAGTATGAGCACCGACGACTAGTGTGTGAACATGAATGTAAAGTCGGTGAGAAATACGTACTCCCCCAAGCTTAGGCTTTTGGCCTAAGTTGGTCTAGTACCAAGGACCGCCGCTACTCTCCCCGGTGTAATGAGAGGTGTAATCAGGATACCACTGGCTGGTCATCTCCGGATCCCATTGGACAGATGATGCACGATAAGGGTCCAGTTCAGGTTCCGGCTCAGGTTCAGGTTCTGGAGTAAAAGCTTGGGCTCGATGATTGTTCACCGCTTCCGGTGTGACGAGAAAATTTTCTGCAAGCAAATCAAACAACAAAGGAGCATGAAAAATAATAATATCAAAGTGTTTCTTATTGAATCTAAGTTTATACAAGAGCATCATATCTTCGTTGTCAACAATAAACTTGTGTGCTACCATGCTCTTGTAATCTAAAATGTGAGGAGGCAAAATTGTCCCGCTTTTCCTCATGGTGCCTAATGGGTATCTGAAAATGTCTAGCAAGACGTGCATCATAGATACCTCCAAATATGGGGCCTTTTGTATGATTTAGGGCTAGCCGTTTAGCAGCATTTACACCCATACTAAAAGTATTGTCTCCAAGCAAAGCATGTTGAAGAATGATAATATCGAGAACGCTCAAGTTTCCACTATTTCCACGACCAATCAAGATTCTACTAGCAAATATGGCAAAGTAGCGTAAAACAGGGAAGTGTATGCTAGAGACTTTTGCCTCGGAACCCTTCTTTGGCTCCTCTACGGCAATATTATTAACAAAGCCCGCCACATCTTCACGATGGGGTTCCTCTAATTCTCCCACATAAGGTATCCTACATACCGCGCAAAAATGACGTAAAGACATTTCTTTGAACTCATCATATAAATGAAATGATACTGTAGTCGGTGACTTCTTAGGATAAAAATAAAAGTTTTGCACGAAAGTATTGGTGAGTAAGAGATACTGATCGATTCGGTCGTTGATGAACCCGGTGAGGCCTGCAGTCTCGATTAAAGCATGAAAGTGTTCATGAATTCCAGCCTCTTTCAAGAAATCCTCGCATGGCCATTCGCACTACCGTACTTCCACTAAGCGAGGAAGATTATACTTAGCTTTTTCCTTCTCTTTGGCTTGTTTTTCCTGGGAGCTTTGGTTAGAAGAGCCCCTCAAAAGTTTCCTCAACATTTTTCTGAAAATTTCTGAAATTTTTAGTAACTTCAAAATAAAAGTGCATAAAACTAAACAAGATTGATAGCAACACTCCTACAAGTGCCCAGAGCCTATATCATGCATTGGAATTGCTTGGGACCTCAAAAATTTAACATGCAAGCTCAATAACATGGTCACCTATGCAGCAAAAATTTGCAATGAATAAAGCACTAGAACAGAAACTAATTGGATCAATGGAGGAGTCACATACCAAGCAATGATCTCCCAAAGAAGTTTTATGAATTGAGCTTTGAGCTAAGAGATCGAAAATCGCAGCAAAACGAGCTAGAACTCGTGCTTGAGCTGGATGGGGATTTTTTTGGGTAGAAGATGGATTGTGTGGGTGCTGGCATAAGTGGAGGGGGGCCACCAGGGGCCCACGAGACAGGGGGCGCGCCCTATAGGGGGGGGGCGCCCTCCACTCTCGTGGCCTAGTGCTTGCCCCTCCTGCAGTGTTTTCAGTGCCTAAAATTCTCAAATATTCCAGAAAAAATCATACTAAATTTGCAGGGGCATTTGGAGCACTTTTATTTTTGGACTATTTTTTAATACACAGATAATTCAGAAAACAAACGGATAATACTATTTTTACTTTATTTAATCTAAATAACAGAAAGTAAAAAGAGGGTACATAAGGTTGTGCCTTCTAGTTTCATCCATCTTGTGATCGTCAAAATGAACCCACTAACAAGGTTGATCAAGTCTTGTTAACAAACTCATTCCGAATAGCACGGAACTGGAGAAATTTTGAATAACACTAAGTTACCTCAACTGGGATATGAAAATCCCCAACAATAAGAATATCATACTTATTTTTGACAGTAGGGAGAGGAAATTCAATGCCTCCAAAAATAATAGTTGGAACTTTCTCAATAGTATTTATGCTATGAACTTGGATTTGCTTCCTCGGAAAGTGTCTTTGTATGCTCATTACCATGAACATGAAAGGTGACATTGCCTTTGTTGCAATCAATGGAAGCTCCTGCAGTATTTAAAAAAGGTCTACCAAGAATAATAGACATACTATTGTCCTCGGGAATATCAAGAATAACGAAGTCTGTTAAGATAGTAACATTCGCAACAACAACAGGCACGTCCTCACAAATGCCGACAGGTATAGCAGTTGATTTGTCAGCCATTTGCAAAGATATTTCAGTAGGTGTCAACTTATTTAATTCAAGTCTACGGTACAAGGAAAGAGGCATATAACTAACACCGGCCCCAAGATCACATAAATCGGTTTTAACATAATTTCTTTTAATAGAGCAAGGTATAGTGGGTACTCCGGGATCACCAAGTTTCTTAGGTATTCCACCCTTAAAGGTATAGTTGGCAAGCATGGTGGAAATCTCGGTTTCAGGTATTTTCCTCTTATTAGTGATGATATCCTTCATATATTTAGCATAAGGGTTTGTTTTAAGCATATCGGTTAAGTGCGTGCGTAAGAAAATAGGTCTAATCATTTCAGCAAAGCGCTCAAAATCCTCATCATCCTTTGACTTGGATGGTTTCGGAGGAAAGGGCATGGGTTTCTGAACCCATGGTTCTCTTTCTTTACAGTGCTTCCTAGCAACAAAATCTCTCTTATCATAACGTTGATTCTTTGTTGTGGGTTATCAAGATCAACAAAGCAGGTTCAATTTCTATATCATTGTTATTACTAGGTTGAGCATCTACATGAACATCATTATTAGCATTATCATCGTGTTCATGTTCATCTCGGATTGTGTTTCAGCATCGAGATAGAAGTATTATTAGGATTCTCGTGTGTTTCTACATTAGGTTCACTAGAAGTTTGCAAAGTCCTATCATTCTTCTTTTTCTTCTTCTTAGAAGAACTAGGAGCATCTAGATTATTATTCTGAGAATCTTGTTCAATTCTTTTAGGGTGGCCTTCAGGATACAAAGGTCCCTGAGTCATTCTCCCAGTTCTAGTAGCCACTCTAACAACAAAGTCATTTTGATTATTTAATTCAGCAAACAATTCATTACGAGCCTTAAGTACTTGTTCAGCTTGAGTAGCAATCATGGAAGCATGTTTGCTAGTGAGTTTAAGTTCACCTTTAACTCTAGCTACATAATCATTCAAGCGTGCATTCATCGTATAAGCATTATTCTTTAATTATCTACCAACATAATCATTGAAATCTGCTTGTCTATTCATGAAATCATCAAATTCATCTAAGCAAGGGCTATGAAATTTGTTACATGGGATTTCATCTTTATCATATCTATAGAGAGAATTTACCTTTACTACCTGTGTCGGGTTATCAAGACAATATGGTTCTTCAACAGGTGGTATATTAAGACCATGTATTTCTTCAACAGGAGGTAAATTCTTAACATCTTCAGCTTTAATACCTTTTTCTTTCATTGATTTCTTTGCCTCTTGCATATCTTCAGGACTGAGAAATAAAACATCTCTCTTCTTCGGAGTGGGTTTAGGAATAGGCTCAGGAGTTGGCTCAATTGGTTCAGGGATTGCCTCAGGAATTGGCTCAGGAAGAGTTCAATTATTTTAATTAGTCAACATATTATTCAATAGTAATTCAGCTTCGTTGACTGTTCTTTCCCTGAAAACACAACCAGCACAACTATCCAAGTAGTCCTTGGAAGCATCGATTAGTCCATTATAGAAGATATCAAGTATTTCATTTTTTCTTAAGTGGATGATCAGGCAAAGCATTAAGTAATCGGAGGAGCCTCCCCCAAGCTTGTGGGAGACTCTCTCCTTTGATTTGCACAAAATTATATATTTCCCGCAAGGCAGCTTGTTTCTTATGAGCAGGGAAATATTTAGCAGAGAAGTAATAAATCATATCCTGGGGACTACACACACAACCAGGAGCAAGAGAATTATACCAAGTTTTAGCATCACCCTTTAATGAGAACGGAAATATCTTAAGGATATAAAAATAGCGAGACTTCTCATCATGAGTAAACAGGGTAGCTATATCATTCAACTTGGTAAGATGTGCCACAACAGTTTCAGATTCATGGCCATAAAAACGATCAGATTCAACTATAGTAATAATCTCAGGATCAACAGAGAATTCATAATCCTTATCAGTAACACAGATAGGTGAAGTAGCAAAAGCAGGGTCAGGTTTCATTCTAGCATTAAGAGATTGATGCTTCCATTTAGCTAATAATTTCTTAAGATCATTTCTATCATTGCAAGCAAAAATAGCTTTAGCAGCTTCTTTATTCATAACATAACCCTCAGGAACAACGGGCAATACATAATCATTGGGAGAACCTTCATCATCACTATCATCAATAATAGCATCTTCAATAATTTCATTCTCTCTAGCCCTAGCAAGTTGTTCATCAATAAATTCACCTAATGGCACAGTAGTATCACGCACAGAAGTAGTTTCATCATAAGTATCATGCAAAGCGAAGTGGCATCATCGATAACATGTGACATATCGTAATTCATAGCGGTAGCAGGTTTAGGTGTCGCAAGCCTACGAAGCGGAAGGAGAATCTAGTGCAAAGCTAGATGGCAGTTCCTTACCTCCCTTGTAGTTGAGGGCAAAATCTTGGTTTTAGCGTCTTTCAAGTTCTTTATAGTGATCAACAGATATAAATCCCAAGTGACTCGGAGAATAGAGCTTTGCTTCCCGGCAACGGCGCCATAAATTAGTCTTGATTACCCACAAGTGTAGGGGATCGCAACAGCTTTCGAGGGTAAAGTATTCAACCCTAATTTATTGATTCGACACAAGGGGAGCCAAAGAATATTCTTGAGTATTAGCAGTTGAGTTGTCAATTCAACCATACTTGGATAACTTAGTATCTGCAGCAAGGTATTTAGTAGCAAAGTAGTATGATAGTAATGGTAACAGTGGTAAAAGGTAAAGATAGTAATAGCAATATTTTTGGTGTTTTGTAGTGATTGTAACAGTAGCAACGGGAAAGTAAATAAGCGGAGAACAATATATGAAAATCTCGTAGGCAATGGATCAGTGATGGATAATTATGCCGGATGCGATTCCTCATGTAATAGCTATAACATAGGGTGACATAGAAGTAACTCCAATTCATCAATGTATTGTAGGCATGTATTCCGTAAATAGTCATACGTGCTTATGGAAAAGGACTTGCATGACATCTTTTGTCCTACCCTCCCGTGGCAGCGGGGTCCTAATGGAAACTAAGGGATATTAAGGCCTCCTTTTAATAGAGAACCGGACCAAAGCATTAACACATAGTGAATACATGAACTCCTCAAACTACGATCATCACCGAGAAGTATCCCGATTATTGTCACTTCGGGGTTGTCGGATCATAACACATAATAGGTGACTATAGACTTGCAAGATAGGATCAAGAACACACATATATTGATGAAAACATAATAGGTTCAGATCTGAAATCATGGCACTCGGGCCCTAGTAACAAGCATTAAGCATAGCAAAGTCATAGCAACATCAATCTTAGAACATAGTGGATACTAGGGATCAAACCCTAACAAAACTAACTTGATTACATGGTAAATATCATCCAACCCATCACCGTCCAGCAAGCCTACGATGGAATTACTCACGCACGGCGGTGAGCATCATGAAATTGGTGATGGAGGATGGTTGATGATGATGACGGCGACGGATCCCCGTCTCCGGAGCCCCGAAAGGACTCCAGATCAGCCTTCCCGAGAGAGATTAGGGCTTGGCGGCGGCTCCGTGTCGTAAGACGCGATGAAACTTTCTCCGTGATTTTTTTCTCCCCGAGACGGAAGATATAGAGTTGGAGTTGAGGTCGGTGGAGGTCCAGGGGGCCCACGAGATAGGGGGCTTGCCCTCAGGGGGCGCCTGCCTTGTGGACAGGCCACAGGCCCCGGTGTATTTCTTTCGCCCATAAATTCTTATTAATTCCAAAAAGTGCTTCCGTGGATTTGCAGGTCATTCCGAGAACTTTTCTTTTCTACACATAAAACAACATCATGGCAGTTCTGCTGAAAACAGCGTTAGTCCGGGTTAGTTTCATTCAAATCATGCAAGTTACAGTCCAAAACAAGGGCAAAAGTGTTTGGAAAAGTAGATACATTGGAGACGTATCACGCACCCTTTAGTTCGGGTTCGTTTCTCAAACCGGGACTAAAGGTCTAGTCTTTAGTCCCGGTTTGAGATACGAACCGGGAGTAAAGGGCATCGCACCCTTTAGTCCCGGTTCATGTCTCAAACCGGGAGTAAAGGGCTCATTTGGACCGAGACTAATGTCGTTAGCCGCTCGAACCGGGACTAATGCTCACATTAGTCCCGGTTCATAATTCAACCTGGACTAATGTGTATATTGAGTTGTGACTGAGGGAGTTCCGGACTAGGGGGTGTCCGGATAGCCGAACTATCATCATCGGCCGGACTCCAAGACTATGAAGATACAAGATTAAAGACTCCGTCCCGTGTCCGGATGGGACTTTCCTTGGCGTGGAAGGCAAGCTTGGCGATACGGATATGTAGATCTCCTACCATTGTAACCGACTGTAACCCTAGCCCTCTCCGGTGTCTATATAAACCGGATGGCTTTAGTCCATAGGACGAACAACAATCATACCATAGGCTAGCTTCTAGGGTTTAGCCTCTTTGATCTCGTGGTAGATCCACTCTTATAACACACATCATCAATATTAATCAAGCAGGACGAAGGGATTAACCTCCATCAAGAGGGCCCGAACCTGGGTAAAACATCGTGTCCCTTGTCTCCTGTCACCATCCGCCTAGACGCACAGTTCGGGACCCCCTACCCGATATCCGCCGGTTTTGACACCGACATTGGTGCTTTCATTGAGAGTTCCTCTGGGTCGTCACCGATAGGCTCGATGGCTTCTTCGACCATCATCAACGACGCAGTCCAGGGTGAGACTTTTCTCCCCGGACAGATCTTCGTATTCGGTGGCTTCGCACTGCGGGCCGATTCGCTTGGCCATCTGGAGCAGATCGAAAGCTACGCCCCTGGCCGTCAGGTCAGATTTGGAAGCTTGAACTTCACGGCTGACATCCGCCGGGACTTGATCCTCGATGGAGTCGATCCACAACGGCGTGCCGCCTTTATCCACGGCGAGCATGATTTAGCTCTGCAGCCGGACGGTACCACGAGGCCGCCTCGAACCCGCTCCGATCTTCAATTCGGAGCCGGCTGCGTGAGATCGGGACGGATGGCTAGACACCGCCTCGGGGGCTGCAACCTCTACGGTGATAGAGCCGAACACTGATCTTGTCCCTCATAAAGCTCGCGACTCCGAGGTACCGGACTCCTTGCCGGACTCCGAACCTCCCGTGCCCCCTCCGATCGAATCCGATTGGGCGCCGGTCATGGAGTTCACCGCAGCGGACATCTTTCAACTCTCACCTTTTGGCGACATCTTGAGTTCGCTAAAGTACCTCTCATTATCAGGAGAGCCCTGGCCGGACCGCGGTCAGGACGGTTGGGATGCGGACGAGGAAGAAATTCACAGCCCACCCACCACCCACTTCAGAGTCACCGTCGCCGATCTAACCGACATGCTAGACTACGACTCAAGACATCGACGGTATGGACGACGATGCCGAGACGAACAAGAACCAGCGCCTACCGGGCCTTTGGAAAGACACCTCATCATATGACATATACATGGTGGATATCCCAAAGGATGGGAATGGTGAAGGAACAGAGGAGGATGACCTCCAAGAAACAGCCCAAGCCTTGGCGTCGGGCGCCGCTCTAAATCCCGCCACATCAAGAATGAAGATTCCGGCACCGGAGATAACAATACACCTGACAGTGCCGAAGACAATCCACTCCAGCAAGATCCAGTGCAGGAGGATGGAGTCGCCATCCCTCACGAGAGAGCGGCAGAAGAAGAGGTACAGGATTATATGCCTCCCTCCGGAGACGAAGCAAGCCTCGACGACGATGAATTCGCTGCCCGAGGATCCCGTCGAACAAGAGCGTTTTAGACGCAGGCTTATGGCCACGGCGAACAGCCTCAAGAAAAAGCAGCAACGACTTAGAGCTGATCAGGATCTGCTAGTCGACGGATGGACTGAAGTCCTCGCGCGTCAAGAGCACGAGCTCGAACGCCCCTCCAAAAGCTACCCTAAACGCAAGCTGCTCCCCGATTAGAGGAGGAGGCTTACGAACTCGCATCACCAGGGGAGACAATACGGCTGACCAACCACCCCGTGGTCGCGACAGAAGGCCTCTAGGCCCTTCACTAGAACCGCACTCGGCATCGCTCAAAAGCACACGGCCACAGGGGAACGCTCCGGACCTGCGAGATATATTGGAGGACAAGGCAAGACAATCAAGATCGATCTATGGATTGCGTGGGCGCCCCACGGTACGTGACGACAACCGTCGCGCCGGACACAGTAAGTCCGGCCGGGCCGAACAAAATAGACAAAGCTCTTTTGAGCTCCGTCGTGATATCGCCCAGTACAGAGGCGCCGCACACCCACTATGCTTCATGCACGAAGTAATGGATCATCAAATCCCGAAGGGTTTAAACCTGTCAATATTGAATCCTATGATGGCACAACAGACCCCGCTGTTTGGATGAAGACTATCTCCTTCACATCCACATGGCCCTTGTGACGATCTTCACGCCATCAAATACCTCCCCTCAAGCTTAAAGGACCAGCCCGACATTGGCTCAACAGCTTGCCCGGCCAGAGTCAATTGGGAGCTGGGAGGACCCGGAAGCCGCATTCCTCGATAACTTCCTGTGGCACTTATGCGACCACCGAGATCTTGATGACCTAAGCCACACAATTCAGCAGCCAGACGAATCGGCCGGACAATTACGGACACGGTTCTTAACAAAGAAAAACCAAATCGTCATTGTCTCGGATCACGGAGGCCCTCGCGGACTTCAAGCATAACATCATGACGAGTGGCTTGCCGGCACCTAGGACAGGAAAAGCGAAATCCATGGCAGCTCTCACATCACTCATGACCCGCTTCTGCGGGTGAGGACAGCTGGCTAGCACGCAGCAACAACCTCAGCAAAAATTCTGGCAGTCCGGACTTCAAGGACCGAAATGGCAGGCCGCGTCGTAACAAAAACAAACGCCGCATTAACGGCGACAATATTGAGGATACGACAATCAATGCCGGATTCAGAGGCTCTAAACCCGGTCAGCGGAAAAAGCCATTCAAAAGAACTACTCCGGGTCCGTCCAATTTGGACCGAATACTCGACCGCTTGTGCCAGATACACGGCACCCCCGAAAAGCCAGCTAACCACACCAACAGGGATTGTTGGGTATTCAAGCAGGCAGGCAAGTTAATTGCCGAAAACAATGACAAGGGCCTGCATAGAGATGACGAGGACGAGACCCAACCGCCGAACAATAGAGGACAGAAGGGTTTCCCCCCACAGGTGCGGACGGTGAACATGATATATGCAACGCACATACCCAAAAGGGAGCGGAAGCGTGCACTTTCGAGGATGTCTACGCGATGGAGCCAGTTGCCCAGTGCAATCCATGGTCCTCCTGCCCGATCACTTTTGACCGAAGGGACTACTCCCCACCAAAGATCCGCCACGGGCGGATTCGCCGCACCGTCTTAGACCCAATCGCCGATGGATTTCACCTAACCAGAGTCCTCGATGGACGGCGGGCAAGCAGCCCGAACCTGCTTTACCGGGATATAGTGCGCAAAATGGGCATAGACCCCTCAAGGATTAAACCTACCATAACGACATTTAAAGGCGTCATACCAGGTGTAGAAGCCAATTGTACAGGCTCATTTACACTGGAAGTGGTCTTCGGATCCCCGGATAACTTCCGAAGCGAGGAGTTAACCTTCGACATAGTCCCGTTCCGAAGCGGCTATCATGCCTTGCTCGGACGTATCGCGTTTGCAAAGTTCAACGCGGTGCCGCACTACGCATACCTCAAGCTCAAGATGCCAGGCCCTCGAGGAGTCATCACGGTCAGCGGAAACACTGAACGTTCTCTCCGCACGGAGGAACATACAGCGGCTCTCGCGGCAGAAGTGCAATGCAGCCTCTTAAGGCAATTCTCGAGTCCGGCCGTTAAGCGGCCGGACACAGCTAAGCGCGCCCGGAGTAACTTACAACAAGACCACATGGCACGCGTTTGAGCAGGCGTAGTAGTGCGGCCCCAACCCCAGCTCTGCGAAGCGCCAAAGCAGGTCCTTCACGTACACCATTACGCTCACGAAGATACCATGGGCATGGGGAGAGGGGCACGACCACGATAAACCCGGGCTGCGGCTCAACCACACCAGGGGCTCTCGTGTGTGTCGTTCCTTTTCTTTTCTTTTTACCTTTTACTTTTTTCCCACAGGACTCCGTTTGTCGAGGAGGCCCCGTCCGGCTAGAACCTGCCGAACTCACGATGCAACAGCCAGGGAAGGATAAAGGCTACAACGAATATCTGGTGGTCTCCATTACGAGCATTTTTATACACCAATCTGCAGCCTACCCTTGGAGGGGACATGTTTAATAGTCCCATACCTTGCTTATCGCACTATTTGTATCGTTACTCGCATTAGTAGCAGCACTTATTGAATAAAACAATGCAGCACCTTTTTTGCTTATAATTGTATTTCTTTTTCATACATATGTTCATTCACGGCATGTTGCATCCGTACACTTTAGTGCAGCTAATATACACCAGGAGCTTATGTTTCCCGCATTATGGTATGATGAGTCGAACACTTTCACAAGTGCGGCACCCGAACTTATAGCACTATATGCATCGGCTCTGAATCATGTCTTGGGTCAATAGTTGGGTTTGCCCGGCTCCCATGTTTTGGTACCTTACGTTCCGTTATATCGGCTAAGGTAGCACTGGGAGAACCACTGCGATTCCGCCCCAGTTGAGCTGGGTTAACGCCTCAGTGGAGAAAGCTAAAACTGACTGTCATGATGAGGCGAGAGCCGGTCGCTGTTCGAGAGGTTTTTTGCGAGTCCTTAAAGACTTATGCCGCTTAGAGCGAGGAGCCGGATACTGTCCGGCCAAGGCGTGGATAGCGCCCCAAATTGATCTTCGAAGACTAGGGGCTTCGCGAAATTTAAAATTATAGAATTCTATGGCTAAGTGAGAGTGTTCAAGCATTATAAGTCCGATTGCCTTGTTAAGCTGTGTTGAGCGCCTCCTAGATGGACCCAAAAATGGGAACAAGAGCGCTCAAGTTTATCCGAACACCCCAGGCACTTTCGTTGGCATGGGGGTGAAGCCGACGACTTGCCATCTCTGGATCGATAAACAGCCGCATGAAGGTAATATTTTAAATTAACAAGCGTTGCTTAAGCGCATATGAACTAAGTTTTCAGCGACAGGATAACAAAATGCGAGTCTACTCAAATATTACATCTTTGGAGCACTCACCCGCAATAGTGCGGGCGCCCTTCAAAGACACTCTTATAATACATCTCGGGCGTGCGATGCTCCTTGCCCTCACGGTGGCGTGGTCCGTCCACGAGCCACGGGCATCCATCTTGCCCCGGTGCACCTAGCGGCGGGCAAGGCCCGGCAGGCACCCTCAATACAAGCGGAGTGCTTGATGACTTCTACCCACGGGCACGCATCCATCAGCCGCACGCAAGCCGAAGTAGCTCGGGCATGGCCTCCTTAGGCCCGCAGCCCGAACTATGAGGCCCTTCATGGCCTGTTCGGCCGCCTTGTGGAGCTCGACCAGCTGCTTCAGCTGGTCGCTAAAAGCACCAGATGTCCGCCTCGACATCTTTGAGACCAGAAGACCTTCTCCGTCGAGCTCCCCTCCTCGGCCCGGTAGAATGCGGGAGCATCGGACACGCTGCGAGGAAGATCTACGAACGCCCCTGGAGAGCTCCAAATTCGGGTAAGCAACAGGTAATTAACACTCACATGCTTACTTTGCATGAAACATGCCTTACCCGCTGCTATGTTCTTCACCGCCTCAACCTCTGGAGGGCCTTGTAGGCTTCGGCCTTAGCGGCTTTGGCACTCTCAAGAGCCGGGTGCAAGCTCAGACTCTCGGGTCTTGAGTCACGCTCCAAGCTCTCATGTTTTTCACAAGATCCTGGAGCTCTTGCTTTGTACCTCCGCCACCGCGCCTCCTGCTTCTCTCGCTTCGGTGCGCTCAAGATTACATTCGGCCGCAGCAGCCACCGCCTCCTTCAGTGGTCGCCACCTGCGTTAGTGGCCCCTACAATACCCACGTTATCCTTGTCATTTTCTTGCAACCAAATCCTTTTACATGAAGGTACAATTTTCATAAGGTATTACTCACCTTCTTTTTCCTCGAGCTGCTTCTTGGCATGGCGAGCTCGTTCTCGGACCGCTCGAGGTTTTCCTTCAAAGTATTGACCTCATGATCAGTCTTGGGCGGAGGTCGGCTGACAGCCTGCAATCCCATATTGACATATTTTTATGACTCCTGCGTTTATCTTTCTAAAGATCCTCAGTCCGGCTTTTCTTTCCGAACACCCGAACCGAGCATCGAGGCTACTTTGTCTATGCGGTACCATTTTACATATATTGAAATTCTTACCTCAAAGCACGTTAGAAGGCTGCAGAGCTTCAGTCAGCCCGTTCTTGGCGAAGCTGAACCTTGAATCACCGCACTCATAGCGGTCACGGTGTTCCTCTTTGATGGAGGCGCCGTTGAGCGCCTCAAGAAATTATCCGACACCTCCGGTTGGGCGGAGGCAGCAGCGTCGCGGTCTTGCCCTTCTTCTGAAGGAGGTCGCCCGCCGGACTCGGAGCCACTATGGCCTCGAGGATGAGTCCGTGCAAAGTCCGGAGGGTGTCCGTGACACCTCTGGGGCCTTCTCCTCCTGGTGGGTCCCTTAACTGGGACCCCACCTCGGCGTCGTCTGCTGCACGGGGTGGAGGCAGTCGGAAGGAATCCATATCCGACGCACCCAAGGACCCGCTTCGACGAACAGGAAAGATCATCACCGGGCGGACTGCAGGGGTTGTATGCGCGGCATTAGAAAGACATTATGTGGCGAAAAGAAAAAAACCTTGATGTTATTCGGGAGTCCGGATACTTACGATCTACGCGAGGCTTGGCCCTTGGAGGCCAGCCCTAAATGCGTAAATCCTTTGGCATTGGCCGAAGCAGTCCGGGAAGAGTTTTTCCCTTCTTGGACCCTTTCGCCTCCCTTGTTGGGGAGGCCTTCCTTTTTCTTCCTCCCCATTCGCTGGGGAGAGGCTTTCTTCTTCTCCTCCTGCGCCTTGGTGGGAGGAGTCGGCCTCGGATTCATCATCCGATAGCACCTGAAAACGGGAACTCTTTCGAGTCCCGTGGTGCGTCTTCTTGGCCTTCTTCTCCGGCACCGCGTGGGGTGCCGGCAAGAGCTTCCCAGATTAGGCGAGGCGTCCGGCTGGAGTCCTCGGCAATGGGGCAGACGGATAGTCCGCTCGGCCTTCGCCATGACCATTCATCGCCAAAGGTAAAGGGAGTTTAGATCCCGCATAGAGCCAAACTATGGAAAACAAGTGGTGAAATCACTTACCTCGTCACTGGATGCTGCGGCGGAATCTGATCTTCGTAGCGGATGCGGGAGCTTCGGCGCCAGCATACAGCACCTTCCGGACATCTTACGTGCGTAGTGTCGAAGAGCCCGCTCGAGTTACAGTGCTGCGCCGGATCAAACTCCCACATGTTGAAGCCCGTCGGCTGGCACGGAGAATCCGGCGGATGAGCATGACCTGGACTACGTTGACAAGCTTGAGCTTCTTGTCCACCAGCTCGGATACACGGGCTTGGAGTCCTGGTCAGCTCCTCAATTCCCCAAAATCCAGCCACTCTCTTTCCAGGAGGTGAGCCGTGTAGGGATGCCAGATCTGAATTGGGGCGCTGCCCAATCAGGGTCACGCTTGGCTCGGTGATGTAGAACCACCGCGATTGCCACCCTTGATGGTTTCCCACTAAAGTGCCCTCGGCCACATAACGTGGGACATCCTACCCACCATGGCGCCTCCGCACTCCGCTTGGCTGCCCTTCACATCCTTCGGCTTGACTCTGAAGGTCTTGAGCCACAAGCCGAAGTGGGGCTGGATGCAGAGGAAGGCCTCACACACGACGATAAAAGCCGAGATGTTGAGGATGAAATTGGGGCGAGATCATGGAAATCTAGGCCGAGTAGAACATGAGCCCCGGACAAAGGGATGAAGCGGGAAGCCCAGTCATGGAGGAAATGGGGAAGAAATACTACCCTCTCATGAGGCACAGGGTTGGGGACGAGCTCTCCCTCGTCGGGGAGCCGATGCACGATGTTCTTGGACAAATATCCGGCGTCCACGCAGCTTGGATCTGCCCCTCCGTGGCGGAGGAGGCCATCCACTTGCCTCCCGCTCGGATATGGTTGGAGAAGGTTGAGGTAAGAGGTGCGGACTTGGGCGCTGGAGCTCGAGTTCGCGGAGATGGATAAGCCAAGGAGGAAGAAAGGCGCAGGTAAAAGGGTTGGATCTTTATCCTTATATGGGCGGAGAAAAACATGTGTCCCGCCGACCGGTAAAACTTCGCTTATCCCCCAAGCGTCACAATCAATGGCGGCGGTTGGGTTACCCACGTCCGTATTGACGGGAATCCCGGAATAAGGGGAACACAATCTACTGCTTCGACAAGACGTGCCAAGGAAACCGCCGCTAAACGCATACGGAGGTGGAACAATAGAAAGCAGTAAAGGCTTGGTAATGGCATGACGTCACGCCACTAAATGCGTCAGCAGATTGAACTTGTGTAATATTATTCTCTCTGCGGTGAGTGCGTGGAATTTATCTTTGCGAGCGGACACTATCCTGGTGTTCACAATCTTCTATAAATTATTCGGAGGGAAGAACCCGCCTTGCAATGCGAAGACAATATGCGGCGCGGACTAAATGCGTCATTGAAGCCTGGTTCGAGGGCTCTTGAGGAGTTCGAACTAGGGGGTGTCGGATAGCGAACTATCATCATCGGCGGACTCAAAGACTATGAAGATACAAGATTGAAGACTTCGTCCCGTGTCCGGATGGGACTTTCCTTGGCGTGGAAGGCAAGCTTGGCGATACGGATATGTTGATCTCCTACCATTGTAACCGACTCTATGTAACCCTAGCCCTCTCCGGTGTCTATATAAACCGGATGGCTTTAGTCCGTAGGGCGAACAACAATCATACCATAGAGCTAGCTTCTAGGGTTTAGCCTCTTTGATCTAAACGTGGTAGATCCACTCTTGTAACACACATCATCAATATTAATCAAGCAGGGGCGTAGGGTTTTACCTCCATCAAGAGGGCCCGAACCTGGGTAAAACATCGTGTCCCTTGTCTCTGTTACCATCCGCCTAGGCGCACAGATTGGGACCCCTACCGAGATCCGCAAGTTTTGACACCGGCAGTGACCAAAGCCCGTTTTCTACTACTGGTATTCCCATTTATCTCGTACCCTTGGAAAGTCATTATATTTGAAGATGGTAAGTGAGGGACAACAAGTACAAGTCATCTTCAACAGCGGCGTCATGCATGGCACGCGTGTCGCAACCAACCGTCAAAAGTTCCCGTTTGTTCACGTGTAATCCAAATCGCGACTACTACGGGTATTTGGAGGCGTAGAATATTCTTGTGTTCCTCCATATACGGAGCCACCAAGGAGGAATTTTGTAGAACTTTGCGGTACTTGAGTGAGAGAATGCTGTCCATACATGTTATTTGTTTAATCCTAGCGTGCCATTTCCACCAGTTTGCCCTTATGCCACAATTCAGGAACACCAATCGGCTTATGGTCAGGAATAAAGTCAATACAAAATTCAATGACCTCCTCATTTTCATGGCCCTTGGAGATGCTTCCTTCTGGCCTAGAACGATTATGAACATATTTCTTTAAGAATCCCATGAACCTCTCAAAGGGGAACATATTCTGTAGAAATATAGGATCCAGAACGTTAATCTCTTCGCATAGGTGAAATAGGACATGCGTCATGATGTTGAAGAAGGATGGTGGGAACACCAACTTGAAACTGACAAGACATTGCACCAAATCATTCTCTAACCTTGGTATGATTTCTAGATCGATTACCTTATGAGAAATTGCATTGAGGAATGCACATAGCTTCAGAATGACTAGTCGAGCGTTTTTTGGTAGAAGCCCCTCAATGCAACCGAAAGCAGTTGCGTCATAATCACGTGGCAGTCATGAGACTTTAGGTTCTGGAACTTTTTCTCTGCCATATTTATTATTCCCTTTATATTCGACGAGAAGCCAGATGGGACCTTCATACTGAGCAGGCATTCAAAGAAGATTTCCTTCTCTTTGGTAAGAGTGTAGCTGGCATGACCCTGATGTATGTCGTCTTTCCGTGCATACGTTGCTGGTCCTCCCGTGCCTCCGGTGTATCTTTTGTCTTCCCATACCGCCCAAGGAGCCAAGAAGGGTCATGCAAAGATTCTTTTTCACGTGCATCACGTCGATTGCAGAGCGGACCACTAGGTCTTTCCAATAGGGCAGGTCCCAAAATATAGATTTCTTCTTCCACATGGGTGCACTTCCGTCAACGTCATTCAGAACAGATTGTCCGCGAGGACCCTTTCCAAAGATTACCTTCAAATCCTTGAACATATCATGTACATCGTCACAAGTACGGTGGCGAGGCTTCGTCCGGTGAAGGAACAACATGGGGGGAGAGAGAGAGATCAACAATTGAGTGTCCACATACACATCCATCATGGATGGGGTATGCATGAATTATTTGTATTCGGGTAGCTCCCTCCCTCCCTACCGCCCTCCCTCCCTTAAGTTGTTAATTAACCACCGCATCACCACTGCCGTCTGGATTGATCGATCATAATTAGTCCAACTCAATCTCGGCTTCTTGCTCGTGCAACACGCCGAGTGGTGGATGAGCATTTCCTTTTGCATGCATGTGTATGTCTGTGTCTGCGTCTGTGTTTTTGAAAAAAAAAATGGAATGAAGAAACATTCATGATCGACAAAATCAAGCAGAGCTGGCAGCTGGTTGAGCTGAAAAAGACATCTCTACTATTTCCATGCAATGTGGCATTGTCCGGGAAGCGCGAGGCTCATATATAATAGTCCATCTCGTGCACTTGTTGAGAAATTAATAATTGCACTCCATGTTCCAGCCGACCAACCTCGCCCTCTTAGTCTTAATTATACTGAGAACCCTAGGTACCTACTACCTTCTGGACCTGGTTTATTGGTCCCATACTATTTTGTGCCAAATTCTGATAATGGATTTAATTAATAAATTGTAAATGCATGTTAAAAAGCGACGATTTTTTATGTTGAGGGGCATCGGGCTTACTAAGCGATGAGAGATATCCATTGAGGACATAAGTGAGAGAGCTGTAGAAATGGGCAAAGATAGCACACTAGGGGTTGGGACATGCGGCTCGGTTGGGACGTCAAAGGATTCTACGTAGTTCCCACAAGCCTGATCACTAATCAATTCTTTAAAATTAACTAACGTTGATTCTTGAGTATGACTTCAATTCTTTCTAAAAACGCACAACGATGCGTTATTTCCTATGACTCGACAGTGATATCTCTATATAAATCCAAGTTCCAAAGCAACTTGTAGTGATGACTTTCTGTATCAATGGGACAATAATCTGTGTTGAAAAAAATAAATTGAGCCAAAGTATGTTGCAATTAGATGCACTTATTTAAACAAATAGGTTTCTATGTGGTGATGCTCTGCATATGTACATCTAAGATCAAATGCGTACATTCCATTTAATACCTTTGTTATAATCGGCATGGCGTAAGCTTTGCAAATGGGAGTGCACTTATACATTTGTATTTATACACACACATACCTTGAACACAAGATCATCGTCACCAGAAAAGCTAAGGTTCTGTTAGGGTATAGCAGCCTCTTCTTCTCTGAAGGCTGGCATGTATTTTTATTATCGCATACATTTTCCATTAAATATTTCGGTAGACTGATTACTGTTTGGTTAGCAGATAATGCTTTCGATTATGACATCTTCCTAGGCTTAGAACATGTTTCCCATCTCTTTATCGAGGTAATACCGTAGATTATTATGACATATTATTATTATTACTATTATTATAATTATTATTATTATAAAAACGAAACACCATGCATGTTTCTCTTGATTATCTATGTATCTCTCCATTATTGACGCTTGTCGTTAATAAATAGTTTCGAAAGGGAGGAAGGCTTGGGTTATTGCGTGATAAGGGTAGTCATGCCTGGTCCGGTGCCTGAATCGTGGTCGGGTCTGATTGGTACTGAACTGAATGCAGCAGTTCAGATCATCCATTGGGAGAGGCCTGATGTCGAATCTGCCCAAGTACTCCCTCTAAGGCTCCATCCCCACCACCACAAGACCAAGTACAGCGTTATCATTTACAACGGTGTCGGCCCGATGCCTAATACATATGTGGTTGTTGTTCCTGCCACCCCATACATTGGCTAGCTAGCCTCCCTTACATGGCAGGCTTTATCTTTTGTGCCTTTATTATTCAAGGCTAGAATCGATTGAATAAAGTGAGCGAGTGTGATATCGATCGCCATGCATTAATAATTATAGAAAGTCTATGTGGGCGTGCCTGAATTATATTGTTTACTCGTGTATGTATTAGTGTGATAAATCTTCAAATATTTCAATGAGTGTACTATTTGGCAATGGAATAATGAATTATGTATTTCATTCTTTTTCTTTGAGTGGCTTGCTTTATCTTGTGTGTCTCATAATATTTGTGCCATGTCATACTCAAATATCAATGTGCGTTTTTCAGAAAGAATAGAATTCATACCCAAGTATCTATTCAGTTCTTTTCCGTAACCGGTAGTGATAATGCGGATTATCGTGATGAACATTTTGATATATTACAAGTATTTTTCCGAAATCGAATGCAGAAGTTATAGCCGTTTTACTTTCACATAACACTTCTTTGCATAACTTGTCCATATTTCAGTTTTTAAAGTTTCCTAATTAATAAATGTATTAATATAACTACAAGTCGAAGGATTTTATTTTTTGAAATTTTTATCATTTTCTTTTGTTTTTTGAAACTGAAATGGCGATAATCGGGGGGAGGGAGGTAGAGTTTGAGACACGAAGCCCTTTAGTCCCGGTTTGAGACACGAACCGGGACTAAAGGGCATCGGACCCTTTAGTCCCGGTTCGTGTCTTAAAATTCCGGGACTAATGGTCTAATCTTTAGTCCCGGTTAGAGATACAAACTAGGACTAAAGGGCATCGCATCCTTTAGTCCCGGTTTGTTTCTCAAACCGGCACTAAAGGGCTCATTTGAACTGTGTTGGTGTACTACAGTAGGGGTACCCTAGTATCCCGAACTCGTGCATCGGCGATTCTGCGACACCCGTGCAGGGGCTGCCTAGTGACCGCCAAGGTCCTCCGTGGTTCCTTTGGAGCCATTCAAGAACAAAGTATTTAAGCCAAGAAGACAAGGACCCGGCAAGAGGAGCTTGCCGGAAGGCCTCAAGGCACGCAGAAGACAAGACCCGGCAAGAGGAGCTTGCCGGGAAGGCTTGGTGAGCGACAAGCTCCCGAGCGCCGACAGGATTCAGCAGCGGCAAGGTGCTTGCAGCGGCGAGCAACCTCTCTTCATCTCCGCTCCAGCTCATCCACCAACGTGTCGCCATGGGGCCATTCCAGCGCATGCGTGTCAAGAGGCTGCGGCAGCCAGCGGAGAGCAGCGGTGCCAGCCGTGAGGTGCCATCGTGGCGAGCGGTGGCGCCCCTAACGGTCCCTTTCTGCACTGTTTAGGCGACATGGACGGGCATTTATTGATCTTGTCCCTTGCCGTCAGAGTTAGGTAGAATACACTGTACCAAGTAGCTGTACCAACCGCAACTCATTTTTCCCATTTTGCCCTTGTTTACGTTGCCACCTGTGGTGACCCCTTGAGCCTATAAAAGGAGGCCCATGTGTAACGTAGAAAGGGTTCGGCTGGTTCGACTCATTCGAGACGAGAAACACTCAAGCTAGGTTTTGTAGCTCTCATTGCTCCCTAGTAAGAACACAATATAATCAGACAAGCAGCAGTAGGAGTATTATCTCTCCGAAGAGCTTCGAAGCTGGGTAAACTGCTCGTGTGCATCGCCTCGATCTGCTCTTCGTGCAATCTCCGTCCCCCACCGAACCAAAAGGGACTCGGTCCGCCAGGTCCCATAGGTGTTCGTGGGTCACAATCAGCTTCCCCGACATCTTTGGCGCGGCAGGTAGGGGGCGTCGAGGCTGTGTGAACCTGATCCGGCGTTCACACGAGCAAGATCTTCATCATCTTCATCAACATGCCGCCGAAGAAGAAAGCTTCGGCGGCAGCGGAGCCGTCCGCGTCAAACCCACCGCCACCGGAGCTGACGAATGGTGGGGAAGATGCTGGCGGAGGAACGGGCGTCGTCGAGGGAGCCCACGACGCTGCCAAGTCCAAGGACAAGGCGGCGCAGACCTCGGCGTCCGGATACGTACCGCGTCCATCTCAGGAGGCGCGAGACCGACAGCGTCATGGTGCTCGCAGCGCCATACGTTCGTTGGGCCAAGATCGAGCTGGTGGATCCAGAGACGCTCAAGAATAGTTCGCGCGCCAACAGGCTGGTGCGGCGGGAGCCTGCGGTCGCTGGGCGGGATCTTGCTCTTCTAATGTATTTAGAAGTCCGAGCATATCCGCTCCTCGCACCGTTTCGCCATTGCCGCCACCACTCAAGCGGAAGCTTTGGCGCTGGCTCAACTGCTCTGGATTACCCTCCAACGGCTGATAAGGTCGATTTAATGGAGGGGCCACCATACGAGTCTCATCGGCTTTGCTAACGGCGATACACGCTGCAACCAATCGCTTCCTTGCCGCGGGCGAGACGACAAGGCACGAGCCGGTGGCGGCAAAACCTATGGGGGTGCAACCACCATGCACTCTCCATCCAGAAGGTTAAGATCGCCGACTCGCCGGATCCACCTCGGCAGTGACTCCACCGCGTCGCCATCGGATCCACGAGCATTGCCGTGATCAGCGCCAAGTTCTTCAAGAACGGCAACAAGAAGACGCTCGAACTCGCATCGGCGCCAAGAGAAGCGGCAGCGGCGTCAATCCGACCAGCGCTGGGCCCACTTGTCGGCGATGCATGCGCCCGAGGGAACCAGGTGACTTGCCGTGACGCTGTAGGTTGCCCTCGCGTTCACTTTCGTGAGCTGCGGCAAGTCCATGGCCCGACAAGAAAAATTTCAAGCCGACGTGCGGAGAAGTATGATGGCAGGACGCATCCGTCGGAGTTCCTCAGCAGCTACACCATCGCGGTGCAAGCTGCAGGGGGCGAGACGACAAGATCCTCGCCAACTACTTCCCGCTGGTACTCAAGCCAAATGTTAGATCTTGGCTCATGCACTTGCCGGACAGCTCCATATCTTCTTGGGCAGATCTGTGCCATCGGGCTTTGTCGGCGCCTTTCACAAAGCGGCCACAAACCTCATGGCCAAGAGAGTGACCTTCACCTGCTCGCCCAGAAGGAAGGAGAGTCCCTGCGCAAGTTCATCCAGAGATTCAGCCGTGTGCACTACAACATCCCAGATGTCCACCCTGCCGCAGTGATCAGCGCGTTTCATCAGAACGTGCGGAACCGCAGGATGAGGGAGGAGATGGCGATGTGCAAAGTCAAGGACGTCAGTGAGCTGTATGCCTTGGCCGACAAGTGTGCACGTGCTGAGGAAGGAAAAAGACTCCCAGGAGAGAACGCAGAAGCACGATCTCATACTGAGGAGACCGCCCTGGCAAAGAAGAGTCGGCGGCGGAACAACAGAAAGAAGAAAAGCAAAGAGGTACTAGTTGTCGAGCAGTCCGGTAACGGAGGTGGCGCCAAGAAGGCCAAGGTTGGTGGCTCCGGCAAGGAGGTTGCTGCTGACACCGACCGCCAGCCTCGTGGCGACGCCGACAAGGTGACAGCTCCAACAAACAAGATCGCAAGATTCACCGCACCAAGGGCCACGACCTCCAGAGCTGCAAGAAGGTCGAGCAGCTTGTTGAACAGCAGAAAGCTGAGTACGAGCGGCGCGACAAGGAAAAGGCCCAGGAAGGTGCTGGGGGAGCTAACAAGAAGCGACCCGACCGGGGAGGACGCCGCGGCAAGGCCAAGCAGCGGCAAGGAGACAGACCTCCCCGCGGCCGCGACAAGGATGAAGACGACGATGGCGATGAAGATATGGAAGACGATGAAGCTGATGAGCAGGAGTTTCAGAAAGCCACGGAGGTCGCTGCGTTGATTTGGCGCTTCTCTGCATACCTCACACCGCCACTCAAGCAATGGATGCGGGAGGTTAATGCAGCAGAACCATCCAGAGAGTCACGCAGGCCCCTGAAGTGGTCCAGCACGCCTATCATCTTCGATATTGAGGACCACCCTGATCGCATAACAGCGGTCGGGTGCTTGCCGATGTTGGTCTCACCAACTATCCGCAACCTCAAGGTCACCAAGATGCTAGTTGACGGCGGGGCCGGCTTAAACCTGATCTCCTCCGCAGTGCTCCAGAAGCTTCAAATCCTCGACGGCCGAGCTCAAGAGATCGCACGCGTTCAAGGAATCAATCCAGGAAGGAGCAGGCCAAAAGGGAAGATCACATTGCCGGTAACATTTGGCAGCGAGCTAAACTTCAGGACTGAGAGGGTCACGTTCGACGTCGCTGATTTTCCATTGCCCTACAATGGGATACTTGGCCGTCCGGCACTCGCCAAGTTCATGGCAGCCTCTCATTATGCATACAACTTGCTCAAGATGCCAGGCCCGATAAGCGTCATCTCTGTCCCTGGCGACAAGAAAGATGCTCTTATCTGCGCCGACAAGATTTACCGGGAGGCAGCAGCTGCAACAGATAGCAAATCACTTGCCGCTGAAGCTCCCGGGGGGAAGAAGAAGACCACTTTGTCCGGCAAGAGCTCTGATGCCCACTCCGGCAAGCGCACCTCTTCGGAGTGCTGCGCTACCGTCGAGGACGCACCATCGAGCTCCACCGGCAAGTGCAAGAAGATGATGGCAGCTCCACGAAGACCAAGAAGGTGCCCGCCAAGGAGGACGGCACTGGTGGTACCTTCACCATCAGTGCCACTCTCGACCCTAAATAGGAAGGCGCGCTCGTTGCTTTCCTGCGGGCGAATGTCGATGTGTTTGCATGGCAACCGTCTGACATCCCCGGTGTTCCCAGGAAAGTAATTGAGCACCACCTAGCTGTTCATCCTCATCTTGGCGGCCCGTCAAGCAAAAAGTTAGGAAGCAAGACGGTGGGCGCCAAGAATTCATAGCGAAGAAGAAATCAAGAAGTTGGAAGCAGCAGGCCTTGTCGAGGAGTGCTCCATCCCACGTGGTTGGCCAATCCGGTGGTTATGCGAAGGCAAATGGGAAATGGAGACTCTGTATCGACTTCACGGATGTTAATAAAGCTTGTCCCAAAGACCCATTTCCCTTGCAGCGTGTCGACCAAATTGTTGACTCCACGGCTGGATGTGATTTGCTTTCATTTCTTGATGCATATTCAGGATATCATCAGATCTTCATGGCAGAAGAGGATGAAGAGAAAACCGCATTCATCACCCCATGTGGCACATACTGTTTTATACGGATGCCCTTTGGGTTAAAGAATGCTGGTTCAACATTCGCAAGAGTGGTCCATGACGCTTTTGAGCCCCAAATGCACAGAAATGTAGAAGCCTACATGGATGACATAGTGGTCAAGAGCAAGGACAAAGAAACTCTGGTTCAAGATTTAGATGAGACCTTTGCAAATCTGCGCAAGATCAACCTCCAAATTTTAACCCCGAGAAGTGCATGTTTGGAGTCCCTTCCGCAAGCTTCTCGGGTTCTTCGTGGTCTCGGCGGGGAATTGAAGCCAATCCCGCAAGATCAAGGCCATTGAGCAGATTGAATCACCAAAGCGCGTCAAGGATGTCTGAAGGCTTGCCGGTTGCGTGGCTGCTCTCAAAGAGGTTTATCTCTAGGTTCTGCTGAGCGCTACCGCCATTTTCAAGATTTTGAAAAAGGCAGGTCCAATGAAATGGACTCCCGAAGCGGAGGCGGCGCTGCAGGACTTAAAGAGGTACCTGTCCTCCACTCCAATACTTGTCGCACCTAAGCCACAAGAGAAGTTGCTGCTATACATAGCGGCAACCAATCAAGTGGTTAGTGCTGCGTTAATAGCGGAGAGGGAGGCAGATGAGGAGCCAGCAACCGAGGCAGGCGCATCCAGCGACAAGCAGGGGGCTTCGCCGACAAGCTCTGGTCCCGACAAGGACGTATCTGCGCAGGATTGCGAGAAGATGCAGAAAAGGATGGTGCAGCGCCCAGTTTACTTTGTCAGTTCCCTTCTACAGGGGGCCAGATCAAGGTACTCTGGTGTGCAGAAATTGCTTTTCGGCCTCCTCATGGCCTCGAGAAAGCGGCGCCATTACTTCCAAGCACATGAGATAACAGTTGTCACTCGCTTTCCGCTGAAGAGGATATTGCAAAATCCAGAAGCAACAGGTAGGATTGTTGAGTGGGCACTGGAACTGTCAAGCTTTGACCTCAAGTTTGAAAGTACTTCAACTATCCAAAGCAGAGCATTGGGAGTTTATAGCAGAATGGACGCCAACACAAGATGAAGAAATTGCGGAGACGAGCATCCCCGTCAAGGAGGCAAGTAAAGAATGGCTGATGTACTTTGATGGTGCCTTCTCGCTGCAAGGCACCGGTGCCGGCGTGCTGCTTATCGCACCCACCGGAGATTACCTCAAGTACATAGTCCAGATGCACTTTCCCAAGGAGCAAGCAACAAACAATACTGCAGAGTATGAAGGCTTGCTTGCCGGACTCAGAATTGCAGTAGACCTTGGGATCAAGAAGCTCATTGTCAGGGGTGACTCGCAGCTTGTCGTCCGCCAAGTGAACAAAGATTATCAGAGTCCGTTGATGGAAGCCTACGTCGATGAAGTGAGAAAGCTAGAAGAACACTTTGAAGGCCTGCAAATGGAACATGTTCCAAGAGCTCAGAATGATATTGCTGATGGCCTGTCAAAGTGCGCCGCACTCAAGTTACCTGTGGAACCAGGGATTTTTGTGCTCAAGCTGACTCAACCGACCGTAACGCCATCGACTGGACAGAACAAGAAGAGGAAGTTGATTTCTGGTGACTACTTCCCGGCCGAGCTTCCCGAAGCCGCCGCCGCGAAAGTACCCAAGATCAACACCGAGTGCCGAGGAGCGATCTGCTCGACAAGCCCCTGTGGTTTGTTTCGTTGAAGCGAGCGCTCCCGACAAGTTTTGCTCCGGCAAGCTTGCGGGGAACATCAAGCTCGGCTGAGCCGCAGCTCTTGCCGTCCAGCGGATGTTCCCGCAGCAGCAGATGTGCCTTTAGTCCTTGTTGTCGAGCCACAAGCTCCAAAGATGGGCACAGCAGATTGTCCATTTCCTTCAGACAGGAGAACTTCCCGAAGAGCAAGAAGAAGCGGAGAAAGTAGCCCGGCAGTCAAGTATGTACCAGTTTGTCGACAGCACGCTGTACAGAAGAAGACTCAATGGAGTGAAATTGAAGTGTATTCACCGGGAAGATGGACAGAAGCTGTTGGCAGAGATACACGGAGGCATATGCGGTCACCACATTACAAGAAGAGCACTTGCTTCAAGCAAAGCGTTCCGGCAAGGTTTCTTTTGGCCGACAGCCCTCCAGGATGCAACTACACAAGTAACCAAGTGTGAAGCGTGCCAGTTCCATTCCAAGCAGATACACCAACCAGCTCAAGCTCTCCAGATGATCCCTTTATCCTGGCCATTTTCGGTGCAGGGGTTCGACATCCTCGGCCCCTTTCCCCGAGTTGTCGGGGCTTTGAGTACTTATGCGTTGCAATCGACAAGTTCACAAAGTGGCGGAAGTGGAAGCGATGAGGAAGGTGACAAAGACACGGTCGTGATCAAGTTCTTCAGGTCAATTGTTTGCCGTTTTGGGATTCCTAAACGGATTATCACCGACTATGGCACACAATTCTAGAGTCGCACCTTCATGCGACGTCCAAGATCTTGGGGCCAAGGTGCGCTTTGCTTACATTGCTCATCCGAGGAGCAACGGTCAAGCGAAGAGGGCAAACGCTGAAGTGCTGCGAGGACTCAAGACCAGAACTTTCGACAAAGGCTGCACAAGTGCGGAAGAAACTGGATTGAGGAGCTGCCGGTGGTTCTTTGGTCGATCAGACGACGCCAAATCGAGCCATCGCCAACACCTTTCGCTCTAGTCTATGGAGCAGAGGCAGTTCTCCCCACGGAACTTCAGATACGGGTCACCTCGAGTACTCGCTTATGATGAGCTTGAGCAAGAGCAGCTGCGACAAGATGACGCGCTGCTCCTTGAGGAGGACCGTCTTCAAAGTCATTGTCTGAGCTGCTCGCTACCGACAAGCTTTGCGTCGCTACCATAGCCGCAAAGTTAGTGCCAGAAGTTTCGAGGAAGGCGACCTTGTTCTTCGGCGCGTTCAGTCCACCAAGAATTCCAACAAGTTGACGCCGAAGTGGGAAGGCCCTTATCGGGTGAAACGAGTCACTAGGCCTGGCGCTGTCCGCCTTGAGACCGAAGATGGCATTCCGGTGAGCAACTCCTGGAACATTGAGCATCTTCGTAAGTTTTACCCGTAAGGCGCAGTTGCCGGAACCTGTTCCGGCAACCACCTTTTGTACAAGTCTTGCCGATGTTGCACGTAATCCTTTGTACAAAGCCGGGCGCAGACCCCGTGCATCAGTAAAGCTCATGTGTTGCGCACAACTTGTCAATTTCATGCTTTCATTATTTTGTTGCATGCTTTGCCTGACGCTTTGTGCGGCATCAACACCCAGTAAGCAATAACGAGCCACAAGGCTCCATAACTTTATTTTCTCTTCTTTCTTCTTCTCAAAGAAAGGAAGGTTCATCCACCCACAAGTTAGCCGGGGGGAAGGAGAAGATAATGCTGTGGGCCACCAAGTGTCGCTCGAGGAAGTATCGCCTTGCCGGGAAGCAAACGACAGAAAAGCTAAGTTGCCAAAGTTTGAGCAGTCTGTTTTAAATTTTTTAGTTATCTTCCTCGAACGATAGTACTTTGTATGGAAAACCTGTGCGCGGAGGAACCAAATCGTAGCTGGTCGCGCCCTTACTTTGTTTCGAGTCCGCTCAACAACTTAAGTGAGCTGCAACCAGTTGCGACAAGGTTGCTTGTCGGAGGCGGCACCGCCAAGAAGTCTTGACGTTTCACTTTTCGGCGCTTCATGACAAAAGGTGCTCAGCGCCGACAAGTTCCCTAAAAGCGTAGGGCACAAACATACAAAGGAAGGAATCGAGTAAAGGAAATAACACTGCAATCGTTGCCTAAGATAGAGTATATTAACAAAATAACTTGTCGCAGATCTAATAAATTGTTCTCCTAAACATGATCAGCAGCGACAAGGGAAAGATAAATTTGGCAGCCTAGTCTACGCGGTCGCCGTCAACCCTCTTGACTCCGCTCACCCTGTCCACAATGGGTGCGACAAGGGCCTTGAGCGCTTCAACGTCGGCAATGGCGGCAAGGACTTGAGGGCGCTACGGTTAACGCCTTTGGGTTGCGGAAGGCCACCTTCATCAGCACCTTCTGAAGAGCCCCTGCACAGATTTGGCGCGACTCGTCGGCCAGCTGCTTTGGGATCTCTTCCCGGAGCCGCTGGAGAGCCGCCACCACGCCCTTGAAGAACAGGCTGAGCTTGGCGCTGGGTTGGAGATGCTCGTCGGTGGAGTACCCGAGATCCACCATCCCCAGCTCCATCAGCTCCTTGTCGATGGCGGCGGCTGTATTTACAAGACCCTCGGTCCAGTGCATCACGTTCTCTTTGAAGGTGTTATGGGCGGTCGTGGCATTCGCCAGCAGCTCCTCGTTGGCCTTGATCTTCTCCAACAGACCCGCTTCCCGCTCCTTGGCGCCGTCCAGCGTCTCCATCAAGGTGGTCAGCTTCAGCTCAAGATCTGCCTTGGAGTCCTTGGAGGCGTCGAGCTCTTTGATCCTCTCAGCGAGACGGCCCTGCAACTCGCCAAGATTGTAGGCGTCCTTCTCGCACTCGTGCTTCAACGCGGCAAGCTCTTCGCCGCTCTTCTGCAGACTGGCCTTCAGCTGCGTCACTTTTGTCTCCAACTCCTTCTTGGCGGCCTCGGCAACTGTGGCAGCGTCCTTTGCTTCCTTGAGAGCTCCGCCAAGTGACTGCTCGCGCGCGGCAAGCTCTTCCTCATAGCTATCAAGGTTGATCTTCCGCTGCGCCAGCTCGCCTTCTTGCGCAGATAGCTTCTCGCCGGCAAGCCTTTGCTGCTCCTCGACCTCAGCCTTCTCAAGGATGAAGGCTGTGCGCTCTTCAGCGAGTCGCCCCCGCTCTTCTGCCACGTCCCGGAGGGCTTCTTGGTTGGCGCACCGGAGCTCTTCTGCGCACTTCTCCATGTCTGCTCCTGCCCTCGCGACAAGTGCTTCCCGGGACTCCAGCTTGGCTTGTCGGGCGCGGTAGAGCGACAGCAGCTTCTTCAGCAGCTGCTCCTCCTCAAACTTCGCTTGCTGCTTTGCCGCTTGGCGCGTCAACCAGCGACAGCCCAATGAGGCGAGCAGCTCTTCGTCAAAGGTCTCCCCTTCGACCGGCGCCTCGAGCTCGACGCCTGTGGGAGCTTGATGAAGACGCCATCGCCGCCTTGAGATAGGCACCGGCTGGGGCTCTTTCGAACTCGACGCTGCACCGTGGCGAGAGGGATCGGCGGTCGGCGTGGCGCTGGCGCTCCTACTGACCTCGAAGGTGCGTCGGTGCGATCGTCCAACCCCTCGCCAGCCTTTGCGGCGGCAGCCTTGGCGGCCTCCTTGCGGCGGATCCATCGGCGCCGATCTCTTCCTCCATGGTGGCGGCGTCGTCGGTGTTGCTGTAGCGTCCTCCTCGCCGGCGACCTCAGTCTCCATCGTCTCTGCGGCAGATGGATCTGATGATCAGAAAAAGAAAGAACAGTCAAGCAAATGTTCGAAAAGAAAAATAGAAGAAAAAGAACCGAAGGGAAATTGTCACGCAAGAAGATTACCTGCGATGGGGTCTGTAGCCATGGTCTCGACCACCGGAGGATCACTGGTGATGTCCCTTGGCGGAGAAGCATCCCTTGTCGGAGAGGCATCCCTTGCCGGACAGCACTCCCTTGCCGGAGAATTCTCCCTTGGCGGCGTAGTTGAAGCAGACGGAATTTCGGGAGCGACTTCCGGGCCCTCCTGATAAGGCTGCTCTGCTCCTACACACATCAACAAGTCAGATATCAGTAAAGAAGGAGCACCCATGCACACCTAACCGTAAGAAATAAACCATATACTTACGCTGGGGGCTGTGCTGGGGGCTGCTCTGAGGAAGGTTCTTGGATCCGGCAGGGGGTCTCGAGCCAGCGCCTCATGTCGCACGGGGATCGTCCTCGATGACAACCACCGGAGTCTTGGCTCTCTTCGACGCTCTCTGAGCCAGCGTCCTGAAAAGGAAGGAGTTCAGAATGAAGCAAATCAGATACAAGACAAAGCAACGAATTGAAGAATTACAAGTGCAACAAGGAATCTTACTCTTCTTCTTCCTCAGAGCTGGAGCGGAGAAGTCAATTCAGTCCGCCTCCGGTGCGACGAGCTGCAAGAGTAGGCTCCCTCGGACGCTTGGCGGGTGCGGGGGACGTGGTCCCGGAAGGCCCCGCTCCCGTTGCTGTGGCGACGTGAGGCACTCCCGCGGCAACAGTGCTTGCCGCGGTGGAGCGGGGCTGGCGCGCGACTTGTTGGGCCTGGCCCGCCACCCCCGCCACTTCCCCGGTCTTGCGGAGGCGCCTTCTTGGTGGAGCTGCGGGCTCCTCCCGCGGCAAGCTACCTGAAGGTGGGGGGGAGGCGCCCCCGGCAGGCTCGTTCGGCTCAGCTTCAGGCTCGGCCTGCTCCTCCGCGCCGGCAAGCTCCTCTCGATCGGCAAGGCTTGCCGCCTCTGCTGCCTCCGCCTCCTCCACGGTGAACCCGAATTCACCAGCGGCAGCAGCTTCTGCCGCCTCCTCCAGCCTGGTGGCGATGCGATGCAGCTCGGCATCGGTAGTGTCGCGGGTGAGCCACTTCTGCTCGTCGGGGCGGATCGGCACTTCTTCCAGGCTGTCGAAGAACTGCTGCACGACGTCATCGGCGGGCTCTTGCCAAGTTGGAACGATCCCATGGGAATCGCACAACGGCATCATTGCACGGATGCGGTCGAGCGAAGAGTTGTTGCACAAAGGAACGACCCCCCTTGGCAACATGAACCACTCGGGGTGGTGCAGGTGCGTGCTTGAACAGCTCGGCTGACATCGCATCCAGCTCCAAGACGGTGAAATTCCAGTTGAGGCCCGGGCGCAGCCTCATGATGTCAACCGCATTTCGGAACTCCCAAGCAGGCCTCCTCCTCTCCTGCAAGGGAAGCGTCTGGCGGCGAAGGAAATCTGTGCTAACGGCGCCTACGATGAAGTCCGGCATGCACGAGGCGCAAGATCCGGGTCACAGCAATCTTCAACCTAGCATCCTCCGGCGCCAAGTTGCTCCAATCGTTGCTGCGCAAGACTATGGGAGTTTGGCGCTGGGCGATCGAAGGGCTGCGGGTTTTCCTCGATGATCCAACACCAATCGGCTCTCCACTCCTCCCACTTGCCGCGGAGCTCTCCTTCCAGATATGCTTCTTTCTTGCCGATCCACGGAGATCCAAGCAATCCCTCCGGCAAGTGGCTCTCCTCTCTCAACGCGGGGCATGAAGAAGTGGCGGAAGAGGGCTACATTTGGGTGGACTCCGACAAAGTTTTCACAAAGGTGTGCGAAAACCGCCATGGTCAGGACAACATTGGGGGTGAAATCAAGGAGGCGAAGCCCATAGGTGTTCATGATGTCGCAAAAGAACTCAGAGAAGGGCGGGCAGAGCCCGCAGTAGAAGAAAAGCGAAGAAGGGGTACCAGCGTAAACCAACTCTGATGTGGCGGCAGAGATTACCCTCGTGCGCGGATGCGCCCGCGTCTCCGTCGACCAGAAGAGGTAGTACCCCTCCCTCAGCTCCTTTGCGTCGAGCTGGGGGTCGAAGGTGGCCCGCTCCTTTCGCAGCGCCGCGAGCCGCTGCGCCTCGGCCGACTTCACGCCCTTCCCCTTGTCGGCTTTCGGAGCCATGGTGGAGGTGGTGGAGGAGGCCGACGGCGTTGATGGCGCTGGTGGCGATGGGGGGCGGGGCGTCGCTCTCTTCAGACTCGAAAAGGAGGGAGGAAGCGGCAGTGGTTTTTGAGATGTGACAGCAATGGCGAGGTGGGCGACCTGCCCCTGTCTCCCCTGCTTATAAGGAGGGAGAGGGGGCGGACGTTCCGCTTTTCCAATTAAAGAAAGCCCCACGATCTCTCCCACGACGCCACGTTAGTAGCGTGCTATTCGTGGGGGACGTGGTGGGTCCGGGGCAGTAACGGCGTGATCTAGGCAGCGTGCCGTCTGCTGTTTTGGGCCTGGCCCAACAGCGCCGCACTGCAGTGTGGCCCAACCCGGGGCTCTGTCCGGTGTACTAGAGTAGGGGTACCCTAGTATCCCGAACTTCGCACGCAGGCGATTCTTGCACCAAGGCAGGGGGCTGACTAGTGACCGCCAAGATCCTCCATGGTTCCTTTGGAGCCATTCAAGAACAAAGTATTTAACCCAGAAGACAAGGCCCCGGCAAGAGGAGCTTGCCGGGAAGGCCACTCAAGGCACGCAGAAGACAAGACCCCGACAAGAGGAGCTTGCCGGGAAGGCTTGGTGAGCGACAAGCTCCCGAGCGCGACAAGGATTCAGCCGCGGCAAGGTGCTTGCCGCGGCAGGCAACCTCTCTTCATCTCCGCTCCAGCTCATCCACCAACGTGTCGCCATGGGGCCATTCCAGGCGTGCGTGTCAAGAGGCTGTGCAGCCAGCGGAGAGCAGCGGTAAGCGGCGCTGACAGGGGTGCCATCGTGGCGAGCGGTGGCGCCCCTAACGGTCCCTTTCTGCACTGTTTAGGCGACATGGACGGGCATTTATTGATCTTGTCCCTTGCCGTCAGAGTTAGGTAGAATACACTGTACCAAGTAGCTGTACCAACCGCAACTCATTTTTCCCATTTTGCCCTTGTTTACGTTGCCACCTGTGGTGACCCCTTGAGCCTATAAAAGGAGGCCCATGTGTAACGTAGAAAGGGTTCGGCTGGTTCGACTCATTCGAGACGAGAAACACTCAAGCTAGGTTTTGTAGCTCTCATTGCTCCCTAGTAAGAACACAATATAATCAGACAAGCAGCAGTAGGAGTATTATCTCTCCGGAGAGCTCCGAAGCTGGGTAAACTGCTCGTGTGCATCGCCTCGATCTGCTCTTCGTGCAATCTCCGCCCCCCACCGAACCAAAAGGGACTCGGTCCGCCAGGTCCCATAGGTGTTCGTGGGTCACGATCAGCTTCCCCGACAAACTGGGACTAATGCCTTTAGCCGCTGGAACCGGGACTAATGCTCACATTAGTCCCGGTTCATAATGCAACCAGGACTAATGCGTATATTGAGCTGTGATCAAAGCCCTGTTTTCTATTAGTGGTATTCCCATTTATCTCATACCTTTGGAAAGTCATTATATTCGAAGATGGTAACTGGGACAACAAGTACATATTATCTGCAATAGCGGCGTCATGTATGGCACGTGTGCGCAACCAACCGCGTGAAAGTCCCGTTTGTTCACGTGAAATCCGATCGTCGAGACTATTCTGGGTAGTTGGGCGTAGAATATTCTTGTGTTCCTCCATATACGGAGCCACCAAGGCAGAATTTTGTAGAACTGTGCAGTGTGCTTGAGTGAGAGAATCCCCGTCCATACATATTATCTGTTTCCATCCTAGTGTGCCATTTCCATCCAGTCTGCCCTTATGCCGCGATTCAGGAAAACCAATAGGCTTAAGGTCAGGAATAAAGTCAATACAAAATTCAATGACCTCCTCATTTTCATGGCCCTTGGAGATGCTTCCTTCTGGCCTAGCACGGTTATGAACATATTTCTTTAAGACTCCCATGAACCTCTCAAGGGGAACATATTGTGTAGAAATATAGGATCGAGCGTTAATCTCTTCCCATAGGTGAACTAGGACATGCGTCATGATGTTGAAAAAGGATGGTGGGAACACCAACTCGAAACTGACAAGACATTGCACCAAATCATTCTCTAACCTTGGTATGATTTCTGGATCGATTACCTTTTGAGAAATTGCATTGAGAAATGCACATAGCTTCATAATGACTAATCGGACGTTTTCCAATAGAAGCCCCCTCAATGCAACCGGAAGTAGTTGCATCATAATCGCGTGGCAGTCATGAGACTTTAGGTTCTGGAACTTTTTCTTTGCCATATTTATTATTCCCTTTATATTCGACAAGAAGCCAGATGGGACCTTCATACTGAGCAGGCAGTCAAAGAATATTTCCTTCTCTTATTTGGTAAGAGCATAGCTGGCATGGCCCTGATGTATGCCGTCTTTTCCGTGCATACGTTGATGATCCTCCCGTGCATCCGGTGTATCTTTTGTCTTCCCATACACGCCCAAGAAGCCAAGCAGAGTCACACAAAGATTCTTCGTCACGTGCATCATGTCGATTGCAGAGCGGACCTCTAGGTCTTTCCAATAGGGCAGGTCCCAAATATAGATTTCTTCTTCCACATGGAGTGCTTGGCGTCCGTCAAGGTCATTCGGAACAGATTATCCACCAGGACCCTTTCCAAAGATTACCGTCAAACCCTTGACCATATAATGTACATCATCACAAGTACGGTGGCGAGGCTTCGTCCGGTGAAGGAACAACATGCGGGAGAGAAACAGAGATCAACAATTGAGTGTCCACGTACACATCCATCATGGATGGGGCATGCATGAATTATTTGTATTCGGGTAGCTCCCTCCCTCCCTCCGTCCCTCCCTCCCTTAATTGGTTAATTAACCACCGCATCACCACTGCCATCTAGATTGATCGATCATAATTAGTCCAACTCAATCTCGGCGTCTTGCTCGAGCAACACGCCGAGTGGTGGATGAGCATTTCCTTTTGCATGCATGTGTATGTCTGCGTCTGCGTCTGTGTTTTCAAAAAAAATGGAATGAAGAAACATTCGTGATCGACAAAATCAAGCAGAGCTGGAAGCTCGTTGAGCTGAAAATGACATCTCTACTATTTCCTTGCAACGTGGCATTGTCCGGGAAGCGCGAGGCTCATATATAATAGTCCATCTCATGCACATGTTAAGAAATTAATAATTGCACTCCATGTTCCAAATTCGACCAACCTCGCCCTCTTAAGTCTTAATTCTACTGAGAACCCTAGGTAGCTACTACCTTCTGGACCTGGTTTATTGGTCACATACTATTTTATGCCAAATTCTGATAATGGATTTAATTAATAAATTGTAAATGCATGTTACAAAGCGACGATTTTTTATGTTGAGGGGCATCGGGCTTACTAAGCGATGAGAGATATCCATTGAGGACATAAGTGAGAGAGATGTAGAAACAGGCGGATAGCACACTAGGGGTTGGGACATCTTGACTGCGGTTGGGTCGTCAAAGGATTCTATGTAGTTTCCACAAGCCTGATCACTAACCAATTCTTTAAAAATAACTAACGTTGATACTTGAGTATGACTTCAATTCCTTCTAAAAGCGCTGTAACGATGCATTATTTCCTATGAACCGACAACGATATCTCTATATAAACCACAGATCCAAAGCAACTTCTTGTGATGACTTTCGTATAATTGGGACAATAACTTATGTTGAAAAAAAAATTGACCAAAAGTATGTTGCAATAAGATGCACTTATTTAAACAAATAGGTTTCTATGTGGGGATGCTCTGCATACGTACATCTATGATCAAACGCGTTCATGCTCTTTCAACTTACACGCTTATGCATGCCTTATTGTGTCATCGGCATCGTTAGATATGCTGATGTTTCTTAATCAATCAAGTCAAATGCATGGGTCCTTGTAATCAACATTGTTAATCTGGACAAGCAGTGGATATGCTGAGTTTCTTGATTAATGAAGACAAATTAATGCATTGTTATCATCGACATCCTTAATTTGGACAAGGAGTGCATATGCTGATGCTTCTTATAAATTAACTATGAACAAAATGCATGCATTGTTATAATCGACATGGCGTAAGCTATGCAAATGGGAGTGCACTCATACATTTGTATTTATACACACACATACCTTCAACACAAGATCATCACCACCAGAAAAGCAAAGGTTCTGTTAGGTATAGCAGCCTCTTCTTCCCTAAAGGTTGGCATGCATTTTTTATTATCGCATACATTTTCCATCAAAAATTTCAGTAAACTGATTAATGTTTGGTTAGCAGATAATGCTTTCGATTATGACATCTTATAGGCTTAGAGCATGTTTCCCATCTCTTTATCAGTTAATACCAGATATTATTATGACATATTATTATTATTATTATTATTATTATTATTATTATTATTACTATAAAGACGAAACACCATGCATGTTTCTCTTGATTACCTATGTATTTCTCCATTATTGATGCTTGTCGTTAATTAACAGTTTCGAAAGGGAGGAAGGCTCGGGTTATTGCGTGATAAGGGTAGTCATGCCCGGTCCGGTGCCTGAATCGTGGCGGGTTTGATTGGTCTTGAACTGAATGCAGCAGTTCAGATCATCCATCGAGAGAGGCGATGTCGAATTGCCCGAGTACTCCTCCCTCGAGACGCTCCATCCCCACCACCACAAGACCAAGTACGCGTTATCATTTACAACGGTATCGGCCCGGCGCCTAATACATATGTGGTTGTTGCTCCTGCTCCATACATTGGCTAGCTAGTCTGCCTTACATGGCAAGCTTTATCTTTTGTGCCTTTATTATTAAAGGCTAGAATCGATTGAATAAAGTGAGCGAGTTTTATATCGGTCGCCATGCATTAATAATTATAGAAAGTCTATGCGGGCATGCCTGAATTATATTGTTTACTCATATATGTATTAGTGTGATAAATCTACAAATATTTCGATGAGTGTACTACTTGGCAATGGAATAATGAATTACGTATTTTATTCTTTTTCGATGAGTGGCTTGCTTTATCTTGTATGTCTCATAATATTTGCGCCATGTCATACTAAAGTATGAATGTACGTTTTCAGAAAGAATTGAATTCATACCCAAGTATCAATGTCAGTTCTTTTTCGAGAACCGATAGTGATAATGCGGGATTTCGTGCTGAACATGTTGATATATTATATGTTTTTTCCGTCATCGTATGCAAAAGTTATAGCCGTTTTACTTTTTCATAACACTTTTTTGCAAAACATGTCCAAATTTAAGTTTTTAAATTTCCTAACTAGTAGATGTAGTAATATAACTACATCTTCAAGGATTTTATTTTTTAAATTTTTTATCATTTTCTTTTGTTTTTTTTCAAAACTGAAATGGCGATACAGGGGGGTGGGGGCGGTAGAGTTTGAGACATTTAATCCCTTTAGTCGGTTTGAGACCTGAACCGGGACTAAAGGGCATCGCACCCTATAGTCCATGTTCGTGTCTCAAACTGGCACTAAAGCTCTAATCTTTAGTCCCGGTTTGAGATACGAACCGGGACTAAAGGGCATCCCACCCTTTAGTCCCGGTTCGTGTCTCAAACCGGGACTAAAGGGCTTCGGGACTAATGTTGTTAGCCGCTCGAACCGGGACTAATACTCACATTAGTCGCGGTTCATAATGCAACCGGGACTAATGTGTATATTGAGCTGTGACCAAAGCCCTATTTTCTACTAGTAGTATTCCCATTTATCTCGTACCCTTGGAAAGTCATTATATTCGAAGATGGTAACTGGGACAGCAAGTACAAGTCATCTTCAACAGCGGCGTCATGCATGGCACGTGTCTGCAACCAACCGGTGAAAGTTCCCGTTTGTTCACGTGTAATCCAGTCGTCAGACTACTCTGGGTATTTTGAGTGTAGAATATTATTGTGTTCCTCCATATACGGAGCCACCAAGGCGGAATTTCGTAGAACTGTGCAGTGTGCTTGAGTGAGAGAATGCGCGTCCATACATGTTATTTGTTTCGATCCTAGCGTGCCATTTTCACCAAATCTGACTTATGCTGCGATTCAGGAACACCAATCGGCTTAAGGTCAGGAATAAAGTCAATACAAAATTCAATGACCTCCTCATTTTCATGGCCCTTGGAGATGCTTCCTTCTGGCCTAGCACGATTATGAACATATTTCTTTAAGACTCCCATGAACCTCTCAAAGGGGAACATATTGTGTAGAAATACAGGACCCAGAACATTAATCTCTTCGCATAGGTGATAGGACATGCGTCATGATGTTGAAGAAGGATGGTGGGAACACCAACTTGAAACTGACAAGACATTGCACCAAATCATTCTCTAACCTTGGTATGATTTCTAGATCGATTACCTTCTGAGAAATTGCATTGAGGAATGCACATAGCTTCACAATGACTAATCAAATGTTTCTCGGTAGAAGCGCCCTCAATGCAACCGGAAGCAATTGCGTCATAATCACGTGGTAGTCATGAGACTTTAGGTTTTCGAATTTTTTTCTGCCATATTTATTATTCCCTTTATATTCGACGAGAAGCCAGATGGGACCTTCATACTAAGCAGGCATTCAAAAAAGATTTCCTTCTCTTCCTTTGTAAAAGTGTAGCTGGCATGACCCTGATGTATGTTGTGTTTTCTGTGCATATGTTGCTGGTCCTCTCGTGCCTCCGGTGTATCTTTTGTCTTCCTATACACGCCCAAGGAGCCAAGCAAGGTCATGCAAAGATTCTTTTTCACGTCCATCACGTCGATTGCAGAGCGGACCTCTAGGTCTTTCCAATAGGGCAGGTCCCAAAATATAGATTTCTTCTTCCACATGGGTGCACTTCCGTGAACGTCATTCAGAACAGATTGTCCGCGAGGACCCTTTCCAAAAATTACCTTCAAGTTCTTGACCATATCATGTACATCATCACCAGTACGGTGGCGAGGCTTCGTCCGATGAAGGAACAACATGGGGGAGAGAGAGAGATCAACAATTGAGTGTCCACGTACACATCCATCATGGATGGGGCATGCATGAATTATTTGTATTCGGGTAGCTCCCTCCCTCCCAATAACCCACCCACCCATAATTGATTAATTAACCACCGCATCACCAATGCCATCTGGATTGATCAATCATAATTTGTCCAATTCAATCTCGGCGTCTTGCTCATGCAACACGCCGAGTGGTGGATGAGCATTTCCTTTTGCATGCATGTGTATGTCTGCATCTGCGTCTGTGGTTTTCGAAGAAAAATATGGAATGAAGAAACATTCGTGATCGACAAAATTAAGCAAAGCTGGCATTTGGGTGAGCTGAAAATGACTTTTCTACTATTTCCATGCAACGTGGCATTGTCCGGAAGCGAGGCTCATATGTAATAGTCCATCTCGTGCACTTGTTAAGAAATTAATAATTGCACTCCATGTTCTAGCCGACCAACCTCGCCCTCTTAAGTCTTAATTCTACCGAGAACCCTAGGTAGCTACTGCCTTCTCACCTGGTTTATTGGTCCCATACTATTTTATGCCAAATTTTGATAATGGATTTAATTAATAAATTGTAAATGCATGTTACGAAGCGACGATTTTTGATGTTGAGGGGCATCGGGCTTACTAAGCGATGAGAGATATCCATTGAGAGCATAAGTGAGAGAGGTGTAGAAACAGGCAAGATAGCACACTAGGGGTTGGGACATGCGGCTTCGGTCGGGACGTCAAAGGATTCTACGTAGTTCCCACAAGCCTGATCACTAATCAATTCTTCAAAATTAACTAACGTTGATTCTTGAGTATGACTTCAATTCTTTCTAAAAACGCACAACGATGCATTATTTCCTATGAATCGACAATGATACCTCTATATAATTCACTGTTCCAAAGCAACTTGTAGTGATGACTTTCTGTATCAATGGGACAATAATCTGTGTTGAAAAAAATAAATTGAGCCAAAGTATGTTGCAATTAGATGCACTTATTTAAACAAATAGGTTTCTATGTGGTGATGCTCTCCATATGTACATCTAAGATCAAATACGTACATTCTATATCATACCTTTGTTATAATCGGCATGGCGTAAGCTTTGCAAATGGGAGTGCACTTATACATTTGTATTTATACACACACATACCTTGAACACAAGATCATCGTCACCGGAAAAGCTAAGGTTCTCATAGGTATAGCAGCCTCTTCTTCCCTAAAGGCTGGCATGTATTTTTTATTATCGCATACATTTTCCATTAAATATTTCAGTAGACTAATTATTGTTTGGTTAGCAGATAACGCTTTCGATTATGACATCTTCCTAGGCTTAGAACATGTTTCCCATCTCTTTATCAGTTAATACCAGAGATTATTATGACATATTATTATTATTATTATTATTATTATTATTATTATTATTATTATTATTATTATTATTATTATTATTATTATTATTATTATCATAAAAACGAAACACCATGCATGTTTATCTTGATTATCTATGTATCTCTCCATTATTGATGCTGGTCGTTAATTAATAGTTTCGAAAGGAAGGAAGGCTCGGGTTATTGCGTGATAAGGGTAGTCTTGCACGGTCCGATTACTGAATCGTGGCGGGTCTGATTGGTACTGAACTGAATGCAGCAGTTCAGATCATCCATCGGGAGAGGCCTGATGTCGAATTGCCCAAGTACTCCCTCCGGAGAGGCTCCATCCCCACCACCACAAGACCAAGTCGCGTTATCATTTACAACGGTGTCGGCCCGACACCTAATACATATGTGGTTGTTGCTCCTGCTCCATACATTGGCTACCTAGCCTCCCTTACATGGCAGGCTTTATCTTTTGTGCCTTTATTATTAAAGGCTAAATCGATTGAATAAAGTGAGCGAGTGTGATATCGATCACCATGCATTAATAATTATAGAAAGTCTATGTGGGCGTGCCTGAATTATATTGTTTACTCGTGTATGTATTAGTGTTATAAATCTTAAAATATTTCAATGAGTGTACTATTTGGCAATGGAATAATGAATTATGTATTTCATTCTTTTTCTTTGAGTGTCTTGCTTTATCTTGTGTGTCTCATAATATTTGTGCCATGTCATACTCGAAAATCAATGTGCGTTTTCAGAAAGAATTGAATTCATACCCAAGTATCAATGTCAGTTCTTTTTCCAGAACCGGTAGTGATAATGCGGATTTTCGTGCTAAACATTTTGATATATTACACGTTTTTTTCCGACATCGTATGCAAAAGTTATAGCCGTTTTACTTTCTCATAACACTTTTTTGCATAACATGTCCATATTTCAGTTTTTAAATTTTCCTAATTAGTAAATGTATTAATATAACTACAAGTCGAAGGATTTTATTTTTTGAAATTTTCATCATTTCCTTTTGTTTTTTTAAACTGAAATGGCGATAATCAGGTGGGGAAGGAGGTAGAGTTTGAGACAGGAAGCCCTTTAGTCCCGGTTTGAGACACGAACCGGGACTAAAGGGCATCAGACCCTTTAGTCCCGGTTCGTGTCTTAAAAAACCGGGACTAAAGGTCTAATCTTTAGTCCCGGTTAGAGATACAAACTAGGACTAAAGGGCATCGCATCCATTAGTCCCGGTTTGTCTCTCAAACCGGCACTAAAGGGCTCATTTGAACTGGGACTAATGCCTTTAGCCGCTGGAACCGGGACTAATGCTCACATTAGTCCCGGTTCATAATGCAACCAGCACTAATGTGTATATTGAGTTGTGACCAAAGCCCTATTTTCTATTAGTGGTATTCCCATTTATCTCATACCCTTGGAAAGTCGTTATATTCGAAGATGGTAACTGGGACAACAAGTACATATTATCTGCAACAGCGGCGTCATGTATGGCACGTGTCTGCAACCAACCGGCGAAAGTCCCCGTTTCTTCACGTGTAATCTAGTCGTCAGACTACTCTGGCTAGTTGGAGCGTAGAATATTCTTGTGTTCCTCCATATACGGAGCCACCAAGGCAGAGTTTTGTAGAACTGTGCAGTGTGCTTAAGTGAGAGAATCCTCGTCCATACATATTATCTGTTTCGATCCTAGCGTGCCATTTCCACCCAGTCTGCCCTTATGCCGCGATTCAGGAAAACCAATCGGCTTAAGGTCAAGAATAAAGTCAATACAAAATTCAATGACCTCCTCATTTTCATGGCCCTTGGAGATGCTTCCTTCTGTCCTAGCACGGTTATGAACATATTTCTTTAAGACACCCATGAACCTCTCAAAGGGGAACATATTGTGTAGAAATATAGGATCCAGAATGTTAATCTCTTCGCATAGGTGAACTAGGACATGCGTCATGATGTTGAAAAAGGATGGTGGGAACACCAACTTGAAACTGACAAGACATTGCACCAAATCATTCTCTAACCTTGGTATGATTTTTGGATCGATTACCTTTTGAGAAATTGCATTGAGAAATGGACATAGCTTCAAAATGGCTAATTGAACGGTTTCCAATAGAAGCCCCCTCAATGTAACCGGAAGCAGTTGCGTCATAATCACGTGGCAGACATGAGACTTTAGGTTCTGGAAATTTTTCTCTGCCATATTTATTATTCCCTTTATTCAACGAGAAGCCAGATGGGACCTTCATACTGAGCAGGCATTCAAAGAAGCTTTCCTTCCCTTCTTTGGTAAGAGCATAGCTGGCATGAGCCTGATGTATGCCGCTTTTCCGTACATACATTGTTGGTCCTCCCGTGAATCCGGTGTATCTTTTGTCTTCCCATACACGCCCAAGAAGCCAAGCAGGGTCACACAAAGATTCTTCGTCACATGCATCACGTCGATTGCAGAGCGGACCTCTAGGTCTTTCCAATAGGGCAGGTCACAAAATATAGATTTCTTCTTCCACATGGGTGCGCGTCCGTCAGCGTCATGCGGACCAGATTGTCCACCAGGACCCTTTCTAAAGATTACCTTCAAATCCTTGACCATATCATGTACATCATCACAAGAAATGCGATTGGCGAGGCTTCGTCCGTGAAGGAACAACATGGGGGAGAGAGAGATCAACAATTGAGTGTCCACGTACACATCCACCATGGATGGGGCATGCATGAATTATTTGTATTCGGGTAGCTCCTCCTCCCTACCGCCCTCCCTCCCTTAATTGGTTAATTAACCACCGCATCACCACTGCCATCTGGATTGATCGATCATAATTAGTCCAACTCAATCTCGGCGTCTTGCTCGTGCAACACGCCGAGTGGTGGATGAGCATTTTCTTTTGCATGCATGTGTATGTTCTGCGTCTGCGTATGTGTTTTGAAAGAAAAAATGGAATGAAGAAACATTCGTGATCGACAAAATCAAGCAGAGCTGGCACCTGGGTGAGCTGAAAATGACATATCTAATATTTCCATGCAACGTGGCATTGTCCGGGAAGCGCGAGGCTCATATATAATAGTCTATCTCGTGCACTTGTTAAGAAATTAATAATTGCACTCCATGTTCCAGCCGACCAACGTCGCCCTCTTAAGTCTTAATTCTACTAAGAACCCTAGGTAGCTACTACCTTCTCGTCCTGGTTTATTGGTCCCATACTATTTTATACCAAATTCTGATAATGGATTTAATTAATAAATTGTAAATGCATGTTACAAAGCGACGATTTATTTTTATGTTGAGGGCATCGGGCTTACTCGAGCGATGAGAGATATCCATTGAGGACATAAGTGAGAGAGATGTAGAAACAGACAAGATAGCACACTAGGGGTTGGGACATGCGGCTGCGGTCGGGACGTCAAAGGATTATACGTAGTTTCCACAAGCCTGATCACTAACCAATTCTTTAAAATTAACTGATGTTGATACTTGAGTATGACTTCAGTTCCTTCTAATAGAGCACAACGATTCATTATTTCCTATGAATCGCCAGTGATTCCTCTATATAAACCGTAGATCCAAAGCAACTTCTAGTGATGACTTTCTGTATCAATGGGACAATAATCTGTGTTGAAAAAAATAAATTGAGCCAAAGTATGTTGCAATGAGATGCACTTATTTAAACAAATAGGTTTCTATGTGGTAATGCTCTACATACGTACATATAAGATCCAATGCGTACATGCTGTTTCAACTTACACGCTTATGCATGCATTATTGTGTTATCGGCATCGTTACTCTCTACAAAAGGGGGATATGCTGATGTTTCTTAATCAATCAAGTAAAATGCATGGGTCCTTGTAATCAACATCGTTAATCTCGACAAGCAGTGGATATGCTGATGTTTCTTAATTAATGAAGACAAATTAATGCATTGTAATCATCGGCATCCTTAATTTGGACAAGGAGTGCATATGCCGATGCTTCTTATAAATTAACTATGAACAAAATGCATGCATTGTTATAACCGACATGGCGTAAGCTATGCAAATGGGAGTGCACTCATACATTTGTATTTATACACACACATACCTTGAATACAAGATCATCGCCACTAGAAAAGCTAAGGTTCTGTTAGGTATAGCAGCCTCTTCTTCCCTAAAGGTTGGCATGTATTTTTTATTATCGCATAAATTTTCCATTAAATTTTTCAGTAGACTGATTACTATTTGGTTAGCAGATAATGCTTTCGATTATGACATCTTCCTAGGCTTAGAGCATGTTTCCCATCTCTTTATCAGTTAATACCAGAGATTATTATGACAGATTATTATTATTATTATTATTATTATTATTATTATTATTATAAAAATGAAACACCATGCTTGTTTCTCTTGATTATCTATGTATTTCTCCATTATTGATGCTTGTCGTTAATTAACAGTTTCGAAGGGGAGGAAGGCTCGGGTTATTGCTTGATAAGGGTAGTCATGCCTGGTCCGGTGCACGAATCGTGGCCGGGTTTGATTGGTACTGAACTGAATGCAGCAGTTCAGATCATCCATCAGGAGAGGCCTGATGTCAGAATTGCCCGAGTACTCCCTCCAGGAGAGGCTCCATCCCCACCACCACAAGACCAAGTACGCGTTATCATTTACAATGGTGTCGGCCCGACGCCTAATACATATGTGGTTGTTGCTCCTGCTCCATACATTGGCTAGCAAGCCTGCCTTACATGGCAGGCTTTATCTTTTGTGCCTTTATTATTAAAGGCTAGAATCAATTGAATAAAGTGAGCGAGTGTGATATCGATCACCATGCATTAATAATTATAGAAAGTCTATGTGGGCATGCCTGAATTATATTGTTTACTCATATATGTATTAGTGTGATAAATCTACAAATATTTCAATGAGTGTACTATTTGGCAATGGAATAATGAATTATGTATTTTATTCTTTTTCGATGAGTGGCTTTCTTTATCTTGTATGTCTGATAATGTTTGTGCCATGTCATACTCAAGTATCAATGTGGGTTTTTAGAAAGAATTGAATTCATACCCAAGTATCAAAGTCAGTTCTTTTTATAGAACTGGTAGTGATAATGCGGGATTTCGTGCTGAACATTTGATATATACGTTTTTTTCCGACATCGTATGCAAAAGTTATAGCCGTTTTACTTTTTCATAACATCTTTTTGCAAAAATGTCCAACTTAAAGTTTTTTAATTTTCCTAACTAGTAGATGTAGTAATATAACTATATCTCGAAGGATTTTATTTTTTGAAGTTTTTATCATTTTCTTTTGTTTTTTTTTTCAAAATTGAAATGGCGATACACAGGGGGGTAGAGTTTGAGACACGAATCCTTTTAGTCCCGGTTTGAGACACGAACCGGGACTAAAGGGCATCGCACCGTTTAGTCCATGTTCGTGTCTCAAACCGGCACTAAAGGTCTAATCTTTAGTCCCGATTTGAGATACAAACCGCGACTAAAGGGCATCGCACCCTTTAGTCCCATTTTGTGTCTCAAATCGGCACTAAAGGGCTCATTTGAACCGGGACTAATGCCTTTAGCCGCTGGAACCGGGACTAATACTCACATTAGTCGCGGTTCATAATGCAACCAGGACTAATGTGTATATTAAGCTGTGACCAAAGCCCTGTTTTCTACTAGTCGTATTCCCATTTATCTCGTACCCTTGGAAAGTCATTATATTTGAAGATGGTAACTCGGACAACAAGTACAGGTCATCTTCAACAGCGGCGTCATGCATGGCACGTGTCTGCAACCAACCGGTGAAAGTTCCCATTAGTTCACATGTAATCCAGTTGTTAGACTACTCTGCGTATTTGGAGTGTACAATATTCTTGTGTTCCTCCATATACGGAGCCACCAAGGCGGAATTTCATAGAACTGTGCAGTGTGCTTGAGTGAGAGAATGCCCGTCCATACATGTTATTTGTTTCGATCCTAGCATGCCATTTTCACCCAGTCTGACTTATGCCGCGATTCAGGAAAACCAATCGGCTTAAGGTCAGGAATAAAGTCAATACAAAATTCAATGACCTCATCATTTTCATGGCACTTGGAGATGCTTCCTTCTGGCCTAGCACGGTTATGAACATATTTCTTTAAGACTCCCATGAACCTCTCAAAGGGGAAGATATTGTGTAGAAATACAGGACCCAGAATGTTAATCTCTTCGCATAGGTGAACTAGGACATGCATCATGATGTTGAAAAAGGATGGTGGGAACACCAACTCGAAACTGACAAGACATTGCACCAAATCATTCTCTAACCTTGGTATGATTTCTGGATTGATTGCCTTTTGAGAAATTGCATTGAGAAATGGACATAGCTTCAAAATGGCTAATCGAACATTTTCCAATAGAAGCCCCGTCAATGCAACCGAAGCAGTTGCGTCATAATCACGTGGCAGACATGAGACTTTAGGTTCTGGAACTTTTCTACGCCATATTTATTATTCCCTTTATATTGACGAGAAGCCAGATGGGAACTTCATCTTGAAAGCAGCATTCAAAGAAGATTTCCTTCTCTTCTTTGGTAAGAGCATAGCTGGCATGGCCGTGATGTATGCCGTCTTTTCCGTGCATACCTTGCTGGTCCTCCCGTGCATCCGGTGTCTCTTTTGTCTTCCCATACACGCCCAAGAAGCCAAGCAGGGTCACACAAATATTATTCGTCACATGCATCACGTCGATTGCAGAGCGGACCTCTAGGTCTTTCCAATAGGGCAGGTCACAAAATATAGATTTCTTCTTCCACATAGGTGCGCGTCCGTCAGCGTCATTCGGAACAGATTGTCCACCAGGACCCTTTCCAAAGATTACCTTCAAATCCTTGAACATATCATGCACATCGTCATAAGTACGGTGGCGAGGCTTCGTCCGGTGAAGGAACAACATGGGGGAGAGAGAGAGATCAACAATTGAGTGTCCACGTACACATCCATCATGGATGGGGCATGCATGAATTATTTGTATTCGGGTAGCTCCCTCCCACCCAACCGCCCACCCACCCATAATTTGTTAATTAAACACCGCAACACCACCGCCGGCGGGATTGATCGATAATAAATTGTGCAACTCAATCGCGGCGTCTTGCTCGTGCAACACGCCGAGTGGTGGATGAGCATTTTCGTTTGCATGCATGTGTATGTCTGCGTCTGCGTCTGTGTTTTTGGAAGAAAAAAATGGAATGAAGAAACATTCGTGATCGACAAAATCAAGCAGAGCTGGCAGCTGGTTGAGCTGAAAAAGACATCTCTACTATTTCCATGCAACGTGGCATTGTCCGGGAAGCGCGAGGCTCATATATAATAGTCCATCTCGTGCACTTGTTAAGAAATTAATAATTGCACTCCATGTTCCAGCCGACCAACCTATAAGCCCTCTTAAGTCTTAATTCTCGAGAACCCTAGGTAGCTACTACCTTACGGACCTGGTTTATTGGTCCCATACTATTTTATGCCAAATTCTGATAATGGATTTAATTAATAAATTGTAAATGCATGTTAAAAGCGGCGATTTTTTTTTTTATGTTGAGGGCATCGGGCTTACTAAGCGATGAGAGATATCCATTGAGGACATAAGTGAGAGAGATGTAGAAACAGGCCAGATAGCACACTAGGGGTTTGGGACATGCGGCTGTGGTTGGGTGCGTCAAAGGATTCTATGTAGTTTCCACAAGCCTGATCACTAACCAATTCTTTAAAAATAACTAACGTTGATACTTGAGTATGACTTCAATTCCTTCTAAAAGCGCACAACGATGCATTATTTCCTATGAACCGACACTGATATCTCTATATAAACCACAGATCCAAAGCAACTTCTTGTGATGACTTTCTGTATAATTGGGACAATAACTTATGTTGAAAAAAAAATTGACCAAAAGTATGTTGCAATAAGATGCACTTATTTAAACAAATAGGTTTCTATGTGGGGATGCTCTGCATACGTACATCTATGATCAAACGCGTTCATGCTCTTTCAACTTACACGCTTATGCATGCCTTATTGTGTCATCGGCATCGTTACTCTCTACAAAAGGGGGATATGCTGATGTTTCTTAATCAATCAAGTAAAATGCATGGGTCCTTGTAATCAACATTGTTAATCTGGACAAGCAATGGATATGCTGATGTTTCTTAATTAATGAAGACAAATTAATGCATTGTTATCATCGACATCCTTAATTTGGACAAGGAGTGCATATGCCGATGCTTCTTATAAATTAACTATGAACAAAATGCATGCATTGTTATAATCGACATGGCGTAAGCTATGCAAATGGGAGTGCACTCATACATTTGTATTTATACACACACATACCTTGAACACAAGATCATCGCCACCAGAAAAGCAAAGGTTCTATTAGGTATAGCAGCCTCTTCTTCCCTAAAGGTTGGCATGTATTTTTTATTATCGCATAAATTTTCCATTAAATATTTCAGTAGACTGATTACTGTTTGGTTAGCAGAAAATGCTTTCGATTATGACATCTTCCTAGGCTTAGAGCATGTTTCCCATCTCTTTATCAGTTAATGCCAGAGATTATTATGACATATTATTATTATTATTATTACTATAAAAACGAAACACCATGCATGTTTCTCTTGATTACCTATGTATTTCTCCATTATTGATGCTTGTCGTTAATTAACAGTTTGAAAGGGAGGAAGGCTCGGGTTATTGCGTGATAAGGGTAGTCATGCCTGGTCCGGTGCCTGAATCGTGGCGGGTTTGATTGGTACTGAACTGAATGCAGCAGTTCAGATCATCCATCGAGAGGCCTGATGTCGAATTGCCAGTACTCCCTCCAGAGAGGCTCCATCCCCACCACCACAAGACCAAGTCTGGCGTTATCATTTACAACGGTGTCGGCCCGGCGCCTAATACATATGTGGTTGTTGCTCCTGCTCCATACATTGGCTAGCTAGTCTGCCTTACATGGCAAGCATTATCTTTTGTGCCTTTATTATTAAAGGCTAGAATCGATTGAATAAAGTGAGCGAGTGTGATATCGGTCGCCATGCATTAATAATTATAGAAAGTCTATGCGGGCATGCCTGAATTATATTGTTTACTCATATATGTATTAGTGTGATAAATCTACAAATATTTCGATGAGTGTACTACTTGGCAATGGAATAATGAATTACATATTTTATTCTTTTTCGATGAGTGGCTTGCTTTATCTTGTATGTCTCATAATATTTAGCCATGTCATACTAAAGTATGAATGTACGCGTTTTAGAAAGAATTGAATTCATACCCAAGTATCAATGTCAGTTCTTTTCGAGAACCGATAGTGATAATGCGGGATTTCGTGCTGAACATGTTGATATATTATATGTTTTTCCGTCATCGTATGCAAAAGTTATAGCCGTTTTACTTTTCATAACACTTTTTTGCAAAACATGTCCAAATTTATGTTTTTAAATTTCCTAACTAGTAGATGTAGTAATATAACTACATCTTCAAGGATTTTATTTTTTAAAGTTTTTATCATTTTCTTCTGTTTTTTTTTTCAAAACTGAAATGGAGATACACAGGGGGGCGGGGGCGCTAGAGAGTGAGACACGAATCCCTTTCGTCCCGGTTTGAGACACGAACCGGGACTAAAGGGCATCGCACTCTTGAGTCCATGTTCGTGTCTCACACTGGCACTAAAGCTCTAATCTTTAGTCGGTTTGAGATACGAACCGGGACTAAAGGGCATCGCACCCTTTAGTCCCGGTTCGTGTCTCAAACCGGGACTAAAGGGCTCCGGGACTAATGCTGTTTGCCGCTCGAACCGGGACTAATACTCACATTAATCGCGGTTCATAATGCAACTGGGACTAATGTGTATATTGAGCTGTGACCAAAGCCCTATTTTCTACTAGTAGTATTCCCATTTATCTCGTACCCTTGGAAAGTCAGTATATTCAAAGATGGTAACTGGGACAACAAGTACAAGTCGTTTTCAACGGGCGGCGTCATGCATGTAACGCGTCTGCGCAACCAACGGTGAAAGTTCCCGTTTGTTCACGTGTAATCCAGTCGTCGACTACTCTGGGTATTTGGAGTGTAGAATATTCTTGTGTTCCTCCATATACGGAGCCACCAAGGCGAATTTAAGTAGAACTGCAGTGTGCTTGAGTGAGAGAATCTTGGCGTCCATACATGTTATTTGTTTCGATCCTAGCGTGCCATTTTCACCAAATCTGACTTATGTCGCGATTCAGGAACACCAATCGGCTTAAGGTCAGGAATAAAGTCAATACAAAATTCAATGACCTCCTCATTGTCATGGCCCTTGGAGATGCTTCCTTACGGCCTATACGATTATGAACACATTTCTTTAAGACTCCATGAACCTCTCAAAGGGAACATATTGTGTAGAAATACAGGGACCCAGAACATTAATCTCTTCGCATAGGTGAAATAGGACATGCGTCATGATGTTGAAGAAGGATGGTGGGAACACCAACTTGAAACTGACAAGACATTGCACCAAATCATTCTCTAACCTTGGTATGATTTCCTGATCGATTACCTTCTGAGAAATTGCATTGAGGAATGCACATAGCTTCACAATGACTAATCGAACGTTTTTCGGTAGAAGCCCCCTCAATGCAACCGAAAGCAGTTGCGTCATAATCACGTGGCAGTCATGAGACTTTAGGTTCTGGAACTTTTTCTCTACCATATTTATTATTCCCTTTATATTCGACGAGAATCCAGATGGGACCTTCATACTAAGCAGGCATTCAAAAAATATTTCCTTCTCTTCCTTGGTAAGAGCGTAGCTGGCATGACCATGATGTATGCTGTCTTTTCTGTGCATATATTGCTGGTCCTCCCGTGCCTCCGGTGTATCTTTTGTCTTACCATACACGCCCAAGGAGCCAAGCAGGGTCATGCAAAGATTCTTTTTCACGTGCATCACGTCGATTGCAGAGCGGACCTCTAGGTCTTTCCAATAGAGCAGGTCCCAAAATATAGATTTCTTCTTCCACATGGGTGCGCGTCCGTCAACGTCATTCAGAACAGATTGTCCGCGAGGACCCTTTCCAAAAATTACCTTCAACTTCTTGACCATATCATGTACATCATCACCAGTACGGTGGCGAGGCTTCGTCCGGTGAAGGAAAAACATGGGGGAGAGAGAGAGATCAACAATTGAGTGTCCACGTACACATCCATCATGGATGGGGCATGCATGAATTATTTGTATTCGGGTAGGTCCTCCCTCCCTATCACCCTCCCTCCCTTAATTGATTAATTAACCACCGCATCACCACGCTGCCAAATGCGGATTAATCGATCATAATTTGTCCAATTCAATCTCGTCATCTTGCTCATGCAACACGCCAAGTGGTGGATGAGCATTTCCTTTTGCATGCATGTGTATGTATGCGTCTGCGTCTGTGTTTTTGAAAGAAAAAATGGAATGAAGAAACATTCGTGATCGACAAAATCAAGCTAAGCTGGCAGCTGGGTGAGCTGAAAATGACTTTTCTACTATTTCCATGCAACGTGGCATTGTCCGGGAAGCGCGAGGCTCATATATAATAGTCCATCTCGTGCACTTGTTAAGAAATTAATAATTGCACTCAATGTTCCAGCCGACCAACCTCGCCCTCTTAAGTCTTAATTCTACTGAGAACCCTAGGTAGCTACTACCTTCTCGTCCTGGTTTATTGGTCCCATTATGCCAAATTTTGTAAATGCATGTTACGAAGCGATGATTTTTGGTGTTGAGAGGCATCGGGCTTACTAAGCGATGAGAGAAATCCATTGAGGGCATAAGTGAGAGAGATGTAGAAACAGGCAAGATAGCACACTAGGGGTTGGGACATGCGGCTCCGGTCGGGACGTCAAAGGATTCTACGTAGTTCCCACAAGCCTGATCACTAATCAATTCTTTAAAATTAACTGACGTTGATTCTTGAGTATGACTTCAATTCTTTCTAAAAACGCACAACGATGCATTATTTCCTATGACTCGACAGTGATACCTCTATATAAATTGCAGTTCCAAAGCAACTTCTAGTGATGACTTTCTGTATCAATGGGACAATAATCTGTGTTGAAAAAAATAAATTGAGCCAAAGTATGTTGCAATTAGATGCACTTATTTAAACAAATAGGTTTCTATGTGGTGATGCTCTGCATATGTACATCTAAGATCAAATGCGTACATTCCATTTAATACCTTTGTTATAATCGGCATGGCGTAAGCTTTGCAAATGGGAGTGCACTTATACATTTGTATTTATACACACACATACCTTGAACACAAGATCATCGTCACCAGAAAAGCTAAGGTTCTGTTAGGTATAGCAGCCTCTTCTTCCCTGAAGGCTGGCATGTATTTTTTATTATCGCATACATTTTCCATTAAATATTTCAGTAGACTGATTACTGTTTGGTTAGCAGATAATGCTTTCGATTATGACATCTTCCTAGGCTTAGAACATGTTTCCCATCTATTTATCAGTTAATACCAGAGATTATTATGACATATTATTATTATTACTATTATTATTATTATTATTATTATAAAAACGAAACACCACGCATGTTTCTCTTGATTATCTATGTATCTCTCCATTATTGACGCTTGTCGTTAATTAATAGTTTCGAAAGGGAGGAAGGCTTGGGTTATTGCGTGATAAGGGTAGTCATGCCTGGTCCAGTGCCTGAATCGTGGTCGGGTCTGATTGGTACTGAACTGAATGCAGCAGTTCAGATCATCCATCGGGAGAGGCCTGATGTCAGAATTGCCCAAGTACTCCCTCTAAGGCTCCATCCCCACCACCACAAGACCAAGTACGCGTTATCATTTACAACGGTGTCGGCCCGATGCCTAATACATATGTGGTTGTTGTTCCTGCCCCATACATTGGCTAGCTAGCCTCCCTTACATGGCAGGCTTTATCTTTTGTGCCTTTATTATTAAAGGCTAGAATCGATTGAATAAAGTGAACGAGTGTGATATCGATCACCATGCATTAATAATTATAGAAAGTCTATGTGGGCGTGCCTGAATTATATTGTTTACTTGTGTATGTATTAGTGTGATAAATCTTCAAATATTTCAATGAGTGTACTATTTGGCAATGAAATAATGAATTATGTATTTCATTCTTTTTCTTTGAGTGGCTTGCTTTATCTTGTGTGTCTCATAATATTTGTGCCATGTCATACTCAAATATCAATGTGCGTTTTCAGAAAGAATTGAATTCATACCCAAGTATCTATTCAGTTCTTTTTCCAGAACCGGTAGTGATAATGCGGATTTTCGTGCTGAACATTTTGATATATTACACGTTTTTTCCGACATCGAATGCAGAAGTTATAGCCGTTTTACTTTCACATAACACTTCTTTGCATAACATGTCCATATTTCAGTTTTTAAATTTTCCTAATAAATAAATGTATTAATATAACTACAAGTCGAAGGATTTTATTTGTTGAAATTTTTATCATTTTCTTTTGTTTTTAAACTGAAATGGCGATAATCGGGGAGGGAGGTAGAGTTTGAGACACGAAGCCCTTTAGTCCCGGTTTGAGACACGAACCGGACTAAAGACATCGGACCCTTTAGTCCCGGTTCGTGTCTTAAAAAACCGGGACTAAAGGTCTAATCTTTAGTCCCGGTTAGAGATACAAACTAGGACTAAAGGGCATCGCATCCTTTAGTCCCGGTTTGTTTCTCAAACCAGCACTAAAGGGCTCATTTGAACTGGGACTAATGCCTTTAGCTTGCTGGAACCGGGACTAATGCTCACATTAGTCCCGGTTCATAATGCAACCAGGACTAATGTGTATATTGAGCTGTGATCAAAGCCCTGTTTTCTATTAGTGGTATTCCCATTTATCTCATACCCTTGGAAAGTCGTTATATTCGAAGATGGTAACTGGGACAACAAGTACATATTATCTGCAATAGCGGCGTCATGTATGGCACGTGTCTGCAACCAACCGGCGAAAGTCCCCGTTTGTTCACATGTAATCCGATCGTCGAGACTACTACAGGTAGTTGGGCGTAGAATATTCTTGTGTTCCTCCATATACGGAGCCACCAAGGCAGAATTTTGTAGAACTGTGCGGTGTGCTTGAGCGAGAGAATCCCGTCCATACATATTATCTGTTTCGATCCTGGTGTGCCATTTCCATCCAGTCTGCCCTTATGCCGCTATTCAGGAAAACCAATCGGCTTAAGGTCAGGAATAAAGTCAATACAAAATTCAATGACCTCCTCATTTTCATGGCCCTTGGAGATGCTTCCTTCTGGCCTAGCACGGTTATGAACATATTTCTTTAAGACTCCCATGAACCTCTCAAAGGGGAACATATTGTGTAGAAATATAGGATCCAGAACGTTAATCTCTTCCCATAGGTGAACTAGGACATGCGTCATGATGTTGAAAAAGGATGGTGGGAACACCAACTCGAAACTGACAAGACATTGCACCAAATCATTCTCTAACCTTGGTATGATTGAGAAATGCACATAGCTTCATAATGGCTAATCGGACGTTTTCCAATAGAAGCCCCCTCAATGCAACCGGAAGTAGTTGCATCATAATCGCGTGGCAGTCATGAGACTTTAGGTTCTGGAACTTATTCTTTGCCATATTTATTATTCCCTTTATATTCGACAAGAAGCCAGATGGGACCTTCATACTGTGCAGGCATTCAAAGAAGATTTCCTTCTCTTATTTGGTAAGAGCATAGCTGGCATGGCTCTGATGTATGCCGTCTTTTCCGTCCATACGTTGATGATCCTCCCGTGCATCCGGTGTATCTTTTGTCTTCCCATACACGCCCAAGAAGCCAAGCAGAGTCACACAAAGATTCTTCGTCACGTGCATCATGTCGATTGCAGAGCGGACCTCTAGGTCTTTCCAATAGGGCAGGTCCCAAATATAGATTTCTTCTTCCACATGGGTGCGCGTCCGTCAAGGTCATTCGGAACAGATTGTCCACCAGGACCCTTTCCAAAGATTACCGTCAAACCCTTGACCATATAATGTACATCATCACAAGTACGGTGGCGAGGCTTCGTCCGATGAAGGAACAACATGCGGGAGAGAAAGAGAGATCAACAATTGAGTGTCAGACCCGTTGATTAAGCTTCTCTCACGAGCAAAACATGATCATACCTTAGTACTCTTTGGGTGTTAATCACATAGCGACGTGAACTAGATTATTGACTCTAGTAAACCCTTTGGGTGTTGGTCACATGACGATGTGAACTATGGGTGTTAATCACATACAGATGTGAGTATTGGTGTTGAATCACATGATGATGTGAACTAGATTATTGACTCTAGTGCAAGTGGGAGACTGAAGGAAATATGCCCTAGAGGCAATAATAAAGTTATTATTTATTTCCTTATATCATGATAAATGTTTATCATTCATGCTAGAATTGTATTAACGGAAACATAATACATGTGTGAATACATAGACAAACATAGTGTCACTAGTATGCCTCCACTTGACTAGCTCGTTCATCAAAGATGGTTATGTTTCCTAGCCATGGACAAAGAGTTGTCATTTGATTAACGGGATCACATCATTAGGAGAATGATGTGATTGACTTGACCCATTCCGTTAGCTTAGCACTTGATCGTATAGTATGTTGCTATTGCTTTCTTCATGACTTATACATGTTCCTATGACTATGAGATTATGCAACTCCCGTTTACCGGAGGAACACTTTGTGTGCTACCAAACGTCACAACATAACTGGGTGATTATAAAGGAGCTCTACAGGTGTCTCCAAAGGTACATGTTGGGTTGGCGTATTTCGAGATTAGGATTTGTCACTCCGATTATCGGAGAGGTATCTCTGGGCCCTCTCGGTAATGCACATCACTATAAGCCTTGCAAGCAATGTGACTAATGAGTTAGTTGCAGGATGATGCATTACATAACGAGTAAATAGACTTTCCAGTAACGAGATTGAACTAGGTATTGAGATACCGACGATCGAATCTCGGGCAAGTAACATACCGATGACAAAGGGAACAACGTATGTTGTTATGCGGTTTGACCGATAAAGATCTTCATAGAATATGTGGGAGCCAATATGAGCATCCAGGTTCCGCTATTGGTTATTGACCGGAAACGTGTTTCGGTCATGTCTACATTGTTCTCGAACCCGTAGGGTCCGCACGCTTAAGGTTTCGATGACAGTTATATTATGAGTTTATGAGTTTTGATGTACCGAAGGAGTTCGGAGTCCCGGATGAGATCGGGGACATGACGAGGAGTCTCGAAATGGTCGAGACGTAAAGATTGATATATTGGACGACTACATTCGGACATCGGAAAGGTTCAGTGATTCGGGTATTTTGAGTACCGGAGAGTTACGGGAATACGTATTGGGCTTTATTGGGCCATACGGGAAAGAAGGAAAGGGCCTCAAGGGTGGCCGCACCCTCCCCTTGGTCTGGTCCGAATTGGACTAGGGAAGGGGCGCCTCTTCCTTCCTTCTCCTTTTCCCTTCCTCTTTTCCTATTCCATATGGGAGGTGGAATCCTACTAGGACTAGGGAGTCCTAGTAGGACTCCACACTTGGTGCGCCCCCTCCTAGGGCCGGCCTCCTCCTCCCTTGCTCCTTTATATACGGGGGCAGGGGGCACCCCATAGATACACAAATTGATCTACGGATCGTTCCTTAGCCGTGTGCGGTGCCCCCTCCACCATATTCCACCTCGGTCATATCGTCGCGGAGTTTAGGCGAAGCCCTGCGCCGGTAGAGCATCATCATCGTCACCACGCCGTCGTGCTGACGGAACTCATCCCCGACACTTTGCTGGATCGGAGTCCGGGTATCGTCATCGAGCTGAACGTGTGCTGAACTCGGAGGTGCCGTACGTTCGGTACTTGGATCGGTCCGGATCGTGAAGACGACGACTACATCATCAACGGCGTTGTCATAACGCTTCCCCTTACGGTCTCACAGTGCGTGGACAATACTCCCCTCTCGTTGCTATGCATCACCATGATCCTTGCGTGTGCGTAGGAAATTTTTTGAAATTACTACGTTCCCCAACAGTGGCATCAGAGCCTGGTTTTATGCGTTGATGTTATATGCACGAGTAGAACACAAGTGAGTTGTGGGCGATGCAAGTCATACTGCTTACCGACATGTCATACTTTGGTTGGCGGTATTGTGAGATGAAGCGGCCCGGACCGACATTACGCGTACGCTTACGCGAGACTGGTTTCACCGCTGCGAGCACTCGTTGCTTAAAGGTGACTGGCGGGTGTCTGTCTCTCTCACTTTAGTTGATCCGAGTGTGGCTACGCCCGGTCCTTGTGAAGGTTAAAACAGCACCAACTTAACAAACTATCGTTGTGGTTTTGATGCGTAGGTAAGAACGGTTCTTGCTCAGCCCGTAGCAGCCACGTAAAACTTGCAACAACAAAGTAGAGGACGTCTAACTTGTTTTTGCAGGGCATGTTGTGATGTGATATGGTCAAGACGTGATGAGATATAAGTTGTTGTATGAGATGATCATGTTTTGTTGAAGTTATCGGCAACTGGCAGAAGCTCTATGGTTGTCTCTTTGTTGCATAAAGATGCAAGTGCCAAATAATTGCTTTACTTTATCGCTATGTGATAGCAATAGTTGCAAGAGCAATAGTTGGCGAGACGACCATGTGACGACACATTGATATAGATCAAGATGATGAAGATCATGGTGTCGTGCCGGTAACGGTAGAGATCATGACAGTACTTTGGAGATGGAGATCAAAGGCGCAAGATGATCATGGCCATATCATGTCACATATTTTGATTGCATATGATGTTTATCTGTTATACATCTTATTCTGCTTTGATTGACGGTAGCATTTTAAGATGATCTCTCACTAATTATCAAGAAGTGTTCTCCCTGAGTATGCACCGTTGCCAAAGTTCGTCGTGCCCAGACACCACGTGATGATCGGGTGTGATAAGCTCTCGTCCATCTACAACGGGTGCAAGCCAGTTTTGCACACTTGAATACTCAGGTTAAACTTGACGAGCCTAGCATATGCAGATATGGCCTCGGAACACGGAGACCGAAAGGTCGAGCGTGAATCATATAGTAGATATGATCAACATAGTGATGTTCACCAATGAAACTGCTCCATCTCACGTGATGATCGGACATGGTTTAGTTGATTTGGATCACGTGATCACTTAGAGGATTAGAGGGATGTCTATCTAAGTGGGAGTTCTTAAGTAATATGATTAATTGAACTTAAATTTATCATGAACTTAGTCCTGGTAGTATTTTGCAAATTATGTTGTAGATCAATAGCTCGCGTTGTTGCTTCCTGTGTTTATTTTGATATGTTCCTAGAGAAAATTGTGTTGAAAGATGTTAGTAGCAATGATGCGGATTGGATCCGTGATCTGAGGTTTATCCTCATTGCTGCACAGAAGAATTATGTCCTTGATGCACCGCTAGGTGGCAGACCTATTGCAGGAGCAGATGCAGACGTTATGAACGTTTGGCTAGCTCAGTATGATGACTACTTGATAGTTTAGTGCACCATGCTTAATGGCTTAGAATCGGGACTTCAAAGAACGTTTTGAACGTCATGGAGCATATGAGATGTTCCAGGAGTTGAAGTTAATATTTCAAGCAAATACCCGAGTTGGGAGATATGAAGTCTCCAACAAGTTCTATAGCTAAAAGATGGAGGAGAATTGCTCAACTAGTGAGCATATGCTCAGATTGTCTGAGTACTACAATCGCTTGAATCAAGTGGGAGTTAATCTTCCAGATAAGATAGTGATTGACAGAATTCTCTAGTCACCATCACCAAGTTAGTAGAACTTCGTGATGAACTATAGTATGCAAGGGATGACGAAAACGAATCCCGAGCTTTTCATGATGATGAAATCGATGAAGGTAGAAATCAAGAAAGAGCATCAAGTGTTGATGGTTGACAAGATCACTAGTTTCAAGAAAAGGGCAAAGGGAAGATGGGGAACTTCAAGAAGAACGGCAAGCAAGTTGCTGCTCAAGTGAAGAAGCCCAAGTCTGGACCTAAGCCTGAGACTAAGTGCTTATCTTGCAAAGGGACTGGTCACTTGAAGCGGAACCACCCCAAGTATTTGGTGGATAAGAAGGATGGCAGAGTGAACAAGGGTATATTTGATATACAGGTTGTTGATGTGTACCTTACTAGTGTTTATAGTAGCCCCTGAGTATTTGATACTTGTTCGGTTGCTAAAAATTAGTGACTCAAAACAGGAGTTCTGAATAAACAGAGACTAGTTGAGGGTGAGGTGTCGATGAGTGTTGGAAGTAGTTCCAAGATTGATATGATCATCATCGCACACTCCCTATACTTTCGGGATTAGTGTTAAACCTAAATAAATGTTATTTGGCGTTTGCGTTGACCATGAATATGATTTGATCATGTTTATTGCAATACGATTATTCATGTAAGTTAGAGAATAATTGTTGTTCTGTTTACATGAATAAAACCTTCTATGGTCATACACCCAATGAAAATGGTTTGTTGAATCTCGATCATGTGATACACATATTCATAATATTGAAGCCAAAAGATGCAAAGTTAATAATGATAGTGCAACTTATTTGTGGCACTGCCGTTTAGGTCATATTGGTGTAAAGCGCATGAAGAAACTCCATGCTAATGGACTTTTTGAATCACTTGATTATGAATCACTTGATGCTTGCGAACCATGCCTCATGGGCAAGATGACTAAGACCCCATTCTCCGGAACAATGGAGCGAGCAACAGATTTGTTGGAAATCACACATATTGATGTATGTGGTCCGATGAATATTAAGGCTCGCGACAAGTATCATTATTTTTTGACCTTCACATATGATTTGAGCAGATATGGGTATATCTACTTGATGAAACATAAGTCTGAAACGTTTGAAAAGTTCAAAGAATTTTAGAGTGAAGTGGAGAATCATCGTAACAAGAAAATAAATGTTTCTACGATATGATCGCAGAGGTAAAATATTTGAGTTACGAGTTTGGCCTTCAGTTAAAACAATGTGAAATAATTTCACTACTCACGCCACCTGGAACACCACAGTGTAATGGTGTGTACGAACATCGTAACCGTACTTTATTAGATATGGTGCGATCTATGATGTCTCTTACCGATCTACCACTATCGTTTTTGGGGTTATGCATTAGAGACAGCTGCATTCACGTTAAAAAGGGCACCATATAAAATCCATTGAGACGACACCGTATGAATTATGGTTTAGCAAGAAACCAAAGTTGTCGTTTCTTAAAGTTTGGTTGCGATGCTTATGTGAAAAAGTTTCAACATGATAAGCTTGAACCCAAATCGGAGAAGTGCGTCTTCATAGAATACCCAAAGGTAACTATTGGGTACACCTTCTATCACAGATCCTAAGGCAAGTTATTCGTTGCTAAGATGTATCCTTTCTAGAGAAGAAGTTTCTCTCGAAAGAAGTGAGTGGAAGGAAAGTAAAACTTGATGAGGTAATTGTACCTTCTCCCTTATTGGAAAATAGTTCATCACTGAAATCAGTTCCAGTGATTCCTACACCAATTAGTGAGGAAGCTAATGATGATGATCATGAAACTTCAGAACAAGTTACTACAAAACCTCGTAGGTCTTCCAGAGTAAGATCCGCACCAGAGTGGTACGGTAATCCTGTTCTAGAAGTCATGTTACTAGACCATGATGAACCTACGAACTATGAGGAAGCGATGATGAGCCCAGATTCCGCGAAATGGCTTGAGGCCATGAAATCTGAGATGGGATCCATGTATGAGAACAAAGTGTGGACTTTGGTGGAGCTGCCCGATGATCGGCAAGCCATATTGTATAAATGGATCTTCAAGAGGAAGATGATGCGATAGTAGTGTTACTATCTACAAAGCTCGACTTGTCGCAAAAAGGTTTTCGACAAGTTCAAGGTGTTGACTACAATGAGATTTTCTCAACTGTAGCGATGCTTAAGTTTGTCTGAATCATGTTAGCAATTGCCACATTTTATGAAATCTGGCAAATGGATGTCAAAACTGCATTCCTTAATGGTTTTCTTAAAGAAGAGTTGTATATGATGCAACCAGAAGGTTTTGTCAATCCTAAAGGTGCTAAAAAATGTGCAAGCTCCAGCGATCCATCTATGGACTGGTGCAAGCATCTCGGAGTTGGAATATATGCTTGATGAGTTGATCAAAGCATATGGTTTTATACAGACTTTTGGAGAAGCATGTATTTACAAGAAAGTGAGTGGGAGCTCTGTAGCATTTCTAATATTATATGTGGATGACATATTGTTGATTGGAAATGATATAGAAATTCTGGATAGCATGAAAGGATACTTGAATAAGAGTTTTCAAAGCAAGACCTCAGTGAAGCTGCTTACATTGAGCATCAAGATCTATATAGATAGATCAAGACGCTTTATAAGATTTTTCAATGAGTACATACCTTGATAAATTTTTTGAAATAGTTCAAAATGGAATAGTCAAAGAAGGAGTTCTTGCCTGTGTTGCAAGGTGTGAAGTTGAGTAAGACTCAAGACCCGACCATGGCAGAAAATAGAAAGAGAATGAAAAGTCATTCCCTATGCCTCGATCATAGGTTCTATAAAGTATGCTAATGCTGTGAACAGACCTATTGTATACCTTGCTCTGAGTTTGGCGGAGGAATACAATTTTATCTAATAGTAGATCCTTTGGACAGGCGGTCAAGAATATCCTTAGTGAGGACTAAGGAGATGTTTCTCGATTATGGAGGTGATAAAAGAGTTTGTTGTAAAAGTTACATCGGTGCAAACTTTTACACTGATCCAGATGACTCTAAGTCTCAATCTAGATACATATTGAAAGTGGGAGCGATTAGCTAGAGTAGCTCCGTAGAGAGCATTGTAGACATAGAATATTTTGCAAAATACATACGGCTCTGAATGTGACAGACCCGTTGATTAAGCTTCTCTCACGAGCAAAACATGATCATACCTTAGTACTCTTTGGGTGTTAATCACATAGCGACGTGAACTAGATTATTGACTCTAGTAAACCCTTTGGGTGTTGGTCACATGACGATGTGAACTATGGGTGTTAATCACATACAGATGTGAGTATTGGTGTTGAATCACATGATGATGTGAACTAGATTATTGACTCTAGTGCAAGTGGGAGACTGAAGGAAATATGCCTAGAGGCAATAATAAAGTTATTATTTATTTCCTTATATCATGATAAATGTTTATTATTCATGCTAGAATTGTATTAACCGGAAACATAATACATGTGTGAATACATAGACAAACATAGTGTCACTAGTATGCCTCCACTTGACTAGCTCGTTCATCAAAGATGGTTATGTTTCCTAGCCATGGACAAAGAGTTGTCATTTGATTAACGGGATCACATCATTAGGAGAATGATGTGATTGACTTGACCCATTCCGTTAGCTTAGCACTTGATCGTATTGTATGTTGCTATTGCTTTCTTCATGACTTATACATGTTCCTATGACTATGAGATTATGCAACTCCCGTTTACCGGAGGAACAATTTGTGTGCTACCTAACGTCACAACGTGAATCGGGTGATTATAAAGGAGCTCTACAGGTGTCTCCAAAGGTACATGTTGGGTTGGCGTATTTCGAGATTAGAATTTGTCACTCCGATTGTCGGAGAGGTATCTCTGGGCCCTCTCGGTAATGCACATCACTATAAGCCTTGCAAGCAATGTGACTAATGAGTTAGTTGCAGGATGATGCATTACATAGCAGTAAAGAGACTTGCTGCCGTAACGAGATTGAACTAGGTATTGAGATACCGACGATCGAATCTCGGGCAAGTAACATACCGATGACAAAGAGAACAACGTATGTTGTTATGCGGTTTGACCGATAAAGATCTTCATAGAATATGTGGGAGCCAATATGAGCATCCAGGTTCCGCTCTTGGTTATTGACCGGAAACGTGTTTCGGTCATGTCTACATTGTTCTCGAACCCGTAGGGTCCGCACGCTTAAGGTTTCGATGACAGTTATATTATGAGTTTATGAGTTTTGATGTACCGAAGGAGTTCGGAGTCCTGGATGAGATCGGGGACATGACGGGAATACGTATTGGGCTTTATTGGGCCATACGGGAAAGAAGGAAAAGGGCCTCAAGGGTGGCCGCACCCCTCCCCTTGGTCTGGTCCGAATTGGACTAGGGAAGGGGGGCGCCGCCTTCCTTCCTTCTCCTTTTCCCTTCCTCTTTTCCTATTCCATATGGGAGGTGGAATCCTACTAGGACTAGGGAGTCCTAGTAGGACTCCACACTTGGTACGCCCCCTCCTAGGGGCCGGCCTCCTCCTCCCTTGCTCCTTTATATACGAGGCAGGGGCACCCCATAGATACACAAATTGATCTACGGATCGTTCCTTAGCCGTGTGCGGTGCCCCCTCCACCATATTTCACCTCGGTCATATCGTCATGAGTTTAGGCGAAGCCTGCATGATAGAGCATCATCATCGTCTGCCACGTCGTCTTGTCGACGGAACTCATCCCGACACTTTGCTGGATCGGAGTCCGGGGATCGTCATCGAGCTGAGCGTGTGCTGAACTCCGGAGGTGCCGTGACGTTCGGTACTTGGATCGGTCGGATCGTGAAGACGTACGACTACATCAACGGCGTTGTCATAACGCTTCCACTTACGGTCTACGAGGGTACGTGGACAATACTCTCCCCTCTCGTTGCTATGCATCACCATGATCCTTGCGTGTGCGTAGGAATTTTTTTGAAATTACTACGTTCCCCAACACTGCATACGTACATCTATGATCAAACGCGTTCATGCTCTTTCAACTTACACGCTTATGCATGCCTTATTGTGTCATCGGCATCGTTACTCTCTACAAAAGGGGGATATGCTGATGTTTCTTAATCAATCAAGTAAAATGCATGGGTCCTTGTAATCAACATCGTTAATCTGGACAAGCAGTGGATATGCTGAGTTTCTTGATTAATGAAGACAAATTAATGCATTGTTATCATCGACATCCTTAATTTGGACAAGGAGTGCATATGCTGATGCTTCTTATAAATTAACTATGAACAAAACGCATGCATTGTTATAATCGACATGGCGTAAGCTATGCAAATGGGAGTGCACTCATACATTTGTATTTATACACACACATACCTTCAACACAAGATCATCACCACCAGAAAAGCAAAGATTCTGTTAGGTATAGCAGCCTCTTCTTCCCTAAAGGTTGGCATGCATTTTTTATTATCGCATACATTTTCCATCAAAAATTTCAGTAAACTGACTACTGTTTGGTTAGCAGATAATGCTTTCGATTATGACATCTTATAGGCTTAGAGCATGTTTCCCATCTCTTTATCAGTTAATACCAGAGATTATTATGACATATTATTATTATTATTATTATTACTATAAAAACGAAACACCATGCATGTTTCTCTTGATTACCTATGTATTTCTCCATTATTGATGCTTGTCGTTAATTAACAGTTTCGAAAGGGAGGAAGGCTCGGGTTATTGCGTGATAAGGGTAGTCATGCCTGGTCCGGTGCCTGAATCGTGGCCGGGTTTGATTGGTACTGAACTGAATGCAGCAGTTCAGATCATCCATCAGGAGAGGCCTGATGTCAGAATTGCCCGAGTACTCCCTCCAAGAGAGGCTCCATCCCCACCACCACAAGACCAAGTACGCGTTATCATTTACAATGGTGTCGGCCCGGCACCTGATACATATGTGGTTGTTGCTCCTGCTCCATACATAGGCTAGCTAGTCTGCCTTACATGGCAAGCTTTATCATTTGTGCCTTTATTATTAAAGGCTAGAATCGATTGAATAAAGTGAGCGAGTGCGATATCGGTCGCCATGCATTAATAATTATAGAAAGTCTATGCGGGCATGCCTAAATTATATTGTTTACTCATATATGTATTAGTGTGATAAATCTACAAATATTTCGATGAGTGTACTACTTGGCAATGGAATAATAAATTACGTATTTTATTCTTTTTTGATGAGTGGCTTGCTTTATCTTGTATGTCTCATAATATATGCGCCATGTCATACTAAAGTATCAATGTACGTTTTTAGAAAGAATTGAATTCATACCCAAGTATCAATGTCAGTTCTTTTTCGAGAACCGATAGTGATAATGCGGGATTTCGAGCTGAACATGTTGATATATTATATGTTTTTTCCGTCATCGTATGCAAAAGTTATAGCCGTTTTACTTTTTCATAACACTTTTTTGCAAAACATGTCCAAATTTAAGTTTTTATATTTCCTAACTAGTAGATGTAGTAATATAACTACATCTTCAATGATTTTATTTTTTAAATTTTTTATCATTTTCTTTTGTTTTTTTTTCAAAACTGAAATGGCGATACACAGGGGGGTGGGGGCGGTAGAGTTTGAGACACGAATCCCTTTAGTCCCGGTTTGAGACACGAACCGGGACTAAAGGGCATCGCACCCTTTAGTCCATGTTTGTGTCTCAAACTGGCACTAAAGCTCTAATCTTTGGTCGCGGTTTGAGATCTGAACCGACTAAAGTATCAAGCCTTTAGTCCCGGTTCGTGTCTCAAACCCGGGACTAAAGGGCTCCGGACTAATGATGTTAGCCGCTCGAACCGGGACTAATACTCACATTAGTCGCGGTTCATAATGCAACCGGGACTAATGTGTATATTGAGCTGTGACCAAAGCCCTATTTTCTACTAGTAGTATTCCCATTTATCTCGTACCCTTGGAAAGTCATTATATTCAAAGATGGTAACTGGGACAACAAGTACAAGTCATCTTCAACGGCGGCGTCATGCATGGCACGTGTCTGCAACCAACCGGTGAAAGTTCCCGTTTGTTCACGTGTAATCCAAATGCCGACTACTCTGGGTATTTGGAGTGTAGAATATTCTTGTGTTCCTCCATATACGGAGCCACCAAGGCGGAATTTCGTAGAACTGTGCAGTGTGCTTGAGTGAGAGAATGCGCGTCCATACATGTTATTTGTTTCGATCCTAGCGTGCCATTTTCACCAAATCTGACTTATGTCGCGATTCAGGAACACCAATCGGCTTAAGGTCAGGAATAAAGTCAATACAAAATTCAATGACCTCCTCATTTTCATGGCGCTTGGAAATGCTTCCTTCTGGCCTAGCACGATTATGAACATATTTCTTTAAGACTCCCATGAACCTCTCAAAGGGGAACATATTGTGTAGAAATACAGGACCCAGAACATTAATCTCTTCAAGATAGGTGATAGGACATGCGTCATGATGTTGAAGAAGGATGGTGGGAACACCAACTTGAAACCCGACAAGACATTGCACCAAATCATTCTCTAACCTTGGTATGATTTCTAGATCGATTACCTTATGAGAAATTGCATTGAGGAATGCACATAGCTTCAGAATGACTAGTCGAACGTTTTTCGGTAGAAGCCCCCTCAATGCAACCGAAAGCAGTTGCGTCATAATCACGTGGCAGTCATGAGACTTCAGGTTCTGGAACTTTTTCTCTGCATATTTATTATTCCCTTTATATTCGACGAGAAGCCAGATGGGACCTTCATACTAAGCAAGCATTCAAAAAAGATTTCCTTCTCTTCCTTGGTAAAAGCGTAGCTGGCATGACCCTGATGTATGCTGTCTTTTCTGTGCATATGTTGCTGGTCCTCTCGTGCCTCCGGTGTATCTTTTGTCTTCCTATACACGCCCAAGGAGCCAAGCAGGGTCATGCAAAGATTCTTTTTCACGTGCATCACGTCGATTGCAGAGCGGACCACTAGGTCTTTCCAATAGGGCAGGTCCCAAAATATAGATTTCTTCTTCCACATGGGTGCACTTCCGTCAACGTCATTCAGAACAGATTGTCCGCGAGGACCCTTTCCAAAAATTACCTTCAAGTTCTTGACCATATCATGTACATCATCACCAAAGACGGGTGGCGAGGCTTCGCCGTCAAAGGAAGGAACAACATGGGGGAGAGAGGGAGATCAACAATTGAGTGTCCACGTACACATCCATCATGGATGGGGCATGCATGAATTATTTGTATTCGGGTAGCTCCCTCCCTCCCTATCACCCTCCCTCCCTTAATTGATTAATTAACCACCGCATCACCAATGCCATCTGGATTGATCAATCATAATTTTTCCAATTCAATCTCGGCGTCTTGCTCATGCAACACGCCGAGTGGTGGATGAGCATTTCCTTTTGCATGCATGTGTATGTCTGCATCTGCGTCTGTGTTTTCGAAAGAAAAATATGGAATGAAGAAACATTCGTGATCGACAAAATTAAGCAAAGCTGGCAGCTGGGTGAGCTGAAAATGACTTTTCTACTATTTCCATGCAACGTGGCATTGTCCGGGAAGCGAGGCTCATATATAATAGTCCATCTCAGCACTTGTTAAGAAATTAATAATTGCACTCCATGTTCTAGCCGACCAACCTCGCCCTCTTAAGTCTTAATTCTACTGAGAACCCTAGGTAGCTACTACCTTCTCGTCCTGGTTTATTGGTCCCATACTATTTTATGCCAAATTTTGATAATGGACTTAATTAATAAATTGGAAATGCATGTTACGAAGCGACGATTTTTGATGTTGAGGGGCATCGGGCTTACTAAGCGATGAGAGATATCCATTGAGGACATAAGTGAGAGAGCTGTAGAAACAGGCCAGATAGCACACTAGGGGTTGGGACATGCGGCTCCGGTCGGGACGTCAAAGGATTCTACGTAGTTCCCACAAGCCTGATCACTAATCAATTCTTTAAAATTAACTAACGTTGATTCTTGAGTATGACTTCAATTCTTTCTAAAAACGCACAACGATGCATTATTTCCTATGAATCGACAGTGACACCTCTATATAATTCACAGTTCCAAAGCAACTTGTAGTGATGACTTTCTGTATCAATGGGACAATAATCTGTGTTGAAAAAAATAAATTGAGCCAAAGTATGTTGCTATTCGATGCACTTATTTAAACAAATAGGTTTCTATGTGGTGATGCTCTCCATATGTACATCTAAGATCAAATACGTACATTCTATTTCATACCTTTGTTATAATCGGCATGGCGTAAGCTTTGCAAATGGGAGTGCACTTATACATTTGTATTTATACACACACATACCTTGAACACAAGATCATCGTCACCAGAAAAGCTAAGGTTCTGTTAGGTATAGCAGCCTCTTCTTCCCTGAAGGCTGGCATGTATTTTTTATTATAGCATACATTTTCCATTAAATATTTCAGTAGACTGATTATTGTTTGGTTAGCAGATAACGCTTTTGATTACGACATCTTCCTAGGCTTAGAACATGTTTCCCATCTCTTTATCAGTTAATACCAGAGATTATTATGACATATTATTATTATTATTATTATTATTATTATTATTATTATTATTATTATTATTATTATTGTTATTATTATTATTATTATTATTATTATTATTATTATTATTATTATCATAAAAACGAAACACCGTGCATGTTTCTCTTGATTATCTATGTATCTCTCCATTATTGATGCTTGTCGTTAATTAATAGTTTCAAAAGGGAGGAAGGCTCGGGTTATTGCGTGATAAGGGTAGTCTTGCCTGGTCCGGTGCCTGAATCGTGGCCGGGTCTAATTGGTACTGAACTGAATGCAGCAGTTCAGATCATCCATCGGGAGAGGCCTGATGTCAGAATTGCCCAAGTACTCCCTCCAGGAGAGGCTCCATCCCCACCACCACAAGACCAAGTACGCGTTATCATTTACAACGGTGTCGGCCCGACACCTAATACATATGTGGTTGTCGCTCCTGCTCCATACATTGGCTACCTAGCCTCCCTTACATGGCAGGCTTTATCTTTTGTGCCTTTATTATTAAAGGCTAAATCGATTGAATAAAGTGAGCGAGTGTGATATCGATCACCATGCATTAATAATTATGGAAAGTCTATGTGGGCGTGCCTGAATTATATTATTTACTCGTGTATGTATTAGTGTTATAAATCTTAAAATATTTCAATGAGTGTACTATTTGGCAATGGAATAATGAATTATGTATTTCATTCTTTTTCTTTGAGTGTCTTGCTTTATCTTGTGTGTCTCATAATATTTGTGCCATGTCATACTGAAAAATCAATGTGTGTTTTCAGAAAGAATTGAATTCATACCCAAGTATCTATGTCAGTTCTTTTTCCAGAACCGGTAGTGGTAATGCGGATTTTCGTGCTAAACATTTTGATATATTACACGTTTTTTTCCGACATCGTATGCAAAAGTTATAGCCGTTTTACTTTCTCATAACACTTCTTTGCATAACATGTCCATATTTCAGTTTTTAAATTTTCCTAATTAGTAAATGTATTAATATAACTACAAGTCGAAGGATTTTATTTTTTGAAATTTTCATCATTTCCTTTTGTTTTTTTAAACTGAAATGGCGATAATCAGGGGGGGAAGGAGGTAGAGTTTGAGACAGGAAGCCCTTTAGTCCCGTTTTGAGACACGAACTGGGACTAAAGTGCATCAGACCCTTTAGTCCCGGTTCGTGTCTTAAAAAACCGGGACTAAAGGTCTAATATTTAGTCCCGGTTAGAGATACAAACTAGGACTAAAGGGCATCGCATCCTTTAGTCCCGGTTTGTGTCTCAAACCGGCACTAAAGGGCTCATTTGAACTGGGACTAATGCCTTTAGCCGCTGGAACCGGGACTAATGCTCACATTAGTCCCGGTTCATAATGCAACCAGGACTAATGTGTATATTGAGCTGTGACCAAAGCCCTATTTTCAATTAGTGGTATTCCCATTTATCTCATACCCTTGGAAAGTCGTTATATTCGAAGATGGTAACTGGGACAACAAGTACATATTATCTGCAACAGCGGCGTCATGTATGGCACGTGTCTGCAACCAACCGGCGAAAGTCCCCGTTTCTTCACGTGTAATCCAGTCGTCAGACTACTCTGCGTATTTGGAGTGTAGAATATTCTTGTGTTCCTCCATATAGGGAGCCACCAAGGCAGAATTTTGTAGAACTGTGCAGTGTGCTAGAGTGAGAGTATCCCCGTCCATACATATTATCTGTTTCGATCCTAGCGTGCCATTTCCACCCAGTCTGCCCTTATGCCGCGATTCAGGAAAACCAATCGGCTTAAGGTCAAGAATAAAGTCAATACAAAATTCAATGACCTCATCATTTTCATGGCACTTGGAGATGCTTCCTTCTGGCCTAGCACGGTTATGAACATATTTCTTTAAGACTCCCATGAACCTCTCAAAGGGGAACATATTGTGTAGAAATATAGGATCCAGAATGTTAATCTCTTCGCATAGGTGAACTAGGACATGCGTCATGATGTTGAAAAAGGATGGTGGGAACACCAACTCGAAACTGACAAGACATTGCACCAAATCATTCTCTAACCTTGGTATGATTTTTGGATCGATTATCTTTTGAGAAATTGCATTGAGAAACGGACATAGCTTCAAAATGGCTAATTGAACCTTTTCCAATAGAAGCCCCCTCAATGTAACCGGAAGCAGTTGCGTCATAATCACGTGGCAAACATGAGACTTTAGGTTCTGGAAATTTTTCTCTGCCATATTTATTATTCCCTTTATATTCAACGAGGAGCCAGATGGGACCTTCATACTGAGCAGGCATTCAAAGAAGCTTTCCTTCCCTTCTTTGGTAAGAGCATAGCTGGCATGAGTCTGATGTATGTCGCTTTTCCGTACATACGTTGTTGGTCCTCCCGTGAATCCGGTGTATCTTTTGTCTTCCCATACACGCCCAAGAAGCCAAGCAGGGTCACACAAAGATTCTTCGTCACATGCATCACGTCGATTGCAGAGCGGACCTCTAGGTCTTTCCAATAGGGCAGGTCACAAAATATAGATTTCTTCTTCCACATGGGTGCGCGTCCGTCAGCGTCATGCGGACCAGATTGTCCACCAGGACCCTTTCTAAAGATTACCTTCAAATCCTTGACCATATCATGTACATCATCACAAGTACGGTGGCGAGGCTTCGTCCGGTGAAGGAACAACATGGGGGAGAGAGAGAGATCAACAATTGAGTGTCCACGTACACATCCATCATGGATGGGGCATGCATGAATTATTTGTATTCGGGTAGCTCCCTCCCTCCCTACCGCCCTCCCTCCCTTAAATGGTTAATTAACCACCGCAATACCACTGCCGTCTGGATTGATCGATCATAATTAGTCCAACTCAATCTCGGCGTCTTGCTCGTGCAACACGCCGAGTGGTGGATGAGCATTTTATTTTGCATGCATGTGTATGTCTGCGTCTGCGTCTGTGTTTTTGAAAGAAAAAAATGGAATGAAGAAACATTCGTGATCAACAAAATCAAGCAGAGCTGGCACCTGGGTGAGCTGAAAATGACATGTCTAATATTTCCATGCAACGTGGCATTGTCCGGGAAGCGCGAGGCTCATATATAATAGTCCATCTCGTGCACTTGTTAAGAAATTAATAATTGCACTCCATGTTCCAGCCGACCAACGTCGCCCTCTTAAGTCTTAATTCTACTAAGAACCCTAGGTAGCTACTACCTTCTCGTCCTGGTTTATTGGTCCCATACTATTTTATACCAAATTCTGATAATGGATTTAATTAATAAATTGTAAATGCATGTTACAAAGCGACGATTTTTTATGTTGAGGGGCATCGGGCTTACTGAGCGATGAGAGATATCCATTGAGGACATAAGTGAGAGAGATGTAGAAACAGACAAGATAGCACACTAGGGGTTGGGACATGCGGCTGCGGTCGGGACGTCAAAGGATTATACATAGTTTCCACAAGCCTGATCACTAACCAATTCTTTAAAAATAACTGATGTTGATACTTGAGTATGACTTCAATTCCTTCTAATAGAGCACAACGATTCATTATTTCCTATGAATCGACAGTGATACCTCTATATAAACCGTAGATCCAAAGCAACTTCTAGTGATGACTTTCTGTATCAATGGGACAATAATCTGTGTTGAAAAAATAAATTGAGCCAAAGTATGTTGCAATGAGATGCACTTATTTAAACAAATAGGTTTCTATGTGGTGATGCTCTACATACGTACATATATAAGATCTAATGCGTACATGCTGTTTCAACTTACACGCTTATGCATGCATTATTGTGTCATCGGCATCGTTACTCTCTACAAAAGGGGGATATGCTGATGTTTCTTAATCAATCAAGTAAAATGCATGGGTCCTTGTAATCAACATCGTTAATCTCGACAAGCAGTGGATATGCTGATGTTTCTTAATTAATGAAGACAAATTAATGCATTGTTATCATCGGCATCCTTAATTTGGACAAGGAGTGCATATGCCGATGCTTCTTATAAATTAACTATGAACAAAATGCATGCATTGTTATAATCGACATGGCGTAAGCTATGCAAATGGGAGTGCACTCATACATTTGTATTTATACACACACATACCTTGAACACAAGATCATCGCCACTAGAAAAGCTAAGGTTCTGTTAGGTATAGCAGCCTCTTCTTCCCTAAAGGTTGGCATGTATTTTTTATTATCGCATAAATTTTCCATTAAATTTTTCAGTAGACTGATTACTGTTTGGTTAGCAGATAATGCTTTCGATTATGACATCTTCCTAGGCTTAGAGCATGTTTCCCATCTCTTTATCAGTTAATACCAGAGATTATTATGACAGATTATTATTATTATTATTATTATTATTATTATTATTATTATTATTATTATTATTATTATTATTATTATAAAAATGAAACACCATGCTTGTTTCTCTTGATTATCTATGTATTTCTCCATTATTGATGCTTGTCGTTAATTAACAGTTTCGAAGGGGAGGAAGGCTTGGGTTATTGCTTGATAAGGGTAGTCATGCCTGGTCCGGTGCACGAATCGTGGCCGGTTTGATTGGTACTGAACTGAATGCAGCAGTTCAGATCATCCATCGAGAGGCCTGATGTCGAATTGCCCAGTACTCCCTCCGTGAGAGGCTCCATCCCCACCACCACAATACCAAGTACGCGTTATCATTTACAATCGTGTCGGCCCGACGCCTAATACATATGTGGTTGTTGCTCCTGCTCCATACAGTGGCTATCAAGCCTGCCTTACATTGCATGCTTTATCTTTGTGCCTTTATTATTAAAGGCTAGAATCAATTGAATAAAGTGAGCGAGTGTGATATCGATCACCATGCATTAATAATTATAGAAAGTCTATGTGGGCATGCCTGAATTATATTGTTTACTCATATATGTATTAGTGTGATAAATCTACAAATATTTCAATGAGTGTACTATTTGGCAATGGAATAATGAATTATGTATTTTATTCTTTTTCGATGAGTGGCTTTCTTTATCTTGTATGTCTGATAATGTTTGTGCCATGTCATACTCAAGTATCAATGTCAGTTCTTTTTATAGAACTGGTAGTGATAATGCGGGATTTCGTGCTGAACATTTGATATATACGTTTTTTTCCGACATCGTATGCAAAAGTTATAGCCGTTTTACATTTTCATAACATTTTTTTGCAAAACATGTCCAAATTTAAGTTTTTTAATTTTCCTAACTAGTAGATGTAGTAATATAACTATATCTCGAAGGATTTTATTTTTTGAAGTTTTTATCATTTTCTTTTGTTTTTTTTAATTGAAATGGCGATACACAGGGGGGGTAGAGTTTGAGACACGAATCCCTTTAGTCCCGGTTTGAGACACGAACCGGGACTAAAGGGCATCGCACCGTTTAGTCCATGTTCGTGTCTCAAACCAGCACTAAAGGTCTAATCTTTAGTCCCGATTTGAGATACAAACCGCGACTAAAGGGCATCGCACCCTTTAGTCCCGTTTTGTGTCTTAAATCGGCACTAAAGGGCTCATTTGAACCGGGACTAATGCCTTTAGCCGCTGGAACCGGGACTAATACTCACATTAGTCGCGGTTCATAATGCAACCGGGACTAATGTGTATATTAAGATGTGACCAAAGCCCTGTTTTCTACTAGTCGTATTCCCATTTATCTCGTACCCTTGGAAAGTCATTATATTTGAAGATGGTAACTGGGACAACAAGTACAGGTCATCTTCAACAGCGGCGTCATGCATGGCACGTGTCTGCAACCAACCGGTGTAAGTTCCCGTTTGTTCACATGTAATCCATCGTCAGACTACTCTGCGTATTTGGAGTGTAGAATATTCTTGTGTTCCTCCATATACGGAGCCACCAAGGCGGAATTTTATAGGACTGTGCAGTGTTCTTGAGTGAGAGAATGCCCGTCCATACATGTTATTTGTTTCGATCCTAGCATGCCATTTTCACCATCGACTTATGCCGCGATTCAGAAAAACCAATCGGCTTAAGGTCAGGAATAAAGTCAATACAAAATTCAATGACCTCGTCATTTTCATGGCACTTGGAGATGCTTCCTTCTGGCCTAGCACGGTTATGAACATATTTCTTTAAGACTCCCATGAACCTCTCAAAGGGGAAGATATTGTGTAGAAATACAGGACCCAGAACGTTAATCTCTTCGCATAGGTGAACTAGGACATGCATCATGATGTTGAAAAAGGATGGTGGGAACACCAACTCGAAACTGACAAGACATTGCACCAAATCATTCTCTAACCTTGGTATGATTTCTGGATTGATTGCCTTTTGAGAAATTGCATTGAGAAATGGACATAGCTTCAAAATGGCTAATCGAACATTTTCCAATAGAAGCCCCGTCAATGCAACCGAAGCAGTTCTGCGTCATAATCACGTGGCAGACATGAGACTTTAGGTTACGGAACTTTTCTCTGCCATATTTATTATTCCCTTTATATTCGACGAGAAGCCGGATGGGAACTTCATATCGAGCAGGCATTCAAAGAAGATTTCCTTCTCTTATTTGGTAAGAGCATAGCTGGCATGGCCGTGATGTATGCCGTCTTTTCCGTGCATACCTTGCTGGTCCTCCCGTGCATCCGGTGTATCTTTTGTCTTCCCATACACGCCCAAGAAGCCAAGCAGGGTCACACAAAGATTATTCGTCACATGCATCACGTCGATTGCAGAGCGGACCTCTAGGTCTTTCCAATAGGGCAGGTCACAAAATATAGATTTCTTCTTCCACATAGGTGCGCGTCCGTCAGCGTCATTCGGAACAGATTGTCCACCAGGACCCTTTCCAAAGATTACCTTCAAATCCTTGAACATATCATGTACATCGTCACAAGTACGGTGGCGAGGCTTCGTCCGGTGAAGGAACAACATGGGGGGAGAGAGAGAGATCAACAATTGAGTGTCCACGTACACATCCATCATGGATGGGGCATGCATGAATTATTTGTATTCGGGTAGCTCCCTCCCTCCCTACCGCCCTCCCTCCCTTAATTGGTTAATTAACCACCGCATCACCACCGCCGTCTGGATTGATCGATCATAATTAGTCCAACTCAATCTCGGCGTCTTGCTCGTGCAACACGCCGAGTGGTGGATGAGCATTTTCGTTTGCATGCATGTGTATGTCTGCGTCTGCGTCTGTGTTTTTGGAAGAAAAAATGGAATGAAGAAACATTCGTGATCGACAAAATCAAGCAGAGCTGGCAGCTGGGTGAGCTGAAAATGACATGTCTACTATTTCCATGCAACGTGGCATTGTCCGGGAAGCGCAAGGCTCATACATAATAGTCCATCTCGTGCACTTGTTAAGAAGTTAATAATTGCACTCCATGTTCAACCGACCAACCTCGCCCTCTTAAGTCTTAATTCTACTGAGAACCCTAGGTAGCTACTACCTTCTGGACCTGGTTTATTGGTCCCATACTATTTTATGCTAAATTCTGATAATGGATTTAATTAATAAATTGTAAATGCATGTTAAAAAGCGACAATTTTTTATATTGAGGGGCATCGGGCTTACTAAGCGATGAGAGATATCCATTGAGGACATAAGTGAGAGAGATGTAGAAATAGGCAAGATAGCACACTAGGGGTTGGGACATGCGGCTCTTGGTCGGACGTCAAAGGATTCTACGTAGTTTCCACAAGCCTGATCACTAACCAATTCTTTAAAAATAACTGGCGTTGATACTTGAGTATGACTTCAATTCCTTCTAAAAGAGCACAACGATGCATTATTTCCTATGAATCGACAGCGATACCTCTATATAAACCGTAGATCCAGAGCAACTTCTAGTGATGACTTTATGTATCAATGGGACAATAATCTGTGTTGAAAAAAAAATTGAGCCAAAGTATGTTGCAATAAGATGCACTTATTTAAACAAATAGGTTTCTATGTGGTGATGCTCTGCATACGTACATATAAGATCAAATGCGTACATGCTGTTTCAACTTACACGCTTATGCATGCATTATTGTGTCATCGGCATCGTTACTCTCTACAAAAGGGTGATATGCTGATGTTTCTTAATCAGTCAAGTAAAATGCATGGGTCCTTGTAATCAACATCGTTAATCTCGACAAGCAATGGATATGCTGATGTTTCTTAATTAATGAAGACAAATTAATGCATTGTTATCATCGACATCCTTAATTTGGACAAGGAGTGCATATGCCGATGCTTCTTATAAATTAACTATGAACAAAATGCATGCATTGTTATAATCGACATGGCGTAAGCTATGCAAATGGGAGTGCACTCATACATTTGTATTTATACACACACATACCTTGAACACAAGATCATCGCCACCAGAAAAGCTAAGGTTCTATTAGGTATAGCAGCCTCTTCTTCCCTAAAGGTTGGCATGTATTTTTATTATCGCATAAATTTTCCATTAAATATTTCAGTAGACTGATTACTGTTTGGTTAGCAGAAAATGCTTTCGATTATGACATCTTCCTAGGCTTAGAGCATGTTTCCCATCTCTTTATCAGTTAATGCCAGAGATTATTATTATTATTATTATTATTATTATTATTATTATTATTGTTATAAAAATGAAACACCATGCATGTTTCTCTTGATTATCTATGTATTTCTCCATTATTGATGCTTGTCGTTAATTAACAGTTCGAAAGGGAGGAAGGCTCGGGTTATTGCATGATAAGGGTAGTCATGCCTGGTCCGTGCCTGAATCGTGGGTCGGTCTGATTGGTACTGAACTGAATGCAGCAGTTCAGATCATCCATCGAGGAGAGGCGATGTCGAATTGCTAGTACTCCCTCCAGGAGAGGCTCCATCCCCCCCACCACAAGACCAAGTACGCGTTATCATTTACAATGGTGTCGGCCCGGCGCCTAATACATATGTGGTTGTTGCTCCTACTCCATACATTGGCTAGCTAATCCGCCTTACATGGCAGGCTTTATCTTTTGTGCCTTTATTAATAAAGGCTAGAATCGATTGAATAAAGTGAGCGAGTGTGATATCGATCGCCATGCATTAATAATTATAGAAAGTCTATGTGGGCATGCCTGAATTATATTGTTTACTCATATATGTATTAGTGTGATAAATCTACAAATATTTCAATGAGTGTACTATTTGGCAATGGAATAATGATTTATGTATTTTATTCTTTTTCGATGAGTGGCTTGCTTTTATCTTATATGTCCGATAATATTTGTGCCATGTCATACTCAACTATCAATGTGCATTTTTAGAAAGAATTGAATTCATACCCAAGTATCAATGTCAGTTCTTTTTAAAGAATTGAATTCATACCCAAGACATTGCACCAAATCATTCTCTAACCTTGCTATGATTTCTGGATCGATTACCTTTTGAGAATTTGCATTGACAAATGCACATAGCTTCAAAATGGCTAATCGAACGTTTTCCAATAGAAGCCCCCTCAAGGCAACCGGAAGAAGTTGCGTCATAATCACGTGGCAGTCATGAGAATTTAGGTTCTGGAACTTTTTCTCTGCCATATTTATTATTCCCTTTATATTCGACGAGAAGCCAGATGGGACCTTCATACTGAGCAGGCATTCAAAGAAGATTTCCTTCTCTTCTTTGGTAAGAGCATAGCTGGCATGACCCTGATGTATGTCGTCTTGTCCGTGCATACGTTGTTGGTCCTCCCGTGCATCCGGTGTCTCTTCCCATACACGCCCAAGAAGCCAAGCAGGGTCACGCAAAGATTCCTCGTCAGGTGCATCACGTCGATTGCATAGCGGACCTTTAGGTCTTTCCAATAGGGCAGGTCCCAAAATATAGATTTATTCTTCCACATGGGTGCGCGTCCGTCAGAGTCATTCGGAACAGATTGTCCGCCAGGACCCTTTCCAAAGATTACCTTCAAATCCTTGACCATATCATGTATACCCTAACCCTGAGAGAGATGAAGAGGAGAGCGGAGAAGATGGCAGATTGGAGGATGATGATGGAGAAGGCCATGGTAGAGCTGGCGAAGGGCGACGAGGTGAAGCCGGGCGAGGGCACAGCAGGTGGTGTCTGGTTCGCCACAAGGAGGGAGATGCGGCACGCAGTGAAGAGGGTCTTCAGAAATCTGACAGTGGAGGAGGACGAGAGGCTCCCCCCCAATGGATTCACCACTCCGACGGGCGCTCTGGTGAGCTCTCTCGCTGCGCTGGTCTGGGCCACGGAGGACACCGAGTCGGGGACACATCGGAGGGTGAAATGGTGGGGTTCCGATCTCGCCATCGCTACCCTGCTGGACCAGAGGAATTCGTGGTCGGGCGGTGATGGCGATCCCCACCGAGGACATGCTGGGTCCCGATACCAATCGATGACAGCGAAGAGGAGATGGATTCGGAGGAGGAGGAGCCGGAGAAGATGCCAGATCTGGGCGAGTGCAGCGGTGGGGGGAAGAAGAAGCAGAAGGTGCAGCTTCCAAGGCGCTCCCCTCGCTTCCTTCGCCGCTCACCACGCCTCCTCAACCTCTCCAAATCCACCCAGTGAGAGGGCGTCTACCCCACGGGCAACCGCTCGTTGTTGGTCAGGGGATGATCTTTGGCGAGGAGGTTGGGGCCTCGCCAGAGTACTTTGGTAAGTCACTTGTTACTAGTACATCATATCGATATTTGCCTGATGAGGATATTGATTCTAGTTCTCGGGAAAATCCTCAACGCAATAAATCTAGAAAAAATGATGAAAATGGTGAAAATAAGAGATCCCTAGCAAAAATAAATTGCGAGGAGGTGAACAGTGGAGGTGATGATGATAATAAAAAAGGAAATTATTTAGATGGATGGTTTGTTAAAAATCTCATGGAAAAAGTCCCAATAATACCTGACTTATGGTCAGAAATTGGGCATGATGATTTCATCATATATGGGGGTGATTGTGTAGTGGAGATTAATAACAATACACAGAAAAAAGTTATCCCTGAAAACAGTGTTTTGGAGCAGTGGGCCGATGACATATTGGGCTGGGCGGGCTCTAAACCCAACCCAGATGACTGTGGAAGCCCAGGAGAGGGGGGCCTTGGGTGGTGACATATATAAACCCACGAGTCTCCTCCTCTCTCGGGTCAGTCGAGCACTTCGATCTAGGTTTAGGGTTCCTCCTCCTACCGCCGTCCGAAGAGGAAGAAATGGAAAAATTTGGAGGTCGATTTGGTGGAGGGGGAAGATTCAATAGGGGAGGCAGAGAGAACTATCAATACAGAAAGAAAGATGAGGGGGGCGATAGATCTAGAAACTACAATGAAAGAGAGAATAGGAAAGATTGGGATCAGGGGAGCGGCAGCGACAATTTGCAGAGGAGACATGAACAACAACAAGAGCGGGGGAGGCAAGAAGAGGAGAAGCAAAGGATGAGATCAGAAAAAGATAAAGAAATTATGAAGACCACACAACCAAGTACGACTGACCCTAGCAGTGGTAGTGTTGGTAGTGAGCTTGAGGTGATTCCGCAACAAAAACTCCTCCCTTCTTTACTTACCCACTTGATTCAAGGGGCTTCCCTGATGGGAGGAAATAACATGAATACGCAAGGAGGGGTCAGCAGGTTGGTGGGGAGGCAAACGGGGGAAACCAGTTTGTTTCAAAGTGGAGACACACAGAGAAATCAGTGGTCAAAAGAGTCAGTAACACTGAGAGTGATGCTACAGGAAGAGAGCAATTCCAGGGGAGATATGGTGGGAAGAGTAATCAGATCAAAGAGGGAAGCAAGATGATGTTAGGGGGATCAAGTAAACAGGTTTGCAACAAGTGCAAAGACACCAGGCATGCCACTAAAGGCTGCAAGTTGGACCACTATGTGGTGTGTGGAAAAAGAAACCACATAACTCATGACTGCACCTGGTTGAGGCAAATGAAGCCTGTTTCAAAATTTGTTGGATATGCTGCGAGAGGTTTAGGTGTACTCTTTGGTCCAAAGCTCCAAACACAACAATGAGCTTGAGAACCCTAACTCGATGGCCCTGATCACAGTCAAATCTGGTGCGCTAAATGAAACTCAACTGGTGGATGGCTTCAGTTATATGTTCAGTTGGGGCTGGCAGTGGAGATGCAAAAAACAAGGAAGCAACACATTTCTGATGAGGTTTCCAAACAAGGGTAGACTGATGGAGCTGGTTAACTGTAATGATTTCAAAATCTTGAGTACTGGGGCTGTGATAAATATAAAAAATGGACATTTGATTCACAGGTAGTTGGAAAACTTCACGCATCTTGGGTGACCTTTGAGAAAGTGCCAGACTGTTTCAGGCACTTTTTTGGCATGTGTGAGGTTGCTGCATCCTTAGGACCAGTCCTGGAAATTGATATGGATACAATCACCCAGCAGAGGATCAGAGCAAAAGTTGGTGTTAGAGACTCAGAAAAGATCCCAGGATACACTGAAATCACAGATAAGGACCTAAATATTTACAGAATCATACCTAAGCTGGAAAAAGTTGTGGAGATGGGCTGGTATGGAGAACATAAGAGACAACATTTGGGGGAAACTGGCATGGGCTATGTGGGAGAGGAAGTGAGAAAGAGACAGAAGAACCTTGACTTTGGAGAAAGCAACAAGGAAAATGTGACCTTGGGGAGTTTGAGCTTGGTGCAATTTGAAGAATTCAAGAAAAGAAGTGAGGCAATTATGGTTGCCCAACAAGAACATATCAAAGAGAGGGATGCTAGGCAGAAAGTGGAAGCTGATTTGGCTGTAGTCATCAGAAAAATGCAAGTTCTAGAGGAGGAAAATGTCAGACAAAAAGCCCTCAAATCCCAAGATGACAAAAAGATCTAGGAAATGATGTTTGAAAGGAAAAAGATAATGGAACTTGTCAATCAACAACAGGGGATGATAGCCAAATGTGTGGATAAGATTGAGAAGTGGGAGGAGAGAGAGAGAGGGAAATGGATGACATTACTATAAAAGAAATGGAGAATATGGAAGAAGAAAATAAAGAAGAAGACAACAAGATAGATGATAATGATACTTATGTGGAGCCAGTGGATTATGGTGCGACCAAGAATCAGACACTCCTTTGTCTGAGGTTGGGGATAAATCCTAAAGACCAAAAAGAAGAAGCTAACTTGGATAACAATTTAGAAGATCCTCTAAGAAGATGTGGCAAGCTAGCTGGCAAACAAAATGCAAAGATTGAAGACCTGGCAAAACAAAGAGCAGCTGACAAAGACAATTATGGTAAGGAGAATGATGAGGAGGTTAATAACCCCTCTCTTTATTCATGGTCGACAAAATTGGCATAGATCTAGGATGCTCTATTGATATGATTAACCAGAACCTTGAAGTTATTGAGAGAATGGAACAAAGTAGAAGAGATTTTCTTTGGAACAAAAAGAGGGATCGACAGTGCAAAATGAGACTATTCTCATTGACACTAGAGACCTTTCTCGAAAGAAAGACATATGTTCAGATGAAGACCACTCAGATGCAGAGATGGAGATGGACTATTATGCCCACTTAAAAAACATCTTTGCTAGTGGAAAAAGAACTAACACAGGATCCCCTGGACTTATAGGAGGAAAATTTGTGGTTTATATTGGGGGGAAAAGGAAAAAAAGGGAAAAAATGAAAGGGTTAATTTGGAATGTCAGGGGCATAGGACCTGACTCAAAAAATTCTTCATTGGAACTAATATATGTGATAAAAGAGTTGATTTTCTGGGGTTACAAGAGACTATCAAAAATGACTTCTGCAAAAATGAGTTGAACAGCCTTAGTGGAGGTAGAAATTTTGAGTGGCATTGGATACAACCTAGAGGGAGAGCAGGTGGTATCCTAGTTGGGGTTAATAAAGATACTCTTGAGGTTATCAATGTGGAAAAAGGAGTATACTTCATTAGAACTTTACTGCATGATAAAAAAGCCAAATTTGATTGGAATTTGATCATTGTATATGGTGATGCTCAGAGGCGGGTAAAGCTGCTTATATGGCATAAATATCCAGAGTTTATCAAAATAACGCCTCTGTCCCATGCACGATGGGAGGAGATTTTAATGTGATAAAGAAATCTCTGACAAAAAACAAGCTGGTGGGTATAATCATTGGAGTTTTGTCTTTAATGCTATCATTGAGCAGGCTGGGTTGAGAGAGCTTCCTCTGAATGGGAGGAAGTTTACTTGGGCTAATAACCAGCCTGAACCCACTTATGAAAAGCTAGATAGAGTCCTAATATGCCCAGATTGGGAGGACCATTATCCCCGATCGATGTATATGCACTTGAGAGAGAGAACTGGATCATACTACCCTGATTATTGATACAGGAGAAAACATATATACACCACCTATTTTTAGATTTGAAAACTCCTGGATGATGAGGGAGGGTTTCAAAGAATTTGTTGTTAGGATATGGACTGCACACTACCATGGTGATACCATGGAACATTGGCAGAGAAGGATGAGAACGTTTAGACAAAAGGTAAGAGGATGGATTCTTAATTATGATGCTTGGTATAGGAAAATCAAAAAGGAGATTTTTAATGAAATTAGATGCAATAGACAAAAATGCTAAGATCGTGGGCCTTTCTGCTCTGGACAGAGAAGAACAAAAAGACTTAAGGGCCCAATTACACAGATTGTTAAAACAGGAAGAAATGAAATGGCTACAAAGATATAAAGACAAAGAAATTAAAGATGGAGACTGTAATACAAAATACTACCATGCTAAGGTGAATGTTAGAAGGAGAAAAAATAGAATTCTCTCTCTAGATCAAGAGGACGGAGTGATAGAAGGAGAAGAAAATCTTATTAAATACATTACTGATTTTTACAAAAAAAATGTTTGGTCAACGGACACATCTCCAATCCAACTTAATAATTTGGGGGGCAATCAATTACTAGGAACAGTGATGAGCTGATCAAACCTTTCTCAATGGATGAAATACAGGAAGTGGATTTTGGGATGGAAAAAACAAATGCCGTGGACACGATGGATTACGGTGGACTTCTATCAACATTTTTGGGATCTTTGTCAAATGGGATTTGATGAAACTTCTTAATGAATTCCATGAAGGGAAGCTAGATATATCTAGGCTCAACTATGGAATTATAACTTTGGTCCCAAAACTGATGATGCTAAGCAAATCCAAAATTTTAGACCTATTTGCTTATTAAATGTTAGCTTTAAGATTATCACTAAAGTCTTGATGAACAGGTTGGGTAAAATCATAAAACATATTATCCTACCTACTCGCATTGCTTTCGTCAAAGGGAGATACATCATGGAGGGGATTGTGATCCTTCATGAAGCTCTAAATTCTATTCACCATCAAAAACAAAGTGTTGTGTTGTTCAAAGTAGATTATGAGAAAGCATATGACAAAATAAGGTGGCCATTTGTTTACAAAATTCTTAAAATGAAACAGTTCCCTGATAAATGGTGTGATATGGTCATGCACACCATGATAGGGGGGCAGGTAGGGGTTAAGGTGAATGATAGGATTGGCCCTTACTTCAAAACTTATAAGGCGTTGAGGCAGGGGGATTCTATGTCACCACTATCGTTTGATATAGCTGCAGATGCATTGGCTTTAATCTTAGATAAAGCCAAGCATGCGAAACTATGTCGAGTCTTGACTAAATTTGGGGACAATGGGGTAAACATGCTGCAATATGCAGATGACACCATTTTCCTTCTAGATGATGATGAGGAGAGTGCTAAAATCTTAAATTCATTCTCACTGACCTTTGAGCAGATGTCTGGTGCGACTATTAATTTTCACAAAAGTGAGGTATACCTATTTGGGGAGGCCAAAAACAAGGGCGAGATTTACCAAGAAATTTTTACCTGTAACAAAGGGAGGTTCCATTCAAATATTTGGGACTGCCTATTACCAATGTGAGATTAGGAAATAAATTACGGAAAAGCATGACTGAAAAATAGAAAAAAGATGTGCTAGTTGGCAAGGAAGACTACTAAATATGGCTGGGAGAGTAACTCTAGTCCAAGCATGTAAACAAATATGCCTATGTATATGATATCCTTCTATCCCCTGCCGGTAGGAATTAGAAAGAAAGTTGATTTCTTGAGGGCTAGATTAGTCTGGCGGAGAGTGAGGATAAAAAAATACCATCTAGTTAATTAGAAAACATGCTGTTTGCCAAAGGAATTGGGTGGTCTAGGTATTCTAAATCTTGATTATATGAATAAAGCCTTGCTGGCTAAATGGCTATGGAAGCTAGAGACAGAAGATGGGATGTGAGCCAAAATTATTTTAAACAAATATGTTAAAAGAAAATGTATCTCTGGAGTTAAGAAGACACCTGGTGACTCTGATTTTTGGGGACCCCTGATGCAAATCAAAGACATCTATTATAAAAATGTTAAGAAAAAAATAGGAGATGGACTAAACACAAGGTTTTGGGAAGATTGGTGGGTAGGATCAAAACCATTGAAAGAGGCCTGCCCAAGCCTATATGGCATTAATCTAAACCATGACATTTCAGTGGCCCAGGCCATGGGAGGGTTTTAAGTTTAGAAGAAATTTATCTGCAGACAAAAGAGCTCTTTGGGAGAGTTTGAAAAACGGATGTGAAGAGGTGAGAATGTATGAGGGCAAAGATCAGCCGTTATGGATGCTGACAGCCAACAGACAATTCATTGTGAGATCGTTGTATCAACAGCTGATTAAAACAGACGTGGGCTTCCCACACAAATTTCTTTGGAAGGTGAAAATCCCAGCGAAAATCAAGATGTTTCTGTGGCTGATTGCCAGAAAAAGTATACTAACCAGAGATAACCTTGCAAAAAAAGGATGGAAGGGGGATCAAAGATGTGTATTTTGTGGACAAAATGAAAATATAGATCGTCTTTTTTCTCCGGCTCCGCTGCAAGATTGCTCTAGAGCTTGATAGAGTGCTCATTCAATCTAAAAACAACCGGGGTTGATGATTGTCCGGGCACTGGATCGGAAATTCAAAAAGAGCATAAATAACTTGTGTTAGTTGGGACGTCTGTAATTCTACAGGGCTATTTGGAAATGTCGAAATGATATAATTTTTCGAGATAAATTGATCAATGATCCCATGAAGTTGGTTAAACTAACCTATAATTGGATTGTGGATTGGGCTATTTTGCAGAGAAAAACCCAAGACAAAATCTACTGGTGCTGGGGGCAAGGCTAATCGAGCAAGTAGCAAGTGAGGTTTACAAAGCGTCGCAGGGTTGGAGAGTTGGAGTTCCCCGTCTGACGAACTGAAGTTTCTATCCCTGGTGGTAGCTTGATTTTACCTGTCTTGAGTAGTCTGCTGGAGGTTGCGTCCTCTCTCAAAATGGGGCGTTCTGACCCCATAGAATCTAAAAACTTAACCGGTGCCTTTGGTATTGGTTGCCTTGGAGGATTGGTAGTTCTAATAGGTTGTTCTTATTTAAAAAAGAAGAAGAAGATAACACTTCTACTGTTGTTCCCCACCACCCTAACACAGTTATTATTTTGCCTGCAAAGGTTAAGTACCTGAAAGTACCACCCAAACCACTGACAAAGCTCAACTGGAATAACGTTTGGAAGCGTAACACCATCTCCATATAAGGCTCAAGCTGAATATATAATTTTTTACTTGGTTTGCTAGTTTTTTCAGTGTGACTATCTATCTGTTTATGGTCATAATTTCAAGTGCCCCCCTTTAACTTGTTCACTTTTCATATCGGAGCACTATCTTAGGGGCATGTATCAGTATGATAGTTAGTCATTGTGGTGTATCAATGCAGCCTGAAAGAGATGCAAGAGCTAGTGTCACTCACCACTGCTCCGAGATACACGAACTCCGTGTGCTTAGCTTCTTGTCTGGCACCAGAGATCGAAGAGCTCGAGGATATGAAGCCACGATTGCGCCTCATGGATATGCTTATGCTGCCTACTTTGACAGGTCTCTGTTGACAGCTCATGAATCCATGGATTTGCAGCGGTGAATGTTCGTAGATTAGTAAATCGTGTCTGTCCATGTCACTGCTGTTTTTGGTTCCTTCAGTTCGGTTGTTTGATGATGCTTGTGGACGGCGGAGTTCGGACCTATGGTTCAGGATAAGAAAGAAGTCACAAATCCATGGCACTTCAAATGTAATTGCTTCTGCTGCCTGAATTCCTAAATAAAGACCTAAGCATCTACTGAAGCACCTGAAGTGTGGGAAACCTAAAATGCATACCTCCGTTGGTCGCCGCCGGCGAGCGGCGTGCTTCAAACAACAATGGATGCTTGCGGCTTGCGGGAACTGATGATTGAACGGCGCCTCGGCGGATCAGCCGCAGGCCTGCCCCGCATCTCGCCGTCGGTCGGAAGCCTCACGCGTGCTCGATGGGACCGCGCGGCCGCATCTCCACCTTCGCCTCGCTGCCGTCTCGCTCCCCGGTCGCCTCAGGGGAGCTTGCAGTGGCCCGGTCCAGTAGGGAGCCGCTTGGTTTGCTTCCGTCCGTTTCTTTACTTTTTTTGTTTCCGTTCGTTTTTTTCATTTTTCGAAATATCATACTCCTTCTGCCCCGAATTACTTTCTCGGAGTGTTAGATACTCCCTCCGCCCCATAATAAAAAAAAATATAAGGCCCTTTTTGACACTTCACTAGTGTAAAATACACTCTTGAGACGCAAGGGCGTACATACGTATCTAGACAAATTTATGACAAGTAATTTGGGACGGAGGTAATAATATATACTCCCTCCGATCCATATTATTGTCGCTTAAATTGATATATCTAGCATTGAAATACATTTAGATACGTCCATTTCAATGACAAGTACTCCCTACGCTATTATATTTCTTTACAGAGGGAGTAATATGAATCAAAAGAAGTAGTATTTTCCAAAAAGTTCATCACGCACTACAAATATTCACATAATTTAAAAACTAAAATAATCTGTAAAAATTCCATATCTTAAAAAAATGTTCCTCATGTTCAAAAATATTCACGAGCCACAAAAATAAGTTTGTAGCATTTTATACAATGTATTTGTTCGCATAATTTTGGAAAACATGCTTCGTACCATTCAAAAAAAAATTATGACATCTAAAAAGATTTGTAACAGTTAAACAATATTTCACATGTTTTGATAAGATGCTCATGCCATTTATGAAAAATGTTCAATGTGTGTTTAAAAAAAGCGTTCACTGTATATTTAAAAAACGCTCAATGTGACTTTCACAAAATGTTCAACATGTATATGAAAATTGTTTAATGTGCACAACATGTATTCAAATAAAATGTTCAGCATGAATCTAAAAACGTTCAACGTGTATATGGAAAAAGTGCATTTTCTTTTAAAAAAGTAAATATGTATTTGCAAATAAAACATAAACATAATAAAAGACCGAAAGAAAACCAATACAGACCAGTAAAGTAACGCGCAGAAGAAAAAAAAAAGTCAGAACCTTCCCAAAACCGGATTGAAGGACCCAAAACTGGTATGCACTATAGATAGAAGCTTCCAAGACCAACACTACTGGTCCGGCCCGTCACAATGACTGTTTTTTTTTAAGAATGACCGCTTGAGGCGAGGCATTGTTCTGTCTCACTGTAAACATTCAAAAAAAAATCCGTCCAAACATGATGAAATCAAGCACTATTTCATCTCCACTAGATGGGCCGACAGGCATGCCCAGTTAACTGGCGGTCTCAGAAATTTCCTTTTAAATTGGGCTAGACCGGCCACTGGTTATGGTGGTGTGTTCGGTGGTTTACCGATGATCATGGTGTCGTCTTAGGTGGGAGACGTTGCCCAACCTTTTGTTGGCGCCGCTCCAACCTATCATTGTTGCTAGCCACAATGGGGCACTACTCTAGAGGCGGCCGGCTTGGTGCCTCTATGGGGTCATGCATGATCACATGGTGGCGATATAACGATGTGGCATAGGCCTTCTCGTTTTCCCACGTGTCAATGGCGCTCTATGACTTCATCTGGATAAGTGGCGCCATGTGTGATTAGTAGAGTCCCTCTTGTATTCGATGATGAGTAGAGACTCATCTCATAAAGCCAAGGATTACCAACGTAACCCGGTCTTTAATCCAGGCCTTGTGTTTGCATGGGTGCAAGAAATTGTGATGGAGGCATGCTTCGTGGATACTATATGATACCCGAGTGTTGCATCTGAAGTTGGTTGCAACATACTAAGAAACCGTGTTGCAATATATTTTCATGCTGAGAGGTTTAACCTTCATTTTCAAAACAAAATAGAAAGGAAAAAAGAAAAGAGTTTCAAGTTACTAATTACGGTAGCACAGGCACTTACAAGGATTCGTACTAGTAGCTGGTTTGAGTTCATTGCCGTTTGGAGATGGCGTTCACGCTACATACATATTCACATGATCAGCATTTCTTAATTTCATATCAAGAATGCAGTCTGGCTGATATATAATATAACTGCTACTGCTAGCATTAGACAAGTTGCATCTGATGAAGACCGTTACTATCTTGGCACTCACCAGTTACTATTATCCTAGTGCATGTCTGCCTAAATGGAGCACCCCAATGGGCAAATGTTCCAGAAATTCCAAGTCATCTGTCCATTTTGATCGCGAAGTTACTTCGATTCCGCCCTCAGACCCGAGTCAGCAGTACCGCCCCCAAATCTGTCAAGGATCGTGAAGAGAGCTGTTAGTTCCTGTAATCAATACACAAAACATATCAGACTAAGTTGATCACACAGAAAGGATACTGTATAAATAGTTCATTTAATTTCAGAAACCTAAGTAGACTGTCAACGGAAGTGCAAGCTTAAGATGGCTATCAAATAACTAGTTTAGGGGCTGATATAAACCAAAAATAAAGGTTACTATTAGATCAAAATCAGTGACTCCAACCTAATTTTTTAGGAGTCCTAAAACAGGTACTGAAGTCTTCCGACTCCTTAACTTCCTAAAAAATGCTTACAATGAAAAATAGCACCATGACTCACCAAAAAGAAAGAAAAAAATCCTCTCAACAGTTTTTTTTCCTGAAAGGATCCGCTCCCGTTATGACTGCATACATGCCAGGATGAAAAATTACCTATGCAAGTGAGGCGCAAACAGAACGCTTTCCGGATTATTTGGCGTCATGTCTTGCGATTGATTTTTCCAGATTGAACATGCATCGAAATGACCAGCCCTCGCTGCAGGCCTAACAGGCTTCATCTCATTTCCTATTTCCTATAGGAGAAACATGGAGGAATTTCAGAAAGAATGCAAATATCTTCACTAATTCACCAAAATGCTAAAGATGATACTAGAGGTCAAGTGCTATTTCAAATTTGTTACGATCTCTAACCTGGCATGGCACGGAGGTGGTCTCTTGAGTTGAACTTAGCCGATGCTTCAACATTGCCTCCTCTTGAAAGATCATCTGGCATGGATAAGAAAACAAGTGAAAAACTATATATGGGAATGAAGTACTGACAGTTTGCTGTTGTGCATTTGCAGAGGAAGGGGGGCTTCATCGCAAGCTTATACTCTGCACCCAACAGAACAGTTACCAAATTAAGGGGGGCTTTTTGTTGTTGTTGTTGCCAAATTAAGGGCTTTCAACCTTGTCACATATTCACATTTTTCGTTCAGCAGTGTTGACCAGCACATAGTATGATTTTTCAGGGGATGACAGACACAGCATAAACTTTTCTGTTGAGAAAATTCAGGGGAGCACTTGGAGCTGGAGGTGCTTGAGGTACTTTCGATGGCGTCGTCGAGCATGGAGGCTTTGTCCGTCTGCAGCAGCCGCCGGCCATACAGGCAGCATCACCTCAGTTAGCTTCCAGTTGCAGCAAAAAAACAGAGAGGAGGGAACAACAGCATGGGTAGCATGCAGTATGATTCTTGGGTGTGATGCACGGACGGACCTTGCTGGAGTTGCCTTCATCTTCTCGTTGATCTTCTCTTGCCGGCTCCGACTCGGACGACCCCAGCGCCTCCTGCAATCAAAAGTCGCCCGAAAGCTCGTTACCGCGACTAGCAAGCAAGCGATTCCGGCTGCCGGCTCGCAGACGACTGCTGACCGACCTTCTTGTCGACGTACGGGAGCAAACCCCATGCCGCCCTGCTGGTGGTGGTGGCGCATGATGAAGTCCATCATGGCGCGCCGGCGGCCGTCGCAGCGCCGCACTAGTGAGTAGTGACCAGGAGAGGAGGAGAGCTCGGCACGAGCCGCTAGACGATCGAGTCGCCGTGACAGAACCGACAAGGAGCCAAGAAAAGAGTTGAGCAAGCTGGTCGGCGCCCGGCTTGGCAGGGATGAGGAGAGCTCTGGCACGCTTTTCGAGGTCCTTTCTTTTCACGCAGGCTCCGGGCTTCCTCCTCCACCTGGGTTCCCTCCCCGTACGTCCCCCACAGCTCTCTCTCTCTCTGTCTCGAGGACCAGGGACGAGGACGAGGACGAGGAGGGACATCGCAACGAGCGTTGCTACACAAACGAGTCAATTGCAGAAAACTACCACATTTGCGGCTAGGTTTGCGAAAAACCACCAAGTCGATAATCCGTTGCAAAAAACACCGTGATTTCACTAAACTCCTTGCAAAAGCACTGATTGGGTGATTTGGCCCGTTTGATCACTTCGACAAGTGGGACCAGATTGTAAGGAGGTGTCTTAGCAAAAATACTACATACACACCCCTAGATCTTAAAATAGCAAGCAATCGACCCCTCCTCCCGATCCCCTGCTCCCGATCCAATCGGGAGGACGCAACCGCCGGGCGCCCTCGCAGCCGACCATGCCGCCGGAAGCCCGCCCACCGCCCTCCATCCATGGCGCTGCCGCCCTGAGCCGCCGTGCGCAATCCAGTCCCTCCCCATCTGGGCCAGCAACTTTTGCGGCGGCGACGGACCGCATATCCAGCCCGCGGGGCTGGAGCTCGCCTCCGGCGCGGACGGCCACGGAGCGAAGGAGGCTGCCCGCGGAGAGCACGTCGACGGTGGCGGCCAGGTAGGCGATGTGGAGCATCGAGGCGTCCGCCATGGATGGATCTTGGAGGTCCACCGGCATGGTCTCTCCGACGAGAACCAACAGGAATGGCGACTGCTGCAGGGAGCTCGTCCCTGAGCCCGCCCCACCGCCGGGAGCCCGCCACTGCAACCCTTCATCCCTTTCGTTTCCTTCCCGACGAATGCTGCTGCCCCATAACACAGGCGTCCATGGGAGGAGAGGAAGAGCGTGACGCAATAGACATCTCCGACGCCGACGAGGGTGCCACCAGTGCGCCGCGGTTGTGCACACCGGGGATCTGATTGCGTTTTTTTTAATATCTAGGGATGTGTGTGCTAATTTTTTGCCAGTTAAGCTTCTTACAAGTTGGCCCCACTTGTCAGAAAATGATTAAACGGGCGAAATCACCCGATCAGTGCTTTCTGCAAAGAGTTTAGTGAAATCACGGTGTTTTTTGCAACGGATTTCAGACTTAGTGGTTTTCCGCAAACCTAGCCGCAAATGTGGTAGTTTTCTGCAATTGACTCCTACACAAACAGAACATTTCACTTGAAAGTTGACTATAATGCAGTCATTCAATTTAACTAGCACGCCACGCTCTTATAAAAATCAGGTGCAACTTGCTAGCCAACAAGGAGGAAAATCTGCCTCATTTCACCGTCGGCTAAAACAAAACACAAAATGGGAACCAAAATTGCATTTGCTAAATAATTAGTATTAAAAAAGACAAGTGGATAATCTCTAGAAAAGTAAACCTCAATAAAAACTAGGTACATGTTAATTCGGACCTCTAGATAACTGGGAAAGCAAAGGTTAAGTTAATTTGGACCGTGGCATGTTAATTTGGATGATAGGTACTTCTTTTGCTAGGTACATATCTACTCAAGAAACAGGGTGAAAACCTCCTAGCAAGTACTGCTGAACAATCCTAGGAACTTTAAAGTACCGCTAGTTTTTTCTTTGTTTATTTTCTAATCTACAATTTTTTTTGTTTCCCACCATTTTGCATCTGATTTTTCACCTAGTATTCTTTCCACCCAGTGTTTGAACCATTTTTCTCCCTGGTCTTCCTCCTTTTGGTTTGGTTCTGTTGTTTCTCACACATGTTTCACTGTTTTGGCTGGGTGTTCTTAACTGACTCTCAGCTTAAGTTAACCTCACCCCAGCTATGAGCTCCTAAACCAATGGCCTTACTTGTAGATTTCTTTCCCTTCTTAAGCCAAGGGTGCCACATAATTGGTTAAAAGAAGCTAGCTCCGCAAAACAAAGAATACAGTCAAGGATGCCCGCGTTGTTGCTGTGGTACAAGAACAATAACTACACTTTCAGCTGTTCACGAGTATTAAACTTGTATACTGAATCAACATTGTAAACTGTAACCACACTCCAAAGAATTTCTCCACTATTTATAATATCTTAGTAGCCTACAACTAATGTGAACAACTAAGGAATTACCCTGCAGGAAACTGATGTATGTTGGCTAAATATTTAGTATTATAAGAAAATCACTGGATGATCTCTAAGAAAGAAGAAGACACTGATAAAAAAATCCAAGTTCAGATAGAAAAACAGAGGCATGGGGCAAGTCAATTAGCAACAATTTCGAACGTCGGCCAAAATGAGTGAATAGTTGTGGCATCATCATGCTAGCTACTTCATCCCAAAAGGATATTCACACAAGTATAAATTTCAAGCAACCATGAAACATTCACAGATCATTGATCATAACTCGTATATACATCAAAATGGAACTAGTCGGCTAATGGTGGACCCAGTTTTTAATCTTCTGCTCATTAGTACCAAGTTCCATTTCGAGCATATGTTAAGATCGAAGATCACATGAAGCAATGATTCCTTAAAGTGGTTAGTAGTTAAAGTGAAGTTATATATGTAATTCTAAACGATACAACACAAAGGCAGAATTATAACATTATGTTTCAATACCTGACCAGATGTTAATGGAATCATGAACATGAATGAACGGCAACATCATATTGAGTTGAAAGTTAACTATAATGCAATCATTCAATTTAAGTAGTGTTGCAATCTCTTCTGAAATCAGGTGCAACTAGCTAGTCAACAAGGAGAATAATCTGCCTTATTTCACCATTTGCTAAAACAAAACAAAGAAACATGAATCAACTGTACATTTTCTAAATATTTAGTATTAAAAGGATAACTGGGTAAACTCTAAAAATGAAGACCTCAATAAAAAGGGAAGGTCAATTATTCGGTTCAATGAACAGAGACCAAGAGGCATCTAGATTGCTAACGATCAAGTATTAAGTAGAGACCGCTACAGGGGGGGGGGGGGCAAAAGTGAACAAATTGAGACCTTGATACAGGCTCTGATGAAAAGCTAAATAATATTCAGAACATAACAATCTAGTCAGATGAAAGGTGAACAGAATCCTCTGGTGCCGGAAAGCAGGTATGTGAAACTAGAGATTGTTTGAGCCGAAGTCCACTATGGCAGAGAAATCTGCGGTGGAGACTAGCAACCAACTTGCCATCGATGTCAAACTGAAGTAGTGAGTCCTTGTCATTATTGACCAGCACGTGCACATCACCATCCCAATATGCAACATGCACATACCAAAAACCGCGGACACTTAGCTCTGCAATCGGCAATTGCACCCGGGCTTTGGAGGCCCAGACTTGGGCTTCGTAGTCCTGCATCACCCAGACATGAACAAGGGTCTCTTCTTGATTAAGAATGTACAGGCCAAGCAAGTCATCCATCTCAAACAGGTCAGACTTGGCATGGCCGGGAACAATCGGAGAGCGCATGTGCCGGAACAACTCAGCAGTGGTGACAAATACCATCATCAGTCGCTGTGTGCCCCAATGCAGGCTACCACGGAAAAGGACGGGTTCGTGTCGCAACAGTTCCTTGGCAGGAGGGCACGCCCCGATGGGCCTCGGCTGCTGGTCAGAGGCTAATGTGAAGACGTAAAAGCCACTTTGAGCATCAGTTTCCGGGCAGACACAGAGCAGTAGTCGGTACTCGGTACTCGCTGGTAGGGCTGTGTGGGTACATCCCCAAAACCGTGAAGCCATCAAGCTGGTTGAGACGTGCATACTGACGAGTGGCCGGGTTGCAGATGGAGAGGCGTTCAGCCCCGCAGGTGGTGAAGACAAGGAGGCCGTCACAGCAGGCCATGGGAGTGAGGTCGTGGGCACCATGAAGTCGAGCGACGGACTGCAGCTTGTCGTCTGCCCGGTGGTCGGAGGGGAAGGGGATGAGGATGTCTATGGACGATGGGTCGTCAATTTCAGCGTAAAGGAGGGGGAATGAGGGCTGGCGGGCGTGGTGGGCGACAAGGAAGTCGCGGTCGGAGGTGGCGCCGCGCCAGGTGTGGCAGACTGCACGGCAGCGAAGGAGGGATTTGGGGGGCAGGCGAACGAGGATCTCAAACATGAAGATGTCATCCTGGAGGCCATGGAGGAGACTTGCTGACTCCGCCATGGATCCGTGCAGCAGTGGTAGAGAGGAGTGGCAGTGGGAGTGACGGCGGTGGAGAGGAGATCTCACCAAAATCTGAAACAAAAACAAAGGTATATGGAGCTTAATTACAAATAACTAGCAATAGCATCAGCAGGGAAAAACAATACAGTCCAGTGCAGTGCAGTGCAGCAATCAGTAGCATCATACAAGAGGCAACATAGGCATAGTTTCCGTCTGATTTTTTTTCCTTTTTTCTGTTTGATTTCAATTCAAATTCACAGCATATATATATGACGAAATAGACATATACAACATATGTAAGTATCATCCTCACAACAAACACCATCACAACAATATAAGTATCATGACAAACATAACCATCATCACAAACATAAGCATCTAAAGAAGCACCCAAGTCATCTAAAAGACCACAAGTCATCTAAAGAACACAATTCGAAAGAGCTGCGGTGATAAATATGCAATTGAATGCATATTTATCGATGCAACCATTTCGGACGGGAGACGCCTAGGTTACGCGACTTGACGAGAAAAGAAAATCTAGTGACATGATTATTAAGATGGATTTGTAGCTCACCCTCGACTGTAGACGAAGTAGTCAAACAGCGACGAAATCACAGACCAATGCCTTCGACGACGATGACTCCAAAGATATGCAACACCAGAAAGCCTGTAAATTTTACCGACAAAAAAACTTAGATCATCAAGTGTCAAAAGCTTAGATCACGGACCAATGCCTTCATAGATTTATTTACTAGATGCCTTCATAGATTTTTTTAGCAAGACCATGAAGTGTCAAAAAATATTTCATCATTATTTTGTAGCAAGACCATCATGAACAAAAAACCACTCATCACGAAGATGCGACACAACAAAGAATGCTAATCCACCGTGCCAAAAGTATATATATCATCTCATCGCCGTGGAAGTATACATATCATTATATATTATATAAGTAATCTTAACATGGTAATCAAACTCGGTACATTTGTATATTGGGAGACAGCCATAATGAAAACTCCAAGCAAGTAAACTACTGTGACTAATAGGAGGTCCAAATCGATGTAAAATTTGGGTCTTGCCAATGCTCTCTAGTCCCTTCTCCTGTGCACACACCACACCATATTTCATTACTTTTTCGTGATGAAAAACTAAAGCTGCTGTAGTGCTATTCCTTGCATTCGACATTCAGGAAGAACAACATAAAATATCCAAGCACTAACAGTATATATATCGAAGCACAGTAAACTGGGCTGCTATTTCTTTTTTTTTCGATCGCTGGCACGTCGGCTTGATGGCTCCCTGTAGTTGTTCGTTTTTTTATTTCCTTTTTTTTTGTTCGGTTTTCTTTGTATCTTCCCGGTTTTCTTTGGTTTTCTATTTTATTTTCCTATCAATTATTTTTCTTTTTGTCAGTTTTCACTGGTTTTTCCTTTTTCTTCATTTTTCGTTTCTTTTTAGTTGCCTCTGGTTTTTTTTCTGTTTTTCGTTTCTTTTTCTTTAATTGCACTCATTTTCCCCACTTTTATTGTTTTCTTTTTCTCTTATTCTTTTGTTTTCTTTTGTTTCTTCACTGATTTTTCTTTCTTCGTTATGCTCCAGTTTCATTTTGTTTTTCTTGGTTTTCCTTTTTTTCTTTTTCGATTTTGGTCATTTTTTTCTTCAACACTTGTCTAATGTTTTTCTGGTTTTCATTGCACAATTTTAATATACGTCAAGAGCAATTTTCTAATACATGTTTAATATTTTATAAATATAAGTTCAACATTATTTGTTACATGGTCAACATTTTTTCTATACACGTTTAACGTTAATAATTGATTAACATTATTTATGTTAAAGATCAACTTTTTTAATACATGTTTAAAAAAATCTATACACCTTTAACATAATTTTGGGAAATGATTGATTAACATTTTTCAAGTACAAGATCAACAATTTTTAAATCATGGTCAACATTTATTCTATACACATTGAACATTTTTCAAATGCTTGATCAATATTTTTTCAAATTCAAGATATACATTTTTTAATACATGGTCAACATTTTTTCTATGCACATCTAACTTTTTCAAATGCTTGATTAACATTTTTTAATTACTTGCTTTTCATTTTGTAATGCTTTATTTACATTTTTTGAATACATGATCTACTTTTTGGACACACGTTGTACTTTTTTATACATTTTCCGTATACATGGTCAACATTTTTTATACACATTTAGCATGTTTCAAATGCATGATTAACATTTTTCAGGCACACCCACGTCCGGCGCGATGGTCGTGCCGGCGGCGAGAAGCTCCTCCATGTGCCGATGCTCGTGCTCGGCTGCATCCTCCATTGGGACTTCCACAGCGCCGGCCTCCGTCTGTCGGCCGGCCTACCAGGCGGGTGCAATGGTGGTGATATCCTTTTTCTGCTCGGATGAGAGGTTGTCCCGTATGGCTTTGGACCTCGAGGATGCCATGGCCGGCATGGTGCAGAGAGGAGGAAGTGAACAGAGGATGATGGATGCGGCTATGGGTAGGCCTGCGGTTTATATAGCGAGGGGATGGTAGAGCAACCGGCGACGTGATTATTGGCGGGCGGCAGACGAACGGACGGGTGGCGCCGGCTCACCGTTCCTTGGTAACCGCATGTATGTTTCATGTAGGCGGACGGGAGGAAGGGTTGTCGTTTGAACGCGGGGCAGCCGCATGCGCCGGGAAGCGGTGAGGGCGGCGCTCTCGGCCAGCGCGCTGTTTCAATTCCTAAGCGTTGTGAGAGGTCGCGTTGCTCTGAGCCGGCATGAATACGACACTGGTGCTCTGTAGCGGCGCTGACCTTTTCGGGAGGGAACGCGCATGGGCACGGTGGGTGTTTTAGGTGGGCCACGGTAGTCAGGAGCGGGCATGACAGCGGTCAGGACGCTCGCAAAGCCCTCCCAGTTTGTCTCTGATTTACAGGAAAAATGCATCCGGAGTGGTCTGTGGACCGATACAGGACAGAGTTGGATGTCAAAACATGTCCAAACCGCAAGGTTCAAGCAGTTGCGGGCAGTTTGAGGGTCGTCGTTGGAGATGCCTTACATATGCTTGTTTTCAACAGTGGTGAAATCGTGCATGGCCCCGGCACCCTGTGACATGGTTGGTACTAGTTTTAGTAAATTAGTTATTGCCTAGATGAGCCTTATTGCTCTCCCCTTGTATGTGAAAGAAACATTGTGTTTAGGGTGCTTTGTATTTCTGGTTAACTTTTGTAATGGACCCAAGTCTTTTTCACGAAAAAGAACAAAACAAAGCTGATCAAGAAAAAGAGAAAGAAAGAAATGTTGTGTTTCTTCTTGTTGCTGCTAATTCGCAAGAGATTCAAACAATAGAAGTAGTATTAGCTAGTTGCCGGACGTATGTGATGAACAAGATTAGGCAAATAACCATTCAAGATGAACAAGATTAGCAAGATGCTGTCAGAGGAATTTAAAAATAAAAACTGATGATGCAAAAACCATAGATTGCTTCCAAGCTTTGAAATCGCACAGAAGACATTAATTTATGACTAAATAAGAAAATAATTGTTTGGCAACCTCAGTGGTATGCCTAACGGAGACATTTCCCTAAGTGGGAAATTGAGAGTGATGTGCCAACCAAACGGGGCAAATCCCATGAGCACGAAACAACTAATGATAGAGCGTGAAAGACAGATTATATTTTGGGACGGACCTGTAGGACGTGTGTTAGCTCCACGTTGCCCTTGGCCGCGATTATTTATGCTAGTGATAGCAACTGTCGACGACGTTTCTGGAACGATAACTGCCGGAAGAATCCCTGAGCAAGTCCACAATCTGCACACGTTGAAGACCGGTGCATTCTCACCCTCATCCTTGGCCGTCCCCATCGGCAGCCATCTCTACTCCCCTTTCTTCGACCTGCGAAAACAGAGCAAAAGCGAAACAGAGTATGCATCGCTCAGCCCTTTATTCATCAAACAAAGGGAAATGCCTCGCCACATTCTTCCGGCACCAAACTATGGGTCCTTACCAAATGGAGAATCTTGTCTGCGTCCCAGGGGCTATGTGTTTTTCCAACATAATCGGCAAATAGCCAATAGTTAGTAAGTGTTTCGACTCATATCATGATTAGATCCTGGAGCAAGTTTTCATTGCCTCCAGTCTCACTCATCTTTGGAGTCCACCAAAAAATGAGTGGAAAATAAATCACTCTATGGTCATGTATGCATATACTCTGCTTTGATGTCATACCTTGCTGAGCACCAAGAGAACAGCCTCGAGACATAGAAACATATCTAGCTAGGACGACTTCGACCGCAGTACTGTGCCATGCATAATCTTGAGGAATTTTCATCGCGAGCATGCAAGCGCCAGTCGCCAGAAAGATTGCCATGCCGGAACAAAAATATCGTTGCAAAAGTGGTGTTGAGCTTGGCACCGGTAATCTGTCTTGCTTCCGTTGTTGCATGGGTAGACCAAAGGCAAGAGGTTTGTTCAACACTACACCCAGTTTTGTATGGATGCACCCAAGCTGTGGCCCGACGTGTGTGGTTATTGTAGAAATGGATTAGGATAGCACACAAGTGAACCAATAACCCAAACAAACACGACAAAGCAAACAACCCAACTCCCTCACTGTGAACTTGACGGTAAGCCCAGATGAACAGCTTGACACATGAGACCGACTTGTCCTTGAGCACGAAGCCTTCAAAGGCTATGTCGCCAGGGGAAATACCCTTTGGCTCCCGCATGTATATGCACACTATATGAAGATTTTTTTATATGATTAAACAAAAAAGTCAAAATAGTTTAAAAGTATTTTTAGATTAAACTTGACTTACTTACGCACTAGTATATAAATTTTCACAAAAAATAAACCAACGTTGACTTCACAGCGAAAAAGACAAAATTTATTTGCTATTATAGGTCACTATTCATGCTATTTTGACTGAAAATTTGTGTTTTTGAAAAGAAGTCAAAGAGGAATTTTCTTTCTGTGAATCTTTTCTCACTAGTGCAATGAAAGGGCAAGTTTATTTTAAGAATATTTTCAGAAATTTTGACTTTTGGTTGAATTGCTAAAAATAAAATTCATATAGGATACATATGTACCCAGGAACCAAACGTTCCCCTCCATGTCGCCAGCTCCATTGAATTGCATGCGGATGCGCCTACAAAGAAGACATGGGAGAGAGCTCACGCCGTGTGCAAAAAGAAAAGCTAGTCGGTGGGGTTGCATGCATTCTTACAGCTGGATGAAGCGGAACCCGATGGCGACGATACTGCGATGTAGTTAATGATCGTAGAGGCAGCAACAACGCCCGCCATTGCCGGGAGCAGATCAGCAGAGAGCGAGAGAGGGAGGAGGGGGGTTTGGTTTCTTTCTTCACACCCTCGTACCCCCTCGTCGCTCGCCCCTCCAGGGCGATCGAAGGGGGGGGGGCACCCTAGCCCCCGGCCCATCCGCCTTCCTTCCCCTCCATCACCGCTGGGGGACAGCGCCGGGCAGAGCCCGCGCATTCGACGGCGGCGGCGGAGGGCTGCTCCTCCTTCCCAGATTGTACAACGGTGAGGGCGCCATATCAGTGGAGGTGCGGCCTCTTCCTCAATCCATGGTGGCGCGGTGGCTCCTACTGGAGGCGTTCGTGGTGATGCGGGGTGAGATGGCCAGAGGATGGAGGTGGGGCTGGGCGTTGCCAGAGGTGGCAGTGGCATCCGGCCCGGATCCGGTCTTGGCGGACGGAGCGGCGACTCCGGCCCGGATCCGAACATGGCGGCGGCGGTGTCCCCTCCGTTGGGGATGACGGGCCAGATGGTGGGTCCTCATGGCGGCATCGATGGTGGCAGATCTTGGGATCCCGCATCCGGGGACGTCGCAGAACGCACGTGGCGGCTGGAGCTTCCTCCAGCGTCGATGGCGTGTGATGCGGGATTGCGGCGGCGGTTGCTGTTGTATGGGCGATGACAACGGCTGGCGCGATGGCGGGTGCTCCCTGTAGCGCCCGGAATCAGGGCGGCGGGCCCTCTTCGTCAACGACGGCGGACTTCGGGATCATGTAGGCGATTCGGAGTTTGGATATCGAGGTAGTGACGGCCTTCTGAGGCTGGTGGCGGCATGGGACGTCCCTTCCATCAATAGATCGGGTTCGATGCGGCTCGACAGGTGACACATGCGCCTCTTTCAGAGTTGTCGGGCGGTGCCTATTGCCGACAGGTGAAGCCACCGGTGGATGTGCTACCGGCGGATGCTACACACGGCGTCTTATATGGAGATGTCAAGTCATGCCCGCTAGCGGCAGGTAATGCACGGTGACTCTAGCGGAGGTGTCATGTTTAGCCTGTTGTTGTCGGATCGAAGGTGGTGCGATAGTAGTGGGAGGCAGGCGGTATGGGACGTCTTTGTCTTCCGTTGTCTCCTCCACAGGTATCCGGCTATCAAGGTGTCGATAGACGGATAAGGGCGGATGGTACAGACGGCTTCAGCGATGAGTTTATGCACTCCGGTGGAAACACAAGATCTCTGATCAAACTATGTCGTTGTGTGCTGGGTCGTGTCCTTGCTGAAGGTGGTGGACTGAAGCTTGGCTTTGGGGATGAGAATCTGGAGTTCAACCTTGTGGTGGACTCGCCATCGTCGACGCACGTGCGGCGATTCCTTCTTGAAGGCATAGCCTAGGAGTTGTGTATTTTCGTTTATGTTGTGTCTTGTATCATAGGGATTAGTGGTTATCTGGGGAGGTATTATCGCGAGGTATACGGCCTCGGAGTTTGTTTTCCGATTTATTTCTGGGTTGATGTTGTTCGGCTGCTGGATTTTGCACTTTTAATATTTGATTGCATGCATTGTCCTGATGCAGAGGCCGGTCTAAGGAACGTGGAGTACAAGTGACAAAAAGTGTTTGTATTTGTGACTATAGATTGCAAGCAGTCACAATCTCGGAGCACACATATATATTCTTCCAAATGGGCAGCGAGCGGTTGTGTCTCGTAGCCAATAATGTTGTGTCTCGTGGACGTTGTTGTCTCACATTCTCCTTTTTCTTAACTAGCAAAGTGGCCCGCTCGATGCGCGGGCTAGAATATTATAAAGTTTAATAATGAGAAAAAATTATTTGATTTGTCTATACAAAAATTGAAATCACATGTGATGGCATTTACAAATATCAGATTTCATGATTGATCTTTTCTCCTAATCAACACTAATAAAGTATCTTTTGGTACGTCTTTTAACTATCGGCTTTCTATTAAAGATATGAGAGGTAGTAATTTGTGGAAATGGCTCTTTCCTCCAGTAGCCCAAAATGTTGAACAAATATACATGACATTTTGGGTGCCCCTTAAAAATAAAATAAAACTATTGAAAGTTGACCATAATAGTTCAAAACATTTAGGCCCCCTTCAAAATAAAAGAAGCACTCCTTTTTATCCTCAAAAAGATTACCATATTATTGTTTTGAAGTCATAGGAGTACGAACATTGGTGCAGTACTTGATGTTAGCTTATTGGGCCACCTGATTATTAATATGAATATTTTCTTTGGTATTTACTTTGGACTATTGGCAATTCTAATTATGTCTTTCTTATTAACTTTTTATAATTTGTAAGTATGTGCTTTAGATGCATGTGCATGCAGATGCACGTGCATGCGTCAGAAATTCAAAGGTGCTCCCTAGATGAACATGGTGATAATCAGGATGAAGAAAATGAGCAGGGCATACCCAGTATGTGCTTTGCTAGTTATTTGGACGGTTCTACACTTCTTATTTACATAAATAGGGCACTGCTACATGCATACTAAATTTTATCAGTTTATATTTTGATACATACTAATGATATTTTTATAAGATTTCTCTATATCATAATGCTCAATCAAATCAACACCAACAAACTGTTTTGCCTTATTGTTGTGAAAGAACTAAGATGGAGAACATATAATTTACTTCCTTGATAGATAAAAGATAAAGATTTAATTACCATAGAATGTTTGAGAGTGAGAACTCAAAAAAAAAAATTCAACATTTTTTCCACATATGAGGGTGCACTATTTTAACAGTAATTGCATAGCTAATACCTACTTTGATATATGCTCACACACTATTTAATTCACATACAAATTCCATGCATCGAAAACACATGATTGATCTGCTTTGACTTGGGAGTAAATGTGGAGAGATATAATGAATGTTAGGGTGCTATTTTATATTTAAATAATAGTAAAGTCGTTATGGTATGTTTTCTTGAATGGTCATTGCCCCTCCTGTATAACCTATATATCTTTATTAAGTTGTTGTGTATGCATGTGTTGGATAGAAATCTAAATCAATGACTATCAGGCGGGCAGTATTTAGTTTCCTGTCGTCGAGTAGAAGTTGTATCACATAAAAATTGATGACCGATTCTAATAATAAGATTAAAGTTGAGAGCCATAACCATGCCATACAAGCCTTTATGGCTATAGTGACACAACGTTTACTTGCTAAAGGACGCACAGACCATGGAAACTGTTCTAACTCTATCTGACCATCATATATAACTGTTCTGAGAAACAAAAGTTAGTATAAAATTGCATTTTTTCACAATAATTAGTTCAGAAATACAGTTTAATTTGTCGTGGTTATATAATATTATTCCTTTTCATCGCATAGTATAGACATGTATGAAAATATAAATTTATTTTTAAACATTTATATGCAGTAAATATGACTATCTTTTGTTGTGTACTATATTTAATGTTCAAACTTCTTATACGTAGTAACTCTATACACATTTAATAAATAATTATTAGTATTATTTATTTATAATATTACAAAGAAATAATAAAGTCAACCTATTTTGGAAGAATCTCTACTACTATAGTACATCAATTTTTGAACATGGAATACCCGTTCATCGTGTTCTAGAAGCAAAACCCTTAGCCGTCGATTTGTTACACCAGGTGAATCTCCACTGTTTATCAATACCAGACTCGATTGATCCAACGGCTGATGTTTTCTGGATTCGTGTTGTACGGCCGCACGCCAAAACGCTGCCAATCTGGATCTTCCAGAGTTTTCACGGACGTGCTGTTGGATTCGCGTTGTACGGACGCGCCCCAAAACGCTGCCAATCTGGATCTTCCAGAGTTTTCACGGACGTGCTGTTGGCCTGCAGCACTAGCGGTCTGCTGCAGTGAAGAATTAAATATTCCAACAACGAGTATTTACATGCACAGGCTCGAACTATCTAGACCAGGTGCATGTAGAGGCTAGCAGGCCAACAGGAGCAATTTACATCTCACGGAGTGCTTCAGGTATGGAAGCATTTTTTACTTTCTTAAAAGAAGTAGGGCGCTGTAGAAAAAAGACTGTACACATTTTTGTTTGCAGATGAAGAAAAGAGTGTACACATGGCAATATTGCTGGTCGCTGAGAGAAATATTTGAAAAACCTGTAGAAAATTTTGATTTTGATTTGACTTTATTTTTCTTAACAGGATGTTAAGTTATTTAACACACTGTGAGGTTGAGGATACACAAAGGAAATAGATTTTATAAGAAACCTCTGATTTAAAGGTGTGAAAATTACTGCATCAAACTAATTTACTATATATTTCAAATTTGAATTTTAAAAATATTTCACAAGCATGTCAATAACAATAACATTTCTCTTGGAAAAAAGGTATGCTTTTTCTAAAGCATTCTTCGTATAAGAATTCATTGTGCTACTGTTGTTTGATGTGAAGAGCAAAAAAAAAGTTTCCATGAGTTCCCACTCGAAAACACAAATGTACTATCGAAATTTGCATGATAGTTTTATCATAAGATAGGCGATTTAGTTTTAGTTTAAATAATTTAGTATTGTGATTACTCATAATAATCTAACGTGCAAAGCACGTACAAATTACTAGTTAATGTTACTGCAAGTATAACTTCTGAATTCCGAGTTTACTAATATAGTTTTGCTAGTATAGGACTGAAACGATTATGTGTGTACTTTCTGTATTAAGTTTGATTCTGTCATGATCCATATCACGTTGTACACTACAAGGGGGCTTTGGTGGTCTATGGAAATGCGTATACTGTTCAGAGCGGTACGTTGATCTGTACACATCTCTAATATGTTAGAACCAAAAATAAATATAGGGTACTGGCCATAATGAAGTATTTCAATATTTGCCTAGATAGTGAAGGAACTCTTGAGAGCAAGGCCGTTCCGTCGACACGCACTGTACGGCGAGACATGCACATGCACTGTTCATCAATCAACCAGAAACCAGCCAGCCGTCGCCTAAAAATTCTAGGGTTTTCTGCCTCCCACTGGTGTCGGCGCCGGTCCATCCCGTCTCCGATGGCCTGAGGGCCATGGGGGCGGAGTGGATCTCGGCCCTTGCCGGTGGGAGGGCTCCGTTTTTGGATCTTTTTTCGAGTTTTGTTAGGGTTTGTGTCCTGCTCAGGAAGGCGAGATGGTGGCGGCTCCCTGAAGATGGAATAAAGGTCTCCCCGCCTAGCCCCCATTTCGGTGATGCGTTTAGCATCATCGATGGGCGTGTGGAGGTGTGTCTCCGGCGGGTCTGTCTTTGGTGGATTTGCTCGGATCTGTTCGTCGTTCGTCTTCGTTCATGTGTCTTCAGGTTGGATCCTTTTAATCTACACTCTTCATCCGCAGCGGTTGCTGTTCTGGTGCGTTGATTCTATGGGGCCTTAGCACGACGACTTCCCGATTGTCTACTACAACAAGGTTTGCCCGGCTCCGGCGAGGAAGGGGCGATGACAGCGGCGCGCCTTTGGCTCGCTTCAGTGCTTGTAGTCATCGCTAGGTGGTCTACGGATCTGGATGTAATTTTTATTATTTCTAGTGTTCGTTGTACTACCATGATTGAAGATGAATAGATTGGGAGTTTTCTGCCAAAAAAAGTGAAGGAACTCCTGTTTTTGTTGCGTATGTCACAATTTCTCTGTCAAGATCATTTGTGTCAAAATAACTTCAAACTCACAAACATTTGCTAGGTGATAACTTAACAAAAAAAGTGTTGCGGTTATAAGACATAAATGCTTCTCAGATTATTCATGTAAAATGCTACTTTGCAAGACTCTCCACTTCACATCAGAAAATAAATAAACAAAACATGGATGGTGGTTATGTAGAAACATGCATGACAATTGAGAACACAATTCATCATCCAACAAACTGAATCCTTGATCATTCCCAACTGAGCTATACCTATATGTTTTTGCCACATAGATGAGCTATTGTAGCTCCGTACAATATATCTGATACATAAATAAAAGATCCATCGTAGTGACCCATGGCATTAATAAAAATATGATCATTCTAGTCGACCAAATGAAATGGGAGTAGTGTGCAGTTCTACTCTAACTTCATATGGTGTTGAACACATAGATGTGCAACTACAACTACATTAGTAGAACCTAAATCTGAAGTAGGCACTCATTGAGAAATGGTTAACCAACGAAGATTTAGATATGAACTGTTGTCTCTTACATGAATTGGAGCTAGGGCAATGAATTGTTTTACCAATAGGATGGCTCTCTCGCTAGCTTCCTTATCTAAGAATAATGAAAAAATAAGGAGAAATAAATGGTGCCAGTGCACTGACCAACATCATCCGGTATAGTGCCATTAACAGATGTGAACACTGCATGATCGATTCACATTCTATATTTTCAAAATTTTATAATAGTACAACAATATTCGATGGCCAAACTTCATAATACAGAAATGGCTCTTAAAACATGGACATTTTCATACGAAAAAAAATTGGGGATCACGTGGTTTCTACTGTTCAACTATTTACTGCCACCAAATCAAGCAATGGAGCCCATCCTCTAAATATCTCAAATATTTGAATATACGTAGACAATGGATCCTATTATTATTTTCTATGTATAATCGTATATATTTGAATATACCTAGACTATGCATCTATTATTATTTTCTATGTATAATCGTATATATTTGAATATACCTAGACAATGCATCCTATTATTATTTTCTATGTATAATCGTAGATCTGTAGTTAGCAAAATACCATAAGAGCTATGTCATAAATAACATAATTTGTTGCCTCGTCTTATAAAATCTGCACCAAATAAATGGGCATGTGCAGATGAAAATTAAATTAGTTTTTTACATAGAATTGCATGAGGTCCTAACTTCTGTATATATGTAGTATAACCCCTTGTAAACACCAGACCGTGAAGATCAATAAAAGAAAAGAATGGGAGCGACACGCTCCCATATATAGCAATATCTCAGTGTCTCATTCTCGCGTGTGGGATTAGAGAAATCAAACGGGCCGGCTACTTGATGTTGCTAGTGTGCTAAGCTAGCTAGACACAAAATCCATCCACCTGCTTGCCTATATATGTAGTATAGTGTACGTATGACATATTTCCTTTAGCTTTTCGTGGTGTATTTTTCTTTTCTTTTTTTGTTTTTCTACGGGGAGGGGCAGCGGGCTTACTAAGCGACGAGAGATATCCATTGAGGACATAAGTGAGAGAGATGTAGAGAAAGGCAAGATAGCACACTAGGGGTTGGGACATGCGGCTGCAGTCGGGACGTCAAATGATTCTACGTATTTTCCACAAGCCTGATCACTACCAATTCTTTAAAAAGAACTGGCATTGATACTTGAGTATGACTTCAATTCTTTCCAAAAACGCGCAACGATGCATTATTTCCTATGGATCAACAATGATACCTCTATATAACTCGCAGATCCAGAGCAACTTGGAGTGATGACTTTTCTGTATCAATGGCCAATAATCTGTGTTGAAAAAAATAAATTGAGCAAAAGTATGTTGCAATGAGATGCACTTTAAACACGCAGGTTTCTATGTGGAGATGCTCTGAATACGTACATCAAAGATCAAATACGTACACGCTACTTCAACTTACACGCTTATGCAGGCATTATTGTGTCATCGGCATCGTTACTCTCAACAAAAGGGTGAAATGCTGATGTTTCTTAATCAATCAAGTAAAATGCATGGATTCTTGTAACCGACATTGTTAATCTCGACAAGCAGTGGACATGCTGATGTTTCTTAATTAATGAAGTCAAATGAATGCATTGTTATCATCGACATCGTTAACTCGACACGGAGTGCATATGCTGATGCTTCTCATTAATTAACTATGAACAAAATGCATGCATTGTCATAATCGACATGGCGTAAGCTACGCGCATGGGTGTGCACTCATACATTTGTATTTATACACACACGTACCTCGAACACAAGATCATCGCCACGAGAAAAGCTAAGGTTCTGTTAGGTATAACAGCCTCTTCTTCCCTAAAGGTTGGCATGTATATTTTTATTATTGCATACATTTTCCATTAAATATTTTAGTAGACCGATTACTTGCTTGGTTAGCAGATAATGCTTTCGGTTATGACATCTTCGTTGGCTTAGCGCATGTTTCCCATCCCTTTATCAGTTAATACCAGAGATTATTACATCATATTATTGTTATTATTATTATAAAAACAAAACATCATGCATGTTTCTCTTGATTACCAAGTATTTCTCAATTATTTATACTTGTCGTTAATTAACAGTTTCGAACAGGAGGAAAGCTCAGGTTAGTGCGTGATAAGGGTAGACATGCCTGGTCCGGTGCCTGAATCATGGCCGGGTCTGATTGGTGTTGAAGTGAATGCAGCAGTTCAGATCATCTCTCGGGAGAGGCCTGATATCAGAATTGCCTGAGTACTCCCTCTAGGAGAGGCTCCATCCCCACCGCCACAAGACCAGAAATGCAGCGTTATCATTTACAACGATGTCAGCCAGGGGCCTGATAGATATGTGGTTGTTCCTCCTGCACCATACATTGGCTAGCTAGCCTACCTTACATGGCTGGCTTTATCTTTTGTGCCGTTATTATCAAAGGCTAGAATCGATTGAATAAAGTGAGCGAGTGTGATATCGATCGCCATGCATTAATAATGCTATGCAGTCTATGTGGGCATGCCTGAATTATATTGTTTACTCATATATGTATTAGTGTGATGAATCTACAAATATTTCAATGAGTTTACTATTTGGCAATGGAAGAATGAATTATGTGTTTTATTCTTTTTTGATGAGTGTCTTCCTTTATCTTGTATGGCTCATAATATTAGCACCATGTCATACCCAAGTATCAATGTGCATTTTCAGAAAGAATTGAAGTCATACTCAAGTATCAATGTCAGTTCTTTTTAAAGAATTGGCAGTGATCATGCTTATGGAAAATACGTAGAATCCCTTGACGTCCCGACCACAGCTGCATGTCCCACCCCCTAGTGTGCTATCTTGCCTGTCTTTACATCTCTCTCACTTATGTCCTCAACGGATATTTCTCGTCGCTTAGTAAGCCTGCTGCCCCTCTCCATCAAAAAAAAGAAAAAAAATTACAGCATGAAAAGCTAAAGGAAATATGTCATACGTACATCCCAATTCCTCCACTGATCATCACACACCTACATGTAGTAGAGGAATTTACAACAAGAATTGTTCAGCTTAAGAGGTCAACTTCACAGTTACTGATAGCACCAGATTACAATCTTACAGGTCAGAGCTAGAAAGATTGCACCTTTGCTGAATCTAGACCAACAATGATGCACCATTGCACTACTGGAACCATCCATAGCAGATGATGGACATTAGAATTCACATTAGTAGAGAATGGAATAACGTGATTAGCATCGTACTGGCCGAATTTGCTAAAACATACTGTTTCCTCTTCAAATACGTTGTAACGGCGCTATAACAACGAAATAGTGCGCTATTTTTTCGTTGATACAGATGGATCATATCTGCCCTCCGATGGTTCGGCTGCAACCGGTATATTGCTCAGAGACTCAATTGGTGCTATCATATTTACTGCATGTCGACATCTGAGCACGTGGCCAAGCTCAAGCAGCACCAGGACAGGGCCGCGGATGAAGGGGCTCGTCGTCCTCTTTGAGGACTCCGACAACGACGGCGACGACCATAGCTCCACCTCCGACGACTCCAATGGTCCACCACTTGCTGTCGACGCCTACAGCTACACCGGCGACCGGAAGATCAAAGGGCCGGCGAGGAAGTGGTGAATCTCCGCCATCTCCGTCGTTAATTTCGAGTTATTTATGTCTCTAGTTAGAACCTACCCGTTTTTTTTAGAAAAGGAGGAGGACCCCCGGCCTCTGCATCTGGACAATGCATGCAACCACTTTATTAATTATTTACACAAGACCTTTCAAAGTCATACAATAGTAAGACTAAAGCCACCGTCTAGGCAACATCTATCGTTACTCCTATCCAGTTGATGAAGGGATGCTGATAGTCTGGGCCTAATATCAAACAAACCTCGTAGCTAAACCTAACATCTAAGACCTGAGGTCCCAACCAGGACGCCTGCAGGATATGGGCACCCACTAGTTCGGCGCACTCCTCAACCAGGACGCCTGCCGGGTATGAGGCCGCCACCGCCACCTGCCGTCAATCCATCTTCAGTGTTATACTGCTGCATCAACCTTGCCAGGCCTGCCGTCGACGCCACCATGACACCAGACAACGCCACCATCCTGCGCGTGTCCATCCATGCGTGCCCATCGCCGAAACTCTGTAGCGCCATGCCGTCGTGATCTGCCGTTGGCCTTGCGGTAGTTGTAACACCGCTCCTCCTCTTGCCACCTCCATCCATCACTTGCTCCAAAACAATGCCCCCATGAGGGAAAGCGATACGGAGAACGCCATCATCCTCCGATCCGGAAGACCCAGATCTAGGGTTTCCCCCGGAGCATCCTGAGCCTGATGACGCAAACTGCAACGATGATGCTTCGACAAGGAAATGACATCAAAGACGTCGCCATCGTCCGCCATGACCATAGTCGGCGCGATTTTCATCGGCACTTGCGCCACCGGGCGTGCGCCGTCGGCGTCGCTGGTCCCTTCAACCGAAGTAAACTCCAAAACGATGCCCTGAAGAGGGACTATAACGCAAAAGCACCGCCATCGCTCGATCCCAAGGAGATCTAGGGTTTCCCACGGAGTTGCGCACGCTGTCAAGGACCAAACAAGGATGGAATTCGCAGATCCGCCAAGCTACCGATGTGCCGCACCCGCCATCGCGCCGACTGCGACCCGGAGACCAAGCCCACGCCTGGGCCCTGATCCGGCAACGCCGCCATCGATCTGGTCGCGCCTCTGCCGTCCCTAACGACCGCAACGCCCCAGACCTTGAAGCCGTCTGCCATGGAGGTATGGAATCGCTGGAGCGCCGCCACCCCCCGCCGTGGCGTCCGGCCGAACACCACGCTCCAGCCCGGGGGCGCCGGCCAGCGCCAGCCCCTCATGAGCGGGAGGGCCCCGAGTCCCCGCCGCCGCCGGCGACGGCAAGGCTTCGCCCTGCCGCGCCCTCGGGCGGCGGCGAGGGAGGAGGAGGAGAAGGGGAGGCCGGGCGATTGGATCTGGGAGCCTCCCGGCCGCCACACGAGGGGCGACTCGGGAGGAGGCAGGAGCGTATCGTGAGGATGTGTATCCGGAGGAGGCAGGAGGCTATGTGGATTACATGAACTTCGACTAGCTTTTGAAGATCCATCTGTGATGTTCTGGTGATCGGAATGTGCATATCAATGTCCTTTTCATAGTCCGTGTGATGATCTATGTAATTTGGTGACCCCGGGCCGTAGATGTTCTTACGTCATCCAGCGAGCTGATGTCGGGAACAAGTTTTGCGCTTTCGCCCGGAGATTTGGCCATTAAACTATCAGCCAGCTAGAAGACGTTAGATTTGGTCATTAAAGAATCAGCCCGGGACTATTCTTTGCAAGTTGTCTAAAGAAGCAGACCAAATTAAGCTCCACGTTTTTTTTTTTGTGATAGAAAGAGAGTTTTATTCTATATGCATAGGGTTACAATCAAGAGGCACCAAATCCTCAATACAAGGAGGGCATCTCCCTAGCCATACAGCAGTAGTGAACTCCGTACGACTATACAAAGCCAACTGATGTGCTACCCTATTTTACTCACGCTTGATTATTGAAGGAACAAACTCCTGAGTCTCCATATGATGCCTGATCTCCGTCACCAAGTGTCCATAAGCTGACCTGGTTAAACTCTCCCCGGTAAATGCTGCCAACGCCGATGCTGAGTCTGACTGCACAACAATTGGCATGGAACAATGCTGCACGGCCAGTGCCATGCCTTGCATGATCGCATGCAGTTCCGCTTCCAACGCGTCGTTGCAATTGAATATACACCTGTATGCTGCAAAGATAACACTCCCATCTTGATGCCGTAGGATCATACCCGCCGCAGCAGACCCGTCCTCCTGCATAAAAGCACCGTCCACCGAGAGGGCAGCGAATTCAGCCGGCGGCCGCGGCCAAGCCAAAGGGGCGCTCGGCCTGGGAACTACGTATGGAGCCTCCTGTACCCTAGGCATCTTCCCTTTAATATTTTCTTCCGTTGAAAATCTGCCGCATAGGTTGAGCGAGTTCATGTAACTCTGGAGGTAGTCTGATGTCGCCGACAACGAGGGAGCCTTCTTGCCATGAGTGAGATCTGAGCGCAAAGACCAAATTCGCCATATCAGCATGATCGTGCAATCCCTCATTTGATCATCGCAGTTCGCAAGAACATTTAACAGCCAGTCCTGTCCTGTATCATGTAAAACATCATTGCTAGGAAGACGCCATACCAGCCTCATGTGTGTCCAAATTCTGCTTGCATGATCACATGATACAAGAGCATGGAAGCTCGTCTCCTTCTCTCTCCCACATAACGGACATCCATCCCTAACTGAGATGTGTCTATATTTCTTGCACTCATTTGTAGCAAGGGCACCCGAAACAGCCTTCCAAGCCATAATCTTCATTTTCAACGGAACTTGGGAACTCCAAATACGCTGCCAGATAGGCCTCCGTCCGGAGGGGTTACCACTGGAGGAACTTAAGTGTACTGAATACTGAACTTCCGTTGCGAGATGGTAAGCACTTCGGACACTAAAGTGTCCACTCTTTTCAGGGAACCACGCAATGAAATCCCGCGCATACCTAGGAGAAGTACGAATCTTCAGAATCTCCCGCACATCCAAGTCCCAAAAGTGTTCCCTGAGCCGCTGCACATTCCATGCACCATGCTCATCCAAGAAGTCAGCCACCCAATTGTATCGACAATTCCCCTTGGGAGTTACTGGCCGAAAATTATGTCCTCTAGGGATCCAAGCATCTCTCCATGTTTTAATGAGAGTACCATTACCTACTCGCCATATAATGCCTTTCTTCAAAAGATCAAGTCCGTGAAGAATACCTTTCCACACCGCCGAAGAACTAGCTGAGAATACCGTGTCCAATAAATTCCCCCTTGGATAGTATTTAGCCTTCAACAAACGAACACACAAGCTGTCCGGACTATCCAGGAGACGCCACGCCTGCTTGGCCAACAAAGCTTGATTAAAGGCCCTCATATCACGAAATCCCATACCTCCCATAGCCTTCGGAAGCATCATCTTCTCCCAACTAAGCCATGCCATCTTCCTCTTCCCGTTCTCCACCCCCCACCAATACTGCCTCATCATCTTTGTAAGATCATCACACACCGAAGCAGGAAGTCGGAACACACTCATAACGTATGTTGGAATTGATTGTGCCACAGCCTTGATGAGGATCTCCTTGTTCCCAACAGAAACATATTGTTCACTCCAATTAATTAGCCTTTTCCTAAGCCTGTCCTGAAGGGTCTCAAACTGACCCTTATGCACTCTACCTTCAGGTACCGGCAAACCAAGGTATTTTGGTTCAAACACTTGTTGCTGCACCTCCAAGATATTATTGATTTCCTCCACCACTGACGCATTATAGTTTCCAGAGAAAAGGATGGAACACTTCTCGGGATTAATAAGTTGACCTGTCGCCGAGGAATAAGTGTTCAACAAACCTTTAACAATGTTCGCTTGCTGGCCGGAAGCTTCAAAAAACAACAAGGTATCATCCGCAAATAAAAGGTGAGATATCACCGGTGCACCACGGCAAATGGTCACTCCTCTCAAGCTTCCTTCATTCACTGATTTTGACAGGAGAGCAGAAAGAGCATCAGCAACAAATAGAAATAAGAAAGGAGACAATGGGTCACCTTGTCGAAGTCCTCTCCAAGGTGTAAAAACCTCGAATAACTTCCCATTAAATTTGACAGAATATCATACTGATCTCACACATGTCATAATCCAAGAAATCCATTGATTTGAGAACCCCCATTTGTTTAACGCCTTCTCCAGGAAGTCCCAATCAACACGATCATAGGCCTTGGACAAATCAAGCTTGTACGCACACGCAGCAATACTGTTTCCTTTCAGATTTTGTATGTGATGAATGCACTCAAAGGCAATAATAGAATTATCCGAGATAAGCCGGCCCGGGATAAAAGCACTTTGGTTCTCCGATATCAACTCTGAGAGCAGCGGCCTAAGCCGATTAACCATGCATTTAGACACAATTTTATAAATAACATTGCAAAGACTGATCGGCCTAAAGTCCTTGAGCTCTTTGGGGTGAGAAACTTTCGGAATAAGGACGATTGCCGTGTCATTAACACCTTCAGGCAAAATACCAGAGACAAAAAAGTCTAACACCGCTGCAATAATTTGAGGTTTTAACTCTGACCAGTTACGCTGGAAAAACCTTGCTGGAAATCCATCCGTTCCGGGCGCCTTCAACGGTCCTATTTGAAAAAGAGCATTCGACACCTCCTCCTTAGAAAAAGGCGCCTGACCTATCGTTCATAGCTTCAGACACTTTCGGCAGAACTCCTTCAAGCACACTGTCCGGAGTTAAGGTTGGATCCCTGGTGTAAACTTCCTTGAAATAAGATGTCGCCATTCGTTCCATGTCAGAAGGGGATGAGCACCAAGTACCATCTGACCGTCGCAGCTTCTGAATATAGCTCCTTCGTGCACGCCAAACGGCCCTCCGATGCAAGTAAGCAGTATTGCGTTCACCCTCCTTCAGCCACGTAATTCGTGACCGTTGAAGCCACATCATCTCTTCACGATACAATAGTTCATCCAGCTGAAACATTTTCTGGCGGATCTCAGCACGGTCGGCATCCCTAAGCTGTAGATCAGCCAACTCCTCCCGTAGTTTCTCAATTTCATGTGTCACATGGCCAAAGTGCTCCTTACTCCATGCCCGGAGCCCCTTCATAATGGCATGCAGGGCCTCACGGACCGCCGCGAGGTCACCAACAGGATTGCTCCTCGCCCAGTTCCTTGCCACAACTTCGGCTAGCGCGGGATGTCGTTCCCACATAATCTCATACCGGGCGACGCCTTGACCCCTCTTTGGCTCCACCATTGTGAGTTGCACCAGAAGCAGACTATGATCAGAACATGAGGATGCCAGATGAAGCACCTGCGCAGTCGGGAAGAGCTCCCTCCAATTCTCATCCGCGCATCCTCTGTCGAGGCGGACCCGAACGGACCGGTCACCTGGCTGACCATTGTCATATGTAAAAGGAAATCCCGAGAAGCCCAAGTCCCATAGCTCACAGGCCATCAAACAATCACGAAATAACATCATTTGATTCTCGTAACGTTGGTTCCTTGACATATGCTCATGCTGCCACATAGCCTCGTTAAAGTCGCCACAAACCAACCACGGATCAGAAGAGCTCAGACGCGAATCTGGGAAAGTGCACTCCACATGCGGTACCGGTTCTCCACCCGAGGTTCGCCATATACAAAGGTCGTCCTCCAAATCTTTTCACTCGCCCTGTCCTCCACTCGCACATCAATGTACCGTGCACATGAATCCAACACAGTCACGTTAAGCTTCTCATCCCAATAGAGTGTGAGTCCTCCACTAAGACTATCACTCGAAACACCTGCAAAACCCTTCATATGTAACCTCCATCTTAATCTCTTCATCTTTGTAGAGGCCTGCCTTGTCTCAGACAAAAACACAAGCCCTGGGCAATTGGCTTTTGAGAGGGCCAAAACCTCACGAACTGTCCGGCGGTTCCCCACCCCCCGGCAGTTCCACACGAGGATATTCATTGCTCCCGGCGGTCCTCCTCGAAGGACGCCGCCGATCTATCATCAGACCCATTGCTCAAGTCAACACGGGCTCTCTTGCTGTTGTTGGTGCTGGAAGGAGAGGAGTTCTCCATCTCATCCTCCCCCTTCCCTTCGGTAAGAGCCAAAACACCTCGAGAACTGTTGTTTGCCACATTATTAGACCCTGATTGGTCACCCTCCAATGCGAGTCTTTTCCTAGCAGCAGGATCCACTTGCATGTTCGTGCATGCCTCCTTAGACGGGCTCGTTGCCGCATCCAGGGTCTCCGGATCAAACACCTTCACCCCTGGCGATATGTTCTGCGAGGGTTGAGGAGTGGACTGCTTCTGGTTCCCCCCTCGGCTAAAGCTATCATGGGAAGGAGGCTTATTCAGGCCGTCCGCATAGAGCCAAGCGCCATACTTCTTATCCTTCTCCTCATGCACACCAGATCCGCACTCCTTGCAGTCGTGTCCAATCAGCCCACATACACTGCAAAAGCGTGCCAATTTTTCATATCTCACCAAATAAATCTGGCGTTCTTTCCCCCTCATAACACTGACAAACTTGGTAAGGGGTCGGCGGACATCATGCCGAACCCTAACCCTAATGTAATCACCACGAGTATTACCATTGAGCCTCATCTCTACAATCTCTCCTGAATTCTGAAGCAGATTTTCCACAATGTTTTTCTTCTGTAACGCCTCCGGGATCTTATGAATTTGGAGCCAGATCGGCATGAACAACATCGGCACCTCTTATGCTTTTGTGAAGCCATCATATGGAACCATCAGCACAAGTAGATTCCTGAAGAGCCATGGTCCTTGATCCATCATCCGTTCCGAGTCTCCCAAGCATGACGCCTGCACGACAAAGAGCTTCGGACCTACCGTGCGGAACCTCACCGGCTGCGCAGGATTCCATGCTGCACGCATATCTTTGTAGAAAGCCGACCGGTGAAGGTCTTGTCCGTGCAAACCCTAGCCAGCGCAAGCCATCTCACACTTTCATTGATCTCTGGATCGGCTTCATCTATCACCAGATCATCAAATTCTTCGTCTTCCAAGTTGAGTTGTTCCAGCACATCACCAAGATCCAGCGCCCCGGATGAGCCGCCGCCAACACTGGTTCCTGAGAGGGCGACCGCAGGTGGATCCATCGCTACCGAGAGGAAGCAGGACCTGAGGGCGTCGTTCGTAGGCCTCCTACAGGGAGGAGGGAGATCGATAGTAGCGGATACTCACGGGCGACGGAATCGCCAGCGAGGATAGAAAACCCTAGCCTTACGCTAGGGGAAACCGAGTCGACTTGTGACAGATCGCTATACTGACCCTAGCGTGTATATTCACAGCCGGTGTTTCTTTGATGTTTCTTTTCGTAGTTAACATTTTTAAAATATAATGAACTAAATTTTAATATCATGAATAATACTTGAGTTTAGTAAAAAAAAATAGTGAAGCGTCATGAACACAATTTGAATCAAATGTTGTAGACTTTGCATTTAATGAACAATTTTTGAATATCGTGAACAAGTTTGGAATTTGGTGATCTTTTAGGAGATATCATGAACACGAGTTGAATTTTGTGAACTGTTTTAAATATCCAGAAATAAATTAGAATTTCATGCACAATATTTGAATTCGCTGAACTTTTTCAAAATAACTAACTTGAATGAGATTTTAAATTTGGTTAACTTTTATTAAATATCATGAACAAGATTTGAATTTGGTGATTTTTTAATATAACAATATTTTAATTTTGTAAGGATTGTTGAATATCTGGAGCAAGATTGGAATCTAATGAACTATTTTTGAAAATCTCATTAACTATATTTGAATTCTGTGAACAATATTTCAATTTAGTAACTTTGTTAAATATCATGAATGAAATTTGAATTTTGGTTTGAAGATTTAAATTTGGTGAAATATTTTGGAATATCGGGGACAAGATTTGAATTTGGTAAACTCTTTGAATAATGGCTTTTCGTGCTGTATTTTTCTTTTCTAATTTTGTTTTTTGACGGGGAGGGCAGCGGGCTTACTAAGCGACGAGATTTATCCATTGAGGAGATAAGTGACAGAGATGTAGAGACAGGCAAGAGAGCACACTAGGGGTTGGGACATGCGGCTGCGGTCGGGACGTTAAATGATTCTACGTATTTTCCACACGCCTGATCACTACCAATTCTTTAAAAAGAAATGGCATTGATACTTGAGTATGACCTCAATTCTTTCTAAAAACGCGCAATGATGCATTATTTCCTATGAATCGACAGTGATACCTCTATATAACTCGCAGATCCAAATCAACTTGTAGTGATGACTTCTCTGTATCAATGGGACAACAATCTGTGTTGAAAAAAATAAATTGAGCAAAAATATGTTGCAACAAGATGCACCTTACACACACAGGTTTCTCTATGAATCAAAGATCAAATACGTACATGCTACTTCAACTTACACGCTTATGCATGAATCATTGTGTCATCGGCATCATTACTCTCAACAAAAGGGTGATAAGCTGATGTTTCTTAATCAATCAAGTTAAATGCATGGATTCTAGACATCGACATCGTTAATCTCGACAAGCAGTGGATATGCTGATAAAGACAAATGAATGCATTGTTATCATCGACATCGTTAATTTCGACATGGAGTGCATATGCTGATGCTTCTTATTAATTAACTGTGAACAAAATGCATGCATTGTTATAATCGACATGGCGTAAGCTACGCAAATCGGTGTGCACTCATACTTTGTATTTATACACACACATATCTCAAACACAAGATCATCGCCACGAGAAAAGCTAAGGTTCTGTTAGGTATAGCAGCCTCTTCTTCCCTAAAGGTTGGCATGTATTTGTTTATTATTGCATACATTTTCCATTAAATATTTTAGTAGACCGATTACTTGTTTGGTTAGCAGATAATGCTTTCGGTTATGACATCTTCCTAGGCTTAGAGCATGTTTCCCATCCCTTTATAAGTTAATACCAGAGATTATTATTATTATTATTATAAAAACTAAACACCATGCATGTTTCTCTTGATTATCTATGTATTTCTCAATTAGTTATGCTTGTCGTTTATAACAGTTTCGAAAGGGAGGAAGGCTCGGGTTAGTGCGTGATAAGGGTAGACATGCCTGGTCCGGTGCCTGAATCGTGGCCGGGTCTGATTGGTGTTGAAGTGAATGCAGCAGTTCAGATCATCTCTCGGGAGAGGCCTGATATCAGAATTGCCCGAGTACTGCCTCCTGGAGAGGCTCCATCCCCACCGCCACAAGACCAAGTACGCGTTATCATTTACAATGATGTCAGCCAGGGGCCTGATAGATATGTGGTTGTTCCTCCTGCACCATACATTGGCTAGCTAGCCTGCCTTACATAGCTGGCTTTATCTTTGGTGCCATTATTATCAAAGGCTAGAATCGATTGAATAAAGTGAGCGAGTATGATATCGATCGCCATGCATTAATAATGCTATGTAGTCTATGTGGGCATGCCTGAATTATATTGTTTACTCATATATGTATTAGTGTGATGAATCTAGAAATATTTCAATAAGTGTACTATTTGGCAATGGAATAATGAATTATGTGTTTTATTCTTTTTTGATGAGTGTCTTCCTTTATCTTGTATGGCTCATAATATTAGCGCCATGTCATACCCAAGTATCAATGTGCATTTTCAGAAAGAATTGAAGTCATACTCAAGTATCAATGTCAGTTCTTTTTAAAGAATTGGCAGTGATCATGCTTGTCGAAAATACATAGAATCCTTTGACGTCCCGACCGCAGCCGCATGTCCCACCCCGCTAGTGTGCTATCTTGCCTGTCTCTACATCTCTCTCACTTATGTCCTCAACGGATATCTCTTGTCGCTTAGTAAGGCCGCTGCCCCTCCCCATCAAAAAAAAAAGAAAAAATACACCCCGAAAAGCTAAAGGAAATATGTCATACGTACATCACAATTCCTCCACTGATCATCACACACCTACATGCAGTAGAGCAATTTACAACAACAATTGTTCAGCTTAAGAGGTCAACTTCACAGTTACTGATAGCACCAGATTACAATCTTACAGGATAGAGCTGGAAAGACTGCACCTTTGCTAAATCTAGACCAACAATGATGCACCATTGCCCTGTTGGAACCATCCATAACAGATAATGGACATTAGTATTCACATTAGTAGAGAATGGAATAACGTGATTAGCGTTGTAGCGGCCGAATTTGCTAAAACGTATTGTTTCCTCTTCAAATACTTTGTAATGGCGCTATAACAACGAAATAGCTCGCTATTTTTTCGTTGATACAGATGGAACATATCTGTCCTCCGATTGTTCGGCGGCAATCGGTATGTTGATCAGAGACTCAAGTGGTGCTATCTTATTTACTACATGTCGACATCTGAGCACGTGGTCAAGCTCAAGCAGCAGCAGGATAGGGCCGTTCGGCGGATGAAGGGGCTCATCGTCCTCTTCGAGGACTCTGACGACGATGGCGACGACCACAACTCCACCTCCGATGACTCCAATGGTCCACCACCCGCTGTCGATGCCTATAGCTGCACCGGCGACCGGAAGATCAAAGGCCCGGCGAGGAAGTGGTGAATCTCCGCCATCTCCGTCGTTAATTTCTAGTTATTTATGTCTCTAGTTAGAACCTGCCCGTATTATGTGGATTATGTGAACTTCGACTAGCTTTTAAAAATCCATCTGTGATGCTCTGATGATCGGAATGTGCATACCTATGTCCTTTTCATAGTTCGTGTGATGATCTACGTAATTTGGTGACCCTGGCCGTAGATGTTCTTATGTCATCCAGCGAGCTGATGTCCGGGACAAGTTTTGCGCTTTCTCCTGGAGATTTGGCCATTAAACTATCAGCCAGCTAGAAGACGTTAGATTTAGTCATTAAAGAATCAGCCCGGGACTATTCTTTGCAAGTTGTCTAAAGAAGCAGACAAAATGAAGCTCTGCGTTCCCCAGCATGTATATTGACATCTAGTGTTTCTTTGATGTTTCTTTTTGTAGTTACCATTTTATAAATATAATGAACAAAATTTTAATTTTCATAAATAATACTTGAGTTTACTAAAAAAATAATGAAGTGATACGTCTCCAACATATCTTCAATTTTTTATTGTTCCAATTTATCATATTATCTATTTTTGATGTTTTATATGCATTAATATGTTATTTTATATTATTTTGGGACTAACCTATTAACCCAGAGTCCCGTGCCAATTTCTGTTTTTACCTTGTTTTTGACTTTCGCAAAAAAGAAATATCAAACAGAGTCCAAACGGAATGAAACTTTACGATGATTTTTCATGGACCAGAAGACACCCAGAGGACTTGGAAACCAAGTAAACAGAGTCCCAAGGAGGCGGAAAGGGTGCAGGGCGCGCCACAGGGGAGCTGCCTTGTGGGCCCTCAAGCTCTGTTTACCTAATTCTTGGCCTATAAATTCCCAAATATTCCCAAACCATCAGAGATGTCAAAAAAATACTTTTCCGCCGCATAAAGCCTCTTGTTCCCGTGAGATCCCATCTTGGGGCCTTTTCCGGTGATCTGCCGGAGAGGGATTCGATCATGGAGGGCATCTACATCAACTCTATTGCCATTCGGATGAAGCGTGAGTAGTCTACCTTAGACCTACGGGTCCATAGCTAGTAACTAGATGGCTTCTTCTCTCTCTATGATCTTCAATACCATGTTCTCCTCGATGTTCTTGGAGTTCTATCCGATGTAATACTCTTTTGCGGTGTGTTTGTCAAGATCCTATGAATTGTGGATTTATGATCAGATTATCTGTGAATATTATTTGAGTCTTCCCTGAATTCTTATATGCGTGATTGCATATCTTTGTATTTCTCTTCGAATTATTGGTTTGGTTTGGCCAACTAGATTGGTAGTTCTTGCAATGGGAGAGGTGCTTAGTTTTGGGTTCAATCTTGCGATGTCCTCACCCAGTGACAGTAGGGGTAGCGAGGAACGTATTTGTATTGTTGCCATCAATCATAAAAAGATGGGGTTTTCATCATATTGCTCAAGGCGTTACTCCGTTCTTTATGAACTTAATACTCTGGATGCATGCTGGATAGCGGTCGATGTGTGGAGTAATAGTAGTAGATGCAGGGTCTACTTGACACGAACGTGATGCCTATATGCATAATCATTGCCTTGAATATCGTGATAACTTTGCGCTTTTCTATCAATTGCTCGATAATAATGTGTTCACCCACCATATTATTTTTCTTCAAGAGAGAAGCCTCTAGTGGAACCTATGGCCCCCGGGTCTATTTTCCATAATATATTTTCAGATCTATAAACCAAAAAAACCAAAAATACTTTGCTGCAATTTATTTAGTTTTACTTTATTTTTTCGTTTTAGTAATATTGTATATCTATCTCTATCAGATATCATCCTTGCAAGTGACTGTGAAGGGATTGACAACCCCTTTATCACGCTGGGTGCAAGTGTTTGATTATTTGTGCAGGTGCGTAGATTAGGGACTTGCTTGTACCTCCTACTGGATTGATACCTTGGTTCTCAAAACTGAGGTAAACACTTATCTCTACTTTGCTACATCACCATTTCATCTTCAAGGGAAAACCAACGCAAGCTCAAGAAGTAGCAGGTAGAATTTTTGACGCCGTTGCCAGGGAGGTCTACATCAAGCCTACCAAGTACCCATCATAAACTCTCATCTCTTGCATCACATTATTTGTCATTTGCCTCTCGTTTTCCTCTCCCCTACTTCTAAAACAATTTTCAGAAAAAACCAAAAAGATTTTCCTTTTTATTCGCCCTACTTCCGTTCGTCTTTTCGTTTGCTTCTCGTTTGCTTGTGTGCTAGATCGATTTGTTGCCACCATGTCTGAATCTGGGGAGGTTTTTATTGAAAAGGATAGTAATAATCTTGAGGGAAATTTTTATGACTTTGCTAATAACGATCCCCATGAAGAACCTACTATCATGCATACAAAAAAATTCCGCATAGGTAGTGGTAATATTACTGGAAAGGTGTTATTCAAGATTTATTTACTTGTGCTGGTATGCTACCCCGTTAGGAGTGTCTATTCTCTATAAAACTAATAGTCTTGCGGATGCAATAACTTTGCTCATAATTGAACTTGAGAGGCAATTTGTTCATATACATCCTTGCATACAAAGGATTTTTCTAGAGTTCTCTAATATTCATCATTCTTCCATTAAGCGTGCCGCCACTATATTTCTAGCCCACGAGTTTAGATTCATCATGAAAGAGGCTAGTGAAATTCTTGCTCATTATAAAATTAATGGTGGTTGTCCCCCTATAGAGGAGATCCTTTTTAATCAATAAGAAATAATGAGATTGCAATCTCCGGATTATGTTGCCTATAATGAACATTTGAGAAAGAGGGTCCCTACCGAGGTTTTGGTTAATAAGATTTCTGAACATAATGACAATTTGCTATACAAAACAATGGATTAGGGTTCACAATAAGAGATAGGCTTATGACATTCCACCAAAGGAAAGCTTACAATGATTAGTTGATTATACACTATAAGGGGCCGAAGGAGGAACCTATTCCTCCCGCACTCGATCTTAGGGATCCTTATCCTATTAAATTTAGCCCTTTTGATTATTTTTGCTTACCACAAAGGAAACTTGCCGCTGAAAGAAGGGAGTATGAGATGAGCATGGATGATCTCCCTTACTATTATAATAATGCCTAGATCTAGTGCGTTATGCCTAGCTAGGGGCATTAAACAATAGCGCTTGTTGGGAGGCAACCCAATTTTATTTTTATGTTTTATGATTTATTTCTGTTATTGAATAAAATACACATTATTACCTCTGTAGTAATTGTGTTTTAGTGTTTTAATTAGTGTTGAGCCAAGTAAGACCTTTGGGATGGTCTGCGGTAATGGTTGGCTTGATCTTGCTGAAAAACAGAAACTTTTGCGCTCAGTCCAGGAATTTTTTAAATTCGTCAGAGCGTTATTTTGATCTGAATTTTTTATACAAGACTGATATACCAATTTCCCAGTTGTCCTAAGATTTCAGAATTTTTTAAGTTACAGAAGTATTCGAAATCTCCAGATTGCTACAGACTGTTCTATTTTTTGACAGATTCTGTTTTCTATGTGTTGTTTGCTTATTTTGATGAATCTATGGGTAGTATCGAGGGGTATGAACCATGGAAAAGTTGGAAATCATTAGATATTACAACAATATAAATAAAGAATGACTTCACAACAGTATCAAAAGTGGTGATTTATCTTCTTATACTAAAGGATCTCATGAGTTTTCTGTTGAGTTTTGTGTTGTGAAGTTTTCAAGTTTTGGGTAAAGATTCGATGGACTATAGAATAAGGAGTGGGAAGAGACTAAGCTTGGGGATTCCCAAGGCACCCCAAGGTAATATTCAAGGACAACCAAGAGCCTAAGCTTGGGGATGCCCTAGAAGGCATCCCCTCTTTCGTCATCAATCCATCGGTAAATTTACTTGAGGCTATATTTTTATTCACCACATGATATGTGTTTTGCTTGGGGCATCTTGTATGATATGAGTCTTTGCTTTTTAGTTTGCTACAATCATCCTTGCTGCACACATCTTTTTGAGAGGGACACGCATGAATCGTGAATTTATTAGAATACTCTTGTGCTTCACTTATATCTTTTGAGCTAGGCAATATGCTCTAGTACTTCATTCACTAGTAGAAAACAGACCTTTTGTCCAAAGCATTAGTCCCGGTCTGGTTTTGAACCGGCACTAATGTGACCATTAGTCCCGGTTCGTAACGGGCATCATTAGTCCCGATTCATGCCAGACCTCTAGTCCCAGTTCGTGACACGAACCAGGACTAAAGGGGTAGTGGCGGTCAAGGCGTCATATCGGGGCCCCACGATCACCTTTAGTCCCGGTTTGTGTCACCAACCTAGACTAAAGATGCTCCTATATAAACCCTTCGTCCAGCCCAAGCACACTCCTCTCTGTTTTCCCCCTTCTTCCTCTCCTTTGTTCTTCCCCTTGCTCGAGCTCACCTCCATTTTTGTGAAAATTTGTCAAGATTTGGAGGCACCCCATCCATCCAAGTGTTCACAAAGGTTAGCAACTTTGTCCTTTCATCTCTCATTGCTAGATTAGCTCTTGTAATGTTCTATAAGTATAATGATTTGTGGGTTTTAGTTTGGGAGTATTTATATGTGGTACTTTATTTGACTTATATGCAATTTGAGCTCAAATTAACATCTTGCTTTACATGTGTAGGTGTGGTTTACTTACTGCCTTCCTGTCCCCGTCCTAACCACCGTCGATCGCCTGCACTCTCCCGTCACCGGCACCACCTTGGTGAGCCTCTTGTTCTTATCCTTTTTATAAAAAAAATCATGTTTGTAAGATTTGGATAGTTACTTGTGTAGTTTTCTTACCTATATGGTTGTTTGTTATACATAGTGGCATGGTTTTGATATCCGTCCCCGTGGGCCGTCATCCAGTTTATGATTCGGATGTGGTATATACTCTCTTTTATAACTATTTGTTGCGTTTCGTGTTTATGACAATTATGCCCATCAAGTTGACATAGACATTTTTATCTAGGATGTATGTGAACCGGAAATTGCAACCGACATAGATATCCTTGTCAAGAAGTTAAATCTAGTTGAAAAAGAAAACGAGTATTTGAAAGAAAAATTGATAAGAATTGAAGAAGAGAAGATGAAACTGGAGTTGTATGTTGCCGATGTCGTCGATGATCAGAAGATCAAGATGGTGGCTATGCGCTTGAAGATTAGAAATTTTAAAAATATGCCATTGATAGTGAGGCTTGGTATCACTATGTTGTTGGATCAATTGTTACCTTAGTTGCGATCTTGATCATATTCGTTATTGCATTTAAATGCTTTAGGTAGAGAGTTTGTATGTTGTTTTATGAGAACAAGTGTGTATGAACTTGTATTAATTTGGTCTTTTCAGTGTTGTGTAATGAAGATGAGTCGGCAATGGATGTACGATGACCGATGCTCTCTCCAGTTCATTAATGGTGTGCATACTTTTCTGGTTGCGACTGAGGCAAACAAGCGAGCGGATGGTTTTATGTATGTCCATGTGCTGCCTGTAAGAATGATCGAAATCACTCTAACTCAAGAACCATTCACGTCCACCTATTTGAGTACGGCTTCATGTCCGGCTATAACCGTTGGACCAAGCACGGAGAAAGAGGGGTCCTAATTGAAGAGAATGAAGAAGAAGAGGATGACGACAGCTATCCTGGCCATGGGTTCCATGAATACGATGGTACAACAATGGGGGAAGAAGCTAAGCCGGCAATGCGGGAAGAAGCTGAAGAAGAGGTATCAGATGAGCCCGCTGATCATCTTGGTCGGGCCATTGCCGATGCAAAGAGAAACTGCGCAAGTGAAAAGGAGAAGCTAAAGTTGCAGCGCATGTTAGAGGATGACAAGAAATTGGTGTATCCAAATTGTGAAGATGACAAGAAAAAGCTGGGTACCACACTAGAATTGCTGCAAGGGAAGGCAGCAAATGGTGTATCTGGCAAGGGATTTGAAAAGTTGATGGTAATGTTAAAGAAGAAGCTTCCAAAGGACAATGAATTGCCCGACAGTGCGTATGAAGCAAAGAAGGCTATCTGCCCTCTAGGATTAGAGGTGCAGAAGATACATGCATGCCCTAATGACTGCATCCTCTACCGCGGTGAGTACGAGGATTTGAATGCATGCCCGATATGCTGTGCATTGCACTATAAGATTGGCCACGATGACCACGGTGATGTTGAGGGCAAGCGCCCGACAAGAAGATTCCTGCCAAGGTGATGTGGTATGCTCCTATAATACCATGGTTGAAACGTTTGTTCCAAAACAAATAGCATGCCAAGTTGATGCAATGGCACAAAGAAGATCGTAAGAAAGACGGAAGTTGAGAGTACCGCTGACGGATCACAGTGGAGAAAAATCGAGAGAAAGTGGAAGGACTTTGCAAAGGACGCAAGGAACGTATGATTTGGTTTAAGTGCAGATGGCATTAATCCTTTTGGGGAGCAAAACAGCAATCATAGCACATGGCCTATGACTCAATGTATCTATAACCTTCCTCCTTGGTTATGCATGAAGCGGAAGTTCATTATGATGCCAGTGCTCATCCAAGGCCCCAAGCACCCGGCAATCACAATGATGTGTACCAAAGGCCATTAGTTGAAGAAATTTTAGAGTTGTGGAGTATATAAGGTGTACGTGCGTGGCACAAACAGCAAGAATTTGACCTGCGAGCATTGTTGTTTGTAACCACATGATTGGCCTGCTCTCAGTAACCTTTCAGGACAGACAAACAAGGGATACCACGCATGCACGCACTGTTTAGATGATAATGGGCGGTATATATTTGGATAAATGTAAGGAGAATGTGTACCTGGGGCATCGTCGATTTCTTCAGAGCAGGCATCCCGTAAAAAAGAAAGGCAAGCATTTCAAAGGTGAGGCAGATCATCGGAAGAAGCCTCACCACCGTACTGGTGATAATATACTTGATATGGCCAAGGATTTAAAAGTAATCTTTGAAAAGGGTCCTGGCGGACAATCTGTTCCAAATGACGCTGACGGACGTGCACCCATGTGGAAGAAGAAATCTATATTTTGGGATCTACCCTATTGGAAAGACCTAGAGGTCCGCTCTGCAATCGACGTGATGCACGTGACAAAGAATCTTTGTGTGAACCTGCTAGGCTTCTTGGGCAAGACAAAAGATACACCGGAGGCACAGTGGAGGAGCAACGTATGCACGAAAAACACGGCATGGATCCAAAGCAGTTTCAGGATCATGCCAGCTACGCTCTTACCAAAGAAGAGAAGGAAATCTTCTTCGAATGCATGCTCAGTATGAAGGTCATGTCTGACTTCTCGTCGAATATAAAGGGAATAATAAATATGGCAGAGAAAAAGTTCCAGAACCTAAAGTCTCATGACTGCCACGTGATTATGACGCAACTGCTTCCGGTTGCACTGAGGGGGCTTCTACCGGAAAATTTTCGATTAGCCATTGTGAAGCTATGTGCATTGCTCAATGCAATCTCTCAGAAGGTAATCGATCTAGAAATCATACCAAGGTTAGAGAATGATTTGGTGCAATGTCTTGTCGATTCGAGTTGGTGTTCCCACCATCCTTCTTCAATATCATGACGCACGCCCTAGTTCACCTAGTTGATGAGATTGCCATTACGGGTCCTGTATTTCTACACAATATGTTCCCCTTTGAGAGGTTCATGGGAGTCTTAAAGAAATATGTTCATAACCATGCTAGGCCAGAAGGAAGCATCTCCAAGGGCCATGAAACAGAGGAGGTCACTGAGTTTTGTGTTTACTTTATTCCTGACATTAAGGCGATTGGTGTTCCTGAATCGCGGCATGAGGGCGGATTGGATGGAAAAGGCACGCTAGGAAAGAATTCAGTAATATGCCAGGACGGGAATTCTTGGGCGCAAACACACTACACAGTTCCATAAAGTTCCGCCTTGGTGGCTCCGTATATCGAGGAACACAGGAATATTCTACGCTCCAAACACCTGGAGCAGTCTGACGAGTGTATTACATGAACAAACAAGGACTTTCGCCGGTTGGTTGCAGACATCTCTCATGCATGACGACACTATTGTAGATGACCTGTACTTGCTGTCCAAGTTACCATCTTCGACTATATTGACTTTCAAAGGGTACGAGATAAATAGAAATACATTTTACACAATCGCCCAAGATAAAAAGAGCATCAACCAAAACACTGGTGTCTGCTTTGACGCAGCAAACATCAATAGGCCAAAGGACACATATTATGGTTACATAGAGGAGATATGGGAACTTGACTATGGACGTGGTTTGAAGGTCCCTTTGTTTTGGTGCAAATGGGTCAATCTGACAGAAGACATGTAAAGGAAGACCCGCAGTACGAAACGAGAACAGTGGATCTCATAGGATGACATGTTGGTTCCTTCCCCCAATCTTACCTAGGTTCCGCCTCTTTCAACTCATAAGCTTAACCCGCCGGTTTCCTTTTCATCATCGACAAGGTTGACAAACGTTTAGCTGGCTGGAGGGGCCTGCTTCTATCTCTAGCTGGTAGGGCTGTTTTGGTCCGCCCTGTTCTTCGTGCCCTCCCCATTTATGCTATGAATGTCCTCCTGCTTCCCTTGAACATTGCAGGAGATCGAAAACGTTGTAGAGCCTTTTTGGACTGGTCAAGATTCGGTTCTTGGGCGGCAAATGCAAAGTTTCTTGGGATCTTGTGTGCGCGCCTTCACCAAAGGGGGCTTGGTTTCCTCTCTCAAGCACATTAACCTTTGCCTGTTTCTTAAACACATCTCTAAGCTCCACGACGATCAGGCCTCCCCCGACACCTCTTACCTACTCCCCCGATATGGTTGGTCGCTGTCGCATGATGTTGGCCCGCCTGACACCATGCATCCCCCTATATGGCAGGACATCATCAAAGGGCTCGATTTCTACCGGTCCATTAATAGGGTTCATCTTGGCAATGGAGCCACCACCTCTTCTGGTTTGATCTGTGGCTACCGAACTCGGTCAAACCTCGGCGCAAGATCGGTTCAGCGTTGTTCACCCACGCATAATGGGTTCACACTTACGTGGCAAGTGCAATGGCCTCGAACGCCTAACCTTGAACCTTACCCTAGGCTCTCTTACACGGCCGAGCGAGAGCTCAATGATCTGCTATCTTTATAGGCTACGGTAAACTTGAATTTGCAGGCACCGATAGATTTAACGATGAGGAGGCTGGCCACCCACTAACTACTAAGCCGGCATATGAGGCAGTTTAGAGGTCCCGCCTACAGATCCTCTGGCGCCGCCATTTGGAGAAACTACGCTACCAACAAATGCATAATTTTCGCTGGATAGCCCACAAAGCCGCCTGTTCGCTAATGAGCGGCGTTTTAGCCGGGCATTACTACTTGACAAAGTGCCCTTCGCAATCAAGACGAATCCGTCGACCACCTGCTCTTCACCTGTAAGCAGCTTGCCCCTCTCTGGGCCGAGCTAAACAACCTATACTACTCTCCGTAGGGGCTACTTCAGGCCTGGGAGGGGGATTTGAACAATAAAAGCAGGTCAACGGTTCTTCCTGCCACCCTTGGGAATATTTGGAAAAGACGCAACGCCAAGGCTTTTCGGAACGAACACCAACAGCTGCACCAAATTGCCAGCTCCGCTGCAGATGACCTACGCCTCTGGTTCTATAGATGCAAAAACATTCAGAAGCAAATCGGCCTTCGTGACTAGGGCTCCATGTTGTTTCACCTTGCCGGGAGATTATAGACCCCCCAAATTATGTAATCTTGTTTTTCTCCTTCCTTCTCCAACCCACTTGTAATTCTGCTCTTTGTACCATTACTGTTGGCCTTGACAATAAACGTTCAGGCAGGCGTAAGCCCGCCATTGACGCGTCAAAAAATAAGATATTATTAAGGCCATGCACCTGTAACGTCCTAAAATTTTCCAATTTTGGAATGTTAAATAAAATTAAATAAAGTATTGTGAGTGTCGAAGAAATTTATCAGAAACTGAGGTTCGTACTCATAATACTTGTTGGCTGGTCTGAGCAATGGGCGTCCCTGTATGGCGTCCGAATATATTTCAGTTTATTGGATTAAAACAGAGTAATCAATGCATGTTATCTGACATTGACACACACCGACATAAGTCTATAGAACTGAGAAACCTTGGATGGCGTTGAACGGTAATGTTCGGCTGCTCATAGAAGAGTGTTGTATCATCGATATCAAGATCCATGTCAGTAGCTTCTGGCAGATATTTTGGATGCCCGAAAAACTAACGAAGTCATTGAAAACACATTGCAGTAATAGGACTAGGAAATTAGCACCAAATTATTCCTCACTAGCTTGTGACGGTGAAGTAGAAACTGCAGCTCGCTGATGAGTCGCCCGCTTGATCAAGGATTTTAGGGCCGCGCGTCCGACGTCATGCATACGCCCCTCGTCTATCTACATCGAATCGAATCAGGAAATAAGGAATCGCCGGTAAAATTTAAAGGAATGATGGTTTTTAATTTTGAAAAAAAAAACTGTTTAGGACCTTATTGAAAGATGAGAAAATTTGGAAATTTCACATATTTTGGAAATTCTTTTAGATTTCAAATATACTTGATTTTAAACTAATTTAATTTCATTTAAAATTAGTTCAAATCTGACTTGGAATTTTTGGGGTCAAAAACATTTCGGACCCCACCAAAATATGCGAAACTTTGGAAATTTCGTTGAAATTTTTAACCACTTCCACTTGTCTCCATCTGCGTCTCAGCCACACGTCCGTTCAAATTCTCCCCGATCCACAACCGCAAAATCCAGTGATTAACTTTTTTAGCTATCCCCAAAAGAAACTTTTTTACTATCAAGCGAAAAACTTCGCCTTATGTGGATTACAATCTGGGCCGACCTACCGGAGCTGGACTAACAAGGTTTGATCCTGCTTGCTAAGTGGGCCCTACGAGGAAACAAAAGGAAACCTCTGCTGCACTTGGACCGAAGGCTGTAGCCTAGCAGTTTTTGTCCGAAACATGTGCTGACTTTCGCGGGAGCTATATCTTGCTTGACGCGAGATGGTAACTACCCTCCCCCGGAGCGCCGCGCTTATGGGCCAACCCATAAGGGGCTGCTTGATCTTACACTTCCGCCGTTCGTTTTGGTCTCTGTAGGTCGGGTTTTACTGGTTTTTCTTTTTTTTTCTTGTTTCTTTACCATGGTTGGAGTGGTCCGGTCTTTGTGGTTTTCTTTCTTTCTTTTTTTCTTAGTGTTCGCCAGTTTCCGTTGGTTTTCACTGTCTTTGGCTGTTTCACATCGGTTTTTCTAATACTTCTTTGGTTTTTTTTGGTTTTTCTTTTTGCTTTTTCTTTTTTCTTCCGTTCTCCTTTGTTTCTTTCCTGTTTTCATTGTTATTTTGCTCTTTCTTTTTTCTGTGTTTTTCTATATGTTTCATCAATTTTCTCTGGTTTTCACTATATTACATGGTTTCACGTCGGTTCTTTGATTTTTCTATGTTTTTTGGTTTTCTTTATGTTATTTTGTTCTTCTTTTTTTCATTTATTTTATCTTTCTATTTATATTGTTTTTTGTTTCTTGTTTTAATTTTTCAACACATGTCTAATTTTTTTTTGTACACTGAGCGCACAATTAATAGTTTCCAAGTACATGATCCATATTTTTTAAATATATGTTTTCAGGTCTACTTTTTTATATGTAGTACAGTTTTTGTATAAAATAGAAATATTTCTTATACACATTTAATATTTTTCAAATACATGATTAACATTTTTTTAATAAATGCTTATGTCTTCATGGTTTTAGGCATGTTTAATATTTTTCAAATACATGATCAGTGTTGTACTACATATATGTTTTGATGTTGACTTTTTTCATGTATATTGAACATTTTTTCGTATATAGTAGAGACATATTTTATTCTTGCTCAAAAAATTTGATTACATGATTAAAATTTGTTTTTAAAATAAAATCCTGGTATATGTATTGTAAAAATTATATGTTAGGAAATTTTTTAGGCATGTTTTATTTTTTTGAACACATAATTAGCATTTTTAAATATATGTTCTTTACGGATACTTTTTCATACATATTTGTACATTTGTTTTGTGTAAGTCAGTAAGAATTTTTTATACATATTTAGCATTTTTTTAAATACATGGGTATAACTTATTTGTTTTTGAAAGGCGTGAATATTGTTTAAATGCCACAATTCTTTTTTGTATGCCACCAACATTTTTTTGAATTAAGTTGACATGTTTTTTTTTTTTTGAATTAAGCAGTTTCGGCGACTAAAGAGCATATGAGCGGCATGCCCCTCCTGAGCAGATTGAAGAGTGGTCGTGCAGTGATGCCGAAGTTTCGAGCGAAACGCATGTACTAACCAACGAGTCCCGGAAAGCTTCAAACACCTTTGAAGTCGGTGGGTGTTTCCTAGTTGGCCCCGCCTATGATTTTGCTTGGTTCTGTTGCAACACATCGAGAAACTAATGACATGACCAAGATATGACAGTTCCTATTGGCCAAAAGCACATGTGGACATCTTCGCTTTTCACTGGTCCTTGCGCAATAATGACAACACTTGACGCAAATGTTTCTTATGCTCAGGCAAGGTGCGACTGAAAACAAGGTGTCGTCAAAAAAACGAGGACACGGCGTCGATTCAGTGGCTTCAGGGTAGTGTGCATTGGCCCATTGAAAGTAGCTGGTGCTCCCACCAATCCAAATGACATAACCTTGTATTCAAAATGTTAGAGTAAGTCTGGAATGTTATCTGGTGCTCCTCACCTTCAGCTAACTGTATCCGGTGACATCGAGCTCGCAGGTCCCCTCGCAGCTCGTCCAAAAGCTCTTTGATAACAGGGACCGGGTACTTGGCGATGCAGGTCAGCGCGTTCAAATGCTTGTAATCTATGCATAGGATCCAAGTGTCATCTTTATTCTTCACCAAGATGAGAGGCAAAGAAAACGGACTGGTGCTTATCTGATTTACACCGGCCTTGAGCAGTTTTGCCACTTGGTGTTAATTCTCATCTTTGTGATCAGGTTTGTGTCTGTAGGGCAGGATGTTGAGAGGTTGCATTTCCGGCACTAGAAGAATACAATGATCACAAGATTGTCGTGGTGGGAGGCCTTTAGGTTCACCAAACATGTTAGCGAATTCCTCCAGGACAGCTTGCAGACAATCCAGTGTAGGAGTGCTACTATTTTCTTCGGCAAAAACAAGACAAAGATGCAACAAATGCGTGATTGATTGCCCTTGCACAATCCTTGCAACTGAATAATGTTGATGAGCAAGCACATCGTGGAATCATCGTCGTGGCCACGAAGAGACACAGGGTCCGTCGTGCTGTGAACTCCAGATATTTGGCATGCCAATCCATAGTCATTGGGTTGTGTGCCTCGAGCCAATCCATCCCTAGAATGACGTCATAGGTGCCCAGTGTCAGTACCGCTCAGATCAGCGTTGAACTCATGGCCTTGAGAGCATGAGGAGCAACTTGGAACAATAATTGCAGAGCAGGTCAATCCGCCTGTCAGCGACACAAACACAGTAGGCTCGTGATTGCATTGCTCTTGCACAATCCTTGCAATTGAATAATGTTGATGAGCAGGCACATCATGGAATCATTGTCGTGGCCACAAAGAGACACATGGCCCCATCGTGTTGTGAACTCTCAGATATTTGGCACACCAATCCAAAAGTCACTGGGTTGTGTGCCTCGAGCCAATCCATCCCTAGGATGACATCATAGGTGCCCAGTGTCGGTACCCTCAGATCAATGTTTAACTCATGGCCTTGAGAGGACGAGGAGCAACTTGGAACAATTGCAGAGCAGGTCAATCCGCCACCGTCAGCGACACGAACACGGTAGGCTCGTGGTAGCGGCTGAGGCCCAGTGATTTGAGGAGCCCCATGGCGGCAAGTTTCTCTCCACAGGATTGTACATGTTGGGGAATGGAATGGGGCATGAACAAGGTGTGCCACTCTATGCATTGGTAGCAGGCTGCTCTGCTGCCCGGTTTGCGGGACGGGCTGCCATCCAATTATTTCGGCACCGTTATCGGATGAGCTGAAAGCTTTTCCTCAGGATTGTGAATTTCATCCGGGAGTTCAACATCTATGGAGGTGGGGTTGCAGTACCTTCGCGCTGCCCAGAGATCTGAGCGACTGCGACTTGCCACTGAAGAACCTTTACAGCCCTCTCCGGCAAGTTAACAGATCCTCAGGCCCCAGCATTCCATCCAGGGTCATGCAGTGCAAACATATGGATGAATATGATGATGGACTTACCTGACATATCATACAGGTGCGACTCGGAGCCCGTGCCCGGCTCAACTGGCAAGCATGGTTACACTGACTCAGTGAAGAAACCATCCGCGCCGGAGCCAAAGAAGATAGGAAATGAGCACATACCATCCATGATCATCCTACCCAGCTGGTGTGTTGTTAGGCGAGGCAGTGTAGTATACGTCCTACCGTCATTGTTTCCTTCTATTTAGTTTGTTCTGCTTTATATTTCAAAAGAGAGTGGAATAAGCACTACTGGAAAATCTTAACGGTCTTTCTGTTCATCCTTATTGTGGTGTTACTTTTATCATGTGATCGTATGTAACATGCATTGGCCACTCCCCATAAAAAAAACATGCATTGGCCACTTTGTTGTTTAGCGAGAAGTCACTCGTGCTAAATAACTACTTTGTGACTTCATATGAAGTCCGTGTGGGCCATATATAATGCTTTCCTGAGTTTGTCGTTACATATGTCATCCTTATAGAGTATACAAATTTCTCTAAGTGAATATTACTGTTGTATCTGTTTTTATTGGAGGGTTACATGAAAAAGTAGAAACAAGGCTGACAATCAATCTTTGCCGAAAGCACCACTCAGCAAAGGGGCAAAATCCACAAATATGAACTGTGGATGAAAAGAATTCACAAAATGAACTATCTTTAAAAACAATTCACCCCGTTGACCCTTTCCCCGACAGCCAGACGTCACACTACACAATGCAGCGCCAAACTGACAGGCGCTACACACCTGACAAGTGTCGTACTTCGGACTCCCTAAAAATTACTAACTCAGCGTGCAACGCCTAAAAGATTGGCACTGCACTGTATAGTGTAGCGCCTAGACACTAGGCGCCAAGTTGGTTGTTTGGTGGTTCACCATGTTGAAAATAAACCTAGCAACCTGGCCACGCGCGATGCATATAAATTACTTCATGTGTGGCTAGTAATTTATGCCCGGTGCATGTCGTCTTCCTCCCTGGGCATGCTGTACAACATACGAGATGATGGGAGTGCCAGCTGCTGCAGCTGTTGTAATTCAAGTCGTGCAGCGCCTAGTGTCTAGGCGCTACACTGTATAGCGTAGCGCTTTGCTCTCATGCGCTACTGACTTAGCAATTTTTAGGCAGTTCGAAATACAACGATGGTCAGACGTGTAGCGCCTGTCAGTTAGCCATTACACAGTATAGTGTAGCGTCTGGCTGTCGAACGCTACACGAAAGAGTAGGGAAGTGAAATTCTTTCAAAGTCAGTTTACTTTGTGAATTCATTTTGTCCACAGGTTAAATTTGTGGTTTTTGCCCAGCGAAGGTATCATTTCCGATATCTACGCTCCGCAGAAAGGGCACGTGACATGCATTGGCAGCTTGGTTGTCACTTTGCCGAGAGGCTGAGAAAGATATTCGCTCGGTAAATGGGCGCTGCCTGTTACAGGTAAGCCAAGTATTGACGGGAGGTGTACGCCGAGTACTGTTTGTCGAGAAAAATGCTCGACAAAGACTTTGCTGAGTTATTGAAAAGGCTTTTACCCGTTTTATGTATAAAGCAAAGATCCTCAACAACACGCTACAAACACCCGTCATCACCATACACACCCAAAGCAGGATATATAGGCACTGAGCGCAGCAACAACAACTCTAGCGCTACAAGAGCAGCCGGGGTCCTCGACCGTAAACACGCCACCGCGAAGAGATGAAGCCACATACAATGAATCGTGGGCTCCAAAGCGGCGCCTTCAGAAAGGATACGACACCGGAGCGTCGCCACCACCCGACCCGAGGATCAGAGTTTCCCCTGGAGAAACACGAGGGCAATGAAAGCCGCGACGACGCCTTCAACAAGGGAACGAACTTCGCCGCCGTCGGTCTGTCCGAAGATAGAACGGGTTTTTATCCCGGCCAACACTAACCGCCACCGAACGCCACACCCCGGTGACCACGCTACCCACACGACCATGGCCACTGGGCAGCACCTAGCCACGGGCTCTGCCCATGAGCACCGCGGAACCACCACTAGGACCGCCGTCCCGACATCCAAGACCTGGACACCACCTCACTCGAGACCCACCGCTACCCCAACCATAGATGTCAGCGGAAAGGACTCGCCTTTCGCACCCCTAGGATGCCCTCAACTCCTCCATCGACTCATCCTGCTGCCGGGCGCGGGACGAGGTCGGTCCTGCTACCGGGCGCGAGACGAGAACGGTCCTGCTGGCGGGCGTGAGACGAGGACGGTCCTGTAGCCGGGCCGAGACGAGGTCGGTCCTGCTGCCAAGCGTGAGACAAGCGATGGACCGTAGCCGGGGGAGGGCTGAACCTTCGACGACGGTAGCGACCCGAGGAGAGGGACCGAAGGTCGAAACAGGCCGCCTACAAACGAGCCGACGCCGGAAATCAGCCGCCGCTGCAGCCGACCCGCCAAACTGTCGTGATGCCAGCGCAGCGAAAGGAAGTCGCCACGCCCAGAGGGCCGAGCCACCTCGCCGCCGCCGCCCACAGCCGGAGCAGCCACCACGACGGACCGCTGCCCCAACCTGTGCTGCCCGCCAAAAAAAAGTGTCAGATCCGACTAGCACACATCCACCACCACCAGCCCCAGCCCTCCTCCAGCCCCCGACCGAAACCAGAGGAGAGGAAGGGCGAGACCCCGCTGCGCCGCCACCTCCGCCAGCAGCCCACCACTGCGAAGATGACCACCCGTAGCCCATGCCGCCCCAGCCCGCACCCTCCACGTCTGGATCTGGCAGCCCGCCTTCAACACACTAGCCGTGCACCACCAGGGCGTTCCTGTCACGCCGCCATCGCACCCGCGCGCCACCACCAGCGCCGATGCAACGCCGCGCAGTGGAGCCCCACGAAAGCGCCACCACCAGGTCCGGGGCCGTCGTTCCGCGCCGACTACCCCACACGAAGAGACAAGAGGGGGCCCGCCGCCGGCGGCGGCGACCGGGCTTCACTTGGCCCCGCCCTCTGGTGGCGGTGAGGGAGGAGGAGGCAAGAGGAGGGGTGCGCTGGCGGCGGCGGTGCAGTCGCCCTCCCCGTCGCCCGCGGGAGCGACGCGGGAGGGGATAAGGTTCCACCCCCCCTCCCTTGTTCGAAAACAAGCTATGGCTTTGCTGAGTTTATTTGACCCTTCGCCGAGTGTATGTGGTTCTCCGCATAGAGTTAAATTCCGGTAGTGAAGACTGTTGGAAGTAAACCCAACGTCCGGTCCGACTACATGTGTGTACGTGTTCAACTAGTGCACCAATTAGTATCTTTGTAGGATTGGTATTCTTGGCTGATTCGGTCTAGCAACTAAGGCAGTCTATGTAGACGACCCTCAGTAAACAACACCGTGAGTTGAAGCAATAAAGTAATCACCAGGGATGATACGTTCCTATGGCAATCACCAATACGTCGTGCGTGCTTCCGGCCGGCTGGCCGTTGTGTATGTACCTGTGCTGTTTTGGGTTGCTTGCAGCAACTCCACGCTTGATCGATCAAGAGCAAGATTAGCTAAGGGAAGCTAGCTTTGCACTACGGGTGGATCGGTCAGATAACGCCGGCTTGCTTCTTCGTTCTCCGTCGTCGTTCATCGTCGGTCATCGTCGTCCGATCTGGGCCAACAAAGACGCATTATATTAGCGCACAAGTACAAGTGGAACAAAGGAATATAACAAGTAGCAAGATAAGCATCATTATCTCTACTTCTAATAATGGAGTTGATAGCCTGGTACTGTCTTTTTTTCATCCGGTTTTATTTCATCTCACCTCTCACCACCCTTTCCGTTGGTTTTTCTCCCTCTCGTTAAAAAACCAAATCGCATTAAGGGAGATCTTGTTTGGTGCGTGCTTTGGCAGGTGCTGATTCAATTCAATTACAAAAATAAGTGGTAATTAAGAATTCAGAAATCGCATCATATATGTGAAATCACCTTCCTAAAAGATAGACATAATATTTTTCTTGATAACCTTCCAAAACAAAATCAGATATTCCCGCATAACAAATCACTACTCCGGCGCGCTATGCCATTTATTATTATTTCTACTATTAATTGGCAATCACAAGTTTCCTAATACAATCTCTACTCCTAATGGAGGAGTTGGTACGGGAAATATCAAGTACCCTCATCCTTGGGGTACTCCCCGTGCTCCAACTTCAAATAAATCAATTTTAAATGTTTCAAAAAAATCTGAAAAAAAATATAAATGTTTACAATGAATGTGAGTACAACTCCTAAAAATTTCAGGTCCAAACTCTAAATGCACATGAGAAACAAAAATGTGAAATCTAGCATGGATGGTGTCATAAAAAGACAAAAGCAGCATTTGACACTATTCACATCTAAATTTGTCTTTTTTGTTTCTCGATGTACATTTTGATTTTGGACCTGAAATTTTTATGGGGGTGTAGTCACATTCCTTGTGAACATTCACAATTTTTTTCAGAATTTTTGAAACATTCAAAATTGATGTTTTAGAATTGGAGTATAGGGAGCACCCTAAGAATGGGAGCACTTGATATTTCCCTAGAGTTGGTAGCGTGGTACGGTCTTTTTCTTGTTCGGTTTTTTTTCGTACCACCTCTCACCACCCCTTCCGCTGGTTTTTCTCCCTCCCGTTAAAAAACCAAATCCTATTAAGGGGATCTTGTTTCGTGCTTGCCTTGGCAGGTGCGGATTCAATTCAATTATATAAATAGTAGGTAATTAAGAATTTAGAAATCGCATCATATATGTGAGATCACCTTCTTAAAAGATAGACATAAGATATTTCTTGATAAACTTCCAAAACAAAATCAGATATTCCCGCATAACAAATCACTACTCCAGCGCGCTATGACATTCATTATTATCTCTACTATTAATTGGCAATCACAAGTTTTCTAATACAACAAAAATAACATATCTTTTTTCTTATGGGCGTACGATCAACAGGCTCTCAACGACATACCTGAGCACCGCTTGCCAACATGGACAACGACCACGATGAGCTCGCGAAATGGGCGATCTAGCGTTCACCATGATGGATGACGGCTATGCTCTATGGGATGTACACATGTTGACTGTTGTCGGAACGTTCGCGGGTGTGGACACCATGACACAACATTGGTCATGTGGTTCATGCTATTGTAGAAAAGAGGGGTGTTCCAAGCATAAGAAGGCAAAAAGAACTAAAGTCACCAAGTGGTCTAGGATGTTAGAGAAAGAAAGACTGTTCCAGGAAATAAAACAAAAAAAGAAAGAAATAATATTCTAGAAAACAATTAGGAATGAGAACTAAAACTGGCAAGGAATGAGAAAGAAGAAGATGAGGCGTTGATGACGAACACACTTATGTTGACGTGTTGCTGGTTGGCTAAGAGGCTAGAATTAGAAGATGCATGGAAGGACGAGAAAGAGAAGAACGACAATTATCCCTTGTAGCAATGAATGGTATGTGGGCTGGAGGTGGAGCATATTAATGACTAGGAATATGTTCACATTTCCACTCGCCTCCGACGTCAGTGTGCATTTGCAAACTTGAATGGACCACTGAGAATAATTTCTATAGTTACTTGTTGTTTTGTGTCAATAGTATGTGTTAGGTTAACCCACTCTATTATATTATAACCATGAAAAATTCCATCCATGTTGCAATGCACGACGAAGATGAGGTGGACGTCATTTGGTTTTAAAGGAACTGGCTCCAGCGAGAAATGTCCCGCTACAACGAGAAACCGAGCAGGAAGGGGGGTTCCGACAGAAAAGGGAAAGATGCACCGTGGGATGGGGTTTTTGTGTTGGACCCGGATGTTGAAGATAACATGGAGGATAGCACGTAGGGACGCGCGGGCATTCTGCTAGTAAAAATAAAAACCATGTGAGCATTTCTCATACAGATAATAATTTGTTGACATTCCAGTTTAACATTTTCAGGATGTCGATACTGGGCATAATAATTAATACACTTGTCTGACGCAAATTTTAATCTTCGTGTAAAGAAACATGGTATTGGCAGCCGAGGGAACACATAAATGATATAGTGATATGAGGAACTGACCATGATTAGGATCGAATTAGTGTTACCGTAACAGTCTCTTACATACTTATCACAGACATGATGACTACCTCCAGGAAAGTAAGATACTCCTAAGTTTCTACTCAAGGAATGTGGCGACGGGTTTTTTTTTGAAACGAAGACGCTAGAAAGTCCGGATTTAAATTAATAAAGCCACGAGGCACCGGTCATACAAGGTTCAAACAACGAAAGCAAAAGGATAAAAGCAGTTCGGCTCGGCCATCCACCCACCCACACCTAAGGTTCTGGAGCATACAGGCTCAAATATTACATCCAAGGAGACAACCAGCGTTGCTAGGCCACACCGGCACTAGTCAACTCCAAAAGCATCGTACGAGTGACGGTTCTTGTCTTGCCAAAGTCTGAATCCTCTTAATGCGCATCATGGCCTCTGCCATGCGATCAGCATCGTGCTCCTTCCACAGCGGTATCCATGTCTGTAAAAATAAGTGGCATTTGAAGATCACATCAACGGGATGATTAGAAAATTTCTTCTCAATCGTAATTTTATTCCGCGTCGTCCATAGAGCCCACAACAGCGCCCCTACGCATCGCCAAGCGATTCTACTGCTGGTCCCTTTTTGTGTTTTGATTAACGTGAGCAAGTCAGCACCCGAAGTGGGGTTCCAATTCGAGTGGAATGCATCCCTAACCGCACTCCACGCGAACTTGGCCAGGTGGCATCTAAAGAACACGTGGTTAGCGCCTTCACCTAGGCCGCACACTACACAAGAACCATCGGCCGGGCCGCTACGTTTGGCAACGTTGTCCGAGGTAGGCAGCCTATTCCTTAACATTTGACACATGAAGACGCTACAACGGGAAATCGAGCAGGAAGGGGGGTTCCAATTCGAGTGGAATGCATCCCTAACAGCACTCCACGCGAACTTGGCCAGGTGGCATCTAAAGAACACGTGGTTAGCGTCTTCACCTAGGCCGCACACTACACAAGAACCATCGGCCGGGCCGTTATGTTTGGCAACGTTGTCCGAGGTAGGCAGCCTATTCCTTAACATTTGCCACATGAAGATTTTAATCTTCAAGGGCAAACCTGCCTTCCATAGTCCGCTTGCTATGTCTAGCGCATTCCCTTCGGTAAGTTTGTTATAGAGAGATTTCACCGAAAAGTTTTTGGAGGCGGTCAAGCTCCAAGCAACCGAATCAGCACCCGCGCCTAAATGGTAACCGCCAATTTTTTGAACCAGGTGAACCCATGACTCTCGTTCGGCATTGGTGAGTGCCCGCAAAAAATGTATCGCTGGGGGAGAGGCACTCAACGCGTCCCCAACCATGATATTGATGTTTGTGGCGATCTGGTACAGATTGGGGTGGCTTTGCCAAAGGGGAGCGGGTCCCAGCCAACAATCTAGCCAAAATCGAGTGGATTGGCCATTGTTGATCTGGAACTTGGACCCAACCGCAAAAGCGGGCCGGACCGCTTGGATCCCCTTCCAAAACGCGGATCCGTTCGGCGAGGCCATGAAGGGATTCCCGTCAGGGAATTATTTCGCTTTTAGAAGTTGTGCCCAGAGTCCCGAGTCATTTTGGGCAAGCCGCCACCACCATTTGGAAAGGAGAGCGACGTTTATAAGTTTCGAGTTCAAGATCCCCAAACCCACCGAATTTCTTAGGCCTGCACACATACGCCCATTTAACTAGGTGGTATTTACGTTTGATGCCGGTTCCCTCCCAAAAGAAATGGGACCTAGGGGTGTTGAGCCTAGCGTGCACGCCGTCAGCTAGTAAGAACATCCCCATAGTAAATAGGGGAAGGGATGAAAGGCTCGAGTTAGTCAGGATGAGCCGAGGAGCGGAGGACATAAACCGCCCACGCCACGGGTTGACCCTATTTGCCACATTCCCATAGAGAGGCTCCCACTCAAGTATAGAAAGTTTTCTATGTGAAATCGGTAGCCCAAAGTACTTAATTGGAAAGCTGCCTAGCTTACAATTAAGTAGGTTCGCTACTCGCAAGCTTTGTTGGTCGTCCATCCCCGTGGTGACGACCTCACTTTTAAGGAAGTTTATTTTGAGTCCTGAAAGGATCTCAAAGACGAGTAGCAAAAGTTTAACCGACGCAATACTATGGTCATCTGGTTTGAACATCAGCAAGGTATCATCGGCGTATTGGAGGTGTGTCACGCCTCCCAGGATTTGGTGTGAAACCAACCCCTTGATATCCTGGCTGCCCTGGCCTTGGCAATCATAGCTGACAAGGCATCCGCCACGAAGTTAAAGACAAGCGGAAGCGACGGGGTTTTCACCTTGCCGACATCACGCGTCTCTCCACTCTCCACCCTGTCGAGGTCCGTCGCGGCTGCTACCCCTTCCGCTTCTCCGGAGCTCCTCTCGACGTGGTGTGGCCCAGCCTCCACCGCTTGCTATGCTTTGGTCGGGGATCTCGTGCTGCTATGTGATGGCGCGGGCACGGGATCTGGTTTTGCAAGGGCCGTTTTGGATGGGGCGAAGGCGACGCACCAGACAATGGCTGCTAGTGAGGGTTAGGGCTGCCACTCTATTTCTCTCTAGTGGCCGCATCCGATCAGATCGGCAAACATCTCGGTTAGGTATTTGATTTGGGAGGATTTGTCTTGCAGACCAGCGTGATGACACCGCCAGAAAGCTCGTATTGGCAAAGGTTGCGGGGTGCAGCTGTGAGTTTTGATGGCTCTCACTCTAGCCAGTTTGCCATCGATGGTGCGATGCAATCTATGGATGATGGGTTGACGTAGAGGGTATGGTGGTGTAGCGGCGGTAGTGGGATTTCTAACCCAACACATGTAGTTGTTGGGATCGTGGTAATATTTCAGAGCCCGGTACAAACCATCGCCTTTGTGGACTCCTACTTACATGAGCTGCAACATCTACAAAGGCCGAATGTGAGGTCTTCTGGAGTCGGCCGATCTCCTCGACCCACAGAGGAAAGATGGCTCGCGCCGCCCCAAGACTGTATGAAGATGAATGTTGATGGTGCGGTCGCTCGTCACAGAAGAGGAGGAGCAGTTTCGGCAATATGTAGAGACAGTCAAGGACTTTACCTTGGGTCCTCATCGATGGTGTATCCTGGTGTGATTGACCCGGTGATGCTCGAGACATTCGCCTGCAGGGAAGCTCTATCACTGCGGAGGATCTTAATGCGCATAAGATCACGGTGGCGGGTGACAGTCGTGGAGTGATTGATGACATCAACAATGGGACGGAGGACCCCATGCTGCTATAGTACATGAAATAATAGGTCGTAAAAGTGGTTTTCAGTTTTGTAATTTCATTCATGAGCGTAGAAACTATAACATTGAGGCTCATAAGCTGGACAAGTTCTCTTGTAACCTGCAATTAGGTAGACATGTGTGGTTGGGAACTCCTCATGACCCAACAGTTGTACCTATGAACATTGCTTTGGAATAAAAAGCTTGGCGAGTTCTTCTCCAAAAAAAAAGTTGTTGGGATCGTGGAAAAGGGATGGCGACAACACGTGGTTGACTTTTATTTGGTGGTGCTTCTCGAGTAACTGGTGTCGAGCTCTAGGATGAAATTCCTAGTTCTGAACCGAGTTGGTTATACTTGACAATGACGATGCTTTTGCATTGTCACCTTGTTGAAGCCATTGCTCGGATATGGTCAGACTTGTTTTTCAGGTGAAACCCTAAAATATAGTCTTTTGGTGTTTGGGTCCAGTAATGGTGGCGCTTGAGCATCATTCACTTCTTAAAGACATTTTTGTTGAAGAACCTTGTTGTCCTTGCGGTGTCAAGAGATGGTTGGTGCAGATATGGTCATTGCTACAGTCTGTCGATCACTGCTTTGATCAATTCGGGCTTTTTTTATTTTTCCTATCTATAGCATAGCTTTGGTTTTATATGACTTTGCTATTTGCCGGCATGTTTAGTTGTGTATGTGTTTGTGTTTGTGTTGGCTGTGTGCATTCTAACAATGCAGAGGCCGGGTGGATGTGTACACATTTTGTTTGTATCCACTTAATGCTTCATTTTAAATAAAAAAATCCGCCATTTGTTGAAAAAATTTATCATGAAAGGATCATGAATGATAAACAACTATGAAAGGGAAGAATAAGAAAAAAATCTAGGCCACCTGATTAAGTTCTACCGACAAAAACCCAGCGAGTTTTCAGGTGAATTGGCTTAAAAATAGACATATTGCCAATTGTGTAAAAGAAAAGGAAGGGTTAGACTCGCAACCATCACTAAATTCTCGACACATATTCTGGACCAGTTTTCCTACGATCTAGATTCTGCGTGGCACCGTCTAGGAGGTTTTGTGGAATTTTGCTTTGCCTCCACTTAGCGACCATGAACATATTTCCATGCCTCACACCAACAACACACTCATGTACCAACAACCTAGGGTAAATTTTACACGTCTTAAAGTGCCTTTTTCAGTGTACAACATATCGTTGCAGATATGTACAACTGCATCATCCGGATAAATATGACATTTTATCTTGTAAAGGTCCCAACTAAACAACAAAGGCACCATTTCAAGAAGCACAAACATCACGCCACGACTCACGCCAACACACACTTACCAACAACCTATAGTGTCTTTTATCATGTCTCAAAGTATCTTTTTTGTTTGTACAACACATCGTCGCGTCATCCAGATATGTACAACTACATCACCCAGATAATTAAGTGTAACACTTTCTGTTTGGTTTATTGTAAGGTTCCATCATCCATTTCTTAGAAGAGATCTATTAGAAGGGATCAACATCACTAATAAATTAACCAATTTGGATTTCCTCCCTTCCTTGTTTCGTGGGAGATATGGAGGTACCGAAGGTCAAGATGTTAGGCTTCTGCATATTCTTGCTCATGGCACTCCCGTTGCTTCCTGGTAAGCCATGACTGGAATAATTATCTTGAGAATATAACCATATATTTCCTGGTGTTGAGTTTTCTGAGATGTTGTTACGCAAAACGTCCTCTGTATTTCACTACAGGATCTGAAGGCACTTGCTGGAACTGGAGTGGGATGTACACCTATGGTACTTGCGTGCACGAAACATGCGACGAGCGTTGCCGGAATGAGGGATTCACCACAGGGAGGTGTGAGCTCTATGATATTGAGTATGGAATGTACTCGTGTTGTTGTCAGAAACACGGGTGATGGATGCTTCAGGATGTGAAGCAACATGTGATAACATCTTAAGGCGGTGTGCCTGTAACATACCAAAATTTTCGAATTTTGGAATGTTAAATAATTGAGTAAAGCGATCTGAGTAAGTATCAAACAGTTTCATCAGAAATTGAGGTTTGTATAGTATAATGCTTGCTGGCTGGTCTGAGTCTGAGCAATGGGTGGCCCCGTATTGCTTCCATCTTGCATTGGGTGGTTTTTGATGGTGTAATTCAGTTTGAGCTGGTGTTGTAGTGGAGGCCATGCAGGTTCGCAGCGCTCGATCATCCACTTCACTTCAGTTCAAGCCATGCACAAGAGAATGTCAGGCTGGCCCGCTTCACTTCTTGTGCACCCTGCAGTCTGGAGAGTTTGGCTGCAAGGGCTGCCTCGACGCGGCAGCACTGTTGAAATCGACGGCCAGGCCAACGGGGCTCGATGACTTGCGCTTCTGCTGCAACACGAAGAATGACATTGTTAATGTAGTCAAGGTAGCCAGACTGGCAGTAGGGTAATTCATGGTTTCGACTAATAGCTCTGCTGCCTGTGTGTGTATTAAATCAAATCAGTAAACACTTGAGCTTTACGGTTGGTTGTTGGTGGAGTTACTGGACTTCAGCAAACAGCTGCAGGATCCTTCAACCTCATGTTCAGTCCTCCTGTGATCCCCAACCAAACAAGGAGGCCACGCCATAATCTACGGATAGGCAGAGTCACCAGATGTGCCGTGGATCAGAAGCTCAATCTCCATGGTCTCCAATGAAAGGTAGAAGAAGGAGCTGCGCTGTGTGCCGGCAGCGGTTATGCTTGTCATGCACAAGTACGCGCATCCAAACCTAACTTGCACAACTTCGACTTGGCCCTCCCACTGCCAGGGTGTTGTAGTGATCTGATCCATTTCTGCCCTCAAACGGATAATGTCTTGCAGCACCCAACTCTCAATTCCATCACCGTCCCCGCTGCGGATCCAAACAAGGAGAAGAAAATCTTCAGTTGCATAGGCCATGCAGAGTTTTCCATCCTCGGTATCCCCAACGTAACCGTTTGCCTGCGAGGGTAGATAGACATTTGAGACATCCATGGTGGCTGTATTTATCCTGACCGCACGTCCTTTGCCATAGAGAGGCCGATAAAAAGAACCACCCACCAGCGTGAAACCACTGTCATTCAGGTAGATTCCACCACCGATTTCCGTCCAGGGGTGGATGACCCAATCCTCCGTTTCCGACGAGAATACGACGGCACGAACCCTAGACACATGCGCACACACACAGACCACGCGGAACGACCAGGGGTTCTCCTCTGAAGACAGCAGATGGAACCAGGATGATGTCCCTTCCATAGCATGCTCAGGCATCGGGATGATGTCCACAGCCCAGGTCATGGGGTTCACGACAGCGAGGGACACCATGTTCCGCAGGAGGATGTGACTGTCGCGGCAGTACATGATGCTCCAGCAGCCTGCAGGGAGAGAGGTGAGGAAGAAGTCGCCGCGGCGGAGTGCAGCGGTGACGTCGGGATCTGAGCGGTGGACGGGGGCAAAGGAGGGGGCTGTGCCGCCCTCGATTTGGAGGAAAATCCCGATGAGGGGAGCCAGGTGGAGGGCACGGAAGAGGCTGCGGAAGGACCGGGAGGAGCGGATGGCATCGAGCCACGAGCGGCAAGTGAGCGCGGCGCGGACAAGGGCCGGCAAGCTCGGCAGACGGAGGAAGATCTCGAGGAGCTGGTCTTGGCCGAGCGAGGATATGGTGGTGGTTCCGTCGGCGGCAGTAGGAAGGGTGGTGGTAGTGGCGGTGGAGGGGATAGACGGAGGTTTTGCTGCTGGCGCAGCCAGCGGCCACAGCACCAGTTGGCTGCTCATTGCTCGAGACTCTCCAGGAAATAACCTGCAGGTTGAAGAAGAATGAACTTTATCAAATTAGTGAAAACAAGATACTAACTGCTCATTGCTAAGCTTTGGTTTCAGGTCAAGGCGAAGCAGATAAAACAAGTCAATCTTTTCCTTTAGACTTTCCCAAGCGGGCAAGGGTTCTGCGAGCCTCTAGAACTGATGCCTTCTTATTTGCTCTGTTGTAAGCAACTCCGAGCCTCTCCCAAGTCCCAAAGAGGTAGAATTAGAGTTTTAGCAAGATCAAATCGTTATCTATCATGGCTCTACATCTATCATGGCATAACATGAAAGGTGGAACCTGAAGATCAGTCAATCAATCAGCTAGCATGCATGCAGAAGGCGAAGCAGATAAAACAAGTTAATATTTTTCCTTTTTCATATACACTAGTACATATCATCAGCCATTGCATGTTTAAACCCAGACATTTGCTCATCTAAAATCAAACTCAAACTGCAATTTGTAAGCGTTTGCCCCTTGAAGCATTATCACAAACACCTGTCAGGCAAGCAAAAAAACCATGTTCACATGTAGGCTTGAAGAAAAATGCACTGGAAAAATCATGCGGCAAGTAGTCATCAAGAGACAATCATCATCATCATCATCATCATCGTCATATTCTCACGATATCCGAATCTACGGCAGGTGCTCATCCGATCCGACGCAGAAATCAGGGAATTTTTTTTAGCAGGAGATGAAGATGCAAGAGAAAGGAGGGAGTGGCGGCTACCTGCTGCTGCCTGTGGACTGGTTGGCGGCGGAGCTCCGGGCGGGAGCGGCTGACCGGCGGCGGGGCAGCCGAGGGTTCGGCCGGCTAGCGTGGGGAAGGGAGGATCGCACCGTTTTTTCTATCAAATACAGCCCAGTTCAAGGTAAAACCTGCACCAAAATAAGCCCAAAGTAAATGTCTCACTTATATATTGATGATGGAAAATGTTAAACATCCATAGAAAGAATGTTTGTCATGTATATTAAAAATATATAACAACAGTGTGTACGGAAAAAATTGAATATCATGTATTTAAAAATTTTGAAACGTGTATTGAAAAATTCGGTGCATATGAAAAATATACATTGTGTGGGAAAATATTTATTTTATTGCCATTAAAAATTAAATATATTCACCATGTATTTAAAAATATATTGGCCTTGTATAAAAATAAGTATTATATTTAAACATGTATTACAATTATATTAGATATATACAAAAATGTGCAATGTATATGGAAAAGAGCAGCCATAAAAAATTATTTTTCAAAAATGTTTACCATGTATATAAACATGTTTCTGATGTTTAACAAAATGTTACTTGAATGTGTACTGAAAAATGTTGCAATCTGTTGGAAAAAAAGAAACCTGTGAAAATCGACAAAAGAAACAAATAAAAATGAAGAAAACCCATAAAACAAATGCAAAAGAATGAGAACAGTGAAAACCGGAAAAAATCATGGAAATTCAAACGTAGACACCAGGTGGCTGAGACTATGAAGCCTAAAAATCATGAAATTAGGCATGATGTCACGATATGACTATGATAAAAATTTGAGAATGTTCCGCAAAAGTTTTCACGTAGACAGCTTACAAACCGAACCATCTCCTAGGAAGAAACTAGGTTTCGAGAGAGAATGGGTCAAGTTATATTTGGGGATCCGTTTGTTATATTTAAGCACTTAAATGCATTTCAAGACATTTGAAACCGACCGGTTTTGCAAGCGAAGCGTCCGCTCCTTCCTTAGGCCTTGTTTGTTTGGGCTTTTGCTTTTACTTTTGCAGCTTCTCCATTTTGGTCAAAAAGCCACAAAAGCTCCTAAATAGGTGCTTTTGGAGCGTTTATGGTTTTGGAGCGTTTATGATTTTGGAGCTAAAAATGCTATATTGATTCATTAAAAGCCATAAAAGCCCCAAAAGCACATATTTAGGAGCTTTTATGGCTTTTTGGACAAAATGGAAAAGCTGCAAAAGCAGAAGCAAAAGTCCAAACAAACAGGGCCTTAATTAGTGTTCAAACTTTTTCCACACTCAACATACACCATTACATGTGACATACCAAAATTTAGCATTGTTTCAGGTATGTCTTCTATTAAGGGCATGTTTGGGACCGCTCCGCTTCACCAAAATTAGTTTCGCTTCACTAAATTCATTTTGGAGCAGTTTCATCCAGAAGTTGTAGCACTATTCAAGAAAATGTTTGGCTTCCTTTTAGCTCCAGCTTCAAGAATGGAAAATTTTGTGGAAAGGATCTATTTGATTGGTTAAGGGGGAGAAAGCGAAGGGTATCCACTTACTGGTGGCGATGGTGGGTAATTTCCACCCAACTCCAACTTCTAGAGTTTTTGGAGCACCCCTAAAGAGCTTCATAAAAAATTAGAAGTTCTACCCTAGATTCTAGTTTTTTTGTGGAGCGGCATATCGTGGAGCTACCCTGTTTGGCTCGTGTTTTCTGGAGCGGAGCTGAACTTTAAGGAGCAGAGCAGTCCCAAACAGGCTCTAAGTCTTTATAAGTGGATCCCAGGTAAGTGCTCATATAAAGTGATTTCACCTAAAGGAAGATGCAGACTTCGTTGGATTTCCGAGCTGATGGACATCAATGGTGCTTGGGACACAAATATTGTTCGCCAATACTTCCCGTGGGACTGTGATGTCTGTCCATTATGTTCAGCTGATCGGGAGGATTCTTTTCATGCCATGTGCCGATGTACTTTCGATAGAGCCCCGTGGAAGGAGATGCCGAGCTCCTGAACTTTCCGGATGTTTCACGCTTGCTGAACACAAGACCGGAATGGATTTTCCATCTGTTGTGTGACATGACAGAGACCATGAGGCTCAAGATACTGATGTTGTTTTGGAGAATATGGTATGTACGTAATGAGATTGTTCATGGGAAGGTTGCACCACCTTTTGATGTATCCAGAAGGTTTCTTTGCAGCTATGTTTTCTCGATTCTTAACATCTCTCAAAACCATGAATATGATCTAGTGAATGGAAGGGGCGTTCTGGATGAGGGCGAAGCACCTGGACTCTACGTGCCACATTGTACTCCTTCGTTCATGGACTTAAAATAGAAACCACCGGATGATGGTTAGGTGAAGTTATAGCGCCGTGTAGCACGCTAATAACGTGATGAGCGTCATAGCGGCCGAATTTGCTAAAACGTATTGTTTCCTCTTCAAATGTCCATTATCTGTTCTCGATGGTTCCAATAGTGCAATGGTGCATCATTATTGGTCTAGATTCGGCAGAGGTGCAATCTTTCTAGCTTTGTCCTGTAAGATTGTAATCTGGTGCTACCAGTAACTGTGAAGTTGACCTCTTAAGCTGAACAATTGTTGTTGTAAATTGCTCTACTGCATGTAGGTGTGTGATGATAAGAGGAATTGTGATGTACATATGACATATATTCGTTAGCTTTTCGTGGTGTATTTTTCTTGATGGGGAGGGGCAGCGAGCTTACTAAGCGACGAGAAATATCCATTGAGGACATAAGTGAGAGAGATGTAGAGACATCACTAGTAGAAAAGGGGGCAATGGTCCAGGCCCGGACAGCCCATTAGTCCCGGTTCAATCCAGAACCGGGACCAATAGAACATTGGACCCAGTTCGTGAGCCGGGGCGGCAGCCCGCGTGGGCCATTGGTCCCGGTTCTGGACCTTTTGGTCCGGTTGGAGAGACGAACCGGGACCAATGGGCTCAACTCTGGCCCACCACCATTGGTCCCGGTTGGTGGGACGAACCCGGGACCAAAGGCTGCCCTTTAGTCGGTTCAAGTCACCAACCGGGACCAATTAGTTGCCTATATATACCCTCGCCATGTAGCAGAGCACTCCTAGTGCTCTGTTTTCTGTGGCCGTGAGGGAGAGCTTTGTGGTGCTCTAGCTCACCTCCTATGCACACGAGGTGTTCGATGGAATGCCGAGCCACACTACTTAAGCTTTCTCCTCTCAAGCTCGACCTCCAAACTCCATTTTCCTTAATATTTGTCTAGGTTTAGCGGTCCGTCACGTCCCGTCCCGTCTTCACCGCCGCCGATCGCTTGCGCCGATCTCGTCGCCCGGCACCACCGTGGCGAGCCTCTTGTTCTTATCTTCTTTCTGAAAGGAAAAAAATTTCTTACTTGTATGTTTATATAGATAGTTGTATAATTTTCTTACTTTTATTATTGCATCTTATATAGTGCGATGGTTTTGGTATCCGCCCCCGTCGACCCTCGTCCTATCTATGATTCGAATGTGGTATATATTATCTTTTCATAACTATTGGTTCATTTATTGTTTATGACAATTATGCCGACCAACGTGACATAGATTTTATTTATCTATGAGGTTGTTGAACGGAAATTCCAACCGACCCTATTGTCGAGAGGTTAAATTTAGTTGAAGAAGAAAACAATTTGTTGAAGGAAAAATTAGAAAAATTGAGGAGGAGAAGATGATATTGGAGTTGCATGTTGCGGATGTCGCCGATGATCACAAGATCAAGATGGATGCAATGCGCTTGAAGATTAGAAAGATTAGAAAATATGCCATTCATACCGAGGCTTGGTATCATTATGCCGTTGGATCAGTTGTTACATTGGTTGCGATTATGATCGCATTTGTTTTCGCATTGAAATGTTTTACATAGTTTCAGTGTATGGTTTAATTAATTAAATGCTCTGCAGAGCTTTATGTTGTTAGATGAGAACTATGTATGTACTTTGGTTTTAATGTGATGATGAACTTCTATTAATTTGGTCACTTAATTATCTATTCATGATGTTCTGTAATGATTTTTGACACACTTAATTATATATAATGCACGCAGATGAACCGGCAATGGATGTACGGTTCAAGACACACCTCCGAGTACATTAAGGGCGTGCATGATTTTCTCGAAGTGGCTGAGGCAAACAAGCAGAATGGTTTTATGTGTTGTCCATGCCCTATATGTGGGAATACGAAGTCTTACTCGACCGGAAAATCCTCCACACCCACCTGCTTTACAAGGGTTTCATGCCACACTATAATGTTTGGACGAGGCACGGAGAAATAGGGGTTATGATGGAAGACGGCGAAGAAGAAGAGTACGATGACAACTATGTGCCCCTGAATACGGTGATGCTACTGAACATCAAGAGGAACGAGACGATGTGCACGATGATGCTGTAGCAGTGAAGTTGCTGAAGATCAAGAGGAACGAGACGATGTGCCCGATGATGATGATCTCCGCCCGGGTCATTGTCGATGCAAGGACGCATAATGCGAAAGTCAAAAGGAGAAGCTGAAGTTCGATCGCATGTTAGAGGACCACAAAAAGGGTTGTACCCCAATTGCGAAGATGGAAACACAAAGCTCGGTACCGTCTTTGGAATTGCTGCAGTGGAAGGAAGAGGCCGTGTGCGACAAAGGATTTGAGAAGCTATCGAAAATATTGAAGAAGAAGCTTCCAAAGGATAATGAATTGCCCGACGGTACATACGCAGCAAATAAGGTCGTATGCCCTCTAGGATTGGAGGTGCGGAAGATACATGCATGCCCTAATGATTGCATCCTCTACGCGGTGCGTACAAGGATCTGAACGCATGCTCGGTATGCGGTGCATTACGGTATAAGATCAGACGAGATGACCACAGTGATGTTGACGGCGCAGGCCCCGTGAAGAGGGTTCTGCGAAGGTGATGTGGTATGCTCCTATAATACCACGGTTGAAACGTCTGTTCGTAAACCGAGAGCATGCCAAGTTGATGCGATGGCACAGTTGAGGACCGTAAGAAAGACGGGAAGTTGAGAGCACCACGACGGGTCGCATGATGAAGAAAAATCGAGAGAAAGTAATCGGGATGGGTTTGCAAGTGAGCCAAGGAACATATGGTTTGCTTTAAGCGGCGGATGGCATTAATCCTTTCGGGAGCAGAGCAGCAATCACAGCACCTGGCCCGTGACTCTATGTATGTATAACCTTCCTCCTTGGATGTGCATGAAGCGGAAGTTCATTATGATGCCAGTTCTCATCCAAGGCCCTAAGCAACCCGGCAGCGACATTGATGTGTAACTAAGGCCATTAGTTGAAGAACTTTTACAGCTGTGGAATGGAAGCGGTATGCGTCGTGGGATGAGCACAAACAGGAGGAATTTAACCTAAAGGCGTTGCTGTTCGTGACCATCAACGATTGGCCCGCTCTCGGTAACCTTTCAGATGGACAAATAAGGGATACCACGCATGCACGCACCGTTTACTTGACACCGATAGTATATGTCCGGCAAGCTGCGGGAAGAATGTGTACACAGGCCATCGTCGATTTCTTCCGACCAACCATCACCGCCGAAAGAAAGGTAAGCATTTCAAAGGCGAGGCAGGATCACCGGAAGAAGCCCGCCATGCGCATCGGTGATCACGTACTTGCTATGGTCAATGATTTACACGTAATCTTTGGAAAGGGTCGGCGGACTAGCTGTTTGAATGACGCCGAGAATCACGCACCCATTTGGAAGAAGAAATCTATATTTTGGGACCTACCCTCTTTGGAAAGACCTAGAGGTCCGCTCTTCGATCGACGTGATGCACGTGACGAAGAACCTTTATGTGAACCTGCTAGGCTTCTTGGGCGTGTATGGGAAGACAGAAGATACACCGAGGCACGGGAGGACCTGCAACGCTTGCACAAAAAAGAGGGCATGCCTCCGAAGCAGTATGAAGGTCCTGCCAGCTACGCTCTTACGAAAGAAGAGAAAGAAATATTCTTTGAATGCCTGCTCAAGATGAAGGTCGGCCCGGCTTCTTCGTCGAATATAAAGGGAATAATAAATATGCCGAGAAAAGTTCCGAACCTAAAGTCTCATGACTGCCACGTGATTATGACACAAGCGCTTCCGGTTGAATTGAGGGGCTTCTACCAGAAAAGGTCCGATTAGCCATTGTGAAGCTATGTGCATTCCTCAATGCAATCTCTCAGAAGGTGATCGATCCAGAAATCATACCAAGGCTAAGGAGTGATGTGGTGCAATGTCTTGTCAGTTTCGAGCTGGTGTTCCCACCATCCTTCTTCAATATCATGACGCACGTCCTAGTTCATCTAGTTGACGATATTGTCATTCTGGCCCTGTATTTCTACACAATATGTACCCCTTTGAGAGGTTCATGGAGTCCTAAAGAAATATGTCCGTGAATCGCTAGGCGAAGGAAGCATCTCCATGGGCCATCAAGCGAGAGGATGTCATCGGGTTTTGTGTTGACTTTATTCCTGGCCTTAAGAAGATAGGGTCTCCCTAAATCGCGGTATGAGGGGAGACTGATTGGAAAAGGCACGCTTGGAAGGGACTCAATAATATGCAGGACGGATATTCTTGGTCTCAAGCACACTACACAGTTCTCTGAGAACTCTACCTTGGTGACCCCGTATGTCGATGAACACAAGAACGATCTGCGCCCAAACACCGGAGCAAAGGCGACGATGGATTACATGTGAACACATCACGACTTTCAGCAGTTGGTTGGAAGCACGTATCGGAGGTGACAACACTGTTTGTGATGAGCTGTACTTGTTGTCGAGGGGACCATCTTTGACTGTATTGATTTGGAAAGGATCTGAGATAAATGGGAATACATTTTACCACGATTGACGAAGATCAAAAGAGCACCAACCAAAACAGCGGTGTCCGCTTTGATGCAACAACCGAGAGGGGAAAGGACACATATTATGGTTACATAGTGGACATATGGGAACTTGACTACGAACATGATTTTAAGGTCCCTTTGTTTAAGTGCAAATGGGTCAATCTGATCATGGGAGGCGAGAATGCAGGTAGACCCATAATGCGGAATGACAACAGTGGATCTGAAAAATCTTGGGTACAATGACGATCCGATTCGTCCTAGCCAATGATGTGGCACAGGTTATCTATGTGAAGGACATGTCTACCAGACCGAGAAAGAGAAAAGATAAGGAAGCGAATACATCATACGATGAGCCAAAGCGCCACATAGTTCTTTTCGTGAAAAAGGGACATCGTGGGAGTGGAGGACAAAGGCAGGACATGTCTGAAGATTATGAAAAGTTTCATGAAATTCCTCCTTCAAAGTCAAGGCTGACCCCACATCCCGATAAGCGATGAAGATTATCCATGGTTACGGCGCAATAATAAGAAAATGACACAAGCGAAGAAAAAGTGAAGACTTTCTCCCGCAACTATTATGATGATACCATGCCAACTTTGTAACTGACGAGTATGATACCATGGCAACTTTCAACTTTTTCAGAGTTCATTTGAAATGCTTTAATGTCTTATGGTTCGGCCCTCGTAATAATTAAAAATAGCAACAATAAGTTTTTTGTTGTAAGTAGAAACAAAATAAAATAAATAAAGCAAGAAAGAAAACAAAAAAACAAAAAAAGTGTTTTCAAATTTGAAAACTAATGGCACTAACAGAAAGTTTATAATTTTCATAAAACTAACAGCAAAAAGAATTGAAAAATAAAGCAAAAAACAAAAGAAAATAAATAATGCAGAAATCAAAACAAAAAAACAACAATAAGTATTTTGTTGTAAGTAGAAACAAAATAAAATAAATAAAGCAACAAAGAAAACAGAAAAACAAAAAAAGAGTTTACAAATTAGAAAAGTAATGGCACTAATATAAAGTTTATAAAAATCCTAAAACTAAAAGCAAAAAGAATTAAAAATAAAGCAAAAAACAAAATAAAATAAATATTGAAGAAAACAAAACAAAAAACTGGAAAAAAAATATAAAAATAGCAACAATAAGTAAAGATAACAAAAAAACAAAAAAATGCCTCCCTCTCGGGCCCCCATTTGAATACGACATGAAACCCTTCTATGGGCTGAGATTCGGGCCCGCAGAGGGCCAGAAGGCCCATCAGGCACATCAATAGCAAGTAGGCCCGAAGCCTGCGGTGGAGAGGAGCTCGAGAGGGTGCGGCGGTGGGGCTTATAAACCACTGCGCGCCCTCTCAACTAGCGAGTGGGACTAAACTTTGGCCCCGACGCTGGCAAAGACAGGAGCCTTTGGTCCCGTTGGTGGCACCAACCGGGACTAAAGGGGCATTAGTACGGTTCGTGGCACCAACCGGTACCAAAGGCCGCCGCTTCCCACCCTTTGGGCTGCCGAAAAGAGGCCTTTGGTCCCGGTTGGTTGCACCAACCGGGACTAAAGCAGTGCATTAGTCGGTTGGTTTCACGAACCGGGACCAATAACTTTGCTATATAAGCAAACACTTTGCAAAAATTCAGAATCTTATCGCCAGTTGCCCCCCGACGACGCCGACCCTCCTCGACGACGCCAGGCTGCTCCACCTCGCCGTCGCCGCCGCCGCCAAGGTTGTCGCCTCCCGAGCCCAGCGCCTGTCCGCTGCCACGCCTCGAGCCCCTGCCCGTCGTCCGCCTCACAGGCCGGGCGCCTCGCCGCGCCACCGTCGCCATCGTCATCTAGTCAGCTTTCTTGTGAGCCGCCACACAAGACCGGCTCTGTTTTTTTTCATTTTTATTAGTTTAATTTTTTGTTCATATATATATATATATATATATATATATATATATATATATATATATATAATGTATATGTGTATATATGTATGTGGCTATGTGTATGTAGATGTTCAAAATGTATAAAAAAATTGTTCAGAGCATGTTTTTCTTCATATATGTATTTTTTGTTCATATGTGTATTAATGTTTTCATATATGCAAAAGATAGATTTTTAGAAAAGTTAGGTTTTTTTTTCTGTTTATAGATTTTTTTGGTGATATTAATTATTGCAGAATATGCAAATGTTTGTATATTCATATGAACAATGCATTAGGCAAAACCTTTGTTTTTTTTCGAAATTTTCTATTTGAACATTTTTTTAAAACAAGCTACTAAAAGAATGAGAGGAAAAAGGAAAATAAGAAGAGGAAGAAAGGATAAGAAGAGGAGAGGAAGAAGAGGAGAAATAAATAAGAAGAGGAAATAAGAAGAAAAAGAAGAGGAGAAGAAGAAAGGAATAGAGGAGAAGAAGAAAAATAGAATTTTCTATTTTCTCTTCTTCTCCTCTATTCCTTTCTTCTTCTCTTTTTTTCTTCTTTTTTCTTCTTCCTTCTTCCTCTTTTCTTCCTGTTCCTTATTTTCCTTTCTCGAGGGAGAAGAAGAAAAAGAAGAGTAGAAGAAGAAGAAAAAGAAGAGTAGAAGAAGAAGAAAGGAATAGAGGAGAAAGAAGAAACTTCAACACGAGGGGGGTACGATACCCCTCCCGATTACATTATTTTCCCATGTATATGTATGTCGCGTCGTTGTCGATATAACCCCCTCGAGATAACCCGACATGAGGCGGTCGATATATATATCCCTCTCGACCGTGATAACTTATACAACGGCAGCACCCCCTCGGCCCTCTCGCTCGACCAAAACTCTCAAGGACACCCAAACCCTAGAGAGAAAACGATGTTGGTCTCCTACCCCCTCCCACCGCGCCCCTACCCGGCAAATTAACTCTCTCGAGGCCACCCAAATTAACCCTTGAAGCGTTGTGTCGAGGCGACCCCCAAACCCTAGAGAAGCAGCGTCGAGGCTACTAACATGATTCCTTATTGTGATTAGCTAGCTAGTTCTCGTTTGCCACTAATATATATATATATATATATATATATATATATATATATATATATATATATATATATATCCATCTGTACCGTGTGTGAATAATAATTGACATGTTGTAAATATTTGCAGAAACTATGGCGCTCTCCCGAGACGAAGACACAGAAGCGATTTTGGGGCACATAATCGCACAAGGAAGTGATGAAGTTCGTCATTTTTCAACGACACCGATGGTCCCAAGGACTGGGTGAAGAAGAGGGCTATGTTCATGATGGCTTGACCCATTAATGCCAGTACAAGAAGAGGACTATGTTCATGATGGCTCCGTTGACACAATGGAGGTACAAGAAGGAGACCGTCTTGTTGCTCCGGTGACCGAACCGAGTCCGCCAGGTATATATATATTAGTTAAGCCCGTGCTGACTAGTTAATTGATGCATCCATTGTTTTGGTATATGTACACATATTAATTACTCTCGTCTTTCTTCCTTATAATTTCTAGCCCTCCGGATCGAGCACAACTTCGGTAAGGAGGCGAGGCCCGAAGAAAAGTTGAGCTCGGATGAAAAGTTTGAGATCATAGAAATCGCGCCCGACGGCGAACCGATTGAACCCATCCGGACAAGGAAGGCATTTTCTGCTCAGTGCGGGGTTCTTGTTAGGGACAAGATCCCGATCAGCATGTTGGGGAACGTAGCAGAAACTCAAAATTTTCTACGCATCACAAAGATCAATCTATGGAGTAATCTAGCAACGAGGGAAAGGAGAGTGCATCTACATACCCTTATAGATCGCTAAGCGGAAGCGTTACAAGAACGCGGTTGGTGGAGTCGTACTCGCAGCGATTCAGATCGCGGTTGATTCCGATCTAAGCGCCCGAGCAGACGGCGCCTCCGCGTTCAACACACGTACAGCCTGGGGCGTCTCCTCCTTCTTGATCCAGCAAGGGAGAGGAGAAGTTGAGGAGAACTCCAGCAACCTGACGGCATGGTGGCGATGGAGCTCGTGGTTCTCAAAGAGGCTTCGCCAAGCACTATGGAGGAGGAGGAGGTGTAGGAGGAGGAGGGCTGCGCCCGGGGAAGAGGTGTTGCTGCCCTCCCACCCCTCCACTATATATAGGGGTAAGGGAGAGGGGAGGCGCCTAGGGTTTCCCCTAGGGGGCGTGCCAGCAGATTGGATCTCCCTAGGAAAATCCTAGGAGACTTGCCCTAAAGCCAAGTAGGTGGAGGCTTGCCTCCCAAGCCGTGTGGGCGCCCACCTCCCCAAGTAACGTGGGAAAGGGTGTGGGGCCGCACCACCCTTAGTGGGCTGGTTTGCCTTCCCTTTGGCCCATGAGGCCCTCCAACACTTGCCGGGCTCTCGAAACACCTTTCGGTCATCTTGGCCATAGCACAGTACCCTCGGAACACTTAGGACTCCAATACCCTTCGTCCAATATATCTATCTTCACCGCCGGACCATTCCGGAGCTCCTCGTGACGTCCGGGATCACATCTGGGACTCCGAACTACCTTCGGTAACCACATACTATTTCCCATAACAACTCTAGCTCCTTCGGGAACCATGCAGACATGACCGAGACACCTCTCTGGCCAATAACCAATAGCGGGATCTGGATACCCATATTGGCTCCCACATGTTCCACGATGATCTCATCGGATGAACCATGATGTCGGGGATTCGATCAATCCTGTATTCAATTCCCTTTGTCTAGCGGTATTGTACTTGCCCGAGATTCGATCGTCGGTATCCCTATACCTTGTTCAATCTCGTTACCGGCAAGTCTCTTTACTTGTTCCGTAACACATCATCCCGTGATCAACCCCTTGGTCACATTGTGCACATTATGATGATGTCCTAGCGAGTGGCCCAGAGATACCTCTTCGTCACATGGAGTGACAAATCCAGTCTCGATTCGTGCCAACCCAATGCAGACACTTTCGAAGATACCGTAGTGCACCTTTATAGCCACCCAGTTACTTGTGACGTTTGGTACACCCAAAGCACTCCCACGGTATCCGGAGTTGCACAATCTCATGGTCTAAGGAAATGATACTTGACATTAGAAAAGCTTTAGCATACTGAACTACACGATCTTTGTGCTAGGCTTAGGATTGGGTCTTGTCCATCACATCATTCTCCTAATGATGTGATCCCGTTATCAACGACATCCAATGTCCATGGTCAGGAAACCGTAACCATCTATTGATCAACGAGCTAGTCAACTAGAGGCTTACTAGGGACATGGTGTTGTCTATGTACCCACACATGTATCTGAGTTTCCTATCAATACAATTATAGCATGGATAATAAGCGATTATCATGAACAAGGAAATATAATAATAACTAATTTATTATTGCCTCTAGGGCATATTTCCAACACAAAGCATCCATCAATGGTATAAGCCCTAAGGAGGAAGACCCTTAGGTGTCTTATGTCAATGATATGCGAAAGAAGATCTTTGGACTCGGTGAAGGCAAATTTCACCCTACCGCCAGAGGAGGATCCGGAGAAGCAGGTTAAAGAGCAATTAATCAAGTCTTGTGCTCTTAAGAAGATGGCAACCCTAATGAGGAGGTGGAGGAAAGAGCTGAACCAGTTTGTCGAGAAAGAAAAGACACCAGATTCATCGGCAAATATGAGAAGATCAAAGATCACTGGCCCGCATTTGTGGCCCACAAGACATCGGAAAAGAGTATGAAGATGTCGGTGAAAAACAAGCAAAATGCTGCGAAGAAGAAGCTTCACCATCGCACGGGGTTAGGTGGCTACCTCAAAGCCCGGCCTAAGTGGTCCAAGGCTGAGCATGATCTGCTTGAAAAAGGGATCGAACCAGAGACAATGTACTGGCCAGACCGTTGCCGGACTTGGTTCTTCGGGGCTGGCGGAACCTTGGACCTATGTGAATAGGAAGTGCAGTTGACGGACGAGCAAGCTGGAAATACCACCAAGAACCTTCGACACTATATCGATGCAGCGGCGAGGGACGTTCCTTCCAAACAGGGAGAAGGACGAGCTCACAATGGCCCTTGGGAATCTCGAGCACCACTGGACGGACACGAGGCACGCCCGAGCTCCATTCCGTGGAAGGTTGGTTTCGGACGCAGGGGTTACAAAACCCACGAGGAGGAGGAAGAAAGCGGAGCAGGACCAAGCTGCAGCGCTGCGAAAGGGTAATGGGGCTAGAGGAACGAGAAGAGGAACGAAGCAGCAGATCGCAGCAAACGACCTGCCAAAGTTTCCCCGAAGCTACCCCGCCATCTCGGTAAAAAGCAGTGTGGCTTCCACCGAAGCCGCTTCCGGAGCATGTCTTGACGGCTCCTGCCAGCTATCCCGTGGATGGTATCACGGAGTCTCAAAATTGCCACATTATGGCACGATGGATGAATTTGAAGGTCAAGGCGGCTGTTGGCCAAGTTTATCCTAGTGGACCCGGCACAACTTATCACTGCCAGCCGATTCCAGAAGGATATGCTAAAGCTCCGGGACTGCCGAAGGAGCTGCGATATACATACCCGAAAGTAAGTACTACTGGCTAGCTAGTTGTGCGCATCTCCCGTTGATTCTATAGCTATACTTTCATCAATGCCATTTATAATGCTTCATTATCAGTTTGATTGACCTCTATTTCTCGTAAAGTGCTTGTGGCAGGGAACAAGGGAATGCTTTCTGTGGATACTACGTGTGCGAGTTCATCTACAACGCGACTTTGAAAAATAAGCGGGGCTACTCTCAAAGACAATATGAAGTGCGTAAGCAATTAATAATGTTCACAATTTCATTTTATTACACCATCATTTCTGTTGAGTTTCATTCATATATATGTATTAATTAACCCCCTTCTTCAAATTAGACGTGGCAGATGCGGAATGAACTCCTAGAATCAGATCGCATTAAAGCAATTCAAGAGGAATTGGCGGGATTCTTTCTTGACCACGTCATCAATAAAGCCGGAGAATACCATGTCGAAGTTGATTTCAAATGCTAGGGGACTGTAATTGAGAGATCTTATATATTGTACATGTATGTATCCAGTAGCGTCGGACGTACATGATACGAAAACTTGTTGTTCGACCAATCTCTCGGAGAAGGAGAGGTCGATCGATCATTTCTCTCGGTATACATGACGAACTTCATGTACTCGATGGTTCCCTTCATTTTCTTACTAGCTAGCGTGTCGAGGGCTATATGTATATAGTACGTAGCGTCGACCAAGCACGGACATAAGAGAGGACACTTCTCTCTATTAATTAGCTAGCTAACACAATATATGAAACACCTAAATTAACCCCCAAAACCCAAACACCTAAATTAACCCCCAAAACCCCCAACCCCCCCTTCAAAAAAACAAAACCCCAGCCCTTTGGAATCTTGTCGACGTGGATGCCTTTTGGTCCCGGTTGGTGCCACCAACCCGGACCAAAACCCCCTACTGGGCTCGGCGCACCGGCCACGTGGAGGACCATCTGTCCCGGTTCGTGTTAGAACCGGGACTAAAGGGGAGGTATTAGTAACGACCCATTAGTCCCGGTTCATGAACCGGGACTAAAGGCCCTTACGAACTGGGACTAATAGGTGTTTTTCTACTAGTGCATGCAAGATAGCACACTAGGGGTTGGGACATGCAGCTGCGGTCGGGACGTCAAAGGATTCTACGTATTTTCCACAAGCTTGATCACTACCAATTCTTTAAAAAGAACTGACATTGATACTTGAGTATGACTTCAATTCTTTCTAAAAACGCACAATGATGCATTATTTCCTATGAATCGAAAGTGATATCTCTATATAACTCGTAGATCCAAAGCAACTTGTAGTGATGACTTTTCTTTATCAATGGGACAATAATCTGTGTTGAAAAAAAAATTGAGCAAAAGTATGTTGCAATAAGATGCACTTTAAACACACAGGTTTCTATGTGGAGAGGCTCTACATACGTGTACATCTATGATAAAATACGTACATGTTATTTCAACTTACACGCTTATGCATGCATTATTGTGTCATTGGCATCGTTACTCTCAACGGAAGTGGGATACGCTGATGTTTCTTAATCAATCAAGTAAAATGCATGGATCCTTCCCATCAACATCGTTAATCTCGACAACAGTGGATATGCTGATGTTTCTTAATTAATGAAGACAAATGAATGCATTGTTATCATCGACATCCTTAATTTGTACAAAGAGTGCATATGCTGATGCTTCTTATCAATTAACTATGAACAGAATGCATGCATTGTTATAATCGTCATGGCGGAAGCTACACAAATGGGACTGCACTCATACATTTGTATTTATACACACACATACCTTGAACACAAGATCATCGCCACGAGAAAAGCTAAGGTTCTGCTAAGTATAGCAGCCTCTTCTTCCCTAAAGGTTGGCATGTATTTTTTATTATTGCATACATTTTCCATTAAATATTTCAGTAGACTGATTACTTGTTTGGTTAGCAGATAATGCTTTCGATTATGACATCTTCTAGGCTTAGAGCATGTTTCCCATCCCTTTATCAGTTAATAACAAAGATTATTATGGCATATTTTATTATTATTATTACTATTATTATTATAAAAATGAAACACCATGCATGTTTCTCTTGATTATCTATGTATTTCTCAATTATTGATGTTTGTCGTTAATTAACAGTTTCAAAAGGGAGGAAGGCTTGGGTTAGTGCGTGATAAGGGTAGACATGCCTGGTCCGGTGCCTGAATCATGGCCGAATCTGATTGGTACTGAACTGAATGCAGCAGTTCAAATCATCTCTCAAGAGAGGCCTGATATCAGAATTGCCCGAGTACTCCCTCCAGGCGAGCCTCCATCCCCACCGCCACAAGACCAAGTACGCGTTATCATTTACAACCACTTCGGCCCGGTGCCTAATACATGGATGGTTGTTCCTCCTGCACCATACATTGGCTAGCTAGCCTGCCATTCATGGTTAGCTTTATCTTTTATGCCTTTATTATTAAAGACTAGAATCGAGTGAATAAAGTGAGCGAGTGTGATATCGATCGCCATGCATTAATAATGCTATGTAGCCTATGTGGGCATGCTTGAATTATATTGTTTACTCCTATATGTATTAGTGTAATGAATCTACAAATATTTCAATGAGTGTACTATTTGACAATGGAATAATGAATTATGTGTTTTATTCTGGCTTGCTTTATCTTGTATGCCTCATAATATTAGCGCCGTGTCATACTCAAGTATCAATGTGTGTTTTGAGAAATAATTGAAGTCATACTCAAGTATCAATGTCAGTTCTTTTTAAAGAATTGGTAGCTCATGCTTGTGGAAAATACGTAGAATCCTTTGACTTCCCGGCCGCAGCCGCATGTCCCAACCCCTAGTGTGCTATCTTGCCGGTCTCTACATCTGTCTCACTTATGTCCTCAATGGATATCTCTCGTCGCTTAGTAAGCCCGCTGCCCCTCCCCATCAAAAAAGAAAGAAAGAAAAAAATACAGCACAAAAAGCTAAAGGAAATATGTCATACGTACATCACAATTCCTCCTCTGATCATCACACACCTACATGAAGTAGAGTAATTTACAACAAAAATTGCTCAACTTAAGAGGTCAACTTCACAGTTACTGGTAGCACCACATTACAATCTTACAGGATAGAACTAGAAAGACTTCACCTTTGCCGAATCTAGACCAATAATGATGCACCGTTGCACTATTGGAACCATGAACAGATAATGGACATTAGAATTCACACTACTAGACAATGGAATAATGTGATTAGCGTCGTAGCGGCCAAATTTTCTAAAACATAGCGTTTCCTCTTCAAAAACGCTATAACAGAGCTACAGCGGCGAAATAGCGTGCTATTTTTTTCGTTCATACAGATGGATCATATCTCCCCTCTGATGGTTCGGCGGCAACTGGTATGTTGCTTAGAGACTCAAGTGGCGCGATCATATTTACTGCATGTCGACATCTAATCACGTGTGATAATGCTCTTAAGTCAGAGTTGTCAGTAATCTCTGAAGGTGTATCTTTAGCTCTGCAGTGGAGTAATATATCTGCACATAATTGGAGAATCAGAGTGTCTTGTGGTCGTCAACTTGTTGAGAAGCAAGGAAATTGATAGGTAAAGAAACTTTCTTGATCCAGGGAATCCAAAGGAAACTGCTTGAATGGAATACTAGTATTACTCATATACGTCGCACTCAAAACAATGTAAGCCACTCTATTGCAAGTTTTGGTAGGGTTCAGAGCAGCACTACTTTTTGGTTAGGTTCAGGACCTAATGAGGTCATAAAACTTTGTGAATTTGACTGTAATCCTACTATTTGAGTAATACAAGTATTTTCCCCGCAAAAAAAACCACTCATCTCACTGCCGTCATGAACTCAGCCGCACCAGGAGTGGAGTCGATGGAGATCCGTGGCTACTTGCATGAATGGCCCAAGACCATTAGAGGCTTCATGCTTTGAGCCCATGTACGCAATAGTCCAAGTAACCCATCCATATAGCAGTGAGATGTTTCTCACCACTAAAAAAAAGCAGTGTGAGGCTTTTTCCAAAGAAATGAATAGCTTTCCCTCCACAAATGTGGACAAAGAAAACACCCCCGACGAACTTTCAAACCAGTTTTTAGGCCCCTAAAATCTATAAAACGGCATAAATTTTCCCCAGAGTGGTATTGGTCTTTATTTGAGCTGGTTTTCTCTTAAATGTTGCTGACTTGGCAAAAGCGCTCGTGTCATCGCACTCTTCTCCCTTCGCTTGCCATTGCTGCACCCAAAGCTCCTGCCATGGCAGCCTCCCATCATTCTTGCAGTTGCATCCTCTTCTTCCTCTTCTTCTTATTATTCTGTCGTGCTCAGGCAGATCCTTCAGTGCCTTCACGTTGCTAGGGACATGAACGACTGCGACTTGCCAACGTAGAACCTTGACAGCCCTCTCCTTCAAGTTAACAACAATTCATCCATCCATGATAACGTAATTGAAACATATGGCTGATGATGGAATTAATGGTGGGACTTACCTCACTGGAGGCAGTTAAGCCATGAGGCGCAAAGCACGTGGCCAGCTCAACTGGCAAGCACTGTGATGCTGACTGAGCCGAAGAACCATCAACGCCGGAGCTGGAGCCCGAGACGACAGGAAAGGAGCACATACCATCCATGATCTTCCTATGTAGCCTGGTGTGTTAGACAAGGCAGTGGAGTATATATCCTACCATCTACTTGTTTGTACTGCCTTATTTTCGAAAAGGGGCGCTTTATTACTTAAAAGGTTTAAGCATTACACCCGGCCTCTGCATAATTAAGATGCACACAGCCAACAAAGTCCTCACACCAAGCCAAAATAAAAGAATAAGGCGATATACAAGGAAAATGAATTCTGTATAACGCCTAAACTGAAGGTGGCAAGTCACTTGGAAGCCTCGAAAATCTTACATGTCAAAGAAAGAGTGATGCATGCAAACCATGAGAAAATTTCACTGCCAATCTGACGCGAACTACGTACCATTTTGATGGCATACTAGCAGAACTGGAAAAGACAACAAGGCAGCTACCTCCATTTTCGAGCTTCCATGGAACTCAAACATCAAGGAATCAACCAGCAGAGATATATCCTCTTGAAGCACCAAACACTACCGCGGCTGCAGGCAACTCGACAACAACACACAACAAGATTTGACAATCAAGATCTGACATGGGCAAGAGAGCAGCTAGGAACAAGTACATCAACTGACGAGTTGATAAATTCCAAGTTTGCATCATCAGCATACATATTACTACCTCCGGAAACTAATATAAGAGTGTTTAGATCACTACTTTAGTTATCTAAAGACTCTTATATTTCTTTACAGAGGGAGTACATACGTTGGCACTTCTGCTCAGACTGAAAAAATCTCACATAATAATCTTTCCTGATAAGCAGCAGGTAAGTAATGAAGCAGGTTACTAATGTATGGGAAATAATCCGATGCCATAACAGTATCTTGCATGCTCATGACAGACACGAAACTACCTTCAGGAAACTGAGATGCTCCAAAGTTTGTTCTCATGAAAGGATCATGACAAACAGACAGCTACCAAGATGGAGAAAGAAGAAAATGTAAAATGCAGGCTACATATGATTGAGGAGGTTCTACCGACAAGAACCAACCAAATTAACCCAGAGCGTTAGTCAGACCGATCAGGCAAACAGCAAGCCGCAGCCCTGGACGATGCCTAGCTAAGGGATGGATGTCCAGTTCAAGCCATGCAGAAGAGAATGTCAGGCCGGCCAGCTTCACTTGTTATGCACCCTGCAGTCTGGAGAGTTTTGCTGCGAGGGCTGCCTCGACGCGTCCGCACTGTTGGAATCGATGGCCAGGCCGACGGGGCTCGACGACTTGCGCTTCTGCTGCAACACGAAGAATGACATTGTTAATGATGTCAATGTAGCCAGACTAACAGTAGGGTAACTCATGGTTTCGACTAACAGCTCTACTGCCTGTGCTGTGTGTGTAGTAAATTAAATTAAATCAGTACACACTTCTGTGAGCTTTATGGTTGGTTGGTTGGTGGTTTTACCTTGGTGGAATTACTGGACTCAAACAAGGAGGCCAAGCCATAGTATATGGACATGCATAGTCATGAGATGTGACTTGCATCAGCAACTCAATCTCCATGGTCTTAATTGAAAGGTACAAGAACCAGCTGTGCTCTGTGCCAGCAGTTATGCACGTCATGGAGAAGTACACGCATCCAGATCTGACTTCCACAATTGTGACTTGGTCCTGCCACTCCCAGGGGGTAGGAGTGATCTCATCAATTTCTGCCTCCAAGGAGATTGTGTCCTGCAGCACCCAGCTCTCAATCCCATCGCCGTCCCCGCTGCGGATCCAAACATGGAGACAAAGATCATCAGTTGATGATGCATAGACCATGCAGAGCTTTCCATCCTCGGTATCCCCAACCATGGAAACACCGTCTGTTGCCAGCGAGGGTAGATACAGAGAGGAGACATCCATGGTGGCTGTGTTTATCCTCATCGCGCGTCCTTCGCCATAGAGAGGCCGATAAATATAACCACCCACCAGTGTGGCAGCACTGTCCATCATGCTGAATTCACCACCGATTTCCATCCAGGGGTGGACGACCCAATCCCTCGTTTCCGACGAGAAGACGATGGCCTGAAGCCTAGAGATGTGTGCGCACAAGAAGACCAGGCTGAACGACCAGGGGTTCTCCTCTGAAGACAGCAGATGGAACTGAAAGGAGGCGGAATCAAGGAGACTGCCTTCTCTAGCCTCCTCGGGCACCGGGATGATGTCCACGGCCCAGGTCATGGGGTTCACGACAGCGAGGGACACCATGTTCCACAGGAGGATGTAACCGTCGCGGCAGTCCATGATTTCCCAGCAGACGGCGTGCGGGTCGTCCTCCGTAGTGAGGGACGTGAGGAAGAAGTTGCCTCGGCGGAGTGCGGCGGTGACGTCGGGATCTGAGCGGCGGAAGGGGGCGAAGGATCGGACGGCACCCTCGCCGAGTTCGAGGAAGATCCCAACGAGGGGCGCCGGGTGGAGGGCGCGGAAGAGGCTGCGGAAGTACCGGGAGGAGCGGACGGCCCCAAGCCACGAGCGGCAAGTGAGCGCGGCGCGGACGAGGGCCGGCAGGCTTGGCAGGCGGAGGAAGATCTCGAGGAGCTGGTCTTGGCCGAGCGAGGATATGGTGGTGGTTCCATCGGCGGCGGTAGCGAGGGTAGTGGTAGTGGCCGTGGAGGGGGTCGACGGAGGTTTCGCTGCTGGCGCAGCCGGCGGCGGCGGCGGCAGCAGTTGGCTGCTCATTGCTCGAGACTCTCCAGGAAATAACCTGCAGGTTGAAGAAGAATGAACTTTAAACGGTGGAACCTGAAGATCAGTCAATCAATCAGCTAACACGCAGAAGGAGAAACAATAATTTTAAACGGTAATAGCATTTCATGTCTGGCTGTTAAAATGAACAACACAGCGTAACAGTAGCAGCACTATGTTTCCCAGTCACAAACAAGATTTGGGACATGTATCTATCATGCCAACAATACCACTAGTACTAACATGTTAACCAATTTCGGGTAGCATAATAACCAAGACAAACTCTCAAACTGCTCCCTCAAACTGCATATTACTGCCAAGCTCTGGTTCCAGGGCAAGGCGAAGCAGATGAAACAACTTAATCTTGTCCTTTTTTCATACTCCCTCCGTTCCGATTTATTTAGTCGTCGTGGTTTGAACTAAAACCACGACGAGTAAATCGGAACGGAGGGATGCATGTTTGACTGCTAGCATGTCTAAACCAAAACATGTGCGCATCTGAAACCAACCAAACTCAAACTGCAATCTGTAAGCGTTCGCCCATGCAAGCATTATCACAAACACCTGTCAGGCATGTTCACATGTAGGCTTGAAGAAATCATGCGGCAAGTAGTCATCATCATATTCTCACGATATCTGAATCCAATCTTGAGCAGGTGCTCATCCGACGCGGAAATCGGGGCAAGTTTTTTGAGCAGGCAGAAGATGCAAGAGGCGGGCGAGGGAAGAGGAGACGGGGACGAAGGAGTGGCGGCTACCTACTGGTCGGTGGCGTAGCTCCGGGAGGGAGCGGCGGCGGGTTCGGCCGGCGCAGGGGCGGAGGCAGCGTAACTGAACCCAATGACTTTTCCCTGCCACGTAATATGCCCCACGTACAACCTAGTCTGAACCAATTAGTTTTTTATAAGGCTGAACCCATCAAAAAGTAGCTACAACGCAAGAGCAAAGCCTTTTAGTCCATTCATTAAAAATATTCTAACCTGATTAGCCCAGCGAGAAGCCCAAAAATAACCTTAATTAATTGACTAACCTGATTAGCTCACCATCTCGCCAACGCCACCATCGATCTGGTATCTCGTCTCTCTGGCGTCCCGTTTGTTTGCTCGCCGGAGACACCGCTGGCAACGTCCAAATTTAAGGTATGGAAGATGAGATCACCACGTCTTCTCTCTTCTTTGCACATGTCTAATCTAATCGAATCTAGTAGCTTAGTTCGGTACTGGATTTTGCCCTAATTTTTTTAATTGCCTTTTTCCTAAACTTTGATTAATCTAGGTTATGGCGCGATACTCCATAAAAGAATAATAGTTCACCAAATTCAGATAATGGTGTTGGCACTTGAAGGGCACTCTGTAAGCAAAGTCCATCAAATGTTGTTGCTCAAGGTAGTCTCTCAAACTTTCTTCTATCCAGGGACAAACTATTATATATAATTTTTATTTACAAAAAAAAAAGGATGATCTTGATCTTGAACTTCACACTTATATCAGCAATATGTGAATATATGACAAGTTCACCTATTTGTAATGGACAGCTAATCTTGCTCAATTACTCATCTAATATATCGGCACGCAATGCTTTTGCGTGTTCGCAGAAAAAACTTCTTCTGTAGTGTATCAACCTCCGAAACTAGTACTAATATTGCTCGTTGCCACAACATATGCGGACATATGATTTTCAGTCATTGTAAACAAATGCACAATAAAATTGTTGATTAACTCACGAGTGATCGTTTAATTTGTCATGTGAAGAAACATATGCTTTCTAGCTACCATTAATAATGATGATATGTTTTTTCAGAAATGTGAGTGACTTTACATGCCTCTTTAATTTGTATGGTATTTATTTTGTAATTGTCAAAGTGACTTGTCATTTTTTTCAGCGTTTTCAGGAAGATTAGAAGTTGCACCAGAATCTATAAAACTATTTTGGTACTACACTATATACAATATGTAAAGTTGTAAACAAGTGATTTTTGTGACTTTGTCTAACAGGTATGTCTCGCACTCTTCAGTTTTTAATGCACCAACTATATGTGATATTGTTTTTTTTTTGTTCACTGTGTTGTCTTTCAGTGTTATATTCTAGTAGTAAAATGATAAGAACTTAGACTTTACACTCAGTTAATTCATACCAAATTCTCACAATGACTGAAGGAGTGAACCCATTGACCAAAATTTCTGGCTCCGCCCCTGGGCCGGCGGACCGTCGTGGGGAAAGAGAACGCAGCCGCAGGATGAGTACCCAATCCAAGTCAAAACCCACACCAAAAAGCCCAAAGTAAACCACCCCATTCCCGGGCAACCTTGCTTATATATATACTAAAAAATGTTAGTAAATTTGTATAGAAAGAATGTTTGTCATGTACATGAAAAATAAATAAGACCAATGTGTATGAAAAACAATTGTATATCATGTGATTAAAAAAAATGTGAAACGTGTACTAAAAAATGTATCTGGCGCACACGAAAAATGTACATTGTGTGTGGAAAAAATGTTTATTGCCAACAAAAAAATCACCTTGTATTTAAAAATATTGACCTTGTATTAAAAAATTTAATTTATATTTAAAAATGGTAAACATGTATTAGAAAATATATAAGATACATACCGAAAATGTTCTACAATGTATATGAAATAGCAGACATAAAAATATTAGTTTTCAGAAAAAAATCTTAATAATGAATTTAAAAAAAAATGTTCACCATGTATGTAGATATGTTTCTTATGTATACGAAAAATGTTGAATGTGTACTAAAAAATATTGACGTGTGTTGAACAAAACATCGGTGTGGACAATTGTTTCCTTGGCAAAATAAATTGATAAAGAGCAAGTGGCTTCAATGGTAGAGCTCTCATTTATAATACAAGCCTTTCCTAAGACCCCCAATATCGACGCAAGGACTCAAGCTTAGTTTTCATGTCACGTTCGAATAAAACTGAACATGACATGGGCATTTGAGCCTAAAGAGAAGCGTAAACTAAAATTGCCCTTTTGAGACCGTTGCTACTTGGTCGCCTGAAAGACGAGTGAAGTATCACATGGAGCTCTGACGCATTTGCTAACCGATGGAAGCATAAAGGGGTGGAAGCATTCAAGATCATCTAATCGGGTGAAGACATGATAGTGTTCGATATGATCATTTATCTTACACGAAAAATTCGAATCTTGCGGCCGGCTCATGCGTTTATATTATCCTCACCTCATGCTACTTCACACTTGAATGATGATGTTATCCAGCTGCAACTCTTCACTGGAAAACTAGCACGTTCAATCAGGGCTAATCGTGATATAGTTTGTGTTGTTTTTGGCAGATGAAGGAAGCTTTTCATCCGCCTGACTCGGTGCCGGCAACGCCGGCGACAGAAAACGCTGCATCCATCTTCACGAGAAAAAACATTTGGAGCGATGCCGCTGCCGCTGCCGCTGCCGAGGGAGACGGCGATTCCTCCTCGCCTTGGCCATGTATGTGTGTCCTGGCAGCAGTCCGATTAAATCCATCCCTAGGCAATCTTTTTCGGGCCTTGCTTCTTCTTATTTCGCTGTCTGTCAATTTCCTTCTCATCGTCCTGCAGGGGACAGTGTTAAGAGTGAAGAGGATGCCGATTTTCTTTCTCATGCAAACAGGGCTTTGTCCTTTCTGGTATCAGTCTATGTATACCCTTTGTTGTTTACTCATACATTTTTACAGCACTGTCTATTTTATAAGAAAAAAAATGAATGAATGAAACACTTCCTCTTCTCTAGTTTGGGTTGTATTTTTCTCAACTAAAGTATTTGTTTGCTTTAGTCCAACTGACAAGGTAAATATGTCAAATCTTCGAGCATAACGCCCAAGAACATTGTATTTTATTTATTACCAAGAAGATGATTTGAAATTTCAGCTTGTTGTCAGTATGATAGGAGCACTTCTTTTAATTCAGGACAGGAGTGGAATATTATGCAATCACATTCTCATGGGTCTTTTAAGTGTGATGAAATGTTGCTCCATTTTATGCATGTGCTCAGATGTACCATTGTTTAACATGGCACAGTGAATATAATTATTCTTCACTTGTTCCACAAGTATGTGGCAAGGAAAGTGTTTTTTAATGAAGGCATGCACTCTGTGGATAACATACTCGATCTATATTAGACTTGATGATTTTCTTCCTTGAGATTCTAACAACTCTTCTCTTGTCAGGATTATGAAGCAGAATCTTCGGAGTGCAAGTATGCTACGGACATCGGGTCACATGTATATCCCAAGGAAGCAATGTCACCACGGAGTGAATATGATAGGCATCAGCATTACCTTCCTTTATCGAGCTGTTCTTGGGATTCCTCTTCTTCATTGGATGCGATGCCAGGCAATCCAGATGCATCAGGGCATGTAATGGCAAAAAGTGGAACCAAAACTGATATCTTTGCACCAAGGCATGACTATCTTACGTCATGTCCTACTACTGGTCCTCACATGACAAGATCATATCCTGGAGCAGCTAAAGTTGATTGTAGCTTCGATTGTCACTCAGAGCATCAGTACAAAGGATTGGATCGATTTGCTGCCTTCACAAACTGCAATGGCCAATCTATTGAATGCCACAGTGAGGTATATCTTTCGATCATTAGTTAGTTGTACTGGAGTGGGAAGAAAAGATTGCATGTATATATTGTTGTGTATTACTTGACATATGTAGTAAACAGTCAGTCAAAACCTTTTTATGTATGTATAGATGTATCCCTTGTTGACGGATTCTCATTGATACAGATAGTTGATATGCCCAGAGGGGGCCGTTGTGTTGATGAGGCTACTTCGTTTTCAAGTCGATGGTGCTTCGAAAATGGTTCACTACCTAGAGGGCTGACATATGGCGATGAGATCCCTTCTCTGTCGGGTCGGAGGTGTAATGCCAATGGGGCGCTGTCACGCTCAAGCCAATGGCATTATGGTGCTGAAATTTCCTCGCTCTCGAGTAGACAAGGTTATGGTGATGAAATCCCTTCTCTATCCAATCAGAAGTTTAATGGCATTTCGCGCTCAAATCAGTGGAACTACAGTGCTGAAATCCCCTCGCTCTCAAGTAGGCGGAGTTATCGTGATGAGATCCCTTCTGTCTTCTCATCAGAAGTCTAATGGCATTTTTTCATACCCAAGACAATGGCGGCAGCAGCATGGTGCTAACATCCCCTCGTTCTCAAGTAGACAAGGTTATGGTGAGCAGGTTCCAACAAAGTCTAATGGCCATCACATTTAGTGATGATTATATCCAAACCAGATGCATTTATTTAATTCACTGATGCTACTCACTAGATTTGAATGGAGAATATTAAAGTAAATTGATCGGCGTAATGCTATTGTATGGACAGGAATTTTTTCGAGACATGTGTTTCAGCCTTTCATTTCATTCTCTGTTTCAGGTTAATACCAGTGGTCAGTTTGTAGGATTGGCTGAGATGTTAGGTCCTGTTGATTTCAAGAAGACCATGGACTTCTGGCAACAAAATAAATGGAATGGTTTTTTCCCTGTTGTTTGGCACATTGTAAAGGACATTCCGAATAGGCTCTTCAAACATATCACTCTAGAAAATAATGACAACAGACCCGTTCCATTCAGCAGGGACACTCAAGAGGTACCATGATTCGCCTGTCTTTCTGTATGCCAACAAAATATTTTGAAAGGAATTTTTATTCCAGAAAAAGGTGCTACTTTGGTTGGTTTCAGAGTACTTGTTGTGGTCAACTAAAACGACGACAAGTATTTTGGAACAGAGGGAGTAGAAAACAACATGAGGGATTTTCTTGTACAGATATAGTAAAGTTGCAGAATCCTAGTAGAACTACATGGATCTGTTTTTTCTTTTCTTTTGCTGGGTTGAAAAGTTATCTCCTATGCCGTGCGTCAATTTCACATTCTATTTGAACTGCTCAGTTCCAAATGTCGAGCTACTATTGTGTTCAACACGACAAGCATATCAAATGAGACTAATATTGCATATGTATTGGCCCATTGGCGATAAATGATAAAGTTAGTTTTTAACTGGAAAGAATGTGCAGCCGATTAGCAACTAATATTCATATGTGCAGCTGAGTAGCGACTAATATTCAGTAAGGAGATACAACTATGGAGTATGGACAAATATTTTTAGTTCAACCTCTCACCTACGACCTTTCCAACTTAAAGAGTGTCTGCAAATTTAAAGAAGGTAAAATATCGAAATCCACTGATACTTCCTGATAACTCATCACGCCATACCAGAGATGCATGGCCCTTGGATATCAGTGTGGTGCCTCAGTGGAGATCAGGGGCAATCTAGCCGCACACAATTGCACATTCTTATGTTTGTATTCGTCAATATTTTGCTTAATATCAAGTTTATTTGTCGTCATATGCTTTGTTGCAGCTAAACTTTAGGTTCTCGTTGTCTATATTTTTTTCCCCATCTTATCCTTTATTTCTTCTATGTAGATTGGCCTGCCCCAGGGTTTGGAGGTATTGAAATTTTTCAAGGCTTATCGCCATGGAACATCAATTCTGGACGACTTTGACTTTTATGAAGAAAAGGAGAACACTCGCTGTGCACGCAAGGGAATAAATGCAGACTCGTTGCATGAAGCCAGACTATCTTACTTTGGAACAGATGACTTGAAATCAACGGTATGCACATCTTTTTCTTTGCAGTAGTGTGGTAAGCTACTACTCGGTAATACTTGTATGGATGGAGATTTTGAAAGAGTGTATATTTTGTTGTCCTATTATTTTAAGAGAACCATGGGCATTACACTGTAGCTGCTCTTCAGATATTTAGTATGTAGCTGCCTTGCATTGTCATGCCATATTTCCTGACCATGCCCATTTCCAAATGTAGGGAGACATCGAGGCGAGCATGGAGAGTCTGAACTTCCACGAGCCTTGGGACTAATCTGGGAGTGGGCGGTTCTTGGCCATGCCACAGAATTTGACGAGCCATTGATGCGGTCGAACGAGAAACGTTTGATCCGACGAGTGGGCGCTACTACACAAGTTAACCTGAAATATGCTATAGAATGTTTGTACTTTGTATGGACCATATATATATATATATATATACCAGTAAACACATACCATATATATATCTAGTTTCCGTCGTCGGGGCAAGATAGTTTTACTGATTGGTAACAACAATCTTATGGTAACTGCCATGTGTGTCCGTTTGGTTGGTTGTATGTGGCTGATGGAATATTTTGGTTGGCAAGAAGGATTGAACCAGCAAATGATATCTAAGGCTGCATGTAGCATGCCTGTTAGGCTCTTCATTTTCTGTGAGCTTATCTTTCTTGTGTTGTCTTACCAGAGAGAAAATATAGATAGTAAAGGCAAATTGAATCGACGAAGAATGTGCGAGAAATTTGCAAATATATCCAAACATTCTATGATTAAGTCAAGCTAAAGAAGATATTACTAACGTTTCTTTACAAAAGGAAGATACTATTGGCTACATTTCGGTATAAAAGAAATGTTCTGTGTGTGCTCATAGATCATCAATTTGACGATGATTTGAAAGGAGCACATACCATCCATGATCATCCTACCTTGTTATGTTGTCAGACGAGGCAGTCGAGTATACATCCTATATTCTTTGTTTCCTTCTACTATCTTAGTATCGGAGTACTATATATATATAGCACTGCGGAATCAGGTTCGTGCTCTTTTTTTAGCCCATTCAGAGATATGCTTTCTGAACAACCAATACTAATAAAGTCTCTAAAATCTTGTTGCCGATACACCATCCGTTTTGCAGTTTCATTGTGAATGGCAGCAAAAAACGCGTTCAAACCAAATTCATGGCATATTAGCAGATCAAACGCGTTCGCTGAGATGGATAACATACTTCTTCAGGATGTCGAACCAGGCACGATACATCTGCGCGACACAAGTTTACCCTTGCTGTAAAAAACGCCGCAGTATTGACAGCCAGGGAACAGACAAGTGATATAGAGACACGACCAACTGGCCACAACAAGCGTTGAATCAGCGCCTTAAACGCCCATCATCGGACACAAAGCTACTAAGATAATACTTCGATTTTTGTCATGAAAGGATCATGATATGATAGACACAGACAAGTGATATAGAGACACGACGAACTGGCCACAACAAGCGTCGAATCAGCGCCTTAAACGCCCATCACCAGACACAAAGCTACTAAGATAATACTACTAATTTTGTCATGAAAGGATCATGATATGATAGACACAGACAAGCGGAAGAAGAAGGCGGAAAACGCAGTCTACATATGACCGAGGAGGTTCTACCGACAAGAACCAACCAAATTAACCCAGCAAGTTAGTCAGATCGATCAGGCAAGCAGCAAGCGACGATGCCTAGCTAAGGGGTAGATGTTTTCACTTCACTTCAGTTTAAGCGGTCCCAGAAGAGAATGCCGGGACGGCTGGCTTCACTTCTTATGCACCCTGCAGTCCGGGGAGTTTGGCTGCAAGGGCAGCAGCGGCTGCCTCGACGCGTCCGCGCTGTTGAAATCGATGGCCAGGCCGACCGGGCTCGTGTCCTTGAGGCTCGACGACTTGCGTTTCTGCTGCAACACAAAGGACGGCATTGTTAATATAGTCACCAAGGTAACCAGACTGACACTGACAGTAGGGTAGGTAATTCATGGTTTCGACTAACAGCTCTACTGCCTGTCTGTGTGTGTGTGTACTAAATTAAATTACATCAGTAGTACACACTTCTGTGAGCTTTCTGGTTGGTTGGTTGGTGTTTTTTACCTTGGTGGAATTACTGGCGGAGTGCTTTCTTTCGGACCGATGCTTCTGCTGCTCCTTCTCCAGCAAGCACAGCAGCCTCTTGTTGGCCTCGTCGAGGGCTCTGTTCTCCTCGAATAGCAACTTGACCTTGAATTGAAACACGCAAGAAACTTCTAACCGTCAGAACCACGTTAGTTAGTGTCGCACAAATCAAATCTATTGACATTCACTGTCAGAAGGCGATAAAACTCGCAGGTGCAGAACATGGGTGTTGCAAGGACAAGAGGGGTTCAGTATATATATGGTACCTCCTCCTCTGCTTTGTTCAGGTTGGTCTTGAGTATCTCCTTGTCCCTCTGCAGCGCTTGCACTTGCTCAGTAAGCTGCGCGTGAGTAATTAAGATGAATGTTGGAGGATCGATCAGGTTGGTTAAACAGCAGCACTGCACTAGTGATTGCAGAGCAGTAGCATATAGGAGTATCATGCAAGCAAGCAGAGTGTTGAATGATGGTGACAGAGCTCTACAGTTGATCCAACACCAAATCACCTCACCTGATTGATGGTGACGGAGCTCTACTACGGTTGCCAGACCAAGAACAAACCATGTAACAGGACCAGTCGTCAAACTGAACTATGCATGAAGTGATTAAAAGTTGTGGATGATACAATTATTCATCAACTGATGCGACTGACCAATTTTGACAATGGCAGAGCACGCAAGAGCAGACAGTAAATCATATTCAGAATGTAACAATCATGAAATCAAGTGATAATATGAGCGAGGAAAGGGAGACTGACGTCGGGGGCGTCCCTGAGGCGCTTGCGTAGGTCGTCGCTCTCCTTGGCGAGCTCGTCTCAGGACTCCATGGCGTGCTCGAGGTCGCGCTCATAGAGGCCGCACTCCTTCTCGAGCCTGGCGGCGTGGGCGGCGAGCTGGTCGCGCGCGACCGTCACGACCTCCTTCTCCTCCAGGCAGCGCCGGATCCCCTCCACGTTCATCGCCGACTCGTTCTGCACGCACGCACGCACGGGGCCGTTCCGATTCGTCAGGCAGGCATTCCGTCGAACATCTTGAGTGCGCCGCAGCGGAACGGACGGGGAAACGGGGAAGGGGGAAGGGAGGACGGACCTTGAGGAGGTCGATGCGGCGGGCGGCGGCGTGGAGGTCCTCCTCGAGCGCGAAGACGCGGTCCTGGAGGCGGCGGCGCAGGTCCTCGTAGGCGGCGAGCTTGGCGCGGATCGAGCGGTCAGGCACCGGGAGGCCGAGGGAGGCCTCGATGGAGCCGCGCACGTACTCCTCCGCGCCGCCGGGGAGCGCGGGCGTGGCGGGTGGAGGCGGGGGACGGGGAGGAGGGGACGCGTCCTTGCCGTCGGCCGGCGCCATGGACGGATCGATCGGTCGGTCGCCGGTGCGTTCGCCGCCGGCGAGGGGAGGAGGTGGGGAGGTGGGGGGTGGGGGTGGGATTTGGAATTTGAATTTCTGCGGAAGGAACGGGAAGGAGGAGGAGAAAACCGACCTGCCTGCCTGCTAAGTAACCGTTGGCGGGCCACCGGGCCGTTCGCTTGCGTGGGCCCGCTTCCCTCACCGCGCCGCTGGCCCGTCGCGGCCCGTTCTCGGCCTTTTCTCAGCTTCCTTACCGCCAGCTTCGATTCAAAAAAAAATTTATTCTGAGGAGTATTATATAGAGGAATATTCTCTTATCGCCAGTTTAAGAGAATTTCTTTGTTAAACTCGGCTGTCATAAATCTTGTACTAATTTGTGAGATTAGAAACCATATAATTTCAATTACAAAAAAGAACCCATTTAGGAGTAAGAATAATATACCCATCACATAATAAAATCTTTTTCATATGGATATTTTCTGAATTCTTTTCAAAAGTGTTTCAATGAGTCTCCATAGTTACTAAGCTGCCACAAAATGGGGCTCTCTCTCCTGGGCTGCGAAGGGCGCGTGGGTCCGCCTTGGCAGCCAGTGGATGGGTCGGTTCTTTATCGGCCACGTGTGTTGTCCCCCCTTCCCTCCCGCCACAGTCCATATGTGCCGGCGCTGGTTCATTTTACAATGAGAAACGGCATGTCGAGGATGTGATCGGAGCGGCGCGACGGTCTTTGGCCGAACGAAGGTCCGAAGCGTCACTACCGTGCTTGTGGGGTTTCGGGGTATTCACGTGGAATGCTTCTACTACAACAAAGATGATCCACGGAAATCATATGAAGAAGTGGCGGTAAGATGTCATATGAAATTCAAATCTTTCCAAGTCGGGGGCATCAGCCCCCTATGCATAGCTCTGCCTCTGGATGGAAACTCCCAGGGCCGCTCCTGGTGTGTCAGGGGGCCTAGCACAAAATATCAATGAGGGCCTCTTATATGCAAACATGAATATAAAACGACCTTTTTCCCATGCCTGTCAACTAAAGATCAACGCCAGATATAAAAGGTAAATTGTTGATTATTATGACGTCCACTAAGCATAAAACCTATGAAGACTTTTATCTCAATGCAAAATCATTTAATCTAGATTGTGACATTGCTGAACTCATGGAATTTTTTTATTATTTTTAATATGGAAAAAGATTATTCAAGCTGGAGCTACCATTACACTCACAAGTATAGTAAATAAAATCTGATAAGCAAACGTGATGTGTAAAATTAAGCAAGTTTTCTAAAAAAAATTGCGGGGAGTATTTATAATAAATTTGAACATCTACTACTACACATAAGACATTTTCTCATTTCATTTGATAATGAGAAAAGACGTGAGATTAATGCAATAGGATTATAAAAGCATCTAGACGTCCCTTCGACGCGCACGTTCATACAGCTATGCTCAAGTCACTTTGATGCTCACGTTCATACTGATTTCCTTTGTTCTGGGCTTAAAAGTATTGCCAGACACGACTGGTGATGGCACACAAGAATAAGGGATCTATCATAGCCTTTTCGATAACTAAGAGTGTCGAACCCAACGAGGAGCAGAAGGAATTGGCAAGTACTTTCCAGCAAGGTTTCATTGCGAAAAATTTAGCCTATAGGTCTACGACAAGGAGCATATTTAAATAGTTGGAGGCAACGAGGAAGAAGAAAACTCTGACCAAGAGCCTACCGGCCACATCAAACCCTTCCCGCGAGACAAGGAAGAAGAAAACTCTGACCAACGAGGCAATTTTGCTAATAATTATTTTATGGGAGTATTGATAATAAATTTGACCATCTACTACTGCACATAAGACATTTTCTCATTTCATTTGATAATGAGAAAAGACGCGAGATTAAACTGAGATTAATGCACTAGGATTATAAAAGCATCTAGACGTCTCTTCGATGCGCACGTTCCTACAGCTATGCTCAAGTCACTTCGATGCTCACGTCCATACTGCTTTCCTTTGTTCCGGGCTTACAAATTTTGCCGGACACGGTTGGTGATGACACACAAGAATAAGGGATCTATCGTAGCCTTCTCGATAACTAAGAGTGTCGAATCCAACGAGAAGCAGAAGGAATTGGCAAGTACTTTCCAGCAAGGTTTCATTGCAAAAAGGGACAATTCCATTTCTCCCCCTAACTTGAACCCACACCTGGCATTTACCCCTAAATTTTGAGTATGCTCAAAAATACCCCTCTTCCGTCAAAGCTTCTTATAGAAATACCCTTCCGTAACATTTCTGTGTGGTCAAAGGCGTTTGACCGATTGGGACATTTTCTTGCCAGTTTTATCCTCACGTGTATGACACTTACAGGTGGGACCTACCTAGGAAAAAGAAAAGGAAAAACTCTCTCTATCTCTATCTCACCCCTCTCTCACTTACAAAGCGGACCCACCAAAAAGAAAAGAAAAAGAAAACTTTATTCTCTCTTACCTCTCTGTCTCTCTCTCTCTCGCTCACCTCGGGCGGCCAACAGCAGACGACGGTGGCGGCTGATTAGGCTCGCCCGGCGTGGTCCCATTGTGCTCAATGCCGCGTAATCATCCATCGATTGACCACTGTTTGGCGTGAGAACAGATAATCGGAACCAAAGACTCGACGGAACCAAGACACGGTTCATGTCATCGCCGAATCGTCTCACGCGCGCGTGACCAATGACAGCCTCAAGCCTCTGTGGCATGCACATTCGATCGTGCACTTCCCAATTTGTTTTCCAATGGACGAATTAGACCGAGGCACCCGAAATCGACGGCTCACTCGTCGTCTTCCCCAACTCCGGTGGAGTGCGGCCGCTGCCCGATCTCCTCTACCCATGAATCTAGGAGGATTCCCCCAAGTTACTTAGCTCCAAAGCAACCTCCCGAATGTCCTGGTGAGCCCTCAAGCTTCCCTGCATCCCTGAAAACCTCCCTCCATGAGCGCCGCCCGTCGCCGCCACTCAAGCTCACCGTTGCCCATCCCCCGGCCACCCCACAGTCTCGGGCCACCTCAGTCCGGTTCGTCTTCACGCCCGCAGCCTCGCAGGGCCACTCTGAAGCCCATAGACCTCTCTGCATCCTCCCGCTCCGCCGTATGTCGCCGTTGTACCTTCGCGCACGCGCCGGCGTTTAGCCGCTGTTGTTAAAAGGTATTTAACTAAAAGTAAAACAGTTAGAAAGAATGACATGTGGGCCTCCAAAATCTAATTGGACCAGTCCACATTGACTGGTCTAACTTTGACTTAGTTTTTTTCTTTACCTAAATGTGGACTAGTACCACCAGGGCATTTTGGACAAAGCACATGGTCAAACCCTTTGACCTAACAGAAACGTCGCGAAGGGTATTTCTATAACACCACCTAACGGAAGAGGGGTATTTTTGAGCATACTCAAAATTTAGGGATAAATGCCAGGTGTGGGTTTCATGTAGCACTTTTCCAGCCCTGCCACCCTGAGATGGAAAAACCGGCTCGCTTCCTGGTACCCTGCATTGCATGTGCACAATCATCGTCCTAAGATAATAGTACCATCTGGCCGTTTGGTGACTTCCTACGTCGTTGTGCTATGTGACTGGACATGCATGCCAATAATGTTACACGTGCAGTTTTAACATTTCCGGTTTAATATTTTTTTGCTGAACCTTTTGTCAGCTTGACTGACGATTATGGTCGTACTACATGTACACATGCTCGGCTCGGCTGTAGACGCGGTTTGGTAGCGCTCTTGGAATTAATAGCTGTGTAGTCAAAGTGGCTATACCTTTCTTCTCCTTTGTAGCTTTCCAGTTTTGTCATCTTTCGTTATGTAAATATACAAGTACCGATAATCACTCCCTCCGTCCCATAATATAAGAACGTTTTTGACACTAAACTAGTGCCAGAAACGTTCTTATATTATGGGACAGAGGGAGTAGAAGATTTAGTAGCCAAAGTGGTTAGTAGCTGAAGCCACATTTTCGTGGTTGTTGCATGTGCATGCATGATTGTTGAGAAGACTCGGCCAAAGGAGAGTGTAATCAGATGAGCGGCCTATTGGCTATATATACACACGCACGCCAAGCTTGATGGTACCAAGACCAAGAGCTGTGACCAACTGAAGGATCAAGCAAACATTCGTCACAACGGCGGCAATGAACCCGAGCAACCAACATACCTCCACGGCGGTGCCTCTCCGGGCCGCCATGAATCCCATGCTGCTAGCGTTGGCATGCACGGGTTCTAGGAAGGAGCTGGAAGAAGCGTGTCTCAGGGAGCCGTCGCTCCTTGAGGGGGTCACCGTTGAGGGGGACACCGCACTCCATGCGGTGGCCTCCTACGGTGATAGTATTAACTTCTTGAAGAGCGCCGATTTCATCTTCGGCAAGGCCAAAGACCTCCTATTTGTGCGGAACAACAATAGAGACACGCCTCTGCACTGCGCAGCACGGGCTGGGAGCCCCCATATGATCTATCGCCTCATAGGTTTTGCTAAATGTGTTGGCAGGGCCAAGGAATTGCTTGAGATGGAAAACAAGCTTGGTGAGACGGCTCTGCACGAGGCTGTCCGCATCCGGAGCAATGGCATAGTCACGCAGCTCATGGAGGAGGACCCAGAATTGGCCAGCGTACCCAGAGACGGTGCTTCGCCTCTGTACCTTGCCATCCTGTTTGCAGATAAGATCATTGCGGAGACGCTGCGTGCAAAGAGCGCCCCCGGGTCCCGGGATGCTTTCTTACCATGGTCCAAATGGCCAAAATGCACTTCATGCTGCAGTTCTCCAAGGCCAAGGTACGTACTACATGCTTCTTCGACGTACATACATGTATGGGTGTCAAGTTATAGAGAGGACGGGCTCCTTGGAGCCCCTTTTTTTGAAAAAAAAAACAGTGAATCTCTTTACATATTCATTAAGGATCTGTAAACTTTCATTCAAAAATATGTTGATTTGTACGCTACACGCAAAAAATCAGCCCATATTGATTACATATTTGTCTTTTCTGTATACCACGTATAACAGTATACTATTATAAAAATTTGGAGGTATGTAGTATATATGTACTATATGAGTAAGTGTATGCATAATTGTTTTTCTTTTTTTTCGCAGTTTATTTATATACTACTCCCTTCGTCCCATAATGAAAGACATTATTTGACACTAGGGACGGAGGGAGTATATTTGAATACAGGCTCCATGGAGTCCATCCTCCATTAGCCTTTTTCCATACATGCATTCGCTAGTCATCGACCTATGTGTGCATATATACTCAATTTTTGTACACTGACTTTACATAATGTAATTCTTACTTTAGAAAATCAACTCCAGGTATAAATGCCCATACGTACCTTTGAAATCTATAATAGAAAGTACTAGTGATCTAAACGCTCTTATGTTTCTTTACAGAGAGAATACTTCTACAATTTATGGACTAGGATATATCTAGCTGACGTCTGATCTGAGAGTTTTTTCTTTTCTTTTAGGAAATACCTGAGAGGGGGGGTGAAACACCTAAAAGTATAGCTCAATTTGCCATGGCAAAAATCATCAATGGTCATACTATGACATGTCAAAACTATGACAAAAATTTTCATAGTTTCTATATATTGACATGGAAAAACTATGAGATTTCAAAGTATGAGATGCCAAAACTTTGATTTGAGATAGTGGGTCTTTGTATTCTTTGATGTTCCATGTTGTGTTCCATGAACCACTTTTTTCATCAAGAAAGACAATATATTAACATATACTGAGTTGATACCAAGTACATCCTACCCGGCCCCTCCTGTCCCATCGCAGCCCCCTCCCCGGCCCCTCCTTCCTTCTTCTCCGCTTCTGGAAGGAGAGGGAAACCAGTAGAGCATCGTCCATGGCGGCGGCCAGATCCACCATGGACACAGCCACTTGCTCCTCCTCACCTGGGCAAGGCCTCATGAGGACATGCAAACACCATGGTCAAGGGTCCTATGACAAGTAGTAGCAGGTCACCAGGCTTTGCCTAGGGTTTCGGGCGCCGGCTCCAACTTCGGCGGCCACCAGTGAGTTCCTCCTCCTACTCCTCTATATCTCTCTCTTCCTCTTTCAAATAATTTTCTCTTCTTTTGTAGCAGCAGTACATGAGAGGTGCGGGAACGAGTTGGGTGGGGAGCCACCATCACCATGGACGACTTCATCCCCTCCAGGACCAGTAGCAACCATGGTTGGAGAAGACGATGACGCCCAGTAGCAGCAGCCATGGATGAAATTTATTTTTTAAATTCCCGATTAGTTAGTAGTAGCGGGTTCTCGACCCGCCATAGTTAGTAGTAGTAGCGCCGGCGCCAACCGCGCTACTACTATCGTAAGCAGCAAGAGCGATGGTTATATCCGGCGCCATCGCTAAAAGTTAACTTATAGCGCCATAGCGATAGTGCGGGGCCCGGCGCTACTACTAAACAATACCCCACGCTACTACTAGGGTTTTCCTAGTAGTGCATGACTTGACAGCTCCACCGAAGCTCCGTGCAAGACGAAGCCGCTCCATCTTCTGTCTTCCAGCGCTGCTCCACAGATGATGCTCTCAAGAGAGAAACGGCACCGTAGTATCGCCATCGACCGATCTGGAAGACCAGATCCTAGGGTTCCCCCCGAAGCAGCACGAGTGGGTCGATAGAAGTTACACGACGATGCCTTCATGAAGGTAGTGACGCAAAACGCCGCCATCGCCCACCATCGGCTCGGTTTTCACTGGCAACTCTGTCTCCTCAACTCGCAGCCGGGACTAGATGACGGATCTGGAGATTCGACCACCCACCTCCGCCGACCATCTCCGGCGAAGGAGGTGGCTACCACCGCCACGCCCAGGCCGGAGCCCCGACGTTCTCGAGTTGTGGGTCGATGCCGGGAGTACCACCGTCAGAGATCCGCCATCATGGTCCGCCGCCGTCTGGAAAAACGCTACAGGAGAATGTCGCCGCCGGCCGGGCAGACAAAGCTTTTGCTGACGCCAAGTGGCGGCAGCGGGGGAAGGAGATGCTACTGAGTGAAACGGGAGGCGGCAGGCGGGCGCTCCGGCAGGCGGGCAGCTACCGCACGGAGCAGGGTAGGGTTAGGAGCGCTATAGGGTAATAGGATAACTGGGCGGGTAGGTCCTTTTCCTTCCATCTAGCACTGTTACATGTATATACTGTGTAATGGTGGCTAATTCTCAAAAACAACCTTTCTGTTTCTCATGATCCAGATGTTTGAGGAGGCAAGGATGATTTGGTTTTCTCCATGGAGCAAATTGGCAGGTCAAGAATAGATGATGAAGGGTTTCTTCACTCTGACATGTTGACAGAACGTGAATTATAACTTGTAGCAGTGATGGTTTTTTTTCTCCCTCTTCGAGGTTCCTGGAGTTTAATCCATCCTGTAGCAGAAGCTGGAATAGAACCTTAAGCTTGTGTTAAAAACTGATGCCTGCTTGATGGTCTATATATCATGGCTTTGTAGCCTTTGCTTGATAAACTAACCTGGTGACTCCTAGTGGGCCATTCATTTGGGTGCCTTTTGCTTGTCTGGGCCTGCTTTTCTTCTTTTGCTGCTCTGGCCCATCGAAGACAGATTTCAACTGTCTATTTTTCTTATTGTTTCTGCTTTTGTTACCAGCAACTTTCATTCGGAAAAACATATTTCTGACCGTTGAAAAATTGGCTTCCTAAAACATATGAAATTTTCCTCATGGACCACTTTGCATTATATACCAAGAAAAATATATATTATTATTTTTCAGTTCAGAATCATGCAAGGGTATAACACGCGGTCATACCTAAAAAGCGGCCAAATTTCTGAAGCAGGACTGTTATAAATTATTATTTCCGCTACTAATTTTTCTACTCCCTCCGTTCACAAATAAAAGATGTTCTAACTTTTTTGAGAATCGAATCTATATAGAACCATTTTATTTTATTTTAACTCATTTTAGTCCATATTGAAATGTCCAAAACATCTTATATCCATAAACAATGAGAGTAATTAATTACTGGAAGAGGGAATAAAATTGCTCGATAAACATCTTATATTCATATTTACAGGAAGGGGGTATAACAAGCGTTTTTTTTACAAACGATGCTAATTAATCTGTTTCCACGAGTTTGTAGACATTTTTTAAGATTTTGAAGGAAAATTTCAGGACTTTTCGCATGGTGAACTTTTTTTTCAAATGATGCTAATTAATCTGTTTTGCAGGAGTTTGTAGACATTTTTGAAGATTTTGAAGGGAAAATTTCAGGACCCTTCAGATGGTGAACTTTTAAGTGCACGAGTGCATAGAATACAAGACTCTTCTTGTGCCTGTAAAGGTAGAAACCCAAAAGGCTAGGCTAGGCTAGGTAAAAGGTAACCCATGAATCTTAGCTAGCTTAGTTATCTATGCCACCACGCCAAAGCAAACCTGAGGGAACAAATCCCCTCCTTAATTTTACACCCAGACAAGATTTAACTGAACGTGAAAATTTACATCTTCCGACATGAAATTCGGTTGTGCATTTACAAGAGGACATGAACTAAATTGAATGTTTTTGCACCAAGGATTAATCAAATCTTGCATGGCATAATTATAACATGTAAACAAATTGATTAATTAACAAGGGGAACAAAATAAATGCCTTGCTTAAAGTGTCACCCATCCTCCTTCTTTCCTTTGCTTCCTCTCTTGCCTTTCATCTTCCTCCTCTCCTCTGAAAGAGACAGACAGAGACAGAGACAGAGACGGAGACGGAGGAGAGCATAATTAGTTAACTTGCTTCCATCTTCCTCCCCTTGCCTATAAACTTGCCTTGCCATCACATAACACCACCACCAAGCCAAACCACCTCCACCTCAGCTCAGCCATGGCCTCCTCCTCCTCCTCCTCCTCCTACATGCCCCTCAGGCGGTCCGACAGCGTCGCCGACATGATGCCCGAGGCGCTGCGCCAGAGCCGCTACCAGATGAAGACGTGCTTCCAAAGGTATTTACCACACAAACACAAACACTCCTTTCTTTCTTTCTTTGTCTGAAATGTATGTATGCAAACACCCATGCATGATGGATGGCTCCTTCCTTGTTCTGCACTGCAGGTACGTCTCCAAGGGCCGGAGGCTGATGAAGAACCAGCAGCTGATGGAGGAGCTGGAGGCGCCGGCGGGCGACGACAGGGTCGACAAGGCCAGGCTCGCCGACGGCTTCCTCGGCTACGTCATCTGCTCCACGCAGGAGGCCGTCGTGCTGCCTCCCCTCGTCGCCTTCGCCGTCCGGACCAACCCCGGCGTCTGGGAGTTCATCAGGGTCCACTCCGGGGACCTCTCCGCCGAGGAGATCACGCCGTCCGCCTACCTCAAGTGCAAGGAGACCCTCTACCACGAAAAATGGTGCTACTGCCTCATCAATTCATCTACACATACAAGAAAGAAAGAAACCCGATGAGCAAAATGTTAGTAGAACCCAGGCTTGATTGCCTGCCGTTGTTGTTTTCTTCAGGGCGCGCGACGACAACTCGCTGGAGGTCGATTTCGGCGCGCTGGACCTCTCCACGCCTCACCTGACGCTGCCGTCGTCCATCGGCAAAGGGATGCAGTTCGTCTCCCGGTTCATGTCTTCGAAGCTGAGCGGCAGGCCGGAGAGCATGAAGCCGCTGCTGGACTACCTGCTCGCGCTGAACCACCGCGGCGAGGTATGCAACAACTAAGCATGCATGCATGTTGACTGATGGTTCCATTCGGCATGGTCAGTGTCGATGGTAGAAATAGAATGAGCTCGGCCTCTCCTCACCTTGATGCAGAAACTGATGATCAGCGACACCCTCGACACCGCCGACAAGCTTCAGACAGCGTTGCTTCTCGCCGAGGTCTTCGCCGCCGGCCTAGAGAAGAGCACACCGTACCAGCAGTTTGAACAAAGGTAAGTGACAGATCATTCTGTAACAAGACATGTACAAACATGTTTGTACCTGACTGACCGATGAACGATGATATGGTCGCCGGCCGGCCGTTGCAGGTTTCAGGAGTGGGGGTTGGAGAAGGGGTGGGGTGACACTGCTGAGACATGCAGAGAAACACTCAACTTCCTCTCTGAAGTGCTCCAGGCGCCGGATCCTATCAACATGGAGAAGTTCTTCAGCAGGGTGCCGTCGGTGTTCAGCATCGTGATCTTCTCCATCCACGGTTACTTTGGTCAAGAGAAGGTCCTTGGGTTGCCGGACACCGGCGGTCAGGTACAGTGATTATTATCTCATTCTGGCAGATATAACCCTGAATCCACATGTATCAATGCTTGAAACAGAAGCCAACAAATCGATCTTCCCTTGACAGGTGGTTTACATCCTGGACCAAGTCAGAGCTCTTGAAGAGGAATTGCTGCAAAGAATCAGGAAGCAGGGCCTGAATGTTACCCCCAAGATTCTCGTGGTAAGCTTCGACCGCCTTCATTAAACTACCATGACCTAAAAATCCAGGGAGGGGTCATCTGAGTCACTCGCTCGTGTTGAAGTTAACAAGACTCATACCGGACGCAAAGGGCACCAAGTGCAACGTTGAGCTTGAACCGGTCGAGCACACGAAGCACTCCAGCATCCTCCGTGTGCCATTCAAGACTGATGATGGGAAGGATCTTCGCCAGTGGGTCTCCTGGTTTGACATTTACCCTTACCTGGAAAGATATGCTCAGGTATGTAAGCTAGGAATTTCCTAGGTACTGACATCACATTATGAACTGAATGTAACAACTGATGACAAACTTTTGTCGTGGTGATTTCAGGATTCTTCTGTCAAGATTCTCGACATTCTGGAGGGAAAACCAGACATGGTCATCGGCAATTACACCGATGGCAATTTGGTAGCATCCTCTTGTCGAGCAAACTCGGGTCACCCAGGTGAAAATGAGCTATCAAAATGATAGTATTCCGAAAAAAATATCCTTTTGTCAGCAACCAGACCTGACATCACATTACCAAAACATTTATCAACTGACAGGGAACGATCGCACATGCTCTTGAGAAGACAAAGTACGAGGATTCGGATGTCAAGTGGAGAGAAATGGATCACAAGTACCACTTCTCCTGCCAGTTCACTGCCGACATGATCGCCATGAACACTAGTGACTTCATCATCGCTAGCACCTACCAAGAAATAGCCGGAAGGTCAGTCACTCCGTAAACTAAAATCAGTATGTCAGCGATGTCGCGCAACTCATCCCAGGATTCCCTGACAAAATGCAGCAAAGACAAACCTGGCCAGTATGAGAGCCACTACGCCTTCACAATGCCAGGGCTGTGCCGCTACGCCACAGGCGTCAACGTCTTCGATCCCAAGTTCAACATCGCCGCCCCTGGTGCTGATCAATCCGTTTACTTCCCCTTCACGCAAAAGCAGGCACGGCTAACAGACTTGCACCCCCAAATCGAGGAGCTACTCTACAGCAAGGAGGACAATGATGAGCACTTGTAAGTATACATATTCCTTGGTAATAAAATAGGCTTTTTTATTTACTGTTGACAACATTAACCGCTAACTAATAACTCTGAACTGTGATATGGTTGAATCAGAGGGTACCTAGGGGACAGGAGCAAGCCAATCATCTTCTCAATGGCAAGGCTCGACAAGGTGAAGAACATCACCGGGCTGGTCGAGTGGTATGGTGAGAACAAGATGCTCAGGGACCTTGTCAACCTGGTCATCGTTGGGGGGCTCCTGGAACCTTCACAGTCAAACGACAGAGAAGAGATCGAGGAGATCAACAAGATGCACAGCTTGATGGACAAGTACCAGCTCAAGGGGCAGATCCGCTGGATCAAAGCGCAGACCGAGCGCGTGCGCAACGGCGAGCTGTACCATTGCATTGCAGACACCAGGGGCGCCTTCGTTCAGGTAAAAAAAAACTCAAATACAGTTCAGCATGAAACCCAAGCACTGACTATGTGACTGAACCGTGTCTTTCAGCCTGCACTCTACGAGGCATTCGGACTAACGGTCATCGAGGCGATGAACTGCGGGCTGCCAACCTTCGCGACAAATCAAGGAGGACCAGCGGAAATCATCGCCAACGAGGTTTCGGGTTTCCACATCGACCGCCGACGGCAAGGAGGCAAGCGACAAGATCGCAGCCTTCTTTCAGAAATGCAAGGAGGACCCCACCTACTGGAACAAAATGTCCACTGCCGGACTACAGCGCATCTATGAGTGGTACTGTACAATCATCATCTTAGAAATAAATAAAATGCACTTATGGACAATTATGCTTCTTCTTCACAAAACAATTTAATAATGTCGTGTCTGTGATTGTAGTTACACGTGGCAGATTTATTTAACTAAAGTTCTGAACATGGGGTCGATGTACGGCTTCTGGAGGACTCTGAACAAGGAAGAGAGGCAGGCCAAACAGCTCTACCTACAGATGTTCTACAACCTTCAGTTCAGGCAGCTGGTAAGTTCAGAAAAACCAGCACAATACCAACACAACAGAACCCAACCCAATTTTCACTGATGTCATTTGTTACTACTGTTTTCAGGTAAAGACTGTCCCAAAGCTGGGCGAACAACCCGCACGGCCTGCGACAGGAAGCACGGCGCCCGCTAGGATTGCGCCGAGGCCAAGAGAAAGGCAAGTGTGCCCGCTGTTACGAAATTTACTGAGGAGGTAGCGGGGAAGCAACTGACTGACCTGACCGTTTGTTGTTTCGACTCTTCAGAAGGCCGCAGACGAGGATTCAGAGGTGAGGAGTTGTCACCAATCACCAAGCTGCAAAACAGCAAAAGAAGCATATCAGGTCATACTGGCATAAAACTGATGAATCTCTGAATAATGTGTTTGCAGGATCGCGACCAACTTATTCGGACCGGTGCTCCCGACGTCCAACTTCTCCCAGGATGCAGCCTGAAGTGAACACTAAGCACCATAAACCAGAAATGTGCTTGCTTGAGTGAGAAGTGTATTGCCCTGTGTTCCTGTGTGTGTGCCATTGATTTGGAAAGTTCCAATGAAACTGGAACTGTCCATGATGATTGTGGGAGTAATGCAAAGTGTGAAGAAAAGGAGAAATGTGAGCCCTGCATTCATCATCAGTTAACTGATTCTGCATCATGCAAAAGCAAGAAATATACTGATAACTTATCAGTGATAACACAACAAAATAAAGCAAGTAACACCATTGGCAGCAGAGCAGAACTAGCAAAGCTTCAGAAACGGCTGCAGAAACTAACTTGCAAACTTACACTTGACAGTTGACACCTCTCCACTGCACATTCACCCTCGCGTCGCCAGGATAAAGCCGAGTGATCTTAATAAAACAACAAAAAGAAGAAGAATAACAGCACAAGCCGTGGCTTGAATGCTCAGTTTTTCAAGCTCCAGGCCCTTAAAAGTACACGAGGTTCAACATTTACAACATAACAAAGTACACACATAGATGGTACTTCAGCAAACATAGGCCAGCATAGTACGGCGCACGAGACAGCGGCCGGCGGATTATTACTACTTTCTTCACATAATTACAATGACAAGGGGCGACACGCCGACTTAAGGAGCATATTAAGCTCCGCCTTCACGGGCTTCAGCAGTAGAACATGACGTTCTTCACATTGTCCTTCAGGGCTGGAAGGGCTTAACAGCTGCACTGGCCGGGGCCCGAGTACCACGTGACGCCGACGAGCCGGACTGGCGGTCCACGCCCACCGGGCCCACTTGCCATAGAGCCACTGTCGGAGCTCTCTGGCTCCATGTAGAACCGGGCACGGAAGGCGGCCAGATGAGCATAGTATGCAGGTGGAACTGCAATGGAACAATTCAGGAAAGATGGCTTCAGTAAGGAGACAAAGCAGTAGAAATATTTTTCACGAAACAAGGCAGTGGAACTTTGACAGTGACAGTGATCCCTGGAAGAAGGTGACTTACCAATCGACACCGACCGAGTGCACCTCGCGTAGCTGCAGAAGTGACACAAGTTAGAAATGAATTTTCAGTATAAAAAAAGTTACTGAAGGAGAGGGCGGCTTACGTGTAGCAGAGGTTGTTGGTGAGAGTCTGCAACCCATCAGCTGTGAAGTTGTTCTCGTCCCACAAGACGTGATAATGAGCGGGGCGGCTGGTGCCCTAGAGACAATAGAATATTACATTATATAGATTGTTTGTTGGACCCGTAGATCAGAAAACCAGATGTAAGCAAATTCTGTCTGGTTGTTTACCTTGATGCCAGCATGGCTGCACAAGTAGAAGTCAAACTCAGTCGGATGACAGATCTTCGTGTCCACAACGGTACCTTCAGATGTAGAGCATTTGGGAAGGAAGCCCATTTCAGACCAGTGGGCAGGCAGCAGCAGCAGAGTACATTGGTGAAACCATAGTAGCAATGTGTGGTATGAGTTGTGTGTGAAATTTACGTACCTGGGAGTATGTTTCCACTCCTGTCCATCGAGTTCTTATCATTGTGATTGTGCGCAAATAGTCTCGTGTGGTGGCGTTTCTGAACCACGATGAAAGTCACCTGTGGCTGGTAGTTTGCCTCCAGGGAAGCGCAGGCCTGACTCGCACACAATGAGATCAGGATTTAATGGAAACATCTGAATACGAACAAATAAATAACTGGATGGATGAAGTAGGTATATACTTTTCGGATCGCATTGAGTTCAAACAGCAGAACTTGGTAAAACTGGCCCTCGCTAACGCCATCCCTGGTAAAGGTATATAAGACAGGGCATTAGTGAAAAAAGACAGCACATGACCTGGTGTGCTCTGATTGGGCACGTACCTGTAAAATATTATCCGCTGGGGCTTCTCACCGGTTGATTTCTTAAAGGATATAAGTAGCTCCCTGCATTTTTGTATTGTAAGTTTGCCATGTTCACAAGGAATAACTATTTAAATAAATTAGCAGTGTACCTACCTAATCATGCCACTACTGACTGGTCCTTTCTGTGGATCTTGCCGGACCTTGTACAAATCCTCTATCAGCTCTTGCCGGTGCGCCTGAGCAGAAACTAACCCCGCGTACCTCGTAACCTCGGGCCAATCTTGGGAGGCTACAACCTACAAGACAGAGTACAGTGACTGATTAGCAGAGTACCAAACTCCTCTTCCCCCAGAAAATAAAGTCGAAGACTCAAGAACAGGTAGTCAGGTACTAATATTTTTCAACTTACAGCAGCGATCGAGGGACTGCTGTCCTCGCCAGGATGAGGATGGGTCACATCAGCACCAAATATGATTGTAGGTCTGTCGGTGACCAGAGGGATACGCCGCGACAATGCATCCACCAGCACAGTGTTCCTGCCCCCCACCTTACAGAATAAGCGAAAACAGGATAAGGAACATGGAACAAATATGTAAATTGTGAAGAAAAACAACATGAGGGCACACTAACTAACCTTGACGTTTATCTTCAGTGCAATATTTGCATAAATTTGCTTGTTCAGTTTGAACACCTGCTTCGTGCAACAGCATTGCGAAACTATTCCGAGATCTATTTCGCACACGCGCTTCAAATCACCTAGACTCAGATAAAGAAACAAGTAACTGTAACAATGAACATCATGAACAGTAAACTTATAAAAGGCTGCATTTCTCAGATACCATAAAGCGAGCCGTTGTTATCAGGAAGGATTCCAATAAGCAGATCGAGCTCCCGGCGCTGGGGTCCAAGAATGTTCATTGCCTCATGGTACCGAGCTTTGAGAGCTCGCTCCACTTGATCCGGACGTGCACTCATGGGTGGAAGAACAGGCTCCAGAGCGAAGTCCTATCATGATGATGCATGATACTGTTACTGTTGCAGAAGACTAGATGAAGACTCAAGTACAAAGCCTACGATTCATGTTGATGCTTTTATATCTATCTTGGTGCATTAACTTTGCAGGAAGCATGCCAAGAATACTTGCCATTCCCGAGTCTTGGCACATCTGAGCAAGTTGGTGGCAGAAATCACGAGCAAGTTTGTCTGGCACGTTACGGGCAAAATTGACGCACATCCAGCTTCTGACTTTGCCACCATTTACCATTTTCTGGTTATGAAAAATGAAAAGGGACATTAGATATTTATGGAGAATAAACAAATACTCCCTCTGTCCGGAAATACTCGTCGGAGAAATGCATAAAAATGGATGTATCTAGAACTAAAATACGTCTAGATACATCCATTCCTCCGACAAGTATTTCGGGACGGAGGGAGTATATACGTCTATTTGGTTAACGAAACTTGGTCAGTGCTGAAAACCAATCGACTTTCAGGGGGAAAAAATCTGACATCGACTGATTGATGTTGGGCAGAAACTTCAGATGAAAAGAACTGTCAGTTACAAAACACTACTTTTTCAATACTCATTTGTTTTGTATTGTGCAATTCAACAGATCAGGCATGCATGCACAATCAATACTAGTTTCAATACTCATTTTTCAGTACTGACAGTTTTTTTGTAGTGTTTCTGAAGCAAGTTGCTTGCAAACAACTTGGCTAAGAGTTGTCTATTCAATCATTGCTAGTTGTTGGTTGGGCACAAAGTCTAACTAGCAAGTTATTTGTTTCAATCTTCAGTCGGTTATTTCCATCTATCAGCGATGAGCTACTTTAGAGTCGAGTCAGCAAATAAATAAATAAAAAGATAGCCTTTGCTCCCGAAACAAAAGATGAGTGAACTTTGTGAACAAAAGAATATTCATGTGATTACCTTGTTCATCATATTCCACTGACCAACTCTAGGTAAACAATCCTTTTCTCTACCAGTCTCGTTGTACTTAAGCTGCATCAAGAGAAAAAGGTGGCATAAAGCATCACTTTCTATATAACCAATGATCCAAAGAAAGGATGCCCCATTCGCTCAGCGCAACTGCACTGCCGGGAGATGACCAAGGGTGTGGCGGCGAAATAGCGAGTAAAATTCACAATAAGTGGGACGGCCTACCCGTGGGGCCGGCAAAATCCGTGCATCTACTGATGCCAGACGATCGCTGATCTTAATGCCGAACTCTTTCGCATAAGAATCCTCCTGATAAGCATTGTGTTTCACCATCTGTGTTTCCGAAAAACAGAACAAAAGAAGAGGGGCAAGAGTTATATACTGAAGTTGCACAAACAATTATTTGTAGAAACACATCATACATGAAGGCAAGAAATTTCATGCCTGGGTTATATCACGCTCCCGGTCGCGCGGGTACTGACATGTCTCATCCAAGAGAGCTCTTATCTGATTCTGATTTAATCTCTTGGAGTACCTCTGTCCCTGCACTATTTTGCAGACCTGAACAAGCTCAAGTCTGGTCAGAAACATATCCAAATGAAAATGGTTTGAGCATTTGGTGCAAACATTTAATTGCTTTGGGCACTTGGCTTACTTCCATAGGCAAGTAATTTGGACGCTGCTGATTGCCAACCTGGAGGCAAGGCAGGTACGTGTGCTGGATGGCAAAGCCGTATGTCTCTTGAAAGTATTGTACGACTGACTTTACTGTGCCCCCTTCGTCAACAGGAAAACTGCGGCATGAAGAACAACGGATCATTTTCAGAGAATATAGCAAGCAGGGTTCATTTGGTAAATGCTTTCTGAAAATATCATAACAAACTTGCATACGTCAGCTCTCGAGTTGCCTGGGTTGTCAGACCAGATATTCGGTACTTCCTTCGCATGTTGCCACGATGAGTAACTTCCACCTTTACTCCTCTCAGCGCCTTCTTGATCTATGGTATCGACAAGAGCACAGAAATAAGTGTTGGAAACAGAAATAAGTATGGCATTGAGCATATTTCAGCTCAAGAAACCCACATTTTACTGGCTCTTAATAGGAAAAGTTAGTTTAGGAGGGAGACCTTAACACGCTCAGCGTCTGAGAGGGGCCTCGAATGGATGTCAGACCGCAGGAGCTGCGCGGCATAATCTATCACAGGCAGTGGCTCAATGAAAGCTGTAGCTGACATATCTGCAAAAGCACGAGAGGAAATAAATAAATAAACACATTTTCTCTCAAATGGAACAGATAATAAATCCAAAGTAATAAAATCACGCAGAACATAATACGATATGAAGGTTTGAGAGGTGAGATCCTTTTACCAATATTGAGGGAGAGGCCCATCTGAGTAGGCCGGATGCTCTGGTAAAACCCGCGCCAGCTCTCTAATCCGTCGCCGAGGGGCTGCCTCCTGCCGAGGTCGGGTGAAAAGAAGGACCGTCCAAACGGCGCATATCTGACAGAAAAAGCGATTAGAGGAATTATGTTCCTTCATTTCTTGAATAAATGACCGCTGTCAAATACATATATAACTGGCGCGTCTGCGCCGTTACAACCTTGCAGAGGGCAGCTCCCGCAGCACAATGTCAAGGACCTGTAACGCCTCCTGAGGAGCCTCCGCGTGCCTCCCGGCCAGAAACATCCCGAGGCGGTGGAGGTCGGCGCGCGCGGCGAACTTAATCACCACCTTGAAATTCCTCTGCCGCCTGAGTCAAATGGAAGAAGAAAGTTAAGTTCAGAAACGCTGAGCACATATGCAGAACTGACCAAAATAAATATTGACTGTGAAATGGATGACCTCTGGGAGGCAGAGCCGGAGCCATCGTCGTCGTCGAGCAGAGTGATCTGGAACTCTTTGGAAGCGAACGGCAACGGGCCCGCCGTGTAGAGGCTCTTCCTGCCGTCGTACGCCGGCAGCCTCCCGCCGAGGTAGGCCGCCCGGTGGAGGCTCACCAGCTCGTTGATCACGGCCCGGTTGACGACCCGCGAGGTGACCTCCGGGGTGATTGAAACCTGCTCGCTCAAATTCAGACCAGTAAAAAAAAATGTTGCTCACAAGGATAATAAATAAAATAAATTGAACAGCAGCAAGAGGCGCACATGGTAGTGGTGGAGGTCCTTGTCGGGGAGCTGGGCGATGAAATGGTTGGCCTTGACCAGGCACCTTGTGCCGGCGCTGCCCTTGCCCGGCCGCAGCGGGAACCGGATCGCCTTGCTCGACGCCGGGATCGCCGCCTGGGCCTGCGCGGGCGGTGGTGGAGTCGGGGGCTCCGAAGGGCCTGCCGGCGACGGAGCCGAAGGGTCTTCCATTGCTTGGCGCAGCTCGGGAGCCAGGCGGCCCAACGGACCTGCGGCGGCGGGAGCGGACGAGGGGCCGGCGGCACGGGCACCACGGCCCCTGCATCTGGCCGCGGCCGCATCGTCTCTTGGGTGCTGCGGTGGGACGCCGGTGAATCCCTGGTTGCCGCGTCCTCCTCCTTGCGGCGGCTGGTGATGCTGAGGGAGTGGGCCGCGGCCACCTCCTCTTGCTGGGCCCTCGGTGGCGCCGGTGCCAGGAGGAGGGGGATACTGCTGCTGCTGCGGCCTTCCCCTCCGTGACCCCATGCCGGCCGGCCGGGGACAAACTCGAACTGCAAAGAGAAGATGGATATGAATACAACATTATCTCTACTATAATCCATCCATCCATCCATCTAGAAAGAAAGAAATACACTAGCTTTGGGGGAGGGGGAGGAATGATGGGAGAGAAGAGAGTCGAGATTACCTGCCTCGCCTCGCTGCTGTGATCGTGATTGCTTTTTCCTGGTGGGACGAAGGAGGAGAATGGTGGTGGGAGAAAGAGGAAAGTAGGCAGGAGGACTCACTCTGACTCAGACTCAGAGACAAGAGAGCCTGAGTGGAGCGTGGGGCCCACATCACACTCCACTCTCCCGTGCTTCTCTTCTCCTCTCCACTCCGTCCTTGATGATGATGATGATGATGATGATGTGACATGAGGCGGGGCGCACGTGTCCCTTCGCTCCAGCCTGCCATCCATATCCATTTCCCCACTCTACTAGTACGATCTCCCTTGGACTTAACTGGACTAGAGGGAGGGGAGGCCCACGTGTCAGCTGCTACCAATGGGCCTTAACAAGAAAGAAATTTTATTACATATGCATTTCTACTTTTCATTTCAGCTTTCACATCAGACCACGTTGTTTTTCTCCCCAAGCACCCCGCTTCCCTATCCGAATCCATGACTTTCCGCGACATCATCATAAGCCTATGCATTGGCCATGCCCTAATTCCACTCAATAAATAAATAAATAATGACAACAATTACTACTCATGCATGCATACATGGCTCTAGCATAGTACGTACTGCTAGTCATGGCCGGTGCATAGAAAGGAGACCCGCCTGACTTGAAGGAACACAGCCCTTTTTTGTTCGTGCTGACGAATTTGGGCTGTCGTGTGTAGCGCTTCTCAAAAAGCTAATTCATATTTATTTTTTCTGGAGCAGTATCGAGGATGTGAGATTCCCAAACCTGCTCGTCGGTGCACGCCCATGTTAGGATGGAGTGCACACTATGATGTGGCGCAATGCGCGAGCGAGCCAACCTGAAACCCTAAGTTATTTATGCGAGTCTTTGACGGTGACCCGCAAGTCTTATATATGTAGAAGAGCCCACACGCTTTCACGTCGCCACAACCCATCTCAACCGACATGGTTTCGAATTTAACAGTCAAGAAAAATGTCCACTTGTCCGCCAAGAAATCAAAAACCAAAACGACAAAAGGATCATTTTTTATGGATCATTCACGTACATGCCGCACGCCCTTCGGCCCGGTCAGGTGAGGCGAGCACCTTTGGTGTATCCTTTCTCTCATCATACCAATCACTAAGTGTAATGGGGAGAACACACTATATATGTTGGTCTCATATCAACTTCACTAGCGGCATCTAGAGACATTTAGATTGCGCACAAATAGAGCCCTCCCGGGCCGTCAACATTTTTTACCGTTGGATCTGGACTGGTGGGTGTTCTTGACCGTTGGATCTGGACTGGTGGGTGTTCTTGACCGTTGGATCTTCATTTAAGGATTTAGTCACGCCTGGCTTGACCGTTGGATCTTCATTTAAGAATTTAGTCCCGCCTGGCTTTCATTGATGTGAAGATTGCGCTACACCGGATGGGCCGCTACTGCTACCTCTTGAGCTTGCGTTGGTTTTCCCTTAAAGAGGAAAGGATGATGCAAAGAAAGTAGCATAAGTATTTTCCTCGCTTTGAGAACCAAGGTATCAATCCAGTAGGAGACAACACACAAGTCACCAAATACCTGCACAAACAATCAACAACTTGCACCCAAAGCGATAAAGGGGTTATCAATCCCTTCACGATCACTTGCAAAAATGAGATCTGATAGAGATAGACAAATGGTAAAGTAAATATTTTTGGCATTTTTGATTTATAGATTGGAAAGTAAAGATTGCAAAATAGTAGATCGGAAACTAGTAAGATGTAAACGAGATTCAATAATATGGAAAAGAGACCCGGGGGCCATAGGTTTCACTAGTGGCTTCTCTCAAGATAACAAATATTATGGGGGGTGAACGAATCATTGCCGATCAATTGATAGAAGAGCGCATAGTTATGATGATATCTAAGGCAATGATCATGAACATAGGCATCACGTCCGTGTCAAGTAGACCGACTCCTGCCTGCATCTACTACTATTACTCCACACATCGACCGCTATCCAGCGTGCATCTAGAGTATTAAGTTCATAAAGAACGGAGTAACGCATTAAGCAAGATGACATGATGTAGATGAATTAACTCAAGCAATATGATGGAAACCCCATTTTGTTATCCTCGATGGCAATAATACAATACGTGCCTTGATGCCCCTACTGTCACTGGGAAAGGACACCGCAAGATTGAACCCAAAGCTAAGCACTTCTCCCGTTGCAAGAAAGATCAATCTAGTAGGCCAAACTAAACCGATAATTCGAAGAGACTTGCAAAGATATCAAATCATGCATATAAGAATTCAGAGAAGAACCAAATAATATTCTTAGATAATCTGATCATAAATCCACAATTCATCGGATCTCGGCAAACACACCGCAAAAGAATATTACATCGAATAGATCTCCAAGAACATCGAGGAGAACATGGTATTGAGAATCAAAGAGAGAGAAGAAGCCATCTAGCTAATAACTATGGACCCGAAGGTCTGTGGTAAACTACTCACGCTTCATCGGAGAGGTAATGGTGTTGATGTAGAAGCCCTCCGTGATCGAATCCCCCTCCGCCAGAACGCCGGAAAAGGTCCCTAGATGGGATCTCACGGGCACGGAAGGTTGCGGCGGTGGAAAAGTGGTTTCGTGGCTCCCCTCGGTGTTTTCAGGGTATAATAGTATATATAGGCGAAGGAAATAGGTCAGGGGAGCAACGAGGGGCCCACGAGGGTGCGGGGCGCGCCCTCCTGCCTCGTGGCTTCCTCGTTGCGTCTCCGACTTCAACGGGCTATGAAGATGCCCATCAATAGATATCAATGCGAGTGAGTAGGGATTGCCATGCAACTGATGCACTAGAGCTATCAGTGTATGAAAGCTCAACAAGAAACTAAGTGGGTGTGCATCCAACTTGCTTGCTCACGAAGACCTAGGGCACTTTAAGGAAACCCATCATTGGAATATACAAGCCAAGTTCTATAATGAAAATTTCCACTAGTACATGAAAGTGACAACATAGGAGACTCTCTATCATGAAGATCCTGGTGCTACTTTGAAGCACAAGTGTGAAAAAAGGAGCTTGCAAAGATACAAAATATTTCAGGAGCTTGCAAAGTTTGGTCACCAAAAAACATCAAATGATCTCCATACAAAACAGAATATAAATGATGCTCTGCACCCATGTTACTGTTCACATGTTTTTAGTACAAACTTTGTTTTGTACAGATTTCCTCGGATATTATTTCGCCATCAAATTTTGCAAGCACCTAAAACATTTGGTCATAATCACATCCACAAAGTTTAATTTTTTTAAATCTTTTACTAAGTTTTTTATCGTGGGTGCACCGGGGGTGCAATGTGCATAGGTGCACAAAAGCCACTCTCTTATGTGAGTAGTTTGCCAAAGATACAAAATATTTTAAAACACGGAGTAGCTGTCATGGTCGAGACGTTTGGACTTGTGCTTGACCATCCGAAGTTTGCAACCTTCTCGCACCACCTCCACGCACCACCTCCACGCAGGTGAGCAGGACCACCGTGTCGACAAACTTGGTGCCACTGCCCCATCTGTCCATTTCCATGACTTTGAAGTTTCTGTGGATGCAAAACCTTCAGTCCCCGAGGTACGCCAGGCTGTGGTGCTGCAGGCTGATACGTCCATTTTGCATCATGCTTTTATATCGATATTTATCGCATTATGGGCTGTTATTTCACGTTATGTCACAATACTTATGGCTATTCTCTCTTACTTTACAAGGTTTACATGAAGAGGGAGAATGCCAGAAATTTGGAATTCCTGGAAAAGGAGCAAATATTGAAGGACTATTCTGCGCAACTCCAAAAGTCCTAAAACTCCACGGAATACCTTAGAATAAATAAATAAAAATCGTCGCCAAAGATGAAGGCCAGGGGGCCCACACCCTGCTCACGAGGGTGGGGGGCGCCCCCCCGGGCGTGCCCCCCTACCTCGTGGGCCCCCTGTGGCTCTCCGACGTCCATCTTCTCCCATATGAAGTCTTTCGATGAGAAAAAATCAGAAGCAACCTTTCGACGAGACTCACGCCGCCAGGCGGAACCTTGGAACCAATCTAGGGCTCCGCAGAAGCTGTCGCCGGGGACACTTCCCGGAGGGGGAAATCATCGCCATCGCCATCATCATTCTGGAAATGCACGTGGGCCATCCATTAATTCTAATAGTTTTGAGAATAATTATCACACCTGGAAATTTAGATACGAATATTTGTATTCATGAATTGCGCTAAAATGAAATTTATACACATTACTTCACACAATCTGACGTGAGAGAAACCAATGTTCTGCCAAACTCCAAAACCGTGCTCTAGTGCTTCATATTTTCCAGAATGACGGTTTTTTTTCCACCCGCAAAAAAAAAAGAATGACATTTTTTTAGGGGTTATTTTCCAGAATGACGTGTTCTCAGAAACCAAAAGTCTAAACCGAAAGAAGAACGGCCCACACTATACTCGCGAGAAAAATAGACGGCCCATGCTGATAGTAATTATGGGTTGGCCCATACGTACAACACGGATCTCACCAAAAGCACGCACACTGCCTTAGAAAAAGCACGCACGTCTTCTCAAAAAAGAAAAAAAAGCACGCACGTATTGGATTGGATTGGATTGGAGCGATCCAAGGAAAGATAAGATGAAGGCGCGGCGGTTCCTCAACGTGGCGGTGGAGAGATACGGCGGCGGACTGCTGAGCCGCATCGCCAATCCCAGGAAGAACCTCTTCTTCCCATCTACGGCCGATGCACAGCAGCACCAGATCCAGCGAGCGGCGGCGGCCGCGAAGGCCAAGGAGGAGGAGAGCACGCCGCCGATGGCGCTCGAGGAAAACTACGACGGCGTGTTGCGGCTGCCCGAGCCTAAACTGAGGTTCAAGCCCTCCAATCTCCCTGGTGCTCACGGCAACAACGTCGACCTCTTTCCCTTCTACGGCGGCGCCGGCGGGGACGAGGGCAGGTTCCTCTATGTCGACGAGTCCGGCATGGCCGCGCTCTACGACGCCGACGCCTCCACCGTCGAGATGGTGCCCGGACTCGTCGATCACAGTGGGTGGTGCGAGCCGGTCTCCTTCTGCGTCACCCATACCGATGCCGACGACCACACTAGTCGCCCCGACGCGCTCTACATCATGGATGGAGAGAGCCGCAGCTTCCACGCCCTCGTCTATGGCGACCCCGATCCGTCGCATTACCCCTACAGGAGGGCCCACTGGCTGCAGGGTTGGCACTGGCGGCAGCTCCCTCCGCCACCGCCCAACGATGATGACCCCATTCAGTCCTACGCCCTCGTCCATGGTCAAGATGGCGGCGGCACCGTATACATCTCCGTCAGCCGTCCGCGCACCTACTGGTTCGACATCGGCGCTGGCACCGGCGAGTGGACCAAGGCCGGCGACTGGGTGCTTCCTTTCTTTTCTCGCCCCTTGCATGTCCCCGAGCTTGGTGGCGACCTCCTATTCGGCATCGAGAACGAGCACCCTTACCGTTTCTGCGCCGTGGACGTCTCTGGCATTAAGATGAACATAGCTCCTGTGTTGCGACACGCGTGGCAGGACGTCCACCCACTTCCGGGCTGGCATCCAACACACCATAGCCTTGTGTACCTTGGGGATGGAAGGTTTTGCATCCACAGAAGCTTCAACATCATCGGCCAGGGTGCATATTCATCAGACTGGGACATCGTCGGCACGGTGGTCCTGCTTACCGGTGTGGAGGTGCTGCGGCTGGGATCCGGGCTCCAGATGATCAAGCACAAGTCCAAACGCCTTGACTCTTGCATCGGCTCCGTGATATAGAAATATATAATGGTTTATGCTATGCTTGAGCATGCATTTTTAGCATAGTAACAGTCCGACTCTTTTTGGGATATTTGAGTGATTTGGTTCTGTTTGTTTGCATCACATAAAACTTTTTTCCTGAAAGGTTTAGATGGATGCTATATTTCACATGGCTGTAGTCGAAACTAATCTTTAGAGCAAAATCTATAGAATCCAACTATGCAAATCAGACGACTTACAAAGCAAAAAATCCAAACCATTATGATCCTCTACAATTCATATGGAAATCATTGATTTGCAGAGTATTTATTTCAACAGCTTTGCTAAAGCACATCTGGATATGCCATAAGTATTGCACATCTAAGTTATATGTCACCGATCTTACGCGGAGATTCGTGTTGGTATTTCTTATTTTCTTTTCTTTTTCTTTTACTTTTTATGCTTGAGCATGCATGCATCTTTAGTACAGTAACAACCAGACTCTTTTAGGGCTCTTTGAGTTATTTCGTTTTTTTCTTTGCATCGCATAAAAATTCCTTTGAAAAGGTTTAAATGTATGTCAAACGTTCATATGGGTATAGTCCAAATGAATCTTTAGAAAAAAAAAATCTATAGAAGTCAATTATACAAATCAGACGACCCACACAACAAAAGCTCCTAAGCGTTCTAGTCCTCCAAAGTTCGTATAAAAATCCTTTGATTTGGAGAGTGTTTATTTCAACTAGAGATTACCCCATGCGTTGCTGCAAGAATTAGTTGATAAAAATATGGGTTGGTAACATTAGAAGCAAAATTTAAAATACATATGACTTATTATATTTAATTATGTATAGTTGTAAAATATTTGTTGAACATAAGTAGAGTAATTGAACGGATTTTTTTTTCATGCATGGTTGAATGTTTTGGTGGTTTTTCCTACATGAATGCTTGCAATTTGTGGTGGGCCTTAGCCCAATTATAATTGTATAGTGAGGTGACATGCTTGCAAGTTGAGATAATTAAGTTAATGAAGATGACCCTCTTAGGTATATAGGATACCATAAGTATGTGTTTGTTAAAAGTTACTTTCAATTAAATTAGGTGACTAATAAAAACCTCTCCTCATGTAAATCAAAAGATGTACTTTATATCTCTATTACCAACGCATGCCGGCTAGTATTCAGATGACCCGAGGAGCAGAGATATAAGAAGAAATAGAATAATCAGCCCATGTCATACGAAAGAAAGAAGATACTCTCAAGTTGGAGGACATGGAAATGGGTTCGTAGCGGACATGAAAGTGCACACCAGTCTGTTTGCGTTAGCGCATTAAACCGTGGTTTTTATCCGCACGGAGATAAACTGACGCAGATGGCGGCCCTTGCAGCTTTTGAGTTACAACTTAACAACCTTGTGGCGGAGTTTTATAGGAATTTTAAAAAATAGGATTGCAGTATCATGTTCATTAGAATGCAACATGATTTTGTTTCGTTTGTTTGCATCACATGAAAAACATAATGATTCTTTCCAAGAAGTTCAAGTGGGTGCTAAATTTACTATGGAGTATAGTACCAATAAAAATTTAGAAAAAAAATCTTTGGAATTCAATCCTACGAATTGAATGACCGACATAGATTAAAGTCCTAAGCATTTGCCTTGCTGGCTGATGTTCACACGTCAGAAGACTTTAGAAGATGGATGTTGGATTGGTTTGGAAAAGCTTCAGCGGCTGACAAAGGTGTCATGGTCGTCATGCTTTTATATCACTTGTGGCTGGCTGGAAATGATACTCGTGAGGGGAGGCAAGTAGAAGAAGCTTGATCCTTGGTCGATCATGTCTGGAGACTGCTAGAGGAATGAGTTAATGCCCACACTTTGCCGGTAACCGCACAGGAAGGGAAGCCATCGGAGCAGTGGCGAACTCCTAACCAAGGCTGGTTGAAGGTCAACGTGGATGGAGCAACAACGAAGGTGGACGGTTCGGGCGGCGGAGGTGAGGTCGTGTGCGATCATCATGACATGGGAGGCACATGCCATTTTTTTCCAACCGTCATCAGTCCGGAGCACGCGGAGCTGTTGGCTTGCCGGCGAGGGATCCAGTTAGCAGTCGAGATTGGAGCCCCGAAGGTTGTTTTGGAAACGGACAACTAAGGGGCGATGCAAGGGCTGAGGAGCGAAGGACTGGATCGATCATGGCACGGACCTCTCATCGAGGAGATAAAGGAGCTCCTCTCCTTCCTGGATGATTTTAGGGTGACATGGGCTAGACGTACCGCGAATATGTGTGCTGCATACTCTAGCTAGGGACGGCTGCCTGAATAAGTTGGATAAGACTTGGTTTAGTATTTCTCCGCTTTGTATTCGTGACATTATCGCGGCCAAGGCCGCTTAGTTAATAAAAGGCAGCGTTTTCCCCTAAAAAATAGTCCTAGGCATTTTAATCCTCCAAAATTTATATGAAAATCCTTTGATTTGAGAGTATTCTTGTATCATTTTTTTGAGAAATGTATTCTCTTCTATCTAAAGATGCACTTATATTTCTTTTTTTCTCAGGCAATGCACTTATATATTTCTTTTTTCTGAGTAACTGCACTTATATATTTCTGAAGTTGTACTTATAGCCCAGGTTCAAATCGTGCTACTAGATGATAGGCCGGCCCATGCACGCACGCACATAAACCAAGGCACTGATTAGAAGGCACTGATCGATAAAAAACAAGGCACTGATCGATATGCGCCAGAGATGACCTAGCTAGCTGCCGCTTCGTTCGTCAACCTCCTCCGGCCTTTTCTTCTCGGATGGATCTGTCATCCGTGTGTCCGATTGAAATTACAAGGAGGAAATGAGCAGATCCATATGAAGGCGCGGCGGTTCTTGAACGTGGCGATTGGCCAATACTACGATGGAGGGTCGCTGGGCCGCAACCCCAACAAACACCTCTTCTACCCCTCCATGGCCGAGGCACAGCAACACCAGATCCGACGAGCCGCGGCGGCCAAGGCGAAGGTGAAGGTAAAGGAGGAGAAGGCCAAGCCAAGGAAGAGCACGGCGGCGGCGGCGTTGTCGTCGGACGAGGATTGCGATGGCATGTCGGCGCCGCCGGAGGACTACGACGTCTTGCGGGTGGCCACGCCCAAATTCACGTTCAAGGCCTCCTCCCACCCGGGCGGTAGCACGGGGATGCTCGACTTCTTTCCCTTCTACAGCGGCACCGCAGTGGGCGAGGAAAAGATCCTCTGCATGGACAGGAATGGCATGGCCGCGCTCTACAACGCCGACGCCGCCACTATCCAGATGATGCCCAGGCTCGAGGAGCCCAAAAGGTGGGAACCTATCTCTTGTTGGTGTAAACCACGTTAGGTGACGTTCAGTGAGGTACTAGCTAGTCAGGTGACTCGGTTAGTTAGTTAGTGCATGGATGAGTCAGTATAGTTTGCATGGAACGAGTCCAAGCCGGTGGCTCTTGGCCGTGTGTTGGTGGCGCATGGATAGGAGTGGATGGCATTACGTGCATGTAGTTAGTGATTAGCATCATGCATGGATTTAGTTGGAGTAGTGGCGGGATGTGCTGGCCGGTTAGTGCGTGCGTGATGGCCGGACGTGATGGCTGGCTGTGTGCCCTCCTGTGTATATATATGTCACATTGAGCAATAGAAGGCGGCCGAGAAGGCTGAGGCAGAAACAATGTAGCCAGCGTATTCACCAAGGGGAAGAGCCTCTGGGCAAAGCTTTCTAGGCTCCTCCTTGGTACATGCGTGTGTGTGAGTTTCTCCTTCTTGTGTGTTTTTGAGGGAAACAAAGAAAGGAGAGAGTTGTGTGAGGCAGCTCGAGGAAGAAGAAGCGGTGCTGCGAGAAGAGGCGGCGCCAACATCTCCTTCTTCGTCACCCATGCCGACGACCCCGGGGCCCTCTACGTCATGGATGGCACGGGCTGCAGCTTCGATACCCTCGTCTACGGCGATCCCAACTCGCCGTGGTCCCACCTGCTTGCGTGCAACGAAAGACACATATGGCACTGGCGGCGGCTGCCTCCGGCGCCACTCTGCATCGGCTATGACAGAAGTGAAAGCTCCATCTCCATCGAGTCCTATGCACTTCTTCACGGCCATGACGGCGATGAAGATGTTTCTAGTGGCAGCAACACCACCATCTACGTCTCGCTCAGAGATTCTCGCTCCTCCTTCAACTCCGGCGGCAACGCCGTCCCTGTTGCCGGCACCTACTGCTTCGACACGGGCACGGGCGAGTGGACCAAGGCCGGCCCGTGGAGGCTGCCCTTCTTGTCCCGTGCCCTGCACGTCCCTGAGCTTGGCAACAATCTCCTGTTCGGCATTGATGGTAACAATTCCGACCGTTTTTGCGTTGTGGACGTCTTGGGCGCCATGAGGACCAACGTCTCGGCCCCAGTGTTGCAGCATGAGTGGGAGGACGTCGACCCGCTGCCAAACTGGAGCTTGCAGCACCACAGCCTGGCGTACCTGGGGACGGAAGGTTTTGCATTCACAAAAGCTTCGAAGTCATGGAAATGGACGGATGGGGCAGTGGCACCGAGTGTGTCGACACGGTGGTCCTGCTCACCGGCGTGGAGGCGGTGCGAGAAGGATCCAAACTTCGGATGGTCAAGCACAAGTCCAAACGTCTCGACTACGACAGCTACATCATGTTCTGAAATATTTTGTATCTTTGGCAAACTGCTCACATAATCAAATGGATTTTATTAGGTATCTAGGACGAATTCACTTGGCTTCGAAAACGGAATAATGCCAAATTAAAATGTTTGTTTCTTCTACAGTATCATGGACCGAATTAAATTCATGCCTTTATCGCGTCCTCAATGCGAGAATGATAAAAAGGCTTGGTTCCTTATCTCTAGCCCGTGAACTTTATGGACATTAGGATAGATCACAGTGCTGTTAAGTGAAACAGAACAACTCAATCTCGCTATAACAACTATAGACAGACCAGTTAGATAGATCCTGTTAGGCTGGTTGAAATGGTAGCCTGACATCAACTCTGAAACTAGACCCAGAGCGGCAACGCTTTCATATCCAAAGAGATGTTAAAAGTGTTGTGGCCTGCCCTTTCTGCGTAAGTACTGAACTGAAGCACGCTTGATCGATTGGTTGTTCTTATTTTTATTTTTGAGGGAAAGCCATCATGGGCTCATGGCATGCTCTTTTTTGGCGAGGGATTATTTATTGATTGCTAAATAAAGATATATTGTTCACAAGAACACGAATAAGAAGCTAGGGGGGTTGTCAACCAAATTACAAGCAGCAATTTTAGAGGAATAGAAATCCTTAGAGATTTCATGAGCAACAATGTTGGCTTCCCCAAAGCAATGCTGAAACTTAACACTTCCTATATCTCTGGCCATGTCCACACAATTTGCATGAATTGCAGCCTGATGGATCCTTGAGCCTAGCTAGCTTCCTTAGCACTCACAATTCAACCCCTAGAACAGTAGTTTAGGCTAACACAGCAAACTACCAGCCATCGGACTTCTGGAGTAGCGCAGCCCGGCAAAACACTCACGCCGAGCAGGGCTGAGTTATCGAGGGCACTGCCTAGCCACCGGCAACCTCTGCCGGCGTGGCACGTGTATTTAGTATCGACGCGCGCGTACTGAGTTAGGCAAGGGGCCCAACACACACTGTACATATATGGAAATAACGTTAGGACTTGATGTTTCTGCTCAAGCGTTTTCGTCAGACAAGACTTGCATGTTTTTGCTCAAGTGATCCTTTCTCCAGGATCCTCAGCACAGGGAAGTGGTTTTTGCGTGCAACCAGTTTTAGGCCTTCATAGCTATAACAACTCAGTTGGACGCTTTGCAGGTTGGGCAACTTACACAAGACATCAAATAATTGGTCGCCAGGAGACACCCCCTCCTCCCACGATACTCCCGCGACCGTCCGGGAGGATAACCTAGCGCCGCCGCCTCTCCTCCCCTCCTCCTCTCCCCCTTCCTCGCTGCCGCCGAGGCGGCGATAAGCCCCTCTCATCTCCTCGCGGGGATCTCGGCGGGCCGGATCTCGCGTGCCGACGCGCGGCGCCCCGGGGCTGACGACGGTGGCGTGATGGGCGGCAAGGCGGGTGCAGGCCAGCGGGCGGGTTTCAGCGGCGGTTGCCTCCCGGCCGCCTGTGAGCCTCCTCTGACGTGGCGGGTCGTGTGCGACCGGGTCGCGGGCGGCCCCTCTCGCCGTGGCTCTCTGGTGGGGGGCGACGCGGCAGAGGTGGTGGTGGGCGCCCCCATCCAGTCGGGCCCTTCCGGCTGGACGGCGGAGCTCGGCGTGGGAAGACCTCCCTGATGGCCTCTCATGGCTGCGGTGGCGGCAGATCTGCCATCGTATCCCTCTTCTTCGGCATCGGGTGGCGGTTGATGCTCTCCGGCGGGTCCAGACCTTCGCTTCGGGGCAAAACATGTGGTTTGGGGGGGGGGCTGGTTGGGGGATGGGCTCGTCTTTGGCCATTGGCCGTTCCCCCACCTCCCCCTGCCCCTGGGCGGCCCCCTTCCCCAGGGCGGCGCCAGGTCACGGTTCGTCTCGAGGCAGTGCCCGTCGGCGATTCCAGGAGGCGGTTGGGGGCGTGGATTTGGCCAAAGTCGTGTCCTTTGGGAGCTTTCGCGGTGGTATGGTGGCAGGGTGGCGGTCCTGGTGGTGGGAGACGCGGTGGTCGTGGGCGGACTGCGTGGCTCGGGCTGCTCGGGTGGCATAGCTGCGGGTGGTTGTCGGACCGGGGAGGCGACGGAAGGGTTGAAGCACCAGAGTACATCACTTGCCCAGTCCGTGCACTAGCCGATGGTGACCGCGTCCGCGAATGTCGTGTTCCTCCCTGTAGGCTCCGTCCTGGTGCTCCGTCTCCTTCCATCTCCCTCCGGGTGAAAGCTTGATCTTCGGATCGGACGGTGGCGACATTCCGTGGTCATACCTTTCTTGGAGGCATCGTCTTGGAGTCCTCGGTCCGGCTTGGTCTGTCACACCTCTTCTCGGTTGATCGGTCATCCTGTGGGTGCGTAGTAGTCGTTGAGGTTGTGTGTCGGTGCTCGGCATCCTTGTATCTCCTCTTGGGTGTGTGTGGTGTGCGTTTGTATCGGTAGCTTGGTTGTGGATGTTGGTTGCTTTATAATCTAAAGTGGGTGGAAACCCTTTTCGTAATAATTGGTCGCCAACAAGTTATGTGTTCCCCACTTCAAACTTTATGAGGTGTGTGAGTGATAAGATCTAGTCGGGCAGTTGGCTAATGCGGCGTTATACGGGTCTGCTAGAGATGCTCTTATCATGCAACGGAAAGTACATGCAAAACGAAGGAGAAGAAAGGATGAGCACAATAATATTTGCCAAAACGTGTTGTAGATTTTTCCTTTTTTTTCACTTGGTCATGGGCCGGCTGGTCCTATATTCATTCGTGGGTGTTTCTAAAAAAAAAGGCATGTATATTCGTGGGTCGTGGTACGTTTGTTGACCTAAAAAGCGGCCGCCTGGGTAGTCGATCGATCGCCGGAAGAGATGAAGGCACGGCGGTTCTTGAACGTGGTGACAGGCAAATACAGCGGTGGGTCGCTGAGCCGCATCATCAACCCCAGGAAGCACCTCTTCTACCCCACCACGGTCCAAGCGCAGCAGCACCAGATCCCACGACCGGCCGCGGCGGCCAAGGACAGCACGCCGGCGGCCAATACGGAGGAGAAGGAGAAGGTGGGCACGCCAGAGGAGGAGGACGAGAGCACGGCGGAGGAGAACTACGACGGCGTCCTGCGGCTGCCCACGCCCAAACTCAGGTTCAACACCTCCCGTCAAATGGGCGGCTACGTCACCAACTTCGACTTCTTGCCTTTCTATGGTGGCACCGGTACCGGCGAGGGCGAGGCAAAAATCCTTTGCGTCGATGGCAATGGCATGGCCTCGCTCATCGAGGCCGCCACCATCGAGATGATGCCCCGTCTCAACAAGAAGCCAGATCCATGGTGGAACCCCGTCTCCCTCTGCGTAACCCACACCACTGCCGCCGCCGAGGACGATCCCGCCCACCCCGATGCGGCCCATGACCCTGACCGCCCCGACGCGCTCTATGTCATGGACCGCAAGGGCCACAGCTTCGAGGCCTTCGTCTACGGCGACCCCAACCCTCCGTCGCCACGCGAGTTCACGGATGAGTGGTACCGCGAGCGCGTTCATAGAGACAGGTGCGTGTGGCACTGGCGCGAGCTCCCTCCGCCGCCCATTTTCCTCGACGAGGCCAACAACTACCATCGTAGAGGCCGCGACCCTGAATCTCTCGAGCCTTTGCATCGACGGCTGGCTTATCTTATTAATCCTTACTACCATCTGAACTTCCAAACAATGCAGTGGTTGTTCTTGTTCAAGGCAGCCTGGTTTGACCGATCCAGAATTCTGGACCCCGTTGGTTGGTTCTGAACCTAGGTAGGGGATATGTAAGTAGCTATTCAATTAGTGCCTTTGCTGTCGGCGCAGTTTATCTAGTAAATTAACCCACATACTACTCCCTTTGTTCCTAAATATTTGGTTTTTTAGAGATTTTAAATGGACTACTACATACGGATGTATATTGACATATTTTAGAGTGTAGATTCATTCATTTTGCTCCGTATGTAGTCACTTGTTGAAATCTCTAGAAATACAAATATTTAGAAACGGAGGGAGTAGAATTTATCATGGGCAACTGATGGGCAAAAAAACATGAGGCCATATAGGCACTTATGGTGGAGATTCCGTATCGTAATCGTGAACCAAACAGCTACCAAATGACGGAGCCGCAGACCTTGCCTTACCGCTGCCACCCATCCCATCCCATTCCATTCCATCCATGGTCAGATCATCACACACTGGATTGACCGGATGAGGGGAGGACGAGGAGGCGAGCAGGACTAGAGAAAGAAGGGTCCCCTCGCCTCCCTTTCCGCCTTATGGTGGTGGCCGTGGAGGAAGAGGAAAGCGAGGCGGCCGTGGATATCAGGGATGACCTCCAAGACGGGGGCTCGGAGGAGGCGCGGGGATTGCTCCTGCGGGATGGCGCTTACGAGGAGGTACGTACCTGCGTCGCGGATGGCACGGTGGTGCTCAAGCCCTACCCGGCAGCAGACTGCCCCGATGGTGGTAGCTGCTCCATCAGATGGCAAGGAGCAGAGGATGGCAATAACGTTGCAATGATATTGAAGATCCGAAGAAACTAGCTACAGTACTGTACTTGATCTGTCGGCAGCAGCTCCGTTGGAATAATACTTAACAGTGAGAGGCAATACATAAATCGTGCGAAATATAATGCTCATATTTATTAATTACACACTGTTTTGTGTGGCAGTCCACTTGACACACATCGAAGTCGAAAATCAATAGAATAACCAATACTGAGCAGAAATTAGCTAGGAAAAGCACACACGTGCAGTTAAAAGGAAAAGCACACTAATCAAGGCCGTAGAAAACATACAGGGGGAGCAGCAGTTCCCAAGATGCGCACCTCACATCCAGTCGGCCATAATTTTGAGCTGATTGGAATTGGGGTGTCACTTGAGCTGATTCTGTGCACGTTTCATTAGCGGGCTGCTTTCCTTACCCTGGAGGTTCACCTCTTTAAGTTTCTCCAAGTTCTGAAGACCAATACTAGCGTCTCGAGCATTTTCATTGAACCTTTCTGGAATGTGAGCATGATGGGACATCTGGACACCTCCAGAAACCTCAGCACCGGGAAGCTGTGCTTAGGGCGTGCAACCAGTTCTCCGTATTTGCACTCAATTTCATCCAGTCTGATGCTCTGCAGGTTGGCCAGCTTACTCAAGACTCCAAACAACTGGTCACCACCACCAAGTTCTGTATTTCCAATTTCAAAATTTGTGAGGTGTGCTAGTGATGATATCCAGTCGGGTAGTTGGCTAATACTCCCACTCAAACCAAGGGTATGGAGGAGTGGCGGCGGTGGTGAGACCTCATGGAGAACTCAGATTGAGCGATCGGAGAGCGCTTGTCTTGCTCAGGGAGGAGGCAACCTCAGGCAAACACCCACCGGCCATCAACCCAGTCGACGATTATGATACTTAGCACCTGCAACTGTGGCAGCTTACCGATCTCCTGGGCAACCGATGAAACGTCACGTCCAGAAAGTATTCCCATGTCCACCTCATGCAGCATCTTCATGTTCCCTAACCCTCGTGGCAGAAGCCACCCATCGGACATTAGGCGCTCTAGTTTGCTTAGCTTTGTCACAGTTTGCGGCATCCCCTTCCCTTCCCCCTCATCATGAACGTGTCTTTTACATCAAGAGTCTCTAAGTGATCTAGATTTCCAAGTTTGCGAGGCATCTTAGTGATTCTTGTTCCCCTCAAGCTCAAGAACCTCAGAAGATACAGTCGGCAGACATCTCTCATGTGCTTATTACGCACGTCCAGACAATCTACCAAGTCAAGTACCCTCAGCAATTTGAACTCGCCTAGACAATTCAACAACTTCTCAAGGCCATGGAGCTGAAATGCGGTCAATGACCGGATATGTTGTACCTTCATCGCCTCAATGTCATGCCGTGCGTCATGCTGCTCATCATGGTCGTTATCATGGATGTGGAGAGGCGTCGAACCTTGCCACGTACATGTGACATTCCTCCGTATTGCCTGCCTACCAAGCTAACAAAGTTAGACTCCTGGGATTTGGACACCATGACCTCAAGAATCATGTCATGCACCCGGCACACCTCTACCTCCACTTTCCCAGAGACAAACTCACTACTAGATTTCCCAATATAGCCGAGGGTTGAATCACCGTCGGATATTTAAGTTCACCATCGGGTAAAACTCATGCGCTGTCTGGGTGTGAATTTTCCCACCAATTCGCACCACTTCTCAACCGAGCAGTACACATCTCCCAATTCTTGCATTCTACATAAGATGACAGTGACCTAACTAGTTACGAGATTCAAAAAACATTACAGAAGTGATGGTTTAATACCATACCTTCCGGCGTCTCGACGAGCACCGGCAGCCCACGTTGCCTAACCCCACCCGGTGTGGGTTAGTCCTGGCAGCCGCGCGCCCTCTGCCCACACCAGCGCACTGGCCGACGGCCCGTCCTAGGGTTTTGGGTGCGGGCGACTTTGCCGAGACGCAACGGCCGGGCCGAGATCCAAGTCGCGCCTTGGCAGATGCCGGATCATATGGCCGCCGTCGGTGGCAGGGCGGAGTTGGGACGGCCACGGCGGTGTCACCGTCGGATCGGGGGGAGGGCGTGCGTGGAGGCGGCGGGGTTAGGCGGTCCTGGGGCGAGGTAATGGCGGCGTGGTTTCCATGCCATGCGCGCACGTACGACGTCACATACGTGGTCACGGTCGTAGTGGGCCACTACGCCCGTCCCGTATAACTACCGCCGGCTGGCCCACGATGCATTTATTAAAACCGTGCATTCTACCTTAACATTTCAGAAATTATTTATGCATTTTTTTAATGCAACATTCATTATTTTTCTATGGTTTGAATTTCCTATGATTTCTTATCGGACTCAGCCGGTGGACCCCAAACTTTTTCCACACGCACTCATCGCCAGGGCCATCATGCCTGCAAGTTTTCATAATTTTCCGGCACCGTATGAATTTCCTATGGTTTTCTTCATGAAACGACCGACCGGGCGTGACGCAACGTCGTTTGGTGTCCGAATTTGTTCAACTTTGCGTGGGGCCCTAAGATGGGCATGCCCACTGCATCCCAAATTTGGGTGACGTTCGTGTGTGCCACCTCGTACATCCCATGCAACCGCACCGATCGGATATTAACGATGTCAGCCCTGCATCTGCGTTCTCTTATCGGACTCAGCCGGTGGACCCCTAACTCTTTCCACACGCACTCATCGCCAGGGCCATCATGCCTGCAAGTTTTCATAATTTTCCGGCACCGTATGAATTTCCTATGGTTTTCTCCGTGAAACGCACCGAAAACACTGACCGGGCGTGACGCAACGTGCGTTTGGTGTCCGAATTCGTTCAACTTTTGCATGGGGCCCTAAGATGGGCATGCCCACTGCATCCCAAATTTGGGTGACGTTTCGTGCGTGCCACCTCATACATCCCATGCAACCGCACCGACGGATATGAACGATGTCGACCCGTCTGCGTTCTCTTATCGGACTCAGCCGGTGGACCCCAAACTTTTCCACACGCACTCATCGCCAGGCCATCATGCCCGCAAGTTTTCATAATTTTCCGACACCGTATGAATTTCCTATGGTTTTCTCCGTGAAACGCGCCGAAAACACCGGGCGTGACGCAACGCGTGCGTTTGGTGTCCGAATTCGTTCAACTTTGCATGGGGCCCTAAGATGGGCATGTCCACCGCATCCCAAATTTGGGTGACGTTTACGTGCGTGCCACCGTACATCCCATGCAACCGCACCGATCGGATATGAACGATGTCGACCCGTCTGCGTTCTCTTATCGGACTCAGCCGGTGGACCCCAAACTTTTTCCACACGCACTCATTGCCGGGCCATCATGCCTGCAAGTTTTCATAATTTTCCAACACCGTATGAATTTCCTATGGTTTTCTCCGTGAAACGCACCAAAACATCGACCGGGCGTGACGCAACGCGTGCGTTTGGTGTCGAATTCGTTCAACTTTGCATGGGGCCCTAAGATGGGCATGCCCATCGCATCCCAAATTTGGGTGACGTTTCGTGCGTGCCACCTTGTACATCCCATGCAACCGGCACTGATCGGATATGAACGATGTCAGCCCCGTACTGCGTTCTCTTATCGGACTCAGCCGGTGGACCCCAAACTTTTTCCACACGCACTCATCGCCAGGGCCATCATGTCTGCAAGTTTTCATAATTTTCCGGCACCGTATGAATTTCCTATGGTTTTCTCCGTGAAACGCACCAAAAACACCGACCGGGCATGACGCAACGTGCGTTTGGTCTCCGAATTCGTTCAACTTTGCGTGGGGCCCTAAGATGGGCATGCCCATCGCATCCCAAATTTGGGTGACGTTTACATGCGTGCCACCTCGTACATCACATGCAACCGCAATCGATCGGATATGAACGATGTCACCCGTCTGCATCGCGTTCTCTTATCGAGACTCAGCGGTGGACCCCTAACTTTTGCACACACACTCATCGCCAGGCCATCATGCCTGCAAGTTTTCATAATTTTCCGGCACCGTATGAATTTCCTATGGTTTTTCTCCGTGAAACGCACCGAAAACACTGACCGGGCGTGACGCAACGTGCGTTTGGTCTCCGTGAAACGCACCGAAAACACATTAGAAAAAACTCATTATTCTTACTTATAAATTAAATAAACAACGCATTATTATTATGTAAACACATTTAGCCGTTAATGCAACACATTACAGTACTAAACTTTGCATGTATTTTAAATATTTTTTAGACATTAATTAACATTACATAAATACTAAAAATGTAATTACTAGTCGACAGAAATAACTGATTAAAATATTTATTACAAAAAAACTCATTATCAATTAATTATCAAAAAACTCATTATTGTTTAGCAATTACTTATAAAATACTCATTACTTTTTCGTATAAATTTAAATAAACAACTCATTATTATTATAATTAATATAGTTAACAATTCTATATTACGTATGGTTTTTTATTAATTATAGAATTTCTGTATACTATAAGCCAGGCATAAATAACTAAAAAACTTAATACTATTTTTTTAAAACAAAACAAGAGTCTTGACTGTGCGCGACAGCGTGCCTGGGCCGGCCCATTGAGTGTGCTCGCGGTGCGGGGGCAAGGTCGGCGGGGGTGAGGACTAAAGTTTAGTCCCACCTTGCCCGCCGAACGACGCCGCGACCGGCTTATATACCAAGCTCCCACCACCGTTTCGAACTCCTCTGATTCCCACCCCGCCCCGCCATCGCCCCGTTGGCCTGTGCTGCAGGCCGTAGCTGGGCCGAAAGGCCGGCCCTTTCGCCACCCGGCTTGATCGGGCCGGACCGATTAAGCGCAGTTGCGGCGTGCAAGCACAGGTGGGCTTATTTTTTGTCATCATTATTTTTTTTCTACTATTCACGGTGCGGGGGAGGTGGAAGGGGCGCTTTTTTAGTCCCACCTCGCGCGCCGAGGGACGCCAGGACTGGCTTATATAGCCGCCTTTAAGATATTTATTAAATAAGATAGTAATAATGTCAGTTGACTTTCAACTGACATTATTACTATCTTATTTTTTAATATGAGCTCGTTTTTTATGAACGGTTTTTTTCAAATTATTAGTTATATCAATAAACTAATTAATATTTTTTTAATAAGCTGCAAAATGTTATGCATTAACACAAAACTCATAAAAAATTAAAAATATACTGATTATTTTTACCTATAAATTGTAATACAAAACTCATTATTCTTACTTATAAATTAAAAACAAAACGCATTATTTTTATGTAAACACATTTAGCCGTTAATGCAACACATTACACTACTAAACTTTGCATATATTTTAAATATTTTTTAGACATTAATTAACATTACATAAATATTAAAAATGTAATTACTAATTGACAGAAATAACTAATTAAAATATTCATTACAAAAAAACTCATTATCAATTAATTATCAAAAAACTCGTTACTGTTTTAGCAATTAATTATAAAAAACTCATTAGTTTTTTGTATAAATTTTAATAAACAACTCATTATTATTATTATAAATATAGTTAACAATTCTACATTACGTATGGATTTTTATTAATTATAGAATTTCTTTATACTATAAGCTATGCATTTAAATAACTAAAAAACTTAATACTATTTTTTTTAAAACAAAACAAAAGTCTTGACTGTCTTGTGATCAAGCGATTTGTCTTGTGACAGCGCTCTGGGCCGCCCATTAAGTGTCTTGTGCGGTGAGGCAGGGTCGGCGGGGGTGAGGACTAACGTTTAGTCCCACCTCGCCCGCCGAACGATGCCGCCACCGGCTTATATACCAAGCTCCGATCACCTTTTCGAACTCCCCCGATTCCCGCCCCGCCCCACCACTGTCCCGTTGGCCTGTGCTGCAGGCCGTACCTGGGCCGAAAGGCCGGCCCTTTCGCCACCCGGCTTGATCGGGCCGGACCGATTAAGCGCAGTTGCGGCGTGCAAGCACAGGTGGACTTTTTTTTTTGCATCACTATTTTTTTTGCCTTCTATAATTTTTTTTATAGTGTTCCACCATCATCACTAGGATGCATGCCACGTTTTAAATATTTTTTATCGCTTTATGAATGTTTTTTGGTGTTCAAGTACGTTCAACTCTTGGATTGAATGTTAGGGTGACCATACCAACTAAAATTTGTTTCGTCATCCTTGAAATTAACTCAAATTTTTTCCATACTATTCCACCATCATCAGTACGATGCGTGACAAGCTTTCTGGGTTTTTTTACTTTATAAATTTTCTATAATTTTTTTACTTTATGAATTTTCTATAATTTTCTTGCAAAAGTTGAGGTCATTCCGAATATGTCGAAAAATTGGCCTCCTACTCCCGAGAACGTTCGGGCAGGACCGAAGGCCCCGTCCGATAGGAGTTTTTTTTCCGACAGCCTTCAAATGTACCCACATTTTTTTATAGTGTTCCACCATCATCAGTAGGATGAATGAAAAGTTTTCTGTCTTTTTTATCGCTTCAAGAAATTTTTATAATTTTTATGTTTTTGCTATGCATGCATGACCCATGCATGCGTTTTATGACTGATTTTTCTACAGTTTGTGTGTCTAGTATCGTCTCGTACCGTTCAAATTCATGTTTCCGTTTATTTTTTCAAGTTGCATGACTAACATCAAGTTAAACATCCGGATTTTTTTTAGATAAACCATTCCGAATTCATTCATAATTCAAAATATTTTACATAACCCTAAACATAACCGAGCACTTCTCTTACATAACTTAGACCGAAATTTAAATAAAACTAGGCTACTTGTCGTTGCTGCCGCCCGGTGAGGTCGACGATCGGCGCCATCTTGCTGCCTCTCCTTCGCCGCCGCCATTGTCGCATTGTCGTCGTCGTCGTCGCTAAAATCCCACCGATTGTCTTCCAGCGCTGCTGCTCACCGCACCGCCGCTATGGCCGCCACCGCCTCGTTCAAGACGAGTGGCCGCCGCCACCTCCTCTCGCCGACCGGGCCAAGACCGCAAGTAGCCCGGCGTGTCGTCGGGTCTCCGTCTTCTTGAGGCGGCTGCGCCAGCGGGATGTCGACCAGCGCGGGGGCGCCTTGTCAGGCGATGGGGCCGGTGGAGGAGGCCGTGGCGGCGACGACGGGAAGTGTCGGCTCGCCGTAATGACCCCGACGATGCATCCGGCCGCCGCGTCCCTGAACGCGCCGAGGACGATGTCGGTTCTTCCAGCGCGAGAACTCGCGCTGGCCCTCCGGTTGTACCGGCAGCCCGAGAACTCGCGGAGCTGCTCCTCGTCGGGCGGCGGTCCCATGGTGGGGATGCCGTTCGCCCGATCCGCCATGGCCCGGCACCTTTGCCGGCGGCACTCAACATGCCGCATCGGGCCATAAGCTCCGTGTCGGCGATGGTGAGGCTCAGCGCCGACGCCCGGTCGACCACACGCCCTCATCGGAGTCGCCGGAAGACATTGCCGTGAGGAGAGGGAGATGGGCGGGCGAGAGAGAAGAGAGATGGGCGGGCGAGGGAGATGAGACGGCATGGCCCGCTCTTTGTAGAAGGCGGGAGGGAGGTGGGCGGGCGAGCCGTCGGTGGCGTGGCGCTTCGAGGGAGAGGCGGCCTTGGCGGCATGCGCGATGCGATCTGCCGTGTGAAGCGGCGCGAAGCGGCGGCGTGGGAAGAAGGCGCGGCGGCGCAGGCGGCGTGGGAAGGCGCGGTACGCCGTCGGTGGCGTCTGGCGGGCGGGCGGTCGCCGCAGCGGCGGCAACCGATCGTCGCGTTTCATCGCCGCCCGAGGCGGAAGGTCGGCGGCGCCATCGCCGCCGCGCAGCGGCGATGGGCGCAGAACTACGAGGCTACCAGGCGGGCGGCACGAGATCTGCCGCGAGCAGTCGGCGCCTGCATGCACGCCGCCATTACTGCAATGCAGTTATTGCATGACGATACGGCCGTCCGCGCCATGTCCACATACGCCTCACAGTCAACGCCGACTTTAAAAACACGCCCTCGGGGCTCCCAACTGCTCGGCTCGGCTCGCTCCCTCACGACTGCCAAGCCGCTCGGCTCGTCCCGCAGCCGCATATACACAGGCGCGCGGGGTATCGCCGCGGACGTGCGGGGGGCAATATTTTTTACATAAGACGATCGTGCCCCTGGCAGCGAAGGGGTGTGGGTGAATCTCAGCCCTTGATGTGTTTAGGGGGTGTACCGAAGCAGAAGTGTTTCTAAAAGTGCATGCATTATGTTACGGTAATAAAATACATAAAGACATAATTAACCAAATGCGGGTGGATTGAGATGCATGCGTGCATCCGGCCATGATCATGACCATCATTATCATCACGTTTGTAGGTGCAGTGACTTTTGTCGCACAGAAGATGGATTTGGAAGAATCAAGGATCGATGTTTTATCTTGTAGGGCACTGTTGAATAACATAATAATTTGGTTGTATGCATCGCTTGATCCAGAGGCTGGAAGGTCAACCTCCGTTTCTAAAAATGAAAACAAAAACAGACCATTTGAAATCATTTGATCGTAACGAACAAGCTAGGCTCCAGCATATGGTCCTGCAACTGTTGGCCAAAGCTTGGTAGCTACCTAGCGTTCTCAGTGCACTGAAGAGAGCGAGATCGGTCGGCTAGAGCGTGGCGGAGTGCAATTATTAATTTGTGCACTCGTGAATGAGATCGACTATTATATATGGGCATCTTGCTTCACTGCCACGTTGCTTCCAAACAATAGAGATTGTATTATTTCCAAGATCCCTGGACAAGATCACGAACGTTTCTTGGTTCCATTTTTTTTTACTTTCAAAAACGCAGACGTAGCGCGCACACACACACGCAATGATCCTGAAGAAAACGTTCATCCAGCACTCAGTGTGTTGCACGAGCAGTTGAGTTGGACTAACACATTACTTAATTATGATCGAGACGGCAGTGGTAATGCGGTGGTTAATTAACTAATTAAGGGAGGAAGAGAAGGAGGCGAAAGGAGCTACACGGATGCAAATAATTCATGTGTGCCCCCATCGATCATGGATGTGTACGTGAACACTGAATTGATGATATCTCTCTCTCTCTCTCTCTTTCTCTCTCTCTCACACACACACACAGTCACACACACACGCGCGCACACACACACATGGTTCCTCTCTTAATTTCAGGTGCACGGTTTTAACCAGCTCATGAAAAAGTACTTATTTGGCTAAGAAGATTGGAAGATGGTACGAAAATGTATTCACCAGGCCTTTCGTTCCAGCACTAACGATATAACTTCTAGCTTTGACCGTGCGCTCTTAAGGTGCTCGCACTTCCAATGGATCACTGAGTTGTGCTTCGATTTAACGGGTTGCTAAAATGTGGTGTGATGTACTTATTTTATATAATTTGATGTGAAAATTGGCACCAAAGTAGATGAAATTGACTAAATTAGGAAAGGACAAGGGAGGTAACATGAGTCCATTGCAATGCCAAATGAAGCCTTAGTTACATGAATGTGAGAATGAACCATAGGGTAAAGAGTAATGAGTCGTATAACAACAAATGAACCAACCAAAAACACATCCGTACCATAGATGGATCAAGATGCACAAATCAAAATAATTGGATGGTAACCAGTAGGCAAGCTAGGCTGCTTGTGCATGTGATTCCATATTACTTACTCCAGCTGGCTCTAGCTACCTAAGCTAGCGTTCGTAATCAGTATTATTACGAGAGAAGAGAGTGAGATTGGGTGGAACGTGGAGGTACAATTATTATTTATACAAACGTGCATGAGATAGATCGGTTGATTGCAATCGCCAAGGAATACGGATCTTGGAATTGGAATTTGGATCACACATGTGTACTATACGAATGAATGGGTCGTCATTCTCAGCTCACCAGCTATATATGCTTGTTTTTATACCTATCTATCATCCACAGTCCTTTCATTATTATCATTTTGAAAGCGCAAATTACATTCGTATATGAATCGACCAAAATATCGGTGACCCGATGATCGCGCGAGAACAATAGTTGGATTGATGCAAATAATTCATGTCAATATCCTCAAAAAGAAATTCATGTTAATTTGAGACGTGGTAGAGATGCAAATAATTAACCAACCCGTTTGTAACAATGCCACCCCTGTTTTTACATGTCTATCCGTGATGAGGGGACACGCATGCAATTATGCATAATGGAATGGCAGTTCGTATCATTCACCCTCTGTACACTTTTATGATCCGTGCAACCTGCTAGCACTTTTCTTCTTCAACACTCCCCATATACTAAAGTGCACACCAGCCATTCTTAGAGATGTGGGTAAAATGTTGAATCAACATTATATCAATGAATTTTAAAACATTTTTTGAAAAGCCTAGTTTTTGAAATAAAAGTTTCATAGTTTCCAAAAAAACTGAATGAAATTGTTGTAAAGTCACGTATGGAATATTGTTTGAATAAATTGATTGCTATGATTGAAATATGTCTATTTTTTATATTTAAATTGTTGTGAAAATATGTGAAGAATATTTTTGAATTGCTCGATACAAAATATGTGCAAAAAAAACTATGAATAGAAACTGACGGGCACGACGGAGGTGGTAGGCAGCACACAACGACACCGTGGAGGAGGAAGAGGTGCGTGAGGAGGGGGGAATGACTAACGTGATTATTTTTCCAGGTCACCGGATGAATAATCACCCTAATTTACTGCTGCAGGAGACAATAGTTATGTATACCACACAAAGCACGTACTGTAGTACACCCCGCACGATGTGAAGGATGGCTCGCATATGCGCAGTGGTTGTTGTTGTGAGACAAATCATGCATGCATACATGGTAGGTCTATCTGAATCTCGGGTCCATCAATCAGTTCATGGATCAACTAACCTGAAATGAAGCAGGAGCACATGATGTAGTACGTCGAGTATGTATGACGACCCACAACCTTCTTCACTGGTGCACACGAGGAGTCCACGGTCATGTATAACGATACAACAATAATGTTGGACTTAGACATCTCTTAATGATGATCGAGAAACCAGGTAGGATGACTCCGTCACAAAGAAAATAACCAATAGCGCTACATTCAGATCGTATTTTTTTTCCTTTTATAAAAGCACCACATATGAACATACCAATTTTTTTTAGTCCACTCGATGATCCAGGAGAAGGCGCTCATCCAGCACTCAGCGTGTTGCACGAGTACGAGCAGGGAGCACATATTGACTACGGAGATGTGCTTAATGGTTCACGTGGTTGAGTTGGACTAAGACATCTCTTAATTACGATTGATCAAGACAACAGTGATACGGTAGTTACTTGACCAATTAAGGGAGGGAATGATCCAAGGAGCCACACGGATGCAAATAATTCATGCATGTCCATCTAGTTTCAAAAGGTTTCTTAGTTTTTTTTCCTTGTTTCAACATGTATCATCATGTTTCACTGTGTATCATAAAAAAGAATGCACTTGGTTTGCATAGGGTTTTGCTAATACACTATCAAACAGTATACACTTTGGAACGAAAGGAGAAGGGACCCAATGTAACATTTTGAAATAAGGCACTACTAGATGCACTTGCAGCTGCCTTCATTTTTGTGTATGCCCCCTCCACTGCCCACCCCTTCGCCTTGGCTGGCTTCACCAGCTGGGGTGGTGCTCGGTACTTGTGACCACGGAGTAGTAATGACGTAGCAACAAATTAACCAACCTATACAGATGGATCGAGATGCATACACAACATGGAATTATTTTATCTTAACCAACTGTTGCATAGTAGTCCAGTTGGCCATAGTTAGCTAGCTAGTACTCCCTCTGTTCCGATTTACTCGTCGTGGTTTTAGTTCAAATTTGAACTAAAACCATGACGAGTAAATCGGAACGGAGGAAGTACCTAGCGTTCTCATTGCAGTCAAGGTATATATAGAGCGAGATTGACCTTAGTCGGGTCGAACATGGGGCTAGTGCAATTATTATTTGTAATAATATACGCGTACTACGTGCATGTGATCGTCCAACAGCCGACCACCGCCACTACTACTACTATATGTGGACCCAGTGGCGGATCCAGGACCCAGGCCGGGGGGCCTGGGCCTGGGGCGTGAAGATGAATCATTGCGTTGACTGCAGCGTATTGCGTACTGTAGCGCCACTGTAGAAGCCTTGGGCCCTGGGCTTGGCCCATCCTGGGTCCGCCCCTGTGTGGACCTCAATTAAGCTCCGTGCCATGTTGCACGGAAATAAATACTAAAGAATATTATTTCCAAGATCCGTGGACGATAGGTGTCATTTTCAGCTCACCTGCTAGCTAGCTATATATGTTTGTTTGGATCGATCACTGACGTTTCTTTCTTGATGGGAGCACCACGTACGTATGAATATCAGTTGAGCAATAATAATTGTAGTTACAGTCGCTTTTGGCGTCCTTTTCACTTTCTAGTGGCGTTGAGTCGTGTTGCACGCTTAGTGCCAGGATAAGGTTGTGTTTTGTTTTTTTTAGTGAAAGGATACAGTTGTGTTGGAGTAACACATTGCATGACCTTCTAATTAATTAATTAATTACAAATTGAGCGTAACTCGGTTTCTTGTGGTGGAACCAGCCCACCAAAGTTTAAATTATAGACTTGACACTAGCTAGTGCTCGCATTCTTTGGATATATTTCAGCCTTTTCAGTAAAGTTCGTTCACTGGGAGGAGACATTTTCATCCACTATGAGGCGTGTGTCATGATTTCGTCAATCTCAAAATGTGATGCAGGCTAAGTATCTCAGAGATGCTCATGGAGTAGCGTTACGGTGTGTGTGTACGTGTATGTCATTTATAGAGGTGAGTGTATGCACGTGTATGTGGGCATGTGCGGTTGTTCTACTGTTCAAAAAACTACTTAATTAATTAGAAATGGATCGAGACATCAGCAGCAGCGATGGGTGATCAATTAACCAATTGAAAATGCCGATGGATGAACGGTCGGATGGATGCAAATGATTCGTGTACGCATGCTCAATTGCTCATCGTCCATCGATGATATAGACGGGTACCTACCCACAGGCGGAGCAGATTACGTCTACGGTTAAGTACCTTGGGTGATGTTTGGAGATTTCTTTGTACTTTGTAAGAGGAAATTGTAAGGGGTGTCGTTAATGGGCCCGAGTTGCCCTAGGTTTGTCTTCGTCACTCTACGTACCTAGCATAGACGATTTCTCAAAAAAGAAAAAAGTACCTAGCATAGACAGTGAGTAAATTCATGATCCGTTTCTGTCTATGTCTCTTTCGTTAGCTAGCTTGTGTGCCTCCGGACAACCATCTATTGTTGCATCTCCACCTCATCTCGCGCTACGCACGTCGATCGACCTGTTTGTTACAGTACGTGGTTCTTTGTAGTTTGTATACGTACATGCCTTGTCCTTGACGAGGGGCCATGCATGCATGGAGGCCCCTTCGCATGAAAGGCCCGGGTAACCAGGCTGATCGGTCGAGATGAAACAACAACGAGATGAACGAATCGTCATTGGCACCAACATATATCTTGCATATTATATACGGTTGGTGTTGTTTCATTTTCTTCCATTCCATGACCCACAAGAAAAAGATCGGCGATTGTATATGTGTTGCACGAACAAATTGAATTGTGTGATGTGACTGATCAATGATACACGCAACACAGTTGGACCAAGACGTGATCTTTTTTTAACACAGTACAAACGCAGATGCTTACATATACCACATACACTCACCTTTATGAAAGCACGCATACACACCTATCCCTATGAGTACCTCCGAGCTGCCAACATATTGACCCTGGTGGGCTAGTTCCAGCACAAGAAACGTAACAATCTGAGCTACACTCAATTTGCGAGATATGATCTCTTAATAATTATGAGAGGACTCACAATCAAATCATCAACTCTTAACTCGCTGGTACTAGTAGATTCTTAGAGATGAAAATCTCAACGCATAGTTTCGCAAGTGTTATATCTAAATGATGTGCATTTAATCGGTTTATGGAGCGTTTCTTAATTGCGGTATCATATGGTTTCCAATGCACCGTCTCTTAAGTGTTGTATCTATTAAATGATGTTACACTTAATTTGTTTGTTTATAAATCAAGAAATTGAATCTCAAGATTAGTATACATACGTCCATCTACCTGGTTGTGATAGTATGTGTCTGTCTATGGCGAGGGGACATGCTGCGTAGTTCCTTCCCATGCAACAGCCCAGACAACCAAGTTGATCGATCGAGATGAGACAACAGCTCGTGCTACTGGTTACCCGATATGTCTGTCACGAGACTAACGAATCATCATTCATGCCTACATATGCTTGCATATACTGTTAACGGTTGGTGTTCTTTCATTTTCTTCCATTCCATGACCCAGAAGAAAACGATTGGCAATTGTACATGCTGCACGAGAAAATTGAATTGAGTGATGTGGCTGATCAATGATACACGCAACACGGGTGGACCAAGACACAATTGTTTTTAATGCTGTATACACGCACATACACTTACGTTTATGAAGGCATCCATGCATACCTATCCCAATGAGTACCTCCGGGATACTGAGGGTTTGCCAACATTTTGACCCTGGTGGGCTGGTTCCAGCATAAGAAACCTAACAATCTGAGCTACGCGCAGTTCGCAAGACATGACCTTTTCGTAATTATGACGGCACTCACAATTAATCTACCAACTCGTAACTCATTGGTACTAGTAGATTCTTAGAGATAACTATTCTCAATGCATAGTTTTTTAAGTGTTATCTAAATGGTGTGCATTTAATCGGTTTATTAAGTGTTTCTCAAGTGTTGTATCATATGGTTCCCAATGCATTGTTTCTTAAGTGTTGTATCTAAATGATTTTATATTTAATTTATTTGGTTACAAATCATGTAAGTGCATCTCAAGATTGTGGTCTAGCTATGGAAAAAAAAGGGTGCTAGCACTGCAGGAAGAAGGCTTTGGGGGAAAACGCACATCTTAGGCGATCAGCTTGTATTGTTTATATATCCATCACGTGTAAACATGCCTTGGGAACCAAGGACTTACCCAGACGCAACAATCACAACAACGAAAACATAAAGGAGAGAAACATAGGGAGATAAGTCACATAGATTAGAGCATTAATTATGTCGTGTAAAGAGATGCGCTAAGATACGTATCTCAACTAACCTATTGTGGTTGTTGGAGCTAATCTTGATATGTGTGTATGTGCATGTGTGCACTGCAAGTTAGTGGCCTAGAGATGGCCGGATCGTTTAGTCAGTTGTGTACTGGAGTGAGTCCAGTAGTTGGTGTTGGACTGGTCGTGGTGTCTAGAGCGATTCTAAGAGAGGATCAAGTCAGGTTGTTAGCTGAACACGGCTGGGTAGTGTTTGGCCGTTGAGTTAGTGGGCATAAGAATAGGGCTAGTTAGTGGTGTGAGTGGTGCATGGTAGTTGTGGCTGCATGCACCGTGGAGTGTCAAGTCCTTGTATAAATGGTTCCCTGAGTGAATGAAAAAAGGAGTCGATGAGGGCCGATGGAAACATGTAGCCACGGTGTGCCACCAGGGAAGTGTCTTTGGCAAAGCCATTGTGATCCTTCTTCCTTGGTGAAGTGTGTACGTGTGTGTGTTCCCCTGGTATGTGTGCGTTCATGTGTTGTGTGAGACAAACCATGAGAAAGAGAGAAGAGAGAGTTGTGAGGAGGAAGAAGAAGGGCGCTGCGGCGAGGAGGCGGCGCCAACAATAGTTGTGTGCATCGCTGGATGCAGACTCCGGGGGTTAAAAAATATCTCCACTAACTTATGGTTCCCCTCTCTTTCTTCCAGAATTGATGTGTCATGTCACCGTTTTACCTATGAACTCATGTTAAGAGGCAAGCATTGAGAGTGTGCTGGTAAATCGGGACAACAATGACACTGACCAAGGGATGGAAGTAGTCAATGAGCTACATGGTGGCAAATAATTCATGCATACCCACCATGATACTGTTGCAATGATGGGTGGGTACATAGACACTGAATTGATGAACTCTATCTCTTCCTATGTACATCTGCATGGTTCCTCTCTTAATGTCAACTGCACACTTTAACTGGCTCATGAAAAAGTACATAAGAAGATCGGAAGGTCATGACTCTTTTTCGGGGTAGAAGTTCCGTTGTTTCCAAAAATATGTTTGGAAAAAGTTGAAACTATTCACGTGTGGATTATTTTTTGAAATAATGAAAATGTGTCTGATTTATTTTGAAATTGAAGTGAAATTATGTCTGAAATATTTTCAAAATTTGTTGATATATTTCAAATATGTGTCAGGTACCTCAAGTGTGAGTGGAAAAATACAATCAAAATTTGAGGGGCAGGGCGGCGTGCAGCGACACCGTTGAGGATGAAGAAGAGGTGCGCAGAGAGATAGAGGGATGACCGACATGTTTTTTTTTTCAGGTCACCTAATGAGTAGTTGCTCGCTAAATGTAATTTTTTAAGCCGAAAATGTCGCTCCCTGATATACAGTTAAATGAGATACTAGCTAATGTTTGCCTGCCTAGTTAGTTAGTGCTAGTACATGATCAAACCACGCAGTACACCATGTGAAGGACGACTCGCATATGGGCAATGGTTGCCATAATGAGACGAATCGTGCATGCACATATGGTTGGCCGATCTGCATCTCATTTCCCTCAAATCACTTAACCAATCAATCATAACCTGAAAAGAAGCCCGGACCAGCCAGCAACCTTCTTCAATGGCACACCACAAAGAACCAAGCCAAGTGAGCTATGTTTAGTTTAGATCGTTTTTTTTTCCTTTTATAAAAGCACCACGTATGAGCATATCAATTGCCTTTGGCATTTTTTTTCCCTTTCATCTTGAGTATATAGTCCACTAGATGGTCCAGGAGAAGAGGCTCATCCAGCACTTGGCGTATTATGCTACGTCTTGAGCTTGACTCACGGAGACCTCCCCGGTATCTTTCAAATTGATTCACGGAGATATGATTAATGATACACGCGGTTGAGCTGGACTAAGCCATCTCTTAATTATGATCCATCGAGACAGCAGTTATTTGGTGGTTGATTAACCAAATATGGAAGAGAATGATGCATGGAGCTACAGTGATGCAAATAATCCATGCATGCCCGTTCATGATGGATGGGTACATGGATACTAATGATGATCTCTCTCTCTCTCTCTCTCTCTCTCTCTCTCTCTCTCTCTCCATCTATGTGATTCTTTCTTGAATTTCAACAACACGTTTTAACAGGCTGATGAAAAAAAGTACATAACTGACTAAGAAGATTTGAAAGTTTTTTTTCTAGAAAAGGAGGCTTGCCCCCGTCCTTTGCCTGAACAATGCATGCAACCATATTATTAAAAGTCTCAAAGTATTACAAAGTCTCAATACAGTAAACAATTCGTCGGTGGATGAAGAATTATGGCGCCTCAATACAGTAAACAATTCGTCGCTATCTGCTACTATGCGTGATGACATTATATCAGGGGGGGCTAAATGATGTAAGTAACAGAACGAACTTCTTCATCCTTATCCCTCCAAATACGTAAGTAAAGTTTCCTTCGGGAAAGGAATCAAGAAAGGTTGTTAGCCTGGCTAATAACGGAGGACGTTTCCTCTGAAAAGAACGGAGGGCGTGAGAACAAGAACGGTCCTCAGAGAGGACGGCAGGATCGATCGAACAGGCCAAGAAACGGAACAGAAAGAAAAATCAAGGGAAAAGAAAAGGGAAATAATGAGAGGGATGGAGGGAAGGCGCACCTGGCGTGGATGAACTCCTCGACGCGGCCGGTGGGGAAGCGGCCGAGGAGGCGCGGGCCGTGGCCGTGGCGGGACATGCACTCGAACGTGCGCACCTCGTCCTCCCGGTCGAAGAAGACCTCCACGCCCTCCCGTGACACCCGCATCAGCACCTTCCGGTACTCCTCGCCTCCCCTTCTCCTCGCCGCCGCCCGGTGAGCCAGCGCACCTGGTACACCTCGTTGGTCATGGCGCCCTTGAGCGGCACCACCTCCAGCGCGCGGCAGTCGGCCACGTCCGCCCACTCCGCCGCCAGCTCGTGCAGCAGCCCCCGCGCCTCCTTCGGGGGCAAGATCACGAACGTTTCTTCGTTCCATTTTGTTTTTACTTTCAGAAACGCAGACGCAATGCACACACACACACACACGCAATGATCCTGAAGAAAACGCTCATCCAGCACTCGGTGTGTTGCACTAGCACTTGAGTTGGACTAACACATTACTTAATTATGGTCGATCGAGACGGCAGTGGCGATGCGGTGGTTAATTAACCAATTAAGGGAGGGAGAGAAGGAGGCAAAAGGAGTACACGGATGCAAATAATTCATGCATGCAAGAGCGTATAACAGCAAATGAACCAACCAAAAACACATTCGTACCATAGATGGATCAAGATGCACAAATCAAAATAATTGGATGGTAACCAGCAAGCAAGCTAGGCTGCTTGTGCATGTGATTCCATATTACTTACTCCAGCTGGCTCTAGCTACCTAAGCTAGCATTCGCAATCAGTATAATTATTACGAGAGAAGAGAGTGAGATCGGGTGGAACGTGGAGGTACAATTATTATTTATACAAACGTGGATGAGATAGATCGGCCGATTGCAATCGCCAAGGAATACTGATCTTGGAATTGGAATTTGGATCACACATGTGTACTATACGAATGAATGGGTCGTCATTCTCAGCTCACCAGCTATATATGCTTGTTTTTATACCTATCTATCATATCCACAGTCCTTTCATTATTATCATTTTGAAAGCGCAAAGTACATTCAGATATGAATCGATCAAAATATCGGTGACCCGATGATCGCGCGAGAACAATAGTTGGATTGATGCAAATAATTCATGTCAATATCCTCAAAAAGAAATTCATGTTAATTTGAGACGTGGTAGAGATGCAAATAATTAACCAACCCGTTTGTAACAATGCCACCCCTATTTTTACATGTCTATCCGTGATGAGGGAACAGACATGCAATTATGCATAATGGAACGGCAGTTCGTATCATTCACCCTCTGTATACTTTGGGCGTGTTTGGTTGCCCGCATGCAGCCCAATCAGGCCCGCGCGGGATGTGCGTGACATGTTTGGTTGGTTGGGATGCATGCGGTTCGTGGCCTGCACGAACCTTAAAGCAAGCCTCAGCCTGACCTGGCGGAAACTGCCGAATAGGAGGCTGCACACCTCGGGCGGCGCGGGACATGGGGGGATGTCTCATAACTCACCCCCACTCTCCTGTCACCACCCCGCCTGCATTGTTCCCTCTCCACTCCTTTGATAGCTCCGCCTCGCCCACCGCCACGTCGTCCTCTAGCCCTCGTCGACGAGCGCATGGCCAGGATCCAAGAGCGCTGGGTGGCCCGGCTCCAAAACTTGGGTAGGGACCTGGCGTCAGCGCTCCAAGCGCCGTTCCCCATTTGCTGCCGGCCACCACGAGGGTCGGCCAATGCGGTGACGGACGTTCCTGCTCCGCCGCCGATTCCGGACCTCATGCTCCTGGGCTCGGCGCCGGCGCCGTCCACGGAGCCGCCACTTCTTGGGACCCCATTGGGCAGGGGGGTTTTCTTGAACCCCGTCCAAGGGTTTTCTCCTGTCGGCGCGCCGTCCTCCTCGACCTCCTGCATGGCCATGAGCACGGGGCCGATGCCGCTGGCCATCGCCAGGGAAGGCTCCTTCTCTGCTCTGCCACCTCTCTCCTTCCCGCCGGGGTTTTCACCCCGGCCAAGGTTCGCTGCGACTGCGCAAGCTCCGGTGAGTCAAAGAATCCTCAATGCCTGCTCGTAGATGTAGATTAGGGGTTTCTTTCTTAGGCATATGCTAGTACTTAGTGGATTCGATAGGATTAGATAGGAATTGAGTAGATCTGATTCGATGCGTTCCCAATCGAATTGTTCTTGTTTGCTACAGTGTGTGTTCTAGGAAAATGTTCTTCTGCTAGTGCTTTCCTAGGATCTGTGTTCATGCTAGGATGTGTGTTCATGCTACAATCCCCAATGCTAGTGTGCTTTGCTAGCATCTGTGTTCATGCTAGGTTCTTGCTAGGATCTGTGTTCATGCAAATGGCATGTTCATGTTCAAGCTAGGATCATGTTCATGTTGCTGTTCATGTTGCTACATACATGTTCAGGCTAGGGTTTGTGTTGCATGCTCTAGATTGTTATACGTGCATGTAGTAGAAACATTTTAGGATGCTGCCAAATGTGCATGGGTGCTATTTATAGATGTTTCCATGATTAGGATAGTGCACCGATGAGTGACAGTTGCAGAAGACCATGCCACAGATCAGTGGCATTTGCTCATGAGCAACTACCACTGATCAGTGTCACTTGCTCTTGGGCAAGTCCCCTGATCAGTGGTACTTGCCCAAGAGCAAATGGCACTGATCAGTGGCATTTGTCCAAGAGCAAGTGCCATTGATAAGTGGCATTTGGCAAAGAGTATGTGCACTCATCAGTGCCAATTAAGGGAGAGAATGATGCAAGGAGCTACACGGGTGCAAATAATTCATGCATGTCCATCAGTTATGTGTACTTGATGATATATCTCAAGAGTGATTTATCAACTGTGCATGCATCCATCGTACATAGTTGCTTTAAGATTTATGCTACTTTTTTTTTGTTGTTCAAATTTATCTAGTTACAAAAGGTTTCATTCGGTTTTTTTTTCTTGTTTCAACGTGTATCATCATGTTTCATTGTGTATCATAGAAAAGAATGCACTTGGTTTGGATAGGGGTTTGCTAATACATTATGAAACATTATGTAATTTGGAACGAGAAAGGAGAAGGGACCCAATGTAACATTTTGAAATAAGACACTACTAGATGCACTTGCAGCTCCCTTATTTTGTAGGCCCCCCTCCACTGCCCGCTCCTTCGCCTTGGCCGGCTTAACCAGCCAGGGTGGTGCTCGGTACTTCTGACCACGGGGTAGTAATGGCGTAGCAACAAATTAACCAACCTAGAGATGGATCGAGATGCATGCACGGCATGGAATTATTTTATCTTAACCAACAAGCTAGCTTTGCTGGGCTACTGCATATGCGGTCCTGCAACTGTTGCATAGTACTCCAGTTGGCCATAGTTAGCTAGCTATAGTACCTAGCGTTCTCATTGCAGTCAAGGTATATATAGAGCGAGATTGATCTTAATCGGGTCGAACATGGGGCTAGTGCAATTATTATTTGTAATAATACACGCGTACTATGTGCATGTGATCGTCCAACAGCCGACAACCGCCACTACTACTCTATGTGGACCTCAATTAAGCTCCGTGCCATGTTGCACGGAAATAAATACACCCTAAACTAATATAAGAATGTTTAGGTCACTATTTTAGTGATCTAAACACTCTTATATTAGTTTACGGAGGGAGTACTAAAGAATATTATTTCCAAAATCCGTGGACGACAGGTGTCATTTTCAGCTCACCTGCTAGCTAGCTATATATGTTTGTTTGGATCGATCACTGACGTTTCTTTGTTGATGGAAGCACCACGTACGTATGAATCATTTACGCAAAAAGGTAGTGTGGGAATTAGAGTTAACGATGACATCGGTCACTATTTCCAGACACATAAAGGCCTAAGACAAGGAGACCCGATGTCCCCTATCTTGTTTAACATTGTGGTAGATATGTTAGCAATTTTGATAGGAAGGGCTAAGGAAAATGGTCAAGTAGGTGGATTGGTACCTCATCTTAGTGATGGAGGTGTGTCCATCCTTCAGTACGCTGATGATACAATCATCTTTATGGAGCATGACTTGGCCAAGGCGTAGAAATATGAAGCTTGTGTTATGCCTATTTGAACAATTGACCGGGTTAAAGATTAACTTCCATAAGAGCGAGCTGTTCTGTTTTGGTAGGGCCAAAATTGAACAGGATGCTTATAGGCAATTGTTTGGGTGTGAGTTGGGAGAGTTGCCCTTCTCTTATTTGGGGATTCCAATCCACCATCGTAGGCTGACAAACAGAGAATGGAAGTGCATCGAGGACCGATTTGAGAAGAAAATGAGTTGCTGGAAGGGTAAGCTCATGTCATACGGAGGCCGCTTAATCCTAATTAATTCGGTGCTCACGAGTATGCCAATGTTTCTCCTTTCGCTCTTTGAGGTCCCAGTTGGTGTTAGGGAAGAGATCGGACTTCTATCGATCGCGTTTCTTTGGCAGGGTGATGAGCTTAAAAGAAAATATCGGCTTGCTAAATGGGATATCATCTGTAGACCGAAAGACCAAGGGGGTCTAGGTATTGAGAACCTAGAAGTTAAGAATAAATGCCTTCTTAGCAAGTGGCTGTGGAAACTCTCATCGGAGACTGATGCTATGTGGGCTCAAATCCTTCGCAGCAAGTACCTCCGCAGACAAAAAACTTTGTCCCAGGTTTGATTAGGTCAATCGACTCGCCTTTCCGGAAAGGCCTGATGAAAGTTAAACAGGCTTTGTTTAATAGGACAAAGTTTGTTATTGGAAACGGCTCGAGTACACGTTTCTGGGAGGATACTTGGCTCGGCGAGACACCCTTGGCCATCCAATACCCATCTTTGTACCGCATTGTTCAACAACGTGAGGTGTTCTGCCGCTCGGTACTTCAATCTACCCCCTTAACATTTAGTTCCGATTTAACGCTAGCGGGCAATCGTTGGAGAATGGCTCTGCCTAGTTAGGAGACTGATGGAAATCCAACTCTCACAACAACCCGATGAATTACGCTGAAGTTGACTAGGTCCGGAGTATTCACGGTTAAATCAATGTATATTGATGTTATTAATTCAACTCCATTCCTACGCCCAAGCATGTTTGGGATGTCAAAGTTCCTTTGAAAATAAAAGTGTTTATGTGGTTTGTTCATAAACAAGTTATTTTAACTAAGGACAACTTGATTAAGCGTGAATTGGATAGGACCTACTAGGTGTAGTTTACGCGATCGGGATGAGACTATCAAACACCTCTTTTTTGATTGCCCGTTGGCCAAGGTTCTTTGGTAGACGGTCCACATTGCTTTTAACATCAATCCACCGAATTATGTTCATGCGTTATTTGGGACATGGCTTAATGGGATTGAGCCTGACTTAGCGAAACATATTCGGGTTGGAGTTTGTGCTTTGCTGTGGACTATCTGGAATTGTAGAAATGATCTGGTTTTAATGCATCATCATGTATACATTTTTGCAGGTCTTATTCAACTACGGCACTGATCCGTTCGGTGGTCGCTACTCACCCAGACGGAGGCCAGGGAGCATATGGTTACTGGGTCTTTCCGCTGGGAGATGGTAGCTCAGGATATCTTCAACCGGTTTGGATGGCGGTCATGTAATAGGATAGGCATTTAGTATCCCTATCTAGTTTTACCCAGCCGGTTGTGGCGTCGTTTCTTGGCTAGTTGATGTTTCTAGCCTTCTTTGGCTCTGTGTGAACTTTTTGTGCTTTTTTATTACTTTTGGAGACCTTCGAACCATGTTGGCACTACTTTATTCGGTTAATAAGATGGCCGTATGCATCTTTCTGATGCAGAGGCCGGGGAGTCCCCCTTTTCGAAAAAAAAAATTGTAGTTACAGTCGCTTCTGGCGTCCTTTTCACTTTCTTGTGGCGTTGTGTCGTGTTGCACGAGTAGTGCCAAGATACGGTTGTGTTTTGTTTTTTTAGTGAAAGGATACAGTCGTGTTGGAGTAACACATTGCATGACCTTCTAATTAATTAATTAATTAATTAATTAATTACAAATTGAGCGTAACTCGGTTTCTTGTGGTGGAACCAGCCCACCAGAGTTTAAATTCTAGACTTGACATTAGTGCTCGCATTCTTTGGATATATTTCAGCCTTTTCGGTGAAGTTCGTTCAGTGGGAGGAGGCATTTTCATCCACTATGAGCACTAGTAGAAAAGGGGGCAATGGTCCATGCCAGGTCAGCCCGTTAGTCCCGGTTCATTCCAGAACTGAGACCAATGGGAGCATTTGACCCGGTTCGTGAGCCCCGGGGGCCGGCCGGGCCACGTGGGCCATTGGTCCCGGTTCGTCTGGACCTTTTGGTCCCGGTTGGTGGGACGAACCAGACCAATGTGCTCGCTTCCTCGGCTCATTATCATTGGTCCCGTTCACGGCACGAACCGGGACCAAAGGTTGTTAGTACCGGGTTCTGCCACGAACCGGGACCAATTAATTGCCTATATCGACCCCTCGCCCGCGAGCAGAGCACTCCCACTGCTCTATTTTTCGTGGCCGGCGAGGGGAGAGCTTTGTGGTGCTCTAGCTCACCTCCTATGCACACGAGGTGTTCGATAGAATGCCCGAGCCACACTACTTAAGCTTTCTCTTCTCTAAGCTCGACCTCCAAGCTCCATTTTCCTCAATATTTGTCTAGCTTTAGCGGTCCATCACGTCCCGTCCCCGTCTTCACTGGCCGCCGATCGCCTGCGCCCGATCTGCTGCCGGCACCACCGTGGTGAGCCTCTTGTTCTTATCTTCTTCGAAAGGAAAAAAATTCTTACTTGTATGTTTATATAGATACTTGTATAATTTTCTTTACTTTTATTATTGCATCTTATATAGTGCGATGGTTTTGGTATCCGCCCCGCCGGCCCTCGTCCTCCGTCTATGATTCGGATGTGGTATATATTATCTTTCATAACTATTGGTTCATTTATTGTTTATGACAATTATGCCGACCAACGTGACATAAATTTTATTTATCTAGGAGGTTGTTGAACTGAAAATTTCAACCGACCCTATTGTCGAGAGGTTAAATTTAGTTGAAGAAAAACAATTTCTTAAAGAAAAAATTAGAAAAATTGAGGAGGCTAAGTGTCTCCGAGATGCTCATAGCGTTATGGTGTGTGTATATACGTGTATGTGGGCTCCTGCGATTATTCTACTGTTCAAAAAATTACTTAATTAATTAGAAATGGATCGAGACATCAGCAGCGATGGATGGATGCCGTGGTGATCAATTCACGAATTGAAAATGCCGATGGATGAATGGTCGGATGGAAGATGATGGATGCAAATGATTCATGTACGCATGCTCAATTGCCCGTCGTCCATCGATGATATAGACGGGTACCTACCCAGAGGCAGAGCAGATTATGTCTACGGTTAAGTACCTCGGGTGATGCATTTTGGAGATTTCTTTGTGCTTTGTAAGAGGAAATTGTAAGGGGTGTTGTTAATAGGCCTAGGGCTATAGCCTATGGCCCGAGTTGCCCTAGGTTTGTCTTCGCCACTGTACGTACCTAGCATAGACAGTGAGTCAATTCATGATCGGTTTCTGTCTATGTCTCTTTCGTTAGCTTGTGTGCCTCCGGACAACCATCTATTGTTGCATCTCAACTTCATCCCTCGCTACGAGGGGGCATTTAGTCCCTTTCCCATGCAATGGACCGGGTAACCAAGCTGATCGGTCGAGATGAAACAACAGCGAGATGAACGAATGATCATTCGCGCGAACATATATCTTGCATATTGTATATGGTTGGTGTTGTTTCATTTTCTTCCATTCCATGACCCAGAAGAAAACGATCAGCGATCACATGTGTTGCACGAGCAAATTGAATTGTGTGATGTGACTGATCAATGATACACGCGGCACGGTTGGTCCAAGGCACGATCTTTTTTAAAGCGGTACAAACACAGATGCTCACATATACATATTAAGCGTTATGTTTAGGGAAACTGCACGACACCCAATACGGGTGTGGCTATCTCATATATATAGAGGCACATAAGGTACAAATACAAGATATGTGGTATACACAAAAGCTGCAAGTATAAACATTGTTCAACACCCTCCCTCAATCTTAACTATGGCCTGAAGTACAAAGCAAGTTAAGATTGCGCCTACAACTTTCAAACCGAGGTTGTGGAAGTGGCTTTGAAGATGTCAAGAAGTTGATCTTTGGAGGAGATGAACTTGATATGAAGAAGCTTCAGGCAACACGTTCCCTCACAAAATGATAGTCAACTTCGATGTGCTTGGTACGAGCATGAAAAACTGGATTAGATGAAAGGTATGTCGCACCAATATTATCACACCAAAGAACCGGTGGTTGCCCTTGAGAGACTCCCAACTCTCGTAATAGAGACTGTACCCAAATGAGCTCAGCCGTGGCATTGGCAACCGCCTTGTACTCGTGATCGCTACTCCGAGATATCGTGGCACTGCTTGCCGCACTCCAAAGCGATCAAGTTGAGACCAAAGAAGACAGCATAGCCCCCGCTGCTGATCGCCGGTCATCCAGTGCTCCCAGCCCAATCTGCATCGAGAACGCAGAGAGGATACTCGAGGAGGTAGGTCAAGATGCAATCCATAGGAGACAAGATGAGAGATATAACGCAAGATACGCCTACAGCCTGACCAAAGTGTGAAGTCCGAGGAGCATGAAGATACTGACACACACGGTTAACCGCATAAGAGATATCCGGCCGTGTGATAGTCAAATACTGCAAACCACCAACAATACTGCGGTACTCTATAGAATCATCTGAAGAAAGCAAGGCACCATCCAAGGCCGATAACCGATCCGTCGCAGACATAGGGGTGATAGCATGCTTGCAATGCAACATACCAGCACGCCGCAGCAGGTCCAAGGAATACTTATGCTGAGTAAGAGTCAGACCAGCAGGGTCCGGAAACCTCTGCATCAAGAAAGTAATGGAGAGCACCCAGATGCTTGACAGCAAAATGACCACCCAGAGCAGACAACAGACGATCAACGACAGTCATTGAGGAGCTGATAAGAATAATGTCATCAACATAAACCAGCAGGTACATAGTAACCTCAGACGGTGTAGAAGAAACAAAGATGTCGAAGTGGATGGAACAAAGCCAAGATGTCTCGAGAACCGAGTTAAGTCGTATGCGTGCCATGCACGTGGAGCCTGTTTAAGTCCATAGAGTGCCTTGACAAGACGACATACGATGATGTGGATGAGCAGGATCAACAAAACCTGGGGTTGCCGCATGTATACCTCTTCCTCCAAGACCCCATGAAGGAAAGCTGCTCGAACATCAAGTCGACGCAGAGACCACCCTTTGGTAACAGCCAAGGACGTAAGCAGCGAATAGTGGTAGGTTTGACAACTAGACTGAATGTATCCTCATAATCAAGACCGTACCTTTGCTTGAAACCTTTTCGCCACAAGTCGCGGCCTTGTAGCACTCAATAGACCCATCCGCGTGCTTCTTGACCTTGAATACCCACTTGGAGTCAATAATGTTAACACCGGACATAGGAGGAACAAGGCGCCAAGTATCATTCCTCTTAAGAGCTCGAAACTCCTGCCCATGGCGTAACGCCAGTGAGGAACCAAGAGCCGCTGAAAGTGTCGAGGCTCAGCAAGGGGGGTCAAGAATCGCTCGCGCGCCACACACGCCGCAATCCATGCAATCGCGTTATCGGTGCGCTTTTCGGCGTAAAGATACCGCTCAGCTACGCGATGCAGCACGTAGAGGAGCGGTAGGTGGCGGAGGTGGCGGCGGAGGTGGTGTTGGAGGTGGTGTCGAAGAGGATGGTGACGATGCAGACGAAGCAGCGATCTCGGAGGCCACATGTATCGGCGACGCAGCAGTCGTGGCCGAACTAGGCGAGCGAGGCGACACCGGGCCAGGCGCGCGGCCGGGTGGAGGTGACCCGCCAAGGACCGGGCAAAGACAAGCCGACTCGGCTGCTCGGGCGCCAAGCCAAGTGCGGGAGCCGCACGGAAGCCGACTCCAGCTGGCTCGGGCGCCAAGCCAAGGGAGCCAGCAGCGATAGCTGGAGTTGGGTCGACGCCAAAGAGCGTCCAAATTGACGAGGGACCGTGGGAGGCGAACGGTGGTGCATGCGCCATGCACACGAGGAATTGCCTCAGACACCCACCATCGCGCCCCTAGTGACCAGAGGCGATTTAATCATCCTGGAGCTCAAGGCGCCTCGCCCAATACCTGCACCGTGGTTAGCTAGCAACGAGGGAGTATATGCAGCATCAACAAATTGAACAGGCAAAGGTGAAGTAGAGTTCTCAGTGCAAAGTGGGGAGTGGTGGAGGTGACGGAAGTGCGGAAAAAGGAAAAACATTTTCATCAAACACCACATCACGAGAGATGTAGACGCTGATTAGAGGGAACATGAAGACATTTGTACCCTTTATGAAGAGAACTATAACCAAGAAATACACACTGTTTAGATCAAACTCCAACTTATGTTGGTTATATGGATCTAAGATGAGGCCAACACGCACACCCAAAAACCTTGAGAAAAGTATAGTCAGGAGTTTCATTCAACAAGAGTTCAAGTGGTGTTTTCATCTGACAGAGTCGTGTAGGGAGTCTATTAATAAGAAAGCATGCGGTGGAAAACGCATCACTCCAAAACCGGAAAGGAACGGAGGCATGGGCAAGGAAAGCAAGACCAGTCTCAACTATATGACGATGCTTACGCTCAGCTACACCATTTTGCTGATGTGTATGAGGACAAGACACACGATGTGTGATTCCAAGCTTATTAAAAAATGCATTGAGGTTGTGATATTCACCCCCCAATCTGATTGCACATGAATGATTTTGTGATTGAGCAGACGCTCAACATGTGCTTGAATTGCAAGAAAACATTAAACACATCAGATTTGGCGCTTAAGAAGATAAAGCCAAGTGAACCGAATGTAAGCATCAATAAAACTGACATAGTAATTATGACCACTAACAGAAGTTTGGGCATGGCCCCATACATCCGAAAATACAAGTTCAAGCGGTTTATGGACTACACGACTCGACTAAAAAAAGGAAGTTGATGACTCTTGCCTTGGCGACAGGCATCACAAACTGCATCAACATGTTTATTGGACACAACTGGAAGCTCATGACGATGAAGTACATGACGAACGATGGGAGTGGCAGGATGACCAAGGCGTGCATGCCAATGTGATGGAGACACACGAACACCGCGGAAAGCACTAGGAGATGGTGGCACATCAAGTGCATAGAGACCATTACTGCGCAATCGACCTCTAAGGAGTACGTCCCTCGTGTCCCAGTCCTTAACAAAAAGATGAGAAGGATGAAATTCAGCAAGAACATTATTATCACGAGTAAGTTTAGGAACTGAAAGCAAACTACGTGAAACAGAGGGAACACGAAGGACATTAAGGAGACGTAATTGTTTGGATCGATGTGTAAGAAGTGATGCCTGACCAATATGTGAGATGTGCATACCTTCCCCATTAGCGGTGCGAATCTCCTTCCCCATTAGCGGTGCGAATCTGATCGTGTCCACGGTATGGCTCCTGTGTAGAGAGCTTACCCATCTCACTCGTCAGATGATTGGTAGCCCCCGTATCCATGTACCAAGATGCATCAACTGGGTAAGACGGAGTGTGCCCTTGCTCATGGCTTGCCAGGGCAGCCTGCTTCTCATTACCCTTGCCATTGTTCCCAAGCCCCAAGAAATCCTGCTTGAAGCGGCGATGACAAATGGGACGCAAGGTGACCATCAAGCCCACATAGCTGGCAGGGGATCTGAGCACCACATGAAGGGCAACAGCACGGACTCGACCTCCAATCGAGGTAGTGGTGTTCCGCGAATTAGGCGCAGCGACGGCGACTTGCCACCGGGGCCAGGCTTGGTGGCTTGCCCTTCCCACGCTGCAGCGTTGCATGAAGGGAAACTTCGACGTAGACCGGGCGAAGCTTGGATGCGCTGCTCAGTAGCAAGGAGCCGTGCGCATAACTCACGTGGATGGATGGGAGTGTCACGACCATTGATATTCTCCACCAAATTATCATAGTCGCCGCCATCCGCTGAGCACATAGGAAGTGAACTCCTCCGGACCAAGTGCCTTGCCAATGGAGGCAAGTGTGTCAGCCATACCCGCCACCTTGTTGAAGTAGTCGGTGACGGTGAGATCCTGAAGCTTCACCTCTCCAAGCGCGGTGCGAATGGCATGAGCCCGCTACCGAGATGCGAGGCAAAATCGGTGTGAAGAGCCGTCCCACGGCCCCGAGACGTAGCGGCGAAGATGACCAAAGTGACGAGACCCTCCGTAAGAGAGGACTGGATGGCGGAGAGAATAGCTCGATCCTGAGCCACCCACGCATGATGCCCCGGATGGTATGGCGGTGGGCACGGCAGAGTGCCATCAACAAACCCTCCAAGTAACGGGCATGGAGAAGCGGCAAAACCTGAGCACGCCATGATAGATAGTTATCCGTCGCCGCTTCACCGGGATGAGATGCGCAGCAGAACGGTGCATGAGATACTCCATAATCCGCAGCGGCGGCGGCGCATAAAAACCCGGGGCGAAGGACCATGCGGCACCATGGACGAAGCCACCAGCTCCGCTGATGCACCGCCGTAGGTCGCGCCAGAAGAAGACGCATGCGCCGAGGTTGGCGGGTAGGCGAGGCCAACGGGCAGCACGGCCAGAGGGCTGCTGTTGCGCAGTGGCCGGCGCAGCGCCGTAGGAGCAGGCCAACGGCTGCCGCTGCGAGGGCGTTCCGGCGCCACTGGTGTACATGCAGATGTGTTCCGGCGCCCACGTCCGAAAAGTGCAGATGAGATTGCAGCTGCGACAAAGGCCTGATGTGACACCGGCGGCCGTGCATGAAGATGTGATCCAGCACCCACGCACGAGGGAGCGCCTGGGAAACAGATGCGCCCCGGCGCCCGATAAGGCCCCCACCGTGGAGCGGCCGGCAGCCCGTAGTAGCCCAGACCGTAGATGCCCGCAGCGGCCGGGCAGCGCCAGGAGCCCGCAGGCTGGCCAGCAGGTGGAGCAGCGCCGTAGTAGCCCGCGTTCGAGGAGCGGCGGAGTCGCCAAGACCGGCGATGGTGGCGGGACGGAGACTGGGCGGTGGCAGCCATGGGGCGCCCGGCCAAGGAGAGCAGAGGCGAAGACGACAAAAACGGAGAGGCCGGGACGGCCGGAGCGAGACCGGCAGCGGCGGCCGGCATCGAGGCCATGATATGATCGTGGCGGCAGCGGAAGCAACGACCGAAAACCTAAGCTGATACCATATTAAGCGTTATGTTTAGGGAAACTGCACGACACCCAATACGGGTGTGGCTATCTCATATATATAGAGGCACATAAGGTACAAATACAAGATATGTGGTATACACAAAAGCTACGTATAAACATTGTCTAACAATACACACATACACTCACATACGCTCACCTCTGTAAAGGCATGCATGCACACTTATCCATATGAGTACCTTCGCTGTACATAGGTGCCAACATTTTGACCCTAATGGGCTGGTTCCAGCACAAGAAACCTACAGTGTAAGGTATTACACTTAGTTTGCAAGATATGATCTTTTAATAATCATGAGAGCACCCACAATTAGTGCATCGACTCTTAACCCGCTGGTACTAGTAGTTTTTTAGAGATAAAAATCTCAATGGATTCCCAATGCACTCTTCCCAACACACTAATGGCGCACCGTGGTACAGTGCGCCATTACTAGTTTAAACTAGTAATGGCGCACTTTGCCACGGTGCGCCATTAGTAGTTTTGCAAAAAAAAATACAAGATCAAGACTGTGGCTGCGCCATTACTAGTTAGAACTAAGTAATGGCACAAGACTTCAGATGCACCATTAGTATGTTTGGAAAATGGAAAAAAAATGCGCATTAGTGGCGCACACCTAGTGCAGTGCGCCTATTAGTGTCTTCCATACTAATGACGCCATTAGTATATAGTAGTGGCGCATCATTTGTCTGGTGCGCTATTAGTGTCAATTTCATCTATAGCCCTTTTCCTAACAGTGTTTGTTTGTTTACAAATCAAGTAAGTGCATCTCAAGATTAGTATACATATGTTCATCTACCTGGTTGTGATAGTACGGTGTCTGTCTGTGGCGAGGGGACATGCTGCATAGTTCCTTCCCATGCAACGGCCCAGGCAGCCCCCCGCAAAAAAAAAAAAAAAAAAAGAAAAACGGCCCAGGCAGCCAAGTTGATCGATCGAGATGAGACAACAGTTGGTGCTACTGGTTACCCGGTTTGTATATACTTTATACGGTTGGTGTTCTTTCATTTTCTTCCATTCCATGACCCATTAGAAACCGATCGGCGATCGTACGTGTTGCACAAGCAAATTGAATTGAGTGATGCGGCTGATCAATGATACACGCAGCACGGGTGGACCAGGACATGATGTGTTTTTAACGTGGTACAAACGTGTATCATATACACGCACATTATTACACTCACCTTTACGAAGGCTGCATTTACGCACACCTATCCGAATGAGTATATCCGAGATGCTGAGGGTGGTACATTTTGACCCTGGTGGGCTGGTTGCAGCACAAGAAACCTAACATTCTGAGTAATGCTCATTTCGCAAGGCACGATCTTTTAATAATTATGAGGGCAATCACACAGTTAATCCACCGACTCTTAACTCGTTGGTACTAGTAGATTCTTAGAGATAACTATCTCAATGCATAGTTTCTTGAGTGTTGTATCTAAATGGTGTGCATTTAATCGGGTTATTAAGTGTTTCTTAAGTGATGTTTTATATGGTTCCCAATGCATTGTTTTTTAAGTGTAGTATCTAAATGATGTTACATTTAAATATATTTTTGTTTATAAATCATGCAAGTGCATCTCAAGATTGTGGTCGAGCTATGGAAAGAAGGGTGCTAAAGGCTTTGGGGAAAGCACACATAGCTTGTATTGTGGCTAGTCTTGTGCAAATATGCCTTGGGAAGTGGAACCAAGGACTTACCCAAACGCAAGAATCACAACAACGAAATATAAAGGAGAGAGAAACCTAGGGAGAGAAGTCACACAGATTAGAGCATTGATTATGTCTGTAAAGAGACGCGCTAAGAGACGCATCTCCACTAACCTATGGTTCCCCTCTCTTTCTACCTTAATTGATGTGTCACGTCATCATTTTGCCTATGAACCCGCGCTAAGATACAAGCATTGAGAGTGCGCTGGTCAATCGAGACAAGATAATTGTCTTTTAGCAGCAGAACCTTTGTACTTCCTCCTATGAGACTTGGATGTGTGTTCTAGACTAATCCTTGTATGTGTATTCTTTGGCGGTTTGCTTTATTTATAAAATGCATGAAAGCCTTTTTTCGATAATCGAGACAAGATACCGACCAAGGGATGGACGGAGTCAATGAGCTACATGGAGGCAAATAATTCATGCATACTGTTGATATTGTTGCCATGATGGATGGGTACGTAGACACTGAATTGATGAACTCCGTCTCTTCCTCTCTACATCTACGTGGTTCCTCTCTTAATTTCAACTGCACATTTTAACTGGCTCGTGAAAAGCACATAAGAAGATCAGAAGGTCATGACTAAAATATTTTATACATCTACATTGTCTGATTTATTTTGAAAATGAAGTGAAATTATGTCTAAAATATTTTCAAATTTTGTTGATATATTTCAAATATGTGTGAAGTACCTCAAATGTGAGTGGAGAAACTACAAATCAAAAGCAACACCGTTGAAGATGAAGTAGAGACGCGCAGAGAGATAGAGGGATGACCGACATGTTTCTTTTTTCAGGTCACCTAATGAGTAGTTGCTCGCTAAATACAATTTTTTTCAGCCGAAAATGTCGCTCCCTGATATACAGTTAAGTGAGATAATAGCTCATGTTTGCCTGCCTAGTTAGTTAGTAGGAGTACTACTACATGATCAAACCACGCAGTACACCACTCACGATCGATGTGAAGGACGACGACTCGCATATGGGCAATGGTTGCCATAATGAGACGAATCGTGCATGCACATATGGTTGGCCGATCTGCATCTCATTTCCCTCAAATCACTTAACCAATCAATCAAAACCTAAAAAGTAGCCGGCACACCTGATGTCACGCACGAGGAGTCGACGGTCATGTATATATAAGCTGATTCCACCACAAAGAAATGAGCCAACTGAGCTATGTTTAGATCGTATTTTTTTCCTTTTATAAAAGCACCACGTATGAACATATCAATTGCCTTTGGCATTTTTTTTTCTCTTTCATCTTGAGTATATAGTCCACTAGATGGTCCAGGAGAAGACCCTCATCCAGCACTCGGCGTGTTGCAGGAGCAGGGAGAGCAAATTGACTCAGGGAGATATGATTACTGATACACGTGGTTGAGTTGGACTAAGCCATCTCTTAAGTATAATCGATTGAGACAGCAGTGATCGAGCTAGCAAATAATTCATGCATGCCCGTTAATGATGGATGGGTACATGGATACTAATGATGATCTCTCTCTCTCTCTCTCTCTCTCTCTCTCTCTCTCTCTCTCTCTCTTTAATTTCAGCAGCACCGTTTTAACTGGCTGATGAAAAAAAGTACATAACTGACCAAGAAGATTTGAAGGAGGTAAGAAAATACTCATCGAGCCTAGCTTTCACCCCGGCTTGAATGGTTGGCTTGTTTTTCAATTTAACCGGTTGCTAAAATGTGATGTGGTACTAATCTCAAAGTGATGATGGACGGTGGATGCACGCATGGAATATCATGTGCATGGTAGAAAAACTACTCTTACACTATAGGAGTCTAGATACATTCTACGTGCACCTTGTAATATATTGGTGAACTGTGCTCTACTGCCTTAATTTTGACTACACTATGTTGGGAGTAACTAATACGCGAGGTTGATCAGTTGGCCCATGATTGCAAATATGCAGTGCACCACTCACAATCGGTGTCAAGGACGTTTTCATTGTTGGTCATGACATGAATCGTGCATATATGGTTGGTCCATCTGAATCTGATGCCTAGTCGATCTAATCAATCGACAAATCAATTTTGAGCCAACAAGAAACAAGCCAATCACACATGACATATGTACGCGGACTTCATATGAATATATACCTCGGTCTCGTCTGGACTACATTGAATGAAGAGGTGGCATGCATGCATGCCATCTATTCATAAGCAAGCCCTCAAAACAGCTTAGTCGATCATAATTTGTGTTTTCTGGTTCCTTTTCTTTTTGTTTGCTTGAGAGAGAGAGAGAGAGAGAGAGAGAGAGAGAGAGAGATGGTCTGATTCTCTTTCTATTGACTATTTTACGACCGAGATGTATAGATCCATGTGTCGACAGAGCTACATGTTGTTTATCAATTAAAGAAAATGTGCAAAGTTTTATATGCCTCTATCATTCTATGAGCCGCTTCCTATTTGGGTATGCCCTCCTTCATTCCCCACCCCTTTAGGCCTCGTTTGGCTGCATGGGATCCTCCGGGAATCCACGTTCTTTTCCCGGGCGTAGCACCCATTTGCAATCTTCGCTCAAATTAACAAACAGTTTTACAAAGTCTCAGTCACTTTATTATGTCTTAGTCGATGATATGTCCCTTTGATCTTGCATGGAAATTCATACAAAAATCTTTTTTTTCTTTTTTTTCATGGTGGCAAAAAACGCCTTACATTACGGAACGGAGGGAGTATATCACTTGATTGAGACTTGGTTAAGTCTCAGTCGATTGAGACCTAGCCACCCTCATTAACAACCCACTCTTTGATTGGCTTGCGACCTTACTGTCGCGTTTAGGGTGCCCCTCCATGAGATACGTTTTAATGTAGGTACATCCGTCTGAGAAATCCAAGACAAATAATTTGGGATGAAGAAGGTGCATATATCAGTCAGGAAATAATTTGGTCGTTCTTGGTACCCTTTCACTTTCTTCTGGGTCGAGTCGTGTTGCACGAGTAGGGAGCTAATTAATTAATTAGGGAGATTCTATTGATGAGACGGTTGGGTTGGAGTAATGGATCAAGACAGCATGCAATGGTCAATTAACCAATTGAGGGGGTGATGAAATGCCGACCATGGCGTTTGTTTGTACTAGTGTGCTGTCATGAGATGAATTGATGGAATGATGGCTGGGTACGTGTGGACAGTGAATTCATGACCACTCTAGCACACCAGCGGCACCGCGTGGTGTACACCTGATCGGCCATACGATATATCGAGATCCATGGCGTGACAAGAGTTGCGATAGTGCGTGAGGAGATCCAGGTACACAGCATCCTCACAAGGAGCATCGGATCAAGGACATGCAGAAGAGGTTGTTCTTGGAGTTAAGCCGGTCCTTGAAGAGTAGCCATCCGAAGATATTGAGCATGATAGGAAGGGAAGATCTACATATGGCATGAAAATGTAAACACAAATGCAGGTGCAAATCAACCGAATCGATCAAAAATAATGAGTTTCGGAGAGGAATGGGTGGAGGCTGGGTGGGGGGCGGTAGAGAGGTTTTCAGATGAAGCTTAGAGCATGTTTAGTAGAGCCCTTAAACCCTAAAAAAACAGAAATAACCGTTTTTTTACAGGTTGGGCGAAAAAAATGCGTGGACTAGAACCCCTCAACCCTTAAACCCTTAAAAAAATTTAAGGATCGGACCTGCAAACCCTCTCCCAACCTGTAGAAGTGAGGATCGGGGGACAAAATCTACCCCAACCCTCACTTCGATCCGGCCACGTGCGGGAGGGAAATTTCCCGTCCCCAACCTCCTCCCGCACCTCCCCCGAGCTGCCGCCGTCAGATCTCGGACTTGCCGCCGTCCCGCCTCGAAGCTCCTCCACCGCCGGCCGCATCTCGGCCACCACCGCCTTCCCGCCTGAGGCTCCTCCACTGGCCGGCCGCATCTCGGGCCACCACCGCCGCCGGCCGCATCTCGGGCCACCACCGCCGTCCCGCCCCGAGCTCCTCCACCGCCGCCCCCGAGCTCCTCCACCGCTGGCCTCCTCCACCGCGGGCCGTCCAAGGTGAGCTCCCCTGCTCCTCCTCCCTCTGTCTCCACACCGCTGGCCTCCTCCACAGCGAGCTCCGGCCGGCCCTGTTTCCTGTATTTTTGTTATAGAGCAACACTACATTTTTTGTTTTGTGTTGTGTAGATGGATGCGTTGTCCATGATCTACCAGTGGCAGTTGGCTGGGCGGTGCCAAGGCCCATGATCTACCTTTGTTTACTTTTCTAGTATGTCCTATTTGATTCGAACAATTATTATAATTTGCTTCAAAACATTGTTGTAATAAATTGAATGATTATTATGTGTTTGAAAGTACTATTCGGTGTTATTGAGATGATGAAAATTGTGATATGTCAAATGACAGTTTTAAGGGTTGGGGTTGGGGCAAAGACTAGAACCCTCAAACCATTGGGTTTGAGGGTTCTAGTCTTTGCCCCTATTTTTCAACCCTAGCTTAAAAGTGTCAAAAATGGCCAATTCTCAACCCTTAAAACTAGGTTTAGATTTAAGGGTTTGAGGGCTCTACTAGGCATGCTCTTACCATAGACAGGGGGTGGGTCACCTTCCGGTCGGTGTTGAGGCGCCATGGTTGAGGTCGTCAATGAACCCATGCACTGCCGTTGCATATGTCCCTCTCGCAGATGGCTCCGTCGGCAGTGATGATAGTCTACTCAATCACCTCCTTGATCGCCTCACCTGTCTTGTTTCCTATCCCTCAGAGACATTGATGCAAAATGTGTGAGAAGGTGTGCCGTCTCGATCGAGCAGGGGATGTGCAAATTGGTGCGGCCGGTCGGTAGCTTCATTCATTAAGGCAGTCCACATGTCGTGTCCAGATGGCGAGTAAAAGTGCATTTTGGGTCCAATACATCCACGTGTGCGAGATATGAGCCGAAATGGTATGAGTCGCCGTATTATGATCCGGTTTAGTGAATGCAGTGACCGTAACTTCATACTCCCTCCGTCCGAAAATACTTGTCATCAAAATGGATTAAAAAAATGTATCTAGAACTAAAATACATCTAGATACATCCCCTTTTATTCATTTTGATGACAAATATTTCTGGACAGAGGAAGTACTTCGTGAATACAATGACCAAACTGAAGCCGCAGAATCTCGCAGGCTCCCCATCTTTCCATCTTGCTCTTGCTTTGTGCATTGTGTTTACCCTCGGCTTTCCCCAACCCTTTGTAATCTCTGCATCTTGAGTGCACAAATGCCCTTTACCGTGTGCACCTCTCCTCCACCATTCAAACAAGAAAAATGAAATCGGTGCATAAACGATTACAGATAAAAGTTTTCGCGCCGCGATTTTCTTAGAAACGCAGTACAAATGCAGACCCTCATAAACACGTACATATACTCAACCTATGAACGCACATGCGCACATCCTACATATATGAGCGCCTTGCTATCGGCGAGAACATCGCCCACTGAAAGAATATTCCGATTTTATGAGACAACAAAGCGTTAACCCTGGGGTTTGATCAGCCACTACCCTCGTAACCATCCAACCACAGGTGGGCTCTCGTCGTGCCATGGCTTTTGTGACTCTATGATGGAGCGGTACACAGCATGCATATGCCGCACAGTAGTAGTACGTGACTGTCTCACGCGTGCATGCATGGGTCGAATCATTGGTGCATGGGTGGCCGATCTGAATCTGATTATGGCGCGGCGCCAACAACCACACCATCATCGCCGCCGGTGGCCATCTTGGTCCATGAATCAAGTATAAATGGCCATCGATGCACTGCCACCTACCAGACTAGAGTAGCCAGATAGAGTCCCTCACCATGGGGTTTGTGTCGCTGCTGGCGGTGGCGTCGACGCCGGTGGTGGAGGTGCTCCTCGTCGCGCTCCTCGGCGCCTACCTCGCCTCGCCCCGCTGTGGGCTCCTGGCCCCCTCCGCCCGCGCCGACATCAACCGCGTCGTCTACGCCGTCTTCACCCCGGCGCTCCTGCTCGCCAGCCTCGCCTCCACCGTCACCCTCCAGGACGCCCTCTCATGGTCTCTTGCTCCTTCCTAGCTACAACATTCGCTTCATGCTCCTTTCTTGATCGGCTAGCTGACGACAGATGGTTCGAATTGTATTTACAACCCAAGGTGGTTCATGCCGGTGAACATCGGCATCATCTTCCTCGCCGGCGGGGTCCTGGGGTGGCTGGCGGTGCTCGTCCTCAGGCCACCGCCGCACCTCCGCGGGCTGGTCGTCGCGTCGTGCTCTGCGGCGAATTTCGGCAACCTGCTCCTCATTGTGATCCCCGCGGTCTGCCGCGAGGACGGCAACCCCTTCGGCGGCGACTGCACCGGCCGTGGCCTCTCCTACGCCTCCTTCTCCATGGCGCTCGGCGGGCTGTACATCTGGACGCACACCTACAGCGTCATGAAGCGGTCCAGCGAGGTATGCCGGAGGATGGTCGCCGGCCAGGAGGCTGCTGAAGCTCATGACCATGCCAAGAAGGACTCCGTCAATGTCAGCATCGGGCCAGAGGAGGAAGAAGAGGGGGACGAGGAGCAGCCCAGCTGCAATGATGGCGATGGCCAGGAGGAGGACGGGCTTGTCTCGGTGCCGTCGTCGTCGTCTTCCTCGCATCAACACCAAACAGTAAGCAGAGTTTCAGATGAACAAATTTGCTTCAAATTTGTTAGGGTGTTATGTTAGTCAGGAAGGATGGCTATCTCTGAATTTGCTTCAAATTTGTCAGTCACTCATGGGACCGTTGCTGTCTAGCCACCACCGTCGCCATTCCAGCGGTAAGATGACGAGCAGCGGCAGCCTGTGGGCGAAGCTGAAGCAGGGCACGCACCAGATCGTCGAGGAGCTCATGGCGCCGCCGACAGTCGGGGCGGTAAGTTAGTTAGAACATCACTATGCTGCTCGCTCGGTGTCTTCTTCTTCAGAAGAAATGTGGTCCATGGAACGAACTACTACTTGTTGACGGCCATGGCAGGTTCTAGGCTTCACCGTCGGCACGGTGCCGTGGCTGAGATCCGCCTTCATCGGCGACAGCGCTCCGCTGCGAGTCGTGCAGGACTCCCTCAAACTGCTCGGGTAATATGCAATCTCCTGTCCAGTTCAGTTTACAGTTCAATACTGCATACACTAACTGAAAAAATATGGCATTGTTTGTTGCAGAGATGGCACCATCCCCTGTGTGATTCTCATCCTTGGAGGGAACCTCACCAAAGGTAAACAACAACTGAATCTCTCTCTCCCTCTCTCTCAGCCTGTCAGTCTCAGACCATCTGAAAACTAAAAAATGGTCTGGCAGGCCTGCGCAAGACGACCATGTCGCGGTGGGTGATCGCGGCCATCGTCTGCGTGCGCTACATGATCCTGCCGGTGGTCGGGGTGGCGGTGGTGAGGACGGCGAGGGAGCTCGGCTTCCTGCCGCCGGACCCGCTGTACCAGTACGTGCTGATGCTCCAGTTCGCGCTGCCGCCCGCGATGAGCATCGGCACCATGGCGCAGCTCTACGACGTGGCCCAGGAGGAGTGCTCCGTCGTCTTCCTCTGGACCTACCTCGTCGCGGCCCTCGCCCTCACCGCCTGGTCCACCGTCTTCATGTCCATCCTCGCCCCCGCCTAGCCGCAACCCAGTTATACCGCATCTCCCTTCCCCCCTTTGGGAGAGAAACAGCATCAGCAGGAGCAGCAGCAGAAAATTGGGTTTGGGGATGGACAAGTGGCATGAGTTTATATCTATGTATATAGAAGTAGTAACACAGTATAGGCTTGCTAGTATATTGCTAGTGCTTCATCAATTTTGATTGATTGCTACATAAATTTTGGAAAGGAGGAAGTAGTATTTATTCAAGTTATCTTCAGACAAGTATTATATTCAGCAACACCCGAGATAATGTGCAGATGTGCCTCAAATCAACAGCATTTTATTCATCCAGTGTGCGAAATTAACTCAGATTACAACAAGACAGGATTGGATGCCAAATGATGCTCTATTCAATTACATCACACCAGCTTATTGGGATCAATGGGGCCACAAGCCCAGCAGTTTACTACTACCAAGGGAAAACAAAACTCAGGGGAGAGGCTAGTACACACCGTCAGGCCGATACACGAATGGGAACGGAGCACCAAAGTCTGCAAACAAAAGAAACAGGTTGTAAGCAGATATTTCGCATGAGTCAGAAATGATATCTTCTCCAAGAGAAAGAGAGAATAAAGAAAATAAATTCATTATTCGTCAAAGGCCATGTGTTCCGAAAAGGGAGATATCGTAATCGTGTAATGATGAACAATAGACAGCATGAATAGACAACTGCCCACGGAATAACTCGAAATGCATAAATCCTATAAATGTACTCCCAAAGGCTAACCTTTTTGTATCTAAACCATTTTTGGTTTCATTATAGGCGAAGAAATTCACAGCTAAGGAAAAGTTTCACACCTAACATCTTCACATGTAGGCAACATCACCAACAGTGAGCAAACATGTGTGGACAACTGGTCATCTTTCAGCAATAGCTGCTCGATGAAACATCCAATCACTAAATTGCTAAAGTGATCCTAGTGTAAGTACCATTATTGTATTGCATACATGTGAATGCTGTACCAACAAGCATAAAAGCTCAAGCGATTGTTAGCTGATGATAGATGCTGTTGCACATCGAAATCAGCATTTGTTACATGACAGTGAAGCAGAACTGCAGTCTCCCTCCACACAGCTGTAAACAAGAAAAAAATTGTGCTGGTTCAACTATCCAAGCCCCTAAACTAACTGATCTCTCTACATATTGTTGTCATTTTCACAGAATTCTTCTTCTTGTTATTTAAATTTTGGCATGTTTATCCTCTGGAAACTTGAAATATTGCATACAAAATGCCACAAACAAGCTATGTTACAGAGCTACTCTGTTTTTTGTAGGTTTGCACGAAAAGACACCAAAATTCATAAGAAATAACCAAGTATGTGAGGAAACTGGACCTGTTTACACTCCAAGAAAAGGAGCAAGGGTGCAAATGAAGGAGGGATCATCTAAACCAAGTATTTGAGGGACTAAACAGGAAAAGTGGAGAGAGAGATCAGATCAGGAGGAGAAAGAAAAAGGCAATTGGACAGCAGCTAGACAGAGGGGGGCAGGACGAGAGAGAAGAGGGGGAGAAGGCGGTAAGGAGAGGACGATGGCCGTCGGTGAGATCTCCAGCAAGTTCGTCCCAAACTCTCACCATCCCCAAGATCTCTATCAAAGGCCCCTTACCGATTCAAGCCTTCAACCTGTAATACTCAGTTAGTCAGTTCTGAACTCTTCTTCCCTCTGAAAATCACTGCTGCTTCATGTAATCTGTGTAACTGCCTGAATCCATAGCTTCAGAACCTCGCGTGCTTGTTGCTTGATAATGTTTCGCTCGTCTAGTTACTTTCTCTTGCTTAATTCCTGTCCTTGATTACTGATAAGAAATTGCTGGATACCAGTGCTGTCTCTAATCTTCAAACTCTACTGTCTGAGATCATTTTGTTCTTTCTGACTCATCCTTTGCTTGGTACTTGTGTGTTTATTTTCTTGTTCAGTGTTGCAGCCAGTTTACTAGTTTTATCCTCTCGGTTTTGTTGATCTAGCTTTTAGAAATTTGAAAGTTCTCATAAATACGAGAAGAAGCTAAAGATACCATGTATTTGGATTCATAAAGAGTTTGAATGATAAAAATAGCCATGTTGCTGTGAAGCTGCTGTCCAAGACAGACAGGCATTGACATTAAATCGACCTCCAGATGAGATGTTCCTTTCACTCATTTAGAATTCAAACAAAGTAGAACCAACAACCAAGTAAGACTATTGACATTTAGTTTGCAAACAATACAAAGAGACAAGAAAGGTACCGGCTCTGTTTCTACTCCAAACTCGAGGTGGAGATGACCCTGGCGCCGGCTCTGTCGAGCTGAGCAACCGTGGCGGTCGCTTTCAGCTTGCCGACCGACAGGAAGGCGTCGATCATCCTCCGGGCGACGTCCTCCCCCTTCTCCTCTCCCTCAATGACAGCCACCGCGGTCGGGCCTGCTCCGCTGATGGTACACCCCAGCGCTCCGGCTTCGAGAGCGGCAGCCTTCACCGCGGCCATTCCAGGTATCAGGGGCGCCCTGGTGGGCTCAATGATGAAGTCGGACGACATCGCTGAGCCGATGAGGGCGGCGTCGCCCTGCAGCACGCCGGCGACGAGCGCGGCCGCCTGGCTGGAGTTGCGGACATGGTGGCCCATGGCGATGTTCTTTGGCAGGGCGGCGCGCATCTTGCTCGTCGGAGCCTCGAAGTCCGGGGTGACGAGCACGAAGCAGAGGCGGAGCGCCGGCGGGCAGGGCAGCGAGACGAGGCAGAAGGGGTCGTAGCTGCGCACCATGACGAACCCGCCGAGGATGGCCGGCGCGATGTTGTCGGCGTGGAAGCCGCTGACGGCCTTCTCGGACTCGAGGCCGGCGAGCACGAGGCCGTCGCGGGGGAGCAGGGAGCCGAAGAGCGCGTCGACGGCCTTGGCGGCGGCGGCGGCGGAGGCGGCCGAGGAGCCGAGGCCGGAGCCGAGCGGCAGGCCCTTGGCGAGGCTGAGGGAGACGCCGTGGGAGCGGACGCCGAGGGCCCGCAGCGCGGCGACGGCGGCGATGCCCGCGCAGTTGCGGAGCGGGTCGCGGGAGAGGCGGTCGGCGAGGCGGGGGCGGGACGGGGAGGTGATGCCGGAGATGGCGACCGCGCCGGCGGGCAGCGAGGGGTCGAGGGTGGCGGTGACGGTGTCGCCGAGGGAGAGCGAGGCGTCGGCGACCGCGCAGCCGAGGAAGTCGAAGCCCGGGCCGAGGTTGGCCACCGTCGCCGGCGCGAACGCCGTGACGGAGCGGAAGGCCGGGGGCGGGTCGGCAGATGAGGCCGCGGCGGTGGCTCTGAGCTTGCTGGAGACGCGGAGGGAGAGGTGCGTGGGCTTGTGGGCGCGGGCGGAGGGGAAGGAGGAGGGCGCGGTGGCCGGAGACGATGCCGCCGCCGCCGCCGCCGCCGCCATTGTGGGGGGCGTGGGCGTGGGTGGGTGGGGTTTGGGGGAAAAGGTTTGACCTTTGCGGGCGCGCACGGGACGGGGCGGGCTTGGGCTTTGGGTGGGAACACTACCTCCAACTCCAAGAGTGGCTGACAGGTCCAGCAATCTCCGCCACCACCACCAACCGGCGATGGCGACGGCGACGGCCGTGCTGCTCGTCGTCCTCCTCGTGGCCGGCGGCTCCGCGGGCGCGTCAAAGCCGGCGCCGCCGCCGTGCAGCCGGTCGTGCGCGACGCTCAACTGCGACTGTGAGCCCCCTGATCCGGTCGATTTCTTTGTGATCTGAGCATGGTCTGACCATGGATGGGGTGGCAGCGGTGGGGATCCGGTACGGCAAGTTCTGCGGCGTGGGGTGGAGCGGGTGCGAGGGGGAGGAGCCCTGCGACGACCTCGACGCCTGCTGCCGCGACCACGACAGCTGCGTCGAAAAAAAAGGTTCTACACACACCTTCAGAAACAAAGCAAAAAATGGCATCTGGATCCATGCCCCCCATGAACAACCATACTACAGTACAACACATTGCATTGTTTGGATTCAGATGGTACTCATGATTGGTAACATGAGCCAGCTCCACTCTGCTCTGTTGCCCAGAGATTTTCAGAATTCAGACTTGCAGTTGCTGCTACCTCTCCTCTGCTCTGCTCACAATTTACAGAATCTTCATTGCAAGCACAGAATCTTCATTGTTAGTAACTACATGAACTCATGTTCTTTTGCGCATCTGGATGAATTCTAATGTGTGGTTAATTTACTACTACTAAAAGATAAACGCCACATGCGCACCTGTATGTAGCAAGTTACGATTCCCTTCTATAGTATTTTCTCGCCCGTTTCCTGTCAGTTTATGGCCATGCTCTCCAGCAATTTCCCTTCTAAATTCCAGTGTCAGGTACTGTCGAGTCGTAGAACCGCAATTTCCCTTCTAAATTCCAATGTTATGTGCTCTCGAGTCGTACAGCCGCATGGATTGGACTATATGTGCTGCTTTTTGGGTTCAAAGGGGGCAATTCTTGACATGGGTTGCACTTTTTTACCTTCAAACGACATATAACACCCGCCAGATTGATTATTTTTTTTCATTTGCCTTAATTAGTTTCACTGGGATATCCTCCTAGCTTCAGAAACAATGGCATCTGAGTCCGCTGCGCTGCATTGTTTTGACATGGGTTTCAAATGGTACATGATTGATAAAATGCGCTAGCCGTGGGTGCAGTGAGAGTTTCAGAATTCAGTTGCTGGTAGTTCTAACCTGCTTTGTCATTTGATAATGGCAATATAGCGGCTCTTTGGCCCACGATTGCTGTACCATACTACCATACCTCCTATGAAACAGGGTCTCTGTTCGATCTAAAAAACAAACAGTGTCTCTGTTGATTTGTTGCTGAGTGGTAAATCATGCTAAGGTTGATTTACTAGATAAATCCATGACCAGCGGAACAGCTTAGTCTGAATGAATCGGGACAATTCACAGTGGCTCTGTCTTCCCAGCTTGAAGTTCCCTGTTAAATTCCATGTGTTATGGAGTACTGTACAGTTGAAGAATCACATGTATTGGCAGTTACCTCACTTCAGTGCCACTTTTTTCACCTTGAAATAGCAGATGAAATACCCTGAACAGATCAGTCAGTGCATTCCCCACATTCCTATCATTACGTTGCTTCATTTGTTTTCTTCAGTTTTCCCCAGCTTGAAATGCCTTCATTCCCCACCCTGAACAAATTAGGCAGCATGAAAGATATACGGAGTATATAACAACAAATTGCATAAGGACTTTATATGGTCGGCCTTTTTTTACCTTCAAATCGCAGATGACTCCTGCCTGGTCAATCCTATAATTGTATCGCTTCATTTATCTTGACCAGGTTCGCTGTTACATGCATGCATGAAACACAACCAAATGTGATGCTTTCACGGTGCCCAAACCGTTTATGTGACGATCTGTACTCTGAATCCTCAATCTCATGTTTTTTCTTTTTTTTTGTGCATAAATGTAAATTGATCAGGCCTAATGAGTATCAAATGCCACGAGAAGTTCAAGAATTGCATGAGGAAAGTGAAGAAGACTGGGAAGGTCGGCTTCTCCAAGAAATGCCCATATGAATTGGCTATGGCGACGATGACTCAGGGGATGGACATGGCCATCATGCTCAGCCAGTTGGGCAGCCAGAAATTGGAACTGTAGCACAAGTACTCGCCACATTGCTATGCTCGGTTGATACAAGCTTGACTTCCTTTGATGATTATACTGTAATTTTACTTCTGCTGGTAAAATCACATTGTTTTGGGCAGCCGTTGAGGTAACTTTAGGTTGCTGCGCTATTTGCAGCATATAGTGCCAGATAATTTTTTTTTGAAACAATAGTGCCAGATAATCTGCCTCGGCATTTTTTGTAAACAAAGTTCTCGTTCAATTGAATTGAAATCTCGTCGTTCTCCAGTTCGAGAATATCTTTTTCTTCTTGATATCGTCTAATTGTGGTCTGCTTGCATTATTGTTTTTCTCCTTGGGTCATGGAAACACACAAGATTGCTAAAATAGCAACGATAAAGATACCCAATAATTAATTTACATTGAGGAAGGTGTTCATAGATCATTCAGATATTATTAGCCCCATAATTTCAAACAAACAAAAAATTATTGCACCAAAATAATTAAATAAATAAAAGTGGTTCTACTACTCTGAATTAAACCGTATGGATATGATGCCACCAAGAAATGTATACTAGTACTACGTTTTAGAGGATAGAGTCTATGTAGGTGTCAAGACGTTTGGACTTGTGCTTGACCATCCGGAGTCTGGATCCTTCTCGCACCACCTCCACGCCGGTGAGCAGGACCACCGTGTCGACACACTCGGTGCCGCTGCCCCATCCGTCGGTTTCCATGATGTTGAAGTTCCTGTGGATGCAGAACTTGCCATCCCCGAGATACACCATGCTGCGGTCCGTCTCGTGCCATCCCGACGGTGGGTCGATTTCGATCCACGCATGGCGCAGCGCCGGGGCCGACCCGTCCATCCTCATGGCGCCGGAGACGTCCACGGCGCTGAAGCATGAGTGTGTGTGGAAGTATGTATTCTTGAAGCCGAACAGGAGGTCGCTACCGAGCTCGGGGACGTGCAGGGCGCGGGACCAGAATGGCAACTTCCAGTCGCCGGCCTTGGTCCACTCGCCGGTTCTCGTGTCGAAGCAGTAGGTGCCGCCGAGGGGGGTGAGATCTGGCCGTTCGTCATGGGAATCGGTGTTGAACGAGACACAGATGGTGTTGTTGCTGCTAGAGGGATCCTCCTCGCCGCCATGGCCGTGGACCAGCGCGTAGGACTCAACGGATATGGCGCCGCACCATCTACCGTAGTAGTCGTCGCCCTCGTCGACGACAATGGGCGGCGGAGGGAGCTCGCGCCAGTGCCACACGCACCTGTCCCTATGAACGCGGTCGCGGTACCACTCATCCATGAACCTGCTTGGTGACGGCGGGTCGGGGTCGCCGTAGACGAAGGCCTCAAAGCTGTGGCCCTTTGCGGTCCATGACGTAGAGCGCGTCGGGGCGGTCAGGGTCATGGGCCGCGTCGGGGCGGGAGGGATCGTCCTCGGCGGCGGCGGTGGTGTGGGTGACGCAGAGGGAGACGGGGTTCCACCATGGATCTGGCTTCTTGTTGAGACGGGGCATCATCTCGATGGTGGCGGCCTCGATGTCGTAGAGCGAGGACATGCCGTTGCCGTCGACGCAGAGGATTTTTGCCTCGCCCTCGCCGCCGTAGAAAGGCAAGAAGTCCAAGTTGGTCACGCCGCCGCCCATGTGATGGGAGGTGTTGAACCTGAGTTTGGGCGTGGGCAGCCGCAGGACGCCGTCGTAGTTGTCCTCCGCCGTGCTCTCATCCTCCTCCGCCGCGGCCGGTCGTTGGATGTGGTGCTGCTGCGCTTCGGCAATGGTGGGGTAGAAGAGGTGCTTCCTGGGGTTGATGATGCGGCTCAGCCATCCTCCGCTGTATTTGTCCGTGAGCACGTTCAAGAACCGCCGTGCCTTCATCTTTTCCGGCGATCGATCCACTACCCAGGCGACGGCTAGGTCATTCTCTTCTCAGTGCCTCACCACCCACGAATACACACATGGCTTTGCGGACCAGCCGGCCCATAACTAAGTGGCAGGCTTATCATGAGCACGGCCCGGCCGGCCTCCTTTCTTTTCACAAAGGAAAAATCTACATCCCTCTCACTTGAAATTCAGCAAATACATATCGCATCAGATTGCAAGATTGTAGTAGTAAATCATATTCAGGAGGCATGTAAGGACATCGAGTCGTGGTAACGTTCTTTCATTTCATGTAATTTTGTTCACGAGTCAAGAGACTCAAACTTTGAACCGCATACTCTAGCTAGGCACGCTCTTTTACTAGATCAGGGGAGGCATGTTTGGTTGGAACATCCCCATGATCAGGACGTTTTACCTGTTTTTTTTTTGAATATTGATCAATAAATAAATCCTAGCAGAGGTTACTAAAAAGACAATGCACTTTCCGTTGAGCGATTAATGGAAAAGGCTTGCCATCGGTACTATTTTGGGTTGTTGCACTATTTGCAGCATCTAGTAATATCTGGTTATGTGACTTGCCATTTTGATGTAAACATAGTTTTTTTTTTTCGGAAAACTTTCGATCTATTCATCTTCAATCATCGCAGTACAACGAATACCAGAAATAATAAAAATTACATCTAGATTCGTACACCATCTAGCGATGACTACAAGCACTGAAGCGAGCCGAAGGCATGCCGCCATCATCGCCCCTCCCTCGCCGGATTTGGGCACCACTTGTTGTAGTAGACAGTCAGAAAGTCGTCGTGCTAAGCCCCTATAGGACCAGCGCACTAGAACAACAACCGCTGCCGATGAAGAATAAATGTAGATCGAAAGGATCCAACCTGAAGACACATGACCATAGACGAACAACAACCAAATCCGAGCAAATCCACCGAGGATAGATCGGCCGGAGACACACCTCCACACGCCCACCAACGATGGTAGACGCAACACCAGAACCGAGGCTAGGCGAGGAGACCTTTACTCCAACTTCAAGGAGCCGCCGTCGTCTCACCTTCCTGAGCAAGACTCAAACCCTAACAAAACTAAAAAAACGATTAACAACGGAGCCCTCCCGCCGGCCCTTGCCAGGATCCACTGCACCGCCATGGCCCTAGGGCCACTGGAGACGAGGCGGACCTGCGGCAACGCCGGTGAGAGGCACAAACCCTTGAATTTTTTTTGAAGGAGGAGGAGACGGCAGCTGCGTCAAGTATGGCTCGGTGTTGTTGCAAACAGAGTTGTCATATAATAATTTAACCAATCTTTCACAAATCTCCAATTTGAGAATGTCCCCTAATTTGCAACTGACGGATAATTATTGTATCAAAATAAATAAAAAGAGTTGTTACTACAATGAATTAAGGTCCATGCCCATGCTGATGCTCGTAAGATATACTCCCTCCATAAACTAATATAAAAGCGTTTAGAATACTAAAGTAGTGATCCAAACGTTCTTATATTAGTTTACAAAGGGAGTACTAAACATTTGAGAGCATGTAGACGAAGCAGGTGTCAAAACGTTTGGATTTGCGCTTAATCATCCGCAGGCTGAGTCCTCCTTACACCACCTCGACGCCGGTGGGCGGGACCATTGTGTCGACGCACTCTTGGCCACTGCCCCATCCATCTGTCTGTCTCCATGATGCAGAACCTGCCATCCCCAAGGTACACCATCTTGCTTATCTCATCTCGGCGGAGGGTCGATCTCGAGCCATGTGTGTTACAGTGACGGGGTCGACCCACATCCTCACAGCGGCAAAGGCGTCCACGCCGCAAAAGCGGCATGAGTCTAAGTATAAGCCCATCTTCTGAAAGCCAAACTTGGGGACATGCATGCAGAGCATGTGAACATGATGACAAGATCTAATCTAATTGGCAGCCTTGGGGGCATCCGGTGTCAAAGCGTAGGTGGTGTTGGCCGGGGCGGGCTCAGGTCCTGACCGTTCATGACGGGATTAGATGTTGAACGAGACACAAATGGTGCTGCTGCCATTTGTGTAGCAGCGCCTAGGTCTGGTGGAAGATGGAGCCACCACCTCTGCCGGTGTAATCGTCGTCGACCACGATGGGCTGCCAAGGGAGTGGGCGCCGCTGCCACATGCAATTGTTTGTATCCATCAAGTCACATGACGGTGGTTGGTTGGGATCACCGTGGACGAGGGTCTCAAAGCTGCAGTCCTGGCAGTCATGATATAGCTAGATCATGTCAGGATGAGAAGCGTTATATCGAGGAATTTGGATGGAGGAAGATGTTCATAGATCGTACAAACATTATTCGTCCCCTAATTTGCAATGGACAGATAATTATTGAATTCTTTTCGAAAAAAAAAGATAATTATATTGAATTCAAATATATATATATATACTTGCTAGTACTTTAAATTAAACTTTGTGCATATGATGATGCCACCGACAAGTATACCATATTTTAGAGGATAGAGTCGATGCAGGTGTTGAGACGTATGGATTTGTGCTTGATCATCCGGAGCCCAGATCCTTCTTGCACCACCTCGACACCGGTGAGCAGGGCCACCGTGTCCACGGACTCCTCGCCACTGCCCCATCCGTCCGTTACCATGATGTCGAAGCTTCTGTGGATGCAGAACCTGCCTTCCCCAAGGTACACCGCGTTGTAGTGCTGCAGGTCCCATCTCGGTGGTGGGTCGACGTCAACCCACGCGTGTCGCAACACCGGGGCCGATCCGTCCGTCCTCATAGCGCCGGTGACGTCCACGACGCAGAAGCAACGTGATTGTACGGATAGGCCGGTCTTCTGGAAGCCAAACAGGAGGCCGTCACCGAGCTCGGGGACGTGCAGGGCGCGGTACCAAAATGGCAGCATCCAGTCGCCGGCCTTAGCCCACTTACCGGTGCCGGTATCAAAGCAGTAGGTGCCGCCGGTCGCGGTAGACTTATGCCCCGACCATTCACGACAGGAATCGCTGTTGAATGAGACGCAGATGGTGCTACTGTTGTTGGAGGCGTTCTCATTGTTGCTGTGGCCGTTGAGCAGTGCGTATGACTCGACGAAGATGGATCCACCGCCTGTGTCGTTGACCACGATGGGCGGCGGAGGGAGCGGGCGCCAGTGCCACACCCATCTGTTTCTATCTATGAAATCCATGTACTCGCATGGTGGTGGTGGGTTGGGGTCGCCGTAGACGAGGGCCTCGAAGCTGCGGCCCTCACGGTCCATGACGTAGAGCGCGTCTGGGTGATCGGGATCATGGGCGGTGTCAGGCTGGCAGGGTCGGCGGTGGCATCGGTGGAGTGGGTGACGCAGAGGGAGACGGGGTCCCACCCCTTGGGCTTGTCGAGGCTGGGCATAATCTCGATGATGCCGGTGTCAGGCACCGCAGAGCACGGCCTTGCTGTTGCCGTCGACGCCGAGGATCCTTTCCTCGCCCCTTCCACTGCCGGTGCGGCCGTAGAAAGGCAAGAAGTCGAAGGTCGTGATGCCGCCGCCGAGTTGTGGGGAAGTGTTGAACCTGAGTTTTGCGGTGGGCAGCTTCAAAACGCCGTTGTAGTTCTCCTCCTCCGTGCTCTCCGACGTGACCTTTTGCTGCTGCTGGATGTGGTGCTGCTGCTGGAGGGGTAGAAGAGGTGCTTCCTGGCGTTGGCGATGCGGCTCAGCTACCCTCCGTCGCACTTATCGATCACCACGTTCAGGAACCGCCGTGCCTTCTTCATCTTTTCCGGCGATCGACCCACGAGCCACGCGACGATCTCTAGGTCACCAACGTACCTGCCTTCGTGGACTTTACGTTTTTTTTTCCTTTCTGGATGGATGGACTGTACGTAGGATATGTGTATTGACCGGCCCATAAATATGTTGGCATATTATGAGCATGGACCGGCCTCTTCTCTTTTAAAAAAGTATATACTCCCACCGTCCCAATATAAGTGCCTTAACTTTATATTAACTTTAGTACAAAGTTATACTAAGCTTGGGACACTTATTTTTGGGACGGATGGAGTATATAACACGTTTGGTAGTTTTGAGAAATATTTCAAACTCCATCCTTCGTTTCATAATGTAAGACGTTTTTTACACTAAACTAGCGTCAATAAACGTCTTACATTATGGGAGAAGGGAGTAATTCTTAAAAAAATTAACATTCCAAACTTTTCTTCAAGAGTGAAGTCCTGCCTAGAAATATGGTTATTCATGGCTACACAGAAAAAACAAATGTGTAGACCTATAATTCGATATATTTGTTTCTTTACGTATCTCGCAAATTTTAAAAATCTAAAACAAGTTTTGGAGTTTTGAAGAGAGAAATCCAAACTTTTCTTGAGTTTTTTTAAAGGAGGATGCCCCCAGCCTCTACATCGCAATGATGCACGCAGCAATATTATTAAACGAAGTCTCCAACAAGTATGTACCGTGGTATTCGCAAAAAAAAAGTATGTACTGCGGTAAAAAACTCGAAAAGAGTTGAAAAACATGAACAAGACCACAACTGTTAAAGTAAGAATAGATGCCTATACAACTGTCCTATTGTTGTACCGCCATTCAAACCGATTGTAGGTATCCCATGCTACCATCCCCTGACGGTTGCACCCATAAGCCATATGCTCACCACTAGGAAAACCCCCTATAGGCAATCACTTTACAGTGGCGCAGGGTAAATGACTAGTGGCGTGTCCCCTATCCATGTATCCTCCCAAAATCTAGTGGTATTGCCATTCCCAACAGTGAATTTGGTCATATTGAAATAAGCTACCTTAATTTGTATGCATCAGCCCATTTCAAAACGGTGAATCATTCGGTTGTGCCGTTACACGGAGAACATTGTCTTTTCTTGAAGGGTATATAGATGTTGTCACTATCTAGATGTGAAAACGTATGAAGAACATGCGAGCGAGTGGGGTGGTTTCTACGGTCATGGTTTCTAACCCTCTTCCCATCTGGGGCGGCCAAGTCTCCACACGGTGGAAGGAGACGGTGTCGGGGAGAGGGGATCCTATTGGTGAGGGGCTTATATTTTTGCAAACATTTTTTTTCATACGATCTAACCAACATCTCACCATTCTACAATCAGTTTGCGAATATCCTTTTTTTATCGGTCTTGTTATGATCCATCGATTATTCCATTTGCTGATATATCTCTGCTCATCAGGTCATAGACGTGTATGTGTTAACAACAGAGATATATATGGTTAATCCTAAAATAGCGGTGTCAGCTACGACATGTCGGCAAAATTAAGTATTTCAGAGCACGTCGTAGATGCTGGAGTCGAGACGTTTGGACTTGTGCTTGATCATCTGGAGCCCGGATCCATCTCGCACCACCTCCACGCCGGTGAGGAGGGCCACGGTGTCGACGCGCTCCTCACCACTGCCCCATCCGTCTGTTTCCATGACGTCAAAACTCCTATGGATGCAGAACCTGCCGTCCCCAAGGTATGTCTGGCCGTAGTGCTGCAGCCTCCAGTCTAGCAGATCGTCGACGTCCACGTCGACCCACGCATGCCGCAACACCGGGGCCCACTTGTTCGTCTTGACGTCACCAAAGACTTCCATGGCCAACAAGTGCTTGTTGTCTAGGCCCAACAGAAGGTCGTCGCCGAGCTCTGGGAGGTGCAAGGCACGGGAGCTGAAGGGCAGCGCCCAGTCCCCAGCCTTGGCCCACTTGCCATTGCCCGTGTCGAAGCAGTACCTGCCAATGGACGCCGGCGTTCCAAGGCAGAAGGAACGGTTGAGGATATCTCCAGCCGCGCCCCTAGGAAGGCCTTCCGAGGCGATTTTTTCGCGCCGGCGCCGAAAAAACGGCCCAGTCGCGCCCCCAGGAGCCTGATTTTCGCCGGTTTGGGCTGAAAACAGCGCCGGCGGACCCAGCCCGAACCCGGCGCGCTGGGGGGTGCCCGGGGGCGCCGGGCGAACTGTTTTAAGCGAAAGACGCTGCCAGCCGTCAGCGACTTCGGCGCTCGTCTTCCCCAACGGCCTCGGTTTCGCTGGAATCAATGGCAAGGCTGCCGCCGCCAGCCTTGCCATTGATTCCTCACGGCGGCGCTTCCACGGACGGCGCGACGACGCCTCTCCTCGCCGCAGACACACGGGCGCTGCCTGGCTATAAAAGCCGGCGGCCTCCACTCGCTGTGCCCACCAGCCCTCCTCGCCGCCGTCCAGCCCCTCCTCTCCTGCCTTTCCCGAGCGCCGCCGCCGAAGCCCTCCTCTACCTCTCCCGAGCCCGCCCAGCCCGCTGCCGCCATGGCGTAACGCTTTCCGGAGACGCAGGCGGCGTTAACGGTTGCCGCCGTTCGCTCCGCGAACAGGAGTCCTGGCTCATGTTCCAAGCGAACATCCCGGCGCCGCCGGACATGCGCGCCGGGCCAACGGGGTGGAGGCTCAGCGCCGGGGGAGTGCCCATTCTGCTGTTCGACGCCGTGGGCGGCCGAGGTGCCGCCGAGGAGGTCGACATCGCGCGCTGCGTCTCTCACCGACGCCTAACGCCTTCCTCAAAGACGCCGCCGACAACCACGCGGCCTGGGCGGCGTATTTCCAGCGCCGTCAGCAGCAGCGCTTGGCGTCCACCAACGGCGCTCCGGTGGTTGGCGGCCGGCAGAACAGCGAGGGGCGCCACAGTGGGCGTCCCGGCTGCACACTCGAGGGCGTGCTCACGCACTCGAGGGCGGTAACGACCGTTGGCGTACTTCGGGCGAGGGTGGCCGCCCGGCGCAGCACCGACGCTGCCGGACCATGGGCGCCAAGGAGGTTCGGGCGCTTCCTCTTCTTCCTCCTCATCGCGCTCTTCTTCCCATTCCTCCGGCTCTCCGGCGCTCGGGCGTCAAGGCCGAGCTCGCGGCGGAGACGCCGCCGCCGGGCGCACTTTCGCAGCGCCGCATCGCTATCAACGAGGCGGCCGGCGCGCTTCGTCCTCGACGGCTCCTCCGTGCTTCGTCAAGCCAAAGACGGAGCCGGGGCTGGCGCCGGTGAAGACGGAGCCGGGGCTGGCGCCGGTGAACGCGGAGTTCGACGACGACGACGCGGCCCTTGAATGGGCGCGCCAGGACTCCATTGCGTTGGAGAAGGCGCGCCGGGAGAAGGAAAAGGAGCGCCAGCGCCGCCTCACGCCGCCGAGGAGCGCCCGACGCCGCCGCGAGGAAGGCGGGGTCATCATCTTATGCGACAGCGACGACGACGACGACGCGCCGCCTGTTCGCCAAGGCGGCGCTGGCAGGGGTCCAGCAGGGGCACCCGCGTCAAGGAGGAGAAGGCCGACGACGACGGCGGCGACGACTTCAGCCACTTTCTTTTACTTTAGATTAGGTTAATGTAATGTTTGGACGAATTTCGCCGAAACTTGCCATGGTTGGCCGAAATATAATTAGTTTTTATCATAACTTCGCCGAACGGTATTTTAAATCTGGCGCGGAGGCGGCAGGGGAGCCGACGTCGGGACCGACTCGCCCTCAGAACCATTTTTTACGCCGGCTCACCCCAGCCGGCACTTTTAAACGCCCCCTGAGGGGCCAACGGCTGGAGATGCCCTGAAGGAGACGAGAATGGTGCTGCTGGAAGCGTCCTCACTGCCGTGGCCATGGCCCTGTAGCACCGCGTAGCTGCACGAGATAGAGTTAGCCTCGCGGTCGCTGATGATGAGCGGCGGCAAAGGGAGCGGCGGCAAAGGGAGCGGCCGCCAGTGCCAAACGTTCCGCCAGTCCATGACATCGGCTGGTCGGGGTCGCCATACGCGAGGGCCTGGAAGTTGCGGCCCGCGCTGTCCATGACGTAGATCACGTCGGCGTCCTTGGGGTAACCGTGCTCGTTGGCTGCCCCGCCGGCTGCATTAGTGACACCGAGCGAGACGGGTGCCAACCCCCCTTTTGACTCGGTGAGGCCGGGCAGCATCTGGACGGTGCAGGTGTCGGCGTCCAACAATGACGCCATGCCGGCGTGGTCGATGCAGAGGATCCTGTTCTCGCCACTATGCTAACTGCCTCCGTAGCTAACTCTTCTAGCTAAGCACATGCAGCCTGCAACGTTAGACTAGGGTACTCCCTCAGTTGCGAATTACTCGTCCAACAAATGAATATATCTAGTTACAGAGCCAAGGACATGTGAGAGAATGTCACGTTGGTACAGCCGGTTTTCTAGGGGTATTCCAACCTTTCTCGCCAGCGCCATCTTTAGCAGCAAAAAAGGCCGGCCAAAGCTGACAGCAGCAATGTTGCATGCACTAGAGTATCGCGGTCGTTGTAGCACGAGTTACACATCAGTCTACACCTACGGATGTCATCAGCACCAGGTAATTAGCATTCTTCTTGCCCATTCCTTGTATATTAATGGCCATGTGTTCCCCAACTGTATGATTATGTAGTAAATAAGCTTTGTTTCCTTTGTCATTTCTATAAGGTATTATCATTTTGATGGAAAAAGTTCTTGCGACAGGACATTTCAGATATTAGATTTTTAAACCTGCAATTTTTTAACACCCAAGTATGAAATCTGGATCCGCCACTGTCCTAGCCCATAATAAATAGTTAACGAGCGCTCCTTCGGGAGGCTCACAATGATCAGCGTCACTTGGCGCGCTCTCGGCCGCCCGCCACGTGTCGCGCTCTGGACTTTTCATCTGAATTTTGTTTTTATTTTATTTTTCGGCACGCGTTTTCAGCTTTTTAGACAGTTTTTTTATGTTTCGGTTTTCCATCAGTCTTCCTAAACTTTTGGAACAAAAAAACTTTCAAAAAAAATTTGCGCGGAAAAACATGTTTTTTTTGCGAGAGTTACGGTTTTGCTTTCATGAGAGGCACGGTTTTGCTTTCGCGAGAGTCACGTCCGCAAAGCCTCCCAAAGGCGTAATCGGCCGAAAAGCACTTGGAACACTAAATTTTGCCACTCGGAGTATAATTTTGGTCCCTAAGATAAGGTCGATCGGGTGACAATAACAAAAATATCAAAGTTGTTCCACTCGGTGATGTGAAATTTTTCATGTTGAAAACCCTTTCACTCGAGATCATCTTATTTGCCTTTTATGTCGTGTCAAAATCTGATGTCAACAGGGAGCTCAGCACCAGGTCCTGTTGAAGCCCAGAACTAATGAAGACAAGCACAGCCTCTCATGCACTACATGTTCAGTTTCATACTTATTCTGTCTCAGAACTTATTCTAGCATTTCCCGAACATATATGTGGAAGATGAGGAAATGTAATAGGAATTCAGTCTGTTGACTTGACACCATTTCAAGGCAATTCCCACAATTATGTTCTTGTGATCTAAATTCAAATGTACCAATTTTTACTTTGGTAGTCACTTGGTTCTACTTTGTAAGAGGAAAATTATGCTTATTAGTGCTTACCAACAAGTCCTCATGAGATGGAGAGCTTCTTATGAGCATGCATGAGCATCTTCCTATTCAAGTATGACTGGTTAAATACGTACTTCGGTTCTACGGTTAGACCATTACAATATAAGTAACTGAGAAGGTGACAACCGCCAACCTAGGAAAAAAATAGTGCGCTGCAGCAAAATAGCGTCAGACTCAGAATACGCTACTAGCGTTCTATTTCGCGTTATAACATTGCTATTAACGAGACGTTGTACACTGATTTATTTAACAGACAATTTTATATTGCGTGTTTTTCTTTTCAGTGCCGCCAACGTTGAGCTGCTACAAAGCCTCAGAGACAGCAGAAGGTAATGCGCCGACGGCTTCAACTGGGGCGGAGGTTAATAGCAAAACCGGAGAGAACACCGCCCGGCGGAGGGGCGAGGACAACCGGCAGCGCGGCCGACGAGCTGACGGCGGTGCACAGCGGGGAAGAGGATGCGCAGGCCTTGCGAGACGATCAGCTGGAGCCTGGTGGGCTTGGCCAGTGATCGACGTACCGTCCATAAGTCGTATACTCGTATCCGTCCATCCGTGTCCGACTGTGCTATGGCTCCGACTCCGGTAGAGGTCGCTAGCCCGACTTCGACTTGTTTTGCTGATCCGTGGTTCCATATATTGACGAGGGAGAGGCAGGCCATGGTGTACGAGCATCGCTTTGCGTTCCTGGTTTTTCGTTGGCGAAAGAGTAGCGGCTGGGTGATCGTGATCCTCGGGACAGCACCCAGCAGTAGTAGAAGGATCTGCCGGGATCGATGAAGCTTCATCCGGCCGTCCTCAGCTTCGTCGTCCTCCTCCTCGTTCTGAATCCCAATGGCGTGGAGGCCCGACCAGCCCCGGCCGGCGGCCATCAGAAGAAGGCGTGGAGCGCCACCTTCTTCGTCTTCGGGATTACTTTGCTGGAATTTTGTTTGTTTATTATGGGTCACCCCAATAGCAGTTTCAGAAATTTCTAATAAATCCTAGAGGCCCACGCAGCCCATTCGTGCAAGGTAAGAGATGGAACTAAAGTTTAGTTCCACATTGCTAGTTTAGAGCGAGTTGGACCTCTTTATAAGGGAGATTCTTTCCCCACATGTATGAGCATCAGAACAAGAGGGACATCCACGCAAGCTCCCCCTCCGCCGCCGCGCCACGCCGCGGGAATGAGTCGAACCGATGTCTAAATTTTTGCCACGCACGACGGGTATGCGAACGGTCACACGGGAGCTCAAACGTTTTTGCTTGTTCGCTTCGTCTCCCTCCGTTGCTTCACCTCCCGTCGCAGCCTGTCCGCGTCCCTCTCCTGTGCCTATATAAGAGAGGTCGCTCCTCTCCAGAGAGACACATCAGAAGGTCCTCTTCCTCTCACCACAAAGTTCCTGAGCACTGCGCTGCTGTTACAATCTTCCCCATCCCGGCTTGCGGCGTGCACCGCAGGTCGGGACAGTAGGCCTCCGAAACCGCACCTTTTGAGTCCTGTACGGGAGAAGGGTGATAAGGTTTTTGGGGAGCGCTCAGCGCGACTACTGACTTCTTCGTCACGGACGCCCCGGACTCCGACGACTACTTCCCCGACGTCGACAACCTCCTCGACGACATGGAGGACACCGACCCTAAGTCCAGTGCCTCTGCTCCTGCTGCTGTCCCGTACGTGTTTTTATTTTTCCTGTTAGAAGTCCCGCAACAGTTCCTTGTTCTAATATTTGCCCTAGACATGTTAGGCTCTACTTCATATATGCATCTTGATCTATTGTCTGCTCTAAAGATGATCGGTTCTAGCTCATATATGCAGATATTATTTACCTTCTCTTTGTCAAATCGCATGGCTTGTTTTATCACTGCTATACTAGTCATGCTTTACCTAGTATTTCTGTTAATAAAATCATTCGGTAAATTGCTCATATTTCCAACAATCCAAAAACCTTATTATAGGCAATTTACCCCAAGTGGTTTTGCTGCTTCCATGAGACCTCCTATGTTTGAGGGTATCCACTATAAGAGGTGGCACGTGAGAGCAGTCTTACGGTTTCAAACCATGAGTTGCTATGACGCCATTCTTGGCCAACCTGAAGGAGAGCAAGATGCTCAACAGTCACAAGCTTTTCAGAAAATGGATACCCTGTTTAAGGCTGCTCTCTTGAGTGTTCTTGGTGAGAACATAGTTGATGCTTATGCGTCAATTGATAATGGAAAAGATATGTGGGACGCACTCGAGGCCAAGTTTGGGGTCTCGGATGCTGGCACTGAGTTGTACATCATGGAGCAATTCTATGACTACAGGATGACTGAAGAGCGCTCCGTGGTTGAGCAAGCTCATGAGATACAGTCATTTGCTAGAGAACTTGAGCACTTCAATTGTATCCTACCGGACAAGTTTATTGCCGGAGGTATCATCACTAAGCTTCCTCCCACGTGGAGGAACTTTGCTACCTCACTGAAGCATAAGAGGCAGGAGCTTTCCATTCCGGATCTCACTGGTACTCTTCATGTGGAAGAAAAGGCGAGAGCAAAGGACAACCGTGCTCGAGGTATTGAGGGAGGTTCTAGTGCCAATCTGGTACAGAAGAAAAACTTCCATCCGCACAATTTCAAGAACAAGGGGAAGTTTGATGGTAAAGCAAAGTTTGATCAGAAGAACAAGGCTGTGCAGCACACGAACTTCAAGAAGAAGAATGACAAGAAGAAAGGTGTTTGTCATGTGTGTGGGATCCTGATCATTGGGCTCCTAGTTGCCCTAATCGCTATGACAAGCGTCATCCTGGGAAAGGCGGCAAGACTGCTAATGTTGTCATTGGAGACACTGACATGAAGGATGCTGGGTATGGTATATTTCCCACTATTCTTTCAGTATGTCATTCTCCTTATTGGTTGATTGACACGGGTGCTAATGTGCATGTATGCGGTGATATTTCCATGTTTTCGTCTTATGAGACCACGGGGACTTCAACCGTGTTGATGGGCAACGGATCAAGTGCTTTTGTTCGTGGTGTTGGCACGGTCGATCTGAAGTTTACTTCGGGGAAGATCGTGCGACTGAAGAACGTGCATTATGTCCCCTCGTCAATAAAAATCTTGTTAGCGGATCTCTTATGTGTAGAGATGGCTACAAGCTTGTCTTTGAGTCGAATAAATTTGTAATATCCAAGTATGGAACCATTGTTGGTAAAGGCTATGAGTCAGGAGGCCTGTTTCGTTTATCTTTATCATACGTTTGCAATAAAGTTGTTAATCATGTTTGCAGCAATAGTGAATGAAATGTGTGGCATTCACGTCTCTGTCATGTTAACTTTCGTTGCATGTCGCGACTAGCGAAGTTAAACTTAATCCCTAGTTTCACCACTGTCAAGGGATCCAAGTGTCAAGTGTGTGCGCAAGCTAAGCAACCTCGTAAGTCTCATGTGATTGCGGAAACGAGAAACCTTGCACCATTAGAGCTCATACATTTAGATCTATGTGAAATGAATGGTGTTTTGATAAAAGGTGGAAAGAACTATTTTATGACGTTAATTGATGACTCCACTAGATACTGTCATGTGTATCTTCTGAAATCTAAGGATGAGGCTTTGAACTTTTTCAAGATCTATAAAGCTGAAGCGAAAAACCAACTTGATCGAAAGACCAAGAGGCTTAGGTCCGATCGCGGCGGAGAGTATTTCTCAAATGAATTTGACTCCTTTTGTGTGGAACATGGTATAATCCATGAGAGGACGCCTCCCTATTCACCTCAGTCAAATGGGATGGCCGAAAGAAAGAACCGTACTCTAACCGATTTGGTTAACGCCATGTTAGACACATCGGGTCTCTCCAAGGCATGGTGGGGGGAGGCGATATTGACAGTATGTCATGTACTAAACCGAGTTCCCACAAAGAACAAAGAGATAATTCCATTTGAGAAATGGGAGAAGAAAAGGTTAAGACTCTCTTATCTACGAACCTGGGGTTGTTTGGCGAAAGTCAATGTGCCAATTCCAAAGAAGCGGAAGCTGGGACCAAAAACTGTGGATTGTGTTTTCCTGGGATATGCTTTTCATAGCATTGGTTATAGATTCTTGGTAATAAAATCTGAGGTACCTGACATGCATGTCGGTACGATCATGGAGTCGAATGATGCGACTTTCTTTGAAGATATCTTTCCCATGAAGGATATGGCTACCTCATCTAATCAGGAGATGCCTAGTTCATCGAATTAGGAACCAGTTACAATCGAACCTGCCATTTCGATGGAACACTTTGAAAGTCCTGTGGAGGAAAACAATGAAGCTCCTACTAGGAGCAAGAGACAGAGGACTGCAAAGTCCTTTGGTGATGATTTTCTTGTGTATCTCATAGATGACACTCCCAGTTCTATTTCAGAGGCCTATGCATCGGAAGATGCTGACTACTGGAAGGAAGCAGTTCGTAGCGAGATGGATTCCATCTTGGCGAATGAAACTTGGGAGATAATTGATCGTCCTTATGGGTGCAAACCTATAGGATGCAAATGGGAATTCAAGAAGAAGCTTAGGCCTCATGGTACTATTGAAAAGTACAAGGCTCGGCTCGTGGCTAAGGGTTATACCCAAAAGGAAGGTGAAGAATTCTTTGATACTTACTCACCTGTGGCTCGACTGACCACAATTCGAGTTCTACTTTCACTAGCTTCCTCACATGGTCTTCTCGTTCATCAAATGGATGTTAAGACTGCTTTCCTAAATGGAGAGTTGGACGAGGAAATTTATATGGAACAACCAGATGGGTTTGTAATAGATGGTCAGGAAGGGAAAGTGTGCAAGTTGCTGAAGAGTTTGTATGGACTCAAGCGAGCACCCAAACAGTGGCATGAGAAGTTCGAAAGAACTTTAATAGCTGCAGGCTTTGTTGTGAACGAAGCTGACAAATGTGTGTACTATCGCCATGGTGGGGCGAGGGAGTTATGCTTTGCTTGTATGTTGATGACATACTAATTTTCGGAACAAATCTGAATGTTATTAAGGAGGTCAAGGATTTCCTATCTCGCTGCTTTGAGATGAAGGATTTAGGAGTGGCTGATGTCATTCTGAACATCAAGTTGTTGAGAGACGATGATGGTGGGATTACATTGCTTCAATCTCACTATGTGGAAAAGATCTTGAGTCGCTTTGGCTACAGTTACTGCAAGCCCTCTCCAACACCATATGATGCTAGTGTGTTGCTTCAAAAGAATTGAAAAATTACTGGAGACCAATTGAAATATTCTCATATTATTGGCTCGCTTATGTACTTAGCCAGTGCTACAAGACCTGACATCTCTTTTGCTGTTAGCAAACTGAGCCGGTTTGTCTCAAAACGAGGAGATGTGCATTGGAAAGCTCTAGAGAGAGTTTTGCATTATTTGAAAGGCACTGCGAATTATGGAATTCACTACACTGGGCACCCAAAGGTGCTTGAAGGGTATAGTGACTCAAACTGGATCATAGATGCTGATGAGATAAAGGCCACGAGCGGATATGTATTCACTCATGGAGGTGGCGCTGTTTCTTGGAAGTCTTGCAAGCAGACCATCTTAACGCGGTCAACAATGGAAGCAGAACTCACAACACTAGATACAGCTACGGTCGAAGCAGATTGGCTTCGCCGGCTCTTGAATGACTTGCCGGTTGTTGAGAAACTTGTACCGGGTATCCTTATGAACTGCGACAATCAAACTGTGATCACGAAAGTGAACAGCTCAAAGGATAACATGAAGTCATCGAGACACATTCAGAGAAGGTTAAAGTGTATCAGAAAAATGAGAACCTCCGGAGTTATTGCATTGGATTATATCCAAACATCTAAAAATCTGGCAGATCCTTTTACTAAGGGTCTATCACGTAATGTGATAGATAATGCATCGAGGTGAGATGGGTATGAGACCCACAATATGAGTTGTTCACAGTGGTAACCTATTCTTTGTGATCAGAGATCCCGTGAATTAGATGTGGAAGACAACCTGTTGGTCAACTGGGAGGAGAGTACCATTATTATTAAAAATACCACTCCATGAAGATGCAATACTCTCCTAAATCTGCATGGTAGGTTGATATATATCTTAATGTGTTCTAAGTGGCTCATTTAAGCAGAGATGTTGTCCTGCAGAACATCTTTTGAAGAACACACATATATGAGTCTGATTGTCAAACGTCGCAATCTATGAGAGTAGGGTTCTCTCTAATAAACTCATGAAAGGTCTCGGAGTATGACGCATAAGCTCCACCCGTGGGGAAGACCCACGGTAGCCACGTATCGGTCAAGGATTTATGTGAAGCTAGATTCGCAGAAAACTTGCAATTCAAGGCCCAGTCCACTGTCTAAGTTGCTTACTAGTGTAGCATAGAGTTCTAGGTTGAAGTTCAACTTAATAGTCTCCATTGTAGTACCGGTATATAAAACAGTGTTTTGGAACCAAAGGCAAATTTTGTGTGCCTCTGGGATCTGGTGGGGGATTGCTGGAATTTTGTCTATTATGGGTCAGCCCAATAGCAGTTTCAGAAATTCCTAATAAATTCTAGAGGCCCACGCAGCCCATTCGTGCAAGGCAAGAGGTGGAACTAAAGTTTAGTCCCACATTGCAAGTTTAGAGGGGGTTGGACCTCTTTATAAGGGAGGTTCTTTCCCCACATGTATGAGCATGAGAACAAGAGGTACATCCACGCGCGCTCCTCTCCGCCGCCCGCCATGCCACGCCTCGTCACGACGCGCCGCGTGTTGCGGGTTGCGGGAATGAGCCGAGCCAATGTCTAAATTTTTGCCACGCACGACGGGTATACGAACGGTCACACGGGAGCTGAAACGTTTTGTTTGTTCGCTTCGCCTCCGTCCATTGCTTCACCTCCCGTCGCAGCCTGCTCGCGTCCCTCTCCTGTGCCTATATAAGAGAGGTCGCTCCCTCCGAGAGAGACACATCGAAGGTCCTCTTCCTCTCACCACAAAGTTCCTGAGCAACTGCGGTGTTGTTACAATCTTCCTATTCCGGCTTGCGCGTGCACCGCAGATCAGACAAGAGGCCTCCAAAACCGCACCTTTTGAGTCATGTACGGGAGAAGGGTGATAAGGTTTTTGGGAGCGCCAGTAGCGACTCTTGACTTCTTCGTCACACGGATGCCCCGGACTCGACGACGACTACTTCCCCGACGTCGACAACCTCCTCGACGACATGGAGGACACCAATCCCAAGTACAGTGCCTCTGCTCCTGCTGCTGTCCCATACGTGTTCTTATTTTTCCTGATAGAAGTCCTGCAATAGTTCCTTGTTCTAGTATTTCCCCATACATGTTAGGCTCTACTTCATATATGCATCTTGATTTACTGTCTGCTCTAAAGATGATCGGTTCTAGCTCATATATGCAGATATTATTTACCTTCTCTTTGTCAAATCGCATGGCTTGTTTTATAACTGCTATACTAGTCATGCTTTATATAGTATTTCTGTTAATAAAATCATTCGGTAAATTGCTCATATTTCCAACAATCCAAAAACCTTATTATAGGGAATTTACCCCAAGTGGTTTTGCTGCTTCCATGAGACCTCCTATGTTTGAGGGTATCCACTATAAGAAGTGGCGCGTGAGAGCAGTCTTATGGTTTCAAACCATGAGTTGCTATCATGGCACTCTTGGCAAACCTGAAGGAGAGCAAGATGCTCAACAGGCACAAGCATTTCATAAAATGGATACCCTGTTTAAGGCTGCTCTCTTGAGTGTTCTTGGTGAGAACATAGTTGATGCTTATGCGTCAATTGATAATGGAAAAGATATGTGGGAGCCACTCGAGGCCAAGATTGGGGTCTCGGATGCTGGCACTGAGCTGTACATCATGGAGCAATTCTATGACTACAGGATGACTGAAGAGCGCTCCGTGGTTGAGCAAGCTCATGAGATACAGTCATTTGCTAGAGAACTTGAGCACTTCTATTCTATCCTACCGGACAAGTTTATTGCCGGAGGTATCATCACTAAGCTTCCTCCCGCGTGGAGGAACTTTGCTACCTAACTGAAGCATAAGAGGCAGGAGTTTTCCGTTCCGGATCTCACTGGTACTCTTGATGTGGAAGAAAAGGCGAGAGCAAAGGACAACCGTGCTCGAGGTATTGAGGAGGTTCTAGTGCCAATCTGCATGAAGAAGAACTTCCAGCCCCACAAGTTCATGAACAAGGGAAGTTTGATGGTAAAGCAAAGTTTGATGGGAAGAACAAGGCTGTGCAGCACATGAACTTCAAGAAGAAGAATGACAAGAAGAAAGGTGTTTGTCATGTGTGTGGGGATCCTGATCATTGGGCTCCTAGTTGCCCTAATCGCTATGACAAGCGTCATCCCGGGAAAGGCGGCAAGACCGCTAATGTTGTCATTGGAGACACTGACATGAAGGATGCTGGGTATGGTATATTTCCCACTATTCTATCAGTATGTCATTCTCCTTATTAGTTGATTGACACGGGTGCTAATGTGCATGTATGCGGTGATATTTCCATGTTTTCGTCTTATCAGACCGTAGGGACTTCAACCGTGTTGATGGGCAACGGATCAAGTGCTTCTGTTCATGGTGTTGGTACGGTCGATCTGAAGTTTACTTCGGGAAGATCGTCTTGGTCAAGAACATGCATTATGTCCCCTCCGTCAGTAAAAATCTTGTTAGCGGATCTCTTCTGTGTAGAGATGCCTGCAAGCTTGTCTTTGAGTCGAATAAATTTGTAATATCCAAGTATGGAACCTTTGTTGGTAAAGGCTATGAGTCAGGAGGCCTGTTTCGTTTATCTTTATCAGACGTTTGCAATAAAGTCGTTAATCATGTTTGCAACAATGGTAAATAAAATGTGTGGCATTCATGTCTCTGTCATGTTAACTTTGGTTGCATGTCGCGACTAGCGAAGTTAAACTTAATCCCTAGTTTCACCACTGTCAAGGGATCCAAGTGTCAAGTGTGTGCGCAAGCTAAGCAACCTCGTAAGTCTCATGTGACTGCGGAAACGAGAAATCTTGCACCATTAGAGCTCATACATTCAGATCTATGTGAAATGAATGGTGTTTTGACAAAAGGTGGAAAGAATTATTTTATGATGTTAATTGATGACTCCACTAGATACTGTCATGTGTATCTTCTGAAATCTAAGGATGAGGCTTTGAACTTTTTCAAGATCTATAAAGCTGAAGCGGAAAACCAACTTGATCGAAAGATCAAGAGGCTTAGGTCCGATCGTGGTGGAGAGTATTTCTCAAATGAATTTGATTCCTTTTGTGCAGAACTTGGTATAATCCATGAGAGGACGCCTCCCTATTCACCTCAGTCAAATGGGGTGGCCGAAAGAAAGAACCGTACTCTAACCGATTTGGTTAACGCCATGTTAGACACATCGGGTCTCTCCAAGGCATGGTGGGGGGAGGCGATATTGACAGCATGTCATGTAATAAATCGAGTTCCCACAAAGAAGAAAGGGATAACTCCATTCGAGGAATGGGAGAATAAAAGGTTAAGACTCTCTTATCTACGAACCTGGGGTTGTTCGGCGAAAGTCAATGTGCCAATTCCAAAGAAGCGGAAGCCGGGACCGTAAACCGTGGATTGTGTTTTCACAGGATATGCTTTTCATAGCATTGGTTATAGATTCTTGGTTATAAAATCTGAGGTACACGACATTCATGTCGATGCGATCATGGAGTCGAATGATGCGACTTTCTTTGAAGATATCTTTCCCATGAAGGATATGGCTACCTCATCTAATCGGGGAGATGCCTAGTTCATCGAATTAGGAACCGATTACAATCGAACCTGCCATTTCGATGGAACACTTTGAAAGTCCTGTGGAGGAAAACAATGAAGCTCCTACTAGGAGCAAGAGACAGAGGACTACAAAGTCCTTTGGTGATGATTTTTTTGTGTATCTCATAGATGACACTCCCAGTTCTATTTCAGAGGCCTATGCATCCGAAGATGCTTGACTCTTTGGAAGGAAGCGGTTAAATGGCAGATGGATTCCATCTTGGCGAATGAAACTTGGGAGATAACTGATCGTCCTTATGGGTGCAAACCTATAGGATGCAAATGGGTATTCAAGAGGAAGCTTAGGCCTGATGGTACTATTGGAAAGTACAAGGCTCGGCTCGTGGCTAAGGGTTATACCCAAAAGGAAGGTGAAGATTTCTTTGATACTTACTCACCTGGGGCTCGACTAACCACTATTCGAGTTCTACTTTCGCTAGCTGCCTCACATGGTCTTCTCGTTCATCAAATGGATGTTAAGACTGCTTTCCTAAATGGAGAGTTGGACGAGGAAATTTATATGGAACAACCAGATGGGTTTGTAATAGATGGTCAGGAAGGGAAAGTGTGCAAGTTGCTGAAGTCTTTGCATGGACTCAAGCAAGCACCCAAACAGTGGCATGAGAAGTTCAAAAGAACTTTAACAACTCCAGGCTTTGTTGTGAACGAAGCTGACAAATGTGTGTACTATCGCCATGGTGGGGCCGAGGGACTTATGCTTTGCTTGTATGTTGATGGCATCATGATTTTCGGAACAAATCTGAATGTTATTAAGGAGGTCAAGGTTTTCCAATCTCGCTGCTTTTAGATGAAGGATGTAGGAGTGGCTGATGTCATTCTGAACATCAAGTTGTTGAGAGACGATGATTGTAAGATTACATTGCTTCAATCTCACTATGTGGAAAAGATCTGGAGTCGCTTTGGCTACAGTGACTGCAAGCCCTCTCCAACACCATATGATGCTAGTGTGTTGCTTTGAAAGAATCGAAGAATTACTAGAGAACAATTGAAATATTCTCAGATTATTGGCTCAAAGCTTATGTTGTTAGCCGCTGATAAAGACACGACATCTCTTTTGCTGTTAGCAAACCAGGCAGTTTGTCTCAAAAGCGAGGAGATGTGCATTGGAAAGCTCTAGAGCGAGTTTTGCGTTATTTGAAAGGCTTTGCGAATTATGGAATTCACTACACTTTGGGCACCCAAAGGTGCTTGAAGGGTATATCTTGATCAAACTGGATCTCAGATGCTGATGAGATAAAGGCCACGAGCGGATATGTATTCACTCATGGAGGTGGCGCTGTTTCTTGGAAGTCTTGCAAGCAGACCATCTTAACGCGGTCAACAATGGAAGCAGAACTCACAACACTAGATACAGCTGCGATCGAAGCAGATTGGCTTCGCCGGCTCTGAAATGACTTGCCGGTTGTTGAGAAACCTGTACCAGGTATCCTGATGAACTGCGACAATCAAACTGTGATCACGAAAGTGAACAGCTCAAAGGATAACATGAAGTCATCAAGACACGTTCAAAGAAGGTTAAAGTGTATCAGAAAAATGAGAACGTCCGGAGTTACTGCACTGGATTATATCCAAACATCTAAAAATCTGGCAGATCCTTTTACTAAGGGTCTATCACGTAATGTGATAGATAATGCATCAAGGGAGATGGGTATGAGACCCACAATATGAGTTGTTCACAGTGGTAACCTATTCTTTGTGATCGGAGATCCCGTGAATTAGATGTGGAAGACAAGCTGTTGGTCAACTGGGAGGAGACTACCCTTATTATTAAAAATACCACTCCATGAAGATGCAATACTCTCCTAAATCTAGATGGCAGGTTGATATATATCTTAATGTGTTCTAAGTGGCTCATTTAAGCAGAGATGTTGTCTTGCAGAACATCTTTTCAAGAACACACCTATACGAGTCTGATTGTCAAACGTCGCAATCTATGAGAGTAGGGTTCTCTCTAATAAACTCATGAAAGGTGTCGGAGTATGACGCATAAGCTCCACCCGCGGGGAAGACCCACGGTAGCCACGTATCAGTCAAGGCTTTATGTCAAGCTAGATTCAGAGAAAACTTGCAATTCAAGGCCCGATCCTTGTTCAAGTTGCTTACTAGTGTAGCATAGAGTTCTAGGTGGAAGTTCAACTTAATAGTCTCCACTGCAGTACCGGTATATAAAACAGTGTTTTGGAACCAAAGGCAAATTTTGTGTGCCTCTGGGATCTGGTGGGGGATTGCTGGAATTTTCTCTATTTTGGGCTAGCCCAATAGCAGTTTCAGAAATTCCTAATAAATCCTAGAGGCCCATGCAGCTCATTCATGCAAGGCAAGAGGTGGAACTAAAGTTTAGTCACACATTGCAAGTTTAGAGCGAGTTGGACCTCTTTATAAGGGAGGTTCTTTCCCCACATGTATGAGCATGAGAACAAGAGGGACATCCACGCGTGCTCCTCCTCCGCCGCCCTCCTCGCCATGCCACGCCTCGTCACGACGCGCTGCATGTTGCGGGAATGAGCCGAGCCGATGTCTAAATTTTTGCCACGCACGACGGGTATACGAACGGTCACACGGGAGCTGAAACGTTTTGCTTGTTCTCTTCGTCTCCCTCCATTGCTTCACCTCCCGTCGCAGCCTGTTCGCGTCCCTCTCCTGTGCCTATATAAGAGAGGTCGCTCCTCTCCAGAGAGACACATTAGAAGGTCCTCTTCCTCTCACCACAAAGTTCTTGAGCACTGTGCTGCTCTTACAAGCTTCCCCATCCCGGCTTGCAGCGTGCACCGCAGATCGGGACAGTAGGCCTCCGAAAGCGCACCTTTTGAGTCCTGTCCGGGAGAAGGGTGATAAGGTTTTTGGGGAGCGCCCAGCACGACTATTGACTTCTTCGTCACGGACGCCCCAGACTCCAACGACTACTTCCCCGACGATGACTACTTCCCCGACGTCGACAACCTCCTCGACGACATGGAGGACACCGACCCCAAGTCCAGTGCCTCTTCTCCTGCTGCTGTCCCGTACGTGTTCTTATTTTTCCTGTTAGAAGTCCTGCAACAGTTCCTTGTTCTAGTGTTTTCCCAAGACATGTTAGGCTCTACTTCATATATGCATCTTGATCTACTGTCTGCACTAAAGATGATCGGTTCTAGCTCATATATGCAGATATTATTTCCCTTCTCTTTGTCAAATCGCATGGCTTGTTTTATCACTGCTATACTAGTCATGCTTTATCTAGTATTTACATTAATAAAATCATTGGTAAATTGCTCATATTTCCAACAATCCAAAAACCTTATTATAGGCAATTTGCCCCAAGTGGTTTTGTTGCTTCCATGAGACCTCCTATGTTTGAGGGTATCACTATAAGAGGTGGCGCGTGAGAGCAGTCTTATGGTTTCAAACCATGAGTTGCTATGATGCCACTCTTGGCAAACCTGAAGGAGAGCAAGATGCTCAACAGGCACAAGAATTTCATAAAATGGATACCCTGTTTAAGGCTGCTCTCTTGAGTGTTCTTGGTGAGAACATAGTTGATGCTTATGCGTCAATTGATAATGGAAAAGATATGTGGGAGGCACTTTCGAGGCCAAGTTTGGGGTCTCGGATCTTGGCACTAAGCTGTACATCATGGAGCAATTCTATGACTACATGATGGTGAAGAGCGCTCCATGGTTGAGCAAGCTCATGAGATCTGATCATTTGCTAGAGAACTTGAGCACTTCAATTGTATCCTCTGGGACAAGTTTATTGCCGGAGGTATCATCACTAAGATTCCTCCCACGTGGAGGAACTTTGCTACCTCACTGAAGCATAAGAGGCAGGAGTTTTCCGTTCCGGATCTCATTGGTACTCTTGATGTGGAAGAAAAGGCAAGAGCAAAGGACAACCGTGCTCAAGGTATTGAGGGAGGTTCTTGTGACAATCTGGTACAGAAGAAGAACTTCCAGCCCCACAAGTTCAAGACCAAGGGGAAGTTTGATGGTAAAGCAAAGTTTGATCAGAAGAACAAGGCTGTGCAGCACACGAACTTCAAGAAGGAGAATGACAAGAAGAAAGGTGTTTGTCATGTGTGTGGGGATCCTGATCATTGGGCTCCTAGTTGCCCTAATCGCTATGACAAGCGTCATCACAGGAAAGGCGGCAAGACCGCTAATGTTGTCATTGGAGACACTGACATGAAGGATGCTGGGTATTGGTATATTTCCCACTATTCTTTCAGTATGTCATTGTCCTGATTGGTTGATTGACACGGGTGCTAATCTACATGTATGCGGTGATATTTCCATGTTTTCGTCTTATCAGACTGCAGGGACTTTAACCGTGTTGATGGGCAACGGATCAAGTGCTTCTGTTCGTGGTGTTGGCACGGTCGATCTGAAGTTTACTTCGGGGAAGATCGTGCGGCTGAAGAACGTGCATTATGTCCCCTCATCAATAAAAAATCTTTTAGCGGATCTCTTCGTGTAGAGATGGCTACAAGCTTGTCTTTCGATCGAATAAATTTGTAATATCCAAGTATGGAACCTTTGTTGGTAAAGGCTATGAGTCAGGAGGCCTGTTTCGTTTATCTTTATCAGACGTTTGCAATAAAGTTGTTAATCATGTTTGCAACAATAGTGAATCAATGTGTGGCATTCACGTCTACATCATGTTAACTTTGGTTGCATGTCGCGACTAAGCGAAGTTAAACTTAATCCCTAGTTTTACCCTTTGTCAAGGGATCCAAGTGTCAAGTGTGTGTGCAGGCTAAGCAACCTCGTAAGTGTCATGTATTTGCGGAAGCGAAATCTTGCACCATTAGAGCTCATACATTCAGATCTATGTGAAATGAATGGTGTTTTGACAAAAGGTGGAAAGAAGTATTTTATGACGTTAATTGATGACTCCACTAGATACTGTCATGTGTATCCTCTAAAATCTAAGGATGAGGCTTTGAACTTTTTCAAGATCTATAAAGCTGAAGTGGAAAACCAACTTGATCGGAAGATCAAGAGGCTTAGGTCCGATCGTGGTGGAGAGTATTCCTCAAATGAATATGATTCCTTTTGTGCGGAACATGGTATAATCCATGAGAGGACGCCTCCCTATTCACCTCGGTCGATGGGGTGGCGAAAGAAAGAACCGTACTCTAACCGATTTGGTTAACGCCATGTTAGACACATCGGGTCTCTCCAAGGCATGGTGGGGGAGGCGATATTGTGACATGTCATGTCCTAAACCGAGTTCCCACAAAGCACAAAGAGATAACTCCATTCGAGGAATGGGAGAATAAAAGGTTAAGACTCTCTTATCTATGAACACAGGGTTGTTTGGCGAAAGTCAATGTGCCAATTCCAAAGAAGCGGATCTTTGGGACCAAAAAGCTGTGGATTGTGTTTTCCGGGATATGCTTTTCATAGCATTGGTTATAGATTCTTGGTTATAAAATGTGAGGTACTTGACATGCATGTCGAATGCGATCATGGAGTCGAATGATGCGACTTTCTTTGAAGATATCTTTCCCATGAAGGATATGGCTACCTCATGTAATCGAGGAGATGCCTAGTTCATCGAATCGGGAACCCGATTACAATTACTGAACCTGCCATTTCGATCGAACACTTTGAAAGTCCTGTGGAGGAAAACAATGAAGCTCCTACTAGGAGCAAGAGACAGAGGACTGTAAAGTCCTTTGGTGATGATTTTCTTGTGTATCTCATAGATGACACTCCAGTTCTATTTCGGAGGCCTATGAATGCGAAGATGCTCACTCTTGGAAGGAAGCAGTTAAATGGCGAGATGGATTCCATCTTGGCGAATGAAACTTCGGAGATAACTGATCGTCCTTATGGGTGCAAACCTATAGGATGCAAATGGGTATTCAAGAAGAAGCTTAGGCACGATGGTACTATTGAAAAGTATAAAGGCTCGGCTCGTGGCTAAGGGTTATACCCAAAAGGAAGGTGAAGACTTCTTTGATACTTACTCACTGTGGCTCATTGACCACTATTCGAGTTCTACTTTCACTAGCTGCCTCACATGGTCTTCTCGTTCATCAAATGGATGTTAAGACTGCTTTCCTAAATGGAGAGTTGGACGAGGAAATTTATATATAACAACCAGATTGGTTTGTAATAGATGGTTAGGAAGGGAAAGTGTGCAAGTTGCTGAAGTCTTTGTATGGACTCAAGCAAGCACCCAAACAGTGGCATGAGAAGTTCGAAAAACTTTAACAGCTGCAGGCTTTGTTGTGAATGAAGTTGACAAATGTGTGTACTATCGCCATGGTGGGGGCGAGGGTGTTATGCTTTGCTTGTATGTTGATGACATACTGATTTTCGAAACAAATTTGAATGTTATTAAGGAGGTCAAGGATTTCCTATCTCGCTGCTTTGAGATGAAGGATTTAGGAGAGGCTGATGTCATTCTGGACATCAAGTTGTTGAGAGACGATGATGGTGGGATTACATTGCTTCAATCTCACTATGTGGAAAAGATCTTGAGTCGCTTTGGCTACGGTGATCGCAAGCCCTCTCCAACACCATATGATGCTAGTGTGTTGCTTGAAAGAATCGAAGAATTACTAGAGACCAATTGAAATATTCTCGGATTATTGGCTCGCTTATCTACTTAGCAGGTGCTACAAGACACGACATCTCTTTTCTTGTTAGCAAACCGAGCCGATGCGTCTCAAAACCAGGAGATGTGCATTGGAAAGCTCTAGAGAGAGTTTTGCGTTATTTGAAAACGCTGCGAATTATGGAATTCACTACCTTTGGGCACCCAAAGGTGCTTGAAGGGTATAGTGACTCAAACTGGATCTCGAGATCTTGATGAGATAAAGGCCACGAGCGGATATGTATTCACTCATGGAGGTGGCGCTGTTTCTTGGAAGTCTTGCAAGCAGACCATCTTAACGAGGTCAACAATGGAAGCAGAACTCACAGCACTAGATACAGCTATGGTCGAAGCAGATTGGCTTCACCGGCTCTTAAATAACTTGCCGGTTGTTGAGAAACCTGTACCGGGTATCCTTATGAACTGCGACGATCAAACTGTTATCACGAAAGTAACATCTCAAAGAATAACACAAAGTCATCAAGACACGTTCAGAGAAGGTTAAAGTTTGTCAGAAAAATGAGAAACTCCGGAGTTATTGCATTGGATTATAACCAAACATCTAAAAATCTGGCAGATTCTTTTACTAAGGGTCTATCACGTAATGTGATAGATAATGCATCAAGGGAGATGGGTATGAGACCCACAATATGAGTTGTTCACAGTGGTAACCTATTCTTTGTGATCGGAGATCACGTGAATTAGATGTGGAAGACAAGCTGTTGGTCAATTGGGAGGAGACTACCCTTATTATTAAAATACCACTCCATGAAGATGCAATACTCTCCTAAATCTGCATGGCGAGGTTGATATATATCTTAATGTGTTATAAGTGGCTTATTTAAGCAGAGATGTTGTCCTGTAGAACATCTTTTGAAGAACACACCTATATGAGTCTGATTGTCAAACGTCGCAATCTATGAGAGTAGGGTTCTCTCTAATAAACTCATGAAAGGTGTCGGAGTATGACGCATAAGCTCCACTCGCGGGGAAGACCCATGGTTGCCACGTATCGGTCAAGGCTATATGTGAAGCTAGATTCGCAGAAAACTTGCAATTCAAGGCCCAGTCCACTGTCAAAGTTGCTTACTAGCGTAGCATAGAGTTCTAGGTGGAAGTTCAACTTAACAGTCTCCACTGTAGTACCGGTATATAAAACAGTGTTTTGGAACCAAAGGCAAATTTTGTGTGCCTCTGGGATCAATTCCCTTACATAACTAAAGCATTTCTAGACGCAACTTCGACCAGTTTGGCTTGGTAATCCTCTGAGCGATCAGGCTCTGATACCAAAGCTGTTAGGACCCCGATTCCAAGTCACATCGATCTAGCCGGTAACACCTCATATCACTTTGCGGCCTTACGCACGGTATTCCCACAGGTGTCGCCTTACCATGGCCCTGGACCGTTTGCGCCTTTTGGCTCACGTATATGATAGTGTCGCTAGCATCCATATGACGAAGAACCGGGCCGACATGGCTAGTCGTGAACCCAAAGCGGCACTAACCCATGGGGACAGGCATACATGAATCACATCGAGCATGTCGGTCGTTGGCGTGTGAATCCGGGCTGTAGCTGGGCTAACAGGACTCAGGGAACCCGGGCTGTAGCGAGCTAGGCAGGACTCGGATGTCACCGTGTGACATTTCCCGAAGGACGGAACACGAGGCGAAGTGAAACACATGCCGGACAGTCAAGTGTCTGAGCGGTAGTCTTTGAGCTAGCAGAGACTCCGGTGAACCGGCTGTAGCGGACTACTATGGCTCGGGGAAGCACTAGACTACATTTCCCCATAAGAGAGGCTGCCAAGGATAAACAACTATATTAGCCGGATCCCACACATACCAAGCATTTCAATCATACACACAATATGCTCGATATGTGTAAATACAACATGGCATCACAACATAACTCTCGACTCAAGTATTTATTCATTAGGCTCCGAGGAGCGAGATATTACAAACATGGGTCTCATGACCCAACATTGAGCATACAAATCAAAGCACACGCGGAAGCATAACATGTCTGAGTACAGACATCTACAAATGAAAAAAAATTTGAGAAGCGACTATCTACCAGATCCTGCCGAGGGCACAAGATCGTAGCTGAGGTATCAAGCTAAACGTCGAAGTCCAGCGGAACTATTAGCGAGACTGAAGTCTCTTTGCAAAACATAAATTAAGCAAACGTGAGAACAAATGTACCCAGCAAGACTTACATCAGAACTAACTACATATGCATCGGTATCAACAAAGGGGGTGGTGGAGTTTAACTGCAGCAAGCCAGCTTTGACTCGGTGGCTAAACTGAACTACTACTGCAAGTAACTCTTTTGAGGTGGCGCTTTGCAGTCCACATATCCACCAATCAATACACCACTATGGATCCGATCCCGTCTTCCCACGAGAACGCCATCCATAGCACTCACGCTTATCTTGCGCATTTTAGAGTATCCACTTTCACTTGTCTATGAACCGTATGCATGCAACCCGAAGTCCTTTACCGTGGGCGCGGCTATTCGAATAGATCATTTATAACCCTGCAGGTGTACTCCTTCACACACGCTCTCGCCACTTACCACCATGTACACGTCGTGTATCTCGGCAACCTTCAAGCGAAGCTTTGGCGAGGGAGTCGGCCACGACCTGACTAACCACACAAGTCTCTAGTCCGGGTTTATCGCCTATTCGGGTTCCATCCACGAGGAGATCCGTGGGAGTTTCGCTCACAGCCCCAAACGATGTGTGCGGGGTTCCCGAGACACCAAGCAGGCGCTTTCGGTACACAGACCACGGTGTATCTATCGCATCATAGCCCACCCCTAGGGTCAGCGCCACGCACGGCCTCCAACACATATCCTACAAACACCGAGAAACTAGTTGCAACTCACGGACGGAGGGCAAGGCGGTTAATAAGTCGAGAGGGTCCATTGGTTTCGGGCCCAATGCGTGGTAATGCTTGTTTCATGGATCACAAACACAGAACTCAGTTCCTGAGGACGGCTGCAATGAGACAACCCAACATGTACTCCTACATGGCCTCTCACCGCTATCTTTACCAAATCGTGTCCACACACTTAGCTCACACACAGTAGGACATGTTCACACACCTCCAATTCATCCGTGATGAATTAGACCTGACCCAACTCTAAGCAATAGCAGGCATGACCAAAAAGCATGAATGAGTAGGCACATCAGGGCTCAAACAACTCCTACTCATGCTAGTGGGTTTCATCTATTTACTGTGGCAATGACAGGTCATGCAGAGGAAAGGGGTTCAACTACCACAGCATGTAACTATTAAATCGATGTTGTCCTAATGCAGTAAAAGAGAGCAGGAGCGAGAGAGTGGGATTGTATCGGAATGAACAAGGGGGATTTGCTTGCCTGGCACTTCTGAAGATGATATAACTCTTCATCGGTGTCATCAAACTCATCGTCGAAACCACGTCTATCGAGAGGGGACAACTTTCGGCAATAAAGAAGGAAACGCAATCAATGCAGTGCACAATATGATGCATGATCATGGCATGTCAACATGCTGTGTTTTGAGCTAATGAAACTAGCAACATGTTAAATGGAGTTGGTTTGAACCCTAGGTTCAAATTCAAACTCCATGTGTGAGAGTTTAAATGCCATTTATATGATTTGGCCTAAACAGCAGCCATAATTTGTTCTAACATGCATGAAAATGGTACAGATGGATAGATTGGATTTTCTGATCATTTTTCATATATAATTTATTTCATTTGGAGTTATAGATTATTTTCTATGATTTTCAGAAGTTTAAACAATTTTCTGGATTTTATAATTCATTTCTGAAATATAAAATCGCCAGAAAATGATTATGAGGTCAGCATGACGTAAGCCTGGCGTCAGCAGGTCAACGGGGCTGCCCTTGGTCATACCTGACCAGTGGGCCCACTGGTCAGTGACTCTGTGCTGCCTAGGGTCACAGACAGGTGGGGTCGGGTCAATGGACACGTCAGCAAGTCAACCCTGACGCGTGGGTCCCGCTGGGTTATAAACTAATCTAAACAGAAAATAAACCCTGAGTTAATTAGGTGTGGGGCCCAGCCGGTTGTCCTTTGGAGGGTTAGTTAGTGGGTCATTAGCCACTAATGATGCCCACGTCGGCGGCTAACCGCCGGTGGCACACAGACGCGGCGTCGCTCCTCGTCCGGCCATCTCCGGCGACGAGAGCTCGCGTGGCTGGGCTCTATGGATGCAGCGCGTCGAGGCGCGTCGGGTGGTGGCCGTGGGCGGTGCCGGGGTGGACTACAGCGGCGGCCGAAGCTCGGGCGAGCTCGGGGTCGAGGCTACATCGGCCTTGGCGATGCGGGGTTAGCACCTACGGCGTCTATGCGGTGCGGCGAGGACGTTGGAGGCATGCCCGGGACCAAATGGTCACCGGAGCGTCATCGCCGGCGAGCTTTGGCGGCGGCGCTGTCGTGTGAGAGGCGGCGGCCAGCTCTGACGAGCTAGATAGAAAACGGAGAGAGGAAGGAAGATCAGGAGCTCAGGTAGAACACGAGGAGAGGGTCAGCTGGCTCGGGGGAGACCGGAGCTGTGCAGGGCAGCGAAGACGATCTCGGACGCCCGAGGTTGAAGACGAGGGTGATACAAGCACTGTGGTGCGTCTCCGGTTGCGTGGGGCGTCGAGGAGGATGAAGGAGCCGAGTCGGTTCTGCTGGACATGCTGGGTGGACTAGGGAGGGCCGGTGGCCATGGCTACGGTGAGCAGCGACAACGGGCTCCGTTGATTGGGAGGAGAGAGAGAGGAGAGGGATAGGGACGGAGGGAGAAGTGGATGTGGCGTCGGGGAGGTGCGTGGCATCTCTAGGGGGTCGGGAAGCGGCAGAGAGGCAGGAGGTGGCGGCGTGTCTTGTGGCCTTGGCAGCCACGCTCTGCCCTCTTGGCTCGGGGAGGAAGACGACAGGAGGCGCCAGGTGGGCTGGGCCAGCGAGCTGGGCTGCACAGTGCTGGGCCTCTGGGCTGTAGGTAAGCGCCAGGTAAGCTTTCCTCTCTCTCTCTTTTATATCTGTTTTCTGTTCTGTTTGTTTTTTTATTTTATCTTTGCCACTGGTTTTGAAATTCAAAACAGTTTGTAAAAGATGCAAATATCCTTTAATAATTTTATGTTGCAAAATGGACTTTTCCAAATGCACATAAAATATATCGAGGTATTTGGAGATATATCCCATATATATTTGGGTATATTTCCAAATTCAAATAGGATAGTCATTTAAATTCAGTGCCCAAAATATTAGACATAAATGTTCACTATTTTTGGTTTGGTCTTCAAAGCCTTGCCAAAATTATCAAACATTTATGAAGGCATGTTGGAAACAATGAATGCAATTTAGAGGTTCTTGCCCTTCTTTTAAATTGATTACGAGGCTTTCACTTTCCTCATTTCAAGTTTCTTGAAATTAAGAGGATGCATGATGCTCCTTGATGGAACTATCTGCAAACAATTCCAGGGCTGTGACAACTAACCCCCAGTAAACAAGAATCTCGCCCTGAGATTCAGGACATGAGGTGAGAAGACAAAGGGGATGCAAGGCTTAACACAATCTTCATGATCCAACTGCCTTCATCAAAGATGTTGATTCATTGCTTCAAATTGATCTTGTCGTCTTTGCTTTCGGGATCTTCATCCAACACGATGACGACAGAAGAAACTCTATAGTAATCGATCTTCTTAAAGATCGAGTAACTCACGATCAACTCACAGAATGAGATGTTAAACATCTCTCAAGCTAAGACACGAAACATACATCAAGAGGGATGGAGTGGAACAGAGAGCGAGGATTCAAGTTGATAAGCACAATTCCACGCTGAAAAGGATGGTGCATGGCTTCAAAGTAGCAAGGAGTTAATTGCCATGACTCCATAACGGGGCACCTTAGGGAAGGTGGCTCGTAGAATTATTCCCTTAAGTGGCAAAAAGAATTACTTTTGACACATAGATCATTGAAAATCTTCATACCAGCTTAAGGCAATTTACAATTGATCGTCTGAAACAGCTCGAAGGAATGGCATACTCGGACTAGGATGGATGATGTGGACTACCTTGTTGAAGACAACGCAATGGATGATTTTGCTTATCATCGGAAATGGATGGGACCCATGGTAGGACCACCTCTGAAGATGATCCTGAACAACAATTGCTGAGAATGGCAATCCAAGGGGAACTGGTGCAATGGCGGTGGAGGTTGGGAACAAAAGGCAACTGTTGGGAATGTTCCAACCATCATATCTGCCTGAGATTCAGATCTGGTTAGAAACGGGATACTTCAGACTCACATGTCTGAAAAGAAGAGTTGCAACACAAATCGACGAGATGACGTTGCGAGATTCTCGGGAAATGAACTACGATAGCAAGCTCCGAAACATGAGGTGGCTCTGCTACATACATGTGAGCATGTTGTCCAAGACAAGAATGACCACATAGTAGTCTTATAATAAAACACTATCGAGTTCAGGTGGGGAACCATCGTCGTTGATATCAAAGTCCTTGTATAAGCCTGGGTCTTAAGAAGGAGCTTCTTTCCTTGAACAAATCAATCAGTGGCTTGGTTTGCTAGGGAATACATATGGAGTGGAGGTAATTAATCTACCAAACCATAGAATACATACGCACATGCATAACTGACTTGGGATGGTACCAGAGGAAACAAAAACAATCCTTCTCGAACTCACGGCGGCAACTTGCACCAAATGCACACGGATTCGAGAAAGTCACTTCTTCCATCCAAGCATAAGCTTCATGAACGGAACGAAGGCATTGCTTACAAAGTTTCCAACACTAGGTTGATGTTCAACATGAATCATGGGGGAGACAAAATGCTGCTGATGGCTTCAACAACAACTCATCGGAATTTTCCATATCACTGGACTTCCACCATCATGTGAACATGGTGATAGCATTGGTCCGACCAAAAGATATAATGCTGATGGGTTTATGATCAAGATTATCTATGAGCAATATTTGAATCTTCTCTGAATTCTTTTATGTATGATTGATTTATCTTTGCAAGTCTCTTCGAATTATCCGTTTGGTTTGGCCAACTAGATTGGTAGTTCTTGCAATGGGAGAAGTGCTTAGCTTTGGGTTCAATCTTGCGATGTCCTTACCCGGTGACAGAAAGGGTTGCAAGGCACGTATTGTATTATTGCCATCGAGGATAACAAGATGGGGTATTTATCATATTGCATGAATTTATTCCTCTACATCATGTCATCTTGCTTAAGGCGTTACTCTATTTTCATTAACTTAATACTCTAGATGCGTGCTGGATAGCGGTCGATGAGTGGAGTAGTAGTAGTAGATGCAGGCAGGAGTCGGTCTACTTGTCTCGGACGTGATGCCTATATACATGATCATACCTAGATACTCTCATAACTATGCTCAATTTCATCAATTGCTCAACAATGAATTCGTTCACCCACCGTAAAATGCTTATGCTCTTGAGAGAAGCCACTAGTGAAATCTATGGCCCCTAGGTCTATTCTCATCATATTAATCTTCCATCGCTTCATTATTGCTTTGCTTTTTTACTTTGCCTTTTATATTACTTTGCATCTTTATACCAAAAAATACCAAAAATATTATCTATCATCTCTATCGATCTCACTTCGTAAGTGACCATGAAGGGATTGACAACCCCTATTCGTTGGTTGCGAGGGAGTTATTTGCTTTGTGTAGGTACGAGGGACTTGTGTGTGGCCTCCTACTGGATTGATACCTTGGTTCTCAAAAATTGAGGGAAATACTTACGCTACTCTGCTGCATCATCCACTCCTCTTCGGGGAAAACCAACGCAAGCTCAAGACGTAGCAAGAAGGATTTCTAGCGCCGTTCTTGAGGGAGTCTACGCAAAAGTAAACATACCAAGTACTCATCACAATCCCTTATCTCTCGCATTACATTATTTGCCATTTGCCTCTCGTTTTCCTCTCCCCCACTTCACCCTTGCCGTTTTATTCGCCCTCTCTTTTCATTTGCCTTGATGTCTTACTTGGCTCGTTTGCTCATTTGGTTGAAATAGTTGAGTATTTATTCCTAAACAGAGAAGCTAAGATCTATGGACCCTCATCCACTTGCCAATCTTTTTAAGAGTGTCAACTTTGCATGCATGTGGATCGCGTTGAGAATATACTTTGTGATAGCTATTTTGTTGAATTTGTCTATGATCCTACATGTAATTATTATGAGAGAGGAAAATATGGTTGTAGAAACTTTCATGCTACTAAATTACCTCTCGTTATGTTGAGATTGCTATTGTCTCTTTCCGCTTCCTTGCATATGCTAGTTTTGCTTGCCTTGATTTGTTTGCCTATAAGATGCCTATGCATAGGAAGTTTGTTAGACTTAGATGTGGTTGTCACATGTTTTATGATGCTCCCTTTGTGCTTCAATTCTTGTCTTTTATGTGAGCATCATTGAAATCTCAATGCCTAGCTAAAAAGGCTTTAAAGAAAAGCGCTTGTTGGGAGAAAACCCAATTTATTTCCTTTATGCTTTTGAATTAATAATCCATCTACCTTCTGTTTAGATGTGGTTTTATGTTTTAATTAGTGTTTGTGCCAAGTTAAACCTATAGGATCTTCTTGGATAATAGTTATTTGATCTTGCTGTAATTTCCAGAAACTTTCTATTCACGAAAACAATTATTAAAAATCACCAGAACGTGATAAAATAGTGATTCCAATTGCTGATGATCAATAAGCAAATTTCCTAGGTCTTCCTATTTTGGCTGAATTTTTGGAGTTCCAGAAGTTTGCGTTAGTTACAGATTACTACAGACTGTTCTGTTTTTGACAGATTCTGTTTTTCGTGTGTTGTTTGCTTATTTTGATGAATCTATGGCTAGTAAAATAGCTTATGATCCATAGAGAAGTTGGAATATAGTAGGTTTAACACCAATATAAATAAAAAATGAGTTCATTACAGTACCTTGAAGTGATCTTTTGTTTTCTTTCGCTAACGGAGCCTACGAGATTTCTGTTGAGTTTTGTGTTGTGAAGTTTTCAAGTTTTGGGTAATTTTTTTTGATGGATTATGGAACAAGGAGTGGAAAGAGCCTAAGCTTGGGGATGCCCATGCAACCCCCAAGATAATCCAAGGACACCAAAAAGTCAAAGCTTGGGGATGCCCCGGAAGGCATCCCCTCTTTTGTCCACTTCCATCGGTAACTTTACTTGGAGCTATATTTTTATTCACTACATGATATGTGTTTTGCTTGGAGCGTCGTGTATTATTTGCGTCTCTGCTTGTTAGTTTACCACAATCATCCTTGCTGTACACACCTTTTGAGAGAGCCATACATGAATTGGAATTTGTTAGAATACTCTATGTGCTTCACTTATATCTTTTGAGCTTGATAGTTTTGCTCTATGTGCTTCACTTATATCTTTTGAGCTTTATAGTTTTGCTCTAGTACTTCACTTATATCTTTTAGAGCACGGCGGTGGATTTTTTTAAAGAAACTATTGATCTCTCATGCTTCACTTAGATTATTTTGAGAGTCTTAAATAGCATGGTAATTTGCTTAATAATAATATGCTTGGTATTCTAGATTTGTAAAACTTTCTTTTGAGTGCGTTGAATACTAAGAAAAGTTTGGTGCTTGATAATTGTTTTGAGATATGAATGTGATAATATTAGAGTCATGCTAGTTGAGTAATTGTGAATTTGAGAAACACTTGTGTTAAAGTTTGTGATTCCCGTAGCATGCACGTATGGTGAACCGTTATGTGATGAAGTGGGAGCATGATTTATTTATTGATTGTCTTCCTTATGAGTGGTGGTCGGGGACGAGCGATGGTCTTTTCCTACCAATCTATCCCCCTAGGAGCAGCGCATAATACTTTGCTTTGATAACTTGTAGATTTTTGCAATAAGTATATGAGTTCTTTATGACTAATGTTGAGTCCATGGATTATACACACTTTTCTTACCCTTCCACCATTGCTAGCCTTTCTAATACGGCACACTTTTCGCCGGTATCATACACCCACCATATACCTTCCTCAAAACAGCCACCATACCTACCTATCATGGCATTTCCATAGCCATTCCGAGATATATTGCCATGCAACTTTCCACCGTTCCATTTATCATGACACGCTCCATCATTGTCATATTGCTTAGCATGATCATTTAGTTGACATCGTATTTGTGGCAAAGCCACCGTTCATAATTCTTTCATACATGTCACTTATGAATCATTGCATTTCCGGTACATCACCGGAGGCATTCACATAGAGTCATATTTTGTTCTAAGTATCGAGTTGTAAGAAAAATAAAAGTGTGATGGTCATCATTTTTAGAGCATTGTCCCAAGTGAGGAAAGGATGATGGAGACTATGATTCCCCCATAAGTCGGGATGAGACTCCGGACGAAAAAGAAAAAAAAGAAAAAAAAGAGGCCATAAAAAAGTGAAAAAGCCCAATAAAAAAAATGAGAGTAAAAGAGAGAATGGACAATGTTATTATCCTTTTACCACACTTGTGCTTCAAAGTAGCACCACGATCTTCATAATAGAGAGTCTCTCGTTTTGTCACTTTCATATACTAGTGGGAATTTTTCATTATAGAACTTGGCTTGTATATTCCAATGATGGGCTTCCTCGGTGCCCTAGGTCTTCGTGAGCAAGCGAGTTGGATGCACACCCACTTAGTTTCATTTGTTGAGCTTTCATATACTTATAGCTCTAGTGCATCCGCTGCATGGCAATCCCTACTCACTCACATTGATATCTATTGATGGGCATCTCCATAGCCCGTTGATACGCCTAGTTGATGTGAGACTATCTTCCTTTTTTTGTCTTCTCCACAACCACCATTCTATTCCACATATAGTGCTATATCCATGGCTCACGCTCATGTATTGAGTGAAGATTAAAAAGTTTTGAAAATGTAAAAAGTATGAAACAATTGCTTGGCTTGTCCTCAGGGTTGTGCATGATTTAAATACTTTGTGTGGTGAAGATAGATCATAGCCAGACTATATGATTTTGTAGGGATAACTTTCTTTGGCCATGTTATTTTGAGAAGACATGATTGCTTTGTTAGTATGCTTGAAGTATTATTATTTTTATGCCAATATGAACTTTTGTCTTGAATCTTTCGGATCTGAATATTCATACCACAATTAAGAAGAGTTACATTTAAATTATGCCAAGTAGCACTCCGCATCAAAAATTCTCTTTTTATCATTTACCTACTCAAGGACGAGCAGAATTAAGCTTGGAGATGTCGTCACGTCTCCAACGTATCTATAATTTTTGATTGCTCCATGCTATATTATCTATTGTTTTGGACTATATTGGGCTTTATTTTCCACTTTTATATTACTTTTGGGACTAACCTATTAACCGGAGGCCCAGCCCAGAATTGCTGTTTTTTTGCCTATTTCAGTGTTTCGAAGAAACGGAATATCAAACGGAGTCCAAACGGAATGAAATCTTCGGGAACGTGATTTTCTCATCAGATAAGACCCAGGAGACTTGGACCCTCCGTCAAGAAAGCCATGAGGCGGCCACGAGGGTGGAGGGCGCCCCCCCTAGGGCGCGCCCCCCTGCCTCGTGGGCCCCTCGAAGCTCCACTGACGTACTCCTTCCTCCTATATATACCTACGTACCCCCAACAGATCAGATACGGAGCCAAAAACCTAATTCCACCGCCGCAACTTTCTGTATCCACGAGATCCCATCTTGGGGCCTGTTTGAGCTCACGGAAGGGGAATCCACCACGGAGGGCTTTTACATCATCATCATAGCCTCTCTGATGAAGTGTGAGTAGTTTACCTCAGACCTTCGGGTCCATAGTTAGTAGCTAGATGGCTTCATCTCTCTTTTTGGATCTCAATACAATGTTCTCCCCCTCTCGTGGAGATCTATTCGATGTAATCTTCTTTTTGCGGTGTGTTTGTTGAGACTGATGAATTGTGGGTTTATGATCAAGATTATCTATGAGCAATATTTGAATCTTCTCTGAATTCTTTTATGTATGATTGAGTTATCTTTGCAAGTCTCTTCGAATTATCCGTTTGGTTTGGCCAACTAGATTGGTAGTTCTTGCAATGCGAGAAGTGCTTAGCTTTGGGTTCAATCTTGCGGTGTCCTTACCCAGGATGTGAAAGGGTTGCAAGGCACGTATTGTGTTGTTGCCATCGAGGATAACAAGATGGGGTATTTATCATATTGCATGAATTTATTCCTCTACCTCATGTCATCTTGCTTAAGGCGTTACTCTGTTTTCATTAACTTAATACTCTAGATGCATCTTTGGGTAGCGGTCGATGAGTGGAGTAATAGTAGTAGATGCTGTGAGAGCGGTCTACTTGTCTCGGACGTGATGCCTATATACATGATCATACCTAGATACTCTCATAACTATGCTCAATTCTGTCAATTGCTCAACAGTAATTCGTTCACGCACCTTAAAATACTTATGCTCTTGAGAGAAGCCACTAGTGAAATCTATGGCCCCCGGGTCTATTCTCATCATATTAATCTTCCATCGCTTCATTATTGCTTTGCTTTTTTTTACTTTGCCTTTTATTTTACTTTGCATCTTTATACCAAAAAAATACCAAAAATATTATCTATCATCTCTATCAGATCTCACTCTCGTAAGTGACCGTGAAGGGATTGACAACCCCTATTTGCGTTGGTTGCAAGGAGTTATTTGCTTTGTGTAGGTACAACGGACTTGTGCGTGGCCTCCTACTGGATTCATACCTCGGTTCTCAAAAACTGAGGGAAATACTTACTCTACTCTGCTGCATCATCCTCTCCTCTTCGGGGAAATCCAACGCAAGCTCAAGACGTAGCAGCCCCCGCGGCCGTGTCAGACCACTTTTGCCTGCGCCGAGCTGCCAGTGCGCCTCACCTCATCCGAGCCGGCGCGCATTCCTGCTACCACCGACCTCGCGCCGAGCCGCCGCTGGAGCCTGCTTGTGCTCAGAGCCGCAACGATCATCGAGTCGCCGGCCCCGCACCTTTGAGCCGCCCGCGGTAGGGCGGTTTGTCTCTGCGATAGCTTTTTAATGGATCAACTAGCATTACAGAGAAAAGGATCAGGTTGAGCCTTGTTCACAATGAGCACCCGTAAGACAAAGGGAAGGGTAGCTGCTGGAGATGTTCAGACGGGCTGCTATCAACATCCAAAAGATACCAGGTGCTATTTACCCTATTTATTTTTAAGTATATATTAATTCATCCGAGCAAAACTACTTTGCCCTGCTGTATTCTATATGCAGGAGAATTATTCATCACAAAGTGGCATTATACCGCGGAGATGGAGGCGCGCCAACATCATTCGGCACCGGTGATCGTCGTTACTCAACGGACTCCCGCACCGGCTTACAACGCCGTGGCCGTCTCTCGTGACCGCGCCGGCTTACAATGCCGTGGCCGTCTTTCGCGACCGCGCCAGATTAAAATGCCGTGTCCGTCTCTCGTGACCACGCCGACTTACAACGAGGAGGACAACTTGCCCGTCCGCACCGGCTTACAATGCCACGGCCGGTTCATCTGTCCGTGTCGCATCAGGTGTTGCGGTCGTCTTTACCGTCCGTCTCTCGTGGGCTGGTCTTCATCAATACACCGGGTCGCATCTATCTGCATGAGCTGTTTATTGAGTACGAGCAAGTCACTGCTTGGGTAGCCCGGTTCTTTCTTCCAACAATTTGGAGGCAAATTATTATATATTATCAGCCGCCGTCTGCACTGGATGGCTCTATGGGCAGGCGCACAAGTCGCCGCCACTACAGTTTAGTTAACTTCAAACAACCAGTTGGAAGGAACCATTGGCCGAGTTGCTGACATGGCTCATACAGGATCATTTATAAACTGCCGCAGTCACCTCAACCTTCTCTAGATTCGCATCGCGCTATCAACACCAATGATATACACCTTATGCTATGGTCAAAATATGAAGAATCTCAAGCCAATTCCTCGAGTCGTATTAAGACTCGGGGGCTACAATGGCATGACTCGGCAGAATTGGCCGGTTTCAATGCATTCAAGAACTCTGGGTCATTGGAGGGAAAAATAACCCGGCCTCGGAGATTACTGCTCTATCGATGAACCCACAAAGCTCTGAAGCTCTCAAATCCGGTTTAAAAATTCCGGTTCAAGAAGGATTATCTCTTGCAAAGTTGAGTTCTTAGGAAAAATTAAAGGTTGCCAAAGAGAGCTTGCTGCCATGATGGGCGGTTCAAACATAGGTACCCTGCTCCAATGATCACGTGTCTTCATTATCATAATTCCAAAGACCAAAAGGGGGCTTCCTGATCGTATTCGAATCCTAGCTTAACCCCTTTTGGTCCGACTTTGATCGTCTTCGAATCAGAGTCGTTAAAAAAGTCTCAAGGTCATTTGGGGGCTTCCTGTTCAAACATAGGTCGTATTCGAACCAAAGAGAACACTGTCGGTACGCTCTTGATCGGCACAATTTCAAACCCACTAGGGGGCTTCTTGATCGTATTCGAATCATAGCTTAACCCCTTTTGGGTCCGACTTTGATCGTATTCGAATCAGAGTCGTTAAAAAACTCTCAAGGTCATTTGGGGGCTTCCAGTTCAAACATAGGTCGTATTCGAACCAAAGAGAAAATATCTATCGGTACCCTCTTTATCGGTATAACGCCAAAGCCACTTTGGGGCTACATGATCGTATTGAATCCTAGCTTAACCCCTTTGGAATGGTTTACTGATCGTATTCGAATCAGAAGCCTCAAATTTTTCTTTCTATTTGGCTTAAGTTTTTGAACAATCTTTAGTTTTGCTTTGAGACTTTTTTGTTCAGATCTAAGTATATGTGTGGTTTTTATTTAACTCGGCTTGGCTTTGGACGATAAGTCGCCAGCATATGACAATCATCAAACATTTGGAAGTCTTGGCTTCTAAAGATTGAGTTATCACCCTTATTGCACAAGTATCATAAGCCGGCAGTACGATTCAATATCCCAGGTATGATATTGTTTATACATGATTATGTTTAAACCGGCCCTGGCTATGGACTTTAAGTCGCCGGTATATTTTGGATTGCACCATTGGAATCATGCGCTTATCAATCATTGGATTAATGCCTTTATTGCATATGGCGATGTAAGCCGGTAGTATGAGCCAATTCCATAGGTAAGTTTTCCTGATTATATAAATATGCAGGGCTTTTTGACGTTAAGTCGCCAGTATGTTTAGGCTTGAATGGCCTTAATCCTAGTCTTTTCAATAATTGCATAAAGACTATGTTATGTTTGAGTTGCTACCCGCCCTGGCTTTGACGTTAAGTCGCCAGGGCATATGTTGTTTAAACTCTGTGCAGGATTTGAAGAAATCTGACTTATATAAATGATTAAGTTCAAGCTCATTGTCAAAATTGATGCTTCAAAATGATTATCCGTTCTGGATTTTCTCAAAGGCTATAAGCCGCCGAGTTATAAAAAATCAGGCTTACAATGGAGGAGTATTAAGTCACCATCGGCCAAGAGCCGTCGAGTATTTAAACTCCTGATTTACTTGTCAACAGATAAGGTATTCAAAGTTGCGTTGGCGTAATGGCTATTATTTTATCAATGCATATGATTTATTCTACAATTGAAGGAATAGTCCCGAGTCGCTGCAGGCTTACGACCCGGCATGTGGGGGCTACATTATTCAATTGAGATTATATCAAATATGCAAAGTCCCATGTCACTGCCAGCATGCACCATGGCACTTGGGGGCTAATGCAAAGTCAATTTTTCCTCAACTTATTGAAGACCTGACTCATCACATTGCAATGAGCCGGCCCTTTGGGGGCTACCAATTGCTCCTGTCAGAACCTCAAGGTACACAAGCTTTAATACATTATATTGAAAAGGTTCACTACTCAGTTGGTAGAGTACAAAGCTCTTAACCTTATGGACGTGGGTTCAAGCCCCATGGTGGAGATTACATCATATGATGTTATTAACAATGAATTATATACAAAGTCCCATCTCAGTATTATCTTACCGAGCCGACCCTTGGGGGCTACACGTTGCTGCTCAAGTCTACATGATCATATTTACAAAGTCCCTGCTCATTATTTCATAATGACCCGGCACTTGGGGGCTACAAGTGATATGAATATAAGGGAGGTACACTTTCAAACTTGGTGTGAGCAACAGTTGTGACCCGGTGCTGTCAATATTTACAAGCCGGCAGTTTTGGCAATTATAACTCGCCAGCCTCTATATCCTTAAACTGGCGGATCACCACATGAATCTTGAGTCCAATATGTTTATTAAGCTGGAGCTTTGGAAACCGACTCAAATGGATTATTTCTTATAATATTTCTCTACAAGAAACCAATGTCAGCAAATTGATTATGAAGCTGGCCTATTGACCCGGATTTTTCAGAAGAAGTACCCGGATTTTTTGCATTGGTAATGTTTGAAGACATTTGCTAAAGGAGATTTGCTATGAGATCATGAACACGTCTCCAGGAGAAAATGTCAAGGACTTAAGGATGATCAGGTGCCGGCTTACAAGAATATTTAACCCGGAGCACAACCTGTCAAATTTACTGTTGTGTTTATGTTGCAGGATCAGTTTAACATGGATAAATCCAAATCCAAATTAAACTGGGGGCTAATATCGGGGATATACCCCGCGGTATGACCCGGCCAGACTTGGCGGCTCACCAGAGAACCGGCTGTCACTTGGCGACTCACTGGTTTGACGAACTCATGAGCCCGGCGACTCACTAATGGCCCCGATGGCGGGTCATATAGAGGATTAGGCCCAAGGCCTAGAAGGCTGGCTCGTGTTATGTTGGGCCGTCTTAAGAGGAAAGCATAAGGAATATCCCTTACAAAGGAAGCAAGACTAGGACTCCACTTGTAATAGAGTAATCCTAATCCTACTAGGACTAGTCATGTTAACCGCCCCTTCAACTTATATAAGGAGGGGCAGGGCTCCCCGAAGAGGGAAGTAATAAGAAACAATCTCTAGGGCTAGACACAAAGAGCCGGCTTACCGGCGACTCCCTCATGATCATAATGAGACCTAGCCACAAACAACATGTAGGGTTATTACCGGATGATGTTTCCCGGGGCCCGAAGTTGTCTAAATCCTTGTCTTCTGTTGCGTCTCTCGATTCCGCCCAACCACTCTCAAGCTACCGCTTAGATGCATTGGCCTCGCGACTAAGTCCTCACACTAAGGACATCTGCCGTGACAATTCCACGACACTACTCGTTGTTTTATTGCTAACTTGCAGCAACAATGCTGGGATTGGAGGAAGCCCCTCCGGCGCATGCCCGCACGGCGGAGAAAATATGCGACCCGTCCGGCATGACCTTTGCTACCGGTGGTGCAGGCGTGTTGGCCAGTACATCGCACGAGGTCCCCGTCCTCGCCAAGCAGGTGTACACTTTCAGGAAGATGGTAAAGGATGGGACCATCACGTAGAATCAATTGAGTCGTTTCGTAGCGCTTGTGGCCTTCTCCAGCAACGACTATGCAGGCACCAGTGTCATTGGCATAAGTAGCCCCAACGATGTAAGTATCATATCAACACACAATGTATATATGCATACACTAATTTGAACAATTAATTTGTTTGTGCATCTTACTAACTTATAATTTTCATGTATGCAATGTAGATTAATGCTTATATTGAAAAGGTGACAAAAGAGATTGCAGCTAATGTGGATCAATTGTTGAAGCTTGGGGTGACAAAGGTTCTTGTCAATAACTTGCACCCTATTGATTGCTCGCCATCACACACCCGAACCAACAACTACACCACGTGTGATATTTTTGGAAACTTGGGTGCATCCATCCACAACGATAATCTGAAACAAGTTATGACATCAAAGAAGAGTGTTTACATCGTCAACCTGTACACCGCCTTTGCTAATATTGTGGATCATGCGGCAGGTATATATCTACATGTATTCAAAAACGTCTCATTATTTTAGAATTATCTTAATCTAATTAGATGGGTTTGGTTGTGTACTTTAAATACTTTATTTGAACATTTAAAATTTCATGTGCATTAATGTAGGAAAATGCTTAAAGATGTACAAACAATTAAAGCGCAAACTATCGTCGTGCTGCGAGAGTTTGGACTCGAAGGGTTACTGCGGACAGCAAAGCGAGTCATCCTCGGAGCTACTGTACACTGTGTGTGACAAGTCGAACAGATTTTTCTATTGGGACGACATGCACCTGACCCATGCAGGATGGGAGGCTGTCATGAAACGGGAGTACCTAGAACTCATCTAGATGAGACATAATTTGGTCTCATTCACTTTGAAAACAAGAACAGATACAACCCACGTCAGCACACACGCATCTTATAGCATCACATCCAATGGCTATAAAAGATGAATGAGACCAAATTATATCTCATCTAGATGAGTTCTATCAAAACTGTTTTTGTATCCATGATGACAACCTTCTGATTGTATTTGGTAGTTTCATGTATTTCAAAGACTGGGATTTTTCCAATTCCATGATGATAATATTATACTGTATTTGCAAAAAAAATTGTGAACACTCTATACCCCCGCGCAGTTAGACCCGACAGTCCGATTGGCGTGACCGATAGCTTTTTCTTCAAACTATCCACGATGGTTCACTAGCCTATGGCCCATCCCGGAGTGTCCTTTTTCCCAAACATTTAAACAGTAGTTCACTAACCTTGGACCAAAGGTTACATGCGGTTGACTCGACTGATATATCTATTGTATGAGCTTGTTTTCTAGTGCGCTTTCAAAGCAAGTAGCGCAGCCAAAGGCACTCGTCCGCATCGTCTATGTTGTTTAGAGCAACCTGATAGACTAATCTGCACCAAATTTATTAGCTTCCCAAGTTCCTGGGAGATTTACTAATCTAGAATAGGATGGTAGATCGATATGCAGCAAATTTAAAGTTGGACAGCATCAAGCTATTTCCAGGTTCTATATGAGAGTGAGGGTTGTTCAATGCACCACTGCTCTAGAGCATTTCAAAACTACATCTTCTTTGCTTAAAAAAACTAGATATTCCCTGCCATGCAGCAGAGTACTTCAGCTTTTGCATGTGATCCTCTCTGTTTCATCAATTTTCCAGTAAGGTACTAGAAAACTTATCCCTTTTTTGTGATGGAAGTGGCATGTTCATACGTGGTGCTTTTATAAAAGGAAAAAATATACGATATTAACGTAGCTCTGTTGGTTCTGTTCTTTGTGCTGAAACCTTCCTACCTGGTTTCTCGATCATCATTAAGAGATGTCTTAGGGCATCGCCATCGCTGACTCTCAAACCGCCCGCATACATTCGGACCGCGCATTTCGGAACCTGGAAGCCATCCAACACAGTCCTTTATCGGCCGCTAGCCGGTCCGGATGTGCTTTTTCCCGCAAACCAGAGATAAAGTGGGGAGGGGGGGGGGGGGGTGTGCGGGTGTCCGGACTACTGCCACATCCGCTTCTGCACTGGCCCATCATTAATCCCCTCCCTCGCTTGCGTGCGCTTCCTGCCCGAAACAGTCAGCGCCGCTCCAGAGCGTCAGTTCCCCATTCATTCCCGGCCAGAGCAGAGGCGACGACCTCTCACTACTGTCGGAATTGAAGCAGCGCGGCGGCGGTGAGAGCGCCGCCTGCGCAGCTTCCCGGTGCAGGCGACTGTTCCGCGTTGAAAAGAAACTCCGTCTGTCCATCGCCCTACATTAATGATATGCGGTTGCTGAGGAACCTACTCCGGTGGCACCCGTTCGTCCGCCTGCCGCCCACCATTAACCACACCGCGCGGCCCATTGCCATCTACCCGCTATATAAACTCTAGTCCTGGCCATAGCCGCAGTCATCCTCCTCCGACCTCTTTCTCCTCTCCACAGCACGCCTGCCATGGCCTCCCCGTGCTCGAAAGACCTCTGGGACATTTTCTCCTTGGAGCAGAACAATGCGATAGCTGCCATTGTTGCTGGCTGGCAGGCCGGCCGGCCGCAAGACAGAGGCCAATGACTCCTCAATGGAGGACAAGCCAGTGCAACCCTCCTCGTGCATGCTGGCCTCAGCATCGGTGAGGCTCATGCGCACTACACGGACATGTTGCGGGAGGGGCGGGAGGCCAAGTTCCGACAGGAGCAGGCCGACCAGGCCTACAACCTCGGCCTCCTCGAGGAGCACCGGCACAACGGGAGGAGCGGGATGCTAAGTTCTGATGGGCGTAGGGAGACCAACTCTACCACCTCGGCCTCCTCGACGAATGCCCTCGCCGGGGCAAGGAAATTTCAGGCGGGGCCACCCATTTTTCACCCCAGAAGGACAACACCAGACACTTATCTAGCCACGTGCACTGACAACCACGGCTCACGAACGCCCTGACCTCGCTGTTCACAGAGATATGACCAATATCACATAGTGGAAAAATATTACTATTTATTGGTTGTCACATTAGACTTGATCCAATGGCTAGGATCATCCCATCAAAATATCGGACGGCCGGAACATCATTGAACAGCTAATCGGACGGCTCAAATAACAAGTGCCCTGAGGAGGCTCAAGTTCTTACACGGTTCTAATAATGGGATGCATGTGCGCATACTTCTTTTCAGCTGGTTAACTGATTCGTTGGATGGACATCAGATCCAGATCGACCAACCACACATATGCATGATACGGATCATTGCCGTCTCTGAACTATAATGTAACTATGCAAGTGCGTGGTGCTTTCAAAGAAGATGGAAGAAAGAGATTCCCTCCCATGGACCAAGCTAGATAAGTAGTTGACCCATACAAAATTGGATGATCCAATTTCAAACTGAAGAGCTCAATTAACTGCGAGGCCTTAAAAATTGGGGAGCATAATATATTTATAGATATGATTAAATTTGTACATTGTGTAATCCCTCACATGTGGCTTGATAAATACCTATATGGTTAAATTTGTACATTGGTGCTTCCAAGACCAGAATATCTGGGTCAGTCCCTCCATGGATTGAGCTAGATGAGGACATGTGTGTACGTACACTCATTATTTCTTAAAAAAGAGATTATATAGGTACATTGTTAAACGATAAGGTTTAATAAATACTAGAAACGTTGATCGCAATTTGCTGCGTTTGTGTTGTTGAGTTCTCATAAATTTTTTACTCCCCTTGTTTAAAAATATGAGGTGTATTAGTTTTATGAAAAGTCATTAGATTCATCATGAAATGAATTTTCATACTCCCTCCGATCCATATTACTTGTTGCTCAAATGGATCTATCTAGCACTAAAATATGTTTAGATACAACCATTTCAGTGACAATTAATATGAATCGGAGGGACTATTTTATTTATATAGAATTGTGGATGTCGATATTTTTGGCTTTGAACTTTGTCTAATTTAAACAAATTGAATTTTCAAAAATAATTATACATTATATTTTGGAACTAAGGGAGTATTCCGTTTGGCGTGTGGACGAGATGATGGAGTGTGTGTTTTTATTTTATTTACAATACGGTGTTTTCGTGGGCCTTTCGAGTTGTGATTCCGTGCTATCTGCTAATCAACACAGAATTTATGTGTAGAAATTTCTGCATCGGTGTCTGCATGTATTTTTTTGGTGCTACAATATCACATGTTGATGGTTCTTTTTTCTAGTGGTGAGAGGGTGCATGGGTTGATATGTTTTTATCGACAGTTGCTCCCTATTGATTTTAAAAATAGTTAGATCCACATTGAATACCTCAATCGAAAGAAAAAGCTCCAAAATTAAAGAGCATAGAATTAAAATAATTGAATGATTGAGCTTCTTAAGAAATTGTTGACCCGGACAAAATTGGATGATCCAATTTCAAATTGAAGACCTCAACTAATTGTGAATTAGGGAGTATAATCTCTTTATAGATATGATAAAATTTGTACATTGGTGCTCCAAAGATGAGAATATCTAGCTCATTCCCTCACGCATTATTAATTTGTACTCTAGAATTTTCTATTGATATTTTTTCCAAATTATATAATAAAAGCACTATTTCAGTATTTCTTAAACCATATTTTTTAGAGATATCAACCATACATATTAACAAACTATATAATTTACGCAAGTTTCTAAACAAAATAAATAATATATATATATATATATGTAAAAATATAAAAAATAAATAGTAATTTAATATTTAAATTTATTTTTTTGTTAAGTATGCCGAACAAGTGTGGTATTAAAAAGGTATGTCAAAAAATAATGACAAAAGTATACTTCTTAATACAGTAGTATAATAAGTATAAAAATTTAGTATGAAAATATATGTATTAACAAGAGTGGAGGTGAAACTAAAATTGGTGGCTTAACTTTTTATTGGAGATATGTACACCCAAATTTGAAATGCTATCTCCACCACTGAGTCCTTCAGATATTATTAAATTTTTACTCTAGAATTTTCTATAAATGTCTTTTCCTAATAATATAATACAACCACTATTTTAGTATTTGTTAAACCATATGTTTTATAGATATCAACCATACACATGTATAAACTATATAACTTACACAAGTCAAAGTAGAAATTGAATTTAAGCGCAATGCATGAGTTTTTTAATGATATATTTAAAATATCTAACAAATAACTAATAAAATTAATATTTAACTTTGTTTGTTTTTAAGTATGTCAAACAAGTGTTTTAAAAAATTTTGTCAAACATGTAATAAAAAAGTATACTTCTTAATAAAAAATCACCCTATGATCACCCAGGAACAATATGAAGATGCATATAAGTTTTGGATCAATGATTGTTACCCACTTCGTAGTATAGCGGAAATAGATGAGTCGTTGTACGTAGATCGTGTTGGGAAACGTAGCATGCAATTTCAAAAAAATTACTACGCCCACGCAAGATCTATCTAGGAGATGCATAGCAACAAGGGGGAGTGTGTCTATGTACCCTCGTAGACCGAAAGCGGAAGCGTTTGACAATGCAGTTAATGTAGTCGAACTTCTTCTAGCTTCGACCGATCAAGCACCAAACGTACAGCACGTCCGAGTTCTGCACACGTTCAGCTCGATGACGTCCCTCGTCCTCTTGATCCAGCAAGATGTCGAGGAAGTAGATGAGTTCTGTCAGCACGATGGTGTGATGACGGTGATTGTGAAGTGATCCACACAGGGCTTCACCTAAGCACCGCGAGAATATGACCGTGGGATGTACACTTTGGAGGGGGGCACCGCACACGGCTAACAATTGATGTTGTGTGTTCTAGGCGCCCCCATCCTCATATATATAGGTGGGAGGGAGAGGGGAGATGCCAAGGGGCATCCCAAGTGGGGCCGAATCCCACTTGGGCTCCTGCCCTGATTCGCCCCCCCTTCCTTTCTCCCTTGAGGAGGGGAAGGAAGGAGGGACTTGCCCTCCCCTTTTCCCCTTTCCTAGGGCTGGCTGGCCTAGTGGAGGGGTGCACTGCTACGTCTTGAGCATGCGTTGGTTTTTCTTGAAGAGGAAAGGGTGATGCAGCAATAGTAGCGTAAGTATTTGCCTCAGTTTTTGAGAACCAAGGTATCAATCTAGTAAGAGGCTCCTCAAATGTCCCACGCACCTACACAAACAAACAAAGAACTCGCAACCAGCGCGATAAAGGGGTTGTCAATCCCTTCACGGCCACTTGCGAAAAGTGAGATCTGATAAAGATAATATGATAAGATAAATATATTTTCGTATTTTATGATATAGATTGGAAAAGTAAAGATGCAAATAAAAGTAGATTGAAAGCTTATATGATAAAAGATAGACCCGGGGCCATAGGTTTCACTAGTGGCTTCTCTCAAGATAGCATAAGTATTACGGTGGGTGAACAAATTCTTGTCGAGCAATTGATAGAAAAGCGAATAATTATGAGATTATCTAGGCATGATCATGTATATAGGCATCACGTCTGCGACAAGTAGACCGACTCCTGCCTGCATCTACTACTATTACTCCACACATCGACCGCTATCCAGCATGCATCTAGAGTATTAAGTTCATAAGAACAGAGTAACGCATTAAGAAAGATGACATGATGTAGAGCGATAAACTCATGCAATATGATATAAACCCCATCTTTTTATCCTCGATGGCAACAATTCAATACGTGCCTTGCAACCCTTATTGTCACTGGGTAAGGACACCGCAAGATCGAATCCAAAGCTAAGCACTTCTCCCAATGCAAGAAAGATCAATCTAGTAGGCCAAACCAAACTGATAATTCGAAGAGACTTGCAAAGATAACTCAATCATACATAAAAGAATTCAGAGGAGATTCAAATATTTCTCATAGATAAACTTGATCATAAACCCACAATTCACGGATCTCGACAAACACACCGCAAAAAAAGAGTTACATCGAATAGATATCCACAAGAGAGGGGGAGAACATGGTATTGAGATCCAAAAAGAGAGAAGAAGCCATCTAGCTAATAACTATGGACCCAAAGGTCTGTGGTAAACTACTCACAACTCATTGGAGGGGATATGGTGTTGATGTAGAAGCCCTCCATGGTCGATTCCCCTCCGACGGAGGCGCTTGACAAAGGCTCCAAGATGGGATCTCATGGATCTGAAGGTTACGGTGGTGGAAATTGTTTTCGTTGGCTCCTGGATGTTTTTGAGTGCGTGGGTATATATAGGAGGAAGAAGTAGGTCAGTGGCCGCCCGAGGGGCCCACGAGATAGGGGGGCGCGCCTACGGGGTGGGCGCGCCCTCCACCCTCGTGGCCGCCTCGGCTGCTTCTTGGCTTGCACTCGAAGTCCTCTGGATCACGTTCGTTCCAAAAATCACGCTCCCGAAGGTTTCATTCCGTTTGGACTCCGTTCGTTCCAAAAAACAGCAATACGGGCTGGGCCTCCGGTTAGTAGGTTAGTCCCAAAAATGATATAAATGTGTAGAATAAAGCCCGTTCCATAAACATCCAAAAGGGGTAATATAATAGCATGGAACAATAAAAAATTATAGATACGTTGGAGACGTATCAAGCATCCCCAAGCTTAATTACTGCTCGTCCTCGAGTAGGTAAATGATAAAAACAGAATTTTTGATGTGGAATGCTACCTAGCATAATTCTCCATGTAATTTTCTTTATTGTGGCATGAATGTTCAGATCCAAATAATTCAAAATAAAAGTTCATGTTGACATAAGAAATAGTGATACTTCAAGCATACTAAATCAAGGCAATCATGTCTTCTTAAAATAACATGGCTGAAGAAAGTTATCCCTACAAAAATCATATAGTCTTGCTGTTGCTCTATCTTCATCACAAAAAGTATTTAATCATGCACAACCCCGATGACAAGCCAAGCAATTGTTTCATACTTTAGTAATCTCAAACTTTTTCAACTTTCACGCAATACATGAGCGTGAGCCATGGACATAGCACTATATGTGGAATAGAATGGTGGTTGTGGAGAAGACAAAAAAAGATAAGATAGTCTCACATCAACTAGGAGTATCAACGGGTTATGGAGATGCCCATTAATAGATATCAATGTGAGTGAGTAGGGATTGCCATGCAACAGATGCACTAGAGCTATAAATGTATGAAAGCTCAACAAAACAAACTAAGTGGGTGTGCATCTAACTCGCTTGCTCACGAAGACCTAGGGCATTTTGAGGAAGCCCATCATTGGAATATACAAGCCAAGTTCTATAATGAAAAATTCCCACTAGTATATGAAAGTGACAACATAGGAGACTCTCTATCATGAAGATCACGGTGCTACTTTGAAGCACAAGTTTGGTAAAAAGGATAGTAGCATTGTCCCTTCTCTCTTTTCTCTCATTTTTTCTTTTATTCCTTTTTTTCTCTTTTTTTTTCTTTTCAATCTTTTTTTCTTTTTTTTCTTTTGGCCTTTCTTTCCTTTCTTTCCTTTTTTTCTTTTGTAAAGTCCAAGTCTCATCCCGACTTGTGGGGAATCATAGTCTCCATCATCCTTTCCTCCTTTGGGACAATGCTCTAATAATGAAGATCATCACACTTTTATTTACTTACAACCAAAGATTACAACTCAAAACTTAGAACAAGATATGACTCTATATGAATGCCTCCGGCGGTGTACCGGGATATGCAATGAATCAAGAGTGACATGTATGAAAATTATGAGGGTGGCCTTGCCACAAATACGATGTCAACTACATGATCATGCAAAGAGCAATATGACAATGATGATGCGTGTCATATAAACGGAACGCTGGAAAGTTGCATGGCAATATATCTCGGCATGGTTATGGAAATGCCATTATAGGTAGGTATGGTGGCTGTTTTGAGGAAGGTATATGGTGGGTGTATGGTACCGGCGAAAGTTGCGCGGCACAAGAGAGGCTAGCAATGGTGGTAGGGTGAGAGTGCGTATAATCCATGGACTCAACATTAGTCAAAAGAACTCATATACTTATTGCAAAAATCTATAAGTCATCTAAAACAAAGTATTACGCGCATGCTCCTAGGGGGATAGATTGGTTGGAAAAGACCATCGCTCGTCCCCGACCGCCACTCATAAGTAACACAATCAATAAATAAAATTGTGCTCCAACTTCATCACAAAGCGGTTCACCATACGTGCATGCTACGGGAATCACCAACTTCAACACAAGCATTCTTTAAATTCATAATCACCCAACTAGCATGACTTTAATATCACTACCTCCATATCTCAAAACAATTATCAAGTATCAAATTGATCATAGCATCCAATTCACTTCATATGATAGTTTTTATTATACCCAACTTGGATGCCTACCATTCTAGGACCAATTTTATAACCGTAGCAAATACCATGCTGTTCTAAGAGACTCTCAAAATAATATAAGTGGAGCATGAGAGACTAGCAATTTCTACAAAATTAAGCCACCACCGTGCTCTAAAAGATATAAGTGAAGCACTAGAGCGAAAACTATCAAGCTCAAAAGATATAAGTGAAGCACATAGAGTATTCTAATAAATTTCAATCAAGTGGGCTTCTCCTAAAAGGTGTGTACAGAAAGGATGATTGTGGAAAACTAAAAGGAAAAGACCAATATCATACAAGACGCTCCAAGCAAAACACATATCATGTGGCGAATAAAAATATAGCTCCAAGTAAAGTTACCAATGAACGAAGACGAAAGAGGGGATGCCTTCCGGGGTATCCCCAAGATTAGGCTTTTGTTTATTCTTGAATATCTTGGGGTGCCATGTGCATCCCCAAGCTTAGGCTCTTGCCACTCCTTATTCCATAGTCCATCAAATCTTTACCCAAAACTTGAAAACTTCACAACACAAAACTCAAAAGGAAATCTCATAAGCTCCATTAGTGAAAGAAAACAAAACCACAACATAAGGTACTGTAATGAACTCATTCTTTATTTATATTGGTGTTAAACCTACTGTATTCCAAGTTCTTTATGGTTCATTGATACGTCTCCAACGTATCTATTATTTTTGATTGCTCCATGCTATATTATCTATTGTTTTGGACTATATTGGGCTTTATTTTCCACTTTTATATTACTTTTGGGACTAACCTATTAACCGGAGGCCCAGCCCGAAATTGTTGTTTTTGCCTATTTCAGTATTTCAAGAAAGCGGAATATCAAACGGAGTCCAAACGGAATGAAACCTTCGGGAACGTCATTTTCTCATCAGATAAGATCCAGGAGACTTGGACCCTCGGTCAAGAAAGGAGGGAGGCGGCCACGAGGGTGGAGGGCGCCCCCCCTAGGGCACGCCCCTGCCTCGTGGGCCCCCCGAAGCTCCACCGACGTACTCCTTCCTCCTATATATACCTACGTACCCCCGACAGATCAGATACGGAGCCAAAAACCTAATTCCACCGCCGCAACTTTCTGTATCCACGAGATCCCATCTTGGGGCCTGTTCCGGAGCTCCGCCAGAAGGGGAATCCACCACGGAGGGCTTCTACATCATCATCATAGCCTCTCCGATGAAGTGTGAGTAGTTTACCTCAGACCTTCGGGTCCATAGTTAGTAGCTAGATGGCTTCTTTTCTCTTTTTGGATCTCAATACAATGTTCTCCCCCTCTCCCGTGGAGATCTATTCGATGTAATCTTCTTTTTGCGGTGTGTTTGTTGAGACCGATGAATTGTGGGTTTATGATCAAGATTATCTATGAGCAATATTTGAATCTTCTCTGAATTCTTTTATGTATGATTGGTTATCTTTGCAAGTCTCTTGAATTATCCGTTTGGTTTGGCCAACTAGATTGGTAGTTCTTGCAATGGGAGAAGTGCTTAGCTTTGGGTTCAATCTTGCGGTGTCCTTTCTCGGTGTGATGGGGGCAGCAAGGCACGTATTGTATTGTTGCCATCGAGGATAACAAGATGGGGTATTTATCATATTGCATGAATTTATTCCTCTACATCATGTCATCTTGCTTAAGGCGTTACTCTGTTTTCATTAACTTAATGCTCTAGATGCATGCTGGATAGCGGTCGATGAGTGGAGTAATAGTAGTAGATGCAGGCAGGAGTCATTCTACTTGTCTCGGACGTGATGCCTGTATACATGATCATACCTAGATACTCTCATAACTATGCTCAATTCTGTCAATTGCTCAACAGTAATTCGTTCACCCACCGTAGAATACTTATGCTCTTGAGAGAAGCCACTAGTGAAATCTATGGCCCCCGGGTCTATTCTCATCATATTAATCTTCCTACTCTTTATTATTGTTTTGCTTTTCACTTTGCCTTTTATTTTACCTTGCATCTTTATACCAAAAACACCAAAAATATTATCTATCATCTCTATCAGATCTCACTCTCGTAAGTGACCGTGAAGGGATTGACAACCCCTATTCGCGTTGGTTGCGAGGAGTTATTTGCTATGTGTAGGTACGAGGGACTTGCGCGTGGCCTCCTACTGGATTGATACCTTGGTTCTCAAAAACTGAGGGAAATACTTACGCTACTCTGCTGCATCATCCTCTCCTCTTCGGGGAAAACCAACGCAAGCTCAAGACGTAGCATTTGTTGGAAATATGCCCTAGAGGCAATAATAAAAGTATTATTATTATATTTCCTTGTTCATGATAATTGTCTTTTATTCATGCTATAATTGTATTATCCGGAAATCGTAATGTCTGGCGTGTGAATACATAGACCACAATATGTCCCTAGTGAGCCTCTAGTTGACTAGCTCGTTGATCAGCGAGATAGTCATGGTTTCTGACTATGGACATTGGATGTCGTTGATAACGGGATCACATCATTAGGAGAATGATGTGATGGACAAGACCCAATCCTAAGCATAGCACAAGATCGTGTAGTTCGTTTTGCTAGAGCTTTTACAATGTCAAGTATCTCTTCCTTAGACCATGAGATCGTGTAACTCCCGGATACCGTAGGAGTGCTTTGGGTGTACCAAAGCGTCACAACGAATCGGGTGACTATAAAGGTGCACTACAGGTATCTCCGAAAGTGTACATTGGGTTGACACGGATCGAGGCTGGGATTTGTCACTCCGTGACGGAGAGGTATCCATGGGCCCACTCGGTAGTGCATCATCATAATGAGCTCAAAGTGACCAAGTGTTTGGTCACGGGATCATGCATTCTGATGCGAGTAAAGTGACTTGCGGCAGCGAGATTGAGCGAGGTATTGGGATACCGGCGATCGAATCTCGGGCAAGTAAAATACCGATTGACAAAGGGAATTGTATACGAGGTTGTTTGAATCCTCGACATCGTGGTTCATCCGATGAGATCATCGAGGAGCATGTAGGAGCCAACATGGGTATCCAGATCCCTTGTTGGTTATTGCCCGAGAGCCGTCTCGGTCATGTACGCATGTCTCCCGAACCCGTAGGGTCTACACACTTAAGGTTCGGTGGCGCTTAGGGTTGTATGAATATGAGTATGCAGCAAACCGAATGTTGTTGAGTCCGGATGAGATCCCGGACGTCACGAGGAGTTCGGAATGGTCCGGAGGTAAAGATTTATATATGGAAGTCTTATTTTGGTCGCGGAAAAGTTTCGCGTTATCGGTATTATGCAAGGGAGTGCCTAAAGGGGTCGGGGTCCACCAGGGTCCACCTGCCCGGGGCCACATGGGCTGTAGAAGTGCGCCTTGGCCTAAATGGGCCAAGGGCACCAGCCCAAGAGGCCCATGCGCCAAGAGAGACAGAGAGGGAGAGTCCTAAAGGGAAGGCACCTCCTAGGTGCCTTGGGAGGATGGACTCCTCCCCTTGGCCGCACCCCTTCCTTGGAGGAAGGGGCAGGCTCGCCCCCTCTCTCTTGCCACTATATAAAGGGAGGGAGGGAGGGGCAGCCGCACCCCCAGCCTGGCACCTCCCTCTCCTGCTACACCTCCTCCTCCTCCCGTGGTTGCTTAGCGAAGCCTGCTGGGAGTTCTGCTGCATCCACCACCACGCCGTCGTGCTGCTGGATCATCATCAACCTCTCCTTCCCCTTGCTGGATTAAGAAGGAGGAGGCGTCATCCGCTCCGTCTCGTGTGTTGAACGCGGAGGTGCTGTCCCGTTCAGCACTAGGTCATCGGTGATCTGAATCACGGCCGATACGACTCCATCATCCCGTTCCATTGAACGCTTCGCCTTGCGATCTACAAGTGGTATGTAGATGCAATCACTCTCCCATGACTCGTTGCTAGATGAACTCATAGATGGATCTTGGTGAAACCGTAGGAAAATTTTTAATTTTCTGCAACGTTCCCCAACAGTGGCATCATGAGCTAGGTCTATGTGTAGTGCTCTATTGCACGAGTAGAACACAATTTGTTGTGGGCGTAGATGTTGTCAACTTTCTTGCCGCTACTAGTCTTATCTTGCTTCAGCGGTATTGTGGGATGAAGCGGCCCGGACCGACCTTACGTGTACGCTTACGTGAGACTGGTTCCACCGGCTGACATGCACTAGTTGCATAAGGTGGCTAGCGGGTGTCTGTCTCTCCCACTTTAGTTGGAGCGGATTCGATGGAAAGGGTCCTTATGAAGGGTAAATTGAAGTTGACAAATCACGTTGTGTCTTTCACGTAGGTAAGAAAAGCGTTCTTGATAGAAACCTATTGCAGCCACGTAAAACTTGCAACAACAATTAGAGGACGTCTAACTTGTTTTTGCAGCAAGTGTTTTGTGATATGATATGGCCAAAGTTGTGATAAATGATGAATGATATATGTGATGTATGAGATCATGTTCTTGTAATAGTAATCATGACTTGCATGTCGATGAGTAGGTATGACAACGGCAGGAGCCATAGGAGTTGCCTTTATTTTTGTATGACTGCGTGTCATTGAAGAACGCCATGTAAATTACTTTACTTTATTGCTAAACGCGTTAGCCATAGAAGTAGAAGTAGTCGTTGGCGTGACAACTTCATGAAGACACGATGATGGAGATCATGATGATGGAGATCATGGTGTCATGCCGGTGACAGGATGATCATGGAGCCAGGAAGATGGAGATCAAAGGAGCTATATGATATTGGCCATATCATGTCACTACTATATATAATTGCATGTGATGTTTATTATGTTTATGCATCTTGTTTACTTAGAACGACGGTAGTAAATAAGATGATCCCTCATAACAATTTTAAGAAAGTGTTTTCCCTAACTGTGCACCGTTGCTAAAGTTCGTCGTTTCGAAGCACCACGTGACGATCGGGTGTGATAGATCCTTACGTTCACATACAACGGGTGTAAGACAGTTTTACACATGCAATACACTTAGGTTAACTTGGCGAGCCTAGCATGTACAGACATGGCCTCGGAACACAAGAGACCGAAAGGTCGAACATGAGTCGTATGGAAGATACGATCAACATGGAGATGTTCACCGACGATGACTAGTACCGTCTCACGTGATGATCGGACACGGCCTAGTCGACTCGGATCATGTAACACTTAGATGACTAGAGGGATGTCAAATCTGAGTGGGAGTTCATTAAATAATTTGATTAGATGAACTTTATTATCATGAACAATAGTCTAAAATCTTTGCAAAATGTCTTGTAGATCAAATGGCCAACGCTCATGTCACCATGAACTTCAAGCGTTCCTAGAAAACCAAAATTTGAAAGATGATGGCAGCAACTATTCGGACTGGGTCCGAACACGAGATTATCCTCATAGCTGCCAAGAAACAATATGTCCTAGAAGCACCGCTAGGTGATGCACCCATCGAGAGAACCAAGGCGTTATGAGCGCTTGGCAGTCTCGTCTTGATGATTACTCCCTCGTTCGGTGCAGCATGCTTTACAGACTTAGAACCGGGGCTCCAAAAGCGTTTTGAGCGACCACGAGCATATGAGATGTTCAAGGAGCTGAAACTAGTTTTCCAAGCTCATGCCGGGTTGAGAGATATGAAGTCTCCGACAAGTTCTACAGTTGTAAGATGGAGGAAAATAGTTACATCGGTGAGCACATACTCAAAATATGCAGGTTGCACAACCGCTTTGTCCCAGCTGGACATCAACCTCCCGGACGAGGCGGTCATTGTGAGAATCCTTGATCGCTCCCACCGAGCTACAAGAGCTTTGTGATGAACTACAATATGCGAGGGGATGGTGAAAACTATTCTGAAGTATTTTCAATCTTGAAAGTCGTGAGGTAGAAATCAAGAAGGAACATCAAGTGTTGATGGTCAATAAAACCACTAAGTTCAAGAAGGGTAAGGGTAAGAAGAACTTCAAGAAGGACGGCAAGGATGTTGCCGCGCCCGGTAAGCCGATTGCCGGAAGAAGTCAAAGAATGGACCCAAGCACGAGACCAAAGTGCTTTTATTGCAAAGGAAGGAGTCCTTTGGAAGCGGAACTGCCCCAAATACTTAGCGAGACAAGAAGGCCGGCAACACTAAAGGTATATTTGATATACATGTAATTGATGCGTACCTTACCAGTACTCGTAGTAACTCTGGGTATTTGATACGGTGCCGTTGCTCATATATGTAACTCTGGCCAGGAGGCTGCGGAATAAGCGGAGGCTGGCGAAGGACGAGGTGACGGCGCGCCTCGGGAATGGTTCCAAGGTCGATGTAATCGCCCGTCCGACACGCTACCTCTACATTTACCTCACGGGATTAGTTTTAAACCTCAATAATTGTTATTTAGTGCCAAGTTTGAGCATGAACATTGTATCGAGGATCTCGTTTAATCTGAGATGGCTACTCATTTAAATCCGAGAATAATGGTTGTTCTATTTATATGAGAGAAATGTTTTATGGTCAGGCTCCGATGGTCAATGGTTTATTCTTAATGAATCTCGAGCGTAATGTTACACATGTTCATAGTGTGAATACCAAAAGATGTAAAGTTGATAACGATAGTCCCACATACTTGTGTACTTTGCTGCCTTTGGTCACATTGGTGTCAAGCGCATGAAGAAGCTCCATCTTGATGGACTTTTAGAGTCTCTCGATTATGAATCATTTGACACATGCGAACCATGCCTCATGGGTAAGATGACCAAGACTCCGTTCTCCGGAACAATGGGCGAGCAACCAACTTATTGGAAATCATACATACCGATGTGTGCGGTCCAATGAGTGTTGAGGCTCATGGAGGATATCGTTATGTTCTCACTCTCACGATGACTTGAGTAGATATGGGTATGTCTCCTTGATGAAACACAAGTGCGAGACCTTTGAAAAGTTCAAGGAATTTCAGAATGAAGTAGAGAATCAACGTGACCGAAAGATAAAATTCTTGCGATCAGATCGTGGAGGAGAATATTTAAGTCACGAATTTGGTACACACTTAAGGAAATGTGGAATCGTTTCACAACTCACGCCGCTTTGGAACACCTCGCGTAATAACGGTGTGTCCGAACGTCGTGTCGCACTCTATTGGATATGGTGCGATCTATGATATCTCTTCTTGATTTACCGCTATCATTTTGGGGATACGCTCTAGAGACAGCTACATTCACTTTAAATAGGGCACCGTCTAAATCCGTTGAGACAACACCGTATGAATTATGGTTTGGGAAGAAACCTAAGCTGCCGTTTCTAAAAGTTTGGGGATGCGATGCTTATGTCAAGAAACTTCAACACGAAAGCTCGAACCCAAGTCGGAAAATGCGTCTTCATAGGATACCCTAAAGGAAACCATTGGGTATACCTTCTACCTTAGATCCGAAGGCAAGATCTTTGTTGCCAAGAACGAATCCGATTACGGAAAAAGAGTTTCTCTCGAAAGGAGTAAGTGGGAGGAAAGTAGAACTCGATGAAGTACTACCTCTTCAACCGGAAAGTAGTGCAGCTCAGGAAAATGTTCTGTGGTGCCTACACCGAATCGGAGAGGAAATTAATGATGATGATCAAGGTGCCGGATCAAGTTGCTCTTGAACCGTGGGTCCACTAGGACACGTTCCGCACTAGAGTGGTGCGGCAACCCTGTCACGGAAATCATGTTGTTGAACAACGGTGAACCTTGAACTATGAAGAAGCGATGGCAGGCCCGATTCCAACAAATGGCTTGAAGCCATGCAATCCGAGATAGGATCCATGTATGAAAACAAAGTATGGACTTTGACAGACTTGCCCGATGATCGGCGGACGATAGAAAACAAATGGATCTTTAAGAAAGAAGGCAGACGCGGATGGTAATGTTACCATCTATAAAGCTCGACTTGTCGCTAAGGGTTATCGACAAGTTCAAGGGATTGACTACGATGAGACTTTCTCTCCGTGGCGAAGCTTAAGTCCGTCCGAATCATGTTAGCAATTGCCGCATACTATGATTATGAGATATGGCAGATGGGCGTCAAAAGCGGCATTCCTTAGCGGTTACCTTAAGGAAGAGCTGTATATGATGCAGCCGGAAGGTTTTGTCGATCCTAAGAATGCTAACAAGGTATGCAAGCTCCAGCGATCCATTTATGGGCTGGTGCAAGCATCTCGGAGTTGGAACATTCGCTTTGATTAGATGATCAAAGCGTTTGGGTTTATGCAGACTTATGGAGAAGCCTGCGTTTACAAGAAAGTGAGTGGGAGCTCTGTAGCATTTCTCGTATTATATGTAGATGACATACTTTTGATGGGAAATGATATAGAACTTTTGGACAGAATTAAGGCCTACTTGAATAAGATTTTTTCAATGAAGGACCTTGGAGAAGCTGCTTACATATTAGGCATCAAAATCTATAGGGATAGATCGAGGGCGCCTCATAGGTCTTTCACAAAGCACATACCTTGATAAGATTTTGAAGAAGTTCAAAATGGATCAGTCCAGGAAAGGGTTCTTGCCTGTTTTGCAAGGTGTGAAATTGAGCTCAGCTCAATGCCCGACCACGGCAAAAGATAAAGAAGAGATGAGTGTCATCCCTATGCCTCAGCCATAGGATCTATTATGTATGCCATGCTGTGTACGGACCTGATGTAAACCTTGCCGTAAGTTTGGTAGGAAGGTACCAAAGTAATCCCGGCAAGGAACCTTTGGATAGCGGTCAAGAATATCCTGAAAAGGACAAAGGACATGTTTCTCGTTTATGGAGGTGACGAAGAGCTCGTCGTAAAGGGTTACGTCGACGCTAGCTTCGACACAGATCTGGATGACTCAAAGTCACAAACCGGATACGTGTATATGTTGAATGGTGGAGCAGTAAGCTGGTGCAGCTGCAAGCAGGGCGTCGTGGCGGGATCTACATGTGAAGCAGAGTACATGGCAGCCTGGGAGGCAGCACATGAAGCAATTTGGGTGAAGGAGTTCATCAGCGACCTAGGAGTCATACCCAATGCGTCGGAGCCGATCAAACTCTTCTGTGACAACCTTTGGAGCTATTGCACTTGCCAAGGAGCCCAGGTTTCACAAGAAGACCGAGCACATCAAGCGTCGCTTCAACTCCATTCGTGAAAATGTTCAAAATGGGGACATAGAAATTTGCAAAGTGCATACGGATCTGAATGTCGCAGATCCGTTGACTAAACCTCTTCATGAGCAAAACATGATCAACACCGAACTCTATGGGTGTTCGATTCATCACAATGTAACTAGATTATAGACTCTAGTGCAAGTGGGAGACTGTTGGAAATATGCCCTAGAGGCAATAATAAAAGTATTATTATTATATTTCCTTGTTCATGATAATTGTCTTTTATTCATGCTATAATTGTATTATCAGGAAATCGTAATACGCGTGTGAATACATAGACCATAATATGTCCCTAGTGAGCCTCTAGTTGACTAGCTCGTTGATCAACAGATAGTCATGGTTTCCTGACTATGGACATTGGATGTAGATTGATAACGGGATCACATCATTAGGAGAATGATGTGATGGACAAGACAATCCTTAGCATAGCACAAGATCGTGTAGTTCGTTTTGCTAGAGCTTTACAATGTCAAGTATCTCTTCCTTAGACCATGAGATCGTGTTACTCCCGGATACCGTAGGAGTGCTTTGGGTGTACCAAGCGTCCTGGCGTGGCTGGGTGACTATAAAGGTGCACTACGGTATCTCCGAAAGTGTACATTGGGTTGACACGGATCGAGGCTGGGATTTGTCACTCCGTGTGGCGGAGAGGTATCACTTGGGCCCACTCGGTAGTGCATCATCATAATGAGCTCAAAGTGACCAAGTGTTTGGTCACGGGATCATGCATTCTGATGCGAGTAAAGTGACTTGCGGCAGCGATATTGAGCGAGGTATTGGGATACCGACGATCGAATCTCGGGCAAGTAAAATACCGATTGACAAAGGGAATTGTATCACGGGGTTGTTTGAATCCTCGACATCGTGGTTCATCCGATGAGATCATCGAGGAGCATGTGGGAGCCAACATGGGTATCTAGATCCGCTGTTGGTTATTGCCCGAGCCGTCTCGGTCATGTCTGCATGTCTCCCGAACCCGTAGGGTCTACACATAAGGTTCGGTGGCGCTAGGGTTGTATGAATATGAGTATGCAACAAACTGAATGTTGTTGAGTCCCGGATGAGATCCCGGATGTCACGAGGAGTTCGGAATGGTCCGGAGGTAAAGATTTATATATGGGAAGTCTTATTTTGGTCGTAGGAAAAGTTTGGCGTTATCGGTATTGTCTGGGAGTGCCTAAAAGGGGTCCGGGGGTCCACGAGGTCCACCTGCCCCGGGGGCCACATGGGCTGTAGGGGTGCGCCTTGGCCTATATGGGCCAAGGGCACCAGCAAGAGGCCCATGCGCCAAGAGAGAGACAAGAGAGGGAGAGTCCTAAAGGGGAAGGCACCTCCTAGGTGCCTTGGGAGATGGACTCCTCCCCCTTGGCCGCACCCCTTCCTTGGAGGAAGGGGCAAGGCTCGCCCCCTCTCTCTTGCCACTATATAAAGGGAGGGAGGGAGGGGCAGCCGCACCTGAAGGCTGGCACCTCCCTCTCCTGCTACACCTCCTCCTCCTCCCGTAGTTGCTTAGCGAAGCCTGCCGAGTTCTGCTGCATCCACCACCACGCCGTCGTGCTGCTGGATCATCATCAACCTCTCCTTCCCCTTGCTGGATCAAGAAGGAGGAGGCGTCATCCGCTCCGTGCGTGTGTTGAACGCGGAGGTGCTGTCCGTTCAGCACTAGGTCATCGGTGATCTGAATCACGGTAGTCTGACTCCATCATCCCGTTCCATTGAACAGCTTCCATACCTTGATCTACAAGTGGTATGTAGATGCAATCACTCTCCCATGACTCGTTGCTAGATGAACTCATAGATGGATCTTGGTGAAACCGTAGGAAAAATTTTAATTTTCTGCAACGTTCCCCAACAGCATTCATACCACTTAATACTAGCCATAGATGCATCGAAATAAGCAAACAACACACGAACTATAGAATCTGTCAAAAACAGAACAGTCTGTAGCAATATGTAACTAACGCAAACTTATGCAACTCTAAAAATCCTACCAAAATAGTAAGTCCTGGAAAATTTGTCTATTGATCTACAGAAAAAAGAATCAAAGCAAAAGCACGTTTCTGTGATTTAACAAAACTAAATTCGTGCGCGCAAAGTTTCTGTTTTTCAGCAGAATCAAATTAACTATCATCACAGGTTATCCTATAGGTTCTACTTGGCACAAACACTAATTAAAACATAAAAACACATCTAAACAGAAGGTAGATGCAAAATTTATTACTAAACAGAAACAAACACAAAAAACACAAATAAATTGGGTTGCCTCCCAACTAGCGCTATCTTTTAACGCCCCTAGCTAGGCATAAAAGTGAAGATAGATCTAAGTAGTGCCATAATAATAAGATAGATCTTGAAACCTCATCTCATATTCTCTACGTTCAGCAGCAAGTTTTCTTTGAGGCAAGCAAAAAGTAATCAAAGGGCTAAATTTAGCGGGACAAAAGTCCCCAAGATCAATCACGGGAGCAGGTTCCTCCTTTGGCCCTTCATAATGCACAACTAATTCATCACTATAAGCATTCTTTTAGCAAAATTTACGTGAGCCTATACTCAAGGGAGTATCCTAGCTCATTATTTGAAGAAACAAAATCATTATTAAGTTCGGAAATTCTATCAACTAGGACATTGGTAGGAACCTTTTTTCTAAGGTTTTCATTGAAAGCAACATAGTCCGAAGATTGAAAACGCCTAATTTCCTCTTGAGCGAAGAGGATCGCCTCTATGGGAGGATGACCGGCGTCCACCCTATAGTGCGCAAAGATTTGTTTGGCCTCTCTTATTATAAATCTAAACTCATGAGCAAAAAAGATAGTAACAGCACGCTTAACAGAAGAATGCTCAATATTAGAAAATTCTAGGAAAATTCTTTGTATGCAAGGATGCATATGCATAAATTGTCTTTGAATTTCAACTACAAGCATAGCGATAGCATCCGCAAGACTACTAGTTCTATGAAGAATAGAACCACCCATGGAAGGTAAAGCACCGGCACAAGTAAAGAAATCTTGAATAACACCTTTTCCAATAATGTTACCACTACCGATTTGAAACTTTTTAGTATGCAAGATAGGGGGTTCTTCAGCCGGAGCCTCAGAATTTTCCATGTTATCATTATTGTCCATATCGATGATAATCTCCCCAATTTCAGACATAACGGCAAACAAAAGCGAGGAAGAAAAAGAGGGCTAACGAAAGAGAGAGAGGAAGATTGGGAAAGAGAGGGCAAATAAAACGTCAAGGGTGAAGTGGGGGAGAGGAAAATGAGAGGCAAATGGCAAATAATGTAAATGCGAGGGAGATGAGTTTGTGATGGGTACTTGGTATGTCTTTACTTGAGCGAAGACCTTCCCATAGCCAGCGCTGAAATCCTTCTTGCTACGTCTTGAGCTTGCATTGGTTTTCCTTGAAGAGGAAAGGGTGATGCAGCAATAGTAGCGTAAGTATTTCCCTCATTTTTTGAGAACCAAGGCATCAGTCCAGTAGGAGGCTCCTCAAAAGTCCCATGCACCTATACACATACAAACAAAGAACTCGCAACCAACGCAATAAAGGGGTTGTCAATCCCTTCACGGCCACTTGCGAAAGTGAGATCTGATAGAGATAGTATGATAAGATAAATATATTTTTGGTATTTTATGATATAGATTGGAAAAGTAAAGATGCAAATAAAAGTAGATTGAAAGCTTATATGATAAAAGATAGACCCGGGGCCCATAGGTTTCACTAGTGGCTTCTCTCAAGATAGCATAAGTATTACGATGGGTGAACAAATTATTGTCGAGCAATTGATAGAAAAGCGAATAATTATGAGATTATCTAGGCATGATCATGTATATAGGCATCACGTCCGCGACAAGTAGACCGACTCCTGCCTGCATCTACTACTATTACTCCACACATGGGCCGCTATCCAGCATGTATCTAGAGTATTAAGTTCATAAGAACAGAGTAACGCATTAAGAAAGATGACATGATGTAGAGGGATAAACTCATGCAATATGATATAAACCCCATCTTTTTATCCTTGATGGCAACAATATAATACGTGCCTTGCAACCCTTATTGTCACTGGGTAAGGACACCGCAAGATCGAACCCAAAGCTAAGCACTTCTCCCAATGCAAGAAAGATCAATCTAGTAGGCCAAACCAAACTGATAATTCGAAGAGACTTGCAAAAGTAACTCAATCATACATAAAAGAATTCAGAGGAGATTCAAATATTTCTCATAGATAAACTTGATCATAAACCCACAATTCATCGGATCTCGACAAAAACACCGCAAAAAGAGTTGCATCGAATAGATCTCCACAAGAGAGGGGGAGAACATGGTATTGAGATCCAAAAAGAGAGAAGAAGCCATCTAGCTAATAACTATGGACCCGAAGGTCTGTGGTAAACTACTCACAACTCATCGGAGGGGCTACGGTGTTGATGTAGAAGCCCTCCGTGGTCGATTCCCCCTCCGGCGGAGCGCCGACTAAGGCTCCAAGATGGGATCTCGCGGATACAGAAGGTTACGGTGGTGGAAATTGTTTTTCGTTGGCTCCTGGATGTTTTCGAGTGCGTGGGTATATAGGAGGAAGAAGTAGGTAGGTGGCGCTTGAGGCCCACGAGATAGAAGCGCGCCCTCCACCCTCGTGGCCGCCTCGGCTGCTTCTTGGCTTGCACTCCAAGTCCTCTAGATCACGTTCGTTCCAAAAATCACGCTCCCGAAGGTTTCATTCCGTTTGGGCTGCGCTTGATATTCCTTTTCTTCGAAATACTAAAATAGGCAAAAAAACCGCAATACGGGCTGGGCCTCCGGTTAGTAGGTTAGTACCAAAAATGATATAAATGTGTAGAATAAAGCCCATAAACATCCAAAAGGGGTAATATAATAGCATGGAACAATAAAAAATTATAGATACGTTGGAGACGTATCACGCACCAGCCCACATGTGGGCCGGTCTGTCCCTCCCTTGGCCCATTAAGCCCATATCTTTGTCGGGGGTGCCCGGAACCCCTTCCGACGACCCTATATGTACCCGGTACCCTCCGAAACACTTTCGATATGTCTGAATACCATCTTTTTATATATCAATCTTTACCTCTCGACCATTTCGAGACTCCTCGTTATGTTCGTGATCTCATCTGGGACTCCGAACAACATTCAGTCACCAAAACACATAACTCATATAATACTATATCATCATCGAACGTTAAGCGTGCAGACCCTACGGGTTCGAGAACTATGTAGACATGACCGAGACACTTCTCCTGTCAATAACCAATAGCGGAACCTGGATGCTCATATTGGCTCCTACATATTCTACGAAGATCTTTATCGGTCGAACTGTTATGACAACATATACATTGTTCCTTTTGTCCATCGGTATGTTACTTGCCCAAGATTCGATTATCGGTATCTTCATACCTAGTTCAATCTCGTTACGGCAAGTCTCTTTACTCGTTCTGTAATACATCATCCCGAGACTAAATCATTAGTCATTTTCTTGCAAGGCTTATGATGTGTATTACCGAGAGGGCCCAGAGATAGCTCTCCGATACTCAGAGTAACAAATCCTAATCTTGATCTATGCCAACTCAACAAACACCTTCGGAGATACATGTAGAGAAACTTTATAATCACCCAGTTATGATGTGACGTTTGATAGCACACAAGGCATTCCTCCGGTATTCGGGAGTTGCATAATCTCATAGCCGAAGGAATATGTATTTGACATGAAGAAAGCAACAACAATAAAACTGAATGATCATTATGCTAAGTTAACGGATGGACCTTGTCCATTACATCATTCTCCTAATGTGTGACCCCATTATAAAATGACAACTCATTTCCATGGTTAGGAAACGTTAACCATCTTTGATCAACAAGCTAGTCAAGTAGAGGCTCACTAGAGACATAGTGCTTGTCTATGTATTCACACATGTATTAAGGTTTCCAATCAATACAATTCTAGCATGAATAATAAACCTTTATCATGATTAAAGAAATATAATATTAACCATTTTGTTATTGCCTCCAGGGCATATTTTCATCAGTCTCCCACTTGCACTAGAGTCAATAATCTAGTTCACATTGCCATGTGATTAAAACCCAAAAGAGTTTACTAGTCAATAATCTAGTTCACATCGTTATGTGATTAACACTCTAAAGTATGATCATGTTTTGCTTGTGAGAGAGCTTTTAGTCAACGGGTCTACAACATTCAGATCCGTGTGTATTTTACAAATTTCTATGTCTACAATGCTCTGCATAGAGCTACTCTAGCTAATTGCTCCTACGTTCAATACGCATCCAGATTGATACTCAGAATCATCTGGATTAGTGTCAAAGCTTGCATCGGCGTAACCCTTTATGACGAACTCTTTATCACCTCCATAATCGAGAAACATTTCCTTATTCCTATAAGGATAATTTTGACCACTGCCCAGTGATCCACTCCTAGATCACCCTTGTATCCCATTGCCAGACACGTGGCAAAGCACATATTTTGTGTGGTACATAGCATGGTATGCTTTATAGAACCTATTACTGAGGCATAGGGAATGACTTTCATTCTCCCTCTATTTTTTCTGACGTGGTCGGGTTTTGAGTCTTACTCAACTTCATACCTTATAACTCAGGCAAGAACTACTTCTTTGACTGATCCATTTTGAACTTCTTCAAAACTTTATCAAGGTATGTACTCATTGAAAGTTTTATCAAGCATCTTGATCTATCTCTATAGATCTTGATGCCCAATATGTAAGCAGCTTTAGCGAGGTCTTTCTTTGAAAAACTCCTTTCAAAAATTCCTTTATGCTTTTCAGAAAATTCTACATCTTTTCTGATCAACAATATGGCATTCACATATACTTATCAGAAAGGCTGTAGTGCTCCCACTCACTTTCTTGTAAATACAGGCTTCACCGTAAGTCTGTACAAAACTATATGCTTTGATCAACTCATGAAAGCGTATATTCCAACTCCGAGATGCTTGCACTAGTCCATAGATGGATCGCTGGAGCTTGCACACTTTGTTAGCACCTTTAGGATTGACATCCATTTGCCAGATTTCATAAAATGCAACAATTACTAACATGATTCGGACAGACTTAAGCATCGCTACGAGTGAAAAAAATATCATCGCAGTCAACACCTTGAACTTGTCAAAAACCTTTCGCAACAAGTCAAGATTTGTAGACAGTGATGTTACCATCAGCGTCTGTCTTCCTCTTGAAGATCCATTTATTCTTAATGGCTTGCCGATCATCGGGCAAGTCCACCAAAGTCCACACTTTGTTCTCATACATGGATCCTATCTCGGATTTCATGGCCTCAAGCCATGTATTGGAATCTAGGCTCATCATAGCTTCTTCATAGTTCATAGGTTCGCCATGGTCTAGTAACATGACTTCCAGAACAGGATTACCGTACCACTCTGGTGTGGATCATGCTCTGGTTGACCTACGAGGTTCAGTAGTAACTTGATCTGAAGTTTCATGATCATCATCATTAGCTTCCTCTCTAGTTGGTGTAGACATCATGGGAACGGTTTTTCTGTGATTAGCTATTTTCCAGTTCGAGAGAAGGTACAATTACCTCATCAATTTCTACTTTCCTCCCACTCACTTCTTTCGAGAGAAACTCCTTCTCTAGAAATGTTCCATTCTTGGCAACAAAGATCTTGCCTTCGGATATGTGGAAGACGGTGTACCCAATTGTTTCCTTAGGGTATCCTATAAAGACGCACTTCTCTGATTTGGGTTCGAGATTATCAGGCTGAAGCCTTTTGACATAAGTGTCACAACCCCAAACTTTAAGAAACGTCGGCTTAGGTTTCTTGCCAAACCAAAGTTCATACGGTGTCATCTCAACGGATTCAGATGGTGCCCTACTTAACATGAATGCGGCTGTCTTTATTGCATAAGCCCAAAATGATAAAGGCAAATCGGCATGAGACATCATAAAACGCACCTTATCCAATAAAGTACGGTTACGACATCCGGACACACCATTATGATGTGGTGTTCCAGGTGTCATGAGTTGTGAAACTATTCCACATTGTTTCAAATGAAGACCAAACTCGTAACTCAAATATTCGCCTCCACGATCGGAGAAACTTTATCTTCTTGTTACGATGATTCTCTACTTCACTCTGAAATTCTTTGAACTTTTCAAATGTTTCAGACTTGTGTTTCATTAAGTAGATATACCCATATCTACTCAAATCATCTGTGAAGGCAAGAAAATAACGATACCCGCCGCGAGCCTCAACACTCATCGGACCGCATACATCGGTATGCATTATTTCCAATAAGTCATTGGCTTGCTCCATTGTTCCGGAGAACAGAGTTTTAGTCATCTTGCCCATGAGGCATGGTTCGCAAGTATCAAATGATTTATAATCAAGTGATTCCAAAAGTCCATCTGCATGGAGTTTCTTCATGCGCTTTACACCAATATGACCCAAACGACAGTGCCACAAATATGTTGAACTATCAACTTTGCATCTTTTGGCATCAATATTATGAATATGTGTATTACCACAAATATTTGTTGCTACGTCATTACTTCTCCGTGGTCAGAAGTTTATACAGAGCACCACCCCGGCTGGTGAAGCCAGCCAAGGCCAAGTGTCTTATTTCAAAATGTTACATTGGCCCCCTCCTCATTTCGTTCCGAAGTGTCTAATGTTTGATAGTGTATCAGCAAATGCCTATCCAAGACAAGTACATTCTTTTTATGATACGCAATGAAACATGATGATACACGTTGAAACAAGAAAAAAAAACGAACGAAACCTTTTGAAACTAGATAAATTTTAACAACAACAAATATAAATAGCATGAATCTTAAAGCAACTATGGATGATGGATCCATGCACAGTTGATAAATCACTCCGGAGATATCATCAATTACTCATGCGCATAATTAATTGACATGCATGAACTATTTGCATCCTTGTAGGTCCTTGCATCATTCTCTCCCTTAATTGGTCAATTAACTACCGTATCACTGCTGTCTTGACCAATCATAATTAAGAGATGTCTTAGTCCAACTCAACCACATGAATCATTAAGCACATATCCGTAGTCAATATGCGTTCCCTGCTCGCACTCATGCAATACTCCGAGTGATAGATGAGCGCCTTCTCCTGGATCATCGAGTGGGCTATATTAGGAAAAAACCCAAAAACAATTGGTATGCTCATAGGTGGTGCTTTTATAAAAGGAAAAAAAATGATTTGAACATAGCTCAGTTGGTTATGTTCTTTGTGGTGGAATCATCCTACCTGGTTTCTCGATCATCATTAATAGATGTCTTAGTCCAACATTATTGTATCGTTAATCCTGACCGTCGACTACTCGTGAAGTAGGTTGTGGGTCGTCATACGTACATACTCGACATACCACATCATGTGCTTTAGTTGATTCATTAACGGATTGGATGGACACGAGATTCAGATCGACCAACCATGTATGCATGCATGATTCGTTTCATGACAACAACCACTGCGCATATACTAGTCGTCCTTCAGATCGTGCGGAGTGTACTACGTGCTTTGATCATGTAGTACTATAACTAGGCCGGCAGGGAGGCACTACGCTTCCATCCGGCGGACCGGCCGAGCATTGGGCCGGTCCCTCGCTCGCGAGACGCATATGCTCGTGGGACCAGGCATCGCTTCCTTTTTCTTCCCTTCGTCTACCTTTCCCCTCTTCGTTTTCTATGCGGTTGCCATGGATGCCCTCGCACTAGCCCGCCCTCCCGTGCCCCACACCCGCGCTGCCGTGTGCGTGCTTCTGGATCCCACGATTTGCATTGTGACATACATCCGCCGCGCAGGGGCGAGACTGTGAGCCGCCATGGCTGGAGTCTCCTTCTTCCTCCCGCTCTGAAGTCAACCCTCACCTCTCGGGGCACACAAGGGCTGAAACGACACCTGGGCGGTGCTGCACTGGCGATGGACAGATGCAGCGACCAGCGACGAGCAGTGGCGCCGGACTCACGGAGGTAATGCTAGAACCGCCAAATCCACCGCGGCAACTGCTGCCAAACAGTTTCAACCTTATTGAATAAGGACATCGATAACAACCGAACGTTCGGTCTGCAGGAGCACCCAGGGCGAGCGCCGTTCGAGACGGAGGGGGCATCGACGAACGCCGTTCTCGTTCGGGAGGAGAATGCCCCAGCCCGAACGCCTCACCCACCAGGCCCTACAGGCCTTTTTTCCTATGAAAAGAAAAACAAAAAATAAAGTCCGTGTATGACTAGTAAAAAGTCCAGTTTTTCTGCGAATAATAAACATTGGTCTTTTGCACGACAAAATTGCCATGGACTTTTTTTTGCGGGGTTAAAAGGATTTCATTGCTCAACTGTTGGAATATTCGTTCCTACATAGCAGAGGAACGTCTGCAGGTCTGCAGTTCGGCCCTCCAATCGTCCGAAAACAGCAAGCGTGTGGCTAACAACGTTCTGATTCCTACTTACATGAGCATCTTAGGTTGCCATGTTTTTGAGTATCTTTAGTTGCCATAGCAAGTTTGCCATGTTTTTTGAACATCTTAGTTAAAGAAAGTTTGCATGTTTGCCATGTTTTTGTACAAACTTAATTAAAAAAGAATTTTGCCATGTTTTTGCACATCTTAAATTTGCCATGGCAAGTTTACGAATGTTTTAACATCTACAACGTTGGCATTTTTCTGAACATCTTTAGTTGCCATGGCAAGTTTGCATGTTTGTGAACATGTTAATTAAAAGAAGTTTGCCATGTTTTTGGACAAAACTTAATTAAAAGAAATTACCATGTTTTTGCACATATTAAAGTTTGCCATGTTTTTGAACATTTTAAAATGCATGGCAAATTTGCCATATTTTTTAACATATTATGTTGCCATGGCAAAGATTGCCATGTTTTGAACATCTATAACTTTGCCATAGCAAGTTTGCATGTTTTTGAACATGTTAACTAAAGAAGTTTGCCATGGCATAAAATGGAGTTAAATTTGTCATGGCAAAAATTAATTTTTGCCATGGCAAAAATGTAGTACTTTTGCCATGGAAAATAAATTAAAAAATACCATGGCTTCACAAATATATTTAAGATGCTACATAGTAAAACTTGCCATGTTCTACAAATGTAAATTTTCCATAATATTTAAATTAATTTTCCATGCTCTTTACAATAAATTTGCCATGGCAACTGAAAGTAAAATTTCCAATGGCACATAATACTCAAATTTGCCATGTGAAAAATAAAAGTATTTTTTCCATGGCAAAAAATTAAGTTAAATTTGCCATGACAAAAATGGAGTAAAAAATTGCCATGGCAAAAAATGGAGTACTTTTGCCATGGCGAATAAATTAAAAAACTTCCATGGCTATGCAAGTATACTTGCCATGCTACATAGTTAAATTTGCCATGTTCTGGAAATGTAAATTTGCCATCATATTTAAAACAAAATTTCCATGCTCTTTACAATAAATTTTCCATGGAAACTTAAACAAAAAAATTGCCATGGAAACTTAAACTAAAATTTTCCGCGTGAATAAAGGTATTTTTGCCATGGCAAAAAATGGAGTACTTTTGCCATGGCAAATAAACTAAAAAACTGCCATGGCTATGCAAGTATACTTGCCGTGCTACATAGTTAAATTTGCCATGTTCTGGAAATGTAAATTTGCCATCACATTTAAAACAAAATTTCCATGCTCTTTACAATAAATTTTCCATGGAAACTTAAACAAAAAAATTGCCATGGAAACTTAAACTAAAATTTGCCGCGTGAATAAAGGTATTTTTGCCATGGCAAAAAATGGAGTAAAATTTGCCAAACAAGGGCGCGACAGAAGTTGTGGATGTACTTAACATTCAGAAAAATTGCCATCGTGATGTACTAAATATTCTTTTGCCATGTTTAATTAATTAAATTTATCATGCATCATAAACTTAATTTCCCACGGTCATTTACTAAAAATTGCCATCGTCCTGGCTAAAAAAATGTTCCCATGCAAAATATATGAAACTAAAAAAATGCCATGATCTACGAACTAAAACTGCCATGATCAATTTCTAAACTTATCAAGATCAAATGAATTTTTTTTTGCCATGGTTACTTCATGAGAAATTGAAACTTGCCATGATCTTTGAACAAAATTTTGCATGGTCAAATGAAAATAGAGTTGCCATGGTTAAATTTAGAAATTCGCCATGATTCCTGAACTAAAATTTCCATTGTTATTTGCCGAAAAAATTGCCTTCGTCTTGGCAATAGAAGTTAATTCGCCATGTCAAATAAAAAGTTTAAATTGGCATGGCAATAAAAAATGTTTGCCCATAGTATGCCCGATCAATGATTGTAGACTGTTTCCTCTTCAATTGCATGGCCATATGTACTGAACCAAACAACCAAAAATGCATGCATGAACTCGATGGATCACTCCGACAGTAAAATGAACATGACATTACTTAAAATAGAGATTATCTCAAACGATCAATTAGATTTGATTGAATCAACATGAAAGCAACATGGGACCAGGTTATGCATGTCTGATATGCTTGACACTCTATTCTACTACTTGTACTGACTGTCTACTACTTGTACTGACTGTCAGTGCAAAAACACAACTAAAACAAAAGCATGGCAAATACTGAAACAACATCGGTGGAATGGATTGATTAATCAGATTTGCAGCTTGAACAAATTTTGTAGCGATGAGATGGACGGATGCATCTTGTACCTCGAGCAAGCCCGAAATGGAGGGGTCGGTGGCTGACGACGCCGTTGATACACTCGTAGCAGAAGCGGGAGCGACTGCCACTACCACTCGACGTCCTCCATAACCGTCGGCTCTCCTCAGCGACCGTGTGCAACGACGGGAGCACCCAACGCCTTCCTCTCCTGCAGCTAATACTAACGGGAGCCGTGCCTACCCCTTCTCCACACCGGCGGCACGGTGGCCGGTACCTCGTCCTTGCGGCAACGCGGTGGCTTGCATCTCCTCCCCGGCGGCGCGGTAGCCGCCACGCCATGGCTGTAGCTTTGAGGAGCTTGGCGCTCATGGCCGTTGCGGGGAACGGGGCGGCTGGCTCCTGCATGGGAGCCGAAGGTGCATCAGGGTGGTCCGCGTGCCTCGCCGGATCCGCCCTCCCCCTGCGTCGCCCACGGCCCACCGCCTCTCCCCATCTCCCTCTCGCCGCTCCTCTCTGCCGACACGAAACACCAACTTCGACGGCATTGGCGGCGCACCAGGTGGATAGGTGGTGGCCGCACCTCCTCATCGCCCAGCCGCCGCCGGAACTTGCCATGCTCCTCCCCGAGGCCGCCGCGAGACCTGCGGGGCTCCTCCCGCGCGCCTGCCGCAGGCTTGCCATGCTCCCCACGCGAGGGCGTCTAGGGAACTGCGTGCCTCCTCGTCCCGTGGTCGCTGTCGATGCGCGCGGCGGAGGCGGTGGTCGGGCGGGAGCTGATCTGCGGTCGATGTTGGCGACGGCGGCGAGAATGCGCAGCAAAGAGAGCAGAGGTGTGGTTGGGGAAAGGATAAGAGAGAGAGACAGACTGAGGCGTTCGGGGTCGGTAGTATCGGGCCCGAACGAGTTTTTTGCGTGACGTGGCAACCCAGCCGATTTAAGATTCGTACTGTAAATCTGACGGCGCAGGAGGCATTCGGACGGAAACATCAAAACGCAACGCATTCGGGAGTTATCGATTCCGTTGAATAAAGCTTCAACCGGCTACAGGGAAAGCTTCTTCTGGCATTGCCCATCGGAGGAAAGCTACAACCATTAACATGGAATGCTACAACCTAAGGTGAAAAAAAGCTTCAACCCAACGACCAGCGTCAAAAAGCTGCAACGGCGTCGCCCCGTGCTACCACCGTCGTCGGCAGAAACTACAACCAGCCATGGGAGAGCTGCAAGCCCGCGGCGACTCGTGTCACGGCTGGCAGTGCAAAAAGCTGCAACCGGCGTCGCCCTGTGCTACGACCATCTCCATGGAAGCTACAATCGGCCATGGCGGAGCTGCTAGCCTACGGCGACTCGTGTCATAGCTGGCAGTGCAAAAAGCTGGAACCAGCGTCAACCCATGCTGCAACGGTCGTCGGTGGAAGCTACAATCAGCCATGGTGAGCCGTGACCTAGCGCGACGCCACCGGAGATGCTGCAACCCGTGCGGAACCGTCGGAGCTCCTTCTGGTGACCACGACCAGGCGGGTGCTGTAACCGCTACGCCATGCGCTGGAACCGTCACTCGCCGTTGATTCGACCGGCTACCAGGAGCAGCCACTAGCGAGGAGGTTGCGACCGGCAGGCTGTTTTGCTGGAAGCGACGACGTGTTTTGCTGCATGGGGGCGGGTACAGGCGGGGCACGAGCGATGTAAACCGTCAAGCCAACGAGGCGCCCAGTGAGCTGCGCGGGGCGAGCGACACAGTGAGCCGACGAGGGGCGCCATGGAGCTAGAGGCGGGAGGTCACGAGGGGGCGAACAAGCAACCAGGGTGAACTGGTATGGTCAGCGACAAAGAAGAAGGGGATGTGTGCGAGGCTTTTCTAGAGGCAGAATCCAGTGGTCCTTGGGCCGGTGCGCCGGCGCCTAGCACCTGCCTAGCTATTGTCTCATGAAACTATAAATTAGGGAGAGCATTCATCTGGTGACATGGAAAACGCACTTCAGTAATCCCCCCTCCTCACACATCTCTTCTTCCTCCTCCATGGCGTCGTTGTGCACCACCAACCACCTCTGTCCCGCCCGTCAATTTCTATTCATAGTTTTTTCACAGGTATTCCAATCGTATCGACCAATTCAAAAATATTCTGCAAATAATGTCACAATAATTTCAAACACAAAAAACAGACATATTTCAATCAATTTCAAACAATATTCATTCAGTTTTTTTGGAAACTATGAAACTTCTATTTCTAAAACTAGGTTTTTGAACAAAAATGTTTTAAAATTCATTGATATAATGTTAATTCAACATTTTACCCGTACATCTAAGAATGGTCGGTGTGCACTTTAGTATATGGGGTGTGTTGAAGAAGAAAAATGCTAGCAGGGCGCACGGATCTTCAAGTGTACAGACAAGGGCGGCGTTGTTACGAACGGGTTGTTTAATTATTTGCATCTCTAACACACCTCGAATCGACATGATCTTTTTCAGGGCACCGCATGAATTATTTCCATCCATTCAACGATCGTTCTCGCGCGATCTACATGTCACCAATATTTTGGTTGATTCATGTATGAAGGTACGTGGCGCTTTCAAAATAATATATAATAATCAAAGGAAATCGGTGATAGATAGGTATAAGAACAAGCATATATAGCTGGTGAGCTGAGAATGACGACTCAATCATTTGTATATAGTACACATGTGTGATCCATATTCCAATTCCAAGATCCATATTCCTTGGCGATTACAGTCAGCCGATCGATCTCATGCTCGTTTGTGTAAATAATAATTGCACCTCCAAGTTCCACCCCATCTCACTCTGTTCTCTCGTAATAATTATACTGATTGAGAACGCTAGCTTAGGTATCTAGGAGCAGCTGGAGTAAGTACATATGGAATCACATGCACAAGCAGCCTAGCTTGCTTGCTGGTTACGATCCAATTATTTTGGTTTCTGCATCTTGATCCATCTATGGTACGGGTGTGTTTTTAGTTGGTTCATTCTCACATTCATGTAACAAAGGCTTCCCGCTAGCATTTGTTTTGAAATAAAGGCTTCATTTGGCATTGTGAAACACAACTCGGTGATCCAAGCCGAGAGTGCGAGCACCTTAAGAGCTTGCGGTCAAAGCTAGAAGCTATATCGTTACTACCGGAACAAAAGGCCCGATAAATATATTTGCGTACCATCTTCCAATCTTCTTAGCCAAATAAGTACATTTCATGAGCTGGTTAGAACCGTGCAGCTGAAACTAAGATAGGAACCATGTGTGTGTGTGTGTGTGTGTGTGTGTGTGTGTGCGCGCGCGTGTGTGTGTGCGTGTGCGTGTGCATGTGCGTGTGTGTGTGCGCGTGTGCGTGTGCGTGTGCGTGTGTGTGTGTGCGCGTGTGCCTGTGCGTGTGCGTGTGTGTGTGCGCGTGCGCGTGTGCGTGTGTGCGTGTGTGCGCGCGCGCGCGCGCGTGTGTGTGTGTGTGTGTAGCTCATTTTGCCTCCTTCCCTACCTCCCTTAATTGGTTAATTAACCACAGCATCACCACTGCCGTCTCGATTGATCATCATTAAGTGATGTGTTAGTCCAACTCAATTGCGCGTACCATTAATCCCCCCCCCCCCCTCGTGCAACACACCGAGTGCTGGATGAGCGTTTTCTTCAACATCATTGCATCACAAGCTGGTTTTAAAAAAGTAAAAAAAATGGAACGAAGAAACGTGGAACTTTGATCACAATCACAAGCTGGGTGAGCTGAAAATGACATTGTCCACGGGCCTTGGAAATAAATACAATCTTTATTTTTTTTGTGAGAAATGTCGCTCACTTTATTGATTTAGAACAATGTTCATAGGTACACGATTTGGGTCATGAGGAGTGCCCAACCAAATATACCTACCTATATCTAAATTACATGCGAATTTAGCGAGATTATGAGCCTCGAAATTAAAATTCCGTCGCTCAAAAACAAACGAGCAAGAAGAGAAACTAGCTTTGCGGTCTATTATTTCATGTATGACAGCCGCATTGGGACATCTTGTCCCTTCGCTGATATCTTGCACCACACCTTGACAATCTGTGGCTACCATGATATTCTGCTCGTACAGGTCCTCCGCCAAAGATAGAGCCTCCCGACAAGCGTATGTCTCCAGTATCATAGGGTCTCTGACTCCTCGAAAGACAACTGTTGATGAGCCAAGAAAAATGCCATTCGAATCTCGACAGACTGCAGCCGCTACTCCCACTCTTCTGTTCCTTGCTAATGCACCATCCGCATTGATCTTGATAAAACCATCCGGAGGTGGGATCCATCGGTGTTGCTGCCCTGGTACAGCAGTTACCTGCACTCTTGGTTTACAAGTGGGAATCTGTTGTAGCTCCACGAAGATAAGAGTCTACAAAGGATATTGTTTTGTGTGGATTTTGGAGTAAGGATTCATAAATTGCCTTGCGTCTTGCATGCCACACAGCCCACAGAGTAACAACCAATCTCGTGAAACTCTCATGGTCCAGTGCCTCATGAAGTTCAAACAGCCAAATTTTCACACTTGGCTCCACGTTTTCCGTCATCTTTGTGACAAGAGTTTCCTCCGTCAAAGCCCATATACATCTCGACATAGTGCATGACAAGAGAGCATGTCTCCACGAATCTTCGCATCCACACAGCGGACAGACACTCTGGGTTGCCATATTCCGTCTATGTAAAACGTCCGTAGTTGGTATGGAGTGTCGTGCGAGACGCCACAAGAACACTCTGACCTTTGATGGGACTTTCAGCTGCCATAAACGGGCCCAAGCTTCCTCTTCTCTAGAGTTGGATGACGAGCTACCCCTTCCGTCTAGCCAAGCTTCCCTCTGCACTTTTGTTGTGACTAGAAGCCTGTAAGCCGAACTGACTGAAAACTTGCCCTTCCTGTCCGGGTTCCAAGCCCAGAAGTCCTCCGTGTTTCGGGTGCATACTGGTATCTTCAGAATTGATTCAGCATCAAAAGGTAAGAAAACTGAACGCACCAAAGGTTCATTCCATGAAGCAGTGGCTGGAGACAGAAGATCGGACACCCTCCTGGGAGGTGCCGCCACTAGTGATACAATCGGTTTTGGGGCTGTTTCTTTGGGAATCCAGTTGTCCTCCCAAATGCGTGTAGTTGTGCCATTCCCAATCTTTCTAATAATTCCCTGTTACAGCACATCTCGCCCCTCTAGGATGGCATGGTCCAGGGTGGCCAGAGGCCCATATATAATAGTCCATCTCATGAACGTGTGTACAAATTAATAATTGCACTCCACCACGTTCTAGCCGACCGATCTCGTTCTACCTAGCTTTGGCCAACAGGAGTATGCGTACATGATATGCAACAGTTGCAGGACCTTATGCAGCAGCCTAGCTTGTCGGTTACGATCAAATGATTTCAATTTGTCCATGCATGCATGTTCCTGTGTTTGGTTAATTCCGTTCGTATGTGCTCACGGTAACATCATGCATGCAGTTATAGCAGATTAACTTGTGTCGAGGCCCGAGTGCCAACATCTGGTACATTGGGCCTTAGCACAAAACAAGTACGAGAATCATCTCTCACATGTGTCGTACCTAGTACCGACATTGTTTCATATCTGACGTGTCTGAAAGACCGAGGTTGGAAAGGATACCGATGGAAGATGAAGGAGGCATAAGACTCCCACAACAACTAGAAGAAAATTTGACCCAAGGACCTGTCTGCTAATATTCCATTCCACGAAAACTGAGCAACATTCAGGTCCAACACAAGAAACCCATTTGTTTCGGGCCATAGATGGTATCTATATTTCAAGATGAGCAATGCTAACTATTTAAAGTAGGAGTACGTGATATGCAATAGTTGTAGGACCGCGCGCATGTAAAACATCCTAGCTAGCTTACTTAGCTTGTTGATTACCATTGGTCCATGCATGCACCTTTGTTTGGTTATTTCCATTCGTATGAATCCGCTCACTGTAACATCATGCATGCTTGTTTGTTATTGGACATGCATGTCGTTCTGGGGTTCTTCCACCCTTCAGGAAAATCATTTCCATCTTAATGAGCTCTCTGCGAGGAGCTTTTCTTAGACTATCATGGAATTGTTCAATCTCAAACGCTCTAGCCTTAAAGTTACAGTTGAGAGGATAGTAGGTGATGTGAAGAATATATTTAAGATCTTTGATCAGAAGCCATTCCACCCTTTCCCCAGCCAAGCTATGTTTGTTCTTCCATGTTGCATTCTTCAAATCTGGATCATAGGGTTTGGTATTGATGAGTATGCCAGGAATGAGGATGATGTGGTGGCCGATGATATTGACCAAGGCCATGTTGTGGACGCACATGATAAAGAAACTTGGAAGTGCAAAAGGACAGGGTCGAGGTGGTCTTCTTATGCCACATACGACCACCCGCGTTTCCTTATGGTGCATTTCTTGTCTCTCCTCCTCTATTGCCTTTTCAAAATCAGTTGCTAAGAAGAACCTAGGTGCCCTATTTTCCCGTGTCTAGGCATAGCTTTTCAAAATTGACCACCAGCGTGGCCATTCATGTGTGTTGATGTTGGTTTTATGCATCCTACTCATACAGAGTCTGGGTGTGTGCCCATTATGTTTGTATCCCCATGATGTTATATTATGAGTCAATAAAAGTCACCCTTTATCAGAAAAAGTGCCTGAAGCTGGATTCATTTTATTGTAGAGAATGCCCTATTTTTTTTACAAGAGAAGGCGACGAGAGAAAAAATCATCTAGCTCGTGGGCCATCTACACTGTTCTTTCACTCAATCCAACCATTCATGTGGTCCCTATTTAGCGCCTAGGTCAATGGATAGACAACAAACGCATACCCCGTACATCACGTCCACTCTTTTCTGGGCTGGCACTTTATTCGGGTCGAATTGTTTTGGGATATCCACACCTTTCGGTTTTGGGAAGGTTTTAGGACATTCCTTTTTCTATGTGTGTTTTCCCATAGTTTTTTCTGGTTATTTCATTTGTTTTGTTTTCCTTTCCTTTTTCTACGTTTTTCTTTCAGTGTTTTCGTTTTTCATATTTTTTTTCTAATCGACGATCATTTTTTTCAATTTGTGATTGTGTCAAGATTGCAAATAATGTTTCAAATTTGGTGATTTTTTTTGGAACCATGAACACCTTTTGAATCTGTGAACATTTCATGAATTCATGATCATTTTTAGAAATCAAACTTTTTTTAATTCTTAACCAATTTTTGAGTTCACAACAAATTTTGGAAAATAGGATATTTGTTGAAATTGTGAACATAGTTTTTGAATTTGTTAAGATTTATCAAATTGACGAATAATTTATGACATAATGAACTTTTCTTTAATTCACGAGCAGTTCTTGAATGCAAGAATACTTTCTCAAATTATGAACATTTTTATAAATCTTGAATATTTTTTGACTTCATGGCCATTTTTGGAAACCACAGACATTTTTCGAAATTGACAATATGCGAACTTTTTTGAATTCACGAACATTGTAGGGGACCGCAGATTTTTTTTGAAATCGCAAACACTTTTTTATTGTGTGATTTTTTAAAACTCTTGAATGCTATTTGAAATCATTATTACTTATGAAAAATCGCAATCCTTTTTTGAATTCACCAAAACTTATGGAAGCCATGGGCGTTTTAAAAGATTTTGTACATTTTTCGAGTTCGTGAACAATCTTCTTATTCACAACCATTTTTTGTATCTGCAATAATGTTTTCTCAATAAAGGAATATTTTTTAATTTCAGAACATTTTTTGTTAACCGTGGATTTTTTTAAATCCCTAATTATTCTTTAACTTGTGAACTTTTTCGAAACCATGCATTATTTTGCATTTCCTTTTTGCAGCGTAGCCTAATGTTTTTTTCTTTCACCAAAAACACTTCTGTTGACATTCATCGCACATGCGTACATACTATTTTTTCAAACTGGTGAACTTTTTCTAAACGCGTGACATTTTTCTAAATGCGTGATGTTTAATTAATAACTGAACAATTTTATAATAGTAATTATGTTTGCAAAAGTTTTTTTTTTGAAATTGTGAACATTTTTTGGAACAGTTGAACTTTTTTTAATCAATGAATATTTTTTTTGAGACAGCGAACGTTTCTGAATCTATGTACATTTTTGAATCTGCAAACATTTTTTTAGTTGATAACCATTATTTGAATTGACGAACATGTTTTAAGTCGACAAATATTATGAAAAATTCATGAACACTCTTTTTTTAATAATTCATGACCATTTTTAAAACATTTCTGTGCATTTAAGTAAAAGTATGAACATTTTATAAAATCGCAAGATTCTTTTTCATATTTACAAACAAATTTTCAATACATGAACATTTTTTGGAAATCATGAACATTTTTTCTAATCCACGACTAGTTTGATTTCTTAAACCTTTTTTTTTTGAAAATGTAACTTTTATTAGATCCGAAAATATTTTAAAGAAGGAAATTTTGATAATAAAATATAAATAGGAAAAATAAAAATAGATCATATAAAAAAGGCAGGCGTCCAGCCCCGCTGATGAGCCGGCACAACAGGGCGCGTGGAAGGGGTGCGGGTGGGCGCTGGCGAACTAGCCAGAGCATCACACGCTAAATAGTGGCTCCCGTAAATACGTACCTAGCTTGTTCTAAAAAAAACATACAATGGTAGCTTCGATCTTTTTTTTTGTTACGGTATAAAGTAGTTTCTATTCCATAACAATATGGTTACAATCGAGAGGCAATAATTTCTCTATACACGGTGGTCCTCTATCAATACGGTGAAGTGTACGGGAAGAGATCACTCTGCTCATGCTAGGTCGATTAGTGTAGGGAGATTGCATAGCCAAGACGAGGCTGCCTTGTGCCAAGGAAAACGTCGGATAACCTCGATCAGTGCTACAAAGTGGCCACATGACCATGTGACAACATGTGCAACTGCCATGGATCCACCTTCGGTTAACCTGAACAGATGGTCCATCGATCCACACATCAAAGCTATGGTGAGTTCTTTAATTGAGACCTGGATCGATTCCCCAGGTCTAGTCAAGTTGTCTGTATCACGTTCGTTCCTGCAGGCTCCCTTGATTACCGGGTCTTCTCAAAGCTAGGTCCAGTTTCACAGTTAATTAATGGTGATTAGCTAGTTGACCGAGAGCTGGCTGTAGCTCGGATCGACATATGGTCTATCTGGTTGTTGTCCAAACCAAGGTGAGTCATCTTCCCTCCCGGTGTTTTTGCAACAACAAAAATCCCCTCCTATTGTAAGTTACAGCTGTGGTTTCGTATCAGGCTTTGACCAAAATAAAGACCTATGTGATGGTAATTAGAGAAGATGCTTTCGCCCTAGATTGTAGAATGTAAATAATGCCCAAAAATAATCAGGTTTATACTCCCTAATACAATACTCCCTCCGTTCGAAATACTTGTCACGAAAATGATGCAAATGAATGTATCTAAAATTAAAATACATCTAGATACATTCATTTTTCGGATAAGTATTTCCAGACGGAAGGAGTATATATAGAGTTGAAATCCTGACATGTTTACAATCAGTTGGGACATCCTTCCTACACTTCAAACAACAGACAAAAAAGGACATACAGTATTACGTTCGGTTCTTGCTATACCGAAGCTATAAGAGCATCTCCAACCGCGCCCCCAGAACGGCCTCTCCAGGCGGATTTTTTGCCGGCGCCAAAAAACAGTCCAGTCGCGCCCCCAGGACGCCGAATTCCGCCGGCTCGGCCCGTTTTGCGCCCAGCGATCGCATGCCGAACCCGGGCGCCTTTGAGGCGCTCGAGGCTCCGACACAAGGGAAAAGCGTTCACAGGGCCACATTGGCGGCGAAAAGTCAAGCCACCCGTCCAGATTCGCCTCCTACCCCCCGCACTCGGCCGCCACCCTGCGTCACCCTGCCAATCCCGGTGCCGTCCACCGCCCACCGCAGCTAGGTAGGCCATCTCCCGCCGGGAAAAAGAAGGGGTTTCGTCGAGGCAGCCTCTTCGCCGCCGTCCGGGCAACTTTTCTGGCGTTCCGGCCGCGCAGTGTCTGTATACCGGCCGGCTTGCGCCGACCTCGCTCACAAGGTGTTCGATGAATTTCCCGGCCCGGCGATGGACTCCGAAGATGAGGAGGCGCTTGTGGCGTTGCTGGAGGAGGAAGCCGAAGCCGACGTCCAGGAGCAGGAGCATCTCATGGTGCTCGCCGCCCTCGCCGGCCTGCTCGTGAGTAGAGAAAAGCCGCGGCGAGGTGGCTCGATGCTTGGGCTGGTGAAAGCAAAGAACCGGCATCGTCTGGAAGGCTACTGCATGCTCTACTCGGACTACTTCGCCGACGCTTCATTGCACGGTGAGAAAACATTTCGGCGCCGTTATCGGATAAGCCGAAAGCTTTTCCTCCGGATTGTGAATTTCATTCGGGAGTTCGACAGCTACTTCAAGTGCAAGAGGGCTTGCACCGGCAAACATGGATTTACCTCGATCCAGAAGTGCAGGACAGCTATGAGGATGCTTGCATACGGAGCTCCCGGTGATTCACTCGACGACTATGGGCACATGGCCTAGTCCACTAACACTGAGTGTTTCTACAAATTCTACAGGGCAGTGGTGGCAGTGTTTGGACCGCAGTACTTGCGAACACCAAATGCGGAAGACACTGCTCGGATCCTAGCACAGAATGAAGCAAGAGGATTTCCTGGGATGCTTGGAAGCATCGACTGCATGCATTGGAAATGGAAGAACTGTCCATTTGCTTGGCAGGGGTTGTACAAAGGCGATAAAGGCGGTTGCAGTGTGGTGCTTGAGGCAGTGGCCACACAAGACCTCTGGATTTGGCACTCTTTCTTTGGGATGCCGGGAACTCACAATGACATCAACGTCCTGCAGTGCTCCCCAGTCTTTGCCAAGCTTGTTGAAGGTCATTCTCCTCCGGTGAACTTTGAGGTCAATGGATGGCAGTACAACAAGGGGTTCTATTTAGCTGATGGCATCTATCCGAGATGGTTGACATTTGTGAAGACCATCTCAAACCCTGTGCCATGAGGCAAGAATGCCTAGTTTGCGAAGATTCAGGAGGCTTTCAGGAAGGATGTCGAGCGGGCATTTGGCGTGCTCCAATCTTGATTATTTGTTATACGGTTCCCTGCTTTCGGACACTGGTCGAAAAGATCAAATGTGGGAGATCATGATTTGCTGTGTCATCTTGCACAACATGATCATTGAGAAAAGCGAGGAAGAGCCGGTGTTTGACCTTGAACCATATTACAAGCAGGTCCTCTTGCCCAAGTTGATCACCGACTACCGGCAAGCTGGGTGACTACCTCAATATCGTCGAGAGATCCGAGACCCACAGGTGCATCAAGAACTGCAACACGATCTGGTGGAGCACCTATGGAGGCTCAAGGGAAAGGCCGGGAATGACATGTGATGAAACTTGAGTTTTTATTTGTTAAACTATATAATTTGTATTAAACTATTTGTTGAACTATTTGATTTATGTGATGAAACACGCTGAAACACGCCAAACCATGCCAAACTATGTGATGAACTAATTGATTTCTATTCATATGCTAAAATTCGCGCCGAAACACGCCGAACCGCGTCGAATATGGGCTGATTCACGCAGATATCGGGCTGTTTTTGGACATAATTGGGCCGAACACTGGGCCGAAATCGGCGCCTGGGGGGCGACGGCTGGATGCCGAACCGGCCCCAGCGCCGAGTTTATCGCCGGCTCACCCCCATGCCGCTCTTTTTCGGCGCCCTGGGGGGGCCGAACGGCTGGAGATTCTCTAAAAGCTAGACACAACTATTAACCAATCCGGTGATGGTCGCCTTGTGCATTCGCCGCCACTCCTTCTCCACCGAACGGCGTCCTCGACCTCATGCGTGATCGGCTTGATCACCCGCTCGCCACCGCGATCCGCCTCATCTACGCCCCGCGACCGACCTAGCCCGTCGGTTGCGTGCTCCTCCGCAGGTCCTGTGAAGACCGTTCCGAGTACAACGTGCATCTACACCGATCGAGGATCAGGCTGCCGCAGCGTCGCCCCGTGGTTCTCCCCCACGACTGCACGATCCGCTTCACCGCTGTGTCACCCCTTCGAGCCGTAGTATCGTGGCCCGCGGTCCACCGCCGCCTTGTGGTTGTCCGCTCCAGGCTATCGCAGTGGCTGCAAACCACCCTCGCGCTGCAGCTGCGTCGCCCCGTTGGGCACTAGCAAGCGTGGCTCGCGATCCACGCCGCCGCCCGAGGCCTCCCCACGGTTGCACCGTCCCGCGCCCAATCGCCGCCGCCCGAGGCCTTTCCCGCGGTTGCACCATCCCCCGCCCAGTCGCTGCACCGCCCCGTCGGGCTGTAGAGCCGCGGCTCGCGTTCCCCGCAACCGCCCCGAGGTCTTCCGCCGTCGCCACAACTTGCCCACCACCGTTGTGTCGCCCTTGGCCGTAGCACCGCGGCCTGCGGTCCACCGCCGTCCCCGCGCGTCGACCTCTCGTGGTATGCGCCGCGCCGCCTCCCTTGGCACAGGAACGCCATCTTCCACGCCAGTCTTTGTCACGCTATCGGGTACCTCGCCTACTTCGAGCACCGCTATCGCCATACTAACCTAGCCGCCGCTGCCGCCACCGCTGCCGCCACCGCTACATCCTTAGTAGCCGCTGCCGCCCGTGCACCCTCTTCGTCTTCGTCCAAGCACCAGCCTATCGCCAACGTCGCCGTCATCTACCCTGACCACTTCGTCTACTTCGACCACCGTTGGTGACATCGGCCCCACGTCGATTGACGCCACAACCGTCGTCGAGTCTTCTTCTCTGCTGGCCCTCCAACTCCTCAACATGGCGTACAGCTCGTGCAGGTCCCTCGTCTACGCATGCCCGGTGCTGACAACACCGATGGGTGCCTTCATCCATGACGTGTCACCGGGCCTGGCAAGCCTGGTCGGCGCTGAAGGAAATATGCCCTAGAGGCAATAATAAAGCTATTATTTATTTCCCTATTTCATGATAAATGTTTATTATTCATGCTTGAATTGTATTAACCGGAAACTTAATACATGTGTGAATACATAGACAAACAGAGTGTCACTAGTATGCCTCAACTTGACTAGCTCGTTGAATCAAAGATGGTTAAGTTTCCTACCCATAGACATGAGTTGTCATTTGATTAGCAGGATCACATCATTAGAGAATGATGTGATTGACTTGACCCATTCCGTTAGCTTAGCACTTGATCGTTTAGTATATTGTTATTGCTTTCTTCATGACTTATACATGTTCCTATGACTATAAGATTATGCAACTCCCGAATACCGGAGGAACACTTTGTGTGCTACCAAACGTCACAACGTTACTGGGTGATTATAAAGGTGCTCTACAGGTGTCTCCAATGGTGTTTGTTGGGTTGGCATAGATCGAGATTATCCGATAGTCGGAGAGGTATCTCTGGGCCCTGTCGGTAATACACATCACTATAAGCCTTACAAGCAATGTGATTAATAAGTTAGTTGCAGGATGATGCATTACGGAACGAGTAAAGAGACTTGCCGATAACGAGATTGAACTAGGTATTGAGATACCGACGATCGAATCTCGGGTAAGTAACATACCGATGACAAAGGGAACAACGTATGTTGTTATGCGGTTTGACCGATAAAGATCTTCGTAGAATATGTGGGAGCCAATATGAGCATCCAGGTTCCGCTATTGGTTATTGGCCGGAGACATGTCTCTGTCATGCCTACATAGTTCTCGAACCCGTAGGGTCCGCACGCTTAACGTTCGGCGACGATCGGTATTATGAGTTTATGTGTTTTGATGTATCGAAGGTAGTTTGGAGTCCCAGATGAAATCAGGGACATGACGAGGAGTCTCGAAATGGTCGAGCCGTAAAGATCAATATATTGGAAGGCTATATTCGGACATCGGAAAGGTTTCGAGTGATTCGGTATTTTTTGAGATGCCGGAGAGTTATAGGAATTCGCGGAGAAGTATTGGGCCTTATTGGGTCATCAGGGAATAGAGGAGGCAGGACAAAGGGAAGGCGCCCCCATAGGTCAGGGTGGACTAGGGAAAGGGGGTGCCTCCTGCCCTTTCCTACTCCCTCTCTCTTTCCCTCTTTCTTCTCTCCTACTCCCGAAAGGAAAAGGGGAATCCTACTAGGACTTGGGAGTCCTAGTAGGACTCCCCACACTTGGCGCGCCCCCTTTAGGGCCGGCCTCCTCCTCCTTCCTCTATATACGTGGGCAGGGGGCACCCCATAGACACACAAGTTGATCATTGATCTCTCTTAGCCGTGTGCGGTGCCCCCCTCCATCATAATCCACCTCGGTCATATCGTAGCGGTGCTTAGGCGAAGCCGGGTCGGTAGCTTCATCAACACCGTCATCACGCCGTCGTCTTGTGAAACTCTCCCTCGGCTCTCTTTGGATCGTGAGTTCATGGGACGTCACCGAGCTGAACGTGTGCAGATCGCGGAGGTGTCGTACGTTCGGTACTAGGATCGGTCGATCATGAAGACGTACGACTACATCAACAGCGTTGTCATACCGCGTCCGCTTATGGTCTACGAGGGTACGTGGACGACACTCTCCCCTCTCGTTGCTATGCATCACCATGATGTTGCGTGTGCGTAGGAAATTTTTTAAAATTACTACGTTCCCCAACAGGCGCTTCGTCAACTTCGCATTCGTCCGTCTACGCATGACCGTTGCTAGCAACACCGACGCGTGCCTTCGTCTATGACGTGTCCCCGGGTTTGGCAAACCCAGCGCGACGACTCGTCGACATCGTCTTCTTCCCGACACACCGCTACTTTGACACCACTGCGCCCATGATTAACTCGGCGCCTCCTTGCGCCCGCGGCTCTACGGTGACTTTCTTGACACAGGCCTACCCGATTCGACATCGGCCACGGTGTCTTCGCACGGCTACACCATCCTACACTCTCGGATACATCAACATCGGCACAAAGGGCCACCGCCTTGCTTGAGCAACCTCGTCGTTTTTCACTCCAGTCACGACTTCCGCGATGCGTCGACCGTTACGATTGTGGGGGGTTTTCCGTCGGCTTGCCTTCGGATTCTTCTCTAGTCTCATTGTCTGCGTCGCTACCGTTGTGACCGCGGGGAATGTTGAGTATATTGATTATTAGGAAAGTTAGGATAGCGTAGAATATTATTCTACCTTACCTTGTACTTCAAAATGATTTTGTACTCCTATATATATGCCCACGAGGCTCAAGCAATAAACATAATAAAATCCATCATATTCCGCAACCATCCCTCACTCCCTTCTAACAGTCACAATTAGATCGAGCTGGATAACAGCTAGCAACTAGACCAAACGTTGAGCTGGATATGTAGACTTGTGAAAGGCGCGACATTGCGATTTGCATTGTTTAAGCCAACCTGCTAGCGACATTGTTTAAGTCATCCCTCACGATGCAGGTTCAACGAACTGGCAAGAATATTAAGTCTGATGATTAATATCCTACCTACATCAACGTGTATTGCACATATACAATAGTACTACTTTTGTCAACCTGTATTGCACATATACAATAGCACATCTTCTAAGTAAGAGCCATGACTCGGTACAACCCCCTTTACAAACCGTATAAAGGTAGTATGATCATTTGACCATAACGTATAAACACCTCCGCATGTGACGCGTACGAGCTACATAGCAGATCCGCCGACCCACCAGACAACTGGCGCACGTCCCCCTCCATCCTGGCCTCGCCCATTTATTATTTTATTTTTTTTAAGCTTCAAAAAAATAAATGGTTGAGCAGAATGGAACACCCAACCTCCTGGTTTATCTCTACCTGCACTAACCAACTAGGACAGCGCACTTCTTGTCCCTGCATTCTTCTTTTATACTTCTTGTTGTGTATCTTATCTGTCTGTTTTTCTTTTTGCCTTTTTCTTCAGTTTATTTTTCTTTATTTCTTCTTATTTTTCTATTTTATTTTTCCAATTTCTTAAATTCGTGTACATTTTTTAAATCCGTGAACTTATCTTTTAAATCTGTGATCTTTTCTCATATGAATGAATATTTCAACATCGCAAACGTTTATAAATTTCATGAAAAAATTTCAATTTTTTTTAACTTTTTAAAAAATTCTTTAACCTTTTTTAAAGTCGATGAACTTTTTCGAATTTCACAAACTTTTATCAAATTCGTGAACTTTGTTTTGTCAAAATTGTGAACTTTTTTTATTTTGCAAACTTTTTTTCCAAATTTGTGAACTTTTTGTCAAATTCTTAACCTTTTTTCAAACCGATGAACTTTTTTCAATCCCACGAACTTTGTCACACTAGTAAGTTTGCGTTGCACATCTCGGCTAACACATGTAATCATATATAGGATAATCTTCCCTAAACATAATAGGTTAACCTTATTGAAAATTTTAAATTTCACACGAAGTGTATAGTACCTAATTATTGGCATACATAATTTGAAATATCATTCTTCATAAATCAATATTTCTTTCACGTACATTTCACCCAAACAATTTGAATACCTTTACTCAAGAAAACAATATGAATACTCTTTTTATTGCATGAGCCAAATTTAGAGTGCATGCTTTCTAATATGCTATCTATTTTCGAATAGACATAGTAGTTCATAACCAGGCTGATAGCAAGTTCATCACCCAATTCCCCTCTCCTGAAGCAAGGTTACTTGCAAATTGCAACGCAGCACGTAGTTGTCACTACTAGGGAAAGGCCTACTAGTGGCGCACCACTGATGCGCCATTAGTATCTGGTATACTAATGACGCACCTAGCCCAACATGCACCATTAGTATTGCCTCCAGGGGGCAATATTTACCCATGTGCTTTGGCATACTAATGGCATACTCTGGGGTGATGCGCCATTAGTATCCTTTCTACAGTGCGCCATTAGAGTGCTGAGTGGTGCGCCATTAGTATGAATATTAGGGATTATTTTTTTCTTTTCTGATATTTGCACAGGTTACAAAATATATTATTGGACAGAATATAGACAGCACCACACAGCAACAGCAGATTCATCGAATATAATAGAAGATTAGTCTCCAAATACAATTCATCGTATTAGTCACCGAATTCAAAAGACCGAACAAAGATAGATATCGATATACATTAGGACATTACAAGTCTCGAGACCGCGAGTAGTGAGTTTGTCTTCACATTACAAGTCGATATCGATCATCTAAACTACCATCACAAAGAAGAGAGCTGCGGTCATCATCATGAGCATCATCGCGATGAAACTGGTCTTCATCCGGTTCCTCCAACGCTCCCTCCATTCTCCCGCTAGATGTGGCGGCGTATCTAGATTCCGCCTCCGCCCTAGTGGTGTACCCTTTGTAACTGTTACCGCTGAAGCGGTGAACCTGTCTCAAACACTCCTCCCGATCGTCGTGACTCGGGAACCTTACCCTTGTACACGACATACTGACGGCATCTCTATGCACAAGCCAAACAACAGACAATACATAATTAATATATAAGTATGCAACAAAAGGATCGAAAGAGAAAAGCAAGACATTAATAGCACGATTCATGGTCCTAGTAATAAATAGCATCGATTACATCTAAGTTGAACGACTGTCCAAACCAAAGAGACATACAAGTTCATTAAAGTTTAATTACAACATGAGCTAAAGGTGCCTCCAGATGTGGCATAGCCGGGGAGAGCATCATCAAGAACTTTCTTGATATTTGTGTTGTCTATCTTGGAGTCACGGTCCGGATCGAAATACGTGGCCATGGAATATTTCGGGTTTAAGAGGATGAGTGTGCAATGTGTGTCACTGCACAGAACACAGAATGTTAGAAAAAAAAAGAACGATCGAAATCTAAGAAATCATATGTTACAGGGCGGTTAGGGGATGACTTACTCGGGAAAGTAAGGCCGCGAGGAAGTTATCCTTATCTGGGTTTGCGAGAATGACGCCTTCGAGGTGTGAACTCGCGACTTGCCGGTCCCTAGCGCTGCCCAAGATCTTGGCACGCATGTAGAAGGGGTTGACTATCCCGATGTCCGGGGTCTTGTCTCTAATGATCCGCATCTCAATACTCAGCGAAAACAGCAGAACGAAGGTGTTGTGCAGCGGATGAGGTTAAACATAGCAAAGATGTCATCAAACCGCAGGACAATCGTACCCCTGATGGCGCTATCCACAAAGCCCTTGCCCTCTGGCACCTTGGCCACGAAAACCGGGTATGCCACATCATTCTGGGTGAGACGCCGCTTCTCTAAAGAAAGAACACTGTCATGCAGACTCCGCATAGCACCGGTTGCAGCATTGAGCATATTTGTCGGTAGCATCGCCCTACCCGCCACATGCACGCTCCTCGAGATATCCTTAGGAGAAGGTGGCCCGTCACGAGCGCGGATCGTACTGGTGCCGCTGGCTCGCATGCCGGCGCCCTTTGTTAGTCTTTCATTTACGTCCCTTCTTCTCGATCTGCTGTAATGGGATCGAGTTCTGCTCCTGAACCGCCTTCTTGGCGTGTTGGGGCTGATAATATTTCGCACCTCGGCTATCCGAGGCTCGGTGAAAGCGGCGGTGGGCGTCTCACGAAGCGGAACGCCGAGCGGCGCCTGTTGTAATTGGGTTTCTCCGTCGTACCAGCTAGATCGCGGTCGTCTTTTTCAGGGTTGGGTTCTTGAGAAGGAGGCCCGCAGAATTCGTCAACGTACCCATGTTCGGCAAAGTACTTATCGACGTTGGTAAATGTACCGTCGTCGTTGTCGTCGTCGTCGTCCGGATCCTGTGCCATATGCATATGTCGGATCACATGCCCATAGGGATGTCCCGGCATGTCCGGTGGCGTTATGGCGGTCTTGCCATGGCAAGGCGCCCGGCACGACGGCGATCTTGTTCGTGGGTGATGTCCCCGCCCCCAAACGAATCTGGCTCTTCGCCAAAGAAGGTCAACTTACGCAGCGCCGAGGGTCATCACATCATCTTCGTCCCGGGCCCAGCGGTCGAATCGGAGGTAACAACTCGCCGCGCGGCGGCACCCGAACCAGTTGAACCCTATACACGGTGGGTGGCATCGGATTACCGTGGAACACGGGGTTGCCCGGTTGAACGATTCTGCCCTTGGCGACATCAACAAACTCGTCGTTCACGAAGTGCAGGAGAGTGCACGGAATGTCGGCGGCGCCCTACGAAAACATGTAGGGCGTCAGGGATGCCCAGTCAAAGGCAAGGAGATGAAGTCCTCGGCCGAGAGACTTAATTAGTTACCGTGATGGCGTCGAGCTCAGCTAATGTGGAGGCACCGCCAATGGCGGGCGTGCAATTGACGGAGGGGCTGCTTGCTGGTGAGGTGTCGGCCGGCGTACACCCGGGTGCATTAAGCTCCAATGCCCGTGCCGGCGCCGGAGACACGAATACCGCCTCCGTCGGAGACACCAATGGCGCCCTGCTGCGTTGTCGCGAAGTTCTTGACCGTGAAAATTTAGGAACGAGGCGGCCCCTATTGGCCGCCCGCAATCCACGCCGTCAGCCCCTGAATCAAGGTAGGCATCATGGCGGTGAGCGTCGTTCCCAGTTGTTGTTGCACTTGCTCTTGGACAATCTCCGGAATCCGTGCCACTTGTGCCTTGAGTTCTTGAACCTCATGGCGTGGCTTTCCGAGCTAGTCTTTCTCTCCTTTCGCCCACCGGCGTTATAGTATGGCGACCATTTTGTGGACAAGCCTTTGCCGGCCACACGACCGGTGACGACGGCTTCTTGAGCTTATCCTTGTTTTCATTACGTTCGGCGCCCTATTTAGAGTGCTGTCCCAAAGGGGTGCTCTGAGCCGACCCCGCGCTACTGCTTTCAGTCTCCTGCGGAAGGAATGTGCACCATTTAGAAATTTGGCTTCATTAATTAGAATGCAACCATATGGAGCTAATTACGTGAGGGTGTATTCCTTACCAGAACAAGCTCAAGCGCCCTGGTTTTCGGATCCGTGGTAAGCTCCTTTGTTACCGGGTCCTCCTTGTACCGGGCCCTGACATAGTTCCTGGTCTGCTTGTCACGGTATTTCTCGAAGCGGGGCGGCTCTGCGTCCTCCTTGTCCCATATAGGCTCTACAACTCTGTAACCGCCGGGACCGAGTTTGTGTTCCCCTAAGTTCAGGTCCCACATTTCTTTCCCCCACTGACTTGATTCGGAGGTTGCGCTACTCTCGCACTTGATCTTGAACTCCTTGTAGTCATCTTCGCTGATCGAAGGATTTTTCGCCTTGATCTTCTCATAACTATCACCTTTGTCAATCATTTTCTTCACCACGCTTCTCCAAGTAGACAGGGCCGTGCTCATCCTCATGAGGGCGGCACTGTTCACTTTATTCCCTGATAGGCGTGTGTTTGCAAAGTCAGCGGGGAACTTGTATCGTTCGTGCAGCTTCGTGAAGAGGAGGTCGGAAATTCCCTCGGTCCTTATGCCTTAGGTTCTCGGTGTTGATCGAGACGGTGCTCCGGAGAATGCACCCGAGCTGAATCGAGTACCCCTTGACTAATTCTTTGGGCGTCGTTGGATGCCCGTCGGAGTTCACTTGATGAAATTCCTCCTTAGCGGTGCGAGCACATTCCAGGCGCCGGTCCTTCCGATGCCTCTTGATTTGGCTGCCATCTGTGTGTGCGCCGCCATCATCAGTGGTGGCATCCTCGGCGGCACCATCAGTGGTGTCATCCCTTACGCCACTAGGGGTTGTGTAGTCAGGATCGGTGTCTTCCACGATGTCCTCATAGCGGTGAGGTTGTTCCTCCATCTCACAGGAAAGCTCCCAGAATTGCTTGCCACCGAACACGGCCTCATCGTTGTGGGCCATGTTTCGCTCTAAATAGGAAAAAAGTTTGCTCAAAAGTTGGTTATTGTCAAGGAACAAGATCATGGTCTCATCATTTAGGGTTTGTCGACACTGAGGCATCCTAAAAAGCTAAGCTTTTATCATTTAGGGTTTGTCGTCGGCCTTGAGGCACCCTAAAAGCCTAAGCGCACATCATTTAGGTTCTCATCGACACCGAGGCACCCTAAAAGCCAAGTTTTTATCATTTAGGGTTTGTCGGCGCTTGAGGCACCCTAAATGCTAAGTTAAGTTTTCATCATTTAGGGTTTATCGATGCCGAGGCACCCTAGGTTGACTAATATATATGGGTATCTTCTAATAATATACCCTATGAAGTAAAGGGAAGGATAATTCTAAGTTGGGCCTAATCAGTTGGCTCTATTGCCACCTGTGGTTTAATGCAGCAAGAATGGCGGGGCAGTTGATCCTACTTAATTAAGTACTAAGATACCCGGCCCATGCATTAGTCGTATAAGTACTTCTATATGTCCTATTTTAGCAAAGTCATGCTAAAATTCACGGAAAATTTCAGCATGACCTTTGCTGAAAATAGGACATATGGAGTACCAATTTGCCGGAGCGAAAAGTTAATCGACATTCCGGCAAACTCAAGGGCCTCTCGGGGTACCTGCAAAATCATTATCCCCGCGTAATGAAGTCGCCAATGGGTCATTTCAGAAGATCACAAGTAGCATCATCACAAGTACAACATCATCACAAGTACAGCAGCAGGGATATTTTTATGATACAAGAAGAAAGCAGCCACAACTACAGTAAAAACAAGCAACTACACACACATGAGTTATAAAATATCCCTGGTGCTGTAACTTGTGCCGCACATCCATCGACAAATTCGGGTAGAGACATGACACATCCTACCATTCTTTTTTACATAAACATTGTAATTAGTCAAGACAACTTCTCTTATATTTTTAAACTTCCATTTATTTTAATCTACGGTAGAGAGATGACATCATCACCCTCCAAAAAAAACCAACAAATATGGCATCAGAAACATATGTGCCACACAATAGGAAAATATAGAAAAGAAAGCACATAGTTATAAAGATTAGTATCCGAGACTTTGTAGCGAGCTCTGGTTTCTCTTAATGGCAATTTGGGTGAACCTTTCCATGCAAAAAAAATTAAACTGGTATACAGATTTTGGACCCCATCATATGATAAGCAGGTGTGATGGTTCAGGCTTAATATATTTCAAGCAGTAGATGAGGTGCAAACAAACATTTTTTTAAACAAACTGTGGTGGGCTATTTCAAGAAATTGCGGTTCGAGTGCTTCATAATGGCTGTGAGATGAGAACTACCAGAATGGATGAATATTCATGAGGGTTCACTAGTTGACATGTGAACTGGCAACTAATTTAAATCCAGGCAGTAGCACCAACTTCAAGCCCTGGAACTGAGTGAATGAAAATTACACAACGAAGCCACACACATGCACATAGCAACGGTAGAAATGAGGAATCATGTTTGATCTCAGAAATGCTTTCTTTGACTTCATTTATGATACAAGAAGAAAGCAGCCACAACTAAAGTAAAAACAAGCAACTACACAAACAGGAGTGGTAAAATCTTCGTGGTGCTAGAACTTGTGCCGCACACCCATTGGCTCCTGGCTCTCAGACACTATTCCAGGTGCTTTTTCAGTTTCGGCATACGAGAAAGGAAAAACAGAGTAGGAAAGCAGAGCTATGGAACAAAACAGATCAACCGAAGCAGAGGCAGTATTTAGGAGGAGGGGAGGATTGTTTTGATTCACTCACTCAACCCCCCAAAACAGATCAACCGAAACAGATCAAGAAAACAGATTAACTTGTGCCCTCTAATGACTCACTCAACTTAACAGATCAACAAAACAGTGTTTTTTCATGGTTTTTGAATGAAAACATTATGACAGCTTGCAAACACAGGACCATGTCATTATCATGGCAGTCCACTATATATTTTTATGACAAAATACATCATTATCAGGGCACATTATGGCCATTTTCTTACATGATGCTAACTGTACCTAACTGAATTTTTTGACAGTAGCTAACTGTATTTAGTAATTTTTCTGTAACAGTCTTGCCCCTATTTGAAGGACAAGCAAATAGATACCTAAAATCCACTAGTATTGCCTCTAAAAAAGCGTAACTGAATTTTTCTGTAATTGTACCTAACTGAATTTTTCTCCAGCCCAGACCTACCCATCACACCACTTTATGCATGCAGATATGATATAATCACAGGAACACTGGTTCAACAAAAATGATCACTTCGAACTAACAGTAGATAATAATATACTCATGCTAGCTACTGGTAGATGATGGTAGGAGATGATTACTTGTCCAATGGGACAGCCAAGTCCTTTTTCCATCCGAGTAGAGCTGAGTTCTTGATCTCACGTTCATGATCATGCTCATGCTGCATGGCATGGACCAGGAATCTGCACCCATATCCTAACAACACCTCCCTCCATGTGCAATCTCTACGCCTACACACAACAAATGCTTTCTTTGCCTGCCCTGCCTCAAAGCATACCGCTGTCCCCTAGTTTCCTGTAGCACGCTACGACGCACACAGTCTCGCACTGGCGCATACATGAGACAGAGAAAAATCACTCTCTTCATCACTGCGCTGCACTGGCCTTGCAATCCACAGTGACCAATGGAATGAAAATTACAGACTGACCAGTGGAGTACAGCTCAAATCAAAATGCAGTATACGTAGTAGTAGAGTAGGAGTAGAACTAGCTGAAAGCTTGGGAAGATGTGGAACTAACTGAAATTCACTAGTATTGCCTCTAAAAAAGCCTAAAGTCCACTATTATCTACTTTAGGCACAATCATACACAATTCGGATGGTCACCTGCGTGGTGGTGCCCTGCACAGCGGTCGTTGAGCTCGCGCGGTGTGGTGAGCTCGCCGGAGATGGACGGGCCCTGCACAGCGGTCGAGACTCAGAGCAGAGGTTGAGGGCAAGAGGAAGAAGAAGAAGAAGGAAGTGGAGGGGAGGGGCTCACCTGCAGTCGAGGGCGTACACGGCGCCGGCCGGCCGCCTTGGACCCGGAGGAAGCCGCGGTCGTGCCGGATCCCTAGGGCTCGGGGCCGGCACAAGACCACGCCGCAGCAGAGCAGAGCAGTGCGTGGACGGGGGCGTCGCGTGGCCTGGCTGAGCTGAGGTAGAGGCGGTCATCGTCTCCTCCTCCTCCTCGTCCTCCTCCTGGTCCTCCGCCTCCGGCTAGGGACGCTGATTCTGGGCGGCGGCGCTGGGAGCTGTAGTGGTGGGGGGGCGCTGAGGCGGCGGGGTCGAAGCGGCGTCGTGGGTCGGGGCAGCGGGTGGATCTGGCGAGGGAGAGGGACGAAGGGATCTGGCGAGGGAGAGGGAGGAATTAGCTAGGGGAGAAGATTACTAATGGCGCACCCCGCAGCGGTGCGCCATTAGTATGTTTTTTTAGATAGCAATGGCGCACCCCCGATCGGTGCGCCATTAGTAATCTTTTTTTTAGATAGCAATGGCGCACCCCCGATCGGTGCGTCATTAGTAATCTTTTTTTAGATAGTAATGGCGCACCAGCCAGAGGTGCGCCATAAGTAAAAACTTATTATTATTATTTTTTGTTGCATCTAATAATTTTTTAGAAAATGAATATGAATATGAAACAGTAATAATTTTTTATAAAAACAATAATATTTTTTTTAAAAATATCATCAAATTTGTTATTTGAAAATATTTATGAATATGAAAAAATATCATCAAATTAATTATTTGAAAATATCATCAAATTTGTTAATTGAAAATATAATCAAATTTGTTTTTTTTGGAATTTTAGTTGCATTCATTTGTGATTGGAGCGGGCAGGGGGAGGTCGGGGGTGCGTCGGCGGCGGTGGAGCGGGGAGGTGCGGTGGGTCGTGGCGGCAAGTGTGGTGGAGCGGGGAGGTTGCGGTGGAGTCGTTGGCGGTGGTGGAGCGGGAGGTGCGGGGGTTGCGGCGTGACGGTGGAGCGGGGAGAGGGTGCGGGGGTGCTCGGTGGCCCGAGGAGACGGATCTGGCGTAGGTGGGATAGCGATCGAGATGGAGGGGATCGAGATCGAGTGTCCATGAAACTTAAAAATATTCATGAGTTCAAAAAGTGCCCATGAAATAAAATCGAGAAATGAAGGCTACAATTTAAATACAATTGATCTTAGCTAGCTATCTGTTCACAATCTTCTTGCCCTTATTTTTTGTAAATGGAGTTCTTCTCTTGAACGGACGTCCTTTAGGTAGGGTGGTCCTGCTTATTCTTGTGGTGTATGCTGATACTTCATCGTCGTCGTCATCTTCCATCTTCGGGTCGCTGTACTTGTCGAAGTCTTGCTCATTGGCGACTCTATCCATTCCGATGATCTTCCTTTTGTCTCTCCTCACAACAACACGACTAGGCTTTGGCGGGTCGGCAATGAAGAAGCATTGGTCCACTTGGGAAGCCAGCATCTATGGCTCATTTTTCAGCGGTGACGTTTGCGCCCATGATCTTGGATTTGGCCGGGTATAACCATGGTGGTCAAATACCGGTCTTCTTTATGACGCTCTTGGCCCATCTCGACCACGGAACATCGGGACCTTCTCTCCGGTAGTGCTCAGCTCCCAGATCTCCTCGATCCTTCCGTAGTATCTGTCCTTGTCGTTACGGTGTAGGATTCCATCGTTACCCGGAGTTACGATAACCATCGCTCTTCATGTCCTTTCCCTCGGTGTAGAATGTGTAGCGTTGATATCGCATCGCCTCACGCCGTCATCAGGTTGTGCTCGGCGCCTGTGACATAAGCGTAATATAAGTTGTTCTTCCGTGGAAGAATCCTCATGTAAAGGGTGCAGCGGAAGCTTCTCGCTTGAACCAACGGCGTGAAACATGAGTTGTGCTCTTTGATTATATCGCCGTCCAGGTCCTCTGTTGGCCTCGGTCATTGCACGTCTTCTCAATAAAGGTTTTGTGCTCTACCACCCAAGGATCGACCACGTCTATGTGTTGTAGCAGCGACTAGGTTTGCTTCTTTCAAAGTCGGCGAGTCGACCCTCGAATCGACATGCATTTCTGGCGACCCTCACGGTGACCCCATCCGGCGAGCCTTGCCGAGGTGCTGTTGACGGGCAGACCAACAGGGTTCTCGATGCCCTAGATAATTCGATGCGATAGGAGATGCACTCTTGATCGAAAAGCCCTGGCTATGCTTCCCTCTCGACGTGACATGTTGCGAATGTATCATTTGATGACACCATTCATCCTTTCGAACGGCATCATGCTGTGCGGAGCGTGAACGCCGCCCGAAAGTTGGATGATATCCTCCACGATATGGACCAGCAGATGCACCATAACGTCGAAGAATGCGGGCGGAAGTACATCTCAAGCTCGCATAGTATCACCACGATCTCTTCACCGTAGCCTTCCGAGTTGCCTCTCACGCCAACCGACTTCCGAGAGATGACGCGTCGAAAAGTTGCATAGGCCAAATAGCATTTCACGGACGTCTTGCGCCCATGATCTCAATGGATTGCAACCGGAAGTATTCAAGGCCATCGACGCGTGATACCGTGGAGACTTCATCTCGCTGAACTTCGCTTCGCTGGGTCTAGGTATCTGCTTATCTTCCCTCACAGAATCATGCCGTGAAGTTTTACTCCTATGAGGCAGGTGAAAAACTGATCGATCTCCTCCCGACTTAGAGTGAAGCACGCGGAGGGAAGTCATTTCCGGTCTTCTTGGCCTTTTGCCTTTGCGATAACTTTTCCGTGGTCCTGCTTCGCCTCATCATCATCATCATCATTAGCGTGAAGCTCCTCCACGATGCCCATTGATTTCAAGTCTGCCCTTGCTTTGGCCCATGTTTGGTCCTCTCTGGCATGTTGAGCAGGGTACCAAGCAGACTCTCGCACACGTTCTTTGTGATATGCATGACATCAAGGCTGTGAGGCACACGGTGGATCTTCCAGTACGGCAAGTCCCAGAAAAAATACCTCGTTTTCCATACCTTCAGCAGCGGCTCTGGCGCCTTTTGCTTCTTTCCCGGTAGTGGGCAATCTTTCCAATTTTTCAACAGCTCGTCTATTTCCTTGCCGCTCCTCGTACGCGGGAGTCTTCGGGGTTCGGTTTCACCATCGAACAGATCCTTGCGTTTCCTCCACGGGTCATCGTCGCGAAGCCACCTTCGATGTCCCATGAACACGGTTTTTCAAGACACGGGATCTCTATCTAGTCATGGCGACACGTTGTGTCATCCATGCACTCGACGCATCCGGAAAATCCGTGGACCACCTTTCCCATGTAGATATCCGTAACCGAGATAGTCGTGCACCGTCGTGAGCAGTGCGGCTCTCATAGGAAAATATTCTTTCTCTGCGGCGTCCCATGCATTGGCTGGCGTTTTCCACAGCGTGTCTAGCTCCTCTTTCAGCAGCCCCATGTACAGATTGATGTCGTTCCCTGGTTGTTTCGGCCCTTCAATTAGCATACTCATGTGAATGTACTTTCTCTTCATGCACAACCAAGGGGGAAGGTTGTACATCCACACAAACACAGGCTAGGTGCTATGTGTGCTTCTCTGGCTACCAAACGGATTGACTCCATCGGTGCTCGCACCCAGCACGATGTTCCTTGGATACTTCCCAAATTCTGGGTGTTCGAAGTTCAACGCTTGCCACTGGCTCCCATCCTTAGGGTGACTCAGCATCTTGTCTTTTTTATTTATCTCTGGATCATTTGCGTCATCTTCTCGCTTCTTCTCCTTGCTATCCGTGTGCCAACGCAGGAGCTTTGCTACCTTAGGGTCCGCGAAATACCGCTGCAGATGAGGAGTGATCGGAAAGTAGCACACCACTTTTCGAGGAGCTTTCTTCCTCTTGTTGTATCGAGTGACGCTGCACACCGGACATATGGTAGACTCCGCATGCTCGTCCCGATAAATGATTAAATTGTTCATGCACACATGGTATTTCACGTGCGGTAAATCCAGAGGACACACGATTTTCTTTGCCACCTCGAAACTGGTCGGGCACTTGTTCCCCTTGGGAAGACGTTCGTGCTGTAATGACATGTTCTCGTCGAAGCATGCGTCGGTCATTTTGTGTTTTACCTTCATCTCCGTGAGCCATGAGCGTTACTTCAGCCGGGTATCCTCGGCCTGCATCCTTCATACAATGGAGTAACCGCATCTATCTCCGGGGTTGATCCAGCTTGGCTTTCTCTCGGCGGCAGCTCTTGCGTTATCCGTGCAGCTTGAGAAGCAGCTCTTGAATATGAGGGTCCTGCACCCAGCCCATCGATGGTCCATCGTCGTCTGCTCCGGCATCTTCATCTTCATGACCAGGCCCTTCGTCTGCTCCGGTATCTTCCTCATCATCATGTCCTGCATCTTCTACATGATATCTGTGTACAGCATCACCGTCGTGATCATGCCCTGGAGATTCTTCGTCTTCTCGCCCGCCCGAGCCGCGGTGGTTGTCTTGCTGCCCTTCCTCATTTCTTGCCCGGCCCCATGGACGACTTCATAGTCATTGAGGGAGTCCTGGATTAGGGGGTGTCCGGATAGCCGGACTACCATCATCAGCCGAACTATCACTTGCCGGACTATCATCATCGACCGGACTCCAAAACTATGAAGATACAAGATTTAAGACTTCTCCCCGTGTCCGGATGGGACTTTCCTTGGCTTGGAAGGCAAGCTTGGCGATTTGGTTATGTATATCTCCTACCTTTGTAACCGACTCTATGTAACCCTAGCCCTCTCCGATGTCTATATAAACCGGATGGCTTTAGTCCATAGGACTAGAATCAGAACAACCCTTACAATCATACCATAGGCTAGCTTCTAGGGTTTAGCCTCCTTGATCTAAGTGGTAGATCCACTCTTGTAAACATCCACAATATCAATATCAATCAAGCAGGACATAGGGTTTTACCTCCATCAAGAGGGCCCGAACACAGGTAAACATCGTGTCCCTTGTCTCCTGTTACCATCCGCCTAGACGCACGTTCGGGACCCCCTACCCTTGATCCGCCGGGTTTTGACACCGACATTGGTGCTTTCATTGAGATTTCCTCCGTAGCCGTCGCCCGATAGGCTCGATGGCCTCTTCAATCAACAACGACGCAGTCCTGGGTGAGACTTTTCTCCCCGGACAGATCTTCGTATTCGGCGGCTTCGCACTGCTGGCCAACTCACTTGGCCATCTGGAGCAGATCGAAAGCTACGCCCCTGGCCGTCAAGTCAGGTTTGGAAGCCTAAACTTCACGGCCGATATCCGTGGGGACTTGATCTTCGATGGATCTGAGCCACAGCCGAGCGTGCCCGGTCACTGTCACGATGGGCATGACTCTAACTGCCGGGCCGGACAGCACCTTGAGGTCAGACACGAATCCGCTCCGACTCATAGTCCGGAGCCGATCGCTTCGGATCGAGGACGGATGGCTGGACACCGCCTCGGGAGCCGCAACTTTCTACGGTGATAGAGCCGAACACTTACCTTGTCCCGCATAAAGCTTATGACTCGAGGTGCGGACTCTGCCGGACTCAACCTCCTGCGCCCGCCAATCGAATCCGATTGGGCGCCGATCATGGAATTCACCGCTGCGGACATCTTTTCAGCACTCGCCCTTGGCGATATCATAAATTCACTGAAGCATCTCTCGCTATCTCGAGAGCCCTGGCCGAAGCTACGGCCAGACGGTTGGGACGCGGACTGACGAAGAAATTCAGATCCACCCACCACCCACTTCGTAGCCACCGTCGACGATTTAACCGACGATACTCATTTACGACTCCGAAGACATCGACGGTATGGACGACGATGCCGGAGACTATAAAGAACCAGTGCCTACGGGACAATGGAAGACCACCTCGTCATACGACATATACATGGTGGACACCCCAAAAGATGGGGACGGCGAAGAAGCAGCGGAGGCCGATTCCTTAAAGAAACAGCCCAAGCGCCGACGTCAGCGGCGCCGCTCTAAATCCCGCCACGGCAAGAATGGAGATTCCGGCACAGGAGATAATAACACCCCAGAAAGTGCCGAAGACAACTCCCTCCAAAGACGATCCAGCCGCAGGAGGAGGCAGTAAGCAAGCCCTCACGAGAGGGCGTGCGTATTTAAGAGGTCGAGGATGACAATTACTTACCTCCCTCCGGAGACGAGGCAAGCCTCGATGACTGACGAATTAATTCGTGCACTGAGGATCCCGTCGAACAAGAGCTGCTTTCAGACGCAGGCCTAATGGCCACGGCAAACAGCCTAAAGAAAAAGCAGCAACAGCTTCAAGCTGATCAAGATCTGTTGGCCGACAGATGGACCGAGGTCCTCGCGTCAAGAGTATGAACTCGAACGCTCCTCCAAAAGTTACCCAAAACGCAAGTTGCTCCCCCGATTAGAGGAGGAAGCATCACCAGCGCACAATACGGCAGACCGACCACCTCGTGGCCGCGATAGAGAGGCGTGCAAGCCCTCCACCAAAACCGTACCCCGGCATCGCTCAAAAAGAAGGAAGCCACGGGGGAACACGCGGTTTCTGCGAGATATATTGGAGGATAAGGCAAGACAATCCAGATCTATCTATGGATCACGTGGGCGCCCCGCGACCCAATTCACGACGAATACCGTCGCGCGGATACAACTACTCCGGCCGGGCCGAACGCCTGGCGAGCATAACGCTCTCTCGAGCTACGTCAGCGATATTGCTCAATACAGAGGCACCGCACACCCGCTATGCTTCACCGACGAAGTAATGGATCATCAAATCCTCGAAGGTTTAAACCCGTTAATATCGAATCTCTACGATGGCACAACGGACCCAGCGGTTTGGATTGAGGATTATCTTCTCCATATACACATGGCCCGCGGCGGCAATCTTCCGACCATCAAATATCTCCCGCTCAAGCTTAAAGGACCAGCTCGGCATTGGCTTAACAGCCTGCCCGCAGAAGTCAATTGGATCTTTGGGAGGACTGGAAGCCCGCATTCCTCGACAACTTCCAGTGGCACGTATGTGCGACCACCGACGCAGATGACCTAAGCCACATAATCCAGCGACCAGACGAATCGGCGGGCAATTTCGGACACGGTTCTTAACAAAGAAAAATCAAATCGTCGATCGTCCGGATCACGAGAGGCACTCGCTGCCTTCAAACATAACATCCGTGACGAGTGGCTGGCCCGGCACCTAGGACAGAGAAAGCCGAAATCCATGGCAGCCCACACATCACTCATGACCCGCTTCTGTGCGGGAGAGGATAGCTGGCTAGCTCGCAGCAACAACCTCAGCAAAAACGCTGGCAGTCCGGATACCAAGGACCGCAACGGCAGGTTGCGTCGAAACAAAAACAAACGCCGCATTAACGGCGACAGCAATGAGGATACGGCAGTCAACGCCGGATTCCGAGGCTCCAAACCCGGTCAACGGAAGAAGCCATTCAAAAGAACCACTCCGGGCCCGTCCAATTTGGACCGAATACTCGACCGCTGCTGTCAAATACATGGAACTTCCGAAAAGCCAGCTAACCACACCAACAGAGATTGTTGGGTATTCAAGCAGCAGCAAATTAATCGCCAGCAGTGACAAGGGCTACACAGCGATGACGAGGAAGAGACCCGCCGCCCGAACAACAGAGGACAAAAGGATTCCCTCAAGTTCGGACGGTAAACATGATATACGCAACGCATGTTCCCAAGAGGGAGCGGAAGCGCACTAAGGGACGATATCTGGCGATGGAGCTCGTCGCCTCAAAATTCAACCCATGGTCCTCTTGCCCGATCACTTTCGATCGAAGAGACCATCCGACCAAGATCCGCCATGGCGGATTCGCCGCATTGGTTTTAGACCCAATCGTTGATGGATTTCACCTCACGAGAGTCCCGATGGGCGGCGGCGAGCTGAACCTGCTTTATCAGGATACGAGTGCGCTAAGATGGGCATAGACCCTTCAAGGATTAAACCTACAAAGACAACCTTCAAAGGCGTCATACCAGGTGTCGAGGCCAATTGTACAGGCTCGATTACACCGGAAGTGGTCTTCAGATCCCGTGATAATTTCGAGCGAGGAGTTAATCTTTGACATAGTCTCGTTCCGCAGCGGCTATCACGCTTTGCTCGGACGAACCGCGTTCGCAAAATTCAACGCGGTGCCACATTATGCATACCTTAAGCTCAAGATGCCAGGCCCTCGTGGAGTCATCATGGTCAATGGAAACACGGAACACTCCCTCCGAACGGAGGAACATAACGTGGCTCTCGCGGCAGAAGTACAGAGCAGCCTATTAAGGCAATTCTCGAAGTCCGGCCGTTAAACGACCGGACACGGCCAAACGCTACCGGGCAACATCAACCAAGACCACCGGCACGCTCCGAGCATCGCCAGAGTAATGCGGCCTCAACCCCAGCCCTCGCAAAATTGTAAGAGAAACTCTCCGCGTACATAATTACGCCTTTGGAGATACCACCATGGGCATAGGGGAAAGGCACAACCACAACAGACTCCAGTGCGGTTCGACCACACCGGGGCTCCCAAGTGTCGCTCTTTTTTTCTTTTATTTTTCTCTTTTTATACAGAACTATGTCCGGCGGCGACCTCACAATAACTCATGATGCAACAGCCAGGGAAGGACAAAGGCCGCGACAAACACTCAGGTGGTCTCCATCACGAGCATTAAATTTGTTACATACAACATTCCGCGGCCTACCCCTGGAGGGAGACGCCTTTAATTCGTCCAATCCCTTGCTTTCCGTGACTATTTGTATCATTCCGCACTCATAGCATATCTTCTCGAATAAAATGCAGCACCTTTTTGCCTATAATTGCATTACCTTATATATACATATATGTTCATTTACATATGTTGCATCCAGACACTTTGGTACGGCCAAATACACCAGGGCTTATGTTCTCCGCATTATGGTGTGATAAAGTCCAGACACTTTCACAAGTGCGGCACCGAACTTATAGCATTATATGAATCGGCTTGAATCATGTCTTGGGTCAATAGTTGGGTTTGCCGGCTCCCATGTTTGGCACCTTACGCCCGTTCTATCGGCTAAGGTAGCACTGGGAGAACCACTGCGATTGCGCCCCGATTGAGCCGGGTTAACGCCTCAGTGGAGAAAGCTAAAACTGACTGTCATGATAAGGCGAGAGACTGGTCGCTGTTCGAGAGGTCCTTTCGGGTCCTTAAAGACCTACGCCGCTTCGAGCGAAGTTCCGGATTATGTCCGATGAAGGCGTGGATAGCGCCCCAATTCGGTCCTCCGAATACTAGGGGCTTCGCCGAAATTTAAAATTATAGAATTCTATGGCTAAGTGAGAGTGTTCAAGCACTATAAGTCCGGTTGCCTTGTTCGTTGTGTTGAGCGCCTCCTTGATGGACCCAAAATGGGAACTAGAGCGCTCAAGTTTATCGAACACCCCAGCACTTTCGTGGCATGGGGCTGAAGCCGACGACTTGCCATCTCTCGTATTTAATAAACGGCCGCCTGAAGGTAATATTTTAAATTAACAAGCGTTGCTTAGCGCATATGAACAAAGTTTTCAAGCGACGGGATAACACATTGCGAATTTACTAAAAATTACATCCTCGGGGCACTCATCCGCAATCTTGCGGGCACCCTTCAGGACAGCCTTATAGTAGATTTCGGCGACGATGTTCCTTGGCGCTGGTGGCGTCGATGATTAGCTTCTCCGCATCCAGCTTGCCCCAATGCACCTTTTGCGCGGGCAAGGGCCCCGACGAGCACCTTCAATACAGGCGGAGCGCTTGATAACCTCCACCTGTGGGCACGCATCCACCGGCCGTCGACGAGGCGAAATAGCTCTGTGCATGGCCTCTCCAGCCACAACCGGACTATGAGGGCCCTTTCATAACCTATCTGCTCGGCCACCTTGTGAAGCTTCGACCAACTGCGCTCAAATGGTCGCTAGGGGGCACCGGATGGCCGGCCTCAGCATACTGAGACCAGAAGACCTTCTCCGTTGAGCTCCCCTCCTCGGCTCGGTAGAATGCGGCGGCATCAGACACACTTCGAGGCAGATCTGCAAACGCCCCTGGAGAGCTCCGAATTCGGGTAAGTAACACGTAATTTACATTCACATGCTTGCTTTGCATGAAAAAATGCCTTACCCGCCGCTATCTTCCTCATCAACTCAATCTCCAGAAGGGACTTATGGGCCTCGGCCTTGGCGGTTTTGGCACTTTCGAGAGCCGAGGCAAGCTCGGACTCTCGAGTCTTTGAGTCACGCTCCAAACTCTCATGCTTTTCCATGAGAGCCTGGAGCTCTTGCTGAACCACCGCCACCCGCGCCTCCTGCTTTTCTCGCTCTGCCCGTTCCATGGCCGCATTGCGTTCGGCCACGGACCACGGCCTCCTTGTGGTCGCCACCTCGCTCGTGGCCCTGCAGTACCCATGTTATCTTTGTTATTTTTTGTTGCAACCTAAATCCTTTTACATGGGTACAAGTTCAAAGTGGTGTTACTCACCGCCTTTGTCCTCGAGCTGCTTCTCGACGCTGCCGAGCTCTTGCTCGGACCGCCGAGCTCTGCTTCAAAGCACCGACCTCCGCAACAAGGCGGTGCAGAGGTCAAGAGCGCACCGCAACCCATATTGACATAATTTTTAGCAACCCTGCGTATATCTTTTTTCAGATCCTCGGTCCGGCTTTTCTTTCCGAACAATCGAAGTGAGCACAGGCTATCGTCTATGCGGTATTACATTGCATATTTTTAACTTCTTACCTCAAAGCCCGATAGAAGGCTACTGCGAGCGCCAGTCAGCCCGCTCTTGGCGAAGCTGCACGCTTACAGATCACCGCACTCATAATAGTGCGGTGTTCTTCCTCGATGGAAGCGCTCTGCGGCGCCTCCAACAAATTGCTCGGCGCCTCGGTTGGGCCGGAAGCCGCCGGCGTCACGGTCTTGCCCTTCGTTCGAAGGGGCCGCCGGCCGGACTCCGGAACCACTGCGGGTTCTGATGTGGAGTCCGGCGCAAAGTCCGGGAGGACGCCTCGTGGCGCCTCCGGAGCCTCCCCCCGATGGGTCCCTTCTTGGGATCCCACCTCGGCGTCCTCGGCGTCGCGAGGGGTGGAGGCGGTCGGGATGGAGTCTACATCCGGCCGGAGCCAGCGACCCGCTCGAAGAAGCGGGAGATCATCACCGGCGGGACGACAGGCAGCATGCGGCATTAGAATGACACTATGTGATGCAGAAACAGAAATTATAAATCATTCAGGAATCCGGATACTTACGATCTCGCCGGAGGCCTGGCCCTTGAAGGCCATTCTTCCTCGCCAACGTTGATGTTGGCGGAGCTGTCCGGGGGAATAGTCCTTCCTATCTTGACCCTTCGGCCTCCCTGTTGGGAAGCCTTCCTCTTCCTCTCTCCTCCTGCGGGAGAGAGTCCTCTTTCTCCTCCTCGCTGGGAGGAGTCCGCCTGAGTCGCTGGGGACATTGAAACGGGCACTCTTTCGGTACCCGCGGGCCTCCTTCTTGGCCTTTTCTTTTCTCCGGGCAAGACCACGTGCGGTGCCAGAACCAAGGAAAGCTGCTAGACGGGCGGCCCACTGATTTTTCCGCATAGGAGCCGGACAGATAACCTGCTTCCGCCTTCCTCATCCAGTCCTGTCAAAGGAAAAGGGAAATTAAAACCCAGATAGAGTCAAACTATGAAAAACAAGTGTCCCGTAAAGGGGTAGAATCACTTGCCTCGTCGGGTTCGGCGCTGCGGCGAAATCCGCTGATCTTGATCGCGGATGCGGGGCTTCGCGCTTTTGAATAGCACCCTCCGGCGCCTTTCAGACATCGTGTCGAAGAGCTTGCTTTCAGCCTGGTGCTGTTCCGGATCGAACTCCCAGATTGAATGCCCGCTCTTGGCATGGGAGGATCCGGCGGACGAAAGCATGACTTGGACCACGCTAACCAGCACTGAGCTTCTTCACCAGCTTCTTGATACAGGCTTGGAGTCCGTCGGCTCCTCCGAACTACCCCACAGCAAGCCCTTCTCTTTCCGGGAGGTGAGCTGCGTGGGGATACCAGATCTGAACTCGGGGCCGCCGCCCATGTAGGGTCACGCTGCTCGGTGATATAGAACCACCCGATTGCCACCCCTTGACGGATTCCACGAAGGCCCCTTGAACCAAAGGGCGTTGGGCATCTTGCCCAACATGGCGCCCAAGACTCCGGCTTGAGTGCCCTTCACAACCTTCTCGCTTGACATTGAAGGTCTTGAGCCATGTCGAAGTGGGGCCGGATGCAGAGGAAGGCCTCAAGACACAACGATAAACGCCCGAGATGTTGAGGATGAAGTTCGCGCCAGATCATGGAAATCCAGGCCATAGAAGAACATGAGCCCTCGGACAAAGGGGTGAAGTGGAAAGCCCGATCCAGCGGAGGAAGTGGGGAAGAAAGACGACCCTCTCATGGGGCACAGGGGTGGGGATGAGCTGCCCTCGTCGGGCAGCCGGTAACGATGTCGCCGGAAAGGTATCCGGCGCCAGCGCGATTTTGCGATGTGCTCCTCCTTAACGGTGGAGGCCAACCATTTACCTCCCGCCTCCGGACATGGCTCGGAGAAGGTTGAGACGAGATGCTGTGAACTTGGGCGCTGGAGCTCGAGTGCACGGAGATGGATAAGCAAAGGAGGAAGAAGGCGAGGGTGAGAAGGTGAATGCTTATCCCTTATATGGGCGGCGAAGTCTACGCCGCCCCACCGGACTAGTAAAACTTCGCTTATCTCCCGAAGGCGTCACCATCAATGGCGCAGCTTGGGTTACCCACGTCCATATTGATGAGAATCTCGGATTAAGGGAAACACGATCTCTGCTCGACAAGACGCGTTAAGGAAACCGCTTCGCTAAATGCGCTTGAGGTGGTAAAGTAAAAACAATTCGAGTAATGGCTTGGTAGTGGTGTGACGTCATGCCACAAAAACGCCAGCATGATTGAACTTGTGTATATATTATTATTCTCTCTACGGTGGAATGTGGAATTTATTTTTGCGTAGCCGGACACTATCCTGGTGTTCACAATCTTCTATCATTTGGAGGAGGAACCCGCTTGCAATGCCAAGCAATATACTGCCGGACTTATCGTCATTGAAGCCCGGATTCAGGGGCTACCGAGGGAGTCCTCGATTAGGGGTGTCCGGATAGCGGACTACCATCATCACCGAACTATCACTTCGCGGACTATCATCATCGAATCGGACTCCAAGACTATGAAGATACAAGATTGAAGACTTCGTCCCGTGTCCGGATGGGACTTTCCTTGGCGTGGAAGGCAAGCTTGGCGATACGGATATGTAGATCTCCTACCATTGTAACCGACTCTATGTAACCCTAGCCCTCTCCGGTGTCTATATAAACCGGATGGCTTTAGTCCGTAGGACTAGAATCACAACAACCCTTACAATCATACCATAGGCTAGCTTCTAGGGTTTAGCCTCCTTGATCTCGTGGATAGATCCACTCTTGTAAACATCCACAATATCAATATCAATCAAGCAGGATGTAGGGTTTACCTCCATCAACAGGGCCCGAACTCAGGTAAACATCGTGTCCCTTGTCTCCTGTTACCATCCGCCTAGACGCACAGTTCGGGACCCCCTACCCGAGATCCGCCGGTTTTGACACCGACAGTCATCTTCATCACCTTGCAACCGATAGCCATCCATGAAACCACGCAAGAGCAGGTGGTCCCAAGACCTGCACGGAATCCGGGTCCGCAATAAGGCTCTTCAAATTGCATCTTAAACCACGGACATCTTATCTCCGTGGATAACCCACAAGTATAGGGGATCGCAACAGTTTCGAGGGTAGAGTATTCAACCCAAATTTATTGATTCGACACAAGGGGAGCCAAAGAATATTCTCAAGTATTAGCAAATTGAGTTGTCAATTCAACCACACCTAGAAACTTAGTATCTGCAGCAAAGTGTTTAGTAGCAAAATAATATGATAGTGGCGGTAATGGTAACAAAAGTAAAGACAACAAAAGTAATGTTTTTGGTATTTTGTAGTGATAGCAAAGGGAAAGTAAATAAGCGTAAACCAGTATATGGAAAGCTCGTAGGCACCGGATGAGTGATGGATAATTATGCCGGATGTGGTTCATCATGTAACAGTCATAACATAGGGTGACACAGAACTAGCTCCAATTCATCAATGTGATGTAGGCATGTATTTCGTAAATAGTCATACGTGCTTATGGAAAATAACTTGCATGACATCTTTTGTCCGATCCTCCCATGGCAGCGGGGTCCTATTGGAAACTAAGGGATATTAAGGCCTCCTTTTAATAGAGAACCGGAACAAAGCATTAGCACATAGTGAATACATGAACTCCTCAAACTATGGTCATCACCGGGAGTGGTCCCGATTATTGTCACTTGAGTTGCGGATCATAACACATAGTAGGTGACTATAGACTTGCAAGATAGGATCAAGAACACACATATATTCATGAAAACATAATAGGTTCAGATCTGAAATCATGGCACTCGGGCCCTAGTGACAAGCATTAAGCATAGCAAAGTCATAGCAACATCAATCTCGTAACATAGTGGATACTAGGGATCAAACCCTAACAAAACTAACTCGATTACATGATAAATCTCATCCAACCCATCACCGTCCAGCAAGCCTACGATGGAATTACTCACGACGGCCAGTGAGCATCATGAAATTGGTGATGGAGGATGGTTGATGATGAATGACGGTGACGAATCCCTCTCCTGGAGCCCCGAACGGACTCCAGATCAGCCCTCCCGAGAGATTAGGGCTTGGTGGTGGCTCCATATCGTGAAAACGTGATGAAACTTTCTCTCTGATTTTTTCTCCCGAAAGCCAATATATGGAGTTGGAGTTGGCGTCGGAGGGTCTCTGTGGGGCCCACGAGGTGAGGCGCGCCCGAGGGGGCGCCCCCACCCTCGTGGACAGGTGTGGGCCCCTGGTCTTCATCTTTAGCGAGGATTTTTATTATTTATTCTAAGATATTCCGTTGGAGTTTCAGGTCATTCCGAGAACTTTTGTTTTCTGCACATAAAACAACATCATGGCAATTCTTTGAAAACAGCGTCGATCAAGGTTAGTTCCATTCAAATCATACAAGATAGAGTCCAAAACAAGGGCAAAAGTGTTTGGAAAAGTAGATACGACAGAGACGTATCAACTCCCCAAGCTTAAACCCTTGCTTGTCCTCAAGCAATTCAGTTGACAAACTGAAAGAGAAAAAGAAAAACTTTTACAAACTCTGTTTGCTCTTGTTGTTGTACCTATGTCAAGCCAGCATTCAGGTTTTCAGCAAAGATCATAACTAACCACATTTCCAATAATCCTCAGGTCTCATGTTTACTCATATCAATAACATAATCAGCTAGCAAGCCATAATAATGAATCTCGGATGACAACACTTTCTCAAAACAATCATAATATGATATAACAAGATGGTATCTCGCTAGCCCTTTACGAGACATAAAACATAAATGCAGAGCACCTTCAAAGATCAAGGACTGACTAGACATTGTAATTCATGGTAAAAGAGATCCAATCATAGTCATACCCGATATAAATTAACAGTAATGAATGCAAATGACATCTGTGCTCTCCAGCTAGTGCTTTTTAATAAGAGGGTGATGACTCAACATAAAAGTAAATAGATAGGCCCTTCATGTGAGGTAAAGGTGGATTTGCAGAGGTGCCAGAGCTCGATTTTGAAATAGAGATAAATTATATTTTGAGCGGCATACTTTCATTGTCAACATAACAACTAAGAGATGACGATATCTTCCATGCTAAACAGGTTATAGGCGGTTCCCAAACAGAATGGTAAATTTTATACTCCCCCTCCTCCACAAGCATCAATCCATGGCTTGCTCGAAACAACGAGTGCCTCCAACATTCAACGGGTCCTGTGGGGAGTTTTGTTTGCAATTATTTTTATTTAGTTTGCATAACGCATGGGGTGGGCATCCGGTGACCAGCCATTTTCTCGTGAGTGAGGAGCAGAGTCCACTCCTCTTGAGAATAACCCGCCTAACACGGAAGATAAGGGTAGCACTAGTTGATACATGAGCTATTCGAGCACGCAAAACAGAATTTTTATTTGAAGGTTTAGAGTTTGGCACATACAAATTTACTTGGAACGCGGTAGATACCGCATATAGGAAGGTATAGTGGACTCATATGGAATAACTTTGGGGTTTAAGGGATTGGATGCACAAGCAAGTATTCCCGCTTAGTACAAGTGAAGGCTAGCAAAATACTGGGAAGCGACCAACTAGAGAGAGCTTAAAACAGTCATGAACATGCATTAAAATTAATAAACATTGAATACAAGCATGAGTAGGATATAATCCACCATGAACATAAATATCGTGAAGGCTATGTTGATTTGTTTCAACTACATGCGTGAACATGTGCCAAGTCAAGTCACTTAAATCATTCAAAGGAGGATACCACCCCATCATACCACATCATAATCATCTCAATAGCATGTTGTACGCATAAGGTAAACCATTATAACTCATAGCTAATCAAGCATGGCACGAGCAACTATGATCTCTAATTGTCATTGCAAACATGTTTACTCATAACAAGCTGAATCAAGTACGATGGACTCATCATATTTACAAAAACAAAAGAAGTCGAGTTCATACCAGCTTTTCCCATCTCAGTCAGTCCATCATTATGTCATCATAATTGCCTTTCACTTGCACGACCGAACGGTGTGAATAATAATAAGAGTGCATGTGCATTGGACTAAGCTGGAATCTGTGAGCTTTCAATAAATAGGAGAAGACAAGGCATTATGGGCTCTTGGTTAAAACAACAATAATGCATATAAGAGCCACTTCAACAATTTAATCATGGTCTTCTCCTAGTGACCCCCAAAGAAAAGAAAGGAAATAAAAACTATTTACACGGAAAGCTCCCAACAAGCAAAAAGAAGAAGCGGAAATATTTTTGGGTTTTCTTTTTAATTATTACTACTACAGCAGGAAAAATAAACTACTACTAATTTTTGGTTTTTCTTAAGGTTTATTAAACACACAAGAAGAAAGCGAGAAAAAGAAAATAAACTAGCATGGATATTAGAGTGAAAGAGTATGAGCACCGACATCTAGCAATGAGTGTATGTGAACATGAATGTAATGTCGGTGAGAAATCGTATTCCCCAAGCTTAGGCTTTTGGCCTAAGTTGGTCTATTGCCGAGGATAGCCTGGCTGATACCCGTAGGTGTAGTCAGGTCGTCTTTGCGATGAAGAATAGTTGGGATCATAATGTGATGAAGAGGACTCGGATCGCCTTGGCTGGCAACCGCCTCAGGATCCCAAGAATAAACAAACTGTCAGAGAGGCTCATCTTGTGGCTCCAAGGTTACGGGGCTGGTGCAGGATTCCGATAGACTTGAACAGCCGCCCACGGAACAATGTAAGGACCTGTAGATAAGTTAAACAAAGAGGTAGCAGGCAAAGTAATAGTCTTAGGGTGATGTTTATCAAAGTACAATTTATATTTGAGCTCCCCTTCGCGACTCTTAACAAGAAAATCATGCGCTAGCATACTCTTATAGTCTAAATAAGCACGGGGCAACGTTGTTTCTTCTTTCTCCTCATACCTAATAGGTATTTCAAAATATTCAGCTAGGCGTGAAGCATAAATGCCTCCAAAGATGGGGCCCTTAGTACGGTTCAGACTTAACCGTCTAGCAACAATTCCACCCATACTAACAGAGTTATTGCGGTATAAACCATGGAACAAAATAATAATATCAGAACACTAAGGTTTCCACAGCCTCAGCGACCAATCAAGCAATGACTAGCAAATAAGGCAAAGTAGCGTAAAACAGGAAAATGTATGCTAGTAATTCTTGCATCAGAAACCTTCCTGGTTTCTCCCACAGTGATAGTGTTAATAAAAGCGTCCACTTTATTACGGTGTGGGTCATCTAAGGTGCCCTCAAAGGGTATTTTGCAAACCTCGCAAAATTCAGCTAATGGCATCTCCTTAACAACGTCATATAAATGAAACTCTACTGTTGGAGGTGATTTCTTAGGGAAAAAGTAGAAGTTCTGCACAAAAGTATTTGTGAGTAAGAGATACTGATGATGTTGGTCGCGGAGGAAGTCGGTGAGGCCGGCGTTCTAAATTAATAGATAGAAATCCTCATAAATCCTGGCTCTCCTCAAGAAGTCATCGGAAGGCCATTCACATCGGCGGACCTCAGCAGTCTGAGGCAAAAATAAATTTGGGCTTCTGCTCTTCTTCCTTTTGTTTTCCTTCGAGCTTCGCTCGACGAGCCCCTCAAAGTCTCTTCATTATTTCTGAAATAATCTGAAATTTTAGTAACTTCAAACAAAAAGTGAACCAACTTCAATAAAACTGATAGCAACTACTCATACAAGTGCATAGAGCATATATCAAGCATTAGAACTACTTGGAACCATATAAATTTGACATGCAAGCTCAACAACATGGTCACCTATGCAGCACAAATTTGCAAAGAATAAAGCACTAGAACAAAAACTAATTAGACCAATGGAGGAGTCACATACCAAGGAACAATCTCCCCAAGCAGTTTTGCGAGAGGTGCTTTGAGCAAGGAGATCGAAAATCACAGCAAAGAGTGGCTGGAACACGAGCTTGAGTTGGTTTTTAAGGTTTGTGTGAGGCAGGGGAAGAAGATGGGTGCAGGGATAAGTGGAGGAGGGCCACCGTGGGCCCACGAGGCAGGGGGGTAGGGCGCGCCCTCCACCCTCGTGGCCAGGTGGCAGCTCCCCCCGCGGTAATTTTTGCACTAAAAATCCTCAAATATTCCCGAAAAAATCATATTAAATTGGCATGGCATTCTGAGGACTTTTATTTTCGGAATATTTCTATATTGCACTGCGGATAAATCGGGAACAGACGAGAAAAAATACTATTTTACTTTATTTCTACTAAAGAACAGAAAATATAAAAAGAATACGAGGAAGGTTGTGCTTCTAGTTTCATCCATCTCATGCTCATCGAAAAGAATCCACTAACAAGGTTGATCAAGTCTTGTTAACAAACTCATTCCGATAATCATGGAACACGAGAAATTTGAATAACACTATGTTACCTCAATGGGGATATGGACATCCCCAATAATAAGTATATCATATTTCTTCTTGACAGTAGGGAGAGGAAATTCAAAACCTCCAAATATAATCGATGGATTTTTTCCAATAGAGTTGATACTATGAACTTGGGGTTGTTTCCTCGGAAAATGTACCGTATGCTCATTACCATTAACATGAAAAGTGGCATTGCCTTTGTTGCAATCAATAACAGCCCCTGCAGTATTAAGGAAAGGTCTTCCAAGAATAATAGACATACTATCGCCCCTCGGAATATCAAGAATAACAAAGTCCGTTAAAATAGTAATGTTTGCAACCACAACAGGCACATCCTCACAAATACCGGCAATGTATAGCAGTTGATTTATCAGCCATTTGCAAAGATATTTCAGTAGGTGTCAACTTATTCAAGTCAAGTCTATGATATAAAGAGAGAGGCATAACACTAACACGGCTCCAAGATCACATAAAGCAGTTTTAACATAATTTCTCTTAATGGAGCATGGTATAGTAGGTACTCCGGATCTCCAAGTTTCTTTGGTATTCCACCCTTAAAAGTATAATTAGCAAGCATGGTGGAAATTTCAGCTTCCGGTATCTTTCTTTTATTTGTAACGATATCTTTCATATATTTAGCATAAGGATTCATTTTGAGCATATCAGTCAATCGCATATGCAAAAAGATAGGTCTAATCATTTCAGCAAAGCGCTCAAAATCCTCATCATCCTTTTTCTTGGATGGTTTGAGAGGAAAAGGCATGGGTTTCTGAACCCATGGTTCTCTTTCTTTACCATGTTTCTTAGCAACGAAGTCTCTTTTATCGTAACATTGATTCTTTGATTGTGGGTTCACTACTAGGAAAAGGCCTACTAATGGCGCACCAGTTTTGCCTACTAATGGCGCATCACTGGTGCGCCATTACTAGCACGCCATTAGTAATTTTTACTAATGGCGCTGTAATGCGCGCCATTAGTATACGGTATACTAATGGCGCACCACTAATCGCCATTAGTATAAACCACAAGGCGCCATTAGTATAGGCCTTCGGTGCGCCATTAGTATAGGCAACGGTGCGCCATTAGTATTTTTGAATTTTGAAGGCGGGAAAATAGTAGCGGCGCATCTAACCCACCGCAAGGCGCCATTGCTATTTTTGAATTTTGAATTTGGATCTCAGATCGTGATTTTTTGCCCATTTTTTGCTAGTTTTTTTTGCTCGTTTTTGGCATGATATTATTTCAAATTTTGTTCATTTTTGGATCTTGTACGTTCTTTTGCCGTGTTCTTTTGCGGAGAGGAGTTCGCGGGAGAGGAGTTCGCGGGAGGTCACGGAGAGGCGCTTCGGCTCATCGCGGAGAGGAGGAGGAGGTCGCGGAGAGGAGTTCACGAAGCATCGGAGAGGAGGAAGGAGGAACCATGAGAGAATGGGAGGAGAGGAGGGAGGAGGAGCTCACCGGAGAGGAGGGAGGAGAAACCGTGAGGGGAAGGAGGGAGGAGAGAGGAGGGAGGAGGAGGTTCCCGGAGAGGAGGAGGTCATGGGAGAGGAGGAGGAGGAGGTCGCGGAGGAGAGGAGGAGGAGGCCGGAGAGGAGGAGGAGGTCACGGGAGAGGAGAAGGAGGTCATGGGAGAGGAGGAGAAGGAGTGGAGGAGAGGAGAGGAGGAGATGGAGTGGAGGAGAGGAGAGGAGGAGATGGAGTGGAGGAGAGGTGGAGTGGAGGAGAGGTCGAGTGGAGGAGGTGCGCCCAGCCATAAATACGACATACTAATGGCGCACCACCATGGGTCAAAAGTGCGCCATTAGTAACTTTTTTTATTTTTGACTTATTTTGAATTTTGAAGGCGGGAAGATACTAATGGCGCACCATGGGCAGGTGCGCCATTAGTATTTTTTTTATTTTTTTGACTTATTTTAAATTTTGAAGGCGGGAAGATACTAATGGCGCACCATGGGCAGGTGCGCCATTAGTGATTTTGAATTTTTTTGCCTCTCCAGATCTTAAAAGCCCCGTATCTTTTTTTCTGTTAGGTTTTTGAGGATTTTGAAAATGTTTAGCAGGGGTTCCCTGCTAAATTCGGATGTAACTTTTCGGGTAGATGATTTTTCATACAAAAACTTTTTCATCCGAAAGTTAGTATGCAAAAGTTATGCCCATTTTACAAATTCTCGAGAGATTTTGCAAATGAAGTTTAAATTCATATTTGCAAATTTTCCCAACAACTAGACCACATATCACATGGGAAACTTATTTTCTTTTATTTTTTGACTTTTTCATCATTTTCTTTTATTTTTTTAAAACTGAAAAGGCGATCCACGGGGGTGCATTCGTGGAAGTGGTGACCAAGTTACTAATGGCGCACCGTGGCATGGTGCGCCATTACTAGTTCAACTAGTAATGGCGCACCACTACCACGGTGCGCCATTAGTAGTTTTGACAACATTTTTTAAATTTTTTTTTACTAATGGCGCACCATGATGTGGTGCGCCATTAGTATTTGGATTAATTAATGGCGTACCAACACATGGTGCGCCATTAGTATATAGTAATGGCGCACCACATGTCTGGTGCGCCATTAGTGTCAATTCCATCTATAGCCCTTTTCCTAGTAGTGGTTATCAAGATCAACAGCAGGTTCAACTTCTACATCACTATCATTACTAGGTTGAGCATCATTGAGGGAGTCCTGGATTAGGGGGTGTCCAGATGGCCGGACTATGACCTTTGGCCGGACTCCTGGACTATGAAGATACAAGATTGAAGACTTTGTCCCGTGTCCGGATGGGACTTTCCTTGGCGTGGAAGGCAAGCTTGGTGATACAGATATGTAGATCTCCTTCCATTGTAACCGACCCTATGTAACCCTAACTGACGGTGTCCTGGACTAGGGGGTACTCACAACGTCATCTCCCGACCAGTTGGATTGGGCTGAGGATCCCCATGGCCGTATACTCATGGGCCAGTCCGGACAGTTGCCGCATACAAGGAAGATTCCACAAGACTTGGCGATCAAGACAAGGACTCCTCCCCCACCGGCGTATTCGGCTAGGACTCTTGTTATCCTAGGCCTCTGGTGCATTATTTAAATCGAGGCCAGGCTAGGCGATAGACAATCTCATATACAACAATCAAACCATAGGCTAGCTTCTAGGGTTTAGCCTCTCTGATCTCGTGGTAGATCTACTCTTGTACTACCCATATCATCAATATTAATCAAGCAGGAGTAGGGTTTTACCTCCATCGAGAGGGCCCGAACCTGGGTAAAAACATCGTGTCCCTTGTCTCCTGTTACCATCCACCTAGACGCACAGTTCGGGACCCCCTACCGAGATCCGCCGGTTTTGACACCGACATTGGTGCTTTCATTGAGAGTTCCGCTGTGTTCGGCAAAAGGTCGATGGCTCGCCTGCACATCAACTGCGACTTCGGCATCTTTGTCACCAGCTCGACTGGTCACCTTGGTTCGACCAAGGACTGCACCCTACCTCCGATCGTCATGTTCGGATGAGGGCCTTCATCAACATCAGCTCCGATCTCTATCAAGATCATGGAGGAATCATCCAGGGAGCCCGGGGGCTCAACGTCAACATTGCCCTCGGGCGACCGTACTGTTTTTTTTGACAGCGGACTTGTGTCCGCCGCCACCGCCTCCTCAAGTGTCGTCTTAACGATTGCTTCGGTGGAATTGTGCGGAATTGAGTCTACAACAACCCTGGAAAATTTCGTTGAGTTCCGATGGAGGAATCTTTGGCAATCTCCGATATACCGGAGCCGCATTGAACCTGGACGAGAATCCGGACGAGTTTAGGGCGTGGTGTGCAGCTTCCAGCTCGGACCTCCTTTGGAAGATCCAACCGTTGATCGGCTGCGGAACTCCTATATCTACCACCCCTCAAAATTTCAGCTCGATCCGACCGTCCAAACCCCGGGAACCTTCCGATTAGTGCGTCACTTTCCGGATCTGTTTTCTACGCGAAAACGAATCCGACCCGAGTTCGTCTTTTTTATGAACGGGATTTCGGGCATCCTTTTTGAAGGAAGTTTTGTATGGGGTATTGTGTTTTGTTCCCGAACACATCCCACTAACTTTAAAATCTTTTGAACATGATCTTCAACATCATGCTGGTGTCAAACCACTCCGGCAATATTGCTCCACTGCTGACGACCTGCGCTAGACACGTCGTCACTTTGTTGAGCCGAGCTCAACTTCTTCGGATCATCATCTCGGCAAGCCGAACAAGAGTCCGGCATCATGAAGGATAAATCATCACAAACATCGCCGCCCCACGGAATACAAGTAGCGGGCATACCGCATCACCGCGCACGGTCGCTTCATCAAGCCGGCGTCGACCACGTCACGACCTGCATTGGCAGGGTCGCACTATTGCTTCTTCAAGCTGGTGTCCATCATGCCGACCTACTTCGACATCTCGGCTGGACCGGGGGCTTCGCCATCTCTTCATCAACCTACTCCGGACACTTCGGCGTCGCTAGCCGACCAGCTCCGTCACGTTAGCTGGAGTCCGGCTGTCGTTTTATCGCCCATCAGGCAATGGGTGCGCGGATCGAGTCCCAATTCTGAGAATCACCTTCTTTCGGATTACTACAACAAATAAACCAGGTGCTATTAATCCCAGTATTTTTTGCTTGTTTGGGTTCATTTTTCCCAAGGAATTATTACTCTGGTTTATCCATCATATGTGCACAGGTCTATCAAGTGGTGGCCGCATTATCGACGGTCGCATGATGGTTCGGTCAGTTTTCGTACATAGTCCGGCGAACGCCGCATCCGGAACTCGAACCGACCTGTGAATTCAGGCCTTGCCATGCCTTTACCGCATCACGCCGCCGCCCTGCATCGACATTGACTTCGGCGCCAGGCCATATTTCTTTTATTACTCACTTTGCATAAATTATTTGTTATGCAACGAATTTTTTTATTACTATTATCTCCGGTTTGCACTATTTTTTGTGCACAGGAAAATGATCCAGCCGGACTATATCCTTTGGCGTCACCTCGGCTGGACGGGGGGCTTCGTCAACACTTCATTACCCCATGCAGGGGACTTCGGCATCACTCTGCCGTCCTGCATTGACCGTGCTATGTCACCACTTCGGAGTGCCGAGCTCTTTGCTCCGCCACCTCGGGACCGGCTTGGGGATGGAACCTTGTCCGCATCAAGCTCGAACCAGCGTCGTCAATACCGAACACATTAACCAGCTAAGTTGCCTTCGTGCTCAAAGTTTTAAATTTTTAACTTTTGTTCGGCTCGACCAAGCATTATACTTTTTTGAAAAAAAGTTGCTTGTAAAAAATTTCCTTGTCCAAACTTTGTTCGCACACACTTGCCGCGCTACCCGCGCTCATTATACCTGGGAGCTTCTTTAACAAAAGCTTATTAATACAGGCTTTATGCCCAACACATGTGTCACACTTCCGCATGTACCTTTTATTCACCATTATATGCATCGATATGACTTAAGTTTTGGCCAAGCTGGGTTGCCCGGCTCCTGTGCTTACCCCTACGTTCCCGATTGTTCGGCTAGGTGGTAAAGGAGCACCTCTGCGACTATTCTTGCCGGTCACCCGGATGTACCTCGGACTGGGTGAAGCCGAAAGCTAAGCGTTCTTAAGGGAATACTCGGTCGGTGAACTAAAGATGATTTCTTACCTATTCATTTACCTGCCCCGGATGTTTTTCTGCTCTTTTCGCGATCCGGGACATGCACTTTAGGGCATGCCTCCCAGGAAAGGAACCCCTAACGGAACTATTCTCCTGGAAGATATTTCTTACTAACCATCTAAAATGACATAACTAGTTGGGCACTTGTGCGATAAAGCACTAATGACCCCCTACGCCTGGTCTCCACGCATGCCCCGGTTTTTATAACCGCGAGGGTATTCGGACACACTCGGACTATTGGGTCCAGAGGTTGAAGCGAAAAGGTCCGCTTCGACAAACGATCTACAATCCGGCTAGAAGGCATTTTACATGTCACCTTACATTATATAGTCAACTTTTACCCAAGTCACTTGGGGGCTCTTATGTTTATTTGAGCCGCTTTTATACTAAGTGTTTTCTTCTTAGTCGTTGCAAAGTGTTTATTATTTATCACTCCTTTTTTCGACTAACGAAAAGCGGTCACTAGCCGGGAGCCTAATTTCTCTCTCAAAACTGCTAGAGTTTAGTTTTCTAAACTGGCCTAATGAGAAGTACTCCGCCTTCGGGATGGGAGATCTGAAGCCGTAGGGCTGACCCGCTTGAAGTCTTGAGATAGGGCGTGTCATGTTAAAGCACGGCGAAGCATTTCTTTTCTTTCTCTAAAGTCCAATTTCGGATTGGCACGAACACTTGATCTTGTTAGGACGTCATGTTTTTCTTGGCGTTTTTGGTTTTCCAAGCTTTTGGCACTTTTAAACTATTTGTGTGTTTTCAGCACAAGTCTCGCGATGCAACGCTGGACACCTTTAGAGATTCGGAAAAACATTCTCGGATATTGCTATATATGCATCGGTTTGAATTGTGTCTTTGGTCAATAGTTGGGTTTCGGCTCCTGCGCTTGCCTCCTACGTTCCGCTTTGTTCGGCTAGGTGTGCAAAGGGAGAACCACTGCGATTGTGCTTCCATTTCGCATGGTCAAGCACCTCGATGGAGAAAGCCGAAAAATCATCACAATAGGTGTAAACTGGTCAGCGATCCGATGACTATATTAAATGATGGGCCATTCATAACATTGGCGAAGTGTTTCCGGCTTGACCCCATTTGTCGCCGAACACTACCAAGGGGCTAGTAACTGGCCTCCCAAACTAAATCCTCAATATTTTGCTCTTACATTAGAGCTGAGGTTTCATGATCATGCTTAGCATGACAACCCAAAGAAAGGAACCGATAGCGGGACTATTTTCTTTGGAGGACATTTCCTATGTTAAACAGCAACATATCTCTCTGCGTACCTTTGTTTATAAAACCGTATGGCCAGATTGCCTTGTTTGTCGTAAATCTTTGCCCTCATAAAGGCTTTATGATGTTGGACAAACACTCCTCGGCTACGGGCCGAGGAGGTTGAAGCCGATGGTCGGTCAACAAAGTTTTGTACAATGCGGATCCGAGCATTAATGACATAAAGTACTTGGATACATTGAGTCGTTACACATAATTTGTGATGGATATCGATCCTTCATTGACCACCCGATGCCCGCATTAAGGCTCGGGGGCTCTTGAGCTTCGGGCTTATTATTTACAAATATCAAAGGGGCACATCAATCCCACGATCCGGTGTTGCCATCCGACCCGGTGTCTCGGGGCTCTTGCATTGCTGTCCAATGCAGAAAATTTTAAGTGTATCACAGTCTCCGAGGAGATTTTTGATCCTCGGGTTGGTCGGCCGCACTCCAACCTGAGTCTTGAGGACTGAGCACGCCGCTTTTTGTGTCGAAGTATTACGCGAGCTAGGACTTGATCCTCGACCGATTTGCAAATCAACTTGAGTCTCGGCGACTCACGGGATCAGCGGTCTTCGTCATCCTTCATGTGCATCTCGGGTTTTATCACGATACCCACCTTGAGGGCTCTGGCTATGTATCCCGGCAGAGAATAAATTGCACCAATCAAAATATTGACAAAAATCGGCCCACATTCGGGTGGTGCACCACCTCGGAAGCAGTCCGGCATAAAGCTCGGGCGCTAGTGGCTGGCTCCGTAGAGGGCATTTCCGGCATTAAGCTCGGCTAAACTCCTTCAAACTTTTTTGAACCAAGGTGATTTACGACACCTCGGATACAGTCCGGCTTTGGAGCTCGGATACAATCCAGCGTTGGAGCTTGGATACATAGTCCGGCGTTGGAGCTCGGATACATTCCGGCGTTAGAGCTGGGAAGCAGTTCCGGCATTGGTGCTCGGCTGCAAAAGATACCTCGAATGCAGTCCGCCGAGGGAGCTCGGACGCAAGAGGACGCTGCCGCCCGGGAACAACTTCAAACCCGAGGTGTGGCATAAAAATAACAAGGCATTGATAAAGGCCGGAAATTTAAAGGGCTCCTCGGATACCCGGCGTGTAAACTCGTCGAATGCATTCTGGCGATCCTCAAGATCGAAGATGAGGAGATTTGTTGAACCAGTTTTCAAGACCGGCAACCGAAGATGAAGAACAGTTCGGAAGAATCGAGGAGCCGCTCTAACTTGAAGACCGGTTCAGGACTCTTGACGGTGTCCTGGACTAGGGGGTACTCACCACGTCGTCTCGATCGGTTGGATTGGGCGAGGATCCCCATGGCCGTATACTCATGGGCGATCCGGACGGTTGCCGCATACAAGGAAGATTCCACAAGACTTGGCGATCAAGACAAGGACTCCTCCCCCACCGGCGTGATTCGGCTTAGGACTCTTGTTATCCTAGGCCTGCGGTGCATTATATAAACCGAGGCCGAGGCTAGTCGATAGAGAATCTCATATACAACAATCATACCATAGGCTAGCTTCTAGGGTTTAGCCTCTCACGATCTCGTGGTATATCTACTCTTGTACTACCCATATCATCAATATTAATCAAGCAGGAGTAGGGTTTTACCTCCATCGAGAGGGCCGAACACAGGTAAAACATCGTGTCCCTTGTCTCCTGTTACCATCCGCCTAGGCGCACAGTTTGGGACCCCCTACCGAGATCGCGGTTTTGACACCGACACTAACCCTCTCCGGTGTCTATATAAACGGAGGGTTTTAGTCCGTGGGACGAACAACAATCATACCACAGGCTAGCTTCTAGGGTTTAGCCTCTACGATCTCGTCGTAGATCTACTCTTGTACTACCCATATCATCAATATTAATCAAGTAGGAGTAGGGTTTTACCTCCATCGAGAGGGCCCGAACACAGGGTAAAACTGTCGTGTCCCTTGTCTCCTGTTACCATCCGCCTAGGCGCACAGTTGGGACCCCCTACCCGAGATCCGCCGGTTTGACACCGACATTGGTGCTTTCATTGAGAGTTCCTGTGTATCGCGTCACCTTTAGGCCCGATGGCTCCTTCGATCATCAACAACGACGCGGTCCGGTGAGACTTTTCTCCCGGACAGATCTTCGTATTCGGCGGCTTTGCACTGCGGGCCAATTAAGCAGGCCATCTGGAGCAGATTGAAAGCTTCGCCCACAGCCATCAGGTCAGATTTGGAAGTTTGAACTACGGCCGGCGTCCGCGGAGACTTGATCTTGACGGGTTCGAGCCACAGCCAGCGTCGCTATTACGATGGGCATGATCTAGCTCTTGCCGCGAGCGGTGTCACGGAGGCCGCACCAGTGTCCGCTCCGACCCTTAGCTCGGAGCCGACTGCGCCTATCGAGGACGGGTGGCTGGACACCGCCTCGGGGGCTGCAATCTCTACGGCGATCGAGCCAAACACCATACCTGTCCCTTGCGAAGCTCACGACTCCGAGGTGCCGGACTCCTTTCCGGACTCCGAACCTTCCGCGCCCCTGCTAATTGAATCTGATTGGGCGCCAATAATGGAGTTCACCGCCGCGGACATCTTTCAGCACTCTCCTTTCGGCGACATTCTGAATTCACTAAAGTCTCTCTCTTTATCAGGAGAGCCTCGACCGAACTATGGTCAGGAAGGTTGGGATGCAGATTGACGAAGAAATTCAATGCCCACCACCACCCACTTTTGTAGCCTTGTCGATGATTTAAGCGGACATGCTTAACCCGACTCACGAAGACATCGGCGGTATGGACGGCGATGTAGGAGACGAACAAGAACCAGCGCCTATAGGCCACTGGACAACCACCCCATCTCACGATGTATGCATGGTTGATACACCTAAAGGAAACGACGATGAGGAACAAAGGGACGCAACGAGGGACCGTTCCCTCGAAAAGCAATCAAAGCGGCGTGGCGTGGCGCGCTCAAACCCCACCTCGACAGAGAAAACAGCCATACAGACCCAGCCATAGAGCAGGGCGAACCGGTGGACGAAGAACATGCCATCGAGCAACCGCCCGAATAGGGCAACTTGGATAAACAACCCGTCCCCGGCGAAGACAACAGTCCGGACGACGTCATGCCGGACAAGTTGCTGGAGCAGAAGAACTTCCAAAAAAGGCTCGTCGCCACTGCACGTAGCCTAAAAAAGCAGAAGCGGAAGCTCAAAACTGCGGACGATGCACTCAGAATTAGATGGAGCAAAGTACTCAACACCGCACACAAATCTGGCGGCGATCGCCGCACAAAAACTATCCGAGGCGTAAATTATTGCGAATTTGATGATGAGGCCTTAGAGCCCCCGCAATCAAAAATAATAAGGAAGCCACCCGGTCGGACAAAGCGACCCCATGGCCAACACGGTCAGCGGCAAAGGACGCCGCACACAAGCCGACGCAGCGATCCGCACAAGGATTCACATCAAAAGCGATGGCCCAGCCAGATCTATCTATGGGCCAATAAAGCAAGCTCTAGCAAGCAATGCAACACATCAAATATCCGAACATCGCGATGCGCCCGGTATAGAGGCGCACACCCCTATGTTTCACCGATGAGGTCTTTGGATCATGAATTTCGGCCGGGAGTTCAAGCCCGTAAACATAGAGGCATACAACGGAACAACAGTCCACAGAGTCTGCGGATTGAGGATTACATCCTCCACATACACATGGCTAGAGGAGATGATCTCCACGCCATAAAATACTTACCACTCAAACTCAAAGGGCCAGCCCGTCATTGGCTCAAAAGCCTTCCCGAAAACACCATTGGAAGTTGGGAAGAGCTCGAGGATGCTTTTTCGGCAAATTTTCAAAGGGACTTATGTCCGACCTCCGGATGCAGATGATCTAAGTCACATAACTCAACAACTTGGGAAGTCAGCCGGAAACTTCTGGAACAGATTTCTTACTAAAAGAACACGATAGTCGACTGTCCGGACGCCAAAGCCTTAGCAGCTTTCAAACACAGCGTGTCCAGGGCAGATAATGGCTCGCTGCAGACACCTCGCCAAGAAAAGCCAAGAACAATGGCCGCACTAACAAGCCTCATGACCCGCTTTGCGCGGAGAGGACAGCTGGTTGGCAAGATGCGGTACCAGCGACCCAAGTACATCCGAAGTTAGGGATGAAAACGGGAAACCGCGACGCATCAAGGACCAGCGGCGGACCAAGGGAAACATCCCAAAGAGCACGGCAGTCAATGCCGGATTCAAAAGCCCTCGGTAGAATCAGAAAAAGCTGCCCTCCAAAGATAACAGGGACGAGCTAGCTAACTTAAACAAAATCTTGGACAAGATATGTCAAATACACAGTACTCCTGGGAAGCGTGCAAACCATACCCACAGAGATTGTTGGGTCTTCAAGCAATCCGGCAAACTTAACGCCGAACACAAGGGGCTCGACACACCAAGCGAGGACGATGACGAACCCCACAAGCAGAGCACCGGAAAACAAAAGAACTTCCCACAAGAAGTCAAAACAGTAAATTCACTTCACGTAACCAAAAGGGAGAAAATAGTGGCGCCCATAGAATACGCCGCCACGGCCTATCCTGGAGGAGTCCATGAACCGGGTTGTTAAAACCAATCACCTTCGACCATCAGGATTACTCTAGAAGTATCCGGAACGCAGGTTGGACTGCCTTGGTATTAGATCCGATAATTGACGGACTCCACTTGACACAAGTCCTAATGGACGGCGGCAGTGATTTAAACCTGATATATCAGGACACAATCCGCAAACTGGGGATAGACCCAACAACAATTCGCCAAAGCAACACTTCCTTTCAAGGGGTGACGCCAGGCCCAGATGCCCATTGTATGGGCTCTCTCCTGTTAGAAGTTATGTTCGGCTCACCCGACAACTTCCACTGCGAAAAGCTAACCTTCCACATCGCCCCATTTACAAGCAGCTATCAAGCACTACTGGGACGCGAAGCTTTCGCCCGCTTTAACGCAATACCGCATTATGCATCCCTTATACTTAAAATGCCCGGTCCACGAGGCATCATCTCATTAAAGGGAAATATCAAGTGTTCCTCGAGCACGGAAGATTGTGCGGCTGCATTAACAGCCACACACTAAACCGGACTCATTAGGCAAAGCACCTAAACAGGTTGTTCAGACCCCGGACATGGCTAGACGAGTCCGGCGTAACGGCTTACTAGCCGCACAACCCCGTTCAAGGGGCTCCGCATATGTACAACAAGAGACAATAAAGCTCAATTTTATTCATTTTTTAAAAAACGTACTTTGTTTATTTAATGTAACGTACATTTTCGCACGATATTTTTCAACTAAGTTCCTCTCTTTTACAGATGAACACCGTGCTACACCCGTCCAGGATACGGCACAACGGAGACACAGGCGCAGACGTGCAGTAGGGACCCGTTGCAAGGATTCTTTTCAGATTAAGACCCTGCGTAAACCTTTTTTACTGTCTCTTGTTGATACACATCCCCCGGCTTCTTGCTATAACCGAGGTGGAGGCTGGCGTCTTGGCATCGGCCACGTCAGACGTTCTTGGCGTGCACTGGACACGAGGGCTTATTAATAAGGGCGTTGTTCAACCCGCTTTTCATAAAGACCGAATACCTTAGGGAGTGTTCGGCGTCATGAAGTTTGGCCTTATACGCATCAGCTCCGAATCATGTCTTTGGTCAAATGTTGGGTTTGCCCGGCTCCTCGTGCTTTGCTGCCTTACGCCCGCTCTATCGGCTAAGGCGGCACGTGAGAACTACTGCGATTGTGCCCGGTTCGGCCGAGGCGAGCACCTCGAGAGAAAGCGAAAACCGATCGTCATGATGTAGCGTGAGACTGCTCAACCACTCGATGACCCATCGGAATGTTTAGAATTCCTCCGCATTAACGAAGGGCCGTTTCCCGGTCAGGCACACACGCGCCCCGAATTCGGGTGAGCGCGGTGCCCCTAGGGGCTATATAGTAGCCCAACTGTCAAACTCCTATGGCTAACTGAAAGTGATAAAGCATTATAATCCGGTTGCCTAGTTCGCTACGCTATCACCTCCTTTATAGGACCAAGACGTTGGATCAAGTGTGAAAATGCGCCTTTTGCGAACACCCCCGCATTATATGCGTGGGGGCTGAAGCCGAAGATTGCCATCTTTCAGGTTATATACACATATACATTAACGGCCGCACAGGAGGTATTTTAATTCTTGCAGGCACAAGTATAAAAAGCTTTTATATTCCATCGAAACATTGTCTTACAATTATACATGTTATTGGAACATGATGTCCTTCGAGCACTGCGTCTCTATTAAACGAGCGCCCTGCAGAACTTCCTGAAAATAGTGCTCGGCAGGTATTCGGCTCCCGTCCGAATCTTGGGATGCAACGTCGGTGGCCTTCATCTCTGCCCAGTATGTCTTGACACGGGCTAGAGCCATCCGCGCACCCTCTATGCATGCTGACCTCTTCATTGCATTGATACGGGGCACCGCACCAAGGAACTGCTGCACCAAACCAAAATAACTCTTCGGCTCAGGCCCCTCCGCCACAGATGACTCACGACTCCCTTCATGGCGTAGTCCGGATAACCTATTCAGCTCCGCCCATTCGCCAATCGCTCGGATAATGGAAGTGGGCGCCCGGATTATGGGCTGCGACCAAAAAGCTTTTTCCGCCGTGATCATTTTGATCCCGGAAGTGTTCGGCCGCGTCATGACACTTGCCGCCTAATCCAGATAAGTATCCGCTGCACTCCACGGCTGGTCCAACCGAGCATACTTAGGATCCCCGAACTTCATCCGCAAAGCATAAAGGGCTTTCGACCACGATATCTCGGCCCGACGTAGCTCTCGCTTCATGGCTCTCATTGCAGAGCGAGCATCCTTGGCCTCGGTAGTGGCTTTCTCTAGGTCCTTTTGTTCCGCCCGATCTTCTTTTTCAAGAAGCTTGCGGTGATCGGCAGCATCCTTCAACTTCACCGCCATCTTGGCCATTTCCTTCTGCTTGGCGATGAGCAGCTGTTCGCTTTCAGCTCTTCGCCGCCTTCAAGGCAGCCGCATCACTTTTTCTGGCCTGCTCCTTGGCTCGGGCGAGTTCCGCCCAAAGATTCTCCATGGCAGCAGCACCATCTGCATCAAGCATACATGTTGTAAGGCAAGGTCATCAAACCCCCTTACCAGGTGTTCGCGGAGAAAATTTCATACCTTGCGACTCGTTCAACCGCTTGTTGACAAGCGCGATGTCGGCATCCGCCACGTCAAGTTGCCGCTTTAGCTTGGCAAATTCATCAGTCCGGTGTGCCACCGGACACTTCGCCACCTACATAGGAAGAGCGACATGTTATACCTGCGATTATGATCCTCGGCACGCTGTCTTTGACAACGCGCCTAGTCTTAGGGGCTACTATCTATACAGGGCACATCTTTTTATATGCGGAACTGTCAAAGGTACATCATTTCGCGTACCTCAAAACCACATCGATAAAACTCCCGACGGCCTCGTGCAACCCGCTCTCCACGGATGAAATCCTTTCAATCACCGTGCCCATCAATGCATGATGTTCTTCTGAGATAGACGCCGCCTCGAGCAGATCCTTCAAATCCTCCGACCGTGCGGGCCGGTGCCGGACTTCGTCGATGGCCTTTTCCAAAGGTGCAGCACGGAGGGCTCGGGGAGCCATACGGCTGCTTTCCGGCCCTGCCAGATTCGAAGAAACCCTCCGCGACGACACCTCAGGGTCGCCCGCCTCGCAAGGCGGTACGGCAGGAGGGGCGTTCCGCTCTCCATCATCTCCGGACGAAGATCCCCTGAAGATGAGCTCTCTTTGTGAAAGGCGGAGATCCGAACTACAAGGTAAAAATTCAGTTGTCTTTCTCGGGACTAAAATAGGGATGTCTCTTATTTGGATACTCCCCTCTCTACTTACGGCTCGCTGGAGGGCTGATCCCGTTGAGGGCACAGTGCGGCCGAGGCACTTCCCGGCGCAGGACCCTCTGACGAAGATCTCTTCCCCCGCTTTGAGACCATGGTCTCCGGGTCTTCAGAGGCGGTACTCTTCTTTCCCTGGATGGAGGGATTCTCGATCCCTCCTTTCCGGATAGCCTCCTTCGAGGAGACGGTAGCTTTCTTGTTCCCCCCTTCGCCTTCTTCCAAGGCCGCAACCTCCAGCATCCTGGTTAACATGGGACCCGACGTGGTTTCGGGGAGGGGGGCCGGACACCTGATCAGCTTTGCTTTCGCTATCCACTCATGTTTAAAGGGACAGCTCCTTTAAGGGCAATTTTATAGCGAATATCACGGATAAGCGTGTCCGGGTACAGGGCGACTTACTTGAGTATCCGGGCGATTGCAGCTTAGACCTGCGTCCTCGGTCAAGTCCGGACACATTGCTTGTGATCCGAAGAACAATTCATGCATCTCCATGGGCGTCATGCCCGTAAAGTGTTGGAGAGCTCGTGGTCCCTCCGGATTAAACTCCCACAGGCGGAGGGGGCGGCGTTTGCAGGGCAAAGTGCGGCGAATCAACATGACCTGCGCCACTACGGCCAGGTTGATATCTCTTTCCAGGAGATCTTGAATGCGGTCCTGCAACTAGGGCACGTCCTTGGACGGCCCCCAGTCGAGCCCTTTATTGACCCATGACGCTAGCCGTGGGGGAGGACCCAAGCGAAAGACAGGAGACGCCATCCACTTGGTGCCCCTGGGCGCTGTGATATAAAACCACTCTCGTTGCCATAAGTTGAACTCCTCTTGAAAAGAGCCCTCGGGCCATGGAGCGTCAGCATTCTTGCTTATAACAGCCCCTCCGCACTCCGCTTTCCGCCCCTTGATCATCTTCAGCTCTACTTTGAAGGTCTTGAGCCACAATCCGAAATGAGGGGTAATGTGGAGGAAGGCTTCGCACACGACGATGAACGATGAGATGTGGAGGATGGACTCCGGATCCAAGTCGTGAAAGTCTAACCCATAATAAAACATGAGCCCTCTCACGAAGGGGTCCGTCTGGGAAGCCTAACCCCGAAGGAAGTGAGACGCGTAACACCACGCTCTCACCAGGCTTGGGAGTGGGAATAACTTGCCCTTGAGCAGGCAGCCTATGCGAGATTTCGCTGATCAAATACTGGCATCTCTCAGCTTTAGCACGCCTTCTTCCAGAACGGAGGAAGGCATCCACCGACCTTGGAGGTCGGAGCCGGACATCATCGAAGGTCCGAAGCGCCTAAATCTGGAGCTTTGGGTGTTGGAACTCGAGGCGAGGGGCGGACTCGATTGAGATTGAAAGAAAGGAGTAGAGACTTGGTCTCTTTATAAAAAGGTTGAATACCAAGAGCCCTCCCCCGTGACCGTTTGGGGACTCGCCTTCGATAGAGGAGACGTGCCAACGGGCATGATTGGGTTACCCACGTCCGTATTGATGAGAATCCTGGAATAAGGGTACACGATCTCTGCTTTGACAAGACGTGCCAAGGAAACAGCCTTGCTAAACGCGCTGAGGTGGGACAGTAAAAACGATTCAAATAAAGGCTTGGCCGTGGTGTGATGACACGCTGCGGAATACGTCAACAGATTGGATTTGTGTAAATATTATTCTCTCTTCGGTATTATGTGGAAATTATTTTGCAGAGCCGGACACTATCCTTGTGTTCAAAATCTTCTATGAAGTATTTGGAGGAGGAACCCGCCTGCGGTGCGAAGACAAACCGCGCCGGACTCGTCGTCATTGAAGCCTGGTTCAGGGAGCTCTTGATGGAGTCTGGATTAGGGGTGTCCGGATGGCGGACTATGACCTTTGGCCAGACTCTGGACTATGAAGATACAAGATTGAAGACTTCGTCCCGTGTCCGGATGGGACTTTCCTTGGCGTGGAAGGCAAGCTTGGCGATGCGGATATGTAGATCTCCTTCCATTGTAACCGACTACGTGTAACCCTAACCATCTCCGGTGTCTATATAAACCGGAGGGTTTTAGTCCGTAGGGACGAACAACAATCATACCACGGGCTAGCTTCTAGGGTTTAGCCTCTACGATCTCGTGGTAGATCTACTCTTGTACTACCCATATCATCAATATTAATCAAACAGAGTAGGGTTTTACCTCCATCGAGAGGGCCCGAACCTGGGTAAAAACATCGTGTCCCTTGTCTCCTGTTACCATCCGCCCTAGACGCACAGTTCGGGACCCCTACCCGAGATCCGCCGGTTTGACACCGACAATCATCATGAACATTATCATTAACATTTTCACTAGGTTCATATTCATTACGGATTGTGTTTCAAAGATCGACATAGAGATATCATTTGGATTCTCGTGTGGTTCAGCAGAGTTCACTAGAAGTTTGCAAAGTCCTATCATTTTCTTTTTCTTCCTTTTAGAAGAACTAGGCATATCAATATTATTTCTCCGAGAATCTTTCTCGATTCTCTTAGGGTGGCCTTCAGAATACAAAGGTTCTGCAGGTCATTCTACCAGTTCTAGTAGCCACTCTAACAGCATAATCATTTTCTTACTATTCATTTCATCAAGCACTTCTTTCTCGAGCTTTAAGTACTTGTTCTACTTGAGTGGTAACCATAGAAGCATGTTTTCTAACAAGCTTAAGTTCACCTCTAATATTAGCCATATAATCACTCAAGCGTAGGGGTGGAAACGGATCGGATGCGGATCGGATAGTGCTCTTACCACTTCCATTTTCATATTTTCAAAACGAATACAAATCCGAATACGGATGTTATCGGATTCGGATGCGGCTCGGATATTATTCGAATACGGATACGTATCGGATATTTTCTTGATTCGGAACGGATACGAATAATATCAACATATTGCTTAAGTAAATTAGTCGATAGCTATGTGACCTGGAATAATCAACTTGTGACATACAATAAGTCAATGATAAATAGGTTTATGAATAAATACTATTGTAATGCATAATAATTTATAAGTTCAATCATATAAAGAGTACAATTTGACCCCTTATTTGGCTTTTATGTTGGATAATTGGAATACTTTGGGTCTAGAATTTTGAAAATTACCTCCCATAATCTTATTCGGATACGGATATATCCATTTCCATATCCATATTTGTGTCAAAATCTCCTACCATATTTTATTTATTATTTGTTTAATAAATTCGGATACGGATAATTTCCATATCCATTTTGGTTCGGATGCGGATGTTTCGGATACGAATAGGCATTTTCTCGAATACGGATATCGGATATTTCGGATTATCCGCTACCACTTTCCACCGCTACTCAAGCGTTTAATCATAAAGGTATTCTGTTTTAATTGTCTACCAAAATAAGCATTAAAGTCATCTTGCTTAAACATAAAGTTATCAAACTCATCCAAGCACTGACTAGCAATTTTAGTAGGAGGGACTTCAGCTTTATCATATCTATAGAGAGAATTTACCTTTCCTACCTGTCGGGATATCGGGATCGGAGGTTCTTTAGTGAATAAAGAATTGAGATCATACACTTCTTCAACAAAAGTGTAAATTAAGACCATGTATTTCTTCAATAGGAGGTAAATTCTTAACATCTTCAGCTTTAATACCTTTTTCTTTCATAGATTTCTTTGCCTCTTCCATATCTTGAGGATCGAAATAGAACACCTCTCTTCTTGGAGTTGGTTTAGGAATAGGCTCAGAATGGGGCAGCAGTTGGCTCGGGGAGTTGGCTCGAGGAGGTGCCCAATTATTTTCATTTGTCAACATATTATTCAATAGAATTTCAGCTTCATCCGTGTTCTTTCCTCAAAACAGAACCAGCACAACTATCCGAGGTAATCTCCGGAAGCATCGGTTAGTCCATTATAAAAGATATCAAGTATTTCAGTGTTTCTTAAGAGGATGATCAGGCAAAGCATTAAGTAACTTGAGAAGCCTCCCCAAGCTTGTGGGAGACTCTCTTCTTCAATTTGCACAAAATTATATATATCCCTCAAAGCAGCTTGTTTCTTATGAGTAGGGAAATATTTAGCAGAGAAGTAATAAATCATATCACGGGACTACGCACACAACCAGGATCAAGAGAATTAAACCATATCTTAGCATCACCCTTTAATGTGAACGGAAATATTCTGAGTATATAAAAGTAGCGCGATCTCTCATCATTAGTAAACAGGGCAGCTATATCATTTAACTTAGTAAGATGTGCCACAACAGTTTCAGATTCATAGCCATAAAAAGGATCAGATTCAACCAAAGTAATTATATCAGGATCAACAGAGAATTCATAATCCTTATCAGGAACACAGATAGGTGAAGTAGCCAAAGCAGGGTCAGGTCTCATCCTATCTCTAAGAGATTCTTTACTCCATTTAACTAGCAGCCTCTTCAGTTCATATCTATCCTGGCAGGCAAAAATAGCTGCAGAAGATTCCGCATCAAAAAGATAACCCTCAGGAATAGCGGGCATATTTTCATCATCACTTTCATCATTGTATTCAATTTCAATAATTTCTCTTTCTCTAGACCTAGAAATTTGTTCATCTAGAAATTCACCAAGAGGCACAGTAGTATCAAGCATAGAAGTAGTTTCATCATAAGTATCATGCATAGCAGAAGTTGCATCATCAATAACATGCGACATATCGGAACGAATAGCAGAAGCAGGTTTAGGTGTCGCTAGCTTACTCATAACAGAAGGTGAATCAAGTGCAGAGCTAGATGGCAGTTCCTTACCTCCCCTCTTTGTTGAGGGATACATTTTTGTCTTAGCGTCTTTCAAGTTCTTCATAGTGTCCAGCAGATATAAATCCCAAGTGACTCAAAGAATAGAGCTATGCTCCTCTCAATAATGGCGCCCGGAAAATGGTCTTGATAACCCACAAGTATAGGGGATACATAGCAGTTTTCGAGGGTAGAGTATTCAACCCAAATTTATTGATTCGACACAAGGGAGGCAAAGAATATTCTCAAGTATTAGCAGCTGAGTTGTCAATTCAACCACACCTGGAAACTTAGTATCTGCAGACAAAGTGTTTAGTAGCAAAAGTAATATGATAGTGGCGATAACGGTAACAAAAGTAAAGACGCGTCAAAAAGTAATGTTTTTGGTATTTTGTAGTGATAGCAGGAAAGTAAATAAGCGTAAACCAGTATATGGAAAGCTCATAGGCATTGGATCGATGATGGATAATTATGCCGGATGTGGTTCATCATGTAACAGTCATAACATAGGGTGACACAGAACTAGCTCCAATTCATCAATGTAATGTAGGCATGTATTCCGTAAATAGTCATACGTGCTAATGGAAAGAACTTGCATGACATCTTTTGTCCTACCCTCCCGTGGCAGCGGGGTCCTATTGGAAACTAAGGGATATTAAGGGCCTCCTTTTAATAGAGAACCGAACAAAGCATTAGCACATAGTGAATACATGAACTCCTCAAACTGTGGTCATCACCGAGAGTGGTCCCGATTATTGTCACTTGAGGGTTGCGGATCATAACACATAGTAGTTGACTATAGACTTGCAAGATAGGATCAAGAACACACATATATTCATGAAAACATAATAGGTTCAGATCTGAAATCATGGCACTCGGGCCCTAGTGAAAAGCATTAAGCATAGCAAAGTTATAGCAACATCAATCTCAGAACATTGTGGATACTAGGGATCAAACCCTAACAAAACTAACTCGATTACATGATAAATCTCATCCAACCCATCACCGTCCAGCAAGCCTACGATGGAATTACTCACGCACGGCGGTGAGCATCATGAAATTGGTGATGGAGGATGGTTGATGATGACGACGGCGACGAATCCCTCTCTCTGGAGCCCCGAACGGACTCCAGATCAGCCCTCCCGAGAGAGATTAGGGCTTGGCGGCGGCTCCGTATCGTAAGACGCGATGAAACTTTCTCTCTGATTTTTATCTCCCTGAAAGCCAATATATGGAGTTGGAGTTGGCGCTTGAGGGTCTCTGTGGGGGCCCACGAGGTGAGGCGCACCGGAGGGGAGGGCACGCCCCCACCTCGTGGACAGGTGTGGGCCCCTGGTCTTCATCTTTAGCGAGGATTTTTATTATTTATTCTAAGATATTCCGTGGAGTTTCAGGTCATTCCGAGAACTTTTGTTTTCTGCACATAAAACAACATCATGGCAATTCTGCTGAAAACAGCGTCAGTCCGGGTTAGTCCCATTCAAATCATACAAGTTAGAGTCCAAAACAAGGGAAAAAGTGTTTGGAAAAGTAGATACGACAGAGACGTATCACTCCGTCTCGTTCTTTTGAAGCATCTCAGCATTCGTGGAGCTCAAAAACCTATTCACGATGCCTTCAGTCATCGTGCGGACCATGGTCGCTTCTTGAGGGTAGAGCAAAACGATATTTTAGAACCAAGAAAAATTTGGCATGACTTTCCCAAAAATAGGACCAAAAAAGAATGCATAGTGCCAAAATTCTCGCAGAAGCGGAAATGAATCAACATTCCGCAAAATATTGGCAACTATCTAAGCATTTCAAATACCGTACCTGCAAATACAAACATATATGCAACACCACAAACATATGCAACACCACAAACATACATAGATCTAGCTAGGCCATAAAAAGTGCATGTGCACGTTGTTGGAGGGAGGAAAAAAGTAGATCTACAACATAAAGATAGCTTCCCCTCTTACTTACCTATCAAAAAAAAGGTAATTTAACCACTTAATTTGGATGAATCTATGGTGCAAATGAGGTGAGGAGGAGGAGGTAGCCGAGACAAGCTTGGAGGAGGAGGTGGAGAGAATGAAGTGGGGAAAGTGAGTGGGTAGCTAGGTATGGCTGTCCAAAATATCTAGCTGGTCCCAGGTTACTAATGGCGCACCACATACAAATGCGCCATTAGTAACCCCTAATTATAATAAGCAGCACCTGGTGGTGCGCCATTAGTAATTTTGCAATATATATATATATATATATATATATATATATATATATATATATATATATATATATATATATATATATATATATTAATGGCGCTTGCAGGCACAGTGCGCCATTACTAGTTAGAACTAGTAATGGCGACTCGTGCCTCTGGTGCACCATTAGTATTTTTGGAAAAATAAAAATAATAATTTTGTTACTAGTGGCGCACCATGGGTCTGGTGCGCCATTAGTGTCTTTCACACTAATGGCGCACCAGCACATGGTGCGCCACTGCTATATAGGAGTGGCGCCCCACATGTCTGGTGCGTCATTAGTGGCCATATCATCTATAGCCCTTTTCCTAGTAGTGTCTACATGAACGGTTGGATGAACTCGCATTACCTGACTCCAAGAAGAAACCGGGAAAAAAGGATCAGAGATTCATATGAACACCAGTGCAGAAAAGGGATATAATCCCGGTTCATGAGGCCCCTTTAGTGCCGGTTCTGGAACCGATACTAAAGGGTGGAGACTAAAGGTCACCCCCCCACCTTTAGTCCCAGTTCAGCATGAACCGGCACTAATGACTATCCACGTGGCAGGAGCCAGCACCGGGGGGTGGGAGACGTTTAGTCCCGGTTGGTAATACCTACCAACCGGGACTAAATGGTTCAGGTTTTTTTGTTTTTATGATTTATTTTTCCTTTTAATTTTGTGGTTTCTATTTAATTCTTTTTCATTTGAAAAATATTTTATGCTACTACATATTGTACACATTATGCATATTAGCATATATATACATATATATAAACAGAATTTCTCGTAGAACCATTCACGCTTTTACACAGCACACACACACACAGTATATATATATATATATATATATATATATATATATATATATATATATATATATATATATATATATATATATACAAGTTGGTATATACAATTTCTCCTACAATTTGCCTGCAGATCCTTAAATGTAGGCATTACTTCCGTAGCGGGTGATAGAATTCTCCTTTGGGTGCAGTGTTGCACTCAGCATAGGGACGATAAAAAAATGGGAAGTACACCACCCCCCCCCCCCCCCGCCCAGTTGGATTTGTGTTTAAAATGATGAAACAAATTTACAAACAAATATTTAGATGATGGCTACTTCAAAATAATTAAATGATGACAACAAGGGGCATGTATCTTCATGACTTCACCACCCACAAAAGTTTATTACCAACTAATATTTAGATGATAACTACTTAAGAAGCCTTAGTCCTTGAGAGTTGACAATGAAACCATTTCGTTGTTTCGAAATGTGCCAGCATGCAAGAATAACAACATCAATAAAGAAAGGTTTGCTGAAAGTTCTATTCACCTGCTTTAAGAGCGGAAAAATATCTCTCGGTCCCTAAATAGCTTGTAGAATAATTTGGAGATTAAACTACTCGCACACTGAAATTGCAGGAGAAGATGCAAAATTGTTGGCTAAATGGTGATACCAATTGTTCTGTTTGTCCAACTTAAACATCTAAGTGTTGTAATCTGTCATGGATAAGCCTTAATGTGAGCAATACTCAATTCAAAGATGGGCAAGCTCGAGCCTTCCTACTATTTTTACTTCAGGTGCCTTCAAATTTTTTTCCACCAGCTTATATGATAAATTCAAGGCATCGTGCCAAATTGTTTGTATTTTTAACAAGTTTTGCATTTCCTAGACTTTTCTAGGTGAAAAGGGCTGATAAATGGGCGGACGTGTCACAATGTGCAAACAGTGTCGGAAGTTGTTCAAACCTGACATGGATGTTTCATATATCCATGTCAGGCTGTTGCAAGAAGTTGGGGTCATTCATCCATATAAAAAAACCTTAGCCTTTAGACCAACTAGGTAATGACATCTCTCTTCTCAGGTGCCTGTTGGGCCTGCCCAAGCATTCATGGATTTGAAAAAAAAAGATCATGAATCTTAAAAACAGATGTTCACGAATTGACAAAAAAATCCCAGGCATTGGCAGGCGTTCATAGAGTTGAAAATTGTTCTTGGATGTGTAAAAACGTTCCCAAATTTGAAAACAAAGTTCAAAATATTATTGTTTCCGAATTTGAAAAGTTCATGGATTTAAGAAAAGGTTTATGATTTAAAAATAGTTCGTGATTTTCTTAAAATAGAATTAAGCTCAAAATAGAATATAAAAAGGACAAGGAAAATGGGACAAACAAAAGCCCCCAAAAAAGAAAACCACAAATTTTAAAAATTGTTCATGTTTTGAAAGATGTTCAGAAATTGTTTGGGTTTCGAAATTTTGTTCACTTTCAAAATAAATTTGCTCAAATTTCGTTCACAAATTCCAATACTATTCGGCATTTTAAAATTGTACGCATTTTTTTAATAAAGTTTCAGAGTTTTTCAGAAAATATTTCATATGTATGTCGAAAGTGCCTTTCTGCTCCCGAGCTCATTTGAGCTCGGTGAACAGTAAAATCAAAAAAAATCAAAAAATTCCAATTTGTTTTTGGAAGAAACATTGACAAAAGTTCTAAGTGCTTGCAAAAATTCATCATGAAATCACATTCCTGTAAGGCGTGGCAAAAAAAAAACAAATTCAGTGCTCCAAAATGCTTTTGAAAGTAGCATTTTCAGAGTAAAGATTTTGCTTTTTTGCCACGCCTTCTAGAAATGTGATTTCATGACGAATTTTTGCAAGCACTTAAAACTTTTGTCAATGCTTCTCCCAAAAAAATGGATTTTTTTGAATTTTTTTGATTTAGTTTTGATTTTACTGTTCACCCGAGCTCATTTGAGCTCAGGTCCGCGTGTACGCTGCTGTGTTTTCTTATATATTTCTCGCTAGAACATAACACAAGCTGTGGTTGGTTGAAGTGGCTATCGGCATGTGTTGTTTAGTGGGAGGTCTTGAGTTCAAATCCTTATAATCTCTCCCTTTTCCCTGCATTTTTAGGTTGTGCTTATACTGAACGTGGTAGCTTAGTGGGTCGGCGCAGCACCTGTGCAATTTGTATACAAGACGTAGACATACTTTAGCAAAAGACCAACTGCTAAAAAAAACTTTAAGAAAAGACCATTCTGTCCTTTCTTATGAAGGGGTATGGGATAATCTGAGCCCTCGATGTGTTTAGGGAGATGTACCGAAGCGGAAGTGCCTAAAGTATATACTATGTGTTTTTGGTTCCTTGAGAGACGACGAAGAGGAAGCTGCGCTTTGCCATGAAAAACATCCAATAATCTGGATCAGAGCTACAAACCAACAACCCCATGTGGGCATGTGACAACAGGTGCTAGTGGCCAAGATCCACGCTCAGTTAACGTGAACAGAGTGTCCGTCGATCGGCTCATCAATTACAGCAATGAAATTGTTAATTAGGATCTTGATCGATTCCTCAAGCCTTGTCAGGTTGAGCCAAGTTGTCTGTGTCACGATTCAGACCTGCACGCTACCCTGATTAGTTAGTAGGACCTCGACTCATCCCCAAGTCTTCTCAAAGCTAAGGTCTTGCTTAACAGTTAACTAATGTTTGGCCAGTTTGGTCGAGAGCGAGTTATTGATCCAAAACCACCACACTTGGAGCTAGGGTAACAACTTGGTACCACATTTGAGCCAGGGCACAAAAACCACCAGTTCTGTTCCTAATGCGTATCGCAGAGCACTGATGCTCGAATTTGGTTGCGATAACAGCAAAACCGATAGGTGGGGCCCGCCTATCGGACTGACGTGGAGTGCCTATGTGGATAATTCGCTTAGTTGGCCCAATGCCCCACTTGTCAGCCTCTCTCTTCTTCCCCTCTCTCCCTCCAATCCACCAACCCCCACCACTGCCTTTATCTCGCACCGCCGCCGGAGCCCAACCCCGGCGAGATACCCCATCACCGGCGAGCTAACCCGTCGTCCCTGTTGGAAATATGCCCCAGAGGCAATAATAAATTAGTTATTATTATTATATTTCCTTGTTCATGATAATCGTTTATTATCCATGCTAGAATTGTATTGATAGGAAACTCAGATACATGTGTGGATACATAGACAACACCATGTCCCTAGTAAGCCTCTAGTTGACTAGCTCGTTGATCAATAGATGGTTACGGCTTCCTGACCATGCATGCACATTGGATGTCGTTGATAACGGGATCACATCATTAGGAGAATGATGTGATGGACAAGACCCAATCCTAAGCCTAGCACAAAGATTGTGTAGTTCGTATGCTAAAGCTTTTCTAATGTCAAGTATCATTTCCTTAGACCATGAGATTGTGCAACTCCCGGATACCGTAGGAATGCTTTGGGTGTACCAAACCTCACAACGTGGCGGGTGGCTATAAAGGTACACTACGGGTATCTCCGAAAGTGTTCATTGGGTTGTACGAATCGAGGCGAGGATTTGTCACTCCGTGTGGACGGAGAGGTATCTCTGGGCCCACTCGGTAGGACATCATCATAATGTGCACAATGTGATCAAGGAGTTGATCACGGGATGATGTGTTACGGAGCGAGTAAAGAGACTTGCGGTAGCGAGATTGAACAAGGTATCGGGATACCGACGATCGAATCTCGGGCAAATCTTATACCCGCTAGACAAAGGGAATTGTATACGGGATTCATTGAATCCTTGACATCGTGGTTCTTCCGATGAGATCATCGTGGAACATGTGGGAGCCAACATGGGTATCCAAATCCCGATGTTGGTTATTGGCCGGAGAGGTTTCTCGGTCATGTCTGCATGATTCCCGAACCCGTAGGGTCTACACACTTAAGGTTCGATGACGCTAGGGTTATAGGGAAGGTATGTACGCGGTTACCGAAAGTTATTCGGAGTCCAGGATGAGATCCCGGACGTCACGAGGGAGTCCTGAATGGTCCGGAGGTGAAGATTGATATATTGGACGAAGGGTTTTGGAGTCCGGAAGTGTTTCGGAGGTACCGGGTGATGACCAGCATGACCGAAAGGTGTTTCGGGAGCCCCGGCAAGTGTTGGGGGGCTTCATGGGCCAAGGGGAGGGGGCAAATCAGCCCACTAAGGCTATCGCCCCCTCACCTATTCCCACGTGACCAGGGGTTTGGGCGCCCCATCTAGGGTTCCCACCTCCTGGCTTGGGGGCCAAGTCACCCGAAGGGGAGATCTCATCTGCCCTGGCCGCCGCCCCCCCCTAGGGGAAACCCTAGGGCGCCTCCCCCTCTCCCTTCCCCTATATATAGTGGAGGTTTTGGGCTGCCCAACACATGAGTTCCTCTCCCTCTTGGCGTAGCCCTACCTCCCTCCCTCCTCGTCTCTCGTAGTGCTTGGCGAAGCCCTCTTTGGAGTCCCGCTCCTCGGCACCACCACGCCGTCGTGCTGCTGGACGGAGTCTTCCCCAACCTCTCCTTCTCCCCTTGCTGGATCAAGGCATGGGAGACGTCACCGGGCTGCACGTGTGTTGAACGCGGAGGCGCCGTGGTTCGGCGCTTAGATCGGAATCAACCGCGATCTGAATCGCTACGAGTACGACTCCTTCATCCGCGTTCTTGCAACGCTTCCGCTTAGCGATCTACAAGGGTATGTAGATGCACTCCCCTTCCCCTCATTGCTAGATTACTCCATAGATTGATCTTGGTGATGCGTAGAAATTTTTTGATTTCTGCTACGATCCCCAACAGTGGCATCATGAGCTAGGTCTATGCGTAGTTTCTATGCACGAGTAGAACACAAAGCAGTTGTGGGCGTCGATATTGTCAATTTACTTGCCGTTACTAGTCTTATCTTGATTCGGTGGCATCATGGGATGAAGCGGCCCGGACCGACCTTACACGTACTCTTACGTGAGACAGGTTCCACCGACTGACATGCACTAGTTGCATAAGGTGGCTAGCGGGTGTCTGTCTCTCCCACTTTAGTCGGATCGGATTCGATGAAAAGGGTCCTTATGAAGGGTAAATAGCAGTTGGCATATCACGTTGTGGTTTTTGCGTAGGTAAGAAACGTTCTTGCTAGAAACCCATAGTAGCCACGTAAAACATGCAAACAACAATTAGAGGACGTCTAACTTGTTTTTGCAGGGTATGCTATGTGATGTGATATGGCCAAAAGAATGTGATGAATGATATGTGATGTATGAGATTGATCATGTTCTTGTAATAGGAATCACGACTTGCACGTCGATGAGTATGACAACCGGCAGGAGCCATAGGAGTTTTCATAATTTATTGTATGACCTGCGTGTCATTGAACAACGCCATGTAATTACTTTACTTTATTGCTAAACCGTTAGCTATAGTAGTAGAAGTAATTAGTTGGCGAGACAACTTCATGGAGACACGATGATGGAGATCATGATGATGGAGATCATGATGATGGAGATCATGGTGTCATGCCGGTGACGATGATGATCATGGAGCCCCGAAGATGGAGATCAAAAGGAGCAAAATGATATTGTCCATATCATGTCACTATTTGATTGCATGTGATGTTTATCATGTTTATGCATCTTATTTGCTTAGAACGACGGTAGTAAATAAGATGATCCCTCATTAAAATTTCAAGAAAGTGTTCTCCCTAACTGTGCACCGTTGCGAAAGTTCGTCGTTTCGAAGCACCACGTGATGATCGGGTGTGATAGATTCTAACGTTCACATACAACAGGTGTAAGCCAGATTTACACACGCAAAACACTTAGGTTGACTTGACGAGCCTAGCATGTACAGACATGGCCTCGGAACACAAGAGATCGAAAGGTCGAGCATGAGTCGTATGGTAGATACTATCAACATGAAGATGTTCACCGATGATGACTAGTCCGTCTCACGTGATGATTGGACACGGCCTAGTTGACTCGGATCATGTAATCACTTAGATGACTAGAGGGATGTCTATCTGAGTGGGAGTTCATAAGATGAACTTAATTATCCTGAACATAGTCAAAAGGTCTTTGCAAATTATGACGTAGCTCGCGTTTTAGTTCTACTTTTTAGATATGTTCCTAGAGAAAATATAGTTGAAAGTTGATAGTAGCAATTATGCGGACTGGGTCCGTAAACTGAGGATTGTCCTCATTGTTGCGTAGAAGGCTTATGTCCTTAATGCACCGCTCGGTGTGCTGAACCTCAAACGTCGTCTGTGGATGTTGCGAACATTTGACATACACGTTTTGATAACTACGTGATAGTTCAGTAATGTTAAACAGTTTAGGATTGAGGCACCGAAGACGATTTCGAAACGTCACGGAACATATGAGATGTTTTGAGGGCTGAAATTGGATTTCAGGCTCGTGCCCACGTCAAGAGGTATAAGACCTCCAACGATTTTCTTAGCCTGCAAACTAAGGGAGAAAAGCTCAATCGTTGAGCTTGTACTCAAATTAATAAAAGTACAACAATCACTTGAATCGTGTGGGAGTTGATCTTCCAGATGAGATAGTGATGTTTCTCCAGAGTCATTGCCACCAAGCTACTAGAGCTTCGTGATGAACTGTAACATATCAGGAATAGATATGATGATCCTTGAAATATTCGCGATGTTTGACACCGCGAAAGTAGAAATCAAGAAGGAGCATCAATTGTTGATGGTTAGTGAAAGCACTAGTTTCAAGAAGGGCAAGGGAAAGAAGGGATACTTCATGAAATGGCAAATCAGCTGCTGCTCTAGTGAAGAAACCCAAGGTTGAACCCAAACCCGAGACTAAGTGCTTCTGTAATGAATGGAATGGACACTGGAGCAGAATTACCCTAGATACTTGGTAGATAAGAAGGCAGGCAATGTCGATAGAAGTATATTGGATATACATTATATTAATGTGAACTCTACTAGTACTCCTAGTAGCACCATGGTAATAGATACCGGTTCGGTTGCTAAGTGTTAGTAACTCGAAATAAAAGGCTACGGAATAAACTGAGACTAGATAAAGGCAAGGTGACGATATGTGTTGGAAGTATTTCCAAGGTTGATGTGATCAAGCGTCGCGCTCCCTCTACCATCGGGATCGGTGTTAAACCTAAATAATTGTTATTTGGTGTTTTATGCGTTGAGCATAGACATGATTGGATTATGTCTATCGCAATGTCTGTTATTCATTTAAGGAGAATAATGGTTACTCTGTTTATTTGAATAATACCTTCAATGGTCTTGCACCTAAAATGAATGGTTTATTGAATCTCGATTGTAGTGATAGACATGTTCATGCCAAAAGATATAAGATAGTAATGATAGTACCACATACTTGTGGCACTGAGTCATATTGGTATAAAACGCATGGAGAAGCTCCATGTTGATGGATCTTTGGACTCACTCGTTTTTGAAAAGTTTAAGACATGCGAACCATGCCTATTGGTGTATACGCATGAAGAAACTCCATCCAAATGGACCATTTGGACTCACTTGATTTTGAATCACTTGAGACATGCAAATCATACCACATGGGCAAGATATTTGAAAAGCCTCGTTTTGGTAAAATGGAACAAGAAAGCAACTTGTTGGAAGTAATACATATTGATGTGTGCAGTCCAATGAGTGCTGAGGCACGCAGTGGATATCGCTATGTTCTTACTTCACGGATGATTTAAGCAAATACTGAGTATATTTACTTGATGAAACACAAATCTGAATAATTGAAAGGTTCAAGTAATTTCAGAGTGAAGTTGAAGATAAATCGTGACAAGAGGATAAAATGTCTATGATATGATCATAGAGATGAGTATCTGAGTTATGAGTTTGGTATACAGTTAAGACATTGTGGAAATTGTTTCATAACTAATACCGCCTGGAACACCATAGTGTGATGGTGTGTCCGAACATCATAGCTGCACCCTATTGGATATGGTGCATACCATGATGTCTCTTATCGAATTACCACTACCATTTATGGGTTAGGCATTAGAGACAACCGCATTCACTTTAAATAGGGCACCACGTAATTCTGTTGAGATGACACCTTATGAACTATGGTTTAGAGAAACCTAAGCTGTCGTTTCTTGAAAGTTTGGGGTCATGACGCTTATGTGAAAAAGTTTCATCCTGATAAGCTCGAACCCAAAGCGGATAAATACATCTTCATAAGACACCCAAAACAGTTGGGTATACTTCTGTCTCAGATCCGGAAGTAAAAGGGGATTGTTTTCTAGAATCGGGTTCTTTCTCGAGGAAAAGTTTCTCTCGAAAGAATTGAGTGGGAGGATGGTGGAGACTTGATGAGGTTAATGAACCATCACTTCAACCAGGTGTGTAGTGTATGCAGGAAGTTGTTCATGTGGCACCTACACCAATTGAAGTGGAGGCTGATGATAGTGATCATGATGCGTCGGATCAAGTCACTACCGAATCTCGTAGGTCGACAAGGACGCGTACTACTTCAGAGTGGTACGTAATCCTGTCTTAGAGGTCATGTTGCTAGACAACAATGAACCTACGAGCTATGGAGAAGCGATGGTGGGCCCGGATTCCGACAAATGGCTCGAGGCCATAAAATCCGAGAGAGGATCCATGTATAAAAACAAAGTGTAGACTTTGGCAAGGTTACTTGATGGTCGTAAGGCTATTGGGTACAGATGGATTTTAAAAGGAAGACGGACAATGATGGTAAGTATCACCATTAAGAAAGCTCGACTTGTCGTTAAGATGTTTTCCGACAAGTTCAAGGAATTGACTACGGTGAGGCTTTCTCACTCGTAGCGATGCTAAGAGTCTGTTGGAATTGGATTAGCAGTTACTGCATTATTTATGAAATGGTGCAGATAGGATGTCAAAACATTGTTTCCTCGACAGTTTTCTTGAGGAAAGGTTGTATGTGATACAACCAGAAGGTTTTGTCAATCTGAAAGATGCTAACAAGCATGCAAAGCTCCAGCAATCCTTCTAAGGACTGGAGTAAGCATCTCGGAGTTGGAATATACGCTTTGATGAGATGATCAAAGATTTTGGGTTTATACAAAGTTTATGAGAAACTTGTATTTCCAAAGAAGTGAGTGGGAGCACTATAGAATTTCTGATGAGTATATGTTGACATATTGTTGATCAGAAATGATGTAGAATTTCTGGACAGCATATAGGGTTATTTGAAAAGTGTTTTTCAATGAAAAAACCTGGATTAAGCTGCTTGAACATTGAGCATCAAGATCTATGAGCATAGATCAAAACCGCTAAATGGTACTTTCAAATGAGCACATACCTTGACATGATCTTGAAGGTGTTCAAGATGGATCAGTCAAAGAAGGAGTTCTTGCACGAGTTGTAAGGTATGAAGTTAAGACTTAAAGCTCGACCATGGCAGAAGAGAGAGAAAGGACGAAGGTCGTCCCCTATGCTTCAGACGTAGGCTCTATAGTATGCTATGCTGTGTACCGCACCGGAAGTGTGCCTTGCCATGAGTCAGTCAAGGGGTACAAGAATGATCAAGGAATGTATCATTGGACAGCGGTCAAAATTGTCCTTGGAGTAAATAAGGACATGTTTCTCAATTATGGAGGTGATAAAGAGTTCGGCGTAAAGGGTTACGTCGATGGAAGCTTTAACACCTATCCGAGTGACTTTGAGTAGGAAACCGGATACGTATAGTGGAGCGACCATTTGGAATAGCTTCAAGTGGAGCGTGGAAGCAGCATTTACAATATGACCTAGAGATTTGCGAAGTACATACGGATCTGAATGTTGCAGACCCGTTGACTAAAACCTCTCTCACAAGCAAAACATGATCAAACCCCAGAACTCTTTGGATGTTGGTCACATGGCGATGTGACCTGTGAGTGTTAATCACATGGCGATGTGAACTAGATTATTGACTCTAGTGCAAGTGGGAGACTGTTGGAAATATGCCCTAGAGGCAATAATAAATTAGTTATTATTATTATATTTCCTTGTTCATGATAATCGTTTATTATCCATGCTAGAATTGTATTGATAGGAAACTTCGAGATACATGTGTGGATACATAGACAACACCATGTCCCTAGTAAGCCTCTAGTTGACTAGCTCGTTGATCAATAGATGGTTACGGTTTCACGACCATGGACATTGGATGTCGTTGATAACGGATCACATCATTAGGAGAATGATGTGATGGACAAGACCCAATCCTAAGCCTAGCACAAAGATCGTGTAGTTCGTATGCTAAAGCTTTTCTAGTGTCAAGTATCATTTCCTTAGACCATGAGATTGTGCAACTCCGGATACCGTAGGAATGCTTTGGGTGTACCAAAGCGTCCTGGCGTAACTGGGTGGCTATAAAGGTACACTACGGGTATCTCAGAAAGTGTATACATTGGGTTGGCATGAATCGAGACTGGGATTTGTCACTCCGTGTGACGGAGAGGTATCTCTGGGCTCACTCGGTAGGACATCATCATAATGTGCACAATGTGATCAAGGAGTTGATCACGGGATGATGTGTTACAGAACTAGTAAAGAGACTTGCCGGTAACGAGATTGAACAAGGTATCGGGATCTGAAGCGATCGAATCTCGGGCAGAAATCTTACTGCACCGCTAGACAAAGGGAATTGTATATGGGATTCATTGAATCCTTGACATCGTGGTTCATCCGATGAGATCATCGTGGAACATGTGGGAGCCAACATGGGTATCCAGATCCGCTGTTGGTTATTGGCGGAGAGGTTTCTCGGTCATGTCTGCATGATTCCCGAACCTGTAGGGTCTACACACTTAAGGTTCGATAACGCTAGGGTTATAGGGAAGGTATGTACGCGGTTACCGAATGTTGTTCGGAGTCCAGGATGAGATCCCGGATGTCACGAGGAGTCCCGGAATGGTTCGGAGGTGAAGATTGATATATTGGACGAAGGGTTTTGGAGTCCGGAAGTGTTCCGGAGGTACCGGGTGATGACCAGCATGACCGAAAGGTGTTTCGGGAGCCCCGGCAAGTGTTGGGGGGGCTTCATGGGCCAAGGGAGGGGAAAACCATCCCACTAAGGGGCTGTGCGCCCCTCACCTATTCCCACGTGACTGGGGGTTTGGGGCGCCCCATCTAGGGTTCCCACCTCCTGGCTTGGGGGCCAAGTCACCCGAAGGGGAGATCTCATCTGCCCTGGCCGCCGCCCCCCCTAGGGGAAACCCTAGGGCGCCTCCCCCTCTCCCTTCCCCCTATATATAGTGGAGGTTTTGGGCTGCCCAACACATGAGTTCCTCTCCCTCTTGGCGCAGCCCAACCTCTCTCCCTCCTCGTCTCTCGTAGTGCTTGGCGAAGCCCTGCTGAAGTCCCGTGCTCCTCCACCACCACCACGCCGTCGTGCTGCTGCTGGACGGAGTCTTCCCCAACCCCTATGAGGGAGTCCCGGACTAGGGGGTGTCCGGATAGCCGAACTATCATCTTTGGCCGGACTCCTGGACTATGAAGATACAAGATTGAAGACTTCGTCCCGTGTCCGGATGGGACTTTCCTTGGCGTGGAAGGCAAGCTTGGCGATACGGATATGTAGATCTCCTACCGATGTAACCGACTACATGTAACCCTAACCCTATCCGGTGTCTATATAAACCGGAGGGTTTTAGTCCGTAAGACGAACAACAATCATACCATAGGCTAGCTTCTAGGGTTTAGCCTCTCTGATCTTGTAGTAGATCTACTCTTGTACTACCCATATCATCAATATTAATCAAGCAGGAGTAGGGTTTTACCTCCATCGAGAGGGCCCGAACCTGGATAAAAACATCGCGTCCCTTGTCTCCTGTTACCATCCGCCTAGACGCACGATTCGGGACCCCCTACCGAGATCCGCCGGTTTTGACACCGACATTGGTGCTTTCACCGAGAGTTCCTCTGTGTCGTCACCTATAGGCCCGATGGCTCCTTCGATCATCAACAACGGCGTGGTCGGGGTGAGACTTTTCTCCTGGACAGATCTTCAGATTCGGCGGCTTTGCACTGCGGGCCAATTCGCTTGGCCATCTGGAGCAGATCGAAAGCTACGCCCCTGGCCATCAGGTCAGATTTGGAAGTTTGAACTACATGGTGGACATCCGCGAAGACTTGATCTTCGATGGATTCGAGCCAAGCGGCGCCGCTTGTCTCGATGGGTATGATCTGGCTCTGCCACGAGCGAAGTGTCACGGAGGCAGCACCAGCGTCTGCTCCGACCCTTAGTTCGAGCCGATTTCGCCGACCGAGGACGAGTGGCTGGACACCGCCTCGGGCTACGATCTCTCACGGGCGATTGAGCGAACCTCATCCTCGTCGCTGCGAGCCCGTGACTCCGAGGTGCCGGAATCCTCTCCGGACTCCGAACCTCCCGCGTCCCTTCCAGTCAAATCCGATTGGGCGCTGGTTATGGAGTTCACCGCTGCAGACATCTTTCAGCACTCGCCCCCTGGCGACATCCTGAATTCTTTAAAGTCTCTCTCTTTGTCAGGAGAGCCCTGGCCGGATTATGGTCAGGAAGGTTGGGATGCAGAAGACGAAGAAATTCCACGCCCACCCACCACCCACTTTGTAGCTACTGTCGAAAGTTTAAACGACGTGCTTAATTTCGACTCCGAAGACATCGACGGCATGGACGACGATGTAGGAGATAATCACGAACCAGCACCTATAGGATACTGGACAGCCACCTCATCTCACGATGTATACATGATGGATACTCCTAAAGGAAGTGGCAACGAGGAACAACGGGACGCTATGAAGGATAAATCCCTCGAGAAGCGATCAAAAGCGGCAACGTAAACGCCGCACCAAGTCCGCCTCGACAAAAAGCGGCAGCCACAGACCCAGCCATCAAGCAGGCGAACCCGGTGGACGACGAACACGCCACTGAACAACCGTCCGAACAGGACAACTTGGGTAAACAACCCGTCCCCGGCGAAGATAACAGTCCGGACGATCTCACTCCGGACAAGTCATTGGAGCAGAAGAACCTCCACAAAAGGCTCGTTGCCATTGCGCGTAGCCTGAAAATGCAGAAGCGGAAGCTCAAAACAGCGGAAGATGCACTCAGAATCAGATGGAGCAAGGTACTCAACACCGCAGACAAATACGGCAATAGTCGCCAAACAAAGAGCTACCCAAAGCGCAAACTACTGCCCGAATTCAATGAGGAGGCCCTAGAGCCCCCGCAATCAAAAAACAAAGAGGCCGCCCGGTCGGATAGACGACCACATAACAAGAATAGAGCGGCAAGAGGCGCCGCACACAATCCGGCACGCGATCTGCATAAGGATTCGCAGCAAAAGGATGGCCCAGTTAGGTCCATCTACGGGCCAAGAGAGCAAGCTCTAGCAAATAGTACAACACGTCAAGTGTCCGAACATCACGGCATACCCAAATACAAGGGCGGCGTGCACCCTCTATGTTTCACCGATGAGGTGCTGGATCATGAATTCCCAGCGGGACTCAAACCCATAAACATAGAGGCATACGACGGAACAACAGACCCTGGAGTCTGGATTGTGGATTACATCCTCCACATACACATGGCCAGAGGAGATGATCTCCACGCCATAAAATACCTACCCCTCAAGCTCAAAGGGCCAGCACGGCATTGGCTTAAAAGCCTCCCCGAAAACACCATTGGTAGTTGGGAAGAGCTTGAGGATGCTTTTCTGCCAATTTGTGGCACCTATGTCCCAGCCTCCGGGCCTTGAGCGATTTAAGTCACATAACCCAACAGCCCGGTGAGTCAGCCGAAAATTCTGGAACAGGTTCCTCACCAAAAGAACCAAGTAGTCGATTGTCCGGACATGGACAAGCCTTAGCAGCTTTTAAACACAACGTCCAGGAGACAAATGGCTCGCCAGAACACCTTGGCCAGGAAAAACCAAGAACAATGGCTGCACTAACAAGCCTCATGACCCGGCTTATGCGGGGAGAAGATAGGCAGCTAGCAAGATGCGATACCAGCGACCCAAGTACATCGAAGTCGAGGAGATGGAAGCGGAAACCACGACGCAGCAAGGACCAGCGCCGGATTAAGGGGAACAGTCCAAAGAGTGCGGCAGTCAACGCCGGATTCAAAAGCTCATGGCAGAACAACAAAAAACTGCCCCTTAAAGATAACAGCGATGAGATATCCAACTTAAACAAAATCCTGGACAGGATACAAATCCACAGTACTCCCGGGAAGCCTGCAAACCATACCCACAGAGATTGTTGGGTCTTCAAGCAGTCCGGCAGACTCAACGCCGAACACAAGGCTCGCTGCACCAAGCGAAGGCGATGACGAACCCCACAAGCAGAGCACCGGAAAACAAAGAATTTCCCACAAGAGGTCAAAACAGTAAACTTACTTCAAGTAACAAAGGGAAAATAAATGGCGCCCATTGAATTACGCTACCGCACGCCTACCAATGAGTCCCAACACCGGTTGTCAAAACTAGTCACCTTCGACCATCAAGACTACTCCGAAAGTATCCTAACGCAGCTGGATGGACTGCCTTGATACTAGAACCTATAATCGACGGTCTTCAATTTCACGCAAGTCCTAATGGACAGCGGCAGTGATTTAAACCTGCTATATCAGGACACAATCCGCAATATGGGGATAGACCCAAATAGGATCAGCCATAGCAACACTTCCTTCCAAGAATCCTGCCAGGCACTTACGCCCATTGTACGGGCTCCCTACTACTGGAAGTTATGTTCGGCTCACCCACAACTTCCGTCGCGAAAAAGTTGGTCTTCCACATCGCCCCATTCAGAAGTAGCCATCAAGCACTCTTTGGGACAGAAGCTTTCGCCGCTTTAACGCAATACCGCACTATGCATCTCTTAAACTTAAAATGCCGGTCCACGAGGCATCATTTCATTAAGGGAAGCTATGCGCATCCCTTAAGGAAAGAATGTGAGACTGCCTTAACAGCCTCACAATAATACGGCCTTCTTGGCCAAAAGCGTCTAGCAGGTCGTTCGGACTCGGACACGCAGTTAGGCGAGTCCGGCATAAATAAACATAATGCTCACTAGTCGCGTACCCCCTTACAAGGGGCTCCATGCATGTACAACAAGAGACAATAAAGCTCAATTTTATTCATTTTGAATCGTACTATGATTATTTCCAATTACATTTCCATAAGATCTTTTTTTTCATACTAAGTTCTTCTTTTCACGAGATGAACACCGTGCTACACCCGTCCGGGATACGGCTGCGCGGAGACACGGTAGCGCAGACGTGCGGTAGGGACCCGTTATAAGGATTCTTTTTGATTAAGACCCTGCGTAAACCTTTTTACTGTCTCTTGTTGATACACATCCCGGGTTTCTTGCTATAACCGAGGAGGAGGCTGGCGTTTTGGCATCGGCCGGCGTCGGAATTTTGCGTGCGTACACTGGACAATAGGGGCTTAGGGCATTGTTACGCCCGCTTCCATAAAGACCGATTACCTTAGGGAGTGTTCGGCGTCTCGAGTTAGGCCTTATATGCATCAGCTCCGAATCATGTCTTTGGTCAAATGTTGGGTTTGCCCGGCTCCTGTGTTTTGCTGCCTTACGCGGCACCAGGAGAACTACTGCGATTGTGCCCCGGTTCGGCCTGGTGAGCACCTCAGTAGAGAAAGCCGAAAACTGACTGTCATGATGTAGCGTGAGACTGGTCAACCACTCGATGACCCACAGGAATGTTTAGAATTCCTCCGCATAGACGAAGGACCGTTTATCGGTCAGGCACATATGCACCCGCATTCGGGAGAGGCGGTGCCCCGAGGCTATATCGTAGCCTCACCTTGAACCCCTATGGCTAAGTGAAAGTGATAAAGCATTATAGTCCGGTTGCCTAGTTTGCTACGCTTATCACCTCCTTTACAGGACCAAGACGTTGGATCAAGTGTGAAAATGCGCCTTTTGCAAACACCCCGCACTATGTGCGTGGGGAAATTTGAAGCCAAGGATTGCCATCTTTCAGGTTATATACACATATACATTAACGGCCGCACAGGAGGTAGTTTGCTACTTGAAGGCACAAGTATAAAAAGCTCTTACATTAAATTGAAACAATGTTTCATAAAATTACACATGTCATTCAAACATAACACCCTTCGAGCACTGCGTCTCTATTAAGCAGCGCCCTTGGAGACTTCCTCAAAATAGTGCTCGGCGGTACTAAACCTGTCCGAATCACGGGATGCAACGTCGGTGGCCTTCATCTCCGCCCAGTATGTCTTGACACGGGCAAGAGCCACCAGCGCACCCTCAATACACACCGACCGCTTCATTGCGCCGACACGCCGGTACCGCATCAAGGAACCGCTGCACTAAGCCAAAATAACTTCTACTGGGTCCGCTAGCCACAAATGAGTCATGACATGCTTCATGGCAAGTCCGGATAATCGATTCAGTTTCGCCCATTCGCCAACCGATCGCCAGCGGAAGAGGATGCTCCGGACTATGGAATTGCGACCAAAATAGCCCTTCCCTTATGTGCCCCTTCGGCCTCGGAAGTGCTCAATCGCGTCGCATGGCGCTTCGCCGCTAGGTCGAGATAAGCATCCTCCGAACTCCACAGCTTATCTAACTGAGCATACTTCGGATCCGTATATCTCCTCCGCAGTAGAAAAGGCTTTCCAGCTGCAATTTCTTCGGCGTGACGTAGCTCCTCTTTCAATGCTCTCATCGTAGAGCGAGCATCCTTGGCTTCGGCGGTGGCCTTGTTCAGGCCCTCTTGTTCCGCTTGTCGTTCTTTTTTCAAGAACCCCGCATAGCGGTCGGTAGCATTCTTCAACTTTACGGCCATTTCGCCATCTCCTCTTTGCTTCGCAAGTGAGCAGCCTGCTCGACTTTCAGCTCTTGACGCCGCTTTAAAGCAGCCGCATTACTCTTTTGGGCTTGCTCTTTAGCTCGGGCGAGTTCCGCCCGCAGCCTCTCCACGGCAGCCGCACCATCTGCAGCAAAGCATACAAATAGTAAGGCATGGGCGTCAAGCTCCCTTACAGGTGCCCGCGGAGGAGTCGAATACCTTGTAACTCGTCAAACCGTTTATTGACCAGCGTGATGTCCGCATCCGACTCGTCAAGACGCCGCTCTAGTTCGGCAAATTAAATCGTCCGCTAGCCACCGGACGCCCGCCACCTACATAGGAAAGGCAACATGTTAGTCTTGAGATTATGATCCTCGGCACGCTGTCGGTTTGGACAACATACCGAGTCTCAAGGGCTACTATCTATACTGTAGGCGCATTCTATATGCATAACTGTCGAAGGTACATCATCTTTTTCTCGTACCTCAAACCCTTCGCCAAACTTGGCGGCTTGCAATCCGCTCTCAGCGGATGCAATTCTTTCAATCACCGTAGCCATTAGCGCACGGTGATCTTCTGAGATAGACACTGCGCCCAAGCAGGTCCTTCAGCTCCTCGACCAAGACGCGGGTTGGCGCTGGACCTTCCGGCCCCGGGACTCGGAAACTCTCCGTGACGACAGCTCGTGGTCCCCGCCTCACATGAAGGCGCGATAGGGTGGAGGCGTTGGCTCTCCATCATTTCCGGACGAAGATCCTCCGAAGATGAGCTCTGCTGAGAAGGGCTGAGATCCGAACTACAAGGTACAAATTTCAGTTATCTTCAGAAATAAATACAGGGATATCCTTTATTCACAAGGCCCTTTCTTTTTACTTACGGCTCGCTGGAGGGCTGATCCCCTTGGAGAAATAGTGCGGCTGGGGTATTTCCCAGCGCCAGACTGTCCGGCGAAGATTTCTTTCCCCGCTTTTAGGCCTTGGCTTCCGGGTCTTCGGAGGAGGTCTTCTTCTCCCCTCGGAAGGTAGGATTCTCGATTCCTCCTTCCTTGAAAACCTCCTTCGTGGAGGCAGTTGCTTCCCGGCTCCCCCCTTCGCCTTCTTCAAAAGGCGCGACCTTCAACATGTTGGTCAGCATAGGGTCCGGCGTGGTCTCTGGGAGGAGCCGACACCTTATCAACTTTGCCTTGGCTATCCACTCCTGTTCAAGAAACGGCTCACAGCCGGTGTCAAACCGGGCGGATCTCGGTAGGGGTCCCAACTGCGCGCCTAGGCGGATGGTAACAGGAGACAAGGGACACGATGTTTTTACCCAGGTTCGGGCCCTCTCGATGGAGGTAAAACCCTACTCCTGCTTGATTAATATTGATGATATGGGTAGTACAAGAGTAGATCTACCACGAGATCGTAGAGGCTAAACCCTAGAAGCTAGCCTATGGTATGATTGTTGTTAGGTCCACGGACTAAAACCCTCCGGTTTATATAGACACCGGATAGGGTTAGGGTTACACAGAGTCGGTTACATTGGTAGGAGATCTACATATCCGTATCACCAAGCTTGCCTTCCACGCCAAGGAAAGTCCCATCCGGACACGGGACGAAGTCTTCAGTCTTGTATCTTCAGAGACCAGGAGTCTGGCCAAAGATGATAGTTCGGCTATCCGGACACCCCCTAGTCCAGGACTCCCTCAGTAGCCCCTGAACCAGGCTTCAATGATGACGAGTCAGGCATGCATATTGTCTTCGGCATTGCAAGGCGGGTTCCTCCTCCGAATACTTCATAGAAGATTTTGAACACAAGGATGGTCCGCTCGCAAAATAATTTCCACATAACACCGTAGAGAGAATAATATTTACACAAAATCAATCCGCTGACGTATTCCAAGGGCGTGCCATCACGCCACGGCCAAATCTTCGCTCGAATCGTTTTCTTGTATCGCCTCGGTAGCGTTTAGCGAGGCGGTTTCCTTTGGCACATCTTGTCAAAGCAGAGATCGTGTCCCCTTATCCTGTGATTCTCATCAATACGGACGTGGGTAACCCAACCGCCATTGATTACGGCGCTTGGAAGATAAGAGAGTTTTACCAGGCTGGTGGGGGCGCTTGGTTGCGTCCGTCCATATAAGGGGATAAGGATCCACCTTTCCACCTACGCCTTCTTCCTCCTTTGCTCATCCATTTCCGCGCACTCGAGCGACAGCGCCCAAGTTCGCACATCTCTCCTCAACCTTCTCCAGCCATGTCCGGAGCGGGAGGCAAGTGGATGGTCTCCTCCGTCACAGAGGGGCACATCACAAGGCTGCGGGAGGTCGGATACTTGTCCGGCGACATCGCGTGTCAGCTCCCCACCAAGGAGCAGCTCATCCCCACCCCCAGGCCCCATGAGAGGGTGGTGTTCCTCACCCACTTCCTCCACGGACTAGGTTTTCCACTTCACCTATTTGTCAGGGGCTCATGTTCTACTACGGCCTGGATTTCCACGATCTAGCCCCAAACTTCATCCTCAATATCTCGAAAGCGTTTATAAATGCATTAATGCGAGGCCTTCCTCTGCATCCAGCCCCACTTCGGCTTATGGTTGAAGACCTTTAGCGTCAAGCCGAAGATAGTGGGCGGCCGACAAGCGGAGTGCGGAGGCGCCATGGTGGGCAGGATGCCCAACGTCACATGGCTTGAGGGCTCCTTCGTGGAGACCATAAAGGGGTGGCAATCGGGGTGGTTCTACATCACCGAGCTGCGCGACTCCAAATGGGCGGCCCCAATTCCAGATCTGGCTCCCCCACGCGGCTCACATCATGGAAAGAGACGGGCCCGACGTGGGGTGATTCGGAAGAGCTGGCTGGACTCCAAACCTGTGTCCGGAACCTGGTGGACAAGAACCTCAAGCTTGTCAACGTCGTCCAGGTTATGCTCATCCACCGGATTCTCCCATGCCAGACAACGGGCCTTCAATTTGTGGGAGTTCGATCCGCACAAGATCGGACCTTGAGCCGGCTCTTCGACACTACGTACGAAGATGCCTGGAAGGTGCTGTCCAAGGGCGCCGAAGCTCCCGCATCCGCTACCGAAGATCGCGGACTCTTTTTTCATAATTTGACTCTATGCGGGATCTAAAACTCCCTAACCTTTGACAGGACTTGCTGAAGACGTCCGGACAGATTAACTGTCCGGCTCCTTTGCCAGAAGACCCAGCGGACGCCCGCTTGACGGGGCTGCTGGTTCCGGCACCTCACGTGGTGTCGGAGAAGGAGGCCAAGAAGGAGGCCACAGGAACTCGAAGGAGCTCCCAGCACCAGGTGGTGTCAGATTCTAAAGCCGAATCCTCTCCTGAGGAGGAGGAAAAAGAAGCCTCTCCCCCAGCGGGGGAAGAGAAGAAAAGGAAGGCCGCCCCGACTGGGGAGGCCGGAGGGTCCAAGAAGGGAAGAACCCTTCCTCTGGACGTCTCCACCAACGCCAACGACGGCGAGGAGGAGTGGCCCTCGAGGGCCAAGCCCCTGGCGAGATCGTAAGTGTCCGGATACCCATAGTCTTTTCTTATTTACTGCATAGCGTTCTCTAATGCCGAACAATCATGCAGCCCGCCCAAGGGCGAGCTTGCCGCTTCGTCAAGCGGGTCCCTGAATTTGTCCGAAGTGGAGAGCACTTCTCTTCCGGCCGCCTCCTCGCCTCGCGCCGCCGACGATGCCGAGGTGGGGCCCCAAGGGGGGCCTGGTCAAGAGGAGGTGGCGCAGGAGGCGCCACAAGGCAGCCTCCCGGACTCCAGGCGTGAGGGGAGCAAGACCCCTAGGGGCTCTAAGCCTGACCCTTGTCCGGACTCCATACCGAAACCTTCAGCGGTTCCGAAGTCCGGCAAGCGGCCCCTTCGTAAGAAGGGTAAGATGCCGGTGTCCATCGTCCAACCGGAGGCACCGGACAGCTTACTGGAGACGCTTAACAGCACCAAGAGCGGGCTGACTGAAGCCTGCAACAGCCTTCTAACAGGCTTTGAGGTAAGTTTTCAATATATGCTTAAGATTACCGATAGACGGTAGCTCGATGCTTAGTTCCGTGTTCGGAAAGAAAAGCCGGACTAAGGATCTAAAAAGATATACGCAGGAGTCTAACATAATTATGTCAATATGGGAATGCAGGCTGCCCTGCTGACCTCTGCCGCACTGACTGTGGAGGTCAATGTATTAAAGGAGAGCCTCGAGCGGTCCGAGAACGAGCTCGGCCAAGCCAAGAAGCAGCTCGAGGACAAAGAAGGTAAATAATACCTTATTAAAGTAATACCTTATAGAAAGGAGTTGGTTGCAAAAGACAGGAATAACATGGGTATTATAGGGGCCCACGAGCAGTGGCGACCCTAAAGGAAGCGGTGACCGCGGCGAAAACAAAGCGGCTACGGAGCGCGCTGGCGAGAGAAGGGGCGCAGCTGGCGGAGAATGCGGCAAGAGCTCCAGGCTCTCGTGAGAAGACATGAGGGTTTGGAGCGTGACTCGAAGACCCGAGAGTCCGAGCTTGCCTCGGCTCTTGAGAGTGCCAAAGCCGCTAAGGCAGAAGCCCAAAAAGCCCTCCAGGAAACTGACGCGATGAAAAAGATAGCGGCGGGTAAGGCATTCTTTATGCAAAGCAAGAATGTAAAAGTCAATTAGTTATTACTTACCCGAATCTGGAGCTCTCCAGGAGCCTTCGCAGATCTGCCCCGCAGTGTATCTGACGCCGCCGCTTTCTACCGAGCCGAAGAGGGGAGCTCGACGGAGAAGGTGTTTTGGTCTCAGTATGCTGAGGCCGAACAACCGGTGCCCTTGAGCGACCAACTGAAGCAATTGGTCGAGCTCCACAAGGTCGCCGAACAGGCCATGAAGGGCCTTATAGCTCGGTGTGGCCAAATGAGGCCATGCACAGGAGCTACTGGGGCTAGTCTGGCTGGTGGACGCCTGTCCATGGATCGAAGTAATCAAGCGCTCTGTCTGCATCGAAGGTGCCCGTAGGGCCCTTGCCCGTGCTAAGGTTCACCGGGGCAAGCTGGACGGTGAGAAGCTTGTGAAGGACGGACCTCCAGTGGGCAAGGAGCATCGCAAGCCCGAAATGTATTATGAGGGCGTCCTGGAGGGTGCCCGCCTGATAGCGGGTGAATGCTCCAAAGATGTAATTTTTGAATAGGCTCGCATTTGTTATCACATGTCACGCTGAAAACTTGTTCATATGCGCTAAGCAAAGCTTGTGAATTTAAAATATTACCTTCAGGCGGCCGTTTATCACATCCGAGAGATGGCAAGTCGTTGGCTTCAGCCCCCCATGCCACAAGTGCTGGGGTGTTCGGGATAAACTTGAGCGCTCTTGTTCCCATTCTTGGGTCCCTCTGAGGGAGGCGCTCAACGCAAGAACCAGAGCAACCGGACTTATAGTGCTTGAACACTCTCACTTAGCCATAGAATTCTATAATTTTAAATTTCGTGAAGCCCCTAGTATTCGGAAGACCGAGTTCGGGCGCTTATCCACGCCTTGGCGGACAAAGCCGACTCCTCGCTCTAAGCGGCATAAGTATTTAGGGACTTGAAAACCTCTCGAACAGCGACCAGCTCTCGCCCTATCATGATGGTCAGTTTTAGCTTTCTCCACTGAGGTGCTCAACCCAGCTCAAACGGGGCACAATCGCTGTGGTTCTCCCAGTGCTACCTTAGCCGATATAACGGAACGTAAGGTACCAAAACATGGGAGCCGGGCAAACCCAACTATTGACCCAAGACATGATTTGGAGCCGATGCATATAATGCTATAAGTTCGGGGTGCCGCACTTGTGAAAGTGTTCGGACTTATCACACCATTCTGTGGGGTACTCAAGCCCTCAGGTATTGGCCGTACCAAAGTGTACGGGTGCAACATGTCATAGATGAACATATATGGAAAAAAGGGAATGCAATAATAAGCAGAAGCTATGTATTGTTTTATTCAAAAAGATACTGCAATGAAAGCAGAACGATACAAATAGTGCGGTAAGCAAGGGATGGGACTATTTAACATGTCCCCCTCCAGGGGTAAGCTGCGGGGTGGTATGTAAAACAGGTATAATGCTCGTAGTAGAGACCACCTGGACACTCGACGTAGCTTTCTGCTTCCCTGGCTGTTGCATCGTGAGTTCGGCAATTCTAGTGCCGGACAGGGCTTCTGGAAGACGGAGTCCTGAAAGTAAGAAAAAAGAAAAAAAAGAATGACACAATCGGGAGCCCCTAGTGCGGTTGAGCCGCACTCTGGGCGTCTTGAGTGGTCGTGCCCTCCCTTATGCCCATGGTATCTCCAGAGCATAGTTATGTACGCTGCGGTACCGGCTTCACGATTTCGCGAGGGCTGGGGTTGGGGCCGCATTGCTACGCTTTGCTCGGATCGTGCAAAGCGGTCTTGTCAGTAGGTTACTCTGGGCGCGCTTTTGACGGTGTCCGGACGCTTAATGGCCGGACTCGAGAATTGCCTTAAGAGGCTGCTTTGCACTTCCGCCGCTAGGGTCAGTCAGATGCTCCTCCGTTCGGAGAGAGCGTTCGGTGTTTCCATTGACCGTAATTACTCCTCGAGGGCCTCGACATCTTGAGCTTGAGATATGCGTGGTGCACCGCATTGAACTTTGCAATGCGGTTCGTCCCAGTGATGCATGATAGCCACTGCGGAACGGGACTATGTCGAAGATTAACTCTTCGCAGGAAGTTATCCGGGGATCCGAAGACCGCTTCAAGTGTAATGGAGCTGTCAGCTGGTTGGCCTCTACACCTGGAATGACGCCTTTAAAGGTCGTCTTTGTGGGTTTAATCCTTGAGGGTCTATGCCCATTTTGCGACCGTATCTGGTAAAGCAGGTTCAGTTGCCGCCATTCCATCGGGACTCTAGTGAGGTGGAATCCGGCCAATGATTGGGTAAAGAACCAATGCGGCGAATCCGCCGTGTCGGATGCTAGTGGGGTGGTCCCTTCTGCTCGAAAGTGATCGGGCAGGAGGACCACGGGTTGAACTTTTGGGGCGACTGGCTCCATCGCATATACGCCCTTAGTGCACGCTTCCGCTCCCTTTTGGGTATGTGGGTTGCGTATATCATGTTCACCGTCCGCACTTGTGGGGAAAGCGCTTCTGTCCTCTATTGTTCGTGGCGGGCTCTTCCTCATCATCGCTATGCAGCCCTTGTCATTGAGTTCGGCATTTAACTTGCCTGCCTGCTTGAACACCCAACAATCTCTGTTGGTGTGGTTGGCTGCTTTTTCGGGGGTGCCATGTATCTGGCACAAGCGATCGAGTATTCGGTCCAAGTTTGGGTATTTCTTTTGAATGGCTTCTTCCGCTGACCGGGTTTAGAGCCTCTGAATCTGGCATTTACTGTCGTATCTTCAGAATTGTCACCGCACGCGGGCGTTTATTCTTGTTGCGACGCGACCTGCCATTGCTATCTTGGTATCCGAACTACCAGGGTGTTTTTCCAAGTTGTTGCTTCGAGCTAGCCAGCTGTCCTCTCCCGCGCAGAAGCGGGTCATGAGTGATGTGAGGGCTGCCATGGATTTCGGCTTTTCCTGTCCTAGGTGCCGGGCAAGCCACTCGTCGCGGATGTTATGTTTGAAGGCTGCAAGGGCCTCTGCATCCGGACAGTCAACGATTTGATTTTTCTTGGTTAAGAACCGTGTCCAGAATTGTCTGGACGATTCATCTGGCTGCTGAATTATATGGCTAAGGTCATCGGCGTCTGGTGGTCGCAAATATGTGCCCTGGAAGTTATCGAGGAATGCGGCCTGTGTCTTCCCAACAACCAATTGATTCTGGCGGCAAGCTGTTGAGCCAATGCCGAGCTGGTCCTTTAAGCTTGAGTGGGAGGTATTTGATGGCGTGTAGATCATCACCATGAGCCATGTGGATATGGAGGAGATAGTCCTCGATCCGGACCGCAGGATCTGTGGTACCATCGTATGATTCGATGTTTACGGGTTTAAAACCCTCGTGATTTGATGATCCATTACTTCATCTCGTGAAGCATAGTGGGTGTCTTGGCGCCACCGTATTGGGCTATATCACGACGTAGCTCATATGAGCTTTGTCTCATCGTGTTCGGCCCGCCGGGTTGTTGTATCCGGCGTGACGGTAATCATCCCAGTAGTTAGGCGCCCATGCGATCTGTGAGATCGATCTTGTTTGCTTTGCCTTATCCTCCAAAGATATCTCGCATGTCCGCTGCGTTCTCCGTGCCTTGGTACTTTTTTGAGTGGCGCTGGGCATGGCTTGAGCGGAGGGCCGAGAGGCCTCTCTGTCGCGGCCACGGGGTGGCCGGTCTGCCATGTCGTGCGCTGGTGATGCGGGTGCTTCCTCCTCTGGTCGAGGCAACGGCCTGCGTTTGGGGTAGCTTTTGGAGGGGCGTTCGAGTTCGTACTCTTCGGCTGCAAGGACTTCAGTCCATCTGTCAGCTAGCAAGTCTTGGTCAGCTCTAAGCTGCTGCTGCTTTTTCTTGAGGCTGCTCGCCATGGCCATAAGCCTGCGTTTGAAATGCTCCTGTTCGGCGGGATTCTCAGGCACAACGAATTCGCTGCCAAATGCAGGCTTGCCTCATCTTCGGAGGAGGCATATAATTATCGCCCTCTACCTCTGCATGCCCGCCGCTCTATCATGAGGGCTGGCTTCTCCCTCCTCCGTGCTGAATCCTGCCGGAGGGGTTGTCTTCAACCTTGTCCCGGTGTTATTATCTCCCGTGCGGAATCGCCGCTTTGGCTGTGGCGGGATTTGGGAGCGCGCCACGACGCCGTCGGCGCTTGGGTTGTTTCTTGGAGGGGTCATCCTCCGCTGTTCCATCGCCATTCCCATCTTTTGGGATGTCCACCATGTATATGTCATATGACGAGGTGGCCTTCCAGTGCCCCGTGGGCGCTGGCTCTTGATCGTCTCCGGCACCGTCGTCCATACTGTCGATGTCTTCTGAGTCGAAGTTGAGCATGTCGGTTAAATCATCGACAGTGGCTACAAAGTGGGTGGTGGGTGGGTGTTCGTCGTCCGAATCCCAACCTTCCTGACCGTAGTTCGGCCAGGGCTCCCTTGACAAAGAGAGAGACTTTAATGAGCTCAGGATATCGCCAAAGGGCGAGTGCTGAAAGATGTCTGCGGCTGTGAACTCCATAACCGGCGCCCAGTCGGATTCGACTGGCAGGGGCGCGGGAGGTTCGGAGTCCGGAGAGGAGTCCGGCACCTCGGAGTCACGGGCTCTGCAAAGGACAGGGATGGTGTTCGGCTCAATCGCCATAGATATCGTAGCCCCCGAGGCGGTGTCCAGCCACTCGTCCTCGATCGGCGAAGTCGGCTCCGAGCTAAGGGTCGGAGCGGACGCTGGTGCGGCCTCTAGGACACTGTTCGGCGGCAGAGCTAGATCATACCCATCGAGACAGTGCGGCGCGCTTGGCTGTGGCTCGAATCCGTCGAAGATCAAGTCTCCGCGGATGTCAGCCGTGTAGTTCAAACTTCCAAATTTCGATCTGCTCCAGATGGCCAAGCGAATTGGCCCGCAGTGCAAAGCCGCCGAATACGAAGATCTGTCCAGGGAGAAAAGTCTCACCCTGGACCACGTCGTTGTTGATGATCGAAGGAGCCATCGGGCCTATAGGTGACGACACAGAGGAACTCTCAATGAAAGCACCAATGTCGGTGTCAAAACCGGCGGATCTCGGTAGGGGGTCCCAATCGTATGCGTCTAGGCGGATGGTAACAGGAGACAAGGGACACGATGTTTTACCCAGGTTCGGGCCCTCTCGATGGAGGTAAAACCCTACTCGCTTCATTAATATTGATGATATGGGTAGTACAAGAGTAGATCTACCACGAGATCGTAGAGGCTAAACCCTAGAAGCTAGCCTATGGTATGATTGTTGTTCGTCCCCACGGACTAAAACCCTCCGCTTTATATAGACACTGGATAGGGTTAGGGTTACACAGAGACGGTTACATCGGTAGGAGATCCATATCCGTATCGCCAAGCTTGCCTTCCACGCCAAGGAAAGTCCCATCCGGACACAGGACGAAGTCTTCAATCTTGTATCTTCATAGACCAGGAGTCCGGCCAAAGATGATAGTTCGGCTATCCGGACACCCCCTAGTCCAGGACTCCCTCAGCTCCCTTAAAGGGCCTATATATGATAAATAAATGAACAGCCTGTCCGGTTACAGGACTACTTACTTGAGTATCTGGGCGATTGCAGCTTAGTCCTGCGTCCTCAGTCAAGTCCGGACACTTCTCTTGTGATCCGAAGAACAGTTTATACATCTCCACGGGCGTCGCACCCATAAAATGTTGGAGAGCTCGTGGTCCCTCCGGATTAAACTCCCACAGATGGAGGGGGCGACGTTTGCAGGGCAGAAGGCGCCGAATTAGCATAACCTGCGCCGCCACGACCAGATTGATCTCTCTTTCCTGGAGATCTCGAATACGGCCCTGCAACAGAGGAACGTCCTTGGACGGCCCCCAGTCGAGCCCCTGGCTAACCCATGATGCGAGCCGTTGTGGTGGACCTGAGCGGAAGGCGGGTAGCGCCACCCATTTGGTGCCCCTGGGGGCGGTGATATAGAACCACCCCTGTTGCCACAAACCAAGCTCCTCCTGAAAAGAGCCCTTGGGCCATGGAGCATCAGCACACTTTCTTATGACTGCCCCTCCGCACTCTGCTTGTTGCCCCTCGATCATCCTCGGCTCCACCTTGAAGGTCTTGAGCCACAATCTAAAGTGAGGGGTAATATGGAGGAAGGCTTCACATAAGACAATGAATGACGAGATGTGGAGGATGGACTCCGGATTCAGGTCTTGGAATTCCAGCCCATAATAAAACATGAACCCCCGCACAAAGGGGTCTATCGGGAAACCTAAACCCCAAAGAAAGTGAGACACGAACACCACGCTCTCGCCGGGCTCGGGAGTAGGAATGACCTGCCCTGGAGCAGGCAGCCTATGCGAAATTTCGCCGGTTAGATACCTGGCATCTCTCAGCCTTAGCACGTCTTCTTCCGTAACGGAGGAAGGCATCCACCGGCCTTGCAGGTCGGAGCCGGACATCCTCGGAGGTCCGAAGCGCCTAAATCTGGAGCTTTGGGTGTTGGAACTCGAAGCGAGGGGCGGATTCGATTGAGATTAAAAGAAAGGAGCGGGCCTTGGTCTCATTATAAAGAGGTTGAATACCAAGAGCCCTCCCCGTGGCCGTTTGGGACTCGCCTTCGATAGATGCCAAGGAAACTGCCTCGCTAAACGCGCTGAGGTGATATGGTAAAAACAATTCAAATAAAGACTTGGCCATGGCGTGATGGCACGCCGCGGAATACGTCATCAGATTGATCTTGTGTAAATATTATTCTCTCTACGGTATTAGGTGGAAATTATTTTGCAGAGCCGGACACTGTCCTTGTGTTCAAAATCTTCTATGAAGTATTCGGAGGAGGAACCCGCCTTGCAATGCTGAAGACAATATGCGCGCCGGACTCGCTGCGTCATTGAAGCCTGGTTCTGTGGGCTACCGAGGGAGTCCCGGACTAGGGGGTGTCGGATAGCGAACTATCATCTTTGGCCGGACTCCTGGACTATGAAGATACAAGATTGAAGACTTCGTCCCGTGTCCGGATGGGACTTTCCTTGGCGTGGAAGGCAAGCTTGGCGATACGGATATGTAGATCTCCTACCGATGTAACCGACTTTGTGTAACCCTAACCCTATCCGGTGTCTATATAAACCGGAGGGTTTTAGTCCGTAAGACGAACAACAATCATACCATAGGCTAGCTTCTAGGGTTTAGCCTCTCTGATCTCGTGGTAGATCTACTCTTGTACTACCCATATCATCAATATTAATGAAGCAGGAGTAGGATTTTACCTCCATCGAGAGGGCCCGAACCTGGGTAAAAACATCGTGTCCCTTGTCTCCTGTTACCATCCGCCTAGACGCACAGTTCGGGACCCCCTACCCGAGATCCGCCGGTTTTGACACCGACACTCTCCTTCTCCCCTTGCTGGATCAAGGCATGGGAGACGTCACCGGGCTGCACGTGTGTTGAACGCGGAGGCGCCGTGGTTCGGCGCTTAGATCGGAATCAACCGCGATCTGAATCGCTACGAGTACGACTCCTTCATCCGCGTTCTTGCAACGCTTCCGCTTAGCGATCTACAAGGGTATGTAGATGCACTCCCCTTCCCTTTGTTGCTAGATTACTCCATAGATTGATATTGGTGATGCGTAGAATTTTTTTTATTTCTGCTACAATCCCCAACAGTCCCAGCCACCTAAAATCCGCCCCGCTGGACCTCGTGCCTCCATGGCGAGATGTCTCCCCAGACGAACGCAAGCGTGCACTGCATCGGCCGTTGCCTCGAGGCGCGAGTAGTGACTGGCGGCGCGAGTTGGCGGTGAAATTGCGAGCAGTGGCGGGCGGCGCGTGGCTGGCGGCAAACCAGAAGCATGGGGCCGCCCCCTACGCCTCTCTTGCACGGGAGATCCTACACGGGCACAGGCTAATGGAGGCGGTTGCGGCGTCAGGCCCCGTGGGCGCCATGATGGAGCACATGTCGGCGGCACTGGAGCTGTTGTACCCGGCGGCGGGCGGCGATGCCCAGGGAGGCCCTGGCCGCGCGCCATGGAGGGCATGTCCTGCGACGGCCGCAAGTCCGCCATCGGCGCCCTTGGCGCTGAGCCCATCGTCGCCTTCATAGCCAAAGAATACCACCATGGGTGTCGCTTGAGCTTCTCCTTGCCGCAGCTGCATCGCGCGTTCCCCGATGCGCTCCCGCGCGGCCTCACCTGATCCGGGCGCCGATGAAGACACGCCCATAGCGTGTTACGTTGAAATGCCCATGAGAATGGAGAGAGAAAAAACACAAAGACTCTAGTCATTGACAGGTGGGGCCCTCGTCCAACTCAGCAAATTGCCCACACAAGCACGCCACGTCAGCCCGGCAGGTGGGACCTACATGTCGGTTTTGCAGTTTACGCGACCAAATCAGACAATCAGTGCTCCGTGTTATTGGTTAGGCACAGAGTTGGTGGTTTTTTGTGCCCTGACTCAAATGTGGTACCAAGTTGTTACCCTAGCCTCAAGTGTGATGGTTTTAGGTAAATAACTCGTCGAGAGCTAACAGCTCATATGGACTTATGATCATCAAACAAAAGGTGAGTCATCTTCCCTCTCCCTTGGGAGGTTATGCCCTCATCATTTCAGTCCACACTAGTTACCTGCAAGGCTATTCGTTTATGTATTCACCCACGCGATCGTCCAAAGAAGGTTGCAGCATCAGCGAGGTATCCGACACTGTGTGTCATGGCATAACAGTGGCGAAGCATGGCCAGACGGGGAACGCAGTGGCGCCGAGCCGTGAAGCATGCTGCTGCGGGCGGGCGTCCTCGTGGCTACGTGGGTGTGTGGTGCTGATGGCGCCGGGGCTCCCTCATGCTGGGCTTGGGTGCTGCTGCGCGGACGTCTGTGTGGGGGCCGATCATGGTTCCGGGCCAGATCCGGCTGGATTTGGCGCAGGGGCCAGCATGCATCGGGCTCTCTGCTCGGAGATGGACTATGGCGGTGAGGAGCTGGACTTTCGCGCGGGCGTTGACCGGCCGGCAACGCTACGGTCCACAGATGGTGGTGGTGATCTAAGATCCGGTCGGCCAAGTGGGGGTGATTGCAGAGTGTGCTCCATTGACCTCCTACGGCTCCACAATTGCATGGTCACCAAAGATCTTCGGGTGAGTATATCTCTTAAGATTGAATGGTTGATTTCGATAGTGAGATGCAAATTATGGATGACGACTTGACGCAGAGGAATGGTTGCGCGGCGACAGCGACATTGCATGTAGCTGCTGAGGTCGTGGAAAAGTGGTGGCGACAATACTCAAGTGACTTCGATGGTGGTGCTAGCACCTGGTCTTGAGATTCGGGGTGAAAGCCTAGGTCTGACCTGGCAAGGTGATGTTTGTTTTACGTCGTTACCTTGTTGAAGGAATTGTTCGGATATGCTCGGATTGATTCTTCAGGGTGAAAACCTAGATTCTGGCCTTGGTGGTTGGATCCAGTGATGGCGATGCTTGAGTATCGCTCCCTTCCTGAAGGCGTTGCTGTTGAAAAATCTCATCGTCCATGTGGTGTCATGAGAGGGTTGGTGCGGATATGGTTATTGTTGTAGTTTGCCGATCACAGATCTGATCGCTTTGGTTTTTTTTTCTTCCTCGCCTACGCATAGCTTGGGTCTTATATGTCTTTGCTATTTGTCGGTGTGTTTTTGCGTGTGTTGGTGTTGGCTGTGTGCATCCTAACTATGCAGAGGCCGGGTGTGTGCTCTTTGGGTTTGTATCCTCTCGATGCTCCATGTTGAGCCAACAAAATCCACCCTTTGTTGAAAATGTATTTATGAAGTAAACATAAAACATGTTTGCTCATTGGATCAGGTTGCACAGGAAATCAGGTCAATCTAATGACCTCGATTGCTCTAATGTTGAGTGTGCACCATGTTTCTTTTATTGAACACGAGTCTCCACCATGTTAAACAAACAATTAGCATACTATCTGACATCAACCTGCATTGCAAGTACACGGTTACTAATCCAGCAAAAGGTAGCTTTGATAAATAGCTAGGCTAAGTTCACAAACGGATTATTTTCTTTTACAATGGCAAAGTACTCCTAGTTATCACCTTATGAATCTCAAGATGTATACTATTTTCTTTTCCAATACGTTATGTATATATGTTTTTTTAAGTAAAATTGGTATCATTATAAATATGTCCATGTGCAGAATTTAGAACGGATTGCTTTGGATGTCATCAAGATTGAGAGGTACGACTTGGACTAATTCGTAGCTATATTACAGTTAACTATATATTGCCAATTTTCTTTGGGTACGACTTGGACTAATTCGTACCTATACTACATAGGATCGAGATTGAGAGCCAGAAGTAGAGTTGTGCCTCTCGAAAAGGGGAAAACCGCCTTTTCTTTGGCATAGCATAGCTGCATCTTCAGTCCTCTTCTCTCGTGGAAAGATCTCGATTACGATTACATACCTCTCAATCTCGATCCATCGATCGGCACATCAAAGAAATGGTGAGTTCTTTAACTGAGACCTCGATCGAATCCCCAGGTCTAGTCAAGTTGTGTGTATCACGTTAACTCTTGCAGCCTCCCTTAATTACCGGGTCTTCTGAAAGCGGTCCAGTTTCACAGTTAATTAATGATGATTAGCCGAGAGCTGGCTGATAGCTCAGATCGACATATGGTCGATCTGGTTGTTGTCCAAACGAAGGTGAGTCATCTTCCCTCTTGGTGTTTTTGCAACAACAACAAAAATCCCCTCCTATTATAAGTTACAGTTGTGGTTTCCCATCAGGCTTTTACCTAAATAAAGACCTATATGTGATGGTAATTAGAGAAGATGCTTTCGCCCTAGATTATCGACAGTAAATAAAGCACAAAAAGAATCAGGTTTATACTCCCAAATACAATACATATGTAGAGTTGAAGTTTTCGCATGTTTACAATCAACTGGGACATCCTTCCTACACTTCAAACAACAAGAAAAAAAAGGACATACATCATTCAGTTCTTGTTATAACGAAGCTATGACAGCTAGACACAACTATCGACTCAATCCGGTGGTCACGTTGGGCATTCGCCATCACATTTGGCTTGTAGTAAATTAATTCTAGTAGAGTAGTCCGGTAAGTTACTTAGTTGACTTTCAGTAGTAAATGCATGATTTAGAAAATTGGATTAATGTGAACGGAGGCTTTATCGGTTGGATAATCAAATAAATGAGTTTACTTATTAGGACTTCGGTCGATATCAGGAATTATTTTTGTACCTCAAGATTGCGTGGAGGTACACAAGCAAAACAAAGTCTACGTTCGGTGCTTGATCGGTCGGAACGAGAAAAAGTTCGACTACATCAATCGCGTTATCAAACGCTTCCGCTTTCGGTCTACGAGGGTACGTGGACACACTCTCCCCCTCTCGTTGCTATGCATCTCCTAGATAGATCTTGCGTGAGCGTAGAATTTTTTTTAAAATTGCATGCTACATTTCCCAACAAGAAAAGACTAGTATTGATCTGCGGGCCAGTCTAGATCCCGCCAGTAGTAACGACCACCGGCGAGTGTGTCCGGGGCGTTACAAGTTGGTATCAGAGACGACCCTCGTGGCTACACGGATGTTTGCTGACAGGTGCGCGGTCATGCTTCTCATGACGTCTGTGACCCGTCGTGGCACACAGCATGACACATATACTGGACTGGACGCACAGACGTATGTAGCAAGAGGGAATGTTCTTGTGGCCCGATGAGGACATCGGTTCCTCTGAGTGGGGGAGTATGTGATAGCCTGGCTTAATAGGGATGATAGACTACTCATATAAATAAGAAATTCCTTCTTTTCCGGGAGCCCATTCAAAAAGAACTCTGAAGTTAAGCGTGCTTGGCTTGGGGCAATTCTAGGATGGGTGACCCATCGGGAAGTTGGTCCCGGGTGCGCACGAGTGAGGTCGAAGTGTGCAGAAAAAGACTAGTATTGATCTGTGGGGCCAGTCTAGATCCCGTCAGTAGCAACGACCGCCGGCGAGTGTGTCCGGGGCGTTACAAGTTGGTACCAGAGACGACCCTCATGGCTACAAGGATGTTTGCTAATAGGCGCGCGGTCATGTTTCTCATGACATTTGTGACCCGTCGTGGCACACGGCATGACACATGTACTGGACTGGACGCACAGACATATGTAGCAAGAGGGAACGTTCCTGAGGCCCGATCAGGACATCGGTTCCTCTGAGTGGGGAAGTACGTGATAGCCTGGCTTAATAGGGATGATAGACTACTCATATAAATAAGGAAAGAGTAAAATGCACTACATGTACTTGAACTTGCGCCGCGAGCTCGGTTTGGTCACCGTACTTAGAAATACGGTCACTTCGGTCACTTTGTATGATGGGACGTGATTATACGGTCACTGTTCACCGTACTGAGCCGGTACACCGCCGTTTTGACCAGTCCACGCTTGCCACGTAGGCGTGGGGGGGGGGGTTATTTATTTGAACAGCAAATTTAGGAGGGGTTATGTGTAAAAATGCAGTCGGCTCGTTCCCCTCGTAGTTCCCTTGTTATCCAAAATCACTAATTTTGTTCCCCTCGTAGCGCTCGTCGCCGCCGCCGCCCACCGCTCTGTTGGGGAATGTTGCAGAAAATTAAAATTTTTCCTACGGTTTCACCAAGATCCATCTATGAGTTCATCTAGCAACGAGTCATGGGAGAGTGATTGCATCTACATACCACTTGTAGATCAAGCGTGCGAAGCGTTCAATGGAGCAGGGATGATGGAGTCGTACTTTCGCCGTGATTCAGATCACCGATGACCTAGTGCCGAACGGACAGCACCTCCGCTGTTCAACACACGTGACGGAGCGGATGACGCCTCTCCTCCTTCTTGATCCAAATAGGGGGAAGGAGAGGTTGATGATGATCCAGCAGACGACGCGGCGTGGTGGTGGATGCAGTGAACTCCGGCAGGGCTTCGCTAAGCAACTACGGGAGGAGGAGGTGTTGCAGGGAGGAGGGAGGCGCCAAGGCTTATGGGTGCGGCTGCCCCTCCCTCCCCTCCCTTTATATAGGTGCAAGAGAGAGGGGGAGGGCGCAGCCTTGCCCCTTCCTCCAAGGAAGGGGTGCGGCCAAGGGGGGGGAGGAGTCCATCCTCCCCAAGGCACCTCGGAGGTGCCTTCCCCCTTTAGGACTCTCCCCTCCTCTTGTCCCTTAGGCGCATGGGCCTCTTGGGGCTGGTGCCCTAGGCCAAGGCGCACCCCCTACAGCCCATGTGGCCCCCCCGGGGCTGGTGGACCCCCCGGAGCCCTTTCGGCACTCCCGGTACAATACCGATAATGCCCGAAAGTTTTCCGGTGACCAAAACAAGACTTCCCATATATAAATCTTTACCTCCGGAACTCCTCGTGACGTCCGGGATCTCATCCGGGACTCCGAACAACATTCGGTTTGCTGCATACTCATATTCATACAACCCTAGCGTCACCGAACCTTAAGTGTATAGACCCTACGGGTTCGGGAGACATGCAGACATGACCGAGACGGCTCTCGGGCAATAACCAACAGCGGGATCTGGATACCCATGTTGGCTCCCACATGCTCCTCGATAATTTCATCGGATGAACCACGATGTCGAGGATTCAAACAACCCCGTATACAATTCCCTTTATCAATCGGTATTTTACTTGCGAGATTGATCGTCGGTATCCCAATACCTCGTTCAATCTCGTTACCGGCAAATCACTTTACTCAGACCGTAATGCATGATCCCGTGACCAAACACTTGGTCACTTTGAGCTCATTATGATGATGCACTACTGAGTGGGCCCAGTGATACCTCTCCGTCATACGGAGTGACAAATCCAAGTCTCGATCCGTGTCAACCCAATGTGACACTTTCTCGGAGATACCTGTATTGCACCTTTATAGTCACCCGATTACGTTGTGGACGTTTGGTACACCCAAAGCACTCCCTACGGTATCCTTGAGTTACACGATCTCATGGTCTAAGGAAGAGATACTTGACATTGGAAAAGCTCTAGCAAAACGAATCTACACGATCTTGTGCTATGCTTAGGATTGGGTCTTGTCCATCACATCATTCTCCTAATGATGTGATCCCATTATCAATGACATCCAATGTCCATAGTCGAGAAACCATGACTATCTGTTGATCAACGAGCTAGTCAACTAGAGGCTTACTAGGGACATATTGTGGTCTATGTATTCACACGTGTATTACGATTTCCGGATAATACAATTATAGCATGAATAAAACACAATCATCATGAACAAGGAAATATAATAATAATACTTTTATTATTGCCTCTAGGGCATATTTCCAACACGCTCGTCGTCGCCATCGCCCTGCGCTCGCCGGCGCCCACCGCTTGCCGTCGCCATCGTCCACCGCTCGCCGCCGCCCATTGCCTTCGTCCTCGTCGCCCGCCATGTCTAGCAGCAGTTCTGCCCGATCTGGACGTCGCGGGAGGACAATGGTGGTGCCGCTCATCTCATGCCCCGCTGCGGCTGCCAAGTGAGGTTCTACGTGTCCAACACGGAGGAGCATGACGGATGGGTGTTCTACAGATGTGTGACCGTAAGCATCCCTTGACCTGATTGACTTGATTTCAGTTGTGCAAAATTTCTGATTTTTCTTGGTTTTGAGTTTGTAGCAAGGATGTGTTTTCTAGCATTAGGAGAGGGAATACGTGGCCTACCTTGTAGATCATCGTTTTCTTGTTGGGCATGAAGCTGTTGATGCAATTGGAGCAACAGAAGATAGGAGGGAACAACTTGAGGGAGAAACAGAAGAAAGAAGAAGGGTTGCAGAGAGAAATGCATGTCAGAGGATAGGTATGTAGATGCAGGAACAGCCTGGAGCTAGCATGAACATCACCAGGGCAGAAGCTCGTGCACTTATTAATTTGGGTGTGCAGATGATGTTACTGTTGAAACTGCTGCTTGGTGTTGTATTGTTGCTTGTTGTGCTATGTGTCATGCTGCCGATGAAGAAATGAAACTTCTTCTGATGAACAAATGAAAAAGTGTGGTAGCTTCAATTAGACCTAGTGGTACTAGTAGTTGATGAAGAAGTGTGGTAGCTTCAAGTAGACCTAGTGGTAGTAGTAGTTGATTAAGAAGTGAAATGTCAGTATGATGGCTGTAACAGTTGATGTATGAGCTGGTCCCTCTAATGTATGAACCTTTTGTATGATGCTTTGTCTCTGAATTTCAATAAATTGTTGATGGAATGACTCTGTTGTATGAACTAAAATCACTGTCAATTTTAGTAGTATGATCCAACTGCATATCAGCACAAAATGATCATGTAAACTGTTGTTGAACAAAATGATCCAAGTAAATGCAAGAACAAGTATTATAGCAAACATGATCATTGGTTCCTGACATGTATATATAGCAAACAGCTAACACATAAGTACATGTTCCAAAAGATGGCCAAATGATCATTTGTTTTTAAGATGGCCACAAGATCACAGGTTCCTAAAGATGGCCAAATGACTAGTTCCTGAAGTACATGTTCCAAAAGACATAACTTGAAAAAGCAAAATGACTAGTTCCTAAAGATGATATTTTACATAAGATGGCCAAAAGGACTAGTTGCCTAACATTTCTAGCACTAGTCCCTAAAGATGTCAAACATGCTTCCATTCTTCTCAAGCCCTGAGCTATGATGCTCCTCTTGAACTATTACATTTTCCAGTTTTTTCTTTTGCAAGACAAATGCTTTATCTGCCGACTTCTTTGCTGACAGCTGCTTGCGCTTGTTCTTTTTTTGCATTAGCTGTTTGTCTCTCTGCAAGCTTCTTAGCATGATGATGCATTTCTGCAGGCTAACTTCTCGTGAGCTAGTTTCTCCTTTTGCTCTGCAGCAATTTGCCTATGTGTCTCTTGGATAATTTGCCTTGTCTCTGCAGCCTGCTGCTCTAGGATGGCCTGAGCTTCTTCTTCTGAGCAGCTGCCTCCTTCTTCCTTCTGCATCTTGTGCTTTCTTTTCTGCTAGCACATGCCTCTTCTGGCAGCTTCTTACGCTTTCTTCATTTACCTTCCCTTCTAGCTGCTAGAACAGCTTGCTTCTTGTCCTCCAGCTCCTTCTCTCTTTGTGTCTTCATGGCCAACAGCTTCTTAGCAAGATCACCATGAGTGACTTTGCTGCTGCTTGGCTGGGAGTGGTTGAGCATAGACTGTGCATTGACTAAGAATGCAGACTCTGGTACTGGTGTTTTTTGTATGATTCTTGGCAAAGGCCTCTGCACATGTCAAGAATACAGTAGTACCTGCTCAAGAATAGAGTCTATCATAAGATCATCCACATTAGTATTTGCATGTTGAACATTCTCTTGTGCTGCTTCTGCTTCAACTTGTCCATTTGGAGGTGGCAGGCCAGCCTTAAGATATTTACAACCCTTTATGTTGTGGTCTGGGTCACCACAGTAGGAGCAATGCATTATGACACCATGTCTGAACATTCGGTTCCCTCCATTATTGCATATGATCTCTTCTGGTGATTTCCTTCTACTCTTGCAAGGTCTTCCCACATGTTTTGTGTACTCTGGTGGCAATATTGTGGGGCCATTCATCTTCTCCCACTCTGTGATATCTTTGCAAGGATAGATTATGTTCTTGTAGGCCTTCTTGAACATTGCCACTGAGTAGCAATTATCCACCAATGTTATGGGGTCAACTCTCTCATTTCTGCAGCATGCAATGACATGTATACATGTGACTCCATTTTTTTTCCATCTCATGCAACTGCAAGACTTGGTGTGTATGTTCACAATGTAGTCTGTTCCTCTATCACCTACTTGAAATACTCCATCTCCTGACTCATACACATAACAAGTGTTTGCCAGATCTTTGAGCTTCTCAACCATCTTCTTTATCTTAGGGCATGTAACTCCTTGCATCTTCTCACCCTCAAGTTGTTTGGTGTAATGCCTACTAGTAAACTGTTGTTTTATCCTCTCAAACATTGATAGGATTGGCAATTCTCTGGCTTCTAGGATATACCTGCAAGCAGGACATATGGGAAGGAAATCATTAGTATCTCAAACTAGGCAGGGGATCATTAGTATCTCAAGGACAAACTAGGAAGGAAATCATTAGCATCTTACTTGTTGAAGACCTCACATAGGTTATTCAGCAAAATATCACACTTTGGTATGTCACTCTGGAATGCCCTGACCCAAGTCTCTGGTTCTAATTCTTTCAACCACTTGTATGCATCCTCATTGAGTTCCTTCATCTCATTCATGTACTGCTCATATTTGATTGTTGTTGTGCTTCTTGCAATCTTCCACAACTGGTTCTTTAGTGCATCACCTTTGTACAGCTACTGGAAATTCTTCCACATATGCACGACCACGTAACCTATGTTACGATTAAAACACATCATTCACAGCATTGATAAGCCCCTTTTGTTCGTCAGACGTAATGGTCCATGGTGAGGTGTTGATGATACCAAGATCCATCTTAAGCCTCTCAAGAAACCAAACCCAGTTTGGCATGTCTTCCACTTCCACAACACCAATGGCAATTGGGAAAATACAATTATTAGGATCTATGCCAACTGCAACAAGTAACTGACCCCTATATCTAGTTTTTATATGACACCCATCTATGAAAATCACAGGCCAGCATCCTTGAATGAAACCTCTTTTACAAGCATCCAGACACATGTATGCTTTGTTGAACCTAGCTTTGTCATCAAGTGCTAGGAAGAATGAACTACCTGGGTTGCTTCTCCTTATCTCATTTCCATAGTCCCACAACAACTTGTATTGTCATTCTTCATCACCATGAATTATCTTCATGGCCAGCCTCCTTGCCCTTTGTAGCTTAGTCCTAGTTGGTGTCATATGCCATTCTTTCTGTACAACTCTTGAGAAGTTCCTCAAGTTCATGTCTTGATCATACTGAAACTCTCAAGATATTTCCTTGCAAGAAATGGTGCGATAAATGCTTTGATATTCCATTTCTTGCAACATGTATGCTCTTCCACATACTTCTTGACCATGAAGCATTTAGTCCCTCTTGTCATATGATGCCCATAAATACCAAGTGCAATCCTCATCACATCTTTGCCTTCACTCTCTTCTTGTCATTCAGCAACTTCACATCCACTCTGTTTTTGCAGCTATACTCCTTTATAGCTTTCCTTAGCAATTGTACATTCTCAAATACTTGACCCACATGGAACTTTGGACACTGCAGGTCCTCCTTTCTGAAAGCTCTAAACTTAGTGCGAGGTTTCATCATCTGAATCTGGTGCCCACAAGTCCTCACCTTCTGATTCGTAATCAGACATGGCTTCATCTTTTGCTTGAGAACCTTGTTTCACCTGTCCTGCATGTCCCCCTTGCACCTTATCCTTTGACTGCACTGGCTCATCTTCATCCACATTGTCTACAAAAAGATCATCATCCCCATCACTCATCTCGAAATCACTATCAAACATGTCAGCTGGATCAAAATCACTGTCATCTAAATCACTTTCTGATGCTGACAACACCTCTTTCCTCCCCCTCTTGGCTCTTCTATCTCTGTCTTCCTCCCTCTCCACTCCATTACTCTCTCGTGATTCCGCCTCCACTAGCATCCACATGTACTCTGTCTGCTCATCTTTGTTGTGGCTCAGTAGTACTCTCTTGCTGCACATGATCCAAATTGTCTGACTGAATGTTTGTCCTCCTTGCAAAGATAAATGGATTTCCATCATCAACTTCAACTTCTGGATTGTTTGGATAAATAATTTGAATTGGAATAGGATCTTCTCCTTCTCTATGTGATGGACTACTGCTAGATGCAGGATTGGTACTACTCTTTTCTTTGGAAGGGCTGAACACTGGTGGCAGATGAGCTCTTGGATTATGGACTACATCATCAACATCCTTGTGAGAATGCAAACTGTCATCATGGTATAGATAAATATCAAAGAAATGATGGCCTATTGACAAGAATACCATCATTTGATCAGTATCTGCATCACTCCTAATCTGTCTCAAAGAATTTATGGTGATGTCAAGGATGGGAATGCAGTAGTATGCTTTTATCCTTCCAGCCATCTCCCATCCTATCTCCTCTACCATATGCTCCACCATGATTGGAGACCATGTTAACCTATCAACTTGATCATACCACACTTCATGTCCATTGACATAACCACATTGCTTCCTTGACCCATGAAAAAAAAACCATGATGAAATAGCACTGAAAATTTGTCACTGCGTGCTCCTGTTACAAAAAAGCACACAAATTGAGTACAGCCACCAATACGAGGTCAGTATGCTTGACACGGTTGACCATGTTCCCAAGCGAGAGGCCGAAGAGAAGCTAGGAAAGCTTCTCAGACAAGAGGAGATAAAATGGCAGTCAGAGCTAAGGTTCGACATGTATTTCAGGGGGATAATAATACCCAATTTTTTCATATGATTGCGAATGGAAAACACAGAAAAAGAAAATTATCAACTAGAACAGGATGATGGTACAACTGTAGGGCACGAGAACCTAAAATTGTATATCTCAAATTACTATAAAAAGCTCTTTGGGGCACCGATGGAGAATTTTGTGTCACTCCATGAGAATATGGTTGGGGATTTACCTCAACTGGGGGCCGACGAGAATGATGTTCTGTCTACCCCTTTCTCAGAAAAGGGGGTGTTCATGGCAATAGTAATGGCAATAGTACAAATGAAGAACAATAAGGCACCTGGCCTCGATGGTTTTATGAGAGGTCTTCGGATATCATTAAAGGAGACTTTATGCTGATGTTCCATGATCTATTTAATGGACAGTTACAATTGTTTAAACTCAACTTTGGGACCATTACGTTGTTGGCAAAAAAGGAGGAGGTGGTTCGCATTGAGTAGTTCAGACCGATATGTCTGCTTAATGTGAGCTTTAAGATTTTTACTGAAGTTGGTACTAATTGCCTCACACAGATTATATACGATAATACTACATTCACGGGCAAGTTCAACGGGCTTTTTACGGGCTGGAGAACATACGCTGATCTAATTTTTAAGTGGTGGGGCCTGTCTTACTTAGGTAAATCACAACCACTAATCTTAAATTAGCCCGTAAAGCCTCCGTAAAGTGCCTGTGTGTAGCATTACTCGGTTATATATCTACTCCTTCTGTTCGGAATTACTTAGCACAAAAATGGATATAATTGAATGTATCTATAACTAAAATATATCTAGATACATTCATTTTCTAGACGAGTAATTTCGAAAGGAGGAAGTATGAAGGAAGGAAGTAAGGAAGGCCGTCGTCACAAGGAGGGCAACACGGTAAATTCCTTGCACGCATGCTACCGCCGCGTGTCGTCATCTCCCAGTTCCCACCCCGGCCGCCGGCCTTACCTCAATCAGTCGATTCAATTCTTCTTTCTTATGGTACGCTGGACGACCAATCCGTATGCATGTACCTCTGCCCCTATATAAGGTCGGGTCCAAGGCCGCCAGTTCATCGTCCCAATTTGAAAGCTACTGTAAGCTACGCTGACTGCTAGAGAGAGAGAGAGAGAGATCGCAGAAGCAAGAGCAGTGATCACAAATTAAAATGCTGCTCCTCGCCACCCTGGTTGGCTGCAACTACGCCGGCACGCGGCGCGAGCTCAGTGGCTGCATCAACGACGTCTTCCTCATGCGGCAGATCCTCGTCCGCCAGTTCGGCTTCGAGGAACGCAACGTCACCGTGCTCATCGACAACAATACTCATCTCATGACGGAGCCCCCGACGGGCGCCAACATCAAGCGCGCGCTGGACAGGATGGTGCAGCGCGCGCGCGGGGTGAGAAGGGCCCATCTCTTCTTCCACTTCAGCGGCCACGGCACGCTCCTGAGAGGAGGGCCGTACGGCCGTCCCCACGATGCCATCATGCCCAGCGACTCCAACCTCATCACGGATGTGGATTTCCGGCGGCTGGTGGACCAAGTGCCCCAGACCGCGACCTTCACCATGGTGTCGGACTCGTGCCACAGCGGTGGACTCATCGCCCAGGAGAGGGAGCAGATCGGACCCACTGCCTCTGCCTTGAACCGCGCCGGTGGCGGTGGCGGCCGCCGCACTCGGTTCCTTCCCTACGAGACCGTCTTGCAGCACCTTGGTGTCGCTAATCTCCACCAACTCGAGAGGCACATGGTCGCGACTTTCGGCGACGACGCAAGTGCCTTGTTCCGCCACGCGCAGGCGCCGGTGCCGGTGCCGCGGCCCAACTCCGCGATCCTGCTGAGCGCGTGCCAGTTGGACGAGTCGGCGGACGAGCAGGACAATTACGGGGCCTTCACCCTCGCGCTGTCCAACTTGCTGCGCGGACCGAACGACGTTGGGAACCACTGGGAGGTGGTGACGTTAGCGAGGTCTATGCTGCAGCAGAGGGGGCACACGCAGCAGCACCCCTGCCTCTACTGCAGCAACGACAACGTTGGCAGGCTGTTCCTCAGCTGAGGGGGAGCCATACTACTCTCTCCTTCCAAAAATACTTGTCATTAAAATGGAAAGGTGTATCTAGAACTAAAATACGTCTAGATACATCCATTTTTATTCATTTTGATGACAAGTATTTTCGGACGGAGGAAGTATTATTTTATAGTATTTGTTGCCATCGTCACTAGTTTATTTATTTACTCATGTTTTGCTTGTTCCTTTTGGTGCGTGTGTGACTTCATGTGTTGCTTGTTGTGACCGATGGATGCTTTCTGTTGAGTCTTGTGTGTAAGCAATGCACGAGCCCACGATGCATGTGTGCGCGCCGTGTATTGCAGAGTAATCTATATCTGTATCTATATCTATACCTACCATTTTTTACTAAATAAAGCAGGGTGCATTTTTTTGATTTTTTTCATCCGTTCACCACCAATTTTCTTTTTCATCTTAGGTGGTACTAAACTTTTGTAATCCGTCTGTTAGCAAAAGAAAATCGATTTTTCCAGAATTACATACATGGGCCGCACTCGCTATGGCCCAGTAAACTCGGGACATTTTTTTCTGCCCATGCAGTAATAAAAACAATCCTATTTTACGCACCGTGCGGTAAATAGATCGACGTGCGCACAAGGCGCCCAATACTGGGCGAACCATTTTTGTGTTTTTGTTTTTATTTTTCTTATTTTGTTTCTTTCTCTTTTTGTTTCCTGTTCCTTGGAGAGATGGGATGGTTGGTAGCGGTGGGTATCTGGTATGGCAAGTTCTACGGCATGGGGTGGAGCGGGTGCGAAGGGGAGGACCCCTGCGACGACCGCGACGTCTGCTGCCGCGACCACAACAACTAAAAAAAGGGTAAATAGTCATCCCCCAGCTTCAGAAACAAAGATTGGTCAGTGGTCACCATGAACAACCACACTGAATTCAAATGGAGTAGTAAAGATTGATAAGATGAGCCAGCTGCTCTGTTCTGTTGCTAGAGAGTTTCAGAATTCAGATTTTTCAGTTGCTGCAAGCTCTACTGTGCTTTGTCATTTGGCAGTTTCGTTCACGATTGCGATACGAAATCTCAACTGAAGTACCTATATGAACTGATGTTCTTTTTGCCAATCTGTTGCTCACTCATAAATTCTCGTAGTGTGTGGTTAATTTGCTAGATAAACTGCGTCGACAGCAATGAGGCTAATTGACTAGCTACATACATATACCCTACCTAGTTTCAGAAACCAACCAACGGCGTCTGTAATTCTCGATCTGTCAAACCAGGCTGCCATGAACAATTTTTCTGTGGTTAGTTTACTAGATATAAACTGCACAATTCAGTAGCATGCACGCACACCTTCCTAGCTTCAGAAACAATGGCGCCTGGATTGGTCAGCCCAGGCCACCCCTTTCGTCTTCGTCCAAGCACCAACCCATCGCCAGTATCGCCGTCATCTACCCGACCACTTCGTCTACTTCGACCACCGTTGGTGACATCGGCCCCGCGTCGATTGGCGCTACAACCGTCGTCGAGTCTTCTTCTCTGCTGGCCCTCCGACTCCTCGACATGGCGTACAGCTCGTGCAGGTTCCTCGTCAACGCATGCCCGGTGCTGACAACACCGGTGGGTGCCTTCATCCATGACGTGTCACCGGGCCTGGCAAGCCTGATCGGCGCTTTGTCAACTTCGTATTCGTCCGTCTACGCATGCCCGGTGCTGGCAACACCGACGCGTGCCTTCATCTATGATGTGTCTCGGGTTTGGCGAACCCGGCGCGACGCCTCGTCAACATCGTCTTCTTCCCGGCGCACCACTACTTCGACACCACTGCGCCCATGACTAACTCGGCGCCCCCTTGCGCCCGCGGCTCTATGGTGACTTCCTCAACACAGGCCTCCTCGACTCGACATCGACCACGGCGTTCTTCGCACGGCTACACCATCCTACGCTCTTGGATACATCAACATCGGTACAAAGGGCTACCGCCTTGCTAGAGCAACCTCGTCGTTTTCCACTCCAGTCATGACTTCCGCGATGCGTCGACCGTTACGACCGTGGGCGGTTGTCCGTCGACTTGCCTTCGGATTCTTCTCCAGTCTTACCGTCTGCGTCGCTACCATTGTGACCGCGGAAGATGTTGAGTATATTGATTATTAGGAAAGTTAGGATAGCGTAGGATATTATTCTACCTTGCCTTGTAGTACTTCAAGATGATCTTGTACTCCTATATATATGCCCACGAGGCTCAAGCAATAAACATAAAATCCATCATATCCCGCAACAATCCCTCTCTCCCTTCTAACAGTCACAATCAGATCGAGCTGGATGACAGCTAGCAACTAGATCAACCGTTGAGCTGGATATATAGACTTGTGAAAGGCGCAACATTGCGTTTTGCGTTGTTTAAGCCGACCTGCTAGCGACTAATCTCGCGCCTCACCTAATCACACGCACACAGCTCACGATGCAGGTTCAACGAATTGGCAAGAATATTAAGTCTGCACGCTACCCTGATTAGTTAGTAGGACCTCGACTCATCCCCAAGTCTTCTCAATGCTAAGGTCTTGCTTAACAGTTAACTAATGTTTGTCCGGTTTGGTCGAGAGCTAACAGCTCATATCGACGTATGATCATCAAACAAAATGTGAGTCATCTTCCCTCTCCCTTGGGAGGTTATGCCCTCATCATTTCAGTCCACACTAGTTACCTGCAAGGCTATTCGATTATGTATTTATGAAGTAAATATAAAACATGGTTGCTCATTGGATCAGGTTGTACAGGAAATCACGTCAATCTAATGACCTCGATTGCTCTAATGTTGAGTGTGCACCATGTTTCTTTTATTGAACACGAGTCTCCACCATGTTAAACACACAATTAGCATACTATCCAACATCAACCTGCATTGCAAGTACACCGTTACTAATCCAGGAAAAGGTAGCTTTGATAAATAGCAAGGCTAAGTTCACAAATGGATTCTTTTCTTTTACAATGGCAAAGTACTCCTAGTTATCACCTTATGAATCTCAAGATGTATACTATTTTCTTTTCCAATACATTATGTATATATGTTTTTTTGTTTAAGTAAAATTGGTATATGTCCATGTGCAGAATTTAGGACTGATTGCTTTGGATGTCATCGAGATTGAGAGGTACGACTTGGACTAATTCGTAGCTATACTACAGTTAACTATATATATATATATATATAGGTAAATTGTTTGGGGCACCTAGGTGCCTGGGCACCTAGAGTATCAACCGCTTCGATCAACTCATCATCCGATCGAGGTATATCGGGTTTACAGCTGCCCAACCCGTTAAAACATTAAAATACATCGGCATGCACACGAATTAGGACCTTACATAATAGTATTGAAAACATTTATTAGCCCGTCACGATTCCACCTTCCAAAAATATTGCATGCAGATCATTTAGGACCTGTCATAATGTCTCGCATTATTCTGTTGTTATTTAATTGGACTGTTTCCAAAAATAAAGGTTGCGCTCTAATTTGATTGCTTACCCAAAAAAAAGGCTCATGCACTGCCATAATTTGGCCGACGAATTAAAGCTGGACGAAATCAAAGCATCCAGCACACATACCTATACGTGGTCCACTCTCCCCGATTCTTTTTCTACTCCCCGCCGATTTCACCTCTCCTTCGTTCGTCCTCTCCGCAAGCATCAGATCATCATCGGTCCATCGTTCATCTTCACACGAGCATACCAGGTGATCATCCCTCCCTTCGTATAGCTTGGCCATGGTAGCCCGCCGATTTCACCTCTCCTTCGTTCGTCCTCTCTGCAAGCATCAGATCATCATCGGTCCATCGTTCATCTTCACACGAGCATACCAGGTGATCATCCCTCCCTTCGTATAGCTTGGCCATGGTAGCCAGTGTCACCTCCATGGTCGCCGATTGCGGTCGTTTTTCTCCATCACAGCTATAGCAATTTACGTTTTTCTTGTCCAATTGTAGGTATATCCATGCCCAGGTTACATAGGTGTGCTACTGCTAGAAGAAAGAAAGTTGTTGGTGTTGGTCGTGGCAAGACGGCTGCCGCTACAGACCATGATGACGACTTTATGGAGCCACCGGTTAGGTCAACATCACTTCCCGTTAAATACGTAGCGCCGATTTCTAGATGCACACCCGTTTCTATTTCGTCCATCGTGAAGGATTTTAACGATGAAAAGAAACGCTTAGTCATTGAAATGAAGTTTGACGGAATTTTGAAACTGCCGGAAATCACAAACTCTCGGGAATTTGGTCACAACCTTCTATCTAGGGTATCCACTGAAGAAATAGCAATTAGAATGGGTGATGGAACTCTTCTACACTTCACTGATGGTGATGTTCACAAAGTTCTGGGTATCCCATTCTCGGGAAAGGAGTTGCGAATTCCTTCCCCGGAAGAAGTCAGTCATATAAAAAATGTAATATGCATCCGACTGAATGTCCCGGAGTTTAAAAAAATCACTAGAAGTGTACTCACTGATATTCTAAGCAAGAAACATAAAGCACCAATGTCGGATGACGAAATTGCTGCCTTCAAGGCTGCCTTCATTCTCCTTTTGATGACAAAATTTCTCGCACCGCAAACTTTGTTGGACAATATATGTCCGAAATATTTTATGGCGCTCAAGAATTTAGATGACATCCCTAACTGGAACTGGGCGAGGTATGTCGTCAATGACATTATAGCAGCAGCACGAGCATTGGCCAACAAGCTCACTGATGATACAAAAGCCACGTATATAAACGGATGTGTCATATTTCTGCAGGTATTTACATTTCCTAACAAAACTTAGTTTGCATAAACAGCTTGCATATAGTTTGAATTAATAATTACATTCTACATTCAGATATTCTACTTGGACAACTTGGAATTGGGTCCGCTAAGTCTCAAGCATGATTGCTTCCCCACAATTATGGCGTATGATAAACACGCAATAAAATTAAGAATGAGTATGGACCTCAAAGAGAAGAGTCAGTACAAGCCAACCCAGTTTGGGATGACGAAGGTAGAAAACAGTCTGATTGTTACATTATAGTTTGTCTATCATATTGAATTAGGACCTATTTAGACATTTTTATTTTCATTTTTATGTCCTTACATGCATTATTTTCTTGCAGCTACGTCCAAGAATTGATGTCTGTTACAGCAGACCTAATGTGGGTATGATGTCGGCTTTTCGAGCTGAAAGTGCTGCTGTCCCATCAGATAACAATCCTGATAATAGCAAGGTATTTTCATAATTCTCTAGTTATATTCGTTTAGCATAGTGTCTGCAATCCAATACGTTGTGTATATATGTTTACAGATAGTCCAGCAAGCATTCCTGCAAGGGGACAATTTGTCAGATGGAAATATGGATTCCTGCGCCAATGTATTTCGTCAAACTTCTCATGTTCAGCTGCAGCATCCGTCAGGTAAATTCAAAACTTTCATGGACGACAGATACCAATTTTAGTAAGTAATGGTTACTGTATTTCATTTCAGCTCTAGCTCATATGCAATTTACGACCAACATACCCGCAGCAAATAATCTGCATGCCAGAACATCTACATCAATGAGTACACCAGGTTACAATGAATCACTCGATTTAAATCGGTCGGTTAAGAGTGAGGAAGAGACGAGCCTAAACCTCAACAAAACATACCCACGTCATTCATTGTGCGATATAGAGCCACCCTCTTTTGATCTCGGCATTGACCTAACACCAGCACAAGAATCAAAGAAAGGTATTAGTTACATACATTTTCATTCCTTTCTCATCTACATTTCTTAATTACTTTTCCTACATTTTTTCTCAGATTCTGCGGACTGCCGACGTTCAATCTCACCACTTTCTATGTCACGTGAGATAGAAGCATATAGCTGCATTATTCTACAAGACATGTACGTTGAGAACAGCCAAGGGGAACTAAAGCATGTGTGTGGCATAAAACGAGAGTACCCTGAACCCAAACATTTGGACTTCAGTCTTTCTACCCATGACAAACGTCAGCGTCAGCGCTTCAAGTCTTCTATTAACTCTCCATTTGGCAACGTGGCCGCTGTACATTCCAGTCCAGAAGACGTGACGAATGTATTAGTTAACTGGATTAAGAACTATCAGACTGAAGATGTATCCAGGTATTTGAACTTCATAATTTTTTTGGTAGTATACTAACCTCTGTATTTCACAATGTTTATTAATTATCCCCTACATATAGCTCTACTTGGGTAGCTCATGTCAAGCCAACTGCGATCAAACTAACGGGGACAGACATCCGTAATTTCATTGAAGGCAATGACAGAGTTGAATATCCAACTATGAGTCTTTACACTAGAAGGCTCATTGAACTGGATTTTGAAATGTATGGGGAAACTGACGCTTATGGAAAGCGCCACTTTATTGAGCCTGATTTTGGGGTTAGTTATCTCGTTATCCTGCTCCGTAAATTTGGATTTATTACCCAAACTTTTATTTACGGAAGACGTTTGCAGGTTCATGCAATTGCTGGTGGAGATTGTTGGAACCCGGAATTATTTCGACAACAGTTCACTGGACCGCACCTCAAGTACAACGTCTCCAAGTGTGAAAATGTAAGTGTTGTTCAAATTCAAGTACATTTTTTTCGCTAATCTTGATTAATGTGCTTTGTCTAATGGCCGGGTATATGGTCAATGCAGATTCATGTTTCCCTATGCGACATTACACACTGGTCTTGTTATACATTCAACTTGCGTCACAGAGTTATTTACATCCATGACTCTAGTAAGACTAAAATTAGCACAGATGTTAAGCAATATAGTAGACATACTTGGATTGTACCTATGTTGGCTTCTGCCATGCAACAATGCTTGACCCTCTTCTTCAGTGACTGGAAAGAAGATGTAACTACATGGGCTAATAACAAACCTGTTGTGCCAAGACACCGATTTGAGTAAGAAATTCTTCTGGCTAACCTTACACTAGAACGTACTTTCAAAGTGTTAAACAATCAATCCGAATTGAAGAAAATACAGATGACATCAAGAAGACATTACAGCTATTTGTAGAAATGCAAAAATCAAGCAAAGATTTCTTTTATGCTGTCGATGTTGGAAAGGATGGCAAGATAAAAAATGTTTTCTGGTCGCATGCTTGGTCTAGGCTTAGTTACAAGCACTTTGGTGACGTGGTTACATTTGATACCACCTACCAAACAAATATATATGGTATGCCATTTGCTCCTTTTGTGGGTGTAAACAATCACTTCCAGACTATCATCTTTGGCTGCGCACTGGTTATAGAAGAATCAGAGGATGCCTTCAAGTGGTTGTTTAGTACTTTTCTCAAAGCTGTCGAAGATAAGCATCCAGTTGGAATTCTCACAGGTTTACTCTCCACATACCCTTAAAGCACTTTCCCGTTTTCTTGTTCAAACATTCTAATTTATTTTCTACAAATAATACAGACCAGAACAGGGCCATGGAACTTGCCATCAAAGCTGTATTCCCTAACACAATCCATAGGTGGTGTAAATGGCACATTTTTTACAAAGCCAAAGAACATATCGGTCCTACTCTTTACAGCAAGACATCTGATTTCAAAGACAAGTTCCATAGAGTTCTTAATCATACAAGGACCATAGATGAGTTTGAAAGTGCTTGGAAGTCACTTATTGCTGAGTATGATCTCCATAGCAACACCTGGCTACAAGATGTGTGGGATAAACATGATCGCTGGGCGCCACCATACTTCAAAGATTATTTCTTCGCAAAGATGACGACAACGCAATGCAGCGAGTGCATGAATCATGTGCTCAAAGCCTACGTTTCACCATCATCAACCATGCATAACTTTGTTAAACAATACGATAAATTTATTGCGGATAGGATTGCGGCTGAGGACAAACTTGAGTTCGACACTTCGAAGGTACATTTATAATATAATACAAATATACCTTTTCCATTTTCTAAATGTGATTCATTACCCATACCTCATGCCGTTGCCACTTCTCATATTCACAGGATGCAAGGCAACCAAGATGTGGTTCGCCAATAGAGAGGAAAGCTGCTAAAGTTTACACAGACACCATGTTTGCTAAGTTCAGCGACCAGGTATACATGAGTGCATCTTACTTTGTCCAAGAAATCAGAGATGATGGCACATACATGACTGTTCACATGGAATGTGATACGAGGGAAAACTGGAGTAAGTTGGAGTTTCCAGTTCATGTAAATAAAGATGAAGAGGAGTACAGATGTATTTGTAGATTGTTTGAACACATGGGCATATTATGCTCACACATAATCAGGGTATGAACAATGTAACCTTTCAGTACTAGTCTTCTTTTTCCAAGGAAATTAGAGTCAAATTATATTATTTATTTTTGTTTCAGGTTATGATGCATATTGGGTGCCGGACTCTTCCAGACAAATACATCAAGAAAAGATGGACGAGCAATGCCCGAGAAGGAAATAAAAGCAGATTCGACATGGATGCTGCTGCTTCGAGGACTCACCGGCGTACCCTGTTATTCGAAGCTTGCATGGACCTATCGTCCAAAGTTGATGCATCAGTCGATGCGCACCATGTTGCAATGAGGAAAATTACTGAAGCTTTACAGGAGATCCGTTTGCTGCCAACCCAAGAAGATGCTACGGCTATACCTCAAGTCCACACAACGTCTACACATTTATCTGCAGAATCAGATGATGAGTGCGCCAATGAAATGGAAGACGAGGACATCTTCGAAGCTCAACTGCATGACGATGTGCTTCCACCTGACCGACGCAAGAAGCGAGGACGTCCGAGGACAGCAAGGCTCAAATCTGCTGCCGAAGGTGGTGTAGGTAAACAACGGAAATGTTCATTCTGCCATGAGAAAGGACACTACAGAACTGGTTGTCCTCAAAACCCAGAGAATTTGACAAGGTCAAAGATTAATAAAGTCTGCAAGAAGTGCCAACTTCCTGGCCATAACACTTCCACATGTGGCGATCCTCCTTTACATACCTGATACGTTTCAGTACAAGTGTATTAGTTTTCTTCCAGAATTCCCTTCATCTTATTGAAGCATGTACTGTTCGTCCTTAATAATAACAGTGCCAAGATATTTATGATTTCACATTGATTTTGTTTTTTGCATAACACTGTTAATCTAGTGTCGTCCTCTCTGCCAACTGTTTAATGTGTTTAATACCCAGGTAGCAGGGCAAACATGTGTTCGGACTAAGAATCATCCTGCTGTCTGTTGTTATCTCCATTGCCATACCTTGATCATGTTTGTCGATACCCAATCTTTGTAAAGTAAATATGTGATTAAACCTTCTGGACGATAAGGCAACGGAAAAGATATTTAAGAAATTTCAACAAAGCAGAATCTGCTTACACAGTATCACGTCATACCCAACTACTTTGCTAATATTACTTCTGAATTATTTCTAATTATATGTACATATACATACATGACCCAAACTAGGGAAATGTGTGACATTCAACAATTAATGATTTTTGCAATTATTCGTAATGATCCTTTATATTTTACCTATCAGCTATCATACATGGCAGTAGGTGCGGGAATCATTTCGATTTCATTATTTCTAAAAATGTACATTAATTAGAGGCGCATCTTTGGAAGCTATTTCATTGCCTAGTTATACCATTGCCATAATACACACGCCCTGCAAATTTTTTGGAAGGTATCCGACGGGAAATCAGTTCGGTTTAATTTCGCCAAAAACGATTGACCATTGATGACAGCCCTATTTTTTGGAAGGCAATACCCTTTCCATGTTATACCCTTTCCAAAACCATGTATCACTCGGTTTGTTTTTTCAAAAACAATGGACCATTAATGCACATTCCACGCCATTCAATTTTCCTAGCAAGGTATTCAATTTGCATGCATCAATTATTACTTTGTAAGTTCGTTTGGGGTATGGATTACAAACAGACATATGGAAACTAATTTTCTTACCGATGGAAATAAAATGCATAAAATATACACCTTTTCTTAACGGGCCATACCCAATATCAGATCTAACGGCATCTAGGCAAGGTGCCTGGGCACCTAGGTGTCCCAAACTGCCGTCATATGACAAATTTTTCCTACTACCGGGTGTAGTTACTCCCACTTTTGTTTCATACGTTCTAGGTAGTATCTATCATATCGGAGAGTATGTACGCGTAATATGTAGTATGTAAGAATGTTTAGGTAGTATATATACTATTTTTTATGTAGTATGTAGTATATTTTGAGCATACTCCTTTTTACGTATAAATATGTACGTATTTCACAAATATTATAAAAACATGGGCTCACATGCAATTTTTTCACATAATTCGCTTTGGAGTATCTTAGATATAGTATATGAGCATACTAAAGTAATAAAGTAGAGTATATACTACCACATGGTAGTATATGAGAAATGGGTGTAACTACACCCGGTAGTAGGATGCATTTTCCCTATATATATATATATATATATATATATATATATATATATATATATATATATATATATATATATATATATATATATATCTTGTTTTTATATGCACAAAAGCCCTCATCGCAATACTTTAGTTTATAATTCAAGTCTGATATCTCAGAAAATTATTTTCCTATACCTCTTCCTCTAAAGGCAATGGTTGTTAATTGGTGCCTATAATGATTTGTTGATCAATCTATTGTAATAACTACTAGACTCTTCAGAATGTATCATCCTTTTTCTAATTAATTCTACAGTTTTGAGACCAGACAATTATCATTTCATCACTGAGGATGAAGGGTCAAGGTTCAGAATAGCGTCAATTATTAAGCGAACAATTAGATGCGGATGTGGTAAAATAAAGAAAATGTGCATCTTCTTATGGGAAAGAACTCAGTTTTTTTTGTCTCATTGGTTTTTGTAGTGGCTTTGATGGAGAGCTCAGGTTCTAGGACAAGGACAACCTCATGCAGTCGATTAAGGTGAGGTTTCCGTGGATTCTATATGTATAGTAAAGGAGGTTTTGGAAACAAAATCAGGCTCGGACTAAGTACCTGGGCACATATTCTTGAATCTATTTGGTTGGCTCAGTACACCAGTTGTTAAATTGTTCCTTTGTATTCATTATAGTTTGTCTGCAAGTGATGATGAGTAGAAAGCTCTAAGCTTTGCCAGAAGTTAGCATACATCTGTATATTTACATGGAAAAAATGTGATATGTTGTTTTGGCATTATTCTGATTTAGTCACTAGAAGTAGTGAGCAGCAAGAACTGAACATGTAGTATTGGGGAGACAGTGGGTTCATATGATGTCATTTTTTAATCCTGAAGGGAGCCTGTGTTGTGGAAGGAGCGGCCAGACATTAAGGAATGGGTATCCAAGGAGAAGAAGAGAGTGATTGCATCAATGGACCCTCAGGTACAAAATTCATGCTTGCATTATGCCCGACTACAGGTATTTTTGAGTCCTAATCTCTGTACAATGTGAAACAACTATTGATCACAAAGCACCTGCGTTTCGATTAGCATGCCAACCCCCACAATTGCTTGATAGTCTTTGATCCTCTCCTTCTAAGGGAAGTATGCCAGCGCTTCTGTATTTCCTGTCAATTATGCTGGAACAAAAATGACTGCTGAAGCAAGGAGTTAACACGTGTAGTTTCTGGCGATGCTACCCCACTCGATGTATCTGTGCATTGCTAATACATATATGTTGAGTATATTATGGTTAGGTTACGTAATTGTGGGATTTCAAAAATGATTTCTCTACTTGTAGGTTACACTAATCAAGTGGTTGTTGCTGCCTTTCCTCCATTGTATTGGTTTATGCAGGTTCCATAGGTTGGTGCCTTCTTTTGATACAATTGCTGAGTTGCATGCTAATCACATGTTTGTCAAATTGACAAACCTCCTGAACTGAATTTCCTATGTGTGTTTACAAAATAGTAGATGCCTCCTAAACTAACTCTTTGTACATGCTTGCCATCATGTCTTCAACATAAGTTATGCCATCAGTTAAATTGTGTATGGTGTAGACATTAAACGGGGCCAGCGCACAGGGTCTCTGTTAGACTGTATCCCCGGCGAGCAAGGTAGATCATGTACCGGTTGCTGCTCTGAATCTATCTTCGTATCGTGATCATGTAGAATACACAAAACTAGGGTTTCTATTTTATTTATGCTGAACAGAAGGTGGCTTGACACTTTATTTCTAGCTAGAGCACTCTTTTCTACAAAACATATCTGATCTCACTTAAAAACATGTCTACAATGTCATACTGCTATTACCCATCATCTAAATGCTCCATCATAGCAGTGGAAAATATATTAGTCTGTCTGATATGTAGTGCCTTGTGGGTTGCCAATCGCCACTTCGATTACACCATTGTGTTGTGCCAGTTGTTTTTCGCAGGTCAGGTATATGTATTCTTTATTTTGAGTGACCACTGCACACTCCAGAATAGCCGTTTTCAGATTGTAAAGCTAAGAGAAATATGTTCCTCAAACTTCTTTGGTTAGAATTAGTAGTTTCGGTGCTTTTCTAATTTCATTGGTTACCGCTGATGGCAGTAACATGTTAGGCTGCCAGCTCTATAAATTATAGAGTAACGATGCATGGTAGATCGGCAAACTAGGTCCATCCCTCTCTCTCGGTTGTGAGATTTTTCCAAGTTATAGTTGCTCTGCTCTAGGTTGCTTTCTTGTGGCATGCTCTGTGCTCTAGGTTGCTCTCCTATGGCATGCTCTGTTTCAGTTTAGTTAGAACACTAGCTCGTGTACTCCAGGAGCCCAACTACACACGTACTCAAGCACACACACATACGGCTTGGTTGATTTCTTTATATACTAGCAGCAGTACGGTACGCATGTTGTCTCCTTGTCTTCCTTCTCTCCATGGATTGATTGATCCTTACTTGTTTCTTTTGAATCGGAGCAGCAGGAATCCTCCATGGATGAGGACGACCACCGGTACCTACACAATGATGTCGACGCCCCGCACATGGCCGAGGTGGACAGAACAACGATGCCTTGCTCGGTCGCCGTGGTCACGGGTGGCCTCCTCCGTTGCTCCCCATTCGATATGGCGCTTGCATGATATTTCGAAGAACTCTTTTAAGGGGGCATTGTATGATGTGCTATGGAAGTAAAGGATTAAGTTTGAGGCCTCCCCTTATATGTAGGAAAAAATCATTGTTATGCATTATTCTTAGTGGCAATGCTTCTGCAAATCAACTTATTCTAGATGCTGGTGTCGTGATGGTGGTTCACCCCTTACATGTTGGATAATTCTATATTTTCTAGAAAGAATAAAAGATTTTATGGATCTGTTTAGGTACTACCTCCCTGAACTTATATTAGTTTACGGAGTATAAATTAATCTTGAGTTTGCTGAGGTACTCTCTTAATCTATTAATTTTATTGCTGGTCTAGAGGAAGCTGCCAAGCCAGGCAGAAGCAGCGAGCTCCGTATCATTGATCCATAAGAAGCTGGTAATGGAAAATCTCAGTGGTGCGCCATTTGAGGTATTATCGACCAACACATATGTCTACCATTGTACATATCCCTTTTCTGTAATTAGCATTTCTGGAATGGCAGAAAACATAAATTTGTTTGACATATAATTTCCTATTTATTTCTACATGCACAATCTTATATTTCAAGCTTTTATGTCAGTATTTCAAGCTTGTAACGATATGCACACCTGAAACTTTTTTTAGGACATACTCCTAGACTTCTTAAATTGGTGTACACCATTTCCTTGAAATGACGGGATGAAAATCTCAATTAGATGAAATCTAGAGATCAAAAGAATGATAGGATGTGGTCTCCACTCGGTTTGGGTAGAAGTGAGACTTTGTTCCTTCCGGTTCGGAAAAAGCTACTGGTCAATCCCTATTTACCAACCTCGGTAGCTTCCACTTGCATTTGCATTCATAAAGACATAAGTAGACAGTGCAATTGGCGATCACTTCTTTGTCGGTTACTTTGTTAATAGTAATCCTCCATAATTGTAAATTAATTTGATCTGGGAGGAGCCAAAATATATACCATCTGGTGATTATCGGTTTGATTTGAGCAAGGATTATGCATTTTGACCACAGTTGTTTCTATTTTGTTCTGAAATGAATTTTAACTCTATTTTCCCTTAGTGGTATTGGAAGTGTACTGATGTTGAGATTAAAGTGTCGCGGTCATCCTGGGCTGTGACTTATACACCATGTTCTTCACAAACACTTGAAAGTAGAACCCTTCATTCCGGGTTAGTGACAATGCTTCATGTGCAGGCGCTTTTTCTCTTAGCTATATGGTTGTCTTTGGCCCCAATAACTTCCAAATGATGTGTCATACCACTAGCTACTGTGATGTGTTATGCGAACATCCGATTGTCCTCTCCTTTTTGTAAAAGGGCACTGCTCGGCATTCTTCATGTTAACTACTGTATATTAGTTATATTGATGCATCGCTGGTTCTTTAATTATAGCGGAACTATATAGGATTGTTAAAACTATATAGGAATCTTATTCGCTGTTCACGGCTTGCTTTCGCTATCTAATAACCCAACTATTTTATCTACTTAACAAGAACCCATCATTTTGGCTTACTTTTGCCACCAAATATATATCTCCCCTTTGTCATGAACTTCTGGCTTGCCTTGCTTTTGGTATAATGGGCTGTCTCACCCTTCTGTATTGCTATTGATCTAAACTTACTGTATTGGGTTGATCTATCCTGCACAATTATTTTAGTTTCCATTTGGCAAGGGCTGATTCATCCCAAGCAATCGTTCTAATTCCCATTTGATAACACTAAATGCTTTGTTTAAGCACATGGACAATATGTTGAGGCAGGCACCACGCCGCCTCCTTTCTTTTTTTATTTTTCCTGAGTAGAGGAGATCCTTACCAGCAACATGTCTTTCCAAAGTATGCATTACCAAGCGAGTACTTCTTTTTATTTTAGTCCTTCCTTTCCCCCACCTTATATATTTTATTTGTAGGCTGGTGATAAAGTGGAGACCTTGAAACCCTTTTTATAAGGGCTTAGTGCCCAGGAGATCCCTCTATGATTTGGTTGAGTATAGTTGGTTGACCATCGGGTTGTAGTTTGCGTTTTGTAGTCGCGGCATCATCCTTTTTCCTCGATTGACACCACAATAAAAATAAGAAACACAGTCTGTATTTATCTATTTTTTTCCTTGACAGGGCACCTATACCATTTATATATTCTAAGAGGCTCCAAAATCTGAAGAAAGAGGTGGCTACAGGATGCCAAGCATCGCAAGACTGAGGTGGCTAACACAATGGAGCTCCTCCCGTATGCTTAGTGTGTTGGAAATATGCCCTAGAGGCAATAATAAAAGCATTATTATTATATTTCCTTGTTCATGATAATTGTCTTTTGTTCATGCTATAACTGTATTATCCGGAAATCGTAATACACGTGTGAATACATAGACTACAATACGTCCCTAGTAAGCCTCTAGTTGACTAGCTCGTTGGTCAACAGATAGTCATGGTTTCGACTATGGACATCGGATGTCATTGATAACGGGATCACGCCATTAGGAGAATGACGTGATGGACAAGACCCAATCCTAAGCATAGCACAAGATCGTGTAGTTCGCTTTTGCTAGAGCTTTTCCAATGTCAAGTATCTCTTCCTTAGACCATGAGATCGTAACTCCCGGATACCGAGGAGTGCTTTGGGTGTACCAAACGTCACAACGTAATTGGGTGACTATAAAGGTGCACTACGGTATCTCCGAAAGTGTCTGTTGGGTTGACACGGATCGAGATCGGATTTGTCACTCCGTATGACGGAGAGGTATCATCGGGCCCACTCGGTAGTGCATCATCACAATGAGCTCAAAGTGACCAAGTGTTTGGTCACGGGATCATGCATTACGATGCGAGTAAAGTGACTTGCCCGGTAATGAGATTGAACGAGGTATTGGGATACCGACGATCGAATCTCGGGCAAGTAAAATACCGATTGACAAAGGGAATTGTATACGGGTTGTTTGAATCCTCGACATCGTGGTTCATCCGATGAAATCATCGAGGAGCATGTGGGAGCCAACATGGGTATCCAGATCCCGCTGTTGGTTATTGCCCGAGAGCCGTCTCGGTCATGTTCCGCATGTCTCCGGAAGCCGTAGGGTCTACACACTTAAGGTTCGGTGACGCTAGGGTTGTATGAATATGAGTATGCAGCAAACCGAATGTTGTTCGGAGTCCCGGATGAGATCCCGGACGTCACGAGGAGTTCCGGAATGGTCCGGAGGTGAAGATTTATATAGGAAGTCTTATTTTGGTCACCGGAAAAGTTTCGGGCATTATCGGTATTGTACCGGGAGTGCCTAAGGGGTCCGGGGTCCACCGGGGTCCACCTGCTCGGGGCCACATGGGCTGTGGGGGGTGCCTTGGCCCATATGGGGCCAAGGGCACCAGCCCCAAGAGGCCCATGCGCTTAGGGATAAGAAAAGGGAGAGTTCAAGGGGAAGGCACCTCCGAGGTGCCTTCGGAGGATGGACTCCTCCCCTCCTGGCCGCACCCTTCCTTGGAGGAAGGGGCAAGGCTGCGCCCTCCCCTCTTTTGCACCTATATAAAAGGGAGGGAGGGAGGTGGCAGCACCTATTAGCCTGAGCCTCCCTCCTCCCCAAACACCTCCTCCTCCTCCCGTAGTTGCTTGCGGGAAGCCTCGCAGGAGTTCTGCCGCATCCACCACCACGCCTGGCCGTGCTGGATCATCATCAACCTCTCCTTCCCTTGCTGGATCAAGAAGGAGGAGACGTCATCCGCTCCGCATACATGTGTTGAACGCGGAGGTGTTGTCCGCTTCGGCACTAGGTCATCGGTGATCTGAATCACGGCGAGCACGACTCCATCAACCCCGCCTTTGAACGCTTCCGCACGCGATCTACAAGTGGTATGTAGATGAAATCACTCTCCCATGACTCGTTGCTAGATGAACTCATAGATGGATCTTGGTGAAACCGTGAGGAAAAATTTTAATTTTCTGCAACGTTCCCCAACAGTGGCATCATGAGCTAGGTCTATGCGTAGTTCTCTTTGCACGCAGTAGAACACAATTTTGTTGTGGGCGTGGATCTTGTCAACTTACTTGCCGTTACTAGTCGTATCTTGCTTCCGCGGTATTGTGGGATGAAGCGCCCGACCAACCTTACACGTACGCTTACGTGAGACCGGTTCCACCGACTAACATGCACTAGTTGCATAAGGTGGCTGGCGGGTGTCTGCCTCTCCAACTTTAGTTGGAGCGGATTCGATGAACAGGGTCCTTATGAAGGGTAAATAGAAGTTGACAAGATCACGCCAGGTTATTCGTAGGTAAGAAAATGTTCTTGCTAGAACCCAATTGCAGCCATACGTAAAAGATGCAACAACAATTAGAGGACGTCTAACTTGTTTACCAGCGATTGTCATGTGATGTGATATGGCCAAAGTTGTGATGAATGATGAATGATATATGTGATGTATGAGATCATGTTCTTGTAATAGGAATCACGACTTGCATGTCGATGAGTATGACAACCGCAGGAGCCATAGGAGTTGTCTTTATTTTTTGTATGACCTGCGTGTCATTGAAGAACGCCATGTAACTTACTTTACTTTATCGCTAAACGCGTTAGTCGTAGTAGTAGAAGTAGTCATTGGCGTGACAACTTCATGAAGACACGATGATGGAGATCATGATGATGGAGATCATGGTGTCGCCGGTGACAGGATGATCATGGAGCCCGAAGATGAAGATCAAAGGAGCTATATGATATTGGCCATATCATGTCACTACTTTATAATTGCATGTGATGTTTATTATGTTTTATGCATCTTGTTTACTTAGAACGACGGTAGTAAATAAGATGATCCCTTACAACAATTTCAAGAAGTGTTCTCCCCTAACTGTGCACCGTTGCTACAGTTCGTCGCTTCTAAGCACCACGTGATGATCGGGTGTGATGGATTCTTACGTTCACATACAACGGGTGTAAGACAGATTTACACACGCAGTAAACACTTAGGGTTAAACTTGACGAGCCTAGCATGTACAGACATGGCCTCGGAACACGGAGACCGAAAGGTCGAACACGAGTCGTATGGAAGATAATGATCAACATGAGAATGTTCACCGACGATAACTAGTCCGTCTCACGTGATGATTGGACACGGCCTAGTCGACTCGGATCGTGTAACACTTAGATGACTAGAGGGATGTCTAATCTAAGTGGGAGTTCATTAATAATTTGATTAGATGAACTTTATTATCATGAACAATAGTCTAAAATCTTTACAATATGTCTTGTAGATCAAATGGCCAACGCTCATGTCACCATGAACTTCAACGCGTTCCTAGAGAAAAACAAGCTGAAAGATGATGGCAGCAACTATACGGACTGGGTCCTAACCCGAGGATCATCCTCATAGCTGCCAAGAAACAATATGTCCTAGAAGCACCGCTAGGTGAAGCACCCATCGAGCAGAACCAAGACGTTATGAACGCTTGGCAGTCTCGTCTTGATGATTACTCCCTCGCTCAGTGCGGCATGCTTTACAGCTTAGAACGGGGCTCCAAAAGCGCTTTGAGCAACACGGAGCATATGAGATGTTCGAGGAGCTGAAACTAGTTTTCCAAGCTCCCGGGTCGAGAGATATGAAGTCTCCGACAAGTTCTACAGTTGTAAGATGGAGGAAAATAGTTCTGTCAGTGAGCACATACTCAAAATGTCTGGGTTGCACAACCGCCTGTCCCAGCTGGACATTAACCTCCCGGACGAGGCGGTCATTGACAGAATCCTTTAGTCGCTCCCACCAAGCTACAAGAGCTTTGTGATGAACTACAATATGCGGGGATGGTGAAAACTATTCCTGAAGTATTTTCAATCTTTGAAGTCAGCAGAGGTAGAAATCAAGAAGGAACATCAAGTGTTGATGGTCAATAAAACCACTAAGTTCAAGAAGGGCAAGGGTAAAAAGAACTTTAAGAAGGATGGCAAAGAGGTTGCCACGCCTGCAAGCAAGTTGCCGGGAAGAAGAAGTCAAAGAATGGACCCAAGCACGAGGTCGAGTGCTTTTATTGCAAGGGAAGGGTCCTCGGAAGCGGAACTGCCCCAAGTACTTAGCGGATAAGAAGGCCGGCAACACTAAAGGTATATTTGATATACATGTAATTGATGTGTACCTTACCAGTACTCGTAGTAACTCCTCGGTATTTGATACCGGTGCCGTTGCTCATATTTGTAACTCACAACAGAGCTGCGGAATAAACGGAGACCGGCAACGGACGAGGTGACGATGCGCGCGTCGGGAATGGTTCCAGAGTCGATGTGATCGCCGTCGCACGCTACCTCTACATTTACCTACGGGATTAGTTATAAACCTTAATAATTGCTATTTGGTGCCAAGTTTGAGCATGAACATTGTATCCGGATCTCGTTTAATCACGAGATGGCTACTCATTTAAATCCGAGAATAATGGTTGTTCTATTTATATGAGAGAAATGTTTTATGGTCATGCTCTGATAGTCAATGGTTTATTCTTAATGAATCTCGAACGTAATGTTACACATGTTCATAGTGTGAATACCAAAAAGACGTAAAGTTGATAACGATAGTCCCACATACTTGTGGCACCGCCGCCTTGGTCACATTGGTGTCAAGCGATGAAGAAGCTCCATGCTGATGGACTTTTGGAGTCTCTTGATTACGAATCATTTGACACATGCGAACCATGCCTCATGGGTAAGATGACTAAGACTCCGTTCTCCGGAACAATGGAGCGAGCAACCAACTTATTGGAAATCATACATACCGATGTGTGCGGTCCAATGAGTGTTGAGGCTCGCGGAGGATATCGTTATGTTCTCACTCTCACAGACGACTTGAGTAGATATGGGTATGTCTACTTGATGAAACACAAGTCTGAGACCTTTGAAAAGTTCAAGGAATTTCAGAGTGAGGTAGAGAATCAACGTGATCGAAAAATAAAGTTCTTACGATCAGATCATGGAGGAGAATATTTAAGTCACGAATTTGGTACACACTTAAGAAAATGTGGAATCGTTTCACAACTCACGCTACCGGAACACCTCAGCATAACGGTGTGTCCGAACGTCGTAATCGCACTCTATTGGATATGGTGCGATCTATGATGTCTCTACCGATTTACCGCTATCATTTTGGGGATACGCTCTAGAGACAGCTACATTCACTTTAAATAGGGCACCGTCTAAATCCGCTGAGACGACACCGTATGAATTATGGTTTGGAAAGAAACCTAAGCTGTCGTTTCTAAAAGTTTGGGGATGCGATGCTTATGTCAAGAAACTTCAACCTGAAAAGCTCGAACCCAAGTCGGAAAAATGCGTCTTCATAGGATACCCTAAGGAAACCATTGGGTATACCTTCTACCTTAGATCCGAAGGCAAGATCTTTGTTGCCAAGAACGGATCCTTTACGGAAAAAGAGTTTCTCTCGAAAGGAGTAAGTGGGAGGAAAGTAGAACTTCGATGAAGTACTACCCTTGAACCGGAAAGTAGTGCAACTCAGGAAAATGTTCTGTGGTGCCTACACCGGCCGGAGAGGAAGTTAATGATGATGATCAAGGTACTTCGGATCAAGTTACTACTGAACTTGAGGTCCACTAGGACACGTTCCGCACTGCAGTGGTACGGCAACCCCTGTCTTGGAAATCATGTTGTTAGACAGCGGTGAACCTTCGAACTATGAAGAAGCGATGGCGGGCCCGGATTCCAACAAATGGCTCAAGCCATGAAATCCGAGATAGGATCCATGTATGAAAACAAAGTATGGACTTTGACAGACTTGCCCGATGATCGGCGGCGATAGAAAATAAATGGATCTTTAAGAGGAAGACGGACGCGGATGGTAATGTCACCATCTATAAAGCTCGACTAGTCGCTAAGGGTTATCTGCAAGTTCAAGGGATTGACTACGATGAGACTTTCTCACACGTAGAGAATCTAAAGTCCGTCCGAATCATGTTAGCTGATTGCCGCATACTATGATTATGAGATATGGCAGATGGACGCCAAAACAGCGTTCCTTAACGGATATCTTAAGGAAGAGCTGTATATGATGCAGCTTTGAAGGTTTTGTCGATCCTAAGAATGTCGACAAAGTATGCAAGCTCCAGCGTTCAATTTATGGGCTGGTGCAAGCATCTCGGAGTTGGAACATTCGCTTTGATGAGATGATCAAAGCTGTTTGGGTTTATGCAGACTTATGGAGAAGCTGCGTTTACATAAGAAAGTGAGTGGGAGCTCTGTAGCATTTCTCATATTATATGTAGATGACATACTTTTGATGGGAAATGATATAGAACTCTTGGACAGCATTAAGGCCTACTTGAATAAAAGTTTTTCAATGAAGGATCTTGGAGAAGCTGCTTATATATTAGGCATCAAGATCTATTGAAATAGATCGAGACGCCTCATAGGTCTTTCACAAAGCACATACCTTGATAAGATTTTGAAGAAGTTCAAAATGGATCAGTCCAAGAAAGGGTTCTTGCACGTATTGCAAGGTGTGAGATTGAGCTCAGCTCAATGCCCGACCACGGCAAAAGATAAAGAAGAGATGAGTGTCATCCCTATGCTTCAGCCATAGGATCTATTATGTATGCCATGCTGTGTACTGCACCTGATGTAAACCTTGCCGTAAGTTTGGTAGGAAGGTACCAAAGTAATCCCGCAAGGAACACCGGACAGCGGTCAAGAATATCTGAAGTACCTGAAAAGGACAAAGGACATGTTTCTCGCTTTATGGAGGTGACGAAGAGCTCGTCGTAAAAGCGGTTACGTCGACGCTTCAAGCTTGGACACACAGATCTGGATGACTCTAAGTCACAAACCGGATCGTGTATATGTTGAATGGTGGAGCAGTAAGCTGGTGCAGCTGCAAGCGAGCGTCGTGGCGGGATCTACATGTGAAGCGGAGTACATGGCAGCCTCGGAGGCAGCACATGAAGCAATTTGGGTGAAGGAGTTCATCACCGACCTAGGAGTCATACCCGGTCGTCGGGCCGATCAAACTCTTCAGCGTGACAACACCGGAGCTATTGCCCTTGCCAAGGAGCCAGGTTTCACAAGAAGACTGAGCACATCAAGTTGCCGCTTCAACTCCATCCGTGAAAATGTTCAAGATGGAGACATAGAAATTTGTAAAGTGCATACGGATCGTAATGTCGCAGATCCGTTGACTAAACCTCTCCAGCGGGCAAAACATGATCAACACGAGAACTCTATGGGTGTTCGATTCATCACAATGTAACTAGATTATTGACTCTAGTGCAAGTGGGAGACTGTTGGAAATATGCCCTAGAGGCAATAATAAAAGCATTATTATTATATTTCCTTGTTCATGATAATTGTCTTTTGTTCATGCTATAAGCTGTATTATCCGGAAATCGTAATACACGTGTGAATACATAGACTACAATACGTCCCTAGTAAGCCTCTAGTTGACTAGCTCGTTGGTCAACAGATAGTCATGGTTTCCTCGACTATGGACATCGGATGTCATTGATAACGGGATCACGCCATTAGGAGAATGACGTGATGGACAAGACCAATCCTAAGCATAGCACAAGATCGTGTAGTTCATTTTGCTAGAGCTTTTCCAATGTCAAGTATCTCTTCCTTAGACCATGAGATCGTGTAACTCCCGGATACCGTAGGGAGTGCTTTGGGTGTACCAAACGTCACAACGAATCGGGTGACTATAAAGGTGCACTACAGGTATCTCCGAAAGTGTCTCATTGGGTTGACACGGATCGAGATCGATTTGTCACTCCGTATGACGGAGAGGTATCACTGGGCCCACTCGGTAGTGCATCATCACAATGAGCTCAAAGTGACCAAGTGTTTGGTCACGGGATCATGCATTACGATGCACGAGTAAAGTGACTTGCCGTAGCGAGATTGAACGAGGTATTGGGATACCGACGATCGAATCTCGCAAGTAAAATACCGATTGACAAAGGGAATTGTATACGGGTTGTTTGAATCCTCGACATCGTGGTTCATCCGATGAAATCATCGAGGAGCATGTGGGAGCCAACATGGGTATCCAGATCCCGCTGTTGGTTATTGCCCGAGAGCCGTCTCGGTCATGTCTGCATGTCTTCCGAACCCGTAGGGTCTACACACTTAAGGTTCGGTGACGCTAGGGTTGTATGAATATGAGTATGCAGCAAACCGAATGTTGTTCGGAGTCCCGGATGAGATCCCGGACGTCACGAGGAGTTCCTGAATGGTCCGGAGGTAAAGATTTATATATAGGAAGTCTTATTTTGGTCACCGGAAAAGTTTCGGGCATTATCGGTATTGTGCACGGAGTGCCAAGGGGTCCGGGGTCCACCGGGGGTCCACCTGCCCGGGGCCACATGGGCTGTAGAGTGCGCCTTGGCCCATATGGGGCCAAGGGCACCAGCCCCAAGAGGCCCATGCGCTTAGGGATAAGAAAGGGAGAGTTCAAAGGGGAAGGCACCTCCAAGGTGCCTTCGGAGGATGGACTCCTCCCTCCTTGGCCGCACCCCTTCCTTGGAGGAAGGGGCAAGGCTGCGCCCTCCCTCTTTTGCACCTATATAAAGGGAGGGAGGGAGGGTGGCAGCACCTATTAGCCTGGAGCCTCCCTCCTCCTGAAACACCTCCTCCTCCTCCCGTAGTTGCTTTGCGAAGCCCTGCAGGAGTTCTGCAAGCATCCACCACCACGCCCGTCGTCTTTGGATCATCATCAACCTCTCCTTCCCCTTGCTAGATCAAGAAGGAGGAGACGCCATCCTCTCCGTGTGTGTTGAGCAGCGGAGGTGCTGTCCGTTCGGCACTAGGTCATCGGTGATCTGAATCACGGCGAGTACGACTCCATCAACCCCGTTCCTTTGAACGCTTCCGCACGCGATCTACAAGTGGTATGTAGATGAAATCACTCTCCCATGACTCGTTGCTAGATGAACTCATAGATGGATCTTGGTGAAACCGTAGGAAAAATTTTAATTTTCTGCAACGTTCCCCAACATAGTGGTTATGGCTCCATAATTGGCTCTCCTTTATTATCTTCTTGCTCTTATTACCTTTTATGTATTCTCGCATTTGGTATCGAATTTTATGTTGAGTGGCCATCTTTTATGGTCTTATGAACACACTTAGTTTGATCCTGCCTTATAATCTGATGTCGGTATTGAGCTTCATTGTGTTTTACTTCTATCTAAATTTGCTTTATTATTCTATATAAGCGCAAATGCTATACCTGGGTTTATACTAAAATAGTGTTACATGCTTCGGCAAAACGTTGGGACCGGCACCCTCGCGCCAGGGCGCGATCCCGATCTAGTTGATAAGATGAGCCAGCTGCTCTGCTCTGTTGCTAGAGAGTTTCAGAATTCAGATTTTTCGATTCTTTGCAAGCTCTCACTGCTTTGTCATTTGGCAGTTTCGTTCACGATTGCGATACGAAATCTCAACTGAAGTACCTATATGAACTGATGTTCTTTTTGCCAATCTGTTGCTCACTCATAAAATCTAGTAGTGTGTGGTTAATTTGCTAGATAAACTGCGTCTACAGCAATGGGGCTAATTGACTAGCTACATACATATACCCTACCTAGTTTCAGAACCAACCAACGGCGTCTGTAATTCTGGATCGGTCAAACCAGGCTGCCATGAACAATTTTTCTGTGGTTAGTTTACTAGATATAAACTGCACAATTCAGTAGCATGCATGCACACCTTCCTAGCTTCAGAAACAATGGCGCCTGGATTGGTCAGCCCAGGCAAAGTACAAGTCACGGAAGAACCGACATGACAAAACTGAAAAGATAGCAGAACATCTCTGAGCTTGACACTAACGCCCGTCACCTGCCTCCGGCACCACCACAGCAGCCACCGAAAAAAAGAATGACAGATCACCTCCTCATCCGAGCTCGACGCGGCTCCATCGCTGATATTCAGCTTTGCGGACCTCCAAGGTGGCTCACCAAAAGTGAGGCCATTGCCGTTGAACGAATTAGACTGGAGCAACACCCCGGACACGCCATCGAACTCCAGATCTGGCACCCCACCACGACTAAGATGCCGAAGGAGGAAACCATACCTGCCATCCACGAACCACGAACCCAGCACATGTTCCGTCTTCCAGATGTCGTCGATGCAGACCACAATCTGCATCCGCTCCTGGACTACCTTCCAAGCTCCACGCCGGCGCTGGAGCAATCATCGTCGTAACGACGGAGTCCGAGGACACAGGTCCACCACGAGGATGCCGCCGCCGCCACGCCATCCTTGCTTGAACAGATTGATTTTCAAATTCATCCCCAACCATAGGACCGATGACCTCGTCAGGAAATGATCCGAAGAATATTTATTCAGAGTCGTCATCGTCGCCGCGGAAGCAAAGACGATGAACAACCTAAAAACATAGACTACGGATGAGTAAAAAACGATCTGCACGCGTGGATCCGGCGACCCCCCTCACCACCGACGAGGAAGTCGGCCGGAGGGGAAACGCCGGAGAACGGCGTTGGAAGATCGACCCCCGGCGGCTAGGGTTGCACGCCGCTGTGCACGAGAGGAAAACAGCCTCGAGGTAGGAAAAGATCCGGACCTCTTATGGAAGACCTTGCAATTCAGCAAATACATATCGCATCAGATTGCAAGATAGTAGTAGTAAATCATACTATCTGAGGAGGCTATAGGGAGCTATATATGGTGGGGTGATTAAGGACATCAAGTCGTGGGAACCTTCTTTCATTTCATGTAATTTTGTTCACTGAGTCAAGAGACTCAAACTTTGAACCGCATACTTTAGCTAGGCATGCTCTTTTACTAGATCAGGGGAGGCATACCCCGCAAAAAAAAATCAGGGGAGGCAAGTTGGAGAATATTTCTCTGTCTCTGTTATCGATCAAGTGTTACAAGGTACATGTTTATATACACCGGGGCGCAGCCCGCGTCCTTAGGCACGCAGGCCCTTGATCCTAATTACATGGGCGTGCATCAAGGCCCGTTACAACACAACTCAACACCCCCCCCCCTCTCAGCCGGAACTCCATTGGCCTGGACATTGAGGCTGGATCGGAACTCATGGAACACCGGAGATGGCAAGCCTTTTGTGAACAGATCAGCGAACTGGGAGCTCGATGGGACATGCAACACACGGACATCACCGAAGGCAACACGATCGCAAACAAAATGAAGATCTATCTCGATGTGTTTGGTGCGTTGGTGTTGGACCGGATTACGAGGTAAGAGGCGGCGATATTGTCACAATAGGCGATTGTGGCACGCTGGGTAGTGGACAATTGAGCTCGTGAAGAAGTTGGCGTAACCAACAAGACTCGGCAACACAGTTAGCAACACCACGATACTCAGCCTCCGCACTAGATCGGGACACGGTGGCCTGTCGCTTGGAGGACAAAGAGACGAGATTTGAGCCAAGGAAGATACAAAACCCAGAAGTGGATTTCCGCGTGTCAGGGCACCCAGCCCAATCCGCGTCTGTGTAGGCCATCAGATCTGTGGAGGAGGACTTGAAGAACTGTAACCCATAGTGAGAGGTGCCTTGAAGATAACGAAGAATGCGCTTGACTAGCTGCATGTGAGTTTCGCGTGGCTCATGCATAAAGAGGCACACCTGTTGAGCGGCATAAGATATGTCGGTCGTGTCAAGGTGAGATCTTTGTAAGGCACCCGCGAGACTACGATAATACGTGGGGTTGGAGAGGAGCCGACCCGGCAGAGATGGACAGCAGAGCTCGTGTCTATGGGGGTGGAGACAGGGCTTACAATTGAGCATGTTGGCACGCTCGAGAATCTCAAGGTGTATTGTTGCCCGGATCGAGAAAAGCCCTGAGGAGTTTGGTGTAACGTTAATGCCGAGAAAGTGGTGAAGGGAGCCCATATCCGTCATGGAGAACTCGGCCTTGAGAGCAGAAATAATGGTGTTGAGGGTTTGAGGGGAGCTGGCTATCAAGATGATATCATCGACGTACACTAGTAAGTACGCAATGGACGTGCCACGATGAAGAATGAAAAGTGAGGTGTCACTCTTGGAGCCATGAAACCCAAGGGAAAGAAGAAAGGCCTGAATACGAAGAAACCGCGTTCGAGGCGCTTGCTTGAGGCCGTAGAGGGACTTGTGGAGACGGCACACATGATCCGAACGAGAGGAGTCAACAAACCCAGACGGTTGAGAGCAGTAAACGAGCTCGTTGAGATCGCCGTGGAGAAAGGCATTCTTGACGTCCAATTGGTGGATTGGCCAAGAGTACTTCTTCCCCGGACATTAGTCCTGCCTCGTACGGCCATCTTGAGAACCACTAGTTGTACATCGCCACTACAACCGCTACCGCGTCCTCTTCCACCATTGACAAGCATAAAATCACCCGGTCGAACTTGGACTCATCATGCTCGCCGGATCCACACTCTTGATGCCAATGTCCAACTAGTCCACAATGACCGGGAGAAGGTGGGGAGTTTTTCATATTGCACTTGGCACCATACCTTATTTTCTTCATTATTGATGACACAAACCTAGCGAGCCTCTTCTTCACATTGATATTTGCATGCACGCGGACAAACTCACCAACATAACCAGCGTGGAGCTTGATCTACACCTCCAATATCTCACCCATGGGGGCCACATACCTCTAATCACCTCATCATGCAAATAATTATCTGGCAGACTAAGAACACACGTCCAAACAAGAAATTTCTCAAGCACTATCTCCTTAGGGTTTTGGAAACCATCGTACTCCTTTAAGATGAGCGTTTGATACATGAATAACCATGGCCTCATGTTCATGGCCTTGTTCTAATCTCCCAAGCAGTCAAACAAGTTGTCATCATGCCTCCTCTAGATGCCTTTCTTTGTGGTGCTCTTGTGGATTGAGAACCAAGTTGTGGATTGTTAGGCCCGGCTCGGAGCCTAGCCCGGCCCAAGTTATGGCCAGGTATGGTGGCACACTTTGATACTACACTATAGGCGAGTGTGGCGAAATAAGAGGCGGCATATTATGGTGTCATCTGATGTAGATCTATCACCGGCTGCCACTTGTGAGGATGATGCGGTGTTGCCAGAGCATCCCGATGGATTATGACAACGTCGATGACCTCCGTCCATTGTCGGTGACTTCATTGTGTGTGCAACGCTGTTGAAATAGCGGAAGGTGGAAGCCGCAAAACAAGGTAACTTGGGTTTTGATGGTGCTTCTCAAGTACCTGGTCTCGAGCTCTGGGGTGAAAATCCTAGGTGTGACCCTAGTCTGATATACCTGACAATGGTGATGGTTTTCGTCATTACCTTATTGAAGGCATCACTTGGATTTTGCTCGGACTGTACCTCAAGGATGAAAACCCATTATCCAACCTTTAGTGGTTGGAGCAGGTGATGGTGACGCTTGAGCGTCATTTCCTTTCTGAAGGTGTTTTTGTTGGAGGACCATTTTCGTATTTCTTGTGTTGTCAAAAGATGGTTGATGCCCCATGGTCGTTGTTGTTTTTTTCCTCATTCCCTGATTTGATCACTTTGTTTTTTCTTCATCCCAGGCATAGTTTTGGCTTTTTATGACTTTGCTATTTGCCAATAGAATTGTGTGTCTACATTAGTGTTGATTGTGAGCATTTTAGGAATCAAAAACGCCCGCCCTTTATCGTTGGGGGGGGGGGGGTTGAAAAATGGAAGGAGAGAGCATATTATGAACTTATATATAACATAATAAAGAGTTGGCACGGTTTGATTAGTGGACGAACACACGATCCACACTCCCTTGAGCGCACGATCCGAAGCATGAGTGTTGCGCCTGCCTGGGGCCAAAGTTGCAGGGTGTTTTTGTTTTCTTTTATTGTTTAGAGGGGGCACACACAACACAACACAAAAGATGACATAAGCGTTAGGCCCCTCCTTGCCCTCAATGGCCCACGAGATCCCCCGGCCCGGCCCTCTCTATACCCCTGCACTCTTAAGTGGGCTCTGAGCCCACCAACCAAAGCCATGCCAACCCTTGACCCTCCTCTAGGCTGGAGTCATGGAGAGCTCCTCTATGGCGCCTTATGCACCGATAAGCGAACCCCATCGCCCACGCAGCTTGGTTACATGGGCGGCTCTAGAACGAAGCGAAGAGCTCGCTTGGCAACGGCTTCGCTGGACGATCGCCGTGTTTCTCAAAAAAAAGGTGATTGCTTCGTGACTATTGACTTTTCAAGGGGGGAAAAAAATCAAACTTTAAGAAGAAAAAAAAATTCAAGACAACATGCTCACGGATTTTAAAGAGTTAGCCGGTTTTGAAAAAGGTTCAATAAATTTTGAAAAAGTTCACGAATTTGGAAAAAGTTCTCCAACTTTGAGAAAAAGTTCATAAATTTGAAAAAAAGTTAACAAAATTTGAAAAAAAACTTCATCGATTTTGACAAAAAGGTTCGCAAATTTGGAAAAAATTCATCGATTTTGGAAAAAAATCATGAATTTGAATAAACTTCATCGATTATGAATAAGAGTTCACATTTTTTTAAAAGTTCATATTTTTAAAAAAGATTCACAAATTTTGAAAAAGTTCATGGATTTTGCCAAAAGTTCATTTCTTTTAAAGAAAAAAGTTCGCGTATTTAAAAATAAAAGAAAGGCAGAGAAAAAGTAAAAAATAAGAATGAAAAAAGGATGAAAAAAGATGTATGTAGACAAGCTAGGTGAGGCTGTCAAGCTGGTTGTTGTGAGGGACTATATTTTGAAACTGAGGGAGCATATCATTTGGCGAGTGGACGAGATGATGGAGTGTGTTTTTTATTTTATTGACAATACAGTGTTTTGGTGGGCCTTTTGAGGTGTGATTCTGTGTTATCTGCTAATCACCTTAGACTTATGTGGAGAAATTTACGCACGGTGTCTGCATGTATTATTTTGGTGCTACAATATCACATTTTGATGCTTCTTTTTTTCTAGGTGGCGAGAGGGTGCACGGGATTGATATGTTTTTTAGGCCATTGCTCCCGATTGATTTTAAAAAAGTATTAACCCAGTCAAAATCTTGAACCTAATCCAAATTGAATACCTTAATCGAATGAAAAGGCGCCAAAATTAAGGAGCACATTGAATTAAAATAATTGAATGAGAGAGCTTCTTGATAAATTGTTGACCCATATAAAATCGGATGATCCAACTTCAAACTGAAGACCTCAATTAATTGTGAGGCCTTAAAAATTAGAGAGCATAATATATTTATAAATATGATTAAATTTGTACATTGTGTATCCCTGACACATGGCTTGGTAAGTACCTATATGGTTAAATTTGTACATTGGTGCTCCCAAGACCAGAATATCCGGGTCAGTCCCTCCATGGATTGAGCTAGATGAGTACATGTGTGTACGCACACCCATTATTTATTAAAAAAGAGAGTATATATAGGTACATCATTAAACCATAAGGTTTAATAAATACTAGAAAAGATGATCACAGTTTGCTGCGTTTCTGTTGTTGAGTTCTCATGATTTCTTTACTCCCTCTGTTTCAAGATATGAGGTGTATTAGTTTTTTTAGAAGTCAAGTCTCTTTAAGCTTGACCAAATGAGAAGATAAATATATCAATATCTATAGTATGAAATTGGTACCATTAGATTCATCATGAAATGAATTTTCATACTCCCTCCGATCCATATTACTTGTTGCTCAAATAGATCTATCTAGCACTAAAATATGTCTAGATACAACTATTTCAGTGACAAATAGTATGGATCGGAGGGATTGTTTTATTTGTATAGAATTGTGGATGTCGATATTTTTGGCTTTGAACTTGGTCTAACTTAAATAAATTTGAATTTTCAAAAATAAATATACATTATATTTTGAAAATAAGGGAATATTTCGTTTGGCGAGTCGACGGATGATGGAGTGTGTTTTTTATTTTATTTACACTCAGTGCTTTTGTGGGCCTTTTGAGTTGTGATTCTGTGTTATCTACTAATCAACCCAGACTTTATGTGGAGAAATTTCTGCGTAGGTGTCTGCATGTATTATTTTTGTGCTAACAATATCACATGTTGATGCTTCTTTTTTCTAGGTGGTGAGAGGGTGCACGTGATTGATATGTTTTTATACACCATTGCTCCCGATTGATTTTAAAAATCGTTAACCGGTCAAAATCTTGAACCTAATCCAAATTGAATACCACAAACGAAAGAAAAGGCTCAAAATTAAGGAGCATAGTGAATTAAAATAATTTAATGAGAGAGCTTCTTAAGAAATTCTTGACCCGGACAAAATCGAATGATCCAATTTCAAATTGAAGACCTCAATTAATTGTGAGGCCTTAAAAATTAGGGAGCATATTCTATTTATATATATGATTAAATTTTTACATTGTGTAATCCCTCGCATGTGGTTAATAAGTACCTATATGGTTAAATTTGTACATTGGTGCTCCAAAGGCGAGAATATCTGAGTTATCCCTTCACATATTATTAATTTGTACTCTATAATTTTCTACAGATATTTTTCCTAATCATATAGTAAAAGCACTACTTCAGTATTTGTTAAACTATATTTTTTTAGAGATATAAAACCATACATATTTACAAACTCTATAATTTACACATGTATCAAAACAAAATAAATAATATACATATATATATATATATTTAGAAATATAATAATATATAATAATCTAATATTTAACTTTATTTTTGTTGTTAAGTATGCCAAACAAGTGTGGTGTTAAAAAACTATGTCAAACAAGTAATGAAAAAAACTATACTCATTAATATACTAGTATTATAAGTATAAAATTTGAGTATAAAAATATATGTATCAACAAGAGCGGAGGTGAAATTGAAATTGGTGCCTTAAATTGTTTTTTAAGATATATGTACACCCAAATTTGAAATGCTAACTTCACCACTCAGTCCCTCACATATTGTTAAATTTGTATTATAAAATTTTACATAAATGTCTTTTCCTAATCATATAATACAAACACTATTTCAGTATTTTTTAAACCAGTGTTTTAGAGATATCAACAACACATATGTATAAACTATATAATTTATACAAGTATTAAAAACAAAAAATAGTTTTGTTTAAAGTAAAAATTGAATTTAGCGCAACACATGAGTTTTTTAATGATATATTTAAAATATGTAACAAATTAATAATAAAATTAATATTTAACTGTGTTGGTTGGTAAGTATGCCAAACAAGTGTTTTCAAAAAGTATGTTAAACAAGTAATGTAAAAAAATATACTCCTTAATACAATATGTTGGGAGGCATAGTAGAAAATAAAAAAAAATCGCTCTTGGATCACGCAGGAACAATATGAAGATGCATATAAGTTTTGAATCAACGAGTTGGATTTATTTTATTATAGAGAATGACCCTTTGTTTTTTTTATGAGAGAGTAGTGTGTGTGTATGTGTAAGAGAGAGAAAAACTTTTGGCTCTTGGCCCATGTAAAGTATTCTCTTTTTTAATCCCACTCACTGATCCCTCCTTTATATAAAAATTCATTCATCCCTCCTTCGACTATTTATGCTACTTGGGCTAGGTGAAAAAGGCCACGTTTGACTAACTGATGAGCAACATACTAATTAGATAGAGAGGGGTCTTCTACATGACGCGGGAGCTATCTCTCGAGATGTATGCTCCCCTCGCCTCACACGTGGCGTGACTAGGCCGGCCAAACACTTTAGCAGCTTTGTACGTTTTTTTCACTGTTCTCTTTCTCGGGTTATTCACTATTTGCATCTGCTTTTTTCTATGTGGTTTCCTTTGTCCCGTTTTCACTGTTTGAGTTAGTTTTCTAGGGTTTTCTCTTGTTTCTTATTTTTCTTTGGTTTTTTTTGTACTTTTCTTTTTTCACCTTTTTACTTTGGTTTTCTTTGTTTTTATTCATTTTCCTCTTTTTACTCATGCTGCATTTTTCCAAAAACATGTACATTTTTTGTACATCAGAACCATTATTTTGTACATATTCAGAAAATTCAAATATACAGATTTTTTTCCAAATATGTGTTTTAAAATCTATTTTTTCATATACATTGTACATTTTTATATACATAAGTTAACATTTTAAAATACATGTTTAACATTTCTCAAATATATGGTTTTTATGTCTTCCTTTTTGTACACATTTTTACATATTTTGTGTAAATATAGAACGTTTAACGTATACACATTTAACCATTTTCAAATACATGAATGAGATTTTTATTATGTCACGTTTATTGAAATGTCAACATTTTTATATACGTAGGCTACATTTTCATAAATGTACATTTTTTATATACATAGGTAACATTTTTAATGCAGGTTTAACATTTTGAAATACATGATTATTTTTAATATAAGTTTTCAATGCGTATTTTTTCACACTTATTGTACATTTTTTGTATAAATCAAGAACATTTTTATACCCTTTTAAACATTTTTCAAATACATGATTATCATTTTGATAATGTCACATTTCATTGGAACGGATGAATTTTTTTTTGTTTGTCACAAACACTTTTTTGTGTGCTACCAGCATTTTTCTTGAATTAAGCTAACCATTTTCTAAATTGCTTTAATATTTTTCTGAGTTCAGGATTAAATTTTATAGTTTACTTCATGTTTTGAAATATATGTATTTGCAATATTTTTAAAAATAAGAGCAAAAGAAAAAGCAGAACAAAGGAAGGAAACAGGGGAAGCAAAAACTTGGTAGCAAAGCCTCCAATAGTGTGTTGAAGCAAAACATTTAGCCGGTTGTAGCTAAAATTAACACCGGTAGCAAGAAAAAAAAGACACAATAGCAAACTCCAAAAAAAGGATTGTAGCAAAAAACTATCATGTTCCAGCTAAAAAACCGTACACGGCGAGGCGCTCATTCGGCTCCAGCATGCCGCCTAGCCGGAAGCCGGTTGCAGTAAATGTCGATGATGGTTCCAGCAAGTGCTGGCTGAGTCGTAGCAAAACGCCGATGCCGATTCCAGCAAATGGTGACCGCGGGTGGTAGCAAGTTGCCAGACCGGTTCCAGGGAACGCTGACTATGATCACCCATTCCTGATTGTTCTACCTAAAAAATTGATACAACTTTTATTGTAAATTTAACAAGAAGACCAAAAAAAAGATTTTAAAAAAGGGTTGGAACAATTTAATTGGTGGACGAGCCCACGCCCACAGGCTTATATAAGCACACACACAGCACGGAGAAGATCATAAAGCGCAGGCCGCCGCTTGCCCTCAACGGCCCACGAGATCGCCCCCGGCCTGCACTTTTACGTGGGCTACGAGCCCACCAACCAAACCGTGCCAACCCTTTGGCCCTCCTTAGTAGTAGGCTGGAGTCACGAACGCTCACCACCGCGCCCGGCCGATACGGTCGCTGCGACTCGCGTATTTGTGCCCGTCTTTGCGTTGCACGGTCAGCGGTGTGGGACTAATTAATCACTCCGATCACTCCAGCTAATCATGCTCTCTAAGTAGAACTGCGTCAGGCACATGAATTTACCTTTACCTTTTGTCAGTAATACATAGGGCTAACCTTGCATTGCGTACCTACATAGTATGCCCGGTGAACACAGCATGCGTGGAGCTTTGTGTATGTGAATCTCTTTTCTTGTCCAGAAACCAATGACCTCCCAAGAGAGGCAATCAGGTTCCTGCGGAGTTTCGGCGGCGCATGTTGATTTCTTCGACGGGGCGCGGTGATTCTTCTTGAGGAGACCGGATTCGGGGCTGCATCCACCTCTCGCTCAACTTCTCTCTCTGGTAGACTTTGTTAAGGGTGACTAAGAGGGCCTCCATAGAGGCCGGCGATGGAAAAAAAATGGATGAAGCTCTAGGCAAATTGAATATCATAGAGGAGGAAGCTACTTCGCTGGTGATTGACGACCGTGAGAAAGAGGGTGCTGTACCAAAGCGGTCACTTGCAGCGCAAAATCATATATCGCAATACCTTCCATGTCCAAACGATCACAAATGCTTTACGCCCTGCATGGGGTAACCCTAGGGGGCTTGTGTTTCATTTCATTGGGGAGAATGTGTTTGTTGCGGATTTCGAGACTCAAAGAGAACAAGATTGCGTTAAGGATGGGGCACCGTGGCACATCAGCAAGAATCTTGTGAACCACATGGTTCCATCTGAGTTGAAGCCTGATAAACTACAAATGTGGGTCAGGGTCATCAATTTATGCTTTAATATGAGGAATGGTATTTAGGACTCATGCCCGCTCAACACAGCGACAAGGATGATTCAACTTTGTAGATCGATCCCGTTGGAGGGTTCCTGGGCTAGAGTCACTGTGGATGGTGACAAGCCCTTGAGAAGATGGATCCATATTGATTTAGTTACAAGACAAAGTCGGGGCTGGTATTTCCAACAATTTTTCAAATACCATTAGACAAAGCAAGTCGAGTTGGTTAGCAAGCATGATCCCTAGCTCTTATTGTTGTCTCGGTCGATCATAAGTACTCCCTTCATTTTTGTATACAAGGCCACTTCATATTTGTATGTCTAACTTGATCACTAATTTTACCAATAAAAATGAGTTATAGGCCACAAAAAGTATGTCACTGGATGCATGTTTCAAAGAAATTTTGTAGATCTTTTTATGACATAACACCCATATTCTACAGACCAAAATCATATGTCAAAGTTTGACACAAAAAAAAAAAAGGCCATATATATGAAAATTGATCGAGAAAGGGAAATAAATGTCGGTCCAACTCGAACGTATCACTCACGAACCGCATCTCCCTTCCTACATGTGCAGCACGCATGTACCAGCTGTTTCAGTGGAGATCCAAAACGACTATAAGAATATGTTTGTTGTTATACGACATTACTTAATTAAATATATATTTGCTTGGAGTAACCATGAGGAGATCAACAATGTTGGTTTCTCCAAATACTTGATATTATCCATGCTCTCTTAAGCAAGCTAAAGAACATTTAGCCCCCTCACAACCCCAATGGTGCCAGAATTTTGTCTCCTTCCCTGACAATAACACCATGTAACACATAGAATGAAACCATTCTCATTGGCATCAATGAGTTCAGTTATCCAGCTAGCCTCTCTGTGATTGACGTCCCATGGGTTGTGTTGAAAATCAATGCTTAATTTCATGCAGAATCTTCTACTTTTGGAAACTGGATAGACCTCTTGTGTACCATTATGAAATCAAGTGCATTCCAGATGGACATATCAAATGAACAAATTTTATTTGCACAAAACTGAATCGACCATATTTATGCTTATCGATTTATGTTACTAAAAGACCAAGTACAAAGCATGCACATGTTGTCACCTTATGTATGAACCTAACATCGAACACATTTACGAAAAATCCAAATTATATTCTAGAAGCTTCTATAAATATGCTTAGTTAATAACACACTAGAAACCCCGCTAATACATCAACCAGGCATTACAACATAGAGGTCTTTAACATTATATTTACTATTAACAAAAAATGAATGAACAAAAATAAACACATATGCAGCATATGTTTATGCAATTGTTAAAAATATATTCAAAAGGAACTTTTGTTAAAGTGCGCAATTTGTATTTAACAGGAATAAATTGTTTAGTGATATACATTCTAGTTGTATAACTAGTCAATATTTGGTAATATTGTTATGTGCTTAGCTATGCCAACTTATTAATATGAATTATAAGTTTTAATATGGTGGTATTATATAAATAAGTTTACATAAATGTAGAAGTTTAATATTTGATAATATTATTATGGGAGGTTGGGTTGTGCGCCCAGCGTGATGCGAAGGGTGGGGAGGAGCGAAGATACGCAAGTCCTCCTGGGGTAGAAGGCTGGTTGGGGGACGCGATGCAGATAGCAGGAGGGGCTGCATGGGCGCGCAGGAAAGGTATTTTTTTATTAATTGCTCAAGAATGGATGACGAACCAATACATAGTGATTAGTTTTTGATTGGTAGTATTAGTGGCTTCTCAGTGCGCTCAACATGATTTGTGTTTAACAATGGGAGAATTTGGACCTTCGGATCCCGTTCTTTTATAGGGGTAATAGACTTGATGAGAAGCATGCATGTTTGAACGAACCATACGTGCCTCTGCTTGAAAATTGATTGATCAGGTACATTTAATTACTTTCTCCCACCAACAAATTAAGTACAAGTAGTACATTAGAACCAACGATCGATCAATAGAACTACTCACTCATCAAGTCTATGGTAAATGAATCGAATCACATCGAGGTCAACTAAATATGACTTGTTTAAATTAAGATTTTATTTGATCGAAACAATTTGAGTTGGATTCACTAGAATTAGTTACATTCAAATGTATACTATTAAAATTTTGAATTTACCACATGATGATGCTCTTACACGATCTAGACAAAATAATAGTTCACGTACATACAATTATTAAAATTTCAGAGGCAATCTATGTTAAAGCATTTATAAAATATAAAATATGGCACCACTTTAAAACACATGATTATAACAAACAAAGGTTTTAACAATATCCACTATGCTTAATCCATTTCCAAGAACAATGCCCGCGCAAATGCCTGGGCCACTCTGCTAGTTAAGTACAAGTAGTACACTAGAACCAACGATCGATCGATACCACTACTCGGTCTTCAAATCCACGGTAAATGAATCGAATCACATGTGTGTCGAGCTTGTATATATTATAAGTTTGTTCTTCATCATCGTTCTCTTCTTCTTGCTCATCTTCTATTAAATTCAAGTACAATGTAGTTGGCACAACCATGGCGATCGATTGATCAATGGATGGCTGGTGGAGCTATGCTTGTTAGCTGGCTAGCTGCTGAGGCCGCTGCCTGCTCCATGGAGGATGCTGCCGTCGGAGGTGTGCCTCATGGTAAGCCTGCCATTGCCGATGATCCCCTTCTTCATCATGGCCACGAACTCCCCGTAGTCGATCCGACCATCCTGCATTTGAGCCATTCAAATTTCAATTCAAATTTGTAATCGTTAACTTAAGATAGATTAATGAAGAGAAAATCGAGTACTCACGTTGTCCTGGTCGACCTCCCTGATGATGTCGTCGATGCCGACGTCGGCCATGTTGTGCTCGCGACACGCCACCTCCAGCTCATCGACGGTGATGTACCCGCTGCCGTCCTTGTCGAAGTAGGAGAAGGCCGCCATGAGGTGCTCCTCACGGTCCAGCTTGTTCATGTGCACGGTCGCGGCGATGAACTCGTCGTAATCGATGGTGCCGCTGCGGTCCACGTCGGCGGCCTCCATGAGGTCCCGCACCTCTGAGTCCCTGAGCTCGGTGGACCCGTAACGGCGTAGCCCCTCCCTGAGCTCCTCGAACGTGATGGCACCGCTGCCGTCCGTGTCCATGGTCTTGAACATCTCCTTGAGCCCGGCCAACTCCTCCTCTGACAGCCCGCGCGCGATCACACGTAAAGCCATCTTCTTCAACCGGTTCATGGCCGAGAACTGCTTGAGCCTAGAGAGCACAGCAGGGTCCAGAGGCGCGTCGGGGGCCTCGCCGTTCTCGATGATCCATGGGTGGCACAACACCTGGTCGGTTATCAGTTTTGGTTTCAGAAATATTTCAACAAATCCGAAAATCACCGAAATCCTGAATTACAGCGATTTCAAGTTGCATTTTGGCCAAAGGGCCGAAACATTCATCTAATGCAACAAAACAAATTTGTAATTTTTGAAAAATATTCGAATTCCTGCGTACTACCGAAATTGCTGAAATGTTTTGACCAAAAGGTAAAAAATATTTAAGTGCCTACTGAAATTCAGTAAATTTCATTGAAATCTCGCATTGAAAGTGGAACGGTTACCTGGTGCGCCGTGAACCGCTCCGCCGGCGGCGACTTGAGCATCTTCCGGATGAGGTCCTTGGCGCCGTCGGAGATGTTGGGCCACGGGTCGGAGTCGAAGTCGATTGCGCCCTTGAGCACGGCGTCGAAGATGCCCTGCTGCGTCTCGGCCCAGAAGGGTGGCACGCCAGAGAGGAGGATGTAGACGATGACGCCGGCGGTCCAGACGTCCGCCTCGGGGCCGTAGTGCTTGCAGAGCACCTCGGGCGCGACGTAGTAGGGGCTGCCCACGACGTCGGTGAAGATCTGGCCGGGCTTGAAGAAGACGGAGAGGCCGAAGTCGATGGCCTTGAGGTTGACCTTGTCGCCCGCCGGTTCATTAACATTAACATTGTTGCCGGAGCCATTGTTGTTGCTGTCACCACCATTACCTTCCTTGTCTTTCAATAAGAAGTTCTCGGGCTTGAGGTCGCGGTGCATGACCCCGAGCGAGTGGCAGGCCTCGACGACGCCGACGATGACGCGGGCGATCTCGGCAGCACGGCGCTCGGAGAAGTAGCCGCGCTGGACGATGCGGTCGAAGAGCTCGCCGCCCTCGCAGAGCTCCATGACGATGTGCACGAACTGCGCGTCCTCGTACGCGCCCTTGATGGTGACCACGCTGTCGTGGCCGGCGAGGTGGTGCATGATCTGGATCTCGCGGCGCACGTCCTCCACGTCCTCGGGCGTGAGCAGCTTGCGCTTGGCGATGGACTTGCAGGCGAAGTCCACGCCGGTTGAGATCTCGGTGCAGAGGTAGGTGGTGCCGAACTGGCCCTGGCCGAGCTTGCGGCCGACGTCGTAGAGGTCCCGCAGGAGCGGGGTTTGGTGGCCCATCACGGCCGTCGGGGAGGAGAGCTGGTGCTGGTGGCCGGCGCCGCGGCCCATGATGGTGTTGCGGTGCGGCGCGCGGTCGAGGACGGGGAGGAGGAGTCAGAGTCCCAGTCGGAGCTGCTGCAGCTGGTGCGGTAGTGGTGGCGGCCGTCACCGGCCGCGGGAACGATGGAGCCGTGGCACGAGTTGCCCATGCATCGTCGTCGTCGTCAACGATGGATCCTCCTCAATGATGATCGAGGGACCCTCGATGCAGCAAGGGATCGAGCAGGGAAGACGAAGGTGGAGCGGTGGGGAGCGATGGTAGGCTAAGCAGGGACGACGACGGACGACGACCACTCCTCTCCATTGTTTCGGGGCGCATGTCCCTCCTAATTTGAGCTCGCTCGTGCATGCATGCATGGCATGTGGAGCGTCGTGCGGTGCACCGCCGCTACCCAGCTAGCCGGCCGGACGTGCAGTGCACCGCGATCTACTACGTGCATGCCGCTTGGCATTAGCTAGTAGGTGCGGCACCACGTACGTGCTAGCTGCAGCAGCAGTTTCTCCTCGCCTCAACGTCGTGCATCCCTCCCCCGTCCGGCGTGGCGGCCGGGCTTCATACAAGTAGTATTGCCCCGATCTTTTTTACTCTGCATATAAAATTTGTCTCAAGTCAAACCTCGAATAATTTAATCAATTTTCTAGAAAAATATATCAACATTCATATACGTAATCAATATTATTCATATTATTATTAGATGCGTCTTATGAATTTAAGTTGTAGATTGTCTTAGTGAAATATTTGCAATAAAGGAAATTTCCTAAAAAAGAATGAATTAGTGGCACTTGTGTTACAATTAATTAAGAAATAAAAGAAAACTAAAACTAAATGAAAAATAAAATAAGGAAGTTTTTCTGAGAAAGAATGAGTTAGAAGCCTTAGTAATGCCCTTTTGGATGAAAGAAAATAAAATAAAAACTAAATCAAAATCAAAAGAATGAAGTTTTCTAAGAAAGAATGAATTAGTGACATTGGTTTTACCCTTTAAAAAGAAAGGGAAAAAATGCGAAATGTGCACACAATTTACGCAGAAATTGCACTTTTTTATAATATACAAAAATAAGTATATAATAGTAGAATTCTCTGTGAGAGCCTGGCGTAGTAGGAATGATAGACTAGTCATATATACAAGGAATTCCTTCTTTTCCAGCAGCCCATTCGAAAAGAACACTAAAGTTAAGCGTGTTTGCATTTTTCCTTCTTCTTTTTGTATTAGAATTTCCTCTTGTTTGTCACTTTGTTTTAACATAACTAGTGTATCCCTATAGTGTTCTTTTCTGTATGTTTTAACACTAATATATATAATGTAAAATTTGGTATAAGTAAATAAAAAATAGGTTATAAGACCAGAAATATCGCATTTTATGTATGTTTTTACGTTCTTAACTTTATGTAACATAAAATATTTTTTACGGCGAGTATATATTTTCTTATATTCTCTTTTTACATATGAAATAAGACAAAATTTACGAAACCTAAAAATACTGTGCATTGACGTCAAAACAGAGAGGGGGTGAAGAATAACTATTCCTCACACAGGATGACGAATAGCGCGACCCTATATATTATATATATAGTGTGTATGTGGATTTTTAACACCCGGTGACTATGCCACCCCTCTGGGTGGTAGTGCACCCATGTTATCGCCGTTCAATGCATGCCTCATGATCCGTGCAAACACTATACTATCACCATTCCTCCATCAGGATTTTGTTAACGAAGCATGCTAATGATCACACTAATACATTTTCGGAGAGTATGTGTCAAACTTGGGGTATCAAAATGTCAGATCATGAATACTTAACCAAAAAGATTCCCTAATGGTACAAAAAATAGTATAACTTATAACTTTCTATAATAGTACAAATAAAAATGGTTGGTGATTAAGACTTATATTCCTAGAAATTCCTCGTGAACTCAAAAAAGATTCCCCTAAAAAGGATCCATGCGTATACACATTATGAACATTTAACCTTCTTACTACTTAGTGCTAAGAACTCATCTTAGTGCAATTAGACAAATGAAAGACTAATCAATACCAGACCTAAATGATTCTACACTGATCTGAAAGCCCGATCAGACGAAAGCCAGAGGGGTGGCAATGCCCCTGGGTGGCAAAGATATAATTTTTGGGTTATTCTAATTTTTATTAATTTGGTGGTTGAACTCAATGATATCGATTGTTGAACTCAAAGATTCTAATTTTGAACTCAAATAAGTGAAAAAGTTGAACCCAATGATGCTAATTCAAGACCAAGTATAAATTATGCACGAGATGCTATTTAATATTTGGCAATGTAAGAGCCAATAAAAAACAATGCAACCATTCTAGGATAAACCACTCGTAGATATTTTCCATATTCACAACTTTTTTGTGTGTGTAGAGAACTATTCCTCTTAGTTGCACCTAAATAGCAAAAAATGCATTCTAGAAACCTCGGTCAATTTATAGCTCATATGGAAACTAAAATACACACAAACACCAACATATATTTACAATTTGTCTAGGTAGCACAAAGCAACGTGTGAAGAGTCACACTTCTATTCTTTTAAATTGATCTAGAAGATTTTGATTAAACCACAAAACGGACAATGTCTTCCAAAGAGAAACAGCTCTATCACACTCCTTGTAATATTCTTAAATTATATTAATAAGTAGTGGGGTTGCATTTTCCGCTATAGATGTAAAATATTCTTAAAATTATCTTAATAGTTAGTTTAGCATTCATAGTTGCTAAATATAATAAAAACTATACTACTTAAGATCATATGTTCAAAATATAAGTTTTGTTATAAACAAGTAAAAGTGTTTAGTATAATGATTGGGATAACTCACAACATACCAGACAACCTCTTATTCATTAATTGTACGGGTTTGGATCTTGTAAGTTTTTTTCCTTCCGAGTGTGTAAACTCTATACATTAATCTAAGCTAGTCTCTGCAGCATAACCTTTTTATCGTCTAGCTGTGGGGCGTTACTAATTTATTGTCGGGCATTTTGTGTCTTTTGTCTAAGAGAAAAAAAATCACATGACCTAGCAGATGAGTCAGCTTATAATTTCTGCACAGAAAAGAAATATGAAATAAGTGAGAAACAGGAGATAGGTGCAAACCTAATGCTTATTGAGTACAAACCTATAAGGGACTTGGTTGGTTCTGAAAGCGAGTGCTCAAATGATATCGCTCAGAATAAAAGAGACTTGTTTACATTCTATGCTTTCTTAAACCGCTCACCTTGCACCAATCTTGGCTATTCTCTCGCTTCCAGCCAAATCTACTAACCATAGTCTACTGGTTGGGCACTCCCCGTTATTAGGTTATTTCGTATCGCCATAATGCAAGTGCTGATAGAAAATATATAAAGGTTAGAACATATTGAACGGCATGGCACTAGTGTAACATTGTTGCAGCTGTTGTCGACACCGTCTGGTGCATAAAACAAACACACTGAAACTCATATGCATTACGTCTATATGAGTACCTCAGAAATGGACCAAGGTTGAGGTTGCTAGCGATCCTCCAGTGTGAGGTTCTCTCTACTAATTCCATCAAATCGCCATGAATTCAATTATAAGCTCGGGTTACAGGAGGATTCGAGAGGAAGGGGATCGGAGGAAGCGCACAATGAACAATATCTTCCGAGCAAGATTTCCTATTTGGCACGCAGGTCCCCCGTGAGTGACCTGGCGCGCACCCCCTAACTCGGGCGTTGGGTGTCAGGTGTCGTATCGGCCGACACATTTTTCTTTTTTTTCCTTTCGCTTTTTCCTTCTTTTTCTTTTTTCCTTTTCCTTTTTCTTTACAGTTTTCCTTTTTCTTTTCTTCTTTTCTTTTCACTTTTTTTAGCGAGTTTTCTTTTGAATTTCACAAACATTTTTTTGTTCATCGAAATCATAACATTTTCATCAATGTAAAAAAATATTCAACATTTGAAAATATGTTCATTAAATTCAAATTTTGTTTATCTAATTTAAAATATGGTTATCAGTATTCAAATTTGTTCATCAAAGTTGAAATTTGTTCATAGATTTTCAAAAAAGATGATGAAATTCTAAATTGTTCATCCATTGTCTAAGAAAAAAAATTCTTGAATACAACTTTTTTCGTCAAGTTAAAAAAATATTCATCGAATTCATAATTTGTTCATCAAATACAAAAAATGCTCACCATTATTAAGTAATGCTCATAAATTTGTTCATCAAAGTATAAAAGATGTTCATTAAAATTCAAAAATTGTTCATTCTTTTGAAATCGCGAACATTTTTCGAATGCAAGAACCGTTTTTGATTCACTTGATATGTGTTATGGCATTCAACTCGCGGATTCTCGCGGTGATATTGGGGTAATCTATGCATAGGAGTTGATGCACGTTTGTCTTCGATGGAAACTTTGGGGTCTCTTTATAGTTCTTTGTGTGGATTGAGTATTATGAATATGAATTTGCTTTGGTGTTATTCTAGTACGAACTCTAGGATAGATCGAATGCAAAAAATAGCTTTGTGTTATTTTAGTACAAACTCTTGAATAGATCAAACGGAAAGAATAGCTTTGAGGTGGTTTCGTGACCTACAAACAATTCCTATCTTTCATTCTCCGCTAATAGGAACTCGGGAGTAATTTTTTATTCCACTTTGAGGGATAAATATGATCCAACTATGTTAGCATTGTTGAGAGGTTGCACTAGCAAAAGTACGGACCCTATGCCTCATTTTTAAGCATTGCAACACGGTTTTTGTGCCCGTTTACTATTTGCTACATTGCTTTTTTATTTATTCAGATTATAAAAAAATATTTCTACCATCAATATTACACTTTTATCACCATCTCTTCGCCGAACTAGTGCACCTATACAATTTGCCATTGTATTGGATGTGTTGGGGACACAAGAGATTTCTTGTATTTGGTTGCAGGGTCGTTTGAGAGAGACGATCTTCATCCTACACCCCTCACGGATTGATAAACCTTAGGTCATCCGCTTGAGGGAAAATTTCTACTGTCCTACAAAACTCTGCGCTTGGAGGCCCAACACGTGTCTACAAGAATAAGGTTGCGTAGTAGACGTCAGATCGAACCCATCACAAAGCACCTCTTCCCATTGCAAGATATAAATAGATCAAGTTGGCCAAACAAAACCCAAATATCGGAGAAGAAATACGAGGCTCTAAGCAATCATGCATATAAGAGATCAAAGAAGACTCAAATAACTTTCATGGATAAAAACATAGATCTGATCATAAACTCAAAGTTCATCAGATCCCAACAAACACACCGCAAAAAGGCTTACATCATATGGATCTCCAAGAGACCATTGTATTGATAATCAAGAGAGAGAGGAAGCCATCTAGCTACTAACTACCGACCCGTAGGTCTACAAAGAACTACTCACACATCATCGGAGAGGCACCAATGGAGGTGGTGAACCCTTCCGTGATGGTGTCTAGATTGGATCTGGTGGTTCTGGACTCTGCGGCGGCTGAAATTGATTTTCGTCGACTCCCCTCGGGTTTCTGGAATATTGCGGTATTTATAGAGCAAAGAGGCAGTTCAGGGGGCACCCGAGGTGGGCACAACCCACCTCGGCACGCCTGGGCCCCCAGGCATGCCCTGGTGGGTGCTGCCCTCCTCGAGGCACCCCCAGGTGCTTCCTTGGCCCATTGGATGTCTTCTGGCCCCAAAATAATCCTTAAAACGTTTCGCTGCGTTTGGACTCCGTTTGATATTGATTTCCTGAGATGTAAAAAATATGCAGAAAAAGAAACTGGCACTGGGCACTATGTCAATAGGTTAGTACCAAAAAATGATATAAAATGACTATAAAATGATTGTAATCCAAGAATGACAATATAGCAGCATGAAACAATAAAAAATTATAGGTACGTTGGAGACGTATCAAGGCGCCAGCACCAGTTTATAAGCCCTGCCGTAGCCTCTCCATCGAGCTCCTCTCTAATGCAGGCCTTCTGGGCCTACCAAACATGTGCTGCTCTGTGGGGCCTACTGGGCCTTGCGGTCCTGCATCCTGACACGACTAGAGGTTGGGTTTTCTAGTCGTATGCAGGCCGTGGCGGCCCAGTAGGCGGGATTTCTTTTAATTTATTTATTTTTCAGTATTTTTTGTTTTCTGCTTCATTTATTTTCTTTTGTTTCTGAGTTGTTTTTTGCTTTATTTAGAGTTTGTAAGTGAATCTTTTTGCTTTAGGTAAAAAAAATTATAAACTTTCTGTTAGGGCCAATAGTTTTCAAATTTGAATAGTTTAAATTTGAATAATGCAATGTGTAGGAATCACTAATTTGTGAATAATTTTATTTTAAAAATAGATTTTTCAGTGATTCTTTTTTCTGCTATTTAATATTAGTGTGTTTTGCCATTATATTTAATTTGGTAATTCTTAGGTTATTTAAAAAAAATGAAGTGTCTTTGTAACAGATGAGTTTTCGTCTGAAACCCTGACACTTCGAAAGAGATTGTCCATTTTGTACACGAAGTGCATCCAGTTTTTCCCGTAACCCTCTCAACTTTTTAGCACATGCTATATGGGTGTAATGATGATACCATGCCAACTTTAAACCTTTTCAGAGTTCATTTGTAGTGCTTTTCAATTTCAGAGTCATTTAGCTCAAAAAAATCAGTAAATGCATGAAAAATAGCAAATCAAGTCAGAAAGGGTTGAAAATTGACAATGTGGCTTTGAATGGTGCATGTTGAATGCACAAAAAGTCTGGAGTTGAAATAAGTTAAAAAAAATGAAATGCCTTTCTAATAGATGAGTTTTTGTCCGAAACCGTGATGTCGGCGCGCAACCGCGCCGACACTCGGCACCATCCGGTCGAGTAATACTCGGCCGAATGCCCTTACCCCTAACCCTGTGGGTTTCCATGTAACGGCCCAATCAGGGCCCTGGCTACCATGGAGCATGGGTTCGTCCAATAACCAACCACCATACCAACTCTTTTTTACTACTATATAAATGTCCGTGCGTTGCAACGGATGAAAACATTGCCAAACCTGCTCCGTGTGTCATCAGGCGCTATTTCTTTTATCCAATTTCGGTAAACAACAGTAATAAGGTTACACTCTAATTGTTGTTCGGAGCATGAAGTGTGGACGTGAAGAAGTCAGTCTAAGTTCCTATGTTTGTTGGAAGAGTAGTGCTGCATGAAATAGTGTGTCAATCGGTTTTATGTTTTGCTTTTCGAAAAAAAAAGCATGAATATTTCTTTATTTTTTAAGAAACTGAACATTTTTATTTTTATTACAATTGGGTCATGTTTTAATCCGAATATTTTATGAACACATGATTTTTTTCTATTTTTTTAATGATTTTGTGAAGAAATTTAAATGTTTTTAGTTTGAACAATTTTTGGGAATTTTCAGCATTTCTTAAAAATGAACATATTTAAAATATGAATATCTTTTTGAAACTAAGAACAATTAGAAATGCTCATTATCTTAAAAAACACACGCTCGGCGCCGGTAATTCAAAATTGATGGTTGGTGTCTAGACCATGGAGTATAGAGTTAACAAAGTTGTAGTGCTATAATTTGATGCCGCCTCCTTAAGCTTAGCACTATCTACCACCCGGTGGAACATGAGTGGTGTATTTATTTTTAGTGAGACATAAAGATGTTGGGATGTTCAGTACTATTCGAGAGTTTAATAACTACTTCAACAGTTTTTTTTTAGAATTTTCAAAAAGATTTTTACTATGTTGAATTTATTTAGAGATAGTTGTTTGTTTGGTTTGGAAGAGTTACAACATGAGATAAAATTGATGTGTCCCTTGAACCAAAACACCCAACAGGGAGGCGTATGTCGAGCTATAGAAGAAATGCATATCCTATTTTAATGTCCATTACTGCAGTGCATGTATGCGTGCCATACATGGATTGGTCAGTTTTGATTTAACCCTGAGAAGCAATCTCTGGTTGGATGGTTAGGAGCACAGTGGCACCCCCCAATACCAGCAGGAATTAGAACCCGGATTTGACACTTCCATCTCTCACAAAGGCAAAATATTATTCAGTGGATGACGATGTGTGCGTCGATAGGGAGACGCTTGTAGTGATTTCATCAATCTCAAGACCTGTCGGCTCAGTCTCTCTAGGTATTAGTGTATGTACGTGTTTGTGAGCCTGCGTTTGTATTGTGTTTTTTTTCAAAGTGAGGTCCCCTTTAACCTTTCTATGCAACAAGTTAATGTGTGTGCAAATGCACCAGAAGGGAAAAAATCACGCATGTTTTTAGTGACTCATTCTTGTTGCCACTTTTCATTGCCCGCCACTGTCGTCAATGATTATACTATTTTTGGTGTCCGCAATCCAAAAGAATTGATGAACCCACATTCATGTCCTTCGATGTTGCCTCAATCAGCATCACACTATCACCGGAGTAGTGGTGCAATGAAGTGGGGTTGTTTATATACCGTTATTTGTTAATATTCAAAAGCAAACATGTTTTTGCCATGTTGATTTTTGTTTTTAGAAAACGTTGGTTGTTTGGTTTTTTTTGAGCATCAGTACAGACACAAGCGCTCATATACACGCGCATACACTCATCCCTATGAACGCACACATGCACACCCTACCCCTATGAGCACCTCCGAGAGACTGAGCCGGCATATCATCTTGAGATTTACGAAGTCACCGTAGGCGCCTCGTCGTCGACGGGAACGTCTCCTCCCACTGAAAGCGCATCGCCGAAAATCCTGAAATAAATCCAGGAATAATGCGAGCACCAGGATTTGAACCCTGGTGGGTTGGGGATACCACTGTCCACCTAACCAACTCAACCAATTATGTTCCTTTTCTTTTTGCACTTCTTGGCCTTGGCCCAAACACAAGTTTCTCACTTAGATTGTAGGCTTTTTCTCTAAAAAAACACACACACTTTGGAGAGACCGGAACCGCGTGCACGCATCTCTTCCTGTTCCACATCACAATAAAAAAAAAGTATCGTAGCCGAGAATCTTAGTGTGCCTGTATCCAACGGCTTGGAAAGGCAACTGAGACTCCGTTATATCTCAATCGACTCAGATTCAGTGAATCCGTTTAAAATTAGTAGCTAAAATCATTAAAAAAATACCTAGTTCAAAGCAGCTAGCACAACGGCCCGTGCGTTGCTGCATGTGAAAGGCGATGATTGACTCAAAATGCATATTTTCTATCTAGTGCTTCTAATTCATTTTTTTTGTAAATACCAGTTTACTCAAACTTCGCGTTCGACAATATTTTTGTAAAGAAAAATTAGTCGGCACTTTTGTACCATTACAATATTTCTTTTGGATAAACTAATTGTGGCAGAATTTGCAAATACGAATCATATGCATAGCAAACACCGTAGGAGATATGCCCTAGAGGCAATAATAAATTTTAATATTTATCTCCATGTTCGTAATTAAGTTTATATTTCGTGCTATAACTGCTATAGTACTTGAGTCTGCAATAACCACGAGGCTCGGAGGAACACTCATATGCACGTGTACAATGATGAATGGTAAAATGTATTGCTAGTCATGAACTAGCTTAAGTGTTGCATGATGATTATGTTTTCTTGATCAAGGGCATGTCTATGCCGGCAACTTTGAGGACACAATGTAAGAAGAACACTTGTGATTGAATCGACCCGATTGATATTATGTTACGAGGGAGTATTAACTCTGACAGGTGGGACACACATCGGAAATAACGGTCCTTGCAAACGTTGTTCACTCTTAATGCCATGTGGACCTGACTAGCGGGCCTGACATGTTAGAATTCGGATTAAATTGTTCCAAACCGGCCACCAGTGTTGATTGAAAAAAAGAATCACCTCTAGTAAGATAGATTTTCATCGCCGAAACAAAAAGTGGTGGCAAAAAGGGATCAAAGCGGCAAATGTGGTATTTTTTTTTACAATTTACTCAATGAATTAAGATGATACCGTGGAGGGGGTCGCTCGCTGCCGATGATTAGTCCCACACCGCCGACCGTACAACGCAATGATCGACAGAAATACGCACGTCGAAGCCACCGTAACGGCCGGGCGCAGTGGTTAGCGCTCGTCACTCCAGCCCCAAGGAGGGCCGGGTTGGTGCGGTTTGGTTGGTGGGCTCGCAGCCCATGTCAGAGTGCAGGTGTACAGTGAGGGGCCGGGCTGGGAAGTGGGCCGTCAGGGACTGCCTGTGAGTGACGGGCCTACTTGTTGGGAACTCAGTGCCGCGCATCCCCTCGGAACAATTAAAATGAAAAAACACCTGCAACTTCGGCGAAAGCCCTTCCTCATCCGTAATTATAAGCCTTGTGGGTGTCCACCCTCAGTGGAGGGTGGAGCATGGGCTCGTCCAGCTATCAAACCGTGCCAACTCATTAGTGCTAAGTTTATAGTAAATTCGTGCAAGTGTCTTGTTTTGCGGACACTTTCGTTTGGAACTCATGAACATTTTTCAAATTTATCTACTTGTTTAAATTACTCCCTCCGTTTCAAAATATAGTGCGCCCGCGCTTTTCAAGGTTCAACTTTGACCATAAATTTAACCAACGAGGCCGACTGTGGCGGAAGCCAAAATTATATAATTGAAAACTTCTTTTGAATACGAATTCATTGGTATAACTTTTGCTCTCGCCGCAGTCGGTCTTGTTGGTTAACTTTATGGTTAAAGTTAAAGCACGGAAACAGAGGACGCACTATATTTTGGAGTGGAGGGAGTAGTGAAAAATATCAAATTCATGAACAGCTTTAAATATACAAAACTTTTTTTCAAATTGTTTCTCATTCATATTTTTTTAATTCGTGAACATTTTTTCACATCAACAATTTTTTAATAAATAAACTCGGGCATAATAAAAATAATTGAAAACTAAAACATGTGTTGCTTGCTGGTGCCGAGCCTGCCGTCGCGCCCCAGTAGGTATGGTTTTTCAGACACTCGCTCCAGTAGCTGGCGACGTGAGCCTAGCGATCTCCTTCCTTCGTACTGAGCCTGGCACATTCACTGCATCACAGTAAGTGACGCGTCAAGGACTGCTCGCTAAGTTTATAATGGATTCGTCCACTAATCAACTGCACGTCTAGTTTTCTGATCGATCGTTTTGAATTTATGAGCATTTCTTATATACGTGAATTTTTTTTCTGTTCCTGAACATTTTTCAAATTCATGTATTTGTTCAGATTAGGAAACTTTTTAGAATTCACGAACATTTTATAAATATGCAAAGTTTCTACAATTCATGAATTTGATTTCAAAATTGTGATCATCTTTTTGAATTCACGGACATTTTTTACTAACCTTTTTCACATTAATAATTTTTAATACAAAAACCCTGGGAAAATAATAAAACAGTTGAAGAAAACAAAATTAAAACATTTGTTGCTCACTAGTCACCATAAGCTAGCGATCTCTTTCCTGCATGCTGGGCCTGGCCCATTCACCGGATCGCCGTAAGCGACGCGTCGCAGATTGCTCGCTATGAGTGACCGATATCAGCGCCTGCCTCCTGAACATGCAACATGCATTGGAAAGTCCCACCTCAACATGCAAATATGCATGAGAATTTTCATTCTATTATGCTTTTTTATTATATTTAACAAATACTTTACAACTACACAAATAAATACAATAAATCATATGTATTTCAGTTATAGTTCTAATATTACTACTAAAACATATTCATGTTTCATTCAGCCAAATTTCATTGAAATTGTAAAATATTTTCACAACAACGTGCAGGGTATTATCAAGTGGTTTGTAATTTGGTTCTGCATTGAAGCAAGATATTTCATCTAAAAAAATTATTATAGAAAAAAAGGGCACATAGCAACCCTTCTATCCCTCATGTGCATGGGTAGAAACCCATCAAAGGCGACAAGTGACACACAGAGGTTGGGAGTAACATTTTGAAGGAGTACCTCTGAACTAGTGATTTTGAAAAGATACACATGCGTGACCGGAGAAAATTGTTGGCATCAAGTAAACCCAATGACAATGCTTTGGCTCTGCCCTTGGTTTCCGCACAACCTAATGCCCTATGGTCTGACCACAATGAGGTGCATAATGACTTGTTTGGTTGGTGGCTAACTTTGCATTGTTTGCTACACTATTTTTTCCCAACTTTCCCAACCTTAAGTGCTCAAATTCTTGCCACACTTTGGCTTACTTTATGGAATCTTGCCACACTTTTACATGTATGGCGTGTGAGGTTTATTTCCCATAAAAAATTCTTAGGTGTGGCTAGTACCAAATACCTACCTAACTTGCTCAAACTTGTCTAACTCGAGTCGTGGAAAGCTTTGAACCAAACAACCCTCAAATACTTTCATTAATGGTGGTAACCTGTAGTGGCACACATACTCAGGGTTTCATCTACGTGTCACATATTGGAACAAGATGCTCATCATGAGGCACGCCTCTGCCAACAACACCCTTCATGGAGCATGCGGCCTTTTTGTAATGTGGATGTTGGAAGGGGGAGCGATGCTCAATAAAACTAGCTTTATAACTTTATAATACCTAAAGTAATATAACATTGCACAATGGACCCTAACTAAAGAAAAATCACAACCAGGTGCTCGGGTTTTGAAAACAAGACCCCAAATGATAGTGACTTTGTTGTACAAAAACATGATTGGGTCGTGAATACCTTGCAAGAGATGCTATGGCCATGTGACCATCCAACTTGACAGTGAAATTCGTTGTAGGTACGCACCCGAGGTTTAATAAATAATCCATCTAGAGAAATAAATGAGCATAATGTTCGTCCATATACATATATACAAGCTCCACATGTGATTTAATTACTTATTGTGCATGAGTATTATTAGGTAAAGGTATTCCTCGATGGATTGGAGAATGTGAAGCATGGATATGTGTTGCTGATGCTGAGATGAAAGCTTTTATCATGGAATGTGAAGGAGAAGGTTTTTTCTTGCATAGACAATGGTGAAAAGGAAGGCGTGATGCAATGAGTGTTTTGTGCAAGATGAGTGGTGGCTTCTCAATCGTGCATTCTTTCCATGAGCTTGGCCCACCGCTCATCCAACACCTTGTACTGACGTGACACCCCCTCTACCCATCCAAAGTAAATTATCCTTTTACTAGCAACTTGATCAATTTGCTGACTGGAAATTTACTTGGATACTTGTCGCTGAATATGTATTCACATTTTGTAAGAGATTTTAAATGAAATAGAGATTTACTTCAATTTAATATGCATTTAATTTGGACAATACGTGTTGAAGGTGCATATAGTATGAACATACATATGCGGGAGATGCTTGGTGTGTACACATGGAGATACTAGGTACTTGATCTATTGAAGTTCAGGACTGAAACATACAATTTTGATGTGAGGAGCAATAGTTTTTGTACCTACCAATATAAAAATTTCCATTCACCCAAGTGGGATACTATAAATACAAAACATATCATCTTTATCATTTTTAACTCTGATCCAACCATTCTAGATGTTAGCTACAATAATCTCTTCGGTATCTGAATATCAAAAACCACCCTCGACCGATAATGGCACCTCTGACTCTTCCTCTCCATCCAATCAAATCAAGATAGGGAGCGGGAGATGGTGGGACATGCACTTTGATGTTTAGCTTATTTCACACGGTTTGTAGTCATTCATTCATGATTATTCCCGTGGCTACAGGTTGGCGAGCAAACAACAAACAAAGGAAAATAAAAATTACCAATCCAACAATGAATCAATATTACTCACGTAGAGGTACATAACTATAGTCAAGTAGTAATAGATTGCAGTACAAAAGAGGAGGTGACCCAAATAAAAGTACAACCATCAGTTTCCCATTCGCCACTCCACCCAAGAATTTATTTTAGTAGTGACTAATATAATATATGAGTATAATCTCCATGTACTATTGGGGGGGCACTGGCCCCTTAAAACCATTCTAACCCAATACAACACATTTCTGATTGTTACTACGTACGTACTATTTCGCTATGTTACTATGTTCGTAGTATTTGCATATTCATTTTGCTCTGCGAGCATCTGACGATGCATATGTCACTCGTCATGGAGTCAACATATGTTATGTGCTTCAGACTGTGAAGTATAGAGCCCGCTCCTCTTAGTCATCATCATGTGTGTGTGCGCGTTTAGTGAAGGCCTTGCCTCTAATACTCATGGTGTGTGTGTTTAATAAAGCTTGCACCATAGTGTCTTCATGTGTGTTAGAGAAGATTGACATATGTGGTGTTTCTATAAAACACCATTGAGACATGCTCTAGTGTCTGTTCCATGTGTTGCAATAGGTCAGTGGCAGTCTATGTTTCCTCTCCATGAATACACATTTGCAATGTCCCTGTTGCCCATATTCTAGAAAAACTCATTTATGGCTGAAGAAGTAGGGTACATATGCATGAAACAATATATATTGTTCAGCACAGCCAACACCATGAACACGATCATCATCTGCTTCATGATAGTGGTTGTCCACTTGATACAGTCATTTGCATGTCGTGGTTGATTAATTTGGGCACTTGCCTTAGATAAAACCATTGGATTCACATTCGCCTAATCCACCCAAGAATTAATTTTAGAATTCCTAAGATAGTATTAGAGTATATGATGCAAGTATTGTGGGGGTTGAGGGAGGGGGCAATGCCCCCTGCACAACAGCTCTAACCCGGTGTGGTACATTTTTGCATTCCAGATTGTTATTACATTCATGGTCTTTGCACATACAGTTTGCTTTGCGTGCGTCTGACAATGTCGCAACATTGTGGGCATACGCTAATTAGTCCAGGCTAAATTCATTAACAATGGATCGTTTCCCAGTGGGACTCATCTTTCCTGATATCAAACAGTTGGCGGTGTCCTTTTCGTCTATTCACTTTAGTCATGTATAAGCCATTTGTGAATGTGGCAACACATATTGTAGCTAGATCTTGTGAGTTCTCTAGTGACTCTATTTTTCATGTAACCCCGGATTTCATCCGTGAGACTATACCTGGCCAAACCTCGGGCCGGGCCGGGCTTCGGGCCGGGCCTAGCCAAGCCCGACACAAAAAACTCAGGCCCAGGCCGGGCTTCGGCCCGGCCATCGGGCCTGTGTTTCTGGGCCCGAGCCCGGCCCGACCTTCAGAAAATGGCAAAAACGACGGGCCCGGGGGGCGGCGGTGACCGCTTGCGCGTGGGAGTTGGCTCGTGCTCCGGCTCGGCCTTGGGCTCGACGAGAGGCGGCGCCGGCGGTGGTGGCGGCACGAGCAGGAGGCGCCTGGACGGAGTCCCCAGCCGCGGAAAAAGTTAGGGCTTGCTCAAGCCCATCCCAATGGGCATCCTCCTCAATCCGGCTCGCCTCCAGCGCGTCCTGCAAGGCTTCCTCGAGGGTGGCTTGGTACTCCGCTTCATCCTCCTCTTCCTCCGGCTCTACCCGTAGGGGCGGCGGTGGAATGTCGTGGTTGATGTGGACGCTGATGCGGTGCTCCTCCTCGTGCTCTAGCGCAAACCAGCGCTCCCAGTTGGGGGAGTCTGACGCGTAGTCACGCATGGCCCGCTGCTCCGGCGTGAGGAGCTCGCGCCGCCAGCGAACCTCCTCAGTGTGCGCCCGCGCGGACCGCGGCACCACCGGGATGGGGATGCGCTGCGGGTCCAAATGCCAGCCGTGCGGCAAGTTCACATCTGGATACAGCAAGGGCTGGCGGTACTGCTAGTGCCATCATGCCTGCTGGATTGTGATGTGGACGCTGATGCGGTGCTCCTCCTCGTGCTCTAGCGCAAACCAGCGCTCCCAGTTGGGGGAGTCTAGCACGTAGTCACACATGGCCTGCTGCTCTGGTGTGAGGAGCTCGCGCCACCGGCGAACCTCCTCAATGTGCGCCCGTGCGGACCGTGGCGCCGCCGGGATGGGGATGCGCTGCGGGTCCAGATTCCAGCCGTGCGGCAAGTTCACATCTAGATATGGCAAGGGCTGGCGGTACTGCCAGTGCCACTGCGCATGGTGGATTGTGATGTAGAGCCGCTCCCGTTCCCACGGTGGCGTGCCGCGCCTAGCCGCCGGCGACCCTGCAGAGCGCCCGCGGGAAGAGCTCGCTCCAGCACTGAACTTACACTTCTTCCCTCCCTTCTCGTTGAAGAGTCCCATGGCTGGGTGGCTAGGGTTTTGCTGCTCACTCGCTAGGGTTTCCTGGTCGCCAGCGAGGGAGCAAATGTGGCTAGATGTGGACGGGGATTGTGGATGAGGCCGGTGCTGCCGCGCGCGTCCATTAAAAAGGACGAGCACGCGGCCCTTCTACACACTGCCAGGCGGGCCCGGTGTCGATGGTCGTCATAAATATGACCGCGGGCGGTAGTTGGGAGGCCAACATGCGGGGCCGTGGCGGACACCGAGGGGACGTGCGGCGCGTTCGCTTCACGTTCGCGCCGACGCATTTCAGGCGCAATTTTGGACCCGAAATGGGCCGCGCGGACGCAGAGCGGACGGTTTTTGGGAATGAGTCGGCGTTGGGCCGGTGTTTTTGTCCACGACAACTCAAATGGATGTGGGCGTACAAAATGGGTCGGCTTGTTGGAGTTGCTCTCATTTGATTTTCTTGGCTCCGCCACTGAGAGTTCCCCCACCCTCCCCTCGCCGTAGAGGGTGGCGCGAGGACAAGAGATTGAGGGGAAGTGTTGAACGACTCATAGTCACCTCTTGTTTTCTAAGCCCTAGAAAGATGATTTGTAATGTTACCCTCCTACCTCGACAAACGACTTCTAAAAATATGTTGGACAATTGTGCAGGCTAGCTATCCGGAAAAAAAAAGCTCCACGCATGCATGCATGCATTACATGTACGCAATGGAGGGTATAAAAGATTTTCATGCATTCCTTGTATTAGTAGTACTGATTTTCATGCATTTATATATGCATTCTTGATGTACGTACGTATGGTTGAAACGCACGTGCTCTAATGAAGTATCCAAATCTCAGCATCTTTACTTAAGCAAAGCTATATAATTAGTCCCATACCGGCAACCGGACACCGCGAGGAGCGGCAGAAATACGGTCGTGGCAGCGACCGTGTCGGCCAGGCGCGGTGGTGTGCGCTCGTTACTCCAGCCTAGAGGAGGGCCTAAAGAGGGTTGCCACGGTGCGGTTTGGTGGCCGGGGCTACAGTGGTCAGAGAATTTGAAATATGGTCTGTAACTTCCGGCCCCAGGATGTTTTGAAAAGGAACATTATGTTTTTAGTCAAAATATTTTGCCGTCTGATCCATCCATTGTTTTTGCAAAAAAGACCAGACCTATTATAAAGATTCACCAGAAGTACAAAGTACCTCAAACATAATAAAGATTACATCGAGGTCTATGGACCATCGAACGATCACTGCTGTGGCCAGAACGAGCCACCGATGCGCCATGGAAACCCGGCAAGTCTTCGTGCACATTCCCCTAAGGACTAGCGCCCCAAAGCCGCAATCGTCGTAGTTGAAGCCTTAAATTGATCTGAAGAACCTGAGACCAAATATCCATCCATCCAGTATAGTAAGTGCACATCTGGGCACACACGTCCGCATAGCGTCCGAATTATACTCATTGAAAACATAAGGAAAATTTAGCTCCAACTCATATCTGGGCACATCTGGGGTATTCCGTCCTGTGTGACAAGTTTGTAATGAACGGTACTATGAAACTTTCTTAGTTATTACTCCCTCCGTTCCTTTGTATAATGTGTATTTCTTTTTTGATAAAATTTCATAATGTAAGGTGCATTTGTTCTAATTCCACGTAATAGTAGCGTGGGGCTCTTACCCAGCGCTACTGCTAATGATCTATCTAGAAGCTACTCCCTCCGTCCCATAATATAAGATGTTTTTTGACACTACACTAGAGTCAAAAACGTCTTACATTATGGGATAGAGGGAGTCTTTTCTAGTGGTGAGAGTTTATGTCCGGCTGTAGCGTCGACTATTTGATCAATTCGTAGTAACGGAAAGGGGTCCTTTGGGCATGCCTTGTTGACGTCCTTGCAATCGATGTAGAGGTACCAAGAATTTTCCTTCTTCGATACCATGACTAGGTTTGCCAACCATTTGGAGTGTTTGATTTCCCGGATGAATCTTGCTTCCAGCAATTTGGCCAACTGTTGCCCCATTGCTTGTCTCTTCGGTTTGGATAATCTTTGAAGTGCCTGCTTTCCTGGTTTAAACCCCTCGATGATGTTGAGGTTGTGTTCCGCGAGCTCTCTAGGTATACCTAGCATTTCAGAAGGGTGCCAGGCAATGATGTCCCAATTTTTACAAAAGAAACCCCGCATCGCTTCGTCTAGTGTAGCATTTAGGTGGGTACCGATTAAGGCCGTTTTTGGGTATCCTCGGGATGGACCTGAAATTTCATAATCTCATCAACTGGTTTGAATTATGTGGATTTGGATCGTTTGTCGAGGACGACGTCATCTTTATTGACGGTTGCACGTAGCTTGGATAATTCCTCGGTGGCTAAGGCATGTGTATATTTCACCGAAACTGCAGGGTCACACACTTAAGAACCTTTGATCTTGTTGAGTCGTAGATGCGTTAAGAGTATTGCAGAATATCACTGGGAATGTTTTGGAGGTAACATAAATCGTCGAGAGGGAGAACCGGAAGATTTGGTGCGTTTGATTTTTTTATATTACTTTCAGCGAAACACCTAAAGGTACATTAAAAGATTGGAACAGAAGACGCCATCTTTGTGACCAAAAATTGGAACACAAGACCCGCTGAAATGTTATCGGTGTTCCCATCGTTCGGAGCCGCCACTCCGGCGACAAAGGGGATCCACCTTCACCCATCACGCACCTCACGGCGGACCGCAAGCAGGCAACCGTCCGATCCCACTACCACACTAGCGCAACTCCGCCACCCACTGCACCCCAAAGCTTGCACCTTGCACCCACATGGAAATGAGCCCTAGATCTGGGTACTAAGCGACCAGAAGTAGCCACAAAGTCTACTAACAATGGGAAAGGCCATGCCCAAGGAAGCTAGCGGACTGATTAGGAGTCAATTGGATCGGGCGGATCCAACCTCGAGCGGCTGCCGGGAAAACCCTCCACGACCGCTGCCCATCCGCGAGTAGGTGCGCCAACATGACCCGGTGGTAGTAGCCCATCTGAGCATCGTGCCGCTACCAAGCAGGGCCACGGCTGGCCAAGACAGGGGGACTATGCAGGGGCGAGATCCGTACCTCGTCTTTGCGTGAGATAGAGGGGAACACCCGGGTAGCAGGTGGAAGAGAAGGAGGTGTAGGAGGTGTCTCGCTGCCGCCACGGCCTGGCCGAAGGACGGTGGCCACGACGACCGAGAGGAGAGCAAAGGAGGAGTTGGTTGGGGTGGCGGCGGCGTTAGCCCCGTGAGTCACATGAGCAACGCACGAGATGCGAGCAAAACCTTGGTTGTGGTATACTAAACTCAATTGCACATATGATTGTAGTTCAGATTTCTCTATCTCTTCTTTTCCGAAATTAGGCGGGGAACGGTAATGAAAATCGCCATGGTAAAGCAATTGAAAATCGGGTTATACTAAATAAGTTTTTCGAGCCTACAATTATCATTTTTGTCCTTTATACGAAAACAAAATCGTGTTTCTTTGCAACAGTGAAAAATCTGATTCATAACAAGGGATCATACATTCCTACGCTGTCATTATACAGATGAAGGAGCGCCCATCCCATCTAGCAATGTCGCGATGTCAAAGAGTTCAGGTATTGGAGGACAATCTGCTTCCTCGATGGTGCCAATACATCCATGGTGATGCATCAGATCCAAATCTGTCGTTAGTTGTCAATTACAAGGGCAATACTAGCTTCTCCATCAGCTTTGGAAATGCGAGGAGTCAACCGCCGGTGCCAAACCGATCGAATGAGAACAGATAAAAAGAAGGAAAATTAACAAGGAAAGGAATTGGTGCAGTCCTTAGGAGATGAATGGAGAGCGTGAGATGTACAGGTAGAGGAATATAGACAAAGAGGGATCTATATATGGATCCTTTCTTCCAAGAGATATATAGACGGATCCTGTATTTGGAGGGCCTTCCGCGGGATAAAATTACCCCATGCTAATTCTATTTACAGGGAATGACACAACTGCCAAACTTTTATTGGGGGGTACTGAAGCACAACAATATCTTCTCTGATGACATAGATACCCAATCCGACACAACCAATCCAGTCAACATGGGCACATTACAGTTACTGGCAACCAAACATCCTTCCTCGAATGGAAGTTCTTAGGCGAACATCTTTTTGACTAAAGTTCACAAGGAGGTGAAAGAGCTACGCTCCCACATCAATCTTGTCGCCATGTGCTTCATCTGCACCTTCACCATTTGGGGTAGCCTCCGTACCCTCCGCCTCAACATCTGCCACTGAATTGCTGCCAGTGCTAGTAGGCGGGTCAAGTAAGGGAGCAACCGGCTTGTCAGATGGACCTCCTTGATCTGGTGGAATGGGAACCCCGCCCCCGGTCACCTTGTCAGTGTTGACATCCATCATCTCGTGCGGCTTTTGGGCTTTCTGGTGCACTGATCGACGGCATACCTTGCTCAGCGGAACAACCTCCTGTCACGATGAAAACAAATGCACAAATAAATTATTTGGTATAAACATCATAAAACAAACTACACTCATTACTCTGCTTTCCGTTTTATTTGACTACATAGTACTCCCTCCATCCAAGTGAATAAGTCATATTAGGTTGTGCACCGCAACCAAGGAGAAGGGGAAACGAGAGAACTTTATGTTTATTTGCTAATTAATAGCATTGCATGCAATGAACTAACCATTGCATGTCGTGTTTGATAGTCTCAAGTCAATTTTTTATTGGTTGATATGTCAAGAAATAAGAAACGAGGTGGAAGTTAATGTACCGCGCCTAAGTGTTTTGGGATTATTTGGTTTTCGTAAGGTGACTTATACACCTAGACGGAGGAAGTAAGATAAGTAGCCTAGAACAAAAAACATATTACTCCCTTCATTTTTTTATACAAGGCCACTATGGAATATACATTTTGCATCTTCTCTCTCTCCGTCCAGGTGCATAAGTCATTTTACGTTGTGCACCGCTACTAAGGCGGAGGGAAAAACGAGAGAACATAACATTTATTTGCTAATTAATAGCATTGCATGTAATGAACTGACCACTACATGTCTTGTTTGGTAGTCTCCAGTCATCGAAAGCATAGACGCTCCACATCTCTTATTGGTTGATTCATTTATTTATGCCAAGAAAGAAGAAATAAGGTGAGTTAATGTATCGTGCCTAAGTGTTTTGAGATCATTTAGTTTTCATAAGGTGACTTATGCACCTAGACGAAGAGAGTATACAAGGCCATCAACAATAATCAAGGAAAAATTAATGATATTTTCTCGTACTAGCAACCTATTTAATACTTACATGCATGCAGTCATAAAGACAGTCGGCTACATCATCCACTCAGTTTCCTTGCATGCATGGAGCGTATTAAGGGCATGTACACCGCCAGCGCTTAGGCCAGGCGCCAGGACTCAAGTCCTGGCCGTTATGGGTAAATCCCGTTCGATCGAAGGATTTTCGCTGGCGTCGATGCCTTTCTAGCGATCGGGCGCTTCCCTTTTTTTCTCCCGTACGAACCTTTTTTAACGAACGATATCCATTTTTTCCCACACGAAAAGAATTAGATTAGCGCTTGAGTAGGCGCTCCTCTGTTGGGGAAACAAACTCCTACACCCACGCAAGTTCCATAATTAATTTATTTTATTTTCTAAGCGCCTGATTAAGCGCTCTTGCATTGTAGATGCCCCAATGATCCTAGTAAATGAAAAGAAAAACCGACTTGCAAAATAGACATTAAATGTTACATTGGTACCTGTAATCTGAATTTGTGGCCTTGTATATAAAAATGGAGGGACTGTTTTTCCCAATCAATCTAATAGAAACTAAATTTCTTTTGTTGGTCGCCAAAAAAATTGCTGATTGGAAATGAAATCACATGGATACTTTGAAGTAAGTTTGGTTTCCTACAGAAAGTGGGATGGATTTTAATGGGTAGAGAAAAGAGCGTGGCGAGCTACTCATTTATTGATGTCCAGGCATGTTATGAAGAACAAAACCATAGCCAACTACATAGAAATTATAGGGCTGGAGGTCTGATTTGGAACTTCGGTTGTAGTTGGCTAATAACTTTCATGGAGTCCAAGATGAAGTCCAAAATCCATTTTTATTATCTGGCAAACAGCCCGATAAATAATTCCAGGACCCAAGCTTGAATTAATTCTGACATCTAACCATGATGTAACAATGGAAACAGCGTAAATGCATGGACACTCCACAGTGTAGACAGAAGGAGAATTACCTCAGAGTGATCATGATCATAACAAACAAGAAACCTGCAGCGGCACCCCCTTACGTCATGCCTGCGCCTTTGAACTTGAAGAACATGCGCATCAAAATAGCGGGCCTGCTCTTTACCTTCCTGTTCAATTCAGCACAGAAATCAACTTGATTAAATGATAACACTACACTACGAGACAGCTAAATCAACTTTCCCAGCGACCAAAACTCCTTACTCAGACCCTCAACAATACTCTAGTTTGAGTATATAATGCTGCCTTGAAAGAGTAGTAAAGTCATGCATTTTTCCTCTCAATGCTCTAATTTATCCACCTTATTTGATGAAAGTTGATTTATCCACTTTATAAATGGCCAGAGATAGGTTACAGCCTTCATTTTGAAAAACAAAACGAAGCTTTCAGTGCTTAATTTAATAATGAAGTAATAATAATATTTATTGGATAAATTCACACCCAATTTTAGATTAAAAATCAGTTTTAGTACTCAGAAGTATGACATAATAAAATGCATTGATTTCACGGTCCTTTGGTCATGCGCGTCTCGACTAATAAATAGCCAAATCAATGGTGCCGGTTGGACCAAGTGGCATCACAGGTATGTACTATGTAATACGATTACCAAGAATATGGAAAGACACAGAGTTATAGTTAAATGTCCTATGTAATCAATTTTTTTTTGCGGAAAATGATCATATCTATTATCAAAGTTCACCGGAAGTACAAAGCACCTCAAACATAATAAAATTATATCGAAATTCCGAGACCACCGAACGACCACTACCGCCGTCAGAACGAGCCGCCGACGCGCCGCTGTCGCCGCTCCTCTACCGGAGCCGGCTTGATGTAATCATATTAAAGATTATTAAAGTACTGAAACTTACAATTCTTAAAGATTATTAAAGTAAAGCCATTTAATAAGTTGTCAATCACAATAGTTTGAAAACTCGCAAACTGGAATCACAACTTTTATAAGTATATACAAACAAGAAATAGAGCCTATATAAACTGCGAAAACTTGAGTGTCAACAAGAAACTTGAGTGAAACCCAAACGACATACCCATCACTACTCTATCATACGCCAACAAGTAACAGTAAGAAAATAACCGTGGAATAATAAGTTAACTAGCAGAATTTTCAAGTGCATAACAACAGCAAAATGGAGAAGCTGTCATGTTTCAGGAAGACATGAATTATCAAGCTGTGAGCTGCTAACTTGCCAAGTCAGGTGAAGAGAAGTTGTTTCAGATGGATACCTTAAAACACATAATGAGATCCCCAGGCAGCACAGCAACACATTGAAGAGAACGCAGTCTCACACATTTACAAACATCAACCCATTCATCCTCCTCGGGTCCAAGCCAAGTAAATCGAACTAGTACTTCCTGAAACACAAAAAATAAATAAGTGCAAGCACAGTTCACGTAATGCACACGTACTGAACCCGCAGTGGAGAGTGATTAAACACAAGAGGAACATGTGTATTGCGTAGTTCTCAAAAAGTAATGGAGTCTACTTTTCACCCTTGACTGTGAAAAAAAATGCTCAAATCACTTCTAACCGCATGTATCACTTAGTACTCGATGGTTTGTGCAACTCCCACCAGCCCATTGGTGTCTGTCAAACACATTTGCCTTCCGCGCTTGCTATATACACTACACCTACATGATGCAAACTTCTTTCCGTACTATGGCTGTGACTTCTTCCTTGGGTGTGTGTGGAGGCTAAGAGTCTAAAACAATAATACTGCTGCTGTTGTGATTCTCCATGGATGATTGGAAGAAAGAAATACTAGAATTATGGCAAATCATCCAACTTGGGCAGACACATCAAGAAACAAACTTTTGGCAGCTAGTACCGGTACCGCCATGGTGTGGATGACATGTAGTACGCATAGAGGTCAATGGATCAGTTAGTTAATTTGGAAATTAACAGAGAATGGTTGTTAGTTAATTTGGAAATTAAAACAACATAGATGCATATGATTTACAGTTTGAATGCGCATGAGTATGGGTCTGGAATTTGCGCCTGGCTATCCATTGAAAAATTTCACCTGGTTATTCATTGAAAAAAACTCTTATGCAATGATATTTGTACCGAATGTTGTTGCTAGCTTGCTGCACATTTGTTTTATTATATATGTTTTTGCTGGCTTTGCTGCACATTGTATCAACCCTTTCTTCCCTTGTGAAGGAAAGGTTGATAAAACAAAATCCCCATTCACTTCTTTGGGTTTCATTTCCCCCCCGTAGAAGATTAAATACAAGGAACCCTCGTTAGTGATACTATGTTTTTTAAAATAACCATATACCCATAGTATTAACAAAATAGTAATGTGGCAATATCTCTAACAATTAATGCCCTTCTTCATATAGGGTAAAATATCAGAAGATAAATAAAACAGCAATCGCGCAATCTACTGTCTGAAAACTAGCAGTCTAGCAAACTAGCAGTACTATTTCTCTTACTTCTTTCCTTAAGGAAATGTACAGTACAAGAACCTAAATAGGAACTTTGGTATGTTATATTGCACGTTCACACCATATAAAAAATCTATTATTTTCCCTATGCTGATTATAGATCATGAGATGGGTAGAGTGGGGTTCCATGGTGGCATGCAGCTGAATGTGCTCAGTACATGACGAAGCTGTCATGAAAACCACCATTGTAGTTTGATTCGCTTCAATTTCTACAGTTCAAGGATGATAACTGAAGGGGTGAACTAACATTTTCTTTCTAAAACTCTGACATGTCTACACAGCTATATAATCATTGAAAGAAACATTCAATTTATATTTTGTTTTACATGATAAAACACAGAGATTGTGAAAGTAAGTTCTATACTACCAAGTATCAGCTTTCCGTATGAGCCTAAAGTAGCAAATACTCAAGATTCTTTATGTCTTCTTAACTGTTCAATATCTTATTATTACTATCTTGTAGTGATACTTCCCCAACACGCAGGACTCGTACAACATAAAGTTAGATAGGACAGGTGTTCAAAATGTTATAACATCAATACTGTCATCCAGCTATAAATAGACAAGAAACGAAATCATCTCTAGCAAACTACTTGAATAAAGAATGGCAGAAATGAATTTAGTAGCATCAATCCTATTTAACGAAAAGTTCTAAGTCATTACCGGGTCCTTTGTTCCAGTGAACCTGTGGGACAGAAAGGCAGCAACATCGTACCTGTACCAACAAGAATTGGTCAAGCATGTAAAACTGAAAGGTTCATGCAAGTAACCCTCCTACCCCATACAGACTTACCCACACTCACGTGGAAAATTAAAACAGACATCAAACGCCACAAAAGAGGAAAGCATGGAATATGTATATATATATATCTGCATACCATGCGCCATTTCTTGCTGACTTTGCCTCAAACTGGACATGGCCACCATCCGAAGAACTATTCCCTGATTGGCAACGACAGTATCAATAATCCACAATCAACAAGATACATGGTATATGTTTGGTCTGTTACAAAACTAAAATCTTCTGGAAGACATCAAATACTAAAATTGCGCCATGTGGCCTAGATTTCTGAATGAATTAAATAAAGGGCACACGGACCCGTGTCCTGCAATTGCCGAAATGAACCTCAATGACTGAGACCGCACGGCGACAAGTGTTGATGGACGTACAGAGACAAAGAACTATGAGCTAGGCTGTAAAGTCCTAGAATCTGACAACATTAACTTGAGTTCAAAATTTTGCCTGCAGTTCTCAATAAAAGTAATGGGCTCACGAATCACGTGTCCTGGAATATCCCAAATGAGCTTGAACGACTAGGACAGCGGGACGACATGTTTTGAAGGGCCCTCAAAAAAGTAAAGGCTAAGTTAAGATGGGGATTCAAGCAGCACCTGAGTAAGATCCGGCCACTGGGTGGTGTTCCTCGGCCACTGGGGGCACCACCATCTTCCTAGACTGCGTGGACCTCCGGTTCTGGAACCAATTCCTCACCTGCGACCACCCAACACAAATCCACATATTATAGATCTGAATAAGGAAATAGCTAGGGTGGATGCGGATCTTCGGTTTTGGAGGGAAAGCCTAGTACCTGATTGTACTGGACGGGGACCTTGCCGTCGCCGGAGCGGTCCGGGGAAGCGTTGAAGTCGTCGGTGAGACCCTGGATGACAGGATGCTTGGGCATGGCGTTGAGGTCACGGAGGACCTCCTCCAGCTTGGCGACCTCCGTGTCGGTGAACCGCAACATGAGACTTGGCGCCTGCCCCGTCATACTTGTCCGGCCCTACCGCGGTGTGATGACTGAGAAGATTATTCCCCGCGGATGGAGAAGGAGATGGAGATGGAGATGGAGAGGGGTGGGTGGGAGGAGAAGCTTACGTTACAACCAGCCGCTCGATCTGCGGTAGTGTGTACAAGCTCGATCACGCGGCCGACGCACCCTCTTTTGGCACTCCTCACACACACGCAACCTACTTTTTAATTAATATAGTGCAATTCACTCCATTAATTCTCCCGGATAAAACAAGGGGTGCCAGTTCCGGTCAGAATTCGTGCAAGTTCGTGCTAGGTGTTTTGGGGTCCAATGTGGTATGTGGTTCAGTGTGCCAGGTTGTGTACTATGGCACTGAGCTTATTTGCATTGATTTACCCCGTCCCTAGCAAGCGATTCACCATATTGAGATTTACGATTTACCGAAAGGGGTCAAATCATGGTCGCCGGTGACCACACCTAGCCCGCGGGTAGTCATAACTGCCCAGCCCCAGCGAAATTCCGTCGTTGTTCCCAACTATGAGCCATGCACGGACAGAAATTGACCCGTCCCTCCTCCGTGAACCTCGCTGATAGACGTCCCATCCCTTCACCATTCCTAGATATATGGTTAGTGTATGATTAAACCCTGTCTAAAATAGTGAGATCAGCCATGATGTCATCCTAGGACATGAGATCAGCAGTGGTGTCATCTAGGACATTGACATAAGCACTTAGGTCATCCATCTCATTGAGTTAGGTTATTTGTCTTATAATAGCATCTACAGCCATGGACAGCTAATTCGGGCCCTCGAATGCCCGCGGACACGCCCGACCGGTCATGCCTCATATGCTAGCTTCCACAGCCGCATCCCTCGTATCCAAAACCCCAAACCCATGCAACCCATGGAACGTTACGTATAAACACGATCAACACGTAGTTCATCGGATCACCATTTCATCACCAGACAAAAGGACCATAGTTCATCGGAGTTCCTCGGCGGACAGTACAAATCCATACTACAAACTACTTAAAACATAGATAAAACATAAATAAAATGGGGAAGGGAGGAGGAAATCACCATTTCCTCGACGACCCCTTCCTCTTATGGTTGTCGGCGCGGCTGTGGCCCTCCTCCATGTAGGCGTCGGCGTGCGGCGGTGCGTTTTCGTTGGAGCTGGAGGTGCAGCCGTCCGTCAGGTCGGAGTTCTTAGAGCACGCTTGCCCCGAGAGCCTCCGGATCAGGCAGTCCATAAATGAGCCAAAAACCTTCATTATGAATTGCTACTCACGAATGACCACTTCAAAAAACATGCAAGTATGTATGTCATTAACAATTGCAAACATAAGTTCTTTTTACTAAATTTGTTGTATCTACTATCACAGTATTCCTCATTCGACCTGTTCTCACTCCAATAATAAGAAAAATGAAAAAGGGAAAATATAGATAATCTGCCGCAACTGCACTTCGGTGTCAAGGATTCAGTTTGCCGCTTCAACATCTCATTATCTTGCAGCAATGGAAATTTGCCCCAAAATTACCTTTTGCAACTCTTCAAATCTCTTCATTGAAGCAGACAGTGAGGTCTTAACCTACAAACAAAGATTGTCCCGTAAGCATTGCAGACTTCAATCATGGGAGAATATAGGAGTGTACAAGGACATATACAGAAAATGGAACCAACCTTTCAAAGTTCATATTGTAGCTCCCTATTTTTTGCCAATTCCATGTCATATTGTGCGCATCCGTGATAGAGGTAAGATCTCTGCACAAAGCTTCCCACTCTGTCGCTACCTTCTACCTATGAATGAAAACATACCTTACTTGTCAGAGAAGCAAATGTGAAAGCTGATTATAACATGTATGCTAAGTCGCTAACCCATAGAGACAACTAGACCAAATGTGAAAGCTTCCCACGTTGCCGAGGAAGTATATGAGCACCCCTCAAAACATAAATTAGCAGTACTTGACACAAACAAACTTGTACAGGAAAAAATAACACTTCCGAATTTAATAGGCTTCAAAGATTACAAGGAAGGCATACTGATGAGCTGCAATGCAATCTTCAATGTTCAGTACTTGTACACGCTATGCTCCTGCGGTGAAATCCCTAGCTCATTGTGGCTTCACAAAATCTGACATTGTATAGGATGTTTTTTAGCAAAGGGTGAAATTGCATACATATACATCTGAAGTCATATGTAGTACGTGTCTAGTCATCCTACGAATGCCCGAGCTCAGAACTGCATTTCTTATAAAAACTTTAGACATGTTCAGGACACACATGTAGGAAACGACAAGTGTACAGATCACCCATTTTTATAGGTTCAAAGACAAATAACAAAAATTAACTACACAGAGTTAGATGTCAGCGAAGCTTAAAACTGCAGTGAAAACATTAGATATACACATTTGAAAATTAATCTCGGTGGAACAACATAAAATTGCATTTAGATTTCAGAATTAAACATTGGCATATCTCATAGTTTAAAACAAAGGCACTCAACAGAAAAGTGCATAAAAGATTCCGAAATAACTCAACACGCTGCTTAAGCTAGCATCATAGGAGGGGATGTAGATGTACAAAAATTGAGAGAAAACCTTTGGCTAGAACAGCAACACAGCACATGAGCTATATTCGGTGGCCGAGCTCACTGATCAGTGGAGAAGGCCGGAATACCGAGTACGTAGCAGCACGACAGAGGAACACCTATGTTAATGCTGCCTATACAGTTGATTTAACTCTTACTAGTTCTTACTAAATTTATATAATCTGGGACAGTTTAACCGACAAAGTGAAGCAAATAGCATCTTCAGTTCAGCAAAAGGCTCTTACTAGTTCATACTGCTAAATTTACATAAACTGAATGTCATCTTTGTTTGTTCGTGTGATTGGCAGTAACAAGAAGCAGATGAATCACATACAACTGACGTAGGTGAACATCCGAACTAATTTAAGTAGTACATGGTAGAGTCACATACCATTGATTTTGTTCTTGGATACACTACGGTCTTTGGAATTTTCTGCAGAAACCGTAAAATAGAAAGAAAGAAAAATGAGTAAAATCCATTGAATCTACAGAAATAAACATAAATGCAAAAGTATCACTAAGATGTAGGAACTACTTGCTAATTACTAAGACACATCTAAATGTAGTTACGGCCAACGAAGAGACAAGCAAGTGGAGCACTAATTGCTAAGGAGTGGCAATAGATACTGAACTGCGATAAAAAACAAACCGTAGGAACTACTTGCGGTAGTGGCCACCCACATTCTCAACAGTGTCTCTGAACCCAAACCCTTGGTAAATCTATCCCATCTCCGAAGGCAAGCCCTTGGCTAATAATCTCAGATTCGCGACGCACAAAGCACAGCCCCATCCAATCCAATCGATCCAGCCCTCGGACCGAACCCTCCTCCTAACCCTAGCAACCAACGGGGGCATCGGCAAACACTTTTTTTTTCGAGAATACGCAAAGCTTGCGTATCATTGCATTGATAGAAGGAGTTAGAATGAGTACAGAAGATGGTACAACACATGACACGGACGCAAGAGGCGTGAACATGGTGCACGAAACAGAGAAACATGAGAAACTCGACCCAAACATAAAAAACACAGCTAAACTCTCCGACCGAAGAAGCAATCCAACCAACAACTAGACGACCGACATCACCAAAGACAACACCGAGGACGCCGCGAGCAAACAAGACAACGCCTTCACGAAGGAGAACGACACCAAGGCGCCGTCGTCGTCCGATCCGGAAAACCGGACCTACGGATTCCCCTGATGCTCGAAGAGGGGCACAGATAATCGCCATAACAGCGCCTCCAAGAAGGGAACGGCACCCGCGAGTGTCTCCGCTGTCAGCACAAGATGCAAGGATTTCTCCCTGGCCAAATTCTGAGCAATCCCAAGCCGTCGGAGCACAAGTCGGAGAAGAGGAAGTCAAGCATAGGCCGGAACTGCGACTGCAGGAAGGAGAACCACGCCCAATGCCAAAGAAGGCACCGGTCATCGCCGGACGTGCGAGCTTTGGAGGAGGACAAGGTTGCATGGCTGAGCGGAATGGGATGCAATGCGGATGCGGCAGTGGCCGGAGCCCCAGACAAGCCGGGATCTGGAAGGGCGCACAGGTCCAAGCCACTAGGACCAGAGCAGCAGGGGCACCAACGGGCCAAAGGAGCTGAAAGGGGACGCAGCTCCCAGAGCGCGTCGGACCCAAGGATGCACCGGGATGGACGGCCAACCATGGCACCGCAGGGTGTTGGGTGCGGAGATGCCAAGGAGTCAGCGAGCCATAGGAGCCGGAAATAGCGCAGCTCCTGGGCCGCGCTGGATCCGAAGCCACACCGGCTGGCCATGAATGCAGGAAGGGGACGCAGGTCCTTGGCCGCCGGGTCGAAGCCGCCCCTGCGGGGTCGGTGGATGATGAAGGCTCGCACGCAGCCACAATCCCGGACGGCGCGCTACAGGAAGTAGCGGCCGCCGGGCACAACCATGAGCCTCCAGGCCACCTCCGAAGAGGGCAAACCCGAAGCCGGCCAGAGTGGAGGGGGGTCCGCGTGGGGAGGAGGCGCAGCAAGGAGGGCGCGACCGGCCGCCACGACGGGACGGCCGGGGAACACCACAACCAGCTGGGGGAGGCCTCAGATCCAATCGGGGCGGAATTGCACGGGGCGCCAAGAGCCGGGGCGAGGCCACCCGTTACAGCAGCAGGTCGGGGAAGAGGTCGCCGGGGGGCCGCTGGGGGAGACCGCCTCCGCCGCAGGTGTGGGCCGCCGGCGCCGCAACAAACAGATCTGGGGGCGGGCGGGTCAGAGGGCAGGTGGGCAAGGGAGGGGGGAACAGCCCCGCCGCCGCCATCCCAGGGCCCGGCGCGGCTTCGTCGGCCGGCCCTCCGGCGACGGCGACACGAGGAAGGGGCGAGGAGGGGTGGCGAGCCGCCAGCTTCTGGGTTCCCCCGAGTCGCCCGGGTAGGGCGTCCAGGAAAGTGTCGCGAGAGTCGCACCGGCCAACACTGATGCTACCAGAATCGCATCGATCACGCGGTACCATAGAGGAAGGAATGCTGCGCGGGTGGGGGCGGGATTACCTTGAGGATGCCGAGCTTGACAGAGCCGTAGAGGATGCCGACGCTGAAGGCGGAGACCCTAGCCACCTGCAAAGCAACATCCATCACGAGGACAAGAAACCAATCGGGTTGCCAGCATGGGTGGTAGCGGCAGCGACCAGATCGTGGGGGAGAGGAGTTCGACCGAGGGGTGGGGTGTTCACGAAGAGTTTGGTGGGGTGGGAGTGGATCGGGTGGTGGGTGGTGCGGCCGTCACTCAGTAGTAGCGTGGGGTGTCTCATTTTAATACATAGTTTCAATCTACACATAGCTACTTGTAATTCTACATGTCCAATGATTTGAAATATATCCATGGACTTGCAAGTTTAATCTTGATGAGATGTACCACTTCACAAACTTGCCTAAATCATAATATTTCTCTCTTACATGTATCACGTCAACATCCACCACGTGGAGCTCTCGAATTTTAGCATTTCAATGCAACCAAATGTATCACAACATTTGTTTCCCCTTTTAAAGAAGTATAGATGGATGAATTTTCACACAAGGATAATGAATCATAAATGTGGATCGATATTTGTATGCACATCGGCTACTTCATCATATCTAATATGATAACTTCAGAGAAAAACTTTGTAGCAACATTCTAATGTTATATATCCTATTCAATGCGCTTCTAGACTAACATAAATTCATCAAGTAGAACTGAAGCTATGTAAAAAGACCATTTAGTTTATTTGGCTCAAGAACAGTTTTGTAAATCAGATTAAACCGTCTAAAAAAATCAGATTTAGCAAAGTTTAGATTTGTGCCTACCCCCATACATCAACATCACATGAAAAATAATGGTTTTCACTTATCTTGTAAACATTTTAGATACATATCCTCTTCAACATCATAGTATATCAGTATTGCAGTCACTCTCAACAACTACAATTGGCGCATCGTATTGGTATCTACAAACAAACAGCAAATAATAGATGGCAATAGGAAAATCAACTGTTAATAACATTTCATGTGAAATAAGCGTAGAGAGATGTGTGAGTAGTCGCTTCCACCTTGGGCTACACTACACCAAGCATCGGCCTTTCTCACTTATCTGGCATGGCAAAGCATGCACTGATAATCACTGAAGCAATATGTTAATGTAGATTACAAATAATTTCCGATCTATTTGAGTATAGTGTGCACCACATTACTCCATAGCTATTATGAAATGAACAAGTGAAAAGAGCCATTTACTATATCACCCCCGTTATGGACATGAAGGTCACGCAGATTGGACTTACTTATTTTGTTTCCGAAACCAGAATAGCAAACTTCATAACCTCTTCCATTCACAAAGTTCTGCTCTTAAACAAAAATCATCTAGGAGTTATTCATTATAAAGAAAAGGCAATTTAGGATTTACGTTAAAGAGTGAAACTAAGCTTTTAATATGGTGACAGTTTGTGTATCATTATTACACAGTCAGCTGCCCGTGGCACTACTAAACTTCAAATCAAGAAATTATCATTCGAACAGAGGGAAGAGCCCAATAACTGCTTGTCGGCACTGAGATCATCATAATTAGTACCAATGCCAATGAAAAAAAACCTAAGCATAGGACTACCTGATGGCTTGGGCAGATGACGCCTCCCACTTCATCCTCGACAAGTCAATGATCACTGCAACCTAATATATAATTACTTCCTGATTGGCTAAAAAATAGGGAAACTGGAGTTGGCACTATCATGAGAACTCATGATAAACTAAAGGTTATTCATGCAAAATAAGTGTTCTACGACACATGGACACAATTTGTTGTCAACTCTTATTTTGTAGTTTACCGAAACCGATCAAGCAATTCAGATGAGCACCTTATAGTCTAGCTTATTAATTCACTAATTCATAAAAATATTTTGATCACGTATTGAGCATTCTTTATGTCAAGATTGAAAATGACATAAACACATAGATTTTGCTATATAGATGGGAAGTTCCATGTATGTCCATGGGACATGGCGCATATACATACTTGTGTAATAGTTTTGTAAACTGAAATGTTAGAAAGCAACAGAAATCATGACCAATGCAGCAAGAAAACTGCAGAAAGAGGAACAGAAAAACACCAAATTTTACTATTAACTGGACATACACACTTATCTAAATACAAATATGCCCTGAGATTACTATGGAAGAATGATTCATCTTGTAAAATATTGTAGTTACGCCAAAAAAATCCATATAGAATAATAATTGTTGTCTAATCCTTAGTTAAAATGTCATATCATGATGAATCAATCTAACAACATCAAGATAAAGAGAGAGGAGGGGTCATAATTGGCAGAGGAGGCCGCGACTTACCTTGTTGTGTGGGTGTCAGGGAGGGTGCTAGCGGTTGCCAACGGGATTGGTTGCGACACTATGTAAGAAAATAAAAGGTATATTAGCTTCATAGATAAGATACACTTGCAATAATAAAAAGTTTATCTTCTAATCCTTGAGCATCCTCGACACTATGTAATGCAATAAATTAATCGATCAGAAGTTTAGAAACTGGTCCAAATAATTAGAGAATGAGGAAATGGGGATGTAACTGCATACATCTGTCAAGTTGATAAGCTGAAACCCGCCATATGGATCACAAATAGCATTGACTCGGCCTGACCCTAGAAAATAAGAAGCAAGGTGCTGCTATCAGCCTTGAAACATGCACCTGAGACCTTAGTATTCTCGGCCTAGATATTTACCTGGAGAATGGGGAGGGCAATGGCAATATTTGCAGCAAAGGAAGATTTTTGCAACAGGCAACACTTAGACAGGTTCAGACAGCAGGTCCGCAAGAATGAACTTGCATACGTTAATGTAATAAAGCACAAACACACATCGAGTCATCAACAAGCACGATCTTTCACTTATCTGTCTATCTCTACTTTTCTTGTCAAACCACACAAAGATAAGAACTAATGAATGGTAGAAATATGCTGTTCGGACAGAAGTAAAACACCAAATTTATCTATACCATTACTATCAGGTTGGTGGATCAACATCCATCCAGAATATAAACTTGAATTGTGTGGAACTATGGATGCATATAATGGCCAGGAGCAGCACACAGAAACGTTGTCAGCAAGTATATCTCCCGTATGTATGCTAATAAGTTACTAACTTTAGTTTGTATTAGCAAATGTTCATTCTAGCTGAGAATTGGATGTAGCGGTAGTTGGTAGGAGCTCAAAATTCAATGAATTACTTGAATGATATTGTAACAAAAAGCTGAACGTTTAATTCCAAACACTTCACACTAAATTGCCAAAGATTAAACTAGAATCACTAATACACTGGTAATCCTTTTAGAATATAATTTATGACAGAACAAGGAGCAACTGTTCCCTTGTTGCATCATGACAGCAGACTACTTACCAAGGTACAGAGCAAGAAACTTGTAGCCGAGGGAGCAGTTGGCATCTTGCGTGGAGCACATGATGTAACCGAGGAAGCCTTCTGCAAGGCCTGCTTGAACTTGTCTTCCACCGACCTGCATCAAGCGTTTCTCAGAAAAAACATAAGTAGCCACCAGCCGGCAACTACTGCAAACTGTCAACACGCTTCCAATTCTGCAAACTGTCAACACGCTTGCGATTCTGCAAACTATTCCAAATGTGACCAACTATAGCTAACTAGTAGAATGCCCGTGCGCTGCTACGGGCCTTTTAATTTTTGTTCTAATCGCATATATATACCCGTATTGTTGCATAAAACTTGGTGAATTTTGGAATATTATGCTTAAGCCACAAAAGACATACTTTAAAATAAGTAGATGGTCCCGTCCAACATTATTATTCAATGTTTACATAGTATTTCAACTAAAAATATTCAGTTCTTAGAAGTAACACAGTTTCGACCATATTGCAATACTATCAAATAAGTCCTGAAATATGTTGCATGTCGACAAGCAAATAGAATTGTATACTAAGTGTTCACCTAACCGAGAATTGCTTGAATAATGGTTAAACTCCCTCCTATTTAGATCAGACAAAAGAAAATTAGTCACACTTTGTTGTAGGAGAAGCCTATCATTATCCTAGATAACACACAAGCAGAAGACAAATCCGCGAGTACGCATGCTCTACATTCAATCAAGCACTACTACACATTTATCAAATGCCTGATCCTTGCCCGCCAGGAATACATGGTTACCTTACTAATGCTAAATTAAACAGGTGGTTTTGTAAAAAAAATGTAGTCAAGTAATGCAGAACCATACTAAAAGTACTACTGACAAGGTGTAAACCCATACCTGCAGAAGCTCAATGTCTTTCTGCAACTGGGGAAATTTTTTATTAGAAATGTGAGGGAATGGAATGTGAGGGAATATTTTTGTAGAGAAAAGGCACGAAGGTCCCACTTCAAATTAATGAAGCCATCAAACAGCTAGGATACAGTGGTGCTGATGACAAAGGCAAAGACTTGCCAAAAACTGAAAAATTACAAGCCAAATTCACTACACCCAGGGGCAGCAGCGAACAAAGCACGAGGAGAAATTGCGATCGAGCCGCCAGAGGTCTCGCGCAGCCAGAACAGCAGGGCCGAAGCCACCTGACGACATCAATTGGGGTGGACATGAAGAGCCAGACCGCTTGAACGAAAACATTGACTCCGCCGCCTGCTGCCTCGGGCCACTGCCAGAGGGAAGACAACTATCTCCCCTTTGTCGAGACCGTGCCAACAGGCGGACACCCACCACCGGCCGGCAACCAACCAGCAAACAAAGCGAGGAGCTGCTGAAAGTTGTTAAAGGACCAACACCGGCAATCAGGGGAGGAGCCGAGCACCGCCACCGCCACCCACCAGCACGCACCAGGACCACAACCCCCAACCACCCCTTGAACAGCGCCTCGAGGGAGGACCGAGACGTGAGAGCGCCTCCGTCGTCCTGCCAAAACACGAGACTTTCATCTGAAGAAACAGGGGGGGGGGGGGGGAGAGGGGGGAAGGGCCTCGACCACAGAGATTAATAAGATAAATTATAAATCAAGAAAATTAGATACTGATTATAAAGATAGTTGCCCATCTTCTATGTAACATAATTTCCAATAACGCCAGTCATTAATATACATGCTTGGGGTTGTACTTATGGAAAAATCATGTTCTTCTCTTCAGTTGAGCTGTTTCATGTTTCGACTAAATAAAGTGACTTGAGCGCATTGGTGTCAACCAGGTTGCGAAGAAACATATTTTTAAAATGGGACTTGAGCGCAAGTGTGAAATCAGATAGGTACATGTTGTTTACCTGGTGTACGCGGTGTATCCGATCCTTTCACAGTCATGTATCACAACATTCAGATGGTTGAAAGAAAGTTGTCCCAATTTGCACCCTCCTAACCAGTCACATAAAAACCATAACCATAACCCATAAAAGCAAGTGATAGTATCTTATCTCTGTTTTCTGTATTTACTTCCGAATGAGCCTAACTCACCATCACTATCAACAGAGTTTACAAAACCCATAAAAAGAGTAACTGAAAAAAAATCCAATTGTCAAAGATGCTCTAGCAGTTTCTATCATAGATCTTGAAATATAATCCGCGTCTAGAAAATATATTTATGTATGTCAAAATAATTTGCTCATGATACAGGATGTGAATAAATAATTCACAAATAAAAAGAAAAGTTATCAACAAAGAGTTAAATTCAGAAAAAATATCAAACACACAATATGTAGTTTCTACATGACACCCATTGCCGTGCAGTCACCTACATGACACCAATACACAACATTATTTATTTCAGCTAACAATTTCTTTCTTACCACATAAATATGATATGTGTGATCGAGCAGTACAAAACATTTAACCAGTTCTCTAAGTAGTACACACAATAATTATTGTTAGAGAGAGAGAGAGAGAGAAAACATACCCTGGGTAAGTCTCCTTACATCCCGGTAATGTCTCCTTACAAAAGTTAATTATTGTTAGAGAGAGAATAGCATACTCTGGGTAAGTCTGATCGAGTTTTCCTATTAAGATGGCTGCAGTGTCTTCGGGAGAAGTCATCGAATAACTTTGATTTTTACAAAAAATAATATCACCTCTATTCTCAGTTCATTCAGTGCACAAATATTTTACTTTCATATGAAGTATCAGTTTACATACTGAGTTTTCCCACACACAAAAGGTTAGATACTGAGTAGTAGTAATACAGATGTGCTGGAACAAGGTTCGTTCCTAGGTTAATTTTGTGTCCTACATTTAAATAAGATGACCCAGACATGTCAGGTATGTATCCATGATACATAGTCTTCCACTAATTTACCCGCTTAGAAGGGGATTCACAGACTTCCAGTAATATACCACCTCCCTTAGAAGGGGAAAGGGCTTGATCGTCTTTTCAAGCAATAGATTGGTCTTCTCTAATAAATTTTACCTTTTGAAAGAAGAAGTAAGCTTGCAGTAATATGTGTTCCAGCAATGTTATTCTCTGATGGACCAGATCCATATTTGTTATAACTTGCTTCCTGCTACTCCTTTTCATTCATCCCTTCTCCATCCTGCAACTCTTTTCCGTCTGTCCATTGTCCATCATGCTCTTCAGCTTCCTTGCTATCGCCGGGATCACAAAATCCATCTTCTCGTCCGTCGGTGGCTCGGTCCTAACAACTTATTTTATCATGCCATCCTGCGTTGACTGAGAACTGTCAATTCCCACACCAGTCACCTGATCGGCATCCCGTGACAGAGGCTCCTTCCACTGTATTCCAGCACCAATTTTTTCTCAAAGATGGCTCCTGGCTACGTCAACTGCTCGCCAGGTGTCAGTCGCTGATAGCATATCTATCCAACAATGCAAGTTAGTACTACATTTTATGATTGATCACTATTTTTACAACATATAGTGATGCAATGTTAGTAGGCAAAATTATTATCACTTATCGTGCTACCAATTTGCCGTTTATTAGCCACCTTGACATCAACGGATTCAGCGGGTTTTGTATCTTCGCCACCGAAGAAAACTACTTCCTGAAAATGTTAAAAGGCCATCACTGGAATACATATTAGAAATCTTAATTCATGTCAAACATTTGCAGCCAACATCAATGAAAAAAAATGATAAAGTGTATACACAACAATTACAATCTTCTTGGTAAATAAAATCCAAGCACTGTAGGTTTTAACTCAATACATTTTTTGTTCAGTGCAGAGGGCTTCTCTGTTGTTTATGCTAAGGAAAAAAAATATTATTCAGAAAACGTAGAGATGGATGAAAAGCAGAAACAACTTTTGCATTTGTCCCCATAATGTTACATGATGATAAGTATAATGGTAGATGCGGATATGAATTTTAGTTCAAACAACAAATTTCATTTTCACAAGGAGTGAATGGGAAAAAAAAATACCACAGTACTATGAAAGAAAGGCATGAAACAGCTGTCAGCGTATTCACCTTATTCTCGTTTCTTGCATTTAACCTCTCATGTTGGCAAGTCTGATTCTCGGAATGGTCCGGCCTGCACATCAGTAAATTTATCAAAGAAACATAATGTTACGTGGGGTACGCCTCACGTACCAATGAGAGACCGGAAGAATGACTCAAGCAATAGTGGTTTCAAACACGCTTAGCAATAGTGGATTTAAACACGCTTAGCACTACCAAGGCCTACTGGATCTATCCATCAATTGTCAATAAAATGTATTGAAGAAGCTGCATTTAGAGAACCTTTTGGATTTTTTTATTCCCCTCTCCTTTAACAATTCAAGGTACAAATTAATGACCTGAAGACAAGGGATCCCACTTTCCCCATTACGTATAAAAACATCAGTGCAAAGTTTACATGTTTGCAATCAATAAGGATGGTTTAGTACATGTAGGATGAATATTTAGCTTGTCATTTAACCTGCCATGTGGTCTCAAACACTGAATTTTTCCGCTGCTAACCTGAATGTTAGACGGTTCATGCAGCACCAGGACATTGCTACTGTAAGTGAAAAGGAGCAATGTTGAGTTGTGTTAGCAAGGCACATAGGGAAGCTTCAGACAAGATGCAAGCATGTCATGAAACGTACTCCTGTACGTTGCCATACAAACAATCGTGAACATCATTTTCAGCTTCAGTAGTTAGAGGTTCAAAGAACTGAAAAGATCAACATACATAAATCAAAGGGTTAATGGAGAATAGAAAGTTGTACAAGCCACAACCAAGCAGGTCAATCAGACACATATTAAATAAAAAACAGAAGAAGAACTCTGTGGTTGCCTCTTTTAAAATTTGAAGCAGTCAAACCAGATTTGACACTAAGTACGCCAAAACTATGAAGCTATATGCATCAGTTTGCTACTTCCATCCCCAAATAAGTTTGAAGTCACCGGCTAGTCAAAGGTGCATTCCAACGCACAAACACGAGGAGGAAGATTGAAAAAAAAAACGGGTAGTTACTGCACCCGTGACTTGGAGCAGCCTTGGTACTACTGCCCGATCAGATACGCCCAAGCATCAGCATCCACTCACTGGTCCGCGGCGGCACAGGTGATGACAACGTCGACGCATCTGATAGCCAAGGCGAAGACGGCGTTGACACTCATCTACGGGACTATGGGAGAAAAGCAAGCAAGCGACGCTGACCCCAGACCGGGCAGCAAGATGAGTTGCCCGGAAATAGAGGGAACCAGTTGTCTATTGTCAAACAAAAAATAATTTTTTTTTAAAACAGAGCACACCTGCCGTGATCAGAAACCATGAGTCTTTTCCACTTAACATGACACATTCATGCAGCACAAATACAGGAAAACAGTACATTCAAGATTGAGTAATTGCGGCACATATATTGCCACTCGAGAGTCAGAACTAAATTGCAAGAATTATGTATATCAATGGCATCATTTTGACTGAGACGGACCAAACCAAACTGAATGTTATAAGCAACGGATAAACAGAGCACTAAATTTCAATCACAGATAGGGTTGATTCTTGAATCTGGCAAGTTATGGGAAGGTGTGTGCTTACAGGGAAGGAGAAATCCCCAACATGACGACACCGATGAACCAGGTGAAGAAGGGGACGATGACCCAGCCGCGCACGAGGCTAGACGGCCTCGCGTACTGGAGGATGCTACCGTACAAAGACGTGACCCCAGTGAAGATCATCATCCTGGAGAAAGTAATGGCCAGCGTCTGCAGCACATGCAACAAAAGATCTCCATCTCTTGAGAAACCAGAAAAAAACGACTGGCAAAACGAAACGCAATTCGCAAGCCGGTCATGCACAATCGCATCAAGCTTCTACAGGCGAAGAAAATAGCCACCGTTGGCACAGTTTTACTGAAACACGCAATGTAACCAGGTCTCATATCTCATCAGAAAATACAAGTGGATGCAATCCGCAAGTGCCTAATTCTCTTTGCCAGAAATATGACATACCTCAATCTCCAGGCTCGAACCACCACATCCGCTATCCTTGTCCTCCGCCCCAGCACGGCGCCACCGCTGCCACTGCTTCTGCACCCAAGCGGTGACGCCCCTTCAGTGACGCTGCCGCAACACGTTAGGGTTAGCCGCAGGGGCGCGCATAGGATGGGATTGGGAACAGCGAGGAGGTGCTGGGGATCGATGGGGTGGCCAACGCGAGAGCCGGACGGCGGCGGCAGCGGTTCCTCTCGGATCTCAGAGGCGGCCAAAGGGCTCCGCGGCTGGGCGTCCTTGACGATGGAACCAAACGATTTTTTTCGGCTACGGGCGAGACGAATAATAAAAAACCAAACGATGATGGGAGGAGAGATGAAGAAAAGAAAACCAGAGGGAGACAATGATGGGATAGGGCTTGGAAAACGTTTAGAAACAGCCGGATGAATTCTTGGCTTCGTCAGCCGCGTCCGTCACCGTGCGAATCGTGTGGCTGTAAAGTTCAAAAAAAAAAAAAAAAGAATCGTGTGGCTGTACCTATATATCGTGACGCCTCAAGCTGACTGGTCTCAAGATTGTTTAACAATTTCCGCATACTCTTCTCACACCTAGAGCTTAGCCACGCACCTACACATGTGCGTGACTAGTAAGCATCAAACAACGATTCTATAACATCATATTTCTTGATGTTGATTATGGTTGTTTCAGTGTTTGTTGAATTTGGTACTAGGATGCTCATGATTGTTTGGATTGTTTGGATATAGCAATGCTTAGAGTAGTGTTCTTGACGTCTCCGCCGCCGTCCAAGCATATACATCATCATAGCTTCATTGCAATAGTCGGGTTGTCGTCGCAGCATCGTCGAAACAACCCTGCCATCATCGTAGCACTGCCATGGCCGGGAAGCACACCGTCGTAGCAGTCGGGCCTTTATAGGACCATCGCCGCGATCATCGAAAGCACACCCTCGTAGCTTGGTCGCGACCGATGAAGCACGTCGTCAACGTGGTTCATTGCAACATCATTGCGGCTGTCACAACATCATCAAAGGATCCGGGTTGCCGACGTAGCGTCATCACGATTGTCGAAGCACCCACAGCGGCCGTCGCAACATCATTCAGGGAAACAGGTCGCCGTCGTGGCACCGCCTCGGCCGTCGAAGCATAAACACCATCATATATAGCATCACCGGAGCAGCTGGGTTGTTGTAGCATCGCCGAAACAGCCGTGCCATCATCGCAGAACTGCCATTGCAGGAAAGCTCACTGTCGCAACAGTTGGGCCTTCCTCAGAGCATCGCCGCAATCATCAAAGCACGTCGTTGCATCATCGACGCGACCGTTTGAAGCATGTTGTCGTCGTGTTTCATTGCAAATCATCGCGGCCGTCAAAAGCACGGCGTCGCAACATCATCCAAGGACCCGGGTTGCCATCATAGCATAGTCACAGTTCTCGAAGCACCCGCCGCGGCCGTCGCAACATCATTGAAGCAGACATGTTTTCATCGTGGCTCCGCCGCAACGATCGAAGCACATCGCGGCCGTCAAAGCACGTCGTCGCGCCAACGCCACCGCTGTCGAACCATGTTGCCGCAAACATCATTGAAACGACCGGGATTTCGTCGCAGCACGTCTCGTAGCATCGCCACCGTCATCGAAGGTGTCGGGCTGCCATCGCAGAGACCGTCGTCCAACGCCACAACACTGCTCGCGCCCTAACACTACACCCGCAACAGCCGGACCACCCCTCCCGACATTGTTGTCTCATCTTGCAGCGCTTATGGCCTCGTATGCAGCAGCCACCCCTGCCGCTGGTCTTTTGAAGCAGCTCGTGTCGCTGCGTGAGCATGGAGGTTTTGCTTCTTTTAGGCAATGGCTGACTTGCTACTTAACTCTGTACTAGACTAGAGGAGCATAGATGACTTTGCTACTTATACCTAAACTAGGAGCGCCTCTGTGGGTCACGTATGCGTTGATGCGCTAACCAAGGTTATGTGGAGTCTACCGCTGGACTCGGGTGGATCGAACGGTTAATAGGATGGACAGGTCGAACGAATCGAGTGGCTGGCAACCCGGCTGATCCCACGCATGGATCAGCCGGATGACGCCTAGCATCCGCTATAGGGCTTGGTCAGCGAGAGAAAATTGGATAGGGAGGGATCCTATTTTTCTTGGAGGGGCTATCGACGTGGGGGCGACGGGGAAGGAACCGATCGTGGGGTGGGTCGCCGAAAGGAGGGCAAGACGCAGTCATGCGCAGGAAAAAGGGACATTTATTTACACATTAATTTTTTTAAAATTAGTTATTTTTGTTTCCTAATTAATGTGATTGAGCGATTTAAGGTAAAGTTAATTAATTTAAATTTGATCTTTAGAGATTGATTGTGATTAATTTTTTCACATAAAGACATTACTAGATAATTTATGCCAGCATGGAAAGTTTTGATCCGTTCAGTTTTTCTTTCGTTGTGTGAGAGGGTGACGCGAAACTAAACCGGTGGGGGCGGGAGGGGACGAAAAAAAACCAGTCGACAAAAACCCGGACGAAAGTGGTGGGACGAAAAAAAAAACCTGGGCCTTAATTGTACCAACTGCTCCATTAGAAGTAGAGATTATCACAAGAATAACAAAACCAATTGACTAATCTTTTGATCACCAATTTATCTCGAAACTAATTTCTTCTTAATTGCCTAATTGGTGGTGGAAGGAGAGGGAGGCACTCACATATGAAGTCAAGGACGACGTGGCCGTCAGAGTGCTGCCCGGTGGGGTGGTGGAAGAAGGCACGCGCCCCTACGGCAGCGCGATGCACAACCCCCTTATCGCGGCCACCCCATCAGTGCTCGATTTGGAGTCGCCGAAGTTGAACACCACCACCTCCATCGGCTTCATCACCACCTTCGCAGCCGCCTTTGCTAGCGCCGGCGCCATGGCCTTCTCTTCCTGTGCTAGCCCATCACGACTCCGGTAGGCGCCGCCGCGGTGGCAAGGGCGGAGGTGATGGAGAGGGACACATCGTTACCGACGGCCGGCATTTAACGGAGCGTGGCGAACAAGATGGCCCGACCATCGTACCCAACGCATGATAGTACTACAGCCGCCCTTGCAGCTCATGTTAAATCATCAGCCGCCTCTGCCGCCTCCATTGCCTCACGTACTCCTCTCGGGCGTTAGAGATTTTGCCATTGAAGGATTGCGTTGGGGCAGGGGAGCAGGAGGCTGGCGGTTGGGAGGGAGTTAAGGTAGGTGTGGGAGGAGCGATGCGGTGGCGCATAAGTAAGGCAAGCTGTAAATTAGGCGCCAAGAAACGGGCCGAGTAGGCATGGCGGTGAAATTCGGCGCCAACAGGTGAAGGCTGAGCGGTAATGACGAAGTAAGCGGCGGCGGGGGTCGGCCTTCTGCAGGGAAAAGGGCAGCGGCGCGAAAGCAGTGACGGTGAGGTCGAGCATCTGGCCAAAAGGGGTGACGGCGGGGTCGAGCGGTTGGCCAGAAGGGGTGTGCGGGTGGCGAGAGAGACAAAGCGGCAGCGGGGTTCGTTAGCGAAGGGGAGATTTCGGTAACGATAGTTTTCGTTAAAGATGATTTTGGACCTTTAGATTGTTGATTAGACGGCTAATATGCTTAGTTGGATCTGCCCTCTCGTGCTTTTATAGGGGTACTAGATTCAACTAGTAGTAACGCAGGTTCTACAACCCACGTTACTACTTTGCCCTATCCACACAAGATATTTACCATAACGCGTTTCTTTGCCATGCACTACCAGTAATGTTTACTATTAACAAGTGGTTAATATAGCATGCTACTAGTAATTAGCAGTAGCCTGGGTAAATATACTAGTAGTAAGCGTCTATCCATAGGGTTTTCCCTGGTAGTGTCGTCGGGCTTCGCTTCGTGCAGCAGGTTCGCCCAGTCGTTGGAGCCACCGGATTCTACACGGACTGTTTTCGACGCCAGCCATAGATTTGGATCGGATGGGACTAGATGTGTAGTGGACGGAGAGGGGAATGAAGTGAACTACAGATTGACTGCTATCTAGGGTTTTCTGGATGGAAATATTTGTGGGGCACGGGTGGGCCAGCGCTAGGCCAAGTCGACGTGGCGGATGCGCCCGGGCTGCCCCATATCTGCCCTACATTTGGGCTGGATATGAGGGGCGCTAGACATCCTGGGTGTTTGAGGCTGGTTTAAGGTGTCCGTCTGGGTCGGTTTTTTTTCAACCAGGCATCGACCAGGGCGTCCACCCAGGCGTTTGGTGACGGTTTGGGGTGCCCGGATGTAGATGCTCTAAAAGGACTTGTATTTCTTCATCGTAAGCAAGAAAATTCGAGAAAGAAAATATCCCGCTTCAATCATTTGTGTTCAAGTAGTAGCACACAATGAGCTAGCTATTGAGAGTGCTCCAAGGCACTCATAGTTTTGGTCCCGAGAATAGTAGTTGTTGCAAACAATTGGCATCAGAGCATTATACAGGCGAGCATCTCGAGCAGAGGAGCACGACAGTGGTTAGCCTCTATCGGCTATAAGACAACACCGTGTGAACTGTTAGGCTCCAATGGCTAAGACGCTACCGTGCAACAATGACATCGCTTGCAGAGCCGTGGCGCATTATGACATGTCGCGGTGTTGGCAATGAGATCATGGTAAGGAAGGTCATGCGCGAGACCAGTGGTGATAGCGTCACTAGCCCATCCCTGCCGATGCTCAAATGCAGCAACTCTAATAACTGGGCGCTGGTGATCGAGGTGAATCATCAGTCGGTGTGAATGTAGGACGCCATTAAGGATGGCACTGTCTTGTGAAGACACAACAACTAGGCACTGGCGTCGCTGATCTACACACTCCCCCCACCAAAGATGCACAACATGCTCGCGGGGAAGGGGGAGCACCAAGGAGGCATGGGGTTTCATTAAAACCAAACACCTTGGCAGCGATCGCGCATGCGAGGCGAACGCATAATTGTTGCGGGTGGAGTGTGAGTCTGAAAGGATCGAGAAGAGGTGTCTAGAGGGGGGGGGGGGTGATTAGACCCTCAACAAAGAAAGGTAGCAGTTTTGAAGTTCTTCAAGTTAAGGTGGAGTTTTAGAACAAGTTTAAACATTCACAATACATTTCAAGCAAGCATGGCAAGAGTATATGGGCAGCGGAAAGTAAAGCATGCAAATTGCAAGAAAGTAAAGGGATGGGATTGGAGTGTGCAAATGAAATTGGAGACATGGAGCTTTTTGGCGTGGTTCCGATAGGTGGTGCTATCGTACATCCACATTGATGAAGACTTCAACCCACGAAGGGTAACGGTTGCGTGAGTCCATGGAGGGCTCCACCCATGAAGGGTCCATAAATAAGCAACCTCGTCTATCCCACCATGGTCATTGCCCACGAAGGACTTGCCTCACTTGGGTAGATCTTCACGAAGTAGGCGATCTCCTTGCCCTTACAAACTCCTTGGTTCAACTCCACAATCTTGACGGAGACTCCCAAGTGACACATAACCAATCTAGGAGACACCACTCTCCAAAAGGTAATATATGGTGTGTTGATGATGAACTCCTTGCTCTTGTGCTTCAAATCATAGTCTCCCAAACACTCAACTCTCTCTCTTTCTCATAGATTTGGATATGGTGGAAAGATGATATGAGTGGAAATCAACTTGGGGAAGGCTAGAGATCAAGACTATTGTGGTTGGATTGGAATGTCTTAGTCTCAACAAATGAGTAGGTGGTTCTCTCTTAGAAAATGAGTAGTGGAAGTGTAGGCACGTTCTGATGGCTCACTCTCAAATGGAGAAGGGGGTGGAGGGGTATATATAGCCTCCACAGAAAATCTAACCGTTACACACAATTTACCAAACTCGGTGGGACCGAATAGTGAAACTCGGTGAGACCAACCTGGTTCAAAATGTGAACGTTAGGCTTTTCGGTGGGACCGATATGACAAACTCGGTGGGACCGATGAGCTAGGGTTAGGGTAAAACCTAAACTCGGTTTTACCGATTACACAAACTCGGTGAGACCGATTTTGGTAAGAAGTAAATAGAGAGTTGGTCAAGAAAACTCGGTGGCACCGACTGCATATCTTGGTGGGACCGAAATAATTGCAACAGACAACAGAGAGTTTGCAAGCCCATCTCGGTGAGACCGAGATCCCATCGGTGAGACCGAACTGATTAGGGTTTCTGGCAGTTGCTATGTCAAGTAAACTCGGTGGCGCCGGATAGATCAAATCAGTGGGGCCGAGTTTGACTTTATGTTTAGGACATATTTGGAATTGAGAAAGTGGTTGTGGGCTTTGGAGCATATCACTAAGAAGTTTGAGCAAGTAGACCAGTAAGCAACACCTCATCGCCTTTTAATAGTATCTTGGATCACTAAAGTGAAAATGTAGAGTCTTGAGCTTTTGCCAATATGTCTCCTTAGCATCTTGAAGGGGTTCCACATCCACTTGTCCATGCCACGCTGATGACCGACAAGTATAGGGGATCAATTGTAGCTCTATTCGATAAGTAAGAGTGTCAAACCCAACGAGGAGCAGAAGGAAATGACAAGTAGTTTTCAGTAGGGTGTTGTCTGCAAGTGCTGAAATTGTAAGTAGCGGGTAGTTTGATAGCAAGATAATTTGTAACGAGCAAGTAATGATAATTGTAGCAAGTATGGAGCAAGGTAGCCCAATCCTTTTGAGTCAAAGGACCGGCCAAAATGGTCTCTTATATTAAGGAAAGCATTCTTGAGGGTACACGGGAATTTCATCTAGTCACTTTCATCATGTTGGTTTGATTTGTGTTCGCTACTTTGATAATTTGATATGTGGGTGGACCGGTGCTTAGGTGCTGTTCTTACTTGAACAAACCTCCTACTTATGATTAACCCTCCATAAGCATCCGCAACTACGAGAAAAGTATTAAGTATAAATTCTAACCATAGCATTAAACTCTAGGATCCAATCGGTCCCTTACGAAATAGTGCATAAACTGGGGTTTAAGTTTCTATCACTCTTGCAACCCACCATCTATTTACTACTCCACCATGCATTCCCTTATGCCCAAATATGGTGAAGTGTCATGTAGTCGACGTTCACATGACACCACTAAGGGAATCACAACATACATACTATCAAAATATCGAACACATATCAAGTTCACATGATTACTTGCAACATGATTTCTCCCGTGACCTCTGTCGGTGTCAAAATCGGCGGATCTCGGGTAGGGGGTCCCGAACTGTGCGTCTAAGGCGGATGGTAACAGGAGGCGGGGGACACGATGTTTACCCAGGTTCGGGCCCTCTCGATGGTGGTAATACCCTACTTCCTGCTTGATTGATCTTGATGAATATGAGTATTGCATGAGTTGATCCACCACGAGATCGTAGAGGCTAAGTCCTAGAAGCTAGCCTATGATATGATTGTTGTTTTCCTACGGACTAAACCCTCCGGTTTATATAGACACCGGAGGGGGCTAGGGTTACACAGACGCGGTTACAAGGGAGGAGATCTACATATCCTATCGCCAAGCTTGCCTTCCACGCCAAGGAGAGTCCCATCCAGACACGGGATGAAGTCTTCAATCTTGTATCTTCATAGTCCAACAGTCCGGCCAAAGGATATAGTCCGGCTGTCCGAAGACCCCCTAATCCAGGACTCCCTCAGTAGCCCCTGAACCAGGCTTCAATGACGATGAGTCCGGCGCGCAGATTTGTCTTCGGCATTGCAAGGCGGGTTCCTCCTCCGAATACTCCATAGAAGATTTGAACACTAGGATATTGTCCGGCTCTGCAAAACAAATTCCACATACCACCGTAGAGAGAATAATATTTCCACAAATCCAATCTGCCGACCATTTTTAATAATGTGACGTATTGCTGTGGTCTGGTCGTGACGAACCGTCTTTCTCAATCAGCCTGCCACTGCATGTTTTGCAAGGCGATTTTATTGGCACGTCTTGTCGAAGCAGAGATCGTGTCCCCCAAATTATGGGATTCTCATCAATACAGATGTGGGTAACCCAATCGTGCCTGTTGGTATGACTCCTCGATTTTAGGCAAGTCCCAAACGGCCACGCGGAGGACGCTTGATATTCATCCCCTTTATAAAGAGGCCAAGGCCTGTCCTTTTTCTTCTTGCGCTCAATCGAATCCTTCCTCCGCCTCGAGTTCCAACACCCAAAGCTCGGGTCAGGCGCTTCGGACCATCAACCATGTCTGGATCCAACCTTCAAGGTCGGTGGATGCCCTCCTCTGTCACAGAGGAAGACATCAAGAAGCTAAGAGAGGCCAGGTATTTGACCGACGAAATCCCGCACAGGTTGCCTGCTCGAGGGCAGGTCATCCCCACTCCCGAACCCGGCGTGAGCATTGTATTCATCTCTCACTTCCTCCGAGGGCTAGGCTTCGCTCTAGATCCCTTTGTTAGGGGGCTCATGTTCTATTATGGGCTGGATTTCCATGACCTGGCCCTGGATTCCATTCTTCACATCTCGTTGTTCATCGTCGTGTGTGAAGCCTTCATCCGCATTACCCCACACTTCGGCTTATGGCTCAAGACCTTCAATGTGAAGCGAAGATGATCAAGGGCGACACGCAGTCTTGGGAGGTGCTGCAATAAGCAAAGGCGCCGACGTTCTATGGCCAGAGGGTTCCTTCCCGGAGGTGTCTGGTTTATGGCAACGAGAGTGGTTTTATATCATAGCTCCCCGGGGTACCAAGTGGGTGGCACCACCTGCCTTTCGCTCGGGCCCCCAACCACAAATGACGTCATGGATCAACAAGGGACTCGATTGGGGGCCAGCGAATGATGTGCCGATGTTGCAGAGTCGCATCCGAGATCTCCTTGAGAGAGATGTCGGCCTGGTAACGGTAATGCAAGTCATGCTAGTTCGTCGAGTCCTGCCTTGCAAACGTCGACCTCTCCGAATGTGGGAGTTCAACCCAGAAGGACCGCAAAGAGATGTACAAATTATTCTTCGGACCACAAATAAGGTGTCCGGACCTCACCGAGGATGCGGGTCTGAGCTGCAATCACCCAGATACCCAAGTAAGTAATCCCGTGGCCGAATACGCTGTCTTTTTATTTATCACAACATCATTCTGAAAAGTTGCTCTTTGACCAGGACTGGGTAACAAAGGCGAAGATGGTCAGGTGTTCGGCTCCCCTTCCCGAAGGTTCAGCAGATCCAGTACTGGCCAGAATGCTCGAGCCGGCGCCTTATCAGGCGCTCTCAGGGGAAGATAAAGGGGGAAATAAAGAGGCTGAAAGCGGGCCTCACTCATTATTCATCCAAACCGGGGGAATTAGCGCCTCCGTGAAGGAGGATAACCGGGGAGAAGGATCTGAAATTCCCTCTCCCTAAGGAAGAAAGAGGAACACCTTAGAAGACTCGGAAACAAAAGTTTCCAAACGGGGGAAGAAATCTTCGCCAGAGGGTCCTACCTCGCGGGGTACCCTTGACGCACAGTGTCTGCAAGGGGATCAGCCCTCCACCGAGCTGTAAGTGAACAAAAAGTGCTTAGTAGTAAAAAGATCCCGCTTTACTTCTGAGAACAATAACCGAAGCATATATCTTGCAGTCGGATCGTAGCCCATCTCGACAGAGTTCGTCTTCAGGGGACCTTCTTCCGAAGATGATGGAGAGCGAAACGCCTCCCCATGCCACCCCACCTCATGAGGCGGGTGATACGTCTCCAACGTATCTACTTCTCCAAACACTTTTGCCCTTGTTTTGGACTCTAACTTGCATGATTTGAATGAAACTAACCCGGGATCGATGACACTGCTTTCAGCAGAACTACCATGATGTTGTTTTATGTAGAAAAGAAAAGTTCTCGGAATGTCCTGGAAATCCACGGAGGCACTTTTTGGAATTAATAAGAATTTTTGGCGAAAGAATTAATGCCAGGGGGCCCACAGCCTGTCCACGAGACAGGGGGCGCCCCCCCTAGGGCGCGGCCTCCTATCTCATGGGCCCCCTGGACCTCCTCCGACCTCAACTCCAACTCCATATATTCCGTCTCGGGGAGAAAAAAATCAGAGAGAAAGTTTCATCGCGTTTCAATACGGAGCCGCCCGCCAAGCCCTAATCTCTCGGGAGGGCTGATGCAGAGTCCGTTCGGGCTCGGGAGAGCGGGATTAGATTGCCGTCGTCATCATCAACCATCCTCCATCACCAATTTCATGATGCTCACCGCTTAAGGCGTCAAGAATTCCATTGTAGGCTTGTTGACGGTGATACGTCTCCAACGTATCTATAATTTTGATTGCTCCATGCTATATTATCTACTGTTTTGGGAAATATTGGGCTTTATTTTCCACTTTTATATTACTTTTGGGACTAACCTATTAACCGGAGGCCCAGCCCAGATTTCTTTGTTTTATGCCTATTTGATTGTTTCGAGGAAAAGGAATATCGACGGAGTCGTAAACGGAACTAAATCAAGCTGGAGAAGTTATTTTTGGAAGGAAAGCCACCGGATAGACTTGGACTCTCACGTCAGGGAGATCTGGGAGAGTGCTCACGAGGGTGGGGGCACGCCCCCTGCCTCGTGGGGCCCCTGTAGCTCAATCGACGTACCCTACACTACATAAACGTATCAAAAACTTCCAGAACAGAAGATAGATCGGGAGTTCACGCCGCCGCAAGCCTCTCAGTAGCCACCAAAACCTCTCGGGAGCCCGTTCAAGCACCACGGAGGGGGAATCCATCACCGGTGGCCATCTTCATCATCCGGCACTCTCCATGACGAGGGAGGAGTACTTCACCCTCGGGGCTGAGGGTATGTACCAGTAGCTATGTGTTTGATCTCTCTCTCTCTCTCGTGTTCTTGATTTGGCATGATCTTGATGTATCGCGAGCTTTGCTATTATAGTTTTATCTTATGTTTCTTCCCCCTCTACTCTCCTGTAATGAATTGAGTTTTCCCCTTGAAGTAATCTTATCGGATTGAGTCTTTAAAGATTTGAGAACACTTGATGTATGTCTTGCCGTGTTTATCTGTGGTGACAATGGGATATCACGTGCCACTTGATGTATGTTTTTGTGATCAACTTGCGGGTTCCGCCCATGCACCTATGCATAGGGGTTGGCACACGTTTTCGTCGTGATTCTTCGGTAGAAACTTTGGGGCACTCTTTGAGGTTCTATGTGTTGGTATGAATAGATGAATTGAGATTGCGTGATGCATATCGTATAATCATGCCCATGGATACTTGAGGTGACATTGGAGTATCTAGGTGAAATTAGGGTTTTGGTTGATTTGTATCTTAAGGTGTTATTCTAGTACGAACTCTAGGGCTGTTTGTGACACTTATAGGAATAGCCCAACGGATTGATTGGAAAGAATAACTTTGAGGTGGTTTCATACCCTACCATAATCTCTTTGTTTGTTCTCCGCTATTAGTGACTTTGGATTGACTCTTTATTGCATGTTGAGGGATAGTTATGTGATCCAATTATGTTACTATTGTTGAGAGAACTTGCACTAGTGAAAGTATGAACCCTAGGCCTTGTTTCCTATCATTGCAATACTGTTTACGCTCACTTTTATCTTTAGTTACCTTGCTGTTTTTATAATTTCAGATTACGAATACCTTTATCTACCATCCATATTGCACTTGTATCACCATCTCTCCGCCGAACTAGTGCACCTATACAATTTACCATTGTATTGGGTGTGTTGGGGACACAAGAGACTCTTTGCTATTTGGTTGCAGGGTTGCTTCAGAGAGACCATCTTCATCCTACACCTCCCACGGATTGATAAACCTTAGGTCATCCACTTGAGGGAAATTTGCTAATGTCCTACAAACCTGTGCACTTGCAGGCCCAACAATGTCTACAGTAAGAAGGTTGCGTAGTAGACATCAGACGGTGATGGGTTGGATGAGATTTACCATGTAATCAAGTTAGTTTTGTTAGGGTTTGATCCCTAGTATCCACTATGTTTTGAGATTGATGTTGCTATGACTTTGCTATGCTTAATGCTTGTCACTAGGGCCCGAGTGCCATGATTTCAGATCTGAACCTATTATGTTTTCATGAATATATGTGTGTTCTTGATCCTATCTTGCAAGTGTATAGTCACCTATTATGTGTTATGATCCGGCTGACCCGAAGTGACAACAATCGGGATACTTCTCGGTGATGACCGTAGTTTGAGGAGTTCATGTATTCACTATGTGTTAATGCTTTGTTCCGGTTCTCTATTAAAAGGAGGCCTTAATATCTCTTAGTTTCCGTAAGGACCCCGCTTCCACGGGAGGGTAGGACAAAAGATGTCATACAAGTTCTTTTCCATAAGCACGTATGACTATTTACTGAATACATGCCTACATTACATTGATGAATTGGAGCTAGTTCTATATCACCCTATGTTATAGCTATTGCATGAGGAATCGCATCCGGCATAATTATCCATCACTAATCCATTGCCTCACGAGCTTTTCATATATTGTTCTTCGCTTATTTACTTTTCCGCTACTCTTTGTTACAACTACTACAAAAACCCAAAAACATTTATCTTTACTTTTGCTACCGTTACCTTTATTATCATACCACTTTTCCTACTAAACACTTTGCTGCTGATACTAAGTTATCCAAGTGTGGTTGAATTGACAACTCAACTGCTAATACTCAAGAATATTCCTTGGCTCCCCTTGTGTCGAATCAATAAATTTGGGTTGAATACTCTACCCTCGAAAGCTATTGTGATCCCCTATACTTGTGGGTTATCAAGACTAATTTCTGGCGCCGTTGCCGAGGAGCATAGCTCTATTCTCTGAGTCACTTGGGATTCGTATATGTTGATCACTATGAAGAATTTGAAAGACGCTAAGACCAAGATTTTGCCCTCAACTACGAGGGGAGGTAAGGAACTGCCATCTAGCTCTGCACTAGATTCTCCTTCCGTTATTAGTAAGCTTGCGACACCTAAACCTGCTACTGCTATGAATTACGATATGTCGATGTTATTGATGATGCCACTTACGCTATGCATGATGAAACTACTCAGGCGTTGATACTACTTTTGCCATTAGGTGAATTTCTAGATGAACAACTTGCTAGAGTTAGGGGAATGAAATTACTGAAGATCCTACATCGATGATAGTGATGATGAAGGTTCCCCCAATGATTATGTATTACCTGTCGTTCCTAAGGGTTATGTTATGTATGAAAAAGTTGCTATGGAAATCCTTGCTTGCAATGATAGAAATGATCTTAAGAAATTATTAGCTAAATGGAAGCAGCAGTGTCTTAATGCTAGAATGAAACCCGATCCTGCTTTTGCTACTTCACCTATACGTATTCTTGATAAGGATTATGAATTCTCTGTTGATCCCGAGATTATTACTTTAGTTGAATCTGATCCTTTTTATGGCCTTGAATCTGAAACTGTTGTGGCACATCTTACCAAGTTGAATGATATAGCTAACCTATTTACCAATGATGAGAAGTCTCGCTATTTATATATCCTTAAGATATTTCCGTTCTCATTAAAGGGTGATGCTAAGACTTGGTATAATTCTCTTGCTCCTGGTTGTGTGCGTAGTCCCCAGGATATGATTTATTACTTCTGTGCTAAATATTTCCCTGCTCATAAGAAACAAGCTGCCTTGCGGGAAATATATAATTTGTGCAAATCAAAGAAGAGAGTCTCCCACAAGCTTGGGGGAGGCTTCTCCGGTACTTAATACTTTGCCTGATCATCCTCTTAAGAAAAATGAAATACTTGATATTTTTTATAATGGACTAACCGATGCTTCCAAGGACTACTTGGATAGTTGTGCTTTGATTGTGTTTTCGGGGAAAGAACAATGATCGTAAGACTGAAATACTATTGAATAATATGTTGACTAATGAAAATAATTGGACTCTTCCCGAGCCAGGTCCCGAGGCAATTCCTGAACCAATTGAGCCAACTCCTGAGCCCATTCCTAAACCCAATTCAAGAAGAAGAGGTGTTTTATTTCTCGATCCCCAAGATATGCACGAGGCAAAGAAATCAATGAAAGAAAAAGGTATGCTTATTTGAAGATGTTAAGAATGTACCACCTATTGAAGAAATACATGGTCTTAATTTACACGCCTGAAGAACTACATTGTCTTGATAACCCGACCACGGGTAGTAAAGGTAAATTCTCTCAGAGATATGATAAAGTTGAAATACCTCTACTAAATTTCATAGCCCTTGCTTAGATGAATTTGATGACTTTATGGCTAGACAAGAAAGTTTTAATGCTTATGTTGGTAGAGAGTTAAAGAATAATGCTTTCGAGATAGACGCGTAGGGTGATAATCTGGCTAGAGTTAAAGATGAACTTCACCACGTTAGCAAATATGCTTCTATGGTTTGCTACTCAAGCGAGCAAGTACTCAAAGCTCAAAATGATTTTCTTGATGAATTAAATAATAAAAATGACTTTGCTGTTAGAGTGGCTACTAGAACTAGTAGAATGACTCAGGAACCTTTGTATCCTGAAGGCCACCCTAAGAGAATCGAACAAGATTCTCAGAGAAATAATTTAGAGACACCTAGTTCTTCTAAAAAGAAGAAAAAGAAAAACGATAGGACTTTGCATGCTTCTAGTGAACCTACTGTAGACACACCTGAGAATCCCAATGATATTTCTATTTCTGATGCTGAAACTCAATCAGGTGATGAACATGAACCTAGTGCTAATGTTAATGATAATGTTCATGTTGATGATCAACCTAGCAAAGACAATGATTTAGAGATTGAACCTGCTGTTGATCTTGATAACCCACAATCAAAGAATTAACGTTATGATAAGAGAGATTTTGTTGCTAGGAAGCACGGCAAAGAAAGAGAACCATGGGTTCAGAAACCCATGCCGTTTCCTCCTAAACAATCCAAGTCAAAGGATGATGAGGATTTCGAGCGCTTTGCTGAAATGATTAGACCTATTTTCTTATGTATGCGCTTAACTGACATGCTTAAAGTAAATCTTTCTAAGTATATGAAGGATATCATCACGAATAAAAGAAAGATACCGGAAGCTGAAATTTCCACCATGCTTGCTAATTACACTTTTAAGGGTGGATTACCAAAGAAACTTGGAGATCCGGGTGTACCAACTATACTATGCTCTATTAAAAGAAATTATGTTAGAACTGCTTTATGTGATCTTGGAGCCGGTGTCAGTGTTATGCCTTTCTCTTTATATCGTAGACTTTAATTGAATAAGTTGACACCTACCGAAATATCTTTGCAAATGGCCGATAAATCAACTGCTATAACTATCGGTATTTGTGAGGATGTGCCTGTTGTTGTTGCAAATGTCACTATCTTAACGGACTTTGTTATTCTGGATATTCCCGAGGACGATAGTATGTCTATTATCCTTGGTAGACCTTTTCTTAATACTGCGAGGCTGTTATTGTTTTCAACAATGGCAATGTTACTTTTCATGTTAATGTTAATGAGCATACGGTACACTTTCCGAGGAAACAATCTCAAGTTCATAGCATCAATTCTATTGAAAAAGTTCCAACTATCATTTTTGGAGGTTTTGAATTTCCTCTTCCTACTGTCAAGAAAAAGTATGATATTCTTATTGTTGGGGATTTTCATATCCCCGTTGAGGTAACTTAGTGTCTTTTGAAATTTCTCCGGTTCCGTGTTATTCGGAATGAGTTTGTTAACAAGACTTGATCAACCTTGTTAGTGGGTTCATTCTGATGATCACGAGATGGATGAAATTAGAAGGCACAACCTTCTGTACCCTCTTTTTACTTTCTGTTATTTAGAATAAATAAAGCAAAAATAGTATTATCCGTCTGTTTTCTGAATTATCCGTGCATTAAAAATAGTCCGAAAATAAAAGTGCTCCAAATGCCCTGCAAATCTAGTATAATTTTTCTGGAATATTTGAGGATTTTAGGCACTGAAAACACTGCAGGAGGGCAAGCACCATGCCAGAGAGAGAGGGCGCCTCACTGTAGGGGGCGCCCCTCTGTCTCGTGGGCCCCTGGTGGCTCCCCTCCACTTATGCCAACACCCACACACTTCATCTTCTACCCAAAAAAATCCCCATCCAGCTCAAGCACGAGTTCTAGCTCGTTTTTCTGCGATTTTCGATCTCTTAGCTCAAAGCTCCATTCGCAAAACTGCTTTGGGAGATTGTTGCTTGGTATGTGACTCCTCCATTGGTCCAATTATTTTTTTGTTATAGTGCTTTATTCATTGCAAATTTTTGCTGCATAGGTGACCATGTTCTTGAGCTTGCATGTTAAATTTTTGAGGTCCCAAGCAATTCCAATGCATGATATAGGCTCTAGGCACTTGTAGGAGTAGTTGCTATCAATCTTGTTTAGTTTTATTCACTTTTATTTTGAAGTTACTAAAATTTCAGAAATTTTCAGAAAATGTTAAGGAGGCTTTTTAAAGGCTCTTCTAGCCAAAGCTCTCAGGAAAAACAAGCCAAAATGTATGAAAAAGCCAAGTATAATCTTCCTCGCTTAGCGGAAGTACCATCGTGCGAATGGCCATGTGAGGATTTCTTGAAAGAAGCCGGAATTCATGAAGACTTTTATGCTTTAATCGAGACTGCAGGCCTAACCGGTTTCATGAACGACCGAATCGATCACTATCTCTTACTCACCAATACTTTCGTGCAAAACTTTTATTATTATCCTAAGAAACCACCGCCTGCAGTATCATTTCATTTATATGATGAATTCAAAGAAATGTCTTTACGTCATTTTTGCGCGGTATGTAGGATACCTTATGACACTAGTAGAAGAAGGGGCAAATCTGAGACACATTAGTGCCGGTTTGATTTTGAGCCGGCACTAATGTGTCCATTACTGCCGGTTCCAATGGCTAGCCGGCCGCTCTCATTAGTACCGGTTCGTGAAGAACCTTTAGCACCGGTTCGTGCCACGAACCGGTACTAAAGAGAGTGGTGGCAGGATGTTGTCAGTCTGGGGCCCGTCCAGCACCTTTAGTACCGGTTCGTGCAACGAACCGGTACTAAAGTTCGATGTACATAAGCCCTTCATCCACCCGAGCCACTCTGTTCTTCCCCTTTCCCCTCACTTCCTCTATTCTTCCCCTCTCTTCCTCGAGCTCCTCACAAATTTTGCCCAAAATTTGTCAAGAATTGAAGGCCCCCATCCATTCAAATGATCACAAAGGTTAGCAACTTTGTCCTTTCAACTCTCATTGCTAGATTAGCTCTTGCAATGCTTTGTATAGTGATTAATTTGGGAGGAATTATATTTGCTAGTATTTGATTTATATGCAATTTGAGGTCAAAAATAACACTTAGTTTGCATATGTAGGTGTGGTTTACTTAGTGCCTTCTAAATCTTCGTCAGAATTCACCGTCGATCGCTCAAGACCGTCCCACTGGCCGGCACCACCTTGTGGTGAGCCTGTTGTTCATGAATGTTTTACATTACCAAATTGATGTTTGTGTGATTTGGATATATAGTTACTCGTATAATTATCTTACCAGTACGTTGTTTGTTATACATAGTGCCATGGTTTTGATATCCGTCCCCGTCGGCCCTCGTCCTTGTTATGATTCGGATGTGGCATATTCTCTTTTAAAACTAGTTGTTGCATTTTGTGTTTATGACAAATTATGCCCATCAAGTTGACATAGATATTTTTATGTAGGAGGTATGTGAACCGGAAATTCCAACCGACCCTATTGTTGAGAGGTTAAATTTAGTTGAAAGAGAAAACGAGTATGTGAAAGAAAATTGAAAAGAATTGAGGGGAGAAGATGGAATTGGAGTTGCATGTTGCCGATGTAAATGCGATGATCACAAGATCAAGATGGAGAAAATGAGGTTGAAGATTAGAAAGATTAGAAAATATGCCATTGATAGTGTGGCTTGGTATCATTATGCTGTTGGATCAATTGTTACCTTAGTTGCGATCTTGATCGCATTTGTTGTTGCATTTAAATTCTTAAGCTAGAGAGTTATTTGTATGTTGGATTTAATTAAGTGTTGTATATGAACTTTATGTATGAACTTGTATTAATTTGGTCTATTCGGTGTTGCGTAATGAAGATGAGCCGACAATGGATGTATGATGACCGATTCTCTCCCGTGTTCATGTAACACCCCAAAAATTTAACCAGGTTTTAATTATTAAAATCTTGCCGGGAGTTTAAAATTTTTGCTTTCTGGATTTTCTCTGTTGATTTCGTAACCTTTCTTTTTTAATATTGAGGAGTTTTACCCAAGAGGAAACTTTCCAAAAATGTATTGGACTTCTATGCTCTCTCAATATAACAATTTTTAATCAGTAGATTTTATTTATTTAATTATATCTCTCGAGCTTTATTCCTTAAAATGACTTCCATTAGTTTTGGAGCTCTTTTGAACTACCACCATTTGATAAATTTAACTAAAATTCCAACCAAAATTTGGAGATGTCATGTGATGTTTCTAAATCACTTTTATGCAAAAATATATTTCATTCATTGCATATTTTGAGTTCTACACCTAATTTTCAAATCTGGTCCAGTGGGCAGTTTTGCACTACAGCCTATTTAAATATTTCTTTAAGGCCTCCACCAAAATTATGGGATGTCATTGGTAGCATGCAATCCAACTTTATGCAAAAACCTAGTGATGCTCTGTGGGAAAATTGAGTGAATCAACATCTTTTTCATTCTGGTCCAACCTTGTGATTTCTACTGCAACCCTATTTATTTTTGCTCTAGTGACCTTGTGCTTTCTTCTGCTTGTAGTCAACCCTACAAAACCCCTAAGTCCAGGAGCATGCACCCATTGGGACATTTTTGGTTCATGTAATGATGCCATTTACCCCCTGTCCAGAATTGAAGTTTTGCAAAACTTGCACTAACAAGTTTCTTCATTTGTCAAACTAACCTCACCACCCTCTCATGCATCTAAAGAGACCCCACTCTAGAAGATTTGACCACCCCAGGTACTTCCTAGATGCCTCGGCATTTTGTCAAACACCACAATGTGCATGGACAGATTTGGCATGGTTGAAGGTTTTCTGTTGTGAACTTTCCCCTTGTCCCAAACCAAGTTGTCTAGTAGCCTTCAATATGTCTCTAACCTAGGCCTGTGGATTTGCATTAGCTCTCTAGCAACTTTGGTCGCATACGGCATTTCGTCGAACAAGTGCTGCGGCACGCCGGGCTGGCGAGAAGCGCCATACGTTTTGCTGCGTGCTCAAGGCGTCCGAGCCAGCACGCCCCTAGATAAGTTTCCCCGAGCACATCCTGATCCTCTCCCTCTCGCCGCGTCACGCCAAAAGCCCCGACCGCCTCCTCGCCCCCTGCAGCGTCGCCAGCAAGCCTCTTGGCGCACGCTGTTGGCCGCATCCGCCACCGCCATGGGCGGCACCGCCCAAACCACCACAGCGCGGCAGCTCGCCTCCTTCGACAGTGGAGTGGTCATCGTTAGCCCCTGGAGCTAGCCAACCACCGCCACGTCGCCCTGCAGCACAGTAGGGCGGTCCGCCGACGAGCTGATCCACGGTCGCCGCGAACCGACATGGTTGTGCTATAAAAGGAAGCCCCCGAGCTCCTCCGAGCACTGAGGCAGCCTCAAAACACTCCCCTAGTTCTCCCGTGGCAGCCATTCGACCCGTGGAGGTCTTCTTCCCCATCTCCGGCAACTGCAGCCGCCGCCACTGTCCCGTCCATTCCGGCGCCACCAGGGCCTCCCCCTCTCCACTCACTGCACCAACAACATCCTGCAGCACCCACGAGTCCATCCCCATGCCCGATTTTGGTCAGGAACCACCGGAGTCAAAAGCCCACTCTGCCCGACGACCACCGTCCGGCTGCAGAGCTCGGCCACGCAACTCCGCCCACCAGTAGACCAAAGCGACCACTGGAGTGACCACCTCGACCCTCGAGCCCGCTGGATGGCCTCCGGTTTCTCGAACGGTGCCGCCCGTTCGGGCCAGCGAAAGATCGCTGGAGTCCCTCTCCTTTCGAGGCGGTGGAAGAGGAGGAGGAAAGACCAATCAAACCTGACCAGTGGGCCCCCTGGACCCACTGTCAGTGACCAGCGCCGGTCCACGGAGGTGTAAGTGGAAACGTATTTCCGGAGTACGTCTTCGACGTGTATCGTTTCCTTTTCTTTTTTCTATTTTATTTAAAAACCAGAATATTGACTAAACTTTGACTGGCTATTACTTTTTAAATATAACTCCAAATGAATTGATTCTTTTTCCTACCTCTGTCAAATTTAATCTAGTTTATTTTAAGATTTATTTGAAAAAACTTTCAAACAACTTTTTTGTGCTGTTTTGTAATTGTGTGTTAATTCAAATTTATTTAAAATAGGACTTTGGAGAGAGAGAAGCAAACTTTCAAAAGTTTTGGAGAGCACCTCACCTCTCCACAACTTGAAGGCAAGCATTCTGAACCCTGGCATAATATTGTGTGTGTTATTTGACACGGTGACAACAAAGACTCGACACGGGCATACGTCATTTTATGTGATGATGTGTTCCTACTCATGAGTGCATATTAATGATTTCATGCTATTGGAGTTGATATGGTTGTGATGGTAATCACCGTCATATGCCTTTCATGCATACCGGAAGGGAATCCGGGAAGGCCTCTGTCTTGGGTAGACACGGTCTTGTCCCTAGTCCTCTGTCGAGACGGTCGTGTCCGGTATGGCATGAGGGGGTATGTCGCGTGGTGTTTCTGTCTGTTGGTTGAAGTACATATTGTTATGCTAATCATGCAGGGAATATTTAAACCTCCTAAGTCGACCGTAGATCGAGTCTTGTTCCGGTAACCCCCATACTTGTTTCGTGCTGCCACTCGTCCCTGCCATAGGTAGGGTACGGTTCAGTAAGTTGTCAACCCTCTCCTAGCACACACTGGCATAGAGAGGCCATGGTGGAAGATACCGGAGGCATCCGGTAGGCATTCCACCTGGTCCGGGAGCATGGGTGTTTCGGTTGTAGCCAAAGGCGTAGCTCCCCTAGCTTGCGCGCGGTATAAATTTTGTGATCCCATGTTACGTCGAGGTTGTAGCCTCCCCACTTAGAGTTTCGCTTAACGGGTGTCGTGGGTGATTCCAGACACCGGTAAGTTCGGGCTAGTGTGTGCGGATAGGTGTGTTTTCAATTAAAAGGTCAGAGACGGAATTAGTCCCGATGGACTAAAGGAACTGCTACTCGTGGGTAAAGAGTACATTCTCTCGCAGAGATTAAACCTATTAGAATAGCCGTGTCCATGGTTAAGGATTACAGATGCAGGATGGGTCAAGTGTCGGTCTTAGTGTCGGTCTTCGGAGGAGAAACTGTTAAACCAGAACTGGGATCACGACTTGAGACTTGTGATGATTATGATTATTATTTTGTTGTGGACTAACCCGTTATATTATTGGCATTATCGAATATCCTGGGATGGTTCTACCTCCTGGATATTCACTGTGATTATTTATAAGCCTTTTATGTGGTGTCCCCGAGACGCCTTAACGTCGTGGCATGCTTGTTATTTATTTACTTTATAAGCCCTTTATGTGGTGTCGCTGAGACGCCTCGACCGTGGGTATGCTTGTTATTTATTTACTTTATAAGCCCTTTATGTGGTGTATTTGAGATGCCTGTTGTGGCATGCTTGTTATTTATTTTATAAGCCCTTTATGTGGTGTCGCCGAGACGCCTCGAATCGAGGCATTTCTCATTGTTTACTAACCTTTAGAGGCGTCGCTTGACATAATTCGATCGGTGCATTTTAATACTATGCTGTTATTGCATACTTATATATATATAAATGACCTGCTTGCATGCATCGAGAGATTCTAATTTGTGACTGATGTCATGATCATAAAATATTTCAAAGACATAATTATCGTTGTTATATTATACCCGTGTTCATAATGTTTATGCGGGTACATTCAAAAGTACTCACCGGCTTGTCCTCGGCTATTGTATTGGCCAGATTTCTTGCGCGGAGAGGAGCGACCGTGATGACAGCCTCGGAACCTAAGCAATTGTGATAGCAGCCTCACGAAGATAGGAGTTATCCTGGTCAGCTATTCCTGTGGGAAATGGAGTCCCATAGACGCTGATGATCCACACACCGCTTCCGCCATCAACCACTAGAAACCAAATTGTTGTACTCACATGCAAGAATGGTCTTGTACTACATATGTTGCTTTTTGCTTGGAATTTCTGTATCAAGTTGGTGCCTCATCAGCTTCTTGTAATCCACAGGGGCTGGTGAGCACAAGGGCCATTTTCTGGAAATTAATACCCGGAAAACCGGTCGTCACAAACTTGGTATCAGAGCCAGGCTGACCATTGGCTAATCCTATCTTAGCCAGGTCGAAAAACCTAGGTAAACCAACCCATCAGACCTTAACCAAACCCCGACCAAGCTTCCCGTGCAAGATAGCCACACAGTGAGCCTGACACCTTTTGACAGTCGGTGCCCAACCTATCATCTTAGCCTGTCGATCACACGCCAGTGACCGATGCCCAATATGTCCCATCCACAAGCGTGCGAAGGAAGACTCCGTTCCCTTTTCTATAAAAGGGCACGCTTAGCCCTCAACCCAAAGACAACACAGCCTCTCCCAACCAAGCCATAATGCCTGGCCCCGTAGTGCACAATGAGACCATAAAAACCAACCTTGGAGGTTTTGTGACCATACTCGCAAACCTCACCCGTCGTGCCTATGCGTTAGAAGAGCCCCCAGAATATGTTGTGTACCAAGGACCCATGAGCGGTGAGAGCCGTCAGTGCAGGCCATCTTGTGTCACGGTAGGGGTCTGCCGCCCGAGCAGCCCCTGCTGTGTTCACGGAAGGACAACTTCCTTCGAGCCACAAGCCATCCAGCTAGCTACTCGAGAGGCTATAGTTCAACTCCGGCGCTTGTCGCCAGAGTTAATCGGGTCGCTTCGCTCTACTACTACCCTGCACGTGAAGGGTATGGTAGACCACCCTAAGTTGCCAACGAAGATCACGAGACGCGGATCTCGCATTGTTGCACCTAGTGCGCTATGTAGGTGCACTAGAGGCACTGTTCGATCAAATCACCATTGATCTGATCGCAGCTCGTGGAGAGTTGGTTCGCCGAACCCCGGCAAGCAGGGAAGACGAGCCCGACACCGACAACCCAGTCGTGCTGTTCGGACACCCGATCGAGACCCTGAGGTCAGCCCCAGCCATCAACCAAGGTGCCTTGATGACCCCAGAAGTGCTTCATAGCCTTTTGGGAGCACACTCCAACGGGATTGTGGCCAACAATCCCCGCGATGGTCATCATCGCCACCCCGACCCTGCAGCCCCTCAACCACCTCCGGCTAATCCCGACGGTGAGACCCATGGAGAAGCCTCGACATCCACAAGGCACGCCCGTTTGGATGTAAACGAGGTAGACTAAGTCACCGAGTAGTGCCGAGTCTCAGCGTATCCTCGCTTTGTAATCGTGTGACCTTGTAAATAAACACAGCCTGTTGTTGTTCCTCTGTTTTAATAGTAACCCTTGCATAATTGTGTCAGCCTGCAGTTGCATTTCAGGCACAGCTACCAAAACCAACCCCGACGACACCCATAGTAACACGTCCCTTTTGTGAGATATGTGTATCTGTGGCTTTGACCCCGACCCTTGGAGCTGATCTAGCAAATTTATTACCTTTCACCACGGTAAATAACCCAGCCCGGATGCTATATAAGAAGGCCATCTCGTGACCCTACCAAACACCCCTCCCCTCGTGCACCACCCTCACAACCATTTCTTGCCATGCCGAGCCCTAGTATTTATCTGAGAACCCCAGATGCAACCCTGGGTAGCTTTGTCAAAATATTGTGGGACTTTACCTGCAGTACCATGGGTTCTACCCAGCCACCCCAATACAAGCTGTTCAAATCGAGAATCACCCCTTCCACCTCGAAATATTGGGCAGCAGTACACATCCCTCCCGTAGACTCCAACCAAGACCCAACGGAGGTCTCCTTCGTGGGGAAATCTATGCCGACCCCACATATGGCCATAGAAGCTGCTGCATACGAAGCGATTACTCGCCTTCGATTCGCGGTACCCTATGCCAGCGAACGAGGATATTATAACTTTCCGAGCCGTGCAGCACCCGGAGAAGTAATATCTTTTCCCGGTGGACGATTTGATAGAGACCCAGTACTGGCCAATCTTGTCCAGTACGTCATCGCTCAAGAACGTTTGAACCAGCGAGTAATGGGTTATCTCCAGAGTCTCGCTGATTTGAATCCTCAGATTGCCATCGGCAGACCACTGAGGCCCGACCAGGAGAGACACATACATCGACTGGTCAATCCACTCCCCCCGATAGAAGAGGAGTGTGTCCCAGTACCAGAGACGTTTTCTCGGGACCTCGTCCAGTTACCGTCTTCATTTTAGATGTCACTGCAGTGTTTATTATTGCAACATTTATTATTGCGTTGTAACTTATGCATGGTACCCCGAGGTTGTGCAGCGAATAAATTATTTAGTTTCTATTTATTTGAGTAGTTTTGATGTGGTTTAACGCTAGATTTTTCTGATTTCTCTCGCGAAAAATCCTGGAGTGAGATTTCTTTTCCCTGAGTTGCTGCATCATCTATCTTCTCACGACATGGATTATTTTTATTCACGCAACACCACGGCAGCAGACCCACAACCACTCGGACTCATACACTGCTTACAAAGGCACGTAACCATGTTGCATCTCACCGATTCCCTCCCTAAGCGCACCACAGCCTCCAAAGGAGAGATTAGCGGATAATCATCCAGATACTAGTCACCTCCGGCACACCAACAACAGTTAACACCCGGCATCACACCTAGTCCTCGTGGTCACCGCCACCGCGGAGAGCCAGCACCCGAGCGGCAGCATCACGACGATCATCGAGGATCATCGCGCACAGGAGCACGAAGAGCCCCAGCACTGCCGCCAGCCCTCCGCACACCAGGATCACGTACCAGTCCGGCACCGCCTCCGCCATTAGAGCCTCGTCTCGAGCTCCTGTAAGCAGTAATGGAGGAGAAGGAGGAGGAGAAGCGAGGCCAGGTGCGAAGAAGAAGAAGGAGCACCGCGGTCGCTTTTATAGCTCGAGATCGTGTACGGTGGGCGAGGTCCACCAGCGCCGCTTGCCTCCCGATCACCGGTGTTCGGAGGCGAATCCATGAGCAAGGCCGACAACAAGACTGCCCGCGAGGTGAGTGCACGCTGCGCGGGCAGCAAGCACGCCAAGCACTACCAAGTGACGGCCTAGATGCCCTACGAGCTAGACGTCGCCGGTGGAGAAAGCGCGGGAAAGTGCACGGGAGAGAGGAAGAAGAGAGAGCCAAAGGAAGAAGGAGAGACTGACAGTGGGCCCTGGGTCCACCCGTCAGCCAGAGGGAGCACTGTGCTCTTGGGTACGACCAGCGTATTTTAGAATTTAGAATTTATTCTAAATTTACTGCGTCCAACGTAGAAATCACTCATTTTTCCCTAAAACGTGGATTTCTCCACACCTTGCCAGTGTCCCACACTGTAGTTTCACACCACTTATTGCCCTTTAACTCAGAAATGATTTTACCGCTTGAGTAAAGTAATTGTTTTGACCTGGTAAAAGTATTATTTTCAAAAACAATCCTTAGCAAATCTCGAGGACGAGATTTTTTCTTAAGGGGGGTAGTATTCTAACACCCCAAAAATTTAACCAGGTTTTAATTATTAAAATCTTGCCAGGAGTTTAAAATTTTTGCTTTCTGGATTTTCTGTTGATTTCAGAACCTTTCTTTTTAATATTGAGGAGTTTTACCCAAGAGGAAACTTTCCAAAAATGTATTGGACTTCTATGCTCTCTCAATATAACAATTTTTAATTAGTAGATTTTATTTATTTAATTATATCTCTCTGAGCTTTATTCCTTAAAATGACTTCCATTAGTTTTGGAGCTCTTTTTGAACTACCACCATTTGATAAATTTAACTAAAATTCCAAACAAAATTTGGAGATGTCATGTGATGTTTCTAAATCACTTTTTATGCAAAAATATATTTCATTCATTGCATATTTTGAGTTCTACACCTAATTTTCAAATCTGGTCCAAGGGCAGTTTTGCACTACAGCCTATTTAAATATTTCTTTAAGGCCTCCACCAAAATTATGGGATGTCATTGGTAGCATGCAATCCAACTTTATGCAAAAACCTAGTGATGCTCTGTGGAAAAATTGAGTGAATCAACATCTTTTTCATTCTGGTCCAACCTTGTGATTTCTACTGCAACCCTATTTATTTTTGCTCTAGTGACCTTGTGCTTTCTCCTGCTTGTAGTCAACCCTACAAAACCCCTAAGTCCAGGAGCATGCACCCATTGGGACATTTTTGGTTCATGTAATGATGCCATTTACCCCTGTCCAGAATTGAAGTTTTGCAAAACTTGCACTAACAAGTTTCTTCATTTGTCAAACTAACCTCACCACCCTCTCATGCATCTAAAGAGACCCCACTCTAGAAGATTTGACCACCCCAAGTACTTCCTAGATGCCTCTGGCATTTTGTCAAACACCCTGTGTGCATGGACATATTTGGCATGGTTGAAGGTTTTCTGTTGTGAACTTTCCCCTTGTCCCAAACCAAGTTGTCTAGTAGCCTTCAATATGTCTCTAACCTAGGTCTGTGGATTTGCATTAGCTCTCTAGCAACTTTGGTCGCCCTGGCATTTCGTCGAACAAGTGCCGTGCACGCCCGGAGCGCGAGCAGAGCGCACGTTTTGCACGTGCTCGCGTCCGAGCCAGCACGCCCCTAGATAAGTTTCCCCGAGCACATCCTGATCCTCTCCCTCTCGCCGCGTCACGCCAAAAGCCCCGACCGCCTCGCCGCAGCTGCCGCCAAGAAGCCTCTTGGCGGCACGCCATGCGTCGCATCCGCCACCGCCCGGGCGGCACCGCCTAAACCACCACAGCGCAGGTCGCCTCCTTCGACAATGGAGTGGTCGCCGTTAGCCCCCGGAGCTAGCCAGCCACCGCCACGCCGCCTCGCAGAAAAAGAGGGCGGTCCGCCGACGAAGCTGATCCACGGCCGCCATGAACCGACATGGTTGTGCTATAAAAGGAAGCCCCCGAGCTCCTCCGAGCACTGAGGCAGCCTCAAAACACTCCCCTAGTTCTCCCGTGGCAGCCAATCGACCCGGGGAGGTCTTCTTCCACATCTCCGGCAACTACAGCTGCCGCCATCGCCCCGCCATTCCGGGCGCCACTGTGGCCTCCTCTCCACTCACTGCACCAACAACATCCTGCAGCACCCACGAGTCCATCCCCATGCCCGATTTTGGTCAGGAACCACCGGAGTCAAAAGCCCACTCTGCCCGACGACCACCGTCCGCTGCGGAGCTCGCCGCCGGCAGCTCCGTCCACCCTAGAGACCAAAGCGACCACCGGAGTGACCACCTCGACCCCCTGAGCCCGCAGATGGCCTCGGTTTCCCGAACGGTGCCGCTGTTCGCCGGCGAGCATCGCCGGAGTCCCGCCTCCGCTCGGGCAATGGAAGAGGAGGGAGGAAAGACCACCAAACTTGACGGTGGGCCCCTGGACCCACTGCCGATGACCAGCGCCGTCCACGGAGGTGTAAGTGGAAACGTATTTCATGAGTAAGTCTTCGACGTGTATCGTTTCCTTTTCTTTTTTCTGTTTTATTTAAAAACCAGAATATTGACTAAACTTTGACTGGCTATAACGTTTTAAATATAAATCCAAATGAATTGATTCTTTTTCCTACCTCTCTCAAATTTAACCTAGTTTATTTTAAGATTTATTTGAAAAATTTTCAAACAACTTTTTTGTGATGTTTTGAAATTGTGTGTTAATTCAAATTTATTTAAAATAGGACTTTGGAGAGAGAGAAGCAAACTTTCAAAAGTTTTGGAGAGCACCTCACCCCTCCACAACTTGAAGGCAAGCATTCTGAACCCTGGCATAATATTGTGTGTGTTATTTGACACGGTGACAACACCACCCCGACACGGGCATACGTCATTTTATGTGATGATGTGTTCCTACTCATGAGTGCATATTAATGATTTCATGCTATTGGAGTTGATATGGTTGTGATGGTAATCACCGTCATATGCCTTTCATGCATACCGGAAGGGAATCCGGGAAGGCGTCTGTCTTGGGTAGACACGGTCTTGTCCCTAGACCTCTGTCGAGACGGTCGTGTCCGGTATGGCTTGAGGGGGTATGTCGCGTGGTGTTTCTGTCTGTTGGTTGAAGTATATATTGTTATGCTAATCATGCAGGGAATATTTAAACCTCCTAAGTCGACCGTAGATCGAGTCTTGTTCCGGTAACTCCCATACTTGTTTCGTGCTGCAACTCGTCCCTACCATAGGTAGGGTACGGTTCAGTAAGTTGTCAACCCCTCTCCTAGCACACACCGTACAGAGAGGCCATGGTGGAAGATACCGGAGGCATCCGGTAGGCATGCCACCTGGTCCGGGAGCATGGGTGTTTCGGTTGTAGCCGAAGGGGTAGCTCCCCTAGCTTGCGCGCGGTATAAATTTTGTGGTCCCATGTTACGTCGAGGTTGTAGCCTCCCAGTTAGAGTTTTCGCTTAACGGGTGTCGTGGGTGATTCCGCACACCGGTAAGTTAGGCTGGTGTGTGCGGATAGGTGTGTTTTCAATTAAAAGGTCAGAGACGGAATTAGTCCCATGGACTAAAGGAATCCATTACTCGTGGGTAAAGAGTACACTCTCCGCAGAGATTAAACCTATTCAATAGCCGTGTCCATGGTTAAGGATTACGATCGATGGGTCAAGTGTCGGTCTTAGTGTCGGTCTTCGAGGAGAAACTGTTAAACCAAAACCGGGATCACGACTTGAGACTTGTGATGATTATGATTATTATTTTGTTGTGGACTAACCTGCTATATTATTGGCATTATTGAATATCCTCGGGATGGTTCTACCTCACGGATATTCACCGTGATTATTTATAAGCCCTTTATGTGGTGTCATTGAGACGCCTTGATCGTGGCATGCTTGTTATTTATTTACTTTATAAGCCCTTTATGTGGTGTCGCTGAGACACCCGACTGTGGCATGCTTGTTATTTATTTACTTTATAAGCCCTTTATGTGGTGTCGCTGAGACGCCCGACTGTGGCATGCTTGTTATTTATTTATTTTATAAGCCCTTTATGTGGTGTCGCTGAGACGCCTGACTGTGGCATGCTTGTTATTTATTTTATAAGCCCTTTATGTGGTGTCGCTCAGACGCCTCGGATCGAGGCATTTCTCATTGTTTACTAACCTTTCGAGGCGTCGCTTCAGACACTCGATCGGTGCATTTTAATACTATGCTGTTATTGCATACTTATATATATAAATGACCTGCTTGCATGCATCAGAGATTCTAATTTGTGACTGACGTCATGATCGTAAAATATTTCAGTACATAATTATCGTTGTTATATTATACCCGTGTTCATAATGTTTGCGAGTACATTCAAAAGTACTCACTGGCTTGTCCCTGGCTATTGTCTTGGCCAGATTTCTTGCGCGGAGAGGAGCGACCGTGATGACAGCCCCGGAACCTAAGCAATGGTGATAGCAGCCTCGCGAAGATAGGAGTTATCCTGGTCAGCTGTTCCTGTGGGAAATGGAGTCCCATAGACGCTGATGATCCACAAACCGCTTCCGCCATCAACCACTAGAAACCAAATTGTTGTACTCACAGGTGCCGTAATGGTCTTGTACTACATATTTTGCTTTTTGCTTGGAATTTCTGTATCAAGTTGGTGCCTCATCAGCTAACAGTAATCCTGGGGCTGGTGAGCACAAGGGCCATTTTCTGGAAATTAATACCCGGAAAACCGGTCGTCACAGTTCATTAATGGCGTGCATACTTTTCTGGTTGCCGCTGAGGCAAACAAGCGGGCGGATGGTTTTTTGCCTTGTCCATGTGCTGGCTGTAAGAATGGTCAAAGTTACTCTACGTCAAGAACCATTCACGTCCACCTATTTGAGTCGGGTTTCATGCCCCACTATAATGTTTGGACCAAGCACGGAGAAATAGGGGTTATGATGGAAGACGATGAAGAAGAAGAGGACGACGACGGCTATCCTGGCCATGGGTTCCCTGAATACGATGATACAACAATGGGGGTAGTAGCTGAGCCGGCAATGCGGGAAGAAGCTGAAGAAGAGGCATCAGATGAGCCCGCTGATGATCTAGGTCGGGCCATTGCCGATGCAAAGAGAAACTGTGCAAGTGATCTGGAGAGGACGAAGTTGTAGCGCATGTTAGAGGATCACAAGAAATTGTTGTACCTGAATTGCGAAGCTGACAAAAAAAAGTTGGGCACCACACTGGAATTGCTGCAATGGAAGGCAGAGAATGGTGTATCTGACAAGGGATTTGGAAAGTTGCTGATAATCTTAAAGAAGATGCTTCCAAAGGAAAATGAATTGCCCGAGAGTACGTACGAAGCAAAGAAGGTTGTCTGCCCTGTAGGGTTAGAGGTGTAGAAGATACATGCATGCCCTAATGAGTGCATCCTCTACGGCGGTGAGTACGAGGATTTGAACGCTTGTTCGGTATGCGGTGCATTGCGTTATAAGATCAGTCGCGATGACTCTGGTGATGTCGAGGGCGAGCGCCCTAGGAAGAAGATTCCTGCCAAGGTGATGTGGTATGCTCCTATAATACCACGGTTGAAATGTTTGTTCCAAAACAAAGAGCATGCGAAGGCGATGCGGTGACACGCAGAAGACCGTAAGAAAGACGGAAAGTTGAGAGTACTACCGACGGTTCGCAGTGGAGAAAAATCGAGAGAAAGTACAGGGAGGAGTTTGCAGGTGACCCAAGGAACGTATGGTTTGGTCTAAGCGCAGATGGCATTAATCCTTTTGGGGAGCAGAGCAGCAACCATAGCACGTGGCCTGTGACTCTATGTTTGTATAACCTTCCTCCTTGGTTGTGCATGAAGCAGAAGTTCATTATGATGCCAGTGCTCATCCAAGGCCCTAAGCAACCCGGCAACGACATTGATGTGTACCTAAGGCCATTAGTTGAAGAACTATTACAGCTGTGGAATGGAACAGGTGTACGTGCGTGGGATGAGCACGGACAGGAAGAATTTGACCTAAAGGCGTTGCTGTTCGTGACCATCAATGATTGGCCTGCTCTCAGTAACCTTTCAGGACAGACAAACAAGGGATACCGCGGATGCATGCACTGTTTGGATGATACCGACAGTATATATTTGGAGAGTTGTATGAAGAATGTGTACCTGGGACATCGTCGATTTCTACCGAGCAGGCATCTCGTAAGAAAGAAAGGCAAGCATTTCAAAGGTGAGGCGGATCACGGACGAAGCCTCGCCACCGTACTGGTGCTGATGTAGATGATATGGTCAAGGATTTGAAGGTAATCTTTGGAAAGGGACCTGGCGGACAACCTGTTCCGAAGGACGCTGACGGACGCGCACCCATGTAGAAGAAGAAATCTATATTTTGGGACCTGCCATATTGGAAAGACCTAAGGTCCGCTTCGCAATCGACATGATGCACGTGACGAAGAATCTTTGCGTGACGCTGCTAGGCTTTTTGGGCGTGTATGGGAAGACAAAGATACACCAGAGGCACGGGAGGACCAGCAACGTATGCACGGAAAAGACGGCATACATCAGGGTCAGGCCAGCTATGCTCTTACCAAAGAAGAGAAGGAAATCTTCTTTGAATGCCTGCTCAGCATGAAGGTACCGTCTGGCTTCTCGTCGAATATAAAGGGAATAATAAATATGGTAGAGAAAAAGTTCCAAAACCTAAAGTCTCATGACTGCCACGTGATTATGACGCAACTCCTTCCGGTTGCATTGAGGGGGCTTCTACCGGAAAACGTTCGATTAGCCATTGTGAAGCTATGTGCATTCCTCAATGCAATCTCTCGAAGGTAATCGATCCAGAAATCATACCAAGGTTACGTAATGATTTGGCGCAATGTCTTGTCGGTTTCGAGTTGGTGTTCCCACCATCCTTCTTCAACACCATGACGCACGCCCTAGTTCACCTTCTTGAAAGAGATTAACGCTTTTGGGTCCTGTATATCTACACAATATGTTCCCCTTTGAGAGGTTCATGGGAGTCTTGAAGAAATATGTTCATAACCGTGCTAGGCCGAAGGAACCATCTCAAGGGCCATGAAAATGAGGAGGTCATTGAGTTTTGTATTGACTTTATTCCTGACCTTAAGCCGATTGGTGTTCCTGACTCGCGGCATAAGGGCAGACTGGATGGAAAAGGCACGCTAGGAGGGCATCAAATAATATTTATGGACGGGCATTCTCTCAATGAAGCACACTACACAGTTCTACAGAATTCCGCCTTGGTGGCTCCGTATATGGAGGAACACAAGAATTTTCTACACTCCAAACACCCGGAGAAGTCTGACGACTGGATTACACGCGAACAAACGAGGACTGAGGGAGTCCCGGATTAGGGATGTCCGGATAGCCAAACTATCACCTTTGGCCGGACTCCTGGACTATGAAGATACAAGATTGAAGACTTCGCCCCGTGTCCGGATGGGACTTTCCTTGGCGTGGAAGGCAAGCTTGGCGATACGGATATGTAGATCTCCTACCATTGTAACCGACTCTGTGTAACCCTAGCCCTCTCCTGTGTCTATATAAACCGGAGGGTTTTAGTCCAGAGGACTAACAACAATCATACCATAGGCTAGCTTCTAGGGTTTAGCCTCTCTGATCTCGTGGTAGATCTACTCTTTTACTACCAATATCATCAATACTAATCAAGCAGGAGTAGGTTTTACCTCCATCGAGAGGGCCCTAACCTGGGTAAAAAAATCGTGTCCCATGTCTCCCTGTTACCATCCGCTTAGACGCACAGTTCGGGACCCCTACCCGAGATCCGCCGGTTTTGACACCGACATTGGTGCTTTCATTGAGAGTACCCTGTGCCGTCCGCCATCGGGAAGGATGCCTCGCCCCTGTCTTTTAAAGACGGCACCGTTGCTAAAGGAGCTTTGGCCATCGGCCAAACTCTCCGGCTAGGCGGTTTTCTTATGACCGCCTGTTCGGCCGCCGCGCTGACGATGACTTCTCAGGTCATCAAAAGCAATCTTCACGTCAACTTGGAACTCGCCGAGCAGTTAGATCCGATGGAGCTCTCTTCCTTAAATGAGCTCTTTAATCACATCGCCGCCCTGGGAGTCGCTACAGACTACGATCAGATTGGGCCTAAAACCGATCTGAGAGAGATTAACTCTCCTGTGCTACCCACCACGCGTTGCTGTGGTAGAGGAACAATATGGCAACCCTTCTTCTATCTTAAGGACTAGCTATGTCCGGATTCTGACCCCTCCATGCCAGATTCCCATGGAGGAGAACACCACTCAAGCCCTAAACTTAAAGTCAGCAGCGTGGCTAGATTCATCGGACAACGTCCAAGAACCCAAGCTTCCAAGTTCGGAAACTTCTTGGCCCCTGAGTCTTAGATCAGACGGAGTTCGGAATTTAACTCCACCCGCCCACCCAAACATAAGCGATCTATCCCAAATCCGGCAAGAGCCCGCTGAAACAGTACATCATTACTGGGCCAGATTCCTCCTGGTCATGAACAGGATAAAGGACTACCGTGAAGAGGACGCAATTTCATTCTTCTGCATTAATTGCATGGACGAAGGAATCCTCAACGCCGTAAGTCGTCGCGAAATTACACGCTTTGCTGACTTGGCGTCCATAGTACGAAAGTACTATGCGATGGAGAGCGCCTGGAAAACCGAAATCAGATTTTGGGATAATCCGGCCTTGAACACAACCCTAGTCCAAAGTAAAAGGGTGCATCATTAACCAGCACAGGTTAAATACCAAAAGCAAAACCCTCTAAAGGGCATGGAACCGTACTGGAGGGATGGCTCAATGGACCCTGCAAAATTCATAGTACAAAGGGCGCCACTCCAACTCATAGCCTTAGAGCATGTTGGATACTACGGCAGGTGGCCAAAAGTGGCGAAGAGCTTCTAGCTCCAGAGCACCAGCCCAGCAATACCAAAGACGGGTATTAACAGTCTTCAAACTTTCGCATCAAACAATATGCGAAACGAACACTGCAGCCTTGCGAAGTCCGCCAGGTAGCAACAATAAATCCATGGGTGACACGGCTATTACCTTTAACGCCAAAGTGATTTAACCTAAATTCGAACAGCTCGAGCACCAGCCACATTGGTCCTCGGTCCAATAGTGGGCGACTTTCGCCTTTACCAAGGTACTCATGGATGGCGGCAGTGATTAAACCTCATTTACGAGGAAACCCTTAGAAAATGGAAATAGACGGAGCCGCATTGAGCGAAGCAGCACAACCTTTAGAGGAATAATCCCTACCGGGAAGCATGTCAGACAGGAAAAATCACACGGGATGTGGTGTTCGACACACCAGATAATTACAGGTCCGAGGAGGTCACATTTCAAGTGGCCCCGTTCAGCAGCGAATACCACGCTCTATTAGGGCGAGAGGCATTCACAAATTTTCAAGCTATACCCCATTACGGGTACATGAAGCTCAAAATGCCCGGACCCAACGGAATCATCACTCTTGCTAGTGACCCGGACATAGCACTCGCGTCGAAAATAAAACAGCCGCAGACTTGCCCTTGAGGCACTATCCAAGCCCTAGCGTCGAGGAACTCATCACTGGCCAAGGCTCCATGGTGAACAGGACGATGTGATACTCGATAAGAGATCCAAGTCCACCTCTTTAAACCGGGCGGACGAAATAGTCAAATTCCAAGTCCATCTAACGGACCCTACAAAAACGGCCTCCATCGGGGCACAATTAAACCCTGATGTAGACGCCGCACTACGAGAATTCCTATGCGAAAATTGGGACATCTTTGCCTGGCACCCTTCAGACATGCCAGGAATCCCACGCCGGCTGGCCGAGCACAGCCTAAATATCCTAAAAGGATTCAAGCCAGTCAAACAAGCTCTTCGGCGTTTCTCCGAACCTAAGAGACATGCCATGGGAGAGGAGCTAGCCGAACTATTGGAGGCCAGATTCATTAGAGATATAAAACATCCGGACTGGCTAGCAAACCTAGTAATGGTACCAAAGAAGGACAAATCCTGGCGCCTGTGTGTCGATTTCAAGGACCTTAACAAGGCTTGCCCAAAGGATCCCTTCCCCCTTCCCCGCATCGATCAAATTATTGACGCTACCGCAGGACACGATTCATTGTGCTTCCTCGACGCATACTCCGGCTACCACCAAATTAAGATGGCAGAGCCAGACCAAGCCGCAACGGCATTCATCACTCCATACGGCCCATTCTGCTTCAACACAATGCCCTTCGGGCTCAAAAACGCTGGCGCAACATATCAGCGCATGATTCAGACATGTCTGGCAAACCAGATCGGCAAAACAGTGGAGGCATACGTAGACGATGTGGTCGTCAAATCCAAGCATGTCGAAACTCTAGTAGACAACTTGAGGCTCACATTCGACAATCTCCGAGCATATGACATTAAGCTCAACCCGGAAAAATGCGTTGGCGCATCAAGTAGGAAAGCTCTTGGGCTTCATTGTATCCGGTAGAGGAATTGAAGCAAACCCAGCCAAGATCCGAGCTCTGTCACAATTGGATATCCCAAAAGACCTCAAACAAATATAAAAATTGACTGGATGCGTGGCGGCTCTAAGTCGCTTTATCTCTCGCTTAGGAGAAAAGGCATTACGCCTTTATCGCCTCCTGCGGCGCACCGAACACTTCGAGTGGACGGATGCCGCCACGGCCGGACTCGAAGAAATAAAAGCCATATTGGCAACAAATCCGGTCCTGGCCGCGCCCAACATGGGCGAACCAATGCTATTATACATCGTGGCAACCCATCAAGTTGTAAGTGCGGTGCTCGTTGTCGAACGAGAAACGGACGGACACAAGTTCCTCTCCAAAACCAGTTTACTACGTGTCCACTGTCCTAACTCCATGCAAGTCACAAGTACCGCATTATCAAAAGATAGCATACGCTGTGTTCATGGCATCCCGAAAGCTGTGACACTACTTCCAAGAGTGTTCGATAACAGTAGCCTCCGAAGTACCTCTCAATGACATTATAAACAACCGTGACGCAACGGGCCGAATTGCCAAATGGGCCATCGAGCTCCTCCCGTTCGTCATAACCTACAAGCCATGGCGAGCTATTAAGTCGCAAGTTTTGGCCGACTTCGTCGCCGAATGGACTGAAGCCGAACTCCCTAAAGAGTACGGCGCATATTCCAACTGGATCATGCACTTGACGGCTCCAAAATGTTGGCTGGCACGGGGCTGGCGCTGCTCGACGTCCCCAACTGGAGATACAGTCCAATACGTACTTCAGATAATGTACACGGACTCCAACAACGCAGTTGAATACGAGGCCCTTCCACATGGTCTCCGGATGGCAGTCTCCATGGGCATTCAACGCCTAGAGGTCCGCGGGGATTCAAACCTCGCGATATCCCAAATAAATGGAGACTTTGATGCCAAGGATCCGAAAATGGCAGATTATCGCAATGCCGTCCCTAAAATGTCAGCTCGGTTTGAGGGGCTCGAATTTCACCATATAGCCCGGAGAACAACCAGGCAGCGAGACGTGTTAGCACGCATTGGCGCCAAGCGCGATGCCGCCCCTCCCAACATCTTCCTAGAGAGGCTTTTCAAGCAATCCATATTAAGGGAGGGAGAATCGGAAATAACATCCTGCACTCCAACCACACTACCCCACACCGAACATTCTGACATAGTTGGTGGCTCTGCCAATGAAATAACACCGTCAGCCCACACAATAATGGCAGTCATTGCCCCGTGGATAGAACCATTCCTAGCCTACCTAACTAGGCAGGAACTTCCTGAGGACCAAAACGAGGCCCGCTGCATAGTGCAGCGATCTAAAGCCTATAAGGTCCATGAGGGAGAGCTTTATAAGAAAAGCACAACCGGAGTCCTTCAAAGGTGTATCTCCGAAGAGGAAGGGCGGAATCTCCTGGCTGAAATTCATGCTGGACTCGGTGGGCACCATGCCGCAGCCCGGGCCCTTGTAGGCAAGGCCTTCCGTACAGGATTTTATTGGCCGACGGCCCGGGCAGATGCTCAGGACTTAGTCCAACGATGCGTCGGTTGCCAGCTCTTTGCTAATCAAAGCCACATGCCACACACCGCCCTTAAAACTATACCCATCACCTGGCCCTTCGCGGTCTGGGGGCTTGACATGGTTGGACCCCTTAAAGGAGGAACCCACAAGCAAAAGTACCTATTGGTCATGGTGGATAAATTCACCAAATGGATAGAGGCCAAGCTTCAGAAAGACGGCGAATCCGGACCGGTGATAGACTTCATATCAGGGTAGTACACCGTTACAAGCGTCCCCCATAGCATAAATCGCGATAACGGCACGAACTTCACGGCCGACAAGGTCAAACTCTGGTGCAAAAACATGGGCATCAAGCTCGACTACGCTTCAGTCTATCGCCCCCAAACTAACGGTCAAGTCGAGCGAGCAAACGGTCTAATCATGAGCGGCATTAAACCCAAACTAGTGCAGTCCCTCAAGGAATCTAACACGCACTGGGTAGAGGAGCTCGACTTCGTACTCTGGGGGCTGTGGACCATGCCAAATCGTACTACCGGATTCACACCATTTTTTATGGTATACGACGCAGAGGCAGTTTTGCCCTGCGACATAATTCATGACTCACCTCGTGTGCACATGTACGAAGAAAGAGAAGCCGAGCTCGATCGGCAGGACAGTTTGGACGCCTTGGAGGAGGAGCGCGACGTGGCAAAAGCTCGTTCCGCATTCTATCAACAGCAGGCTCGAAGATATCAAAGCAGGGAAGTACGGGCCAAAGCTTACAATGTTGGCGAACTAGTTCTATGCCTGCCGGACAAGAAAAGGACAAACTCAAGCCCAAATGGGAGGGTCCCTTCATCATCGACCAAGTCCTGACCGGGCGGAGCTGCACTGCCCGCTAAACGCATCGGATAATGACTCGAGCCAAACCCATGGAACGCAGCCCGTCTCCGAAGATTCTACGCCTAGCGCGGATTCTGAGTTCGTCTCCTTCCTCCGCCTATATTTTATACTTTAAGCTATCTTTTATTTCTCTCCTTCTTCCTCCTTTTTTACGAAGCCGTTAAAGGCCTGCTTATGCATTGTTCGCACACTTGACGCGCTATCCGCTCATTATACCTGGGGCTTCTTTAATGTAAGCTTATTTATATGGGCTTTATGCCCAACACATGTGTCACACTTCGCATGTACCTTTTACTCACCATTATATGCATCGATATGACTTAAGTTTTGGCCAAGTTGGGTTGCTGGCTCTGTGCTTACCCCTACGTTCCCGATTGTTCGGCTAGGTGGTAAAGGGAGCACCTCTGCGATTGTTATTGCCGCTGGTCAGCGGACGTGTACCTCGTTGGGTGAAGCCTAAAGCTAGCGTTCTTAAGGGAATACTCGGTCGGTGAACTAAAAGACAATTTCTTACTTATTCATTTACCTGCCCCCAGATGTTTTTCTGCTTTTTCGCAGTCCGGACATGCACTTTAGGGCATGCCTCCTAGGGAAAGGAACCCCTAACGGAACTATTCTCCCTCGAAGATGTTTCTTACTAACCATGTAATATAACATAACTAGTTGGGCACTTGTCTGATAAAGCACTCATGACCCCTCACGCTTTGGTCTCCACGCATGCCCGGTTCTTACATAACCGCGAGGGTATTCGGACACACTCGGACTGTTGGATCCCGAGGTTGAAGCGAAAAGGTCCGCTACGACAAACGATCTACAATCCGGCTAGAAGGCATTTTACATGTCATTTTAAATTACATAGTCAAATTGACTGATTGTATTCCTCTTCAATACCATCTAATAGGCTGTCTAGTTTACAGTCCTGCTGGGAATACTTTGCGGCCAACTCTACTTGGCCGTACACTAAGCTCATAGGGATCTCCTTCCCATCGGGCCCCACAGGTCCGACCTCGGCCATGTGGTTTGGGTCAGCCTTCGTGTACCGCGTCTTCACCATGGCCCAGGCCTCCTGGCGCCTTTTGACGGCAGGCCGATATCTCCCATAGACTAAGCGCCCGCGTGCTCCTGAAGCCTCTGCAAGCTCTCCAAGGCCTTCGGTAGGGAGATGGATGGCCACAAGGCACGGGCGACGCCTCTCATCACCGGCCGAACTCGTTCGTGCGATTCTGATAACTTCGAGAAGTAGGTCACCTGTTGAACCGGGCATTTCCTCCCAAGGCGACACACCTGTGAGCATACCTATAGACATATTTCTGTTAGTCGACTTCCTCGCCGAACTCTTTTTTCAAAAGTTCGCTCAAGCACTTACTATAAATGCCACGACGAAGCCGCCGATTCTCCTTAACGGAGTCAGACAGCTGGGCTCGAACATCCTTTAGTTCCTCACCCAGGTGGGTGTTGGCATCTTGGAGATTATTTTTCTCTTGCCTCACCCTTGTAAGCACATTCTCGCCGGCCTTTAACCGGCGCAGGAGCTGTTGCTTGTCCGGATCTAGCCTGGCGCCATCTACAATATTATTGTCAGACTTATAAACACGCTGCACTTCACAAACTACTTATATTTTGAAGTATATATTACCGGAGGGGGTCTCTATGGCTCCCCCTGTGGCGGCTAGTGCGGCCTCAAGATGGGCCTTGCACTCTTCAAGCTCCTGGGACAGTCGGGTATTCTTTTCCGTAAGATCATGCATAACAAATGATCCTTAAATCAGTTCTTCTAACTATTTTAAGTCTCGGGGGCTACTGGCATATATAACTGCCAAATTTCCTCACCCGTATGTCCTTTACATACTGCTCCGTGGCTCTGGCTAGACCATCTTGAGCGGCACGGAGGTGCGCATCTCCGAATTGAAGGCATTCAATGCCTCTTGGGAGAAACATGCGTCCACGAAGAAATGTCCGCGCCGCTTTGTGATTCATGGCACTCTCCACCTCGGAGTCGGTGGCGGACAATCTGTCGGCATCCTCTCGCCGGAGGAGCATCCGACGACGCCTCGTGTTTACCTCCGCTTCCGGACCCGGGCGTTGGAGCCTCGGTGGCGGAGGCTCGATTAACCATCTCTCCGGACACAGTCCGCGAGCGCTTTTTTCCTGAAAGGAGCACCAGCGTTAATATACCTTCCCGGAATCAATGCCGGGAATATGGTCACACGCCTTACCGTTGCGGCAGCGTTTCAATCCGGACCGCACTTCTTTTTAGCCTGCATGGCCATGCTGCCCCTTGTTGGCTAGCCGCCGCGGGCTCGGCCTCCCGCCTCGAAGGCACCCTCGCTAAGCACCATTGGTATACGGTGATAAAAATAAGCACGGATGGGTCATTATCGCAGTATTGGGACCTCGGTCTCGATTACTGTGAGGCTGGAAGTATTCCGGGCTAATCGGCCGTAATGGCAACCAAGGCTTTATCGATGCTCAGTTGGTGAAATACCCCATCAATCAGCTCCACCAATATGTTCGGATCATCGGGTTGTGGAGGCGGGCTGTTTATGTCTTTTACGGCCTGGCGCAGTTCCTGCGTCAAAATCACAAAATGAGATACCTAACCATGGGAATACGGATCGGATGTGCAAAAAAGAAATGTCCGCTTACCCAGAAACGAGGATTGTTCATAGAAAATCCGTTCAATGGACTGACGCGGAGAAAATCCTCCTCTTCTCCCTTGTACAGCGCGGACAAGATCTTCACCAGATCGGTGACCGATCCCGGCCCCTTACGGCCATAACGGGTGGCATCATCCTCCCCGTTGAAATCCCACATGAGGTGGCCCCTATATTGGAGCGGCTGCACCCCGCGCATAATACATGTGGCCATGACACCGATCATGGTCAGTCCGGAATGAGCTAACAATCTTATTCGGCTCATTAGGTAAAGGACGCCCCTGTCGTTTTCCCTCTGGCGGCTCCGCGGGCGCCAACTCAGGCGTTTCTTCAAAGGAGCATTGCTGAACTCCGGGAGACCGATCCGAACAGGATCCGGCAGCGGGACGTCTTCTATATAAAACCATTCCGAAGGCCAGTCTTCGGACGCCTTCTTCGGGGTTCCGGATAGATATCCGGTCCCGGCGATGCGCCACAGCTCGGCTCCGCCCACTTGATATATTGACCCCTCATGAGAACGGGGTACAAGGCAGAATAATCTCTTCCACAGCGCAAAATGAGCCTCGTCTCTTTTTATAGGTAGCTCATTTGCGCAGCTAGGGGGGAAAGTGTAAAAATACCCTGGCTTTTAGACACGTGGAAGATGGCCATTATTGGGCGTAGAAGCCAAGGAGCGGAGCATTTATCAGAAGCCGGACACTATTCGACAAGTATATGGAATTTGGAGAAGAACCCGCCTCGCAATGCCGAAGACAATCTGGCGCCCGGACTCGTCGTCATTGAAGCCTGGTTCGGGGGCGACTGAGGGAGTCCCGGATGAGGGGGTGTCCGGATAGCCGAACTATCACCTTTGGCCGGACTCCTGGACTATGAAGATACAAGATTGAAGACTTCGTCCCGTGTCCGGATGGGACTTTCCTTGGCGTGGAAGGCAAGCTTGGCGATACGGATATGTAGATCTCCTACCATTGTAACCGACTCTGTGTAACCCTAGCCCTCTCCGATGTCTATATAAATCAGAGGGTTTTAGTCCGTAGGACGAACAACAATCATACCATAGGCTAGCTTCTAGGGTTTAGCCTCTTTGATCTCGTGGTAGATCTACTCTTGTACTACCCATATCATCAATATTAATCAAGCAGGAGTAGGGTTTTACCACCATCGAGAGGGCCCGAACCTGGGTAAAAACATCGTGTCCCTTGACTCCTGTTACCGTCCGCCTAGACGCACAGTTCGGGACCCCCTACCCGAGATCCGCAGGTTTTGACACCGATAAGGACTTTCACCGGTTGGTTGCAGAAACGTGCCCTGAATGATGGTGATATTAAAAATGACCTGTACTCGCTGTCCCAGTTACCATCTTCGAATATAATGACTTTCAAAGGGTACCAGATAAATGGGAATACATTTTACATGATCGCCCAAGATAAGAAGAGCACCAACCAAAACAGTGGTGTCCACTTTGATGCAACAACCAACACGGGAAAGGAGACATATTATGGTTACATAGAGGACATATGGGAACTTAACTATGGAGGTGATTTGATGGTCCCTTTGTTTCGGTGCAAATGGGTCAATATGACACAAGGTGGGGTAACGGAAGACCCGCAGTACGGAATGACAACAGTGGATCTCAACAATCTTATGTGATGCAGTATCTAACCATTCGTCCTAGCCAATGATGTGGCGCAGGTTTTTTATGTGAAAGACATGCCTACCAGGCCGAGAAAAAGAAAAGATAAGGAAGCGAATGGATGATACGACGAGCCAAAGCGCCACATAGTTCTTTCAGGAAAAAGAAACATCATGGGAGTGGATGACAAGACAGACATGTCAGAAGATTATGAAAAGTTTGATGAAATTGCTCCATTCACAGTGAATATTGACCTGAGCATCCAGTTAAATGATGAAGATTTTCCATGGCTACGGCGCAAAGGGACACACGCGAAGAAAAAGTTTCACACCCAAAGATCTGGGATGTGATCGGCTTCAGTATCATCACTTTCTTCTGTGTTTCACACCCAGGAGGGAATCTCTGTAATAGTTAGGGTAGTTATGTGTTTTGGCATCTGTTACAAAGGCATTTCATTTTTTAAATAACCTAAGCTGAATATAATGATAAAACACACTAATATTAAACATAAGAAAAAAGAATCACTGAAAAATCTTTTTTAAAAGTTAAGTTATTCACAAACTAGTGATCCACACAAATTTCAAATAATTCAAAATTTAAACTATTCAAATTTGAAAACTACCGGCACTAACAGAAAGTTTGTAATTTTTTGTACCTAAAACAAAAATATTCACAAAGAAACTCTAAATACAGCAAAAAACAACTCAAAAATATATAAAGCAATGAAAATTAAGAAAATAAAAAAGCCCGACTACTAGGCCAAAGCGGCCTGCATGCGACTAGAAACACAACCTTTGGTTGGGCCAGGATGCAGGCCCGCACAGGCCCAGTAGGGCCACAGGGCAGCACAGAACAGGTAGGCCCAGTAAGCCTGCTTAGGAGAGGAGCTCGAGAGAGCTACCGCACTGGGGCTTATAAACCAGTGCGGTAGCCCCTCGACTAGCGAGGTGGGACTAAACTTGCCGCACTGCACTGCGCTAGCGCACCCCCTTTAGTATCGGTTGGTGGCTGCAACCGGTACTAAAGAGGGGATCTTTAGTACCGGTTGGTGCCACGACCCGGTACTAAAGGGGTGCGCTTCCCGCCGCTTGGCCTGGCCAAAACAGACCTTTAGTACCGGTTGGTGGCTCCAACCGGTACTAAAAGGTCCATCCTATATATACAACAGTTGAAAAAAAATTCACTCTCCCTCTCCGTTTCTTCCCTACGTCGCGCCACCCTGCCCCGATCGACGCTTGCCGCCGTCACGACGTCGCCACTTCGCCGCCGACCCCGCCGCCCGTCCGCCTCGCCGCTCCCTGCTGACGCCGCCGCCTGCCGTCTCCCGTCCTGTCGTCCCGTCGTCCCGTCGCTTGCGCCCTGCCCGCCGCCGCCCGCCCGTTGCCCGTCGTCGCCGCCCGGTTGCCGCTTAGCCGGGTGAGCTTCGCCCAGACGCCATGTCCACACGCACACGCACACACACACACACATTAGTTTGTTTGTTATAAAATTTTCTGTTTTTTAGTTATAGAAATGTTAGAAATTATTCTGTTTTTTATTTGTATAAATATTAGAAATGTTAGTTATATAGAAATGTTATAAATTTTTTATGTTTTTTAGTTATAGAAATATTTATAGAAATGTTAGCAATTTTTCTATTTTTTAGTTATATAAATATTAGAATTGTTATAGAAATGTTAGTTATATAATCAGGAAATTTTAGAATTAGTTTTAGTTAGATGAATTAGATTAATGTCAAATTGTTAGAATTTGCATATATATATTGAATTTTAGTTATCACAATCCAATCATTTAAAAAATGTTACTTTTTGCGGGCATATAGTATTTGTTCTCGATGATATGCCCGGCCCGCATCCTAGCCGTCGACCCGTTCGCGACAGTGTCCTGCTTCAGAGGACCCATGTCCGGGACTGGGCTCCGCTGGGCTGGCACTGGGAGGTGCTACCTGGAGGGGCGCACCGCTTGGTGAGGAACCCGGCCTCGGGTCCCGTCGTCGACCCTGATGTCCTTTGGTGGCGTTTGCGTGGGCCACATTCGGTCAGGAGAGGAGCCAGCGCCGCCGGAGGTGGTGCGACGTCGCCGTGTCGTGGAGGAGGATTTGCACGTCCATCGCTACATGGCTGCTATGGACGTCAGGTTCTCCAATACTTGGCAGGTTCTTTGGGCAGATGACCGGAGATATGATCCTGTGACGGTTCCTTCTCTTTGGGTGTCCACCACCCGTGCACAGGGACCGCGAGTGGCCTAGATTCTTCTGTAGTACTCGATCTTTATTAGGTACCTCGCCAGTGATGTATTCGATATATAATATTCGAGACGATGTATTCAAGATTATATATATTAAGACGATGATGTATTCGAGATTATATATTCGAGACGATGTATTCAAGATTCAGTTTTTCCTTATTTATTGCATCCATGCATTGTAATTTGAATACTAATTAAATTGTTTTATATTTCTTCTGTATTAGTTAAGTAAAAGCTATGGCGGACAATATTGGCAAAGAGAGAGAAGAGGAATTGTTCGACATCATATGCAGCCCTCACAGGCTAGATGATTTGAATGAAGCAGATGACGGCTCCAAATATCTTAACAATACCGGAGAGGGTGATGAAAAGATATTCGATCTCGACGACCGAGCTGATGAAGTCATGAACTATGATTATGATTATGATGACACAGACAATGTTTGTGATGACACAGACAATGCTGATCTTCAAATAACAAAGACTACCGACGAGGTATATTTATAAAAGCAGGCATCATGGTGATCATCACATGTTTTTTTATTGAAGATATATTAACGAATCGATAATTCTTCTTTCGGCCCTCCGGATCGAGCAAATCTGCTTCTACAGACAGCAGGACAAAGCGAGGCCTGGGCAGATTGTTGAAGGATGGTGTAAAGTACAACATCGAATCCATCAAACCTAGTGGCGAACCCCTCACGCCTAAGAACATTGCGAACAAGTGGACTCGTCAGTGCAAAGTTTTTGTGAAGGACAAACTCCTGATCTCCATTCAAGAATGGAAAGAGCCAAAGACTAAACGTCCAGGTGTTAATTGGGTCGACGACAGAGCCAAAAAATTCCTTTGGGAATCTCTGATGGAACATTTCACCCTACCAGATCATTTCACTGAAGCAGATGTGGAGAAAGTCAAGGGCGCTGCTCTTAAGAAGATGGCAATTGCATTCAACACCCACAAGAAAACTGTATGGGCCACCTACCTCGCTGCAGAAAGGAAGACTCCAGAATTCACGGGAACACTGGAGAAGCAAAGAGAACACTGGGACGATTTTGTGACCTTCCAAGATTCAGAATTATCTAAGGAACGGTCGATAAAAAACAAGGCAAATGCCGCAAAAAAGACGCAGTTCCATAGGCTGGGTCCAGGTGGCTACGCGGTGGGAATGCCTAAGTGGGATAAGTCTGAGCAAGAGATGGAGGATGCAGGGGTCACTCCGGTTACTAAGAGCTGGCCCCCCAGGTGCAGAACTTGGTTCTATGCGCATGGGGGGGCGTTGGACCCGAAGACAGGCCTGGTTTCGAAGAAGGCAAGTCTAAAGGGAGCCGAACAAAAGATAATTGATGCAATAGAAGAAGCTCGAAGGGTGGTGTTCACGCCCAACAGAGAGAACGACGAGCTTACGCGCATACTGGAAATCTCGAACACCCGGGAAGAACACGAGGCAAGGGCGTTATTCCCTGGTATGAGGGCTTTTCAGAATGGAACGAGGACTACTAGTCCCGTGCAAGAAGGAAGATGGAGGAGGAGAAGAAAAGGAAGCTGGAGGAGGAGCAGAGGAAGCAGGACGTAGAACGCCTTCAAGGCCTAGAAGCAAGGCACACGGACCTGGCACTCCAATTCCAGCAGCAGCAGCAGCAGATCGACTCACTTAGCCAGGAAAGGGGGTCTCAGCAGCGGCAGCAGCAAGCGGATGATCGTCCAGCACTGGATAGTACCGTCCCATCCATGCCGAGAAGCAGCGTTGGTTCTGCTCCGGGCGACACACTGCTAGATACATACCCTGTGGATGACATCATACAGAACACTAACTGTGAGCTACACTTCAAAATGAAGAACATATCCATGAAGGTGGCGGACGGTGTTGCTTTTACAATTACCCCCGAAGCAACCTTCCATTGCATCCCGATTCCAGAGGGCTATGTGCGTGTCTTGGTTGATGAAGTGGTGGACCCATATTCGGGGCTACAGCTTGACATTCCTGGAGGTGAAGACGGCGACACCTTGGGAGAGGCCATACATCGTATCATCCTATGGAGAAAGGATTGGATCATCTTTCGAAGTCCGCCGACACCGCGTCGTATGCCGACTCCTCCTCGAAGTCCGCCACCGAGTCAGCAGACTCCCGCTCCTCCAAGTCCACGAACTCGTGAGCCGACTCCTCCTCGAAGTCCGCCACCTCCTCCAAGTCCCCGAACGCGTGAACTGACTCCTCCGGTTTCAAGTCCGGCACAGCGTCATGCCACTTCTCCGGTTTCAAGTCCGGCACCGTGTCAGGACACACCTCCTGCTTCAAGTCCGGCACATCATCAGGCCACTTCTCCTACTCCAACTCAGCCACGTCAGCCGTCTCCGCCGTCTCAGCAACCGCAGAAGAGACACGCCGCAGCTATGGTGCGTAGCGGTACGAGTCGAGGTAGTTCAGGAAGTACAGGCGGAGACAAGAGATATAAATATGGTCCAAGCCTCGCTCCTCTTCCTCAGAGGCCTTACGACATGACTGAGGAGCAAAACACAGCCATAGTGCAGGCCGAAATGGACGCCCATTTTGGACCGAAATCGGCACCGCCGTCAAAGGAGAAAGTGCCTGAGAAAACGATTGACCACTTCATTCGTATGGCTAGAGAACCAGCTCCCAAGCCTGTTAACTCGAACTATGAGCGCCAAATCAGGAAACTACATCGAGAACGGCTAAAGAAGGAAGCGAGCTCGAGCTCGAGCCAACAAGCAGCGGGCAAAAAATGCGGGAGAACCGTTCCCCAGCTGGGAGAACAGGCGGCGCAATCGACCCCCCCACTTGTTGTGCCTACAACACATGAGAGGAGGCCGCGCGCCCAATATTATTGTGGGCAAACCGTTAAAGTTCCCTAGCTAGGCGATGTGGTAATAACGGAGGAGCGTATAATGTAGGCTGAAATGCTCAAGATCTGTGTTGGACAACTCCTCAAAATTGAGCCCATGTCTCAGCTTAGAGAGGAGGAAATAAAACGGAAATATGTCCGGGGCCAACCTTTGGTCGGGCCAGACAAGGTCAAGAAACTCCCAACGAAAATGTATGAATTGCATCAATGGTACATGAACATTACCAAGATTTCCAATCGAGAGTCCCTCATGGTGAATGTCAAGAAGGAGCACTAATACCATGAGAAAGCTCTGTGCGTTGAGTATTCAGAACTATTTCAGTTATACAATCAAGACACACTCGACAAATCTCTCGTCAGTTGCTATTGTCTGTAAGTGATTTCTTTCTGTAATTTTTGATCAATCATTACATGTAATTATCCTCACTATATATTCTTTTCTGTGGTATTATATGCAGGATGAAGATGTATGAAATGAAAAAATCTGGACGCTATGGCATTGGGTTCATTGACCCAAATACCATTAATGAGTACACATGGAATCTTGCAACTTCTCAAGCAAGTGTAGAGGAAGCATGCTATAGTTCTTGAAGCGCCTCAATACCAATGAAGATATACTACTTCCTTACAACTTCCTGTGAGTTAATACAAATTCTGTTTTTGCTTACTAGCTAGCTAGATGTTAATAATTAAGTGTATACGGTTTATGATAGTTGATTAATTTTATGCACATGCCCGCTTAATTAAGGCATGCAAACGCAGCGCATGCAGTTTCCTAATCGGATCTTGTTAGACATTAAAGTTGACAAAGCAACAGTTGAAGTCTTTGGACTCGCTACTTAAAGAAGATAAAGACTACACCATCGTGAAGGGGATAGTCAACCGGTAATTTCAATCATTATTAACTATATCTCGGCCTATTATTAGTTCATCATTTCCTGATATGAACTATTTAATAACCCGTTTATTAATTATCTTTGCCGGCGGGCAGGGCTTGGGCAAAGTTCATCAAGGTGACTCCAGGCAAATGGCCAAAAAAGTTGTTTTGGCGTCGACCAAAGGTAAGTAATTAAGTAGTACTAGCTAGCCAGCCATCGAGCTCAAGCTTTTACTCCAGAACCTGAACCTGAGCCGGAACCTGAACTGGACCCTTATCGTGCATCATCTGTCCAGTGGGATCCGGAGATGACCAGCCAGTGGTATCCTGATTACACCTCCCATTACACCGGGGAGAGTAGCGGCGGTCCTTGGTACTAGACCGACTTAGGCCAAAAGCCTAAGCTTGGGGGAGTACGTATTTCTCACCGACTTTACATTCATGTTCACACACTAGTCATCGGTGCTCATACTCTTTCATTGTATTATCCATGCTAGTTTAAATTTCTTTTTCTAGTTTTCTTCTTGTGTGTTTGATAAACCTTAAGAAAAACCAAAAAAATTAGTTAGTTTAATTCCCATGCTTGTAGTAGAAATTAAAATGAAAACCCAAAAAGATTTCTAGTTCTTCTTACTTGTTGGGAGCTTTCCCGTGTAAATAGTTTTATTTTCTTTTCTTTCTTTTGCGGGTCGAGAAGACTACATTGAAAATGCATAGTGGCTCTTATATGCATGATTGTTTATTTAACTTAGAGCCCATATCACTTGTCTTCTCTCTTGAGTTGAATGCTTGCAGATTCCAGCTTAGTCCAATGCACATGCACTCTTATTATTATACGCTTCGTTCGGTCGTGCGAGTGAAAGGCAATAATGACGATATATGATGGACTTATTGGGATGAGAAAAGCTAGTATGAACTCGACCTCTCTTGTTTTTGTAAATATGATGATTCATCGTTACTGAGTCAGCTATTATGAAGTAAACATATTTGCAATAACATTTAGAGATTATAGTTGCTTGTGCCATGCTTGATTAGCTATGAGTTATAATGGTTTACCTTATGTGCCAACATGCTATTAGAATGATTATGATGTGATATGATGGGATGGTATCCTCCTTTGAATGAATTGAGTGACTCGACTTGGCACATGTTCACGCATGTAGTTGAATCAAATCAACATAGCCTTCACAATATTTATCTTCATGGTGGATTATATCCTACTCATGCTTGTATTCGGTGTGCATTAATTTTAATGCATGTTTACGACTGTTGTCGCTCTCTCAGTTTGTCGCTTCCCAGTCTTTTGCTAGCCTTCACCTGTACTAAGCGGGAATATTGCTTGTGCATCCAAACTCCTTAAACCCCAAAATTATTCCATATGAGTCCACTATACCTTCCTATATGCGGTATTTACTGCTGCTCCAAGTAAATTTGTATGTGCCAAATTCCAAACCTTCAAATGAAATTCTGTTTTGTATGCTCGAGCAGCTCATGTTTCAACTAGGGCTGCCTATATCTTCCATGCTAGGTGGGTTATTCTCAAGAGGAGTGGACTCCGCTCCTCATTCACGAGAAATGGCCGTAACCGGATGCCCAGTCCCATGATCCAAAAAGATCAAAGCAAATCAAAATAATTAAACAAAACTCCCCCAGGGCTGTTGTATGTTGGAGGCACTCGTTGTTTCGAGCAAGCCATGGATTGAAGTTTGTTGGTGGTTGGGGGAGTATAAACCTTTACCATTCTATTTGGGAACTGCCTATAATGCATGTAGTATGGAAGATACAGCCATCTCATAGTTGTTGCATTGACAACGAAAGTATGCCGCTCAAAATGTTATACAATCTCTATTTAAAATCGAGCTCTAGCACCTCTACAAATCCCTGCTTCCCTCTGCGAAGGGCCTATCTATTTACTTTTATGTTGAGTCATCACCCTTCTTATTAAAAGCACTACCGGAGAGCACACTTGTCATTTGCATTCATTATTATTGGTTTATATTGGGTATGACTTGACTGGATCTCTTTTACCATGAATTACAATGTTTAGTCAGTCATTGATCTTTAAAGGTGCTCTGCATTTATGTTTTGCGGTCTCAGAAAGGGCTAGCGAGATACCATTTTGTTATATCATGTTATGATTATTTTGAGAGAGTGTTGTCATCCGAGTTTTATTATTATGGCTCGCTAGCTGATTATGTTATTGATATGAGTAATTGTGAGACCTATGTGTTATTGTGAGTATGGTTATTTCAAAATATTTGCTGAAACTTGAATGCTGGCTTTTCATGTTTACAACAACAAGAGCAAACAAAGTTTGTAAAAGTTTTTCTTTATCACTTTCAGTTTATCAACTGAATTGCTTGAGGACAAGCAAAGGTTTAAGCTTGGGGGAGTTGATACGTCTCTAACGTATCTACTTTTCCAAACACTTTTGCCCTTGTTTTGGACTCTAACTTGCATGATTTGAATGAAACTAACCCGGACTGACGCTGTTTTCAGCAGAACTACCATGATGTTGTTTTATGTGTAGAAAAGAAAAGTTCTCAGAATGTCCTGGAAATCCACGGAGTCACTTTTTGGAATCTATAAGAATTTTTGGCGAAAGAATTAATGCCAGGGGGCCCACAGCCTGTCCAAGAGACAGGGGGCGCCCCCCCCTAGGGCGCGACCTCCTATCTCGTGGGCCCCCTGGACCTCCTCCGACCTCAACTCCAACTCCGTATATTACGTCTCGGGGAGAAAAAAATCAGAGAGAAAGTTTCATCGCGTTTTACGACACGGAGCCACCGCCAAGCCCTAATCTCTCTTGGGAGGGCTGATCTGGAGTCCGCTCGGGCTCCGGAGAGGTGATTCGTCGCCGTCGTCATCATCAACCATCCTCCATCACCAATTTCATGATGCTCACCGCCAGGCGTGAGTAATTCCATCGTGAGGCTTGCTGGACGGTGATGGGTTGGATGAGATTTACCATGTAATCTAGTTAGTTTTGTTAGGGTTTGATCCCTAGTATCCACTATGTTCTGAGATTGATGTTGCTATGACTTTGTTATGCTTAATGCTTGTCACTAGGGCCCGAGTGCCATGATTTCAGATCTGAACCTATTATGTTTTCATGAATATATGTGTGTTCTTGATCCTATCTTGCAAGTCTATAGTCACCTATTATGTGTTATGATCCGACAACCCCAAGTGACAATAATCGGGATACTTCTCGGTGATGACCGTAGTTTGAGGAGTTCATGTATTCACTATGTGTTAATGCTTTGTTCGGTCCTCTATTAAAAGGAGGCCTTAATATCCCTTAGTTTCGTAAGGACCCGCTTCCACGGGAGGGTAGGACAAAAGATGTCATACAAGTTCATTTCCATAAGCACGTATGACTATTTACGGAATACATGCCTACATTAGATTGATGAATTGGAGCTAGTTCTATATCACCCTATGTTATAGCTATTGCATGAGGAATCGCATCCGGCATAATTATCCATCACTGATCCATTGCATATGAGCTTTTCATATATTGTTCTTCGCTTATTTACTTTTCCGTTGCTACTGTTACAACTACTACAAAAACCCAAAAACATTTATCTTTACTTTTGCTACCGTTACCTTTATTATCATACCACTTTTTGCTACTAAACACTTTGCTGCAGATACTAAGTTATCCAGGTGTGGTTGAATTGACAACTCAACTGCTAATACTCAAGAATATTCTTTGGCTCCCCTTGTGTCGAATCAATAAATTTGGGTTGAATACTCTACCCTCGAAAGCTGCTGCGATCCCCTATACTTGTGGGTTATCAGCGGGCGACGCTGAAGTGTCGTCACGGAGGGTTTCTCCTGATCCGCCAAGGCCAGAGGATAATCCCTCGGCCACCCGAAGTCCTCCACATGCGGCTCCTAAGGAGAGCAGCAGAAAGAGTCCGGAATAGTCCGGTGTGCGATCGAACGCACTGAAGGATCTTCTGGAGCAAGCGACTATCTCAGAAGCGCATCGTACACTAATGGGTGCGGTGATTCAAAGGATTTCATCCGCCAAAAGTGGGTTGAATGAGGCTTTTATGAGTCTGCTGAAAAGCTTTGAGGTAGGTGAAATAGTGTATATTTTTGACAGTACCGCGCATGTTAGGTGTGCCCTATGCAGATAGTAGCCCCTGAGACTCTGGTTGCCGTCGAGAACGGCGGCAAACAGAGGATCATCGTCCCAGGTAATAATCAGGCCGCCGTCATGTGCAGGTGGCAGAGGGTCTGGTGGCTAGCCGGACTTGTGAATTTGCCGAACTAAAGCGGCAGCTTGATGCGGCAGATGCCGACATCGTACTTGTCAACAAGCGGCTCGACGACGCACAGGGTACGTGATTTCTTCGGTGATCAACACATGGTAAGAGGAGCATGATGCTAGTATCTTTAGTATGTTTGTGACTGCAGATGGACCTGCCGCCGTGGAGACCCTTCGGGCGGAACTTGCCCGAGCCAAGGAACAAGCCAGGAATAGTGATGCGGCCGCTCTAAAGGCGGTCGAAGAGCTAAGAGCCGAACAGGCTGCTCATTGCCAAAACAAGGAAAAAATAGCCCAGATGGCCGTTGAGTTGAAAGATGCCACCGACCGTTACCAGCTTCTTGAAAAAGAAAGTCAAGCGAAAGCGGCGGACCTTGGGAAGGCCATGGTAACGGCCAAGGAAGCCCGCTCTAAAATCAGAGCGGCGAAGGAGGAGCTGCGTCAAGCCGGAGATATCTCAGCTGGGAAGCCCTTTTTGTTGCGGACGAAGTTCGGAGATCCGAAGTATGCCCCTCTTGATCAACAAGGCAATTGGACTATATTGCTTTAACACTTTCACTTAGCCATAGGAGTTTGACGGTGGGACTACTATATAGCCCCTGGTACCTCCGCGCTTGTCCGGATACGGGGCGCGCACGTACATGACCGGGAAACGGCCCTTCGTTAATGCGGAGGAATCCCGAAGATTCCGCTAAGTCATCGAGTGGTTGACCAGTCTCACGCTATATCATGACAGTCAGTTTTCGGCTTTCTCTACTGAGGTGCTCATCCGGATGAACCAGGGCACAATCGCAGTAGTTCTCCCGGTGCCGCCTTAGCCGATAGAGCGGAACGTAAGGTAGTAAAACACGGGAGCCGGGCAAACCTAACATTTGACCAAAGACATGATTCGGAGCTGATGCATATAAGGCCAAACTCGCGACGCCGAACACTCCCTAAAGTATTCGGTCTTTATAACATATGCCGGGCTGAGCAATGCCCTTGATAATGAACCCCGAGTGTCCGGGTACGTGCAATGCTCTGACATGGCCAAATGCCAATAACGTCAGCATCCTTCTCGGTGATACTAAGTATTCGGAGGATGTGAACAACAAGAGACAGTAAAAAAGGTTTACGCAGGGTCTTAATCTAAGAAGAAACCTTTGAGCGGGTCCCTGCTTTGCGTCTGCGCTGTGTCTCCGTTGTGCTGTATCCTGGACGGGTGTGGCACGATTGTCATCTGTAAAAGAGAAGAACTTAGGTGAAAGTTGTCATGCCAAAAAAATTGGTTATTTTCAATAAACCATTAAAAATCAAGATAAGTCAAGTTGAGCCGAACTAGTCCTGATTACATGCGGGAAGCCTTGGTGCCATCTATGGGGGTATAACCCTTGAACCAATCTCGGGTTTATCTAAGCTGTTATAGCTAGTAATGGGCCGGACTCGTCTAGCCATCTCCGTGGTCTTGACGACCGATCCTTTATTCTGGTTGGAGGGGCCCATTTAGTGTTCGGCTATTAAAGCCGTCCCGCATTCTTCCGCTTGTAAGGAACGTTCAATATTTCCGCTAATGGTGATGATGCCACGTGGACCGGGCATCTTAAGCTTGAGAGAAGCGTAATGCAGTACTGCATTGAAACGAGCGAAAGTCGCTCTTCCGAGTAGTGCATGATAGCCACTTCGGAATGGAGCGATGTCGAAGGTTAATTTTTCGCTTCGGAAGTTGTCGGGAGAACCGAATACAACTTCTAGCAATAGAGAGCCCGTGCAACGGGCCTCTGGGCCTGGTATTACTCCCTTGAAGGTAGTATTACTGTGGCTAAGTTTTGTCGGGTCTATCCCCATTTTGCGGACTGTGTCCTAATATATCAGATTTAGACTACTGCCGCCGTCCATAAGGACTCGTGTGAGATGGTATCCATTATTATTGGGTCTAACACCAAGGCAGCCAATCCTTCGTGCCGGGTACTTGTCGGGTGATCCCTGCGATCAAAAGTGATCGGGGAGGCTAGCCAGTGGTTAAACTCAGGGGTGACGGGCTCTACGGCGCTTATGTCTCGGAGTGCATGTTTGCCTCTCCCCTTCGTCACGTGGATCATGTTGACTACTTTAACCTCTGGTGGGAATTTTTTCTGTTCCCCAGTGCTTTGCTGGCGAGGTTCGTCCTCGTCTTCACTTGGTGTCTCCCTCCCCTTGTGTTCGGCGTTTAGCTTACCGGCCTGCTTGAAGACCCAGCATTCTCTGTGGGCGTGATTTGCAGGTTTATCGGGGGTGCCATGGATCTGACATAGTTTGTCTAGAATTTTGTTTAGGCTGGACGGTCCATCTCTCCTGCCTTTGAGAGGCTTTTTCCGCTGACCCGGTCGAGAGCCCCTGAATCCGGCGTTTACCGCCGTATTATCTGGGTTGTCTTCTGTATTTCGACGCTTGGTTTTACTTCGTCGTGCTTTTCCATTGCCATCCCTGACTTCGGATGTGCTTGGGTTCTTTGGTGCTATCGCGGGCTAACCAGCTATCTTCGCCCGCGCAAAAGCGGGTCATTAGGCTTGTCAGGGCTGCCATTGTTCTCGGTTTTTCTTGGCCGAGGTGTCTAGCGAGCCATTCGTCTCGGACGCTGTGCTTGAAGGCTGCTAAGGCTTCGGCGTCCAGGCAGTCGACGATTTGGTTCTTCTTAGTGAGGAACCTGTTCCAAAGCTTTCGGGCTGACTCTCTGGGCTGTTGAATTATATGACTTAAATCGTCTACATCCGGAGGTCGGACATAAGTCCCTTGAAAATTAGTCCGGAAAGCATCCTCGAGCTCCTCCCGACTTCCAATTGAGTTTTCGGGGAGGCTTTTCAGCCAGTGCCGAGCTGGTCCTTTAAGCTTGAGGAGTAAGTACTTGATGGCGTGAAGATCATCTCCGCGAGCCATGTGGATATGGAGGATAAAGTCCTCAATCCAGACCCAAGGGTCTGTAGTCCCATCGTATGCTTCTATGTTCACTGGTTTGAATCCTTCTGGGAATTCGTGGTCCAGCACCTCATCCGTGAAACATAGGGGGTGTGCGGCGCCTCTGTATTTTGATGTATCAGGGCGTTCGGACAGTTGTAGTATTCGGTTTTCCTTTTGTGCCAGAGTGCGCTTCCTAGATCCGTAGATGGATCTGGTCATACTGGGTTTTTGGTGCAAGTCCTTACGTGGATCGTGTGTTGACTTATGTGCGGCCTTGTTAGCCGCTCTATCGTGGCCATGAGGTGGCTGATTCGACCGGTTGGCCGTTTTGTTTTTCGGCCGTGTGGGCTCTAGGGACTCATCGTCGAATTCGGGCAATAGCTTGCGCTTTGGATAGCTCTTTGTGTGGTGACTTCGACCATACTTTTCTTCGTTGTTGAGCACTTTGTTCCATCTGTTGTTGAGCGTAGTTTGTGCGGCCTTAAGCCTTTGCTTCTGCTTTCTTGAGACTCCTATGATGGCGATAAGCCTTTTGCAGAGGTTCTCTTGTTCCAAGTGCTCTTCCGGGATGATGTTTGCATCTTCGTCCGGACTGTTTTCCTCTCCGGCGGGGGATTGATGAGCTTTATCCTCGGCGTCGCCGTGCTCGGACAGCGGATCCGTACTATGTTCTCCGTTTGCTGGTTCATCCTGCTCTGCCGCTGGGTCGATGTGGTCGTCGTTTCCCCTGGAGTCGACTGGGGTTTTTTTTCGCTGTTATCGTTGGTTTTGCCGAGGAGGGGTTTGGAGCGGCGGTTACGCTGACGCTTTGTTGGCTTCTCGATGGAGCTTTTATTCGCTGCATCCTTCCGTTCGTCGTCACTGTCTTCTTTGGGTGTATCCACCATGTATATGTCATGTGATGAAGTGGCGGTCCAGCGCGCTGTGGGCGTTGGTTCCTATTCGTCCCCTGCATCGTCGTCCATACCGTCGATGTCTTCGGAGTCGAAGTCGAGCATGTCGGTTAAATCGTCGACAGTGGCTACTATGTGGGTGGTGGGTGGGCAGCGAATTTCTTCGTCGTCCGCATCCCATTTTAGCCGGACATAGTTTGGCCAAGGTTCTCCTGACAAGGAGAGGGACCTTAATGAATCCAGCACGTCACCGGAAGGCGAGCGCTGAAAAATATCCACGAAGGTAAACTCCATGATCGGCGCCCGATCGGATTCGATAGGCACGAGCGCAGGCGGCTCGGAGTCCGTGGCCGGGGACGAATCCAGTAGTTCGGCAACACGGCTCTCATAAGGGGTGAAGTCAGTATCCGGCTCTATCGCCACTGAGGGTGTGGCCTCCATGGCGGGGTCTATCCACCCATCCTCGGATGGCGCGATTTGTTCCGGATTGAGGGTCGGAGTAGTTGCCGGTGTGATCTCCCGAACACTGTCCGATGGCAGAGCTAAATCATGTTCATCGTGATCGTGCGGTGCACCTGGCATGGGCCCGAATCCGTCGAAGATCAAGTCTCCACGGATATTGGCTGCGTAGTTCAAGTTTCCGAACCTGACCTGATGGCCAGGGGCGTAGCTCTCGATCTGCTCTAGATGGCCAAGCGAGTTGGCCCGTAGTGGGAAGCCGCCAAATACGAAGATCTGTCCGGGAAGGAAAACCACACCCTGGACCGCATCGTTACCGATGATCGAAGGAGCCATCAAGCCTCACGTTGACGGCACATAGGAACTCTCAATGAAAGCACCAATGTCGGTGTCAAAACCGGCGGATCTCGGGTAGGGGGTCCCGAACTGTGCGTCTAAGGCGGATGGTAACAGGAGGCGGGGTACACGATGTTTACCCAAGTTCGGGCCCTCTCAATGGAGGTAATACCCTACTTCCTGCTTGATTGATCTTGATGAATATGAGTATTACAAGAGTTGATCTACCATGAGATCGTAGAGGCTAAGCCTAGAAGCTAGCCTATGGTATGATTGTTGTTGTCCTACGGATTAACCCCTCCGGTTTATATAGACACCGGAGGGGGCTAGGGTTACACAGAGTCGGTTACAAGGGAGGAGATCTACATATCTGTATCGCCAAGCTTGCCTTCCACGCCAAGGAGAGTCCCATCCGAACACGGGACAAAGTCTTCAATCTTGTATCTTCATAGTCCAACAGTCCGGCCAAAGGATATAGTCCGCTGTCCAGAGACCCCCTAATCCAGGACTCCCTCAACCTCAAGAACAAAAGTAACTACTCACAAACAACAAACATGCTCATGATCAGAGGGGTATTAATATGCATAATGGATCTGAACATATAATCTTCCACCAAATAAACCATATAGTAAACAACTACAAGAAGTAATCAACACTACTAGTCACCCCCTAGCACCAATCTATAGTTCCGGTAACAAGATTGAATACAAGAGATGAACTAGTGTTTGAGATGAGATGGTTCTGGTGAAGATGTTGATGGATATTTCCCTCCCCAAGATGGGAGAGTTGTTGGTGATGATGATGACGATGATTTCCCCCTCCGGGAGGGAAGTTCCCCCGGAAGAATCGCTTCGCCGGAGGGCAAAAGTTCTGCTATCCAAGTTCCGCCTCGAGACAGCAACGCTTCGTCCTGAAAGCCTCCTCTTTATTTTTTCTAGGTAAAAATGACTTATATACCAAAAGAGGGGCACCAGCGGTGGGCCGAGGAGGCCACAACCCACCAGGGCGCGCTAGGGGGGCCTGGCGCGCACAGGTGGGTTGTGCCCACCTGGTGGCTCCCCTCTGGTACTTATTGGCTCCAATATTTATTATGTATTCCGTAAAAAATGTCCGTGAAGTTTTAACCCATTTGGAGTTGTGCAGAATAGGTGGCTCGACGTAGCTTTTTCAGGTCCAGATTTCCAAATTGCCGAATTCTCCCTCTTCGTGTGTACCTTGCAAATTATGAGAGGAAAGGCATTAGAATTACTCCAAAAAGTATTATTATGGATAAAAACATTATAAATAACAGTAAGAAAACATGATGCAAAATGGACGTATCAACTCCCCCAAGCTTAGACCTCGCTTTTTGCGAAAACCGAAATCGAAAAACATGTCCACATGCTTTGAGAGAGAGGTGTCGATAAAAAAAAATACGGACATAGAAGCATCATGTTGATTATTATAACAGCCACAAATTTAAACATAGGACTTTTATCATAGAACTTGCATCATATACTTGATACGTCTCCAACGTATCTATAATTTTTTATTCCTCCATGCTATATTATCTACTGTTTTGGGCAATATTGGGCTTTCTTTTCCACTTTTATATTACTTTTGGGACTAACCTATTAACCGGAGGCCCAGCCCAGATTTGCTGTTTTTTGCCTATTTCAGTATTTCGAAGAAAAGGGATATCAAACGGAGTTAAAACGGAACGAACTCAACTGGAGAAGTTATTTTTGGAAGGAAAGCCACCCGATGGACTTGGAGTGCACGTCAGGAAATACGGGAGCTGGCCACGAGGGTGGGGGGCGCGCCACCCCCCTAGGGCGCGCCCCCTGCCTCGTGGGGCCCCCGTAGCTCCACCGACGTACCCCCTGCACCCATATATACCTACGTATCGAAAAACTTCCAGAACAGAGATTAGATCGGGAGTTCCGCCGCCGCAAGCCTCTATAGCCACCAAAAACCAATCGGGACCCTGTTCCGGCACCCTGCCGGAGGGGGGAACCCTCACCGGTGGCCATCTTCATCATCCCGGCGCTCTCCATGATGAGGAGGGAGTAGTTCACCCTCGGGGCTGAGGGTATGTACCAGTAGCTATGTGTTTGATCTCTCTCTCTCTCTCTCGTGTTCTTGATTTGGCACGATCTTGATGTATCGCGAGCTTTGCTATTATAGTTGGATCTTAGGTTTCTTCTCCCCCTCTACTCTCTTGTAATGGATTGAGTTTTCCCCTTTGAGTAATTTTATCAGATTGAGTCTTTAAAGATTTGAGAACACTTGATGTATGTCTTACCATGCGTATGTGTGGTGACAATGGGATATCACGTGATTCACTTGATGTATGTTTTGGTGATCAACTTGCGGGTTCCGCCCATGAACCTATGCATAGGGGTTGGCACACGTTTTCGTCGTGATTCTCCGGTAGAAACTTTTGGGGCACTCTTTGAGGTTCTATGTGTTGGTTTGAATAGATGAATTGAGATTGTGTGATGCATATCGTATAATCATGCCCACGGATACTTGAGGTGACATTGGAGTATCTAGGTGACATTATGGTTTTGGTTGATTTGTATCTTAAGGTGTTATTCTAGTACGAACTCTAGGGATGTTTGTGACACTTATAGGAATAGCCCAACGGATTGATTGGAAAGAATAACTTCGAGGTGGTTTCGCACCTACCATAATCTCTTCGTTTGTTCTCCACTATTAGTGACTTTGGAGTGACTCTTTGCTGCATGTTGAGGGATAGTTATATGATCCAACTATGTTATTATTGTTGAGAGGACTTGCACTAGTGAAAGTATGAACCCTAGGCCTTGTTTCCTATCATTGCAATAGCATTTACGCTCACTTTTACCACTTGCTACCTTGCTTTTTTTATATTTTCAGATTACAAAAACCTTTATCTACTATCCATATTGCACTTGTATCACCATCTCTTCGCCGAACTAGTGCACCTATACAATTTACCATTGTATTGGGTGTGTTGGGGACACAAGAGACTCTTTGTTATTTGGTTGTAGGGTTGCTTGAGAGAGACCATCTTCATCCTACGCCTGCCACGGATTGATAAACCTTAGGTCATCCACTTGAGGGAAATTTTCTACTGTCCTACAAACCTATGCACTTGCAGACCCAACAACGTCTACAAGAAGAAGGTTGCGTAGTAGACATCAATACTTCCCATGAATAAGTAATAGTTCATCACACAATCAAAGTATAAAGCAAAAGCTCTATTAGAAACCAAACTATGTTCTCAGTCAACTTTGCAACTACAATTCATCATCTTTTCAGGAAGGGTCATGTATCGGAACTCTTAAGCAAGTCCACATACTCAACCATCATATAGTCTTTTATGATTGCTAACACTCACCTTGTACCCCTGAGCAAAACGTTTCAACCGGACATATAGAAAGATAGGGGCTTATAGTTTCGCCCCCCAACTTACTCACCTCAAGTGTGATGTCAACAAAAATAACTCATGCTATCTATATTCAACTAGACATATGTGCCTAGATCTTTCCTCATCACATGCTCTTATTTGTTTGCATGCTCAATTCCTTCGTGCAAAAGAACGTCACGTTGTATTGCCCCTTAAGATGACAAACTTTATTATGCAGTTTGTCGCTTTTATTATTTTTCATCCAAGTTCGTACAATGCTCAATTTTCTCTTACAATAAATGATCTTACGTATTTAGAAGCAATTTTATTGCCTTTTTGCACCGATGAAAACTTACTTGAAGGATCTTGTTCAATCCATAGGTAGGTATGGTGGACACTTGAAAAAGGTTCGGGTTTAAGGGTTTTTGGATGCACAAGTAGTATCTCTACTTAGTGCGGAGTTTTTGGCTAGCAAAGATAGGGGCAAGCATCACATGTTAAAGGATCTATAACAATATGACTTCTATGTGAATATAAACATACATAAACCATTACGTTGTCTTCCTTGTCCAACGTCAACAATTTTGGCATATAATATTTTGATGAGGGCTCACAATCACAAAAGATTTCTAGGATAGTATATTTATATGTGAATCTTCCCTTCCCTTATTAATTCTTTCATCAGTTGCATCATTGAATAATGCTATGTTTGTCAATCTCTAATAAAATTTTCTTACTTATACTTTTCCTTATGTAATGTTATCACCTACCATAGGATTAGTATATGATCTTATTGATTTACTTCCTTTCTTTTATTTCCTTCCTTTCTCTTTTTCTTTCTTTCTTACTTCTTTTCTTTATTTGCAACATGGAAGTAAAGAAAGTAAAAACTCAAACTAACTTTATTATATAACTTGCACATGATTATAATGATAGATTACCAAGCAAACATCTAAAAGAAGAAAAGACCGAACTAAACTTTTTTCATCTAAGCAAAAGATTGAACTAAGATAAGTAAAAGTAAAAAAGATAGTGGGATGATACGATACCGGGGCACCTCCCCGAAGCTTGGCGGAAGCCAAGGGGAGTGCACACACCCGACACTCAGTTCTCCTTTGGTGGTGAAGAAGATGGTGGTGGTGATGAAGAAGGTGACTTTCCCTTTGCTTCCTTCAGCTTCATTTCGATCTTCATCAGCCAAGCATCTTCTTCCATGTGGTTGGAGGAGCAGGAAGACATGGTGCTTAGCTTGATAAATCTGACCGGAAACAGCAAGAAAAGAGAACAGAGGATTTTCTCCGCGATACGGTGGTTAACAGGTTCTGGAAGTATATATAGAATTTTTATTTGCAGGACAAGCATATGGAAGAAAAACGGAGTACGGGAGGTGTCCGAGGTGGGTACAACCCACCTGGGGGCGCCTGGCAAGCCCGGCACGCCTGGTGTATTGTACCCACCAGGGGACGCTTCCTGGGAGTTTCTTTATTTCCAAAATTTTAAAATATTCCATAACTGATAAAACATATTTTTGTAGATTTTTCGGAGTTCTTTTGCTTACCGTATCATGTACCTCCTTATTTTGACAATTCTGGAGTGTTTCGGAAGGACTCTTTTATGTGTTCTTCCGGTGTCAAAGTTTGGATAATATTACTTTCAACATTAATAGGTGTACCTGAAATATAATGTTTTATTCGTTGCCCATTGACAACCTTCAGGTTAGTGCCTTCGAAATTATTTATTTTGATGGCACCAGACCGGTAAACCTCCTCGATGACATAGGGGCCTTCCCATTTGGAGAGGAGTTTGCCTGCAAAGAATCTAAAACGAGAGTTGTACAAAAGAACATATTCTCCGACTTTAAACTCACGTTTTTGAATTCTTTTGTCATGCCATCTTTTAGCTTTTTCTTTGAATAGCTTTGCATTTTCATAAGCTTGGGTTCTCCACTCATCTAATGAGCTTATATCAAATAACCTCTTTTGACCAGCAAGTTTGAAATCATAGTTGAGTTCTTTAACTGCCCAATATGCTTTATGTCCTAACTCAAGAGGTAAATGACAAGCATTTCCATAAACCATTTTATAAGGAGACATACACATAGGATTTTTATATGCTGTTCTATAAGCCCAAAGTGCATCTTCTAATTTCTTAGACCAATTCTTCCTGGACCTATTGACAATCTTTTGCAAAATTAATTTTTATCTCTCTATTACTAAGCTCAACTTGACCACTAGATTGAGGATGATAGGGTGATGCAATTCTATGGTTAACATCATACTTAGCAAGCATTTTACGGAAAGCACCATGAATAAAGTGTGAACCACCATCAGTCATTAAATATCTAGGGACTCCAAACCTTGGGAAAATAACTTCCTTAAGCATTTTAATAGAGGTGTTGTGATCAGCACTACTAGTTGGAATAACTTCTACTCATTTAGTAACATAATCAACAGCAACGAAAATATGTGTATACCCATTAGAGGAAGGAAAAGGTCCTATGTAATCAAATCCCCAAACATCAAATGGTTCAACATCAAGAGAATAGTTCATAGGCATTTGTTGACGCTTACCGATATTACCTATTCTTTGGCATTCATCACAAGATGAGACATACTTATGAGCATCCTTGAATAGAGTAGGCCAATAAAATCCAGATTGTAATACCTTGTGAGCAGTTCTATCTCCAGCATGATGCCCTCCATACAGTTCGGAGTGACATTTACGTAGGATTTGTCCCTGTTCATGCTCAGGTACACAACGTCTAATAATACCATCTACCTCTTCTTTATAAAGATGCGGGTCATCCCAAAAGTAATGTCTTAAGTCATAGAATAATTTTTTCTTTTGTTGATAAGTAAAGCTAGGTGGTAAATATTTAGCAACAATATAATTAGCATAGTCAGCATACCATGGAGTACTATTAGCAACATTTATTGTAGCTAACTGCTCATCAGGAAAACTATCATCAATAGGAAGTGGGTTATCAAGCACATTTTCAAGCCTAGACAAGTTATCGGCTACAGGGTTCTCAGCTCCTTTCCTATCAATAATATGCAAATCAAATTCTTGTAACAAGAGAACCCAATGAATAAGTCTAGGTTTAGCATCTTTCTTTTCCATAAGATATTTAATAGCAGCATGGTCTGTGTGAACAGTTACTTTGGAATCAACAATATAAGGTCTGAACTTATCACAAGCAAACACCACTGCTAAGAATTCTCTTTCAGTAGTAGCATAATTTCTTTGAGCACTGTCTAGAGTTTTACTAGCATAATGAATAATATTCAATTTCTTGTCAACTCTTTGCCCTAGAACAGCACCAACAGCACAATCACTAGCATCACACATAATTTCAAAAGGCAAATTCCAATTAGGTGGGTTGAACTATAGGTGCAGTAATTAAAGCTTTCTTGAGTGTTTCAAAGGCTTAAGGACAATCATCATCAAAGACAAAAGGAATATCCGTTGGCAAAATATTAGTAAGAGGCCTAGAAATTTTAGAGAAGTCTTTGATAAATCTCCTATAGAAACCAGCATGACCAAAGAAACTTGGAATACCTGTGATGTCCTTGGGACATGGCATTTTCTCAATTGCATCAACTTTAGCTTGGTCCACTTCAATACCTTTTTCTGAAATTTTATGACCCAAGACAAGGCCTTCATTAACCATAAAGTGGCACTTCTCCCAATTCAAGACAAGATTTGTTTGTTTACATCTCTGCAAAACTTGATCAAGATTGCTTAAGCAATCATCAAAAGACTTCCCATAAACAGAGAAGTCATCCATGCAAACCTCAACAATGTTTTCACAAAAGTCGGAGAATATAACCATCATGCATCTTTGAAAGGTAGCAGGTGCATTACATAAACCAAAAGGCATATGTCTATAAGCATAGGTTCCAAAAGGACAAGTAAAAGTGGTCTTTTCTTGATCAGGTTGAGAAACAGGTATTTGTGAAAAGCCAGAATATCCATCAAGGAAGCAAAAGTGTGTGTGCTTAGATAATCTTTCAAGCATTTGATGAATAAAAGGCAAAGGGTAATGATATTTTCTAGTAGCCTTATTTAATTTTCTAAAATCAAGTACCATTCTATAGCCTGTAACAATTCTTTGGGGAATAAGTTCATTCTTATCATTAGGAACAACAGTAATACCTCCTTTCTTATGGACACAATGCATGAAGGAAATATGCCCTAGAGGCATAATAAAGTTGTTATTTATATTTCCTTATATCATGATAAATGTTTATTATTCATGCTAGAATTGTATTAACCGGAAACTTAGTACACGTGTGAATATATAGACAAACAATGTGTCAATAGTATGCCTGTACTTGACTAGCTCGTTGAATCAAAGATGGTTAAGTCTCCTAGCCATAGACATGAGTTGTCATTTGATTAACGGGATCACATCATTATAGAATGATGTGATTGACTTGACCCATTCCGTTAGCTTAGCATTTGATCGCTCAAAGATATTGCTATTGCTTTCTTCATGACTTATACATGTTCCTACGACTATGAGATTATGCAACTCTCGAATACCGGAGGAACACTTTGTGTGCTACCAACCGTCACAACGTAACTGGGTGATTATAAAGGTGTTCTACAGGTGTCTCCGATGGTACTTGTTGAGTTGGCATAGATCGAGATTAGGATTTTTTTCACTCCGATTGTAGGAGAGGTACTCTTGGCCCTCTCGGTAATGCACATCACTATAAGCCTTGCAAGCAATGCAACTAATGAGTTAGTTACGGGATGATGTATTATGGAACGAGTAAAGAGACTTGTCGGTAACGAGATTGAACTAGGTATTGGGATACCGATGATCGAATCTCGGGAAAGTAACATACCGATGACAAAGGGAACAACGTATGATGTTAAGCGGTTTGACCGATAAAGATCTTCATAGAATATGTAGGAGCCAATATGAGCATCCAGGTTCCGCTATTGGTTATTGACCGAGGACGTGTCTCGGTCGTGTCTACATTGTTCTCAAACCCGTAGGGTCCGCACGCTTAACGTTCGGTGACGATCGGTAATATGAGTTTATGTGTTTTGATGAACTGAAGGTAATTCAGAGTCCTAGATATGATCACGGATATGACGAGGAGTCTCGAAATGGTCGAGACATAAAGATCGATATATTGGATGACTATGTTTGGACTTCGGAAGGGTTCCGGTAAGTTCGGACAAATACCGAGTACCGGGATCACCGGCACCCCCCGGGGAGTGTAATGGGCCTATTGGGCCTTAGTCGAGAAGAGGAGGGGCGGCCAGGGAAGGTCGCGTGCCCCCTCCCCCTCTAGTCCGAATTGGACAAGGAAGGGGGGGGGCGGCGCCCCCCTTTTTCCTTCCTCCTCTCTCCTCCTTCCTTCCCTCGTACTCCTACTCTTGGAAGGGGGGGGGAATCCTACTCCCGGTGGGAGTAGGACTCCTCCAGGGCGCGCCATAGGAGGGCTGGCCGTCCCCCCTCCTCCACTCCTTTATATACGGGGGAGGGGGGCACCCCATAGACACACAAGTTGATCAGTTGATCTTTTAGCCGTGTGCGGTGCCCCCCTCCACCATAATCCACTTTGGTCATATCGTAGCGGTGCTTAGGCGAAGCCCTGCATCGGTAGCATCATCATCACTGTCATCACGCTGTTGTGCTGACGAAACTGTCCCTCGAAGCTTTACTGGATCGTGAGTTCGTGGGACGTCAGCGAGCTGAACGTGTGCTGAACTCGGAGGTGCCGTGTGTTCGGTACTTGGATCGGTCGGATCGTGAAGACGTACGACTACATCAACCGCGTTGTCATAACGCTTCCGCTTACGGTCTATGAGGGTACATGGACGACACTGTCCCCTCTCGTTGCTATGCATCACCATGATCTTGTGTGTGCGTAGGAAGTTTTTTTGGAATTACTACGTTACCCAACAATGGCATCCGAGCCAGGTTTATGCGTAGATGTTATATGCATGAGTAGAACACAAATGAGTTGTGGGTGATAAAAGGCATACTGCTTACCAGCATGTCATACTTTGATTTGGCGGTATTGTTGGATGAAGCGGTCCGGACCAACATTACGCGTACGCTTACGCGAGACTGGTTCTACCGATGTGCTTCACACACAGGTGGCTGGCGGGTGTCAGTTTCTCCAATTTTAGTTGAATCGAGTGTGGCTACGCCCGGTCCTTGTGAAGGTTAAAACAACACATGATGAAATATCGTTGTGGTTTTGATGCGTAGGTAAGAACGGTTATTGCTTAGCCCGTAGCAGCCACGTAAAACTTGCAACAACAAAGTAGAGGACGTCTAACTTGTTTTTGCAGGGCATGTTGTGATGTGATATGGTCAAGACATGAGGTTAAATTTTATTGTATGAGATGATCATGTTTTGTAACAGAGTTATCGGCAACTGGCAGGAGCCATATGGTTGTTGCTTTATTGTATGAAATGCAATCACCATGTAATTGCTTTACTTTATCACTAAGCGGTAGCAATAGTCGTAGAAGCAATAGTTGGCGAGACGACAACGATGCTACGATGGAGATCAAGGTGTCGCGCCCGTGACGATCGTGATCATGACGGTGCTTTGGAGATGGAGATCAAAGGCACAAGATGATGATAGCCATATCATATCACTTATATTGATTGAATGTGATGTTTATCTTTTATGCATCTTATTTTGCTTAGATCGACGGTAGCATTATAAGATGATCTCTCACTAAATTTCAAGGTATAAGTGTTCTCCCTGAGTATGCACCGTTGCGAAAGTTCGTCGTGCCGAGACACCACATGATGATCGGGTGTGATAAGCTCTACGTTCACATACAACGGGTGCAAGCCAGTTTTGCACACGCAGAATACTCGGGTTAAACTTGACGAACCTAGCATATGCAGATATGGCCTCGGAACACTGAGACCGAAAGGTCGACCTATTGGGAACGTAGTAATTTCAAAAAATTTCCTACGCACACACAAGATCATGGTGATGCATAGCAACGAGAGGGCAGAGTGTTGTCCACGCATCGTGAGACCGAAAGCGGAAGCGTTAGAACAACGCGGTTGATGTAGTCGTACGTCTTCACGGCCCGACCGATCAAGCACCGAAACTACGGCACCTCCGGGTTCTAGCACACGTTCAGCTCGAACTCCGATCCAGCCGAGTGTCGAGGGAGAGTTCCGTCAGCACGACGGTGTGGTGACGATCTTGATGTTCTACCATCGCAGGGCTTCGCCTAAGCACCGCTACAATATTATCGAGGAGGACTATGGTGGAGGGGGGCATCGCACACGGCTAAGAGATCCAAGAGATCAATTGTTGTGTCTAGAGGTGCCCCCGTGCCCCCGTATATAGAGGAGCCAAGGGGGAGGGGGCGCCCGGCAAAGGAGGGCGCGCCAAGGGGGAGTCCTACTCCCACCGGGAGTAGGACTCCCTTCTTTCCTAGTTGAAGTAGGAGAAGGGGGAAGGAGGAGGGAGAGAGGAAGGAAAGGGGGGAGCCGCCCCCCTCTCCTTGTCCTATTCGGACTAGGGGGGGAGGGGGCACGCCCAGCCCAGGCCTCCTCTCTTCCTCTCCACTAGGGACCATGTAGGCCCATAAAACCTCCGGGGTTTCGGTAACCTCCGGTACTCAGAAAATCCCGATTTCACCCGGAACACTTCCGATATCCAAACATAGGCTTCCAATATATCAATCTTCATGTCTCGACCATTTCGAGACTCCTCGTCATGTCCGTAATCTCATTTGGGACTCCGAACAAACTTCGGTACATCAAAACTCATAAACTCATAGTATAACTGTCACCGAAACCTTAAGCGTGCGGACCCTACGGGTTCAAGAACTATGTAGACATGACCTAGAACTGTTTTCGATCAATAACCAATAGCGGAACCTGGATGCTCATACTGGCTCCTACATATTCTACGAAGATCTTTTATCGGTCAAACCGCATAACAACATACGTTGTTCCCTTTGTCATCGGTATGTTACTTACCCGAGATTCGATCGTCGGTATCCAATACCTAGTTCAATATCGTCACCGGCAAGTCTCTTTACTCGTTACGCAATGCATCATTCCGTAACTAACTCATTAGCTACATTGCTTGCAAGGCTTATAGTGATGTGCATTACCGAGAGGGCCAAGAGCTACCTCTCTGACAATCGGAGTGACAAAACCTAATCTCGAAATACGCCAACTCAACATGTACCTTTGGTGACACCTGTAGAGCTCCTTTATAATCACCCAGTTACGTTGTGACGTTTGGTAGCACACAAAGTGTTCCTCCGGCAAACGGGAGTTGCATAATCTCATAGTTATAGGAACTTGTATAAGTCATGAAGAAAGCAATAGCAACATACTAAACGATCAAGTGCTAAGCTAACGGAATTGGTCAAGTCAATCACATCATTCTCCTAATGATGTGATCCTGTTAATCAAATGACAACACATGTCTATGGTTAGGAAACATAACCATCTTTGATTAATGAGCTAGTCAAGTAGAGGCATACTAGTGACATTAAGTTTGTCTATGTATTCACACATGTATCATGTTTCCGGTTAATACAATTCTAGCATGAATAATGAACATTTATCATGATATAAGGAAATAAATAATAATTTTATTATTGCCTCTAGGGCATATCTCCTCCAGTCTCCCACTTGCACTAGAGTCAATAATCTAGTTCACATCACCATGTGATTTAACACTAATGTTCACATCTGCATGTGATTAACACCCATAGTTCACATCGTCATGTGACCAACACCCAAAAGGTTTACTAGAGTCAATATCTAGTTCACATTGCTATGTGATTAACACCCAAAGAGTACTAAGGTGTGATCATGTTTTTGCTCGTGAGAGAAGCTTAGTCAACGGGTCTGTCACATTCGTGAGCCGTATGTATTTTGCAAATATTCTATGTCTACAATGCTCTGCATGGAGCTACTCTAGCTAATTGCTCCCACTTTCAATATGTATCCAGATTGAGACTTAGAGTCATCTGGATCGGTGTGAAAACTTGCACTGATGTAACTCTTTATGACTGGCTCTTTTATCACCTCCATAATCGAGAAACATTTCCTTAGTCCTTACTAAGGATATTCTTGACCAATGTCCAGTAATCTACTCCTAGATCACTATTGTACTCCCTTGCCAAATTCAGAGCAAGGTATACAATAGGTCTGGTACATAGCATAGCATACTTTATAGAACCTATGACTGAGGCATAGGGAATGACTTTCATTCTCTTTTCTATTTTATGCCGTGGTCGGGATTTGAGTCTTACTCAATTTCACACCTTTGCAACACAGGCAAGAACTCTTTCTTTGACTGTTCCATTTTGAACTATTTCAAAATCTTGACAAGGTATGTACTTATTGAAAAACTTATCAAGCGTCTTGATCTATCTAAATAGATCTTGATGCTCAATATGTAAGTAGATTTACTGAGGTCTTTCTTTTAAAGAAATCCTTTCAAATACTCCTTTATGCTTTCTAGAAAAATTATACATCATTTCTGATCAACAATATGTTACTCACATATATTTATTAGAAAGGCGGTAGTGCTCCCACTCACTTTATTGTAAATACAGGCTTCACCGCAAATCTGTATAAAAATATATGCTTTGATCAACTTATCAAAGTGTATATTCCAACTCTGAGATGCTTTGTACCAGTCCATAGATGGATCGCTGGAGCTTGCACATTTTGTTAGCACCTTTAGGATTGACAAAACCTTCTTGTTGCATCATATACAACTTTTCTTTTAATAAAACCAATAAGGAATGCAGTTTTGACATCCATTTGCCAGATTTCATAAAATGTGGCAATTGCTAACATGATTCAGACAGACTTAAGCATCGCTAGAGTTGCGAAAATCTCATTGTAGTCAACACTTTGAACTTTGTCAAAAAACATTTTTCGGCAAGTCTAGCTTTGTAGATAGTAACACTATTATCAGCGTCTGTCTTCCTCTTGAAGATCCATTTATTTTCTATGGCTTGCCGATCATCGGGCAAGTCAATCAAAGTCCACACTTTGTTCTTATACATGGATCCCATCTCAGATTTCATGGCCTCAAGCCATTTCGCGGAATCTGGGCTCACCATCGCTTCTTCATAGTTCGTAGGTTCGTCATGCTCTAGTAACATAACTTCCAGAACAGGATTACCATACCACTCTGGTGCGGATCTTACTCTGGTTGACCTACGAGGTTCAGTAAGAACTAGATCTGAAGTTTCATGATCATCATCATTAACTTCCTCACTAATTGGTGTAGTAGTCACATGAACAGATTTCTGTGATGAACTACTTTCCAATAAGGGAGCATGTACAGTTACCTCATCAAGTTCTACTTTCCTCCCACTCACTTCTTTCAAGAGAAACTCCTTCTCTAGAAAGGATCCATTCTAAGCAACGAATATCTTGCCTTCGGATCTGTGATAGAAGGTGTACCCAAGTGTCTCCTTTGGGTATTCTATGAAGACACATTTCTCCGATTTGCGTTTGAGCTTATCATGATGAAACTTTTTCATATAAGCACTGCAACCCCAAACTTTAAGAAACGACAAATTTGGTTTCTTGCCAAACCACAGTTAATAAGGCATCGTCTCAACGGATTTTGATGGTGCCCTATTTAAAGTGAATGCAGCTGTCTCTAATACATAACCCCAAAATGATTGTGGTAAATCGGTAAGATACATCATAGATTGCACCACATCCAATAAAGTGCGGTTATGATGTTCGGACACACCATTATGCTGTGGTGTTCCATGTGGCATGAGCTGTGAAACTATTCCACATTGATTTAAATGAAGTCCAAACTCGTAACTCAAATATTCTCCTCTACGATCAGATTGTAGAAACTTTATTTTCTTGTTACGATGATTCTCCACTTCACTTCAGAAATTCTTTGAACTTTTCAAATGTTTCAGACTTGTGCTTCATTAAGTAGATATACTCATATCTGCTTAACTCATTTGTGAAGGTCAGAAAATAACAATACTCACCACGAGCATCAACACTCATTGGACCACATACATCGGTATGTATTATTTCCAACAAGTCAGTAGCTCATTCCATTGTTCTGGAGAACGGAATTTTAGTCATCGTGCCAAAAAGGCACGGTTCGCAAGCATCAAATGATTCATAACGAAGTGATTCCGAAAGCCCATCGGCATGGAGTTTCTTCATGCGCTTTACCCCGATATGACCCAAACGGCAGTGCCACAAATATGTTGCACAATCATTATCAACTTTGCATCTTTTGGCATCAATATTATGAATATGTGTATTACTACGATCGAGATAAAAACAAACTATTTTCATTGGGTGTATGACCATTGAAGGTTCTATTCATGTAAATAGAACAACAATTATTCTCTGATTTTAAATGAATAACCGTTTTGCAATAAACATGATCAAATCATATTCATGCTCAACGCAAACGCCAAATAACATTTATTTAGGTTTAACACTAATCCCGAAAGTATAGGGAGTGTGCGATGATGATCATATCAATCTTGGAACCACTTCCAACACTCATCGTCACTTCACCCTCAACTAGTCTCTGTTTATTCTGTAACTCCTGTTTCGAGTTACTAATTTTTTTTAGCAACCGAACAAGTATCAAATACTCAGGGGCTACTATAAACACTAGTAAGGTACACATCAATAACCTGTATATCAAAATATACCCTTGTTCACTTTGCCATCCTTCTTATCCACCAAATATTTGGAGTAGTTCCACTTCTAGTGACCATTTCCTTTGCAGTAGAAGCACTCAGTTTTAGGCTTAGGTCCAGCTTTGGGCTTCTTCACGGGAGTGACAACTTGTTTCCCATTCTACTTGAAGTTCCCTTCCTTTCCCTTTGCCCTTTTCTTGAAACTAGTGGTCTTGTCAATCATCAACACTTGATGCTCTTTCTTGATTTCTACCTTCGTCGATTTCAACATCATGAAGAGCTCGGGAATCGCTTTCATCATCCCTTGCATACTATAGTTCATCACGAAGTTCTAGTAACTTAGTGATGGTGACTAGAGAATTACATCAATCACTATCTTATACGGAAGATTAACTCCACTTGATTCAAGCGATTGCAGTACCCAGACAATCTGAGCACATGCTCACTAGTTGAGCGATTCTCCTCCATCTTTTAGCTATAGAACTTGTTGGAGACTTCATATCTCTCAACTCGGTATTTGCTGGAAATATTAACTTCAACTCCTGGAACATCTCATATGGTCCATGACGTTCAAAACGTCTTTGAAGTCCCGATTCTAAGCCGTTTAAGCATGGTGCACTAAACTATCAAGTAGTCATCATTTTTGAGCAAGCCAAACGTTCATAACGTCTGCATTTGCTCCTGCAATAGGTCTGTCACCTAGCGGTGCATTAAGGACATAATTCTTCTGTGCAGCAATGAGGATAAACCTCAGATCACGGATCCAATCCGCATCATTGCTACTAACATCTTTCAACACAATTTTCTCTAGGAACACATCAAAATAAACATATGAAAGCAACAGCGTGAGCTATTGATCTACATCATAATTTGCAAAATACTACCAGGACTAAGTTCATGATAAATTTAAGTTCAATTAATCATATTACTTAAGAACTCCCACTTAGACAAACATCTATCTAGTCATCTAAGTGATCACGTGATCGAAATCAACTAAACCATGTCCGATCATCACGTGAGATGGAGTAGTTTTCAATGGTGAACATCACTATGTTGATCATATCTACTATATGATTCATGCTCGACCTTTCCATCTCCGTGTTCCGAGACCATATCTGTATATGCTAGGCTCGTCAAGTTTAACCTAAGTATTCTGCGTGTGCAACTGTTTTGCACCCGTTGTATTTGAACGTAGAGCCTATCACACCCGATCATCACGTGGTGTCTCAGCACGAAGAACTTTCGCAATGGTGCATACTCAGGGAGAACACTTCTTGATAATTAGTGAGAGATCATCTTAAAATGATACCGTCAATCAAAGCAAGATAAGATGCATAAAGGATAAACATCACATGCAATCAATATAAGTGATATGATATGGCCATCATCATCTTGTGCTTGTGATCTTCATCTCCGAAGCACCGTTGTGATCACCATCGTCACCGGCGCGACACCTTGATCTCCATCGTAGCATCGTTGTCGTCTCGCCAATCTTATGCTTCTACGACTATCGCTACCGTTTAGTGATAAAGTAAAGCATTACAGGGCGATTGCATTGCATACAATAAAGCGACAACCATATGGCTCCTGCCAGTTGCCGATAACTCGGTTACAAAACATGATCATCTCATACAGTAAAAATATAGCATCACGTCCTGACCATATCACATCACAACATGCCCTGCAAAAACAAGTTAGACGTCTTCTACTTTGTTGTTGCAAGTTTTACGTGGCTGCTACGGGTTTAGCAAGAACCGTTCTTACCTACGCATCAAAACCACAACGATAGTTTGTCAAGTTGGTGCTGTTTTAACCTTCGCAAAGACTGGGCGTAGCCACACTCGGTTCAACTAAAGTTGGAGAAACTGACACCCGCTAGCCACCTCTGTGCAAAGCACGTCGGGAGAACCGGTCTCGCGAAAGCGTACGCGTAATGTCGGTCCGGGCCGCTTCATCCAACAATACCGCCGAACCAAAGTATGACATGCTCGTAAGCAGTATGACTTGTATCGCCCACAACTCACTTGTGTTCTACTCGTGCATATAACATCTACGCATAAAACCTGGCTCTGATGCCACTGTTGGGGAACGTAGTAATTTCAAAAAAAATTACTACGCACAGACAAGATCATGGTGATTCTTGATAACCCACAAGTATAGGGGATCGCAACAGTTTTCGATAAGTAAGAGTGTCGAACCCAACGAGGAGCTAAAGGTAGAACAAATATTCCCTAAAGTTCTATCGACCACCGATACAACTCTACGCACGCTTGATGTTCGCTTTACCTAGAACAAGTAAGAAACTAGAAGTACTTTGTAGGTGTTGTAGGATAGGTTTGCAAGATAATAAAGAGCGTGTAAATAAAACTAGGGGCTGTTTAGATCAACACACAACTAAAGTAAATATGGCGAGTGTGGAAAAGTGGTGGTAGGAGTTGTGGAATTGTCCCTAGGCAACTGACTATGTTACTAGACCGGTAATCACTATTGCAATTCTATTTGAGGGAGAGGCATAAGCTAACATACTTTCTCTACTTGGATCATATGCACTTATGATTGAACTGTAGCAAGCATCCGCAACTACTAAAGATCATTAAGGTAAAACCCAACCATAGCCTTAAAGTATCAAGTCCCCTTTATCCCATACGCAAAACAACCTACTTACTCGGTCCGTGGCTTCGCCACCACGCCACCCACCATAAGCAAATCATAAACATATTACAAACCCTACAGCGGGAATCCCTCACGCTTGTGCGACACAGAGGGCACAATAGGACAGCACCAATAATAAAACATGCAATTCAAACCAATCATAGCAATTCATCAATCACCGATAGGACAACGAAAATCTACTCAGACATCATAGGATGGCAACACATCATCGGAAAATAATATGAAGCATAAAGCACCATGTTCAAGTAGAGGGTACAGCGGGTTGCGGGAGAGTGGACCGCTGAACATAGAAGGGGGAAGGTGATGGAGATGTTTGTGAAGATGACGGCAGTGTTGGTGAAGATCGCGGTGATGATGAAGGTCCCCGGCAGCGCTCCGGCGCCACCGGAAGCAAGGGGGAGAGAGGCCCCATTCTTCTTCTTCTTCCTTGACCTCTTCCCTAGATGGGAGAAGGGTTTCCCCTCTGTTCCTTGGCTCCCATGGCTTGGGAGGGGCGAGAGCCCTCGAGATTGGATCTATCTCTGTTTCTGCGTTACGCTCGGCTCTGTTTCACCTTTCGCGTATATATGGAGATCCGTAACTCCGATTGGCCTGAAACCTTCGCCGTGATTTTTTTCCAAATATTAGCTTTCTTGCGGCAAAAGAAGAGCATCAACCGCCTTACGGTGGGCTCACGAGGGTAGGGGCGCGCCCCCCTGCCTCGTGACCACCTCGGGCACTGGTTCGCGTTGATTTTCCTTCCAAATTTTCCATATTTTCCAAAAATAAGCTCCGTCCGTTTTTATCCCGTTTGGACTCCGTTTGATATGGATATTCTCAAAACCAAAAACATGCAAATGCATGTGAACTGGCACTAGGCACTAGATAATTATGTTAGTCCCAAAATAATATAAAAGTTGCCAAAAAGTATATGAAAGTTGAATAATATTGGCATGGAACAATAAAAATTATAGATCTGACGGAAACGTATCAGCATCCCCAAGCTTAATTCCCGCCGTCCTCGAGTAGGTAAATGATAAAAAAGATAATTTTTGATGTGGAATGCTACCTAGCATAATCTTGATCATATGTCTAATCATGGCATGAATATTAAGACACGAGTGATTCAAAGCAATAGTCTATCATTTGACATAAAAAAATAATACTTCGAGTGTACCAACCAAGCAATTATGTCTTATTGAAATAACATAGCCAAAGAAAGCTCATCCCTACAAAATCATATAGTCTGGCTATGCTCCATCTTCACCACACAAAATATTCACATCATGCACAACCCCGATGACAAGCCAAGCAATGGTTTCATACTTTGACGCGTTTCTCAAATCTTTTCAACTTTCACGCAATACATTAGCGTGAGCCATGGACATAACACTATAGGTGGAATAGAATATGATGATGGGGGTTATGTGGAGAAGACAAAAAAAAGGAGAAAGTCTCACATCGACGCTGCTAATCAACGGGCTATGGAGATGCCCATCAATTTATGTCAATGTGAGGAGTACGGATTGCCATGCAACGGATGCACTAGAGCTATAAGTGTATGAAAGCTCAAACTGAAACTAAGTGGGTGTGCATCCAACTTGCTTGCTCATGAAGACCTAGGGCATTTGAGGAAGCCCATCGTTGGAATATACAAGCCAAGTTCTATAATGAAAGTTCCCACTAGTGTATGAAAGTGACAACATAGGAGACAATCTATATGAAGAACATGGTGCTACTTTGAAGCACAAGATATGAGACTCACTACATGAAGAACATAGTGCTACTTTGAAGCACAAGTGTGGAAAAAGAGATAGTAACATTGCCCCTTTTTATTTTCTTTTTTTTGCGGGCTTCTTTGGCCCCATTTTTTTTATTTAGGCTTCTTTGGCCTCTCTTTTTTTTGGATGGGGCAATGCTCTAATAATGATGATCATCACACTTTTATTTACTTACAACTCGATATTACAACTCGATACTAGAACAAAGATATGACTCTATATGAATGCCTCCGGCGGTGTACTGGGATGTGCAATGATCTAGCATAGCAACGACATCAAAAAAACGGACAAGCCATGAAAACATCATGCTAGCTATCTTACGATCATGCAAAGCAATATGACAATAAATGCTCAAGTCATGTATATGATGATGATGGAAGTTGCATGGCAATATATCTACTTAATGGCTATGAAATGCCATAATAGGTAGGTATGGTGGCTGTTTTGAGGAAGATATAATGAGGCTTATGTGTGACAGAGGCGTATCATATCACGGGGTTTGGATGCACCGCTAAGTTTGCACCGACTCTCGAGGTGACAAAGGGCAATGCACGCAATCAAGAGGCTAGCAATGATGGAAGGGTGAGAGTGCGTATAATCCATGGACTCAACATTAGTCATAAAGAACTCACATACTTATTGCAAAAATCTATTAGTCATCGAAACAAAGTACTACGCCAAGATGCTCCTAGGGGATAGATTGGTAGGAAAAGACCATCGCTCATCCCCGACCGCCACTCATAAGGAAGGAAATCAATAAACACCTCATGCTCCGACTTCATACATAACGGTTCACCATACGTGCATGCTACGGGACTTGCAAACCTCAACACAAGTATTTCTCAATTTCACAATTACTCAACTAGCATGACTCTAATATCACCATCTTTATATCGCAAAAACTATTGCAAGGAATCAAACATATCATATTCAGCGATCTACAAGTTTATGTAGGATTTTATGACTAACCATGTGAATGACCAGTTCCTGTCATCTCTCGAAATAGATATAAGTGAAGCAAGAGAGTTTAATTCTTTCTACAAAAGATATGCCCAAACTCTAACAAATATAAGTGAAGAAAAAGAGCATTCTACAAATGGCGGTTGTCTATGTAAAGAGGAACAGGCAATCCAAACTTCAAATGATATAAGTGAAGCACATGAAGCATTCTATAAAGCCATACTCAAAAGATATAAGTGAAGTGCATTGAGCATTCTATAAATCAACCAAGGACTATCTCATACCAGCATGGTGCAAAAAATAAAAATGAAAACTAAATGCAAAAGACGCTCCAAGACTTGCACATAATGCATGAACAAAACGAATTCGAAAACATACCGATACTTGTTGAAGAAAGAGGAGATGCCTTCCCAGCATCCCCAAGCTTAGACGCTTGAGTCTCCTTGAATATTTACTTGGGGTGCCTCGGGCATCCCCAAGCTTGAGCTCTTGCCTCTCTTCCTTTTCCTCATATCGAGACATCCTCGATTAGACACTACATCCACACAAAACTTCAACAGAAACTCGGTAAGATCCATTAGTATAATAAAGAAAATCACCACTCTAAGTACTGTTGCAGACCAATTCATATTTTGTTTTTGCATTGTGTCTACTGTAATATAGCTTTTCCATGGCTTAATCCACTAATATAGATTGATAGATTCATCAAAACAAGCAAACTATGCATCAAAAACAGAATCTGTCTAAAATAGAACAGTCTGTAGCAATCTGAACATTCACCATACTTCTGATACTTGAAAAATTCTACCAAAATTAGGTAAAATAAAAACTTTGTACAGAAAGACATTGCAAAAAGAATCAGAACCATTTGACGTTCCAGTAAAAAATTAAAATTCGCGCACTACAGCCAAAGTTTTTGTCCTCCACCGTACAAACCAACAAGCATTGTAAACATCCTAAAGGAAAACCTTGGCACATTATTTTTATAATACAATGGAATTGTACAAGGGGATAATTATTTTTGTTGAAAATTTTCTGTAATCAAGATTCACAAAGTTTCCGTGAGCATGAACAAAGTTCAAGGCTAGCTCCCACTTCAACAATGCTTGTCTTTCTCACTTTCGCTTTTCTTTTTGAAAAATTTTGGGTTCCCCTCTTTATTTTTGTTGTTTTTAAACTATATGAAAGCACTCAATAGAAATAAATGACTCTCTAAAATTTCCGGGTTGTCTCCCTGGCAGCGCTTTCTTTAAAGCCATTAAGCTAGGCATATAGTGCTCAAGTAGTGAATCCACCCGGATCCCAAGGTATATCAAAGCCAATTTTAATTAGCAATGATTTGTAATTTAGTAGTGAGCACAAAGCAACATATATCATGTAATGACGAAGTCTAACTCTCTTCCTATGCATCGGCATGTCATAAAAGAACAATTCATGCACACATAGTAAAGGCCAATGCATAGTATAAACAGTTTCTTGCAATTTTATTGTATTGGAAACATAGAGAGGTGGAGATATAGTTCCTCTCTCATAATAATTGCAAGTAGGAGCAGCAAGCACATGCATATTATATCTATCAAAATCATCATGTGCAACGGTAAAAGGCAACCCATCAATGTAATCCTTAATAAGTGCAAACTTCTCCGATATAGTATAATCGGGAGAATTCAGAAAGATAATAGGACTATCATGCGTGGGTGCAATAGCAACAATTTCATTTTTAACATAAGGAACTATAGCAAGTTCATCTCCATAAGCATAATTCATATTAGCATCTTGTCCACAAGCATAGCAAGCATCATCAAAAAGGGATATTTCAAGAGAACCAATGAGATCATAATAGTCATCATAGCAATCATCATTCGGTAAGCACGAAGGGGAATTAAACAATGTATGAGTTGAAAAGTTACTCTCATTAGAAGGTGGGCACGGGTGATCAATCCGCTCTTCCTCCTTTTGTTCTTCGCTCTTCTCATCATCTTTTTCATCCAATGAGCTCACAGTTTCATCAATTTCTTCTTCCATAGCTTCCTGCAAAATATTAGTCTCTTCTTGGACAGCGTTAACTTCCTCAATAAATGTCTCAATATTGGCATTGAATTTATAATTTTCATAGCAATATCTAAGTATAGAAAAAATTTCAGGTCTGTAAATAGCATCATCAAAATTTTCACATGTTTTAAACAAAGATTCTATTTCATAAGCACCCATAAAAGCAACAAATTCTTCTATTTGTTCCCCATCATAGTAATCATATATACCTTTAGCATAAGAAGCTAAGGTTTTATGATCATTAAATTCGCATGAAAAGTCAAGGTGTGGGGACTTCATCCTAGAGCAACAAGTATAATCATATCTCAAGCATAGTTCCCGAGCATAGCAATACAACATATTAATTTGATCCCATCATAGTTTCCCTTTTTGTGTCGAGCGATAATCCCTAAAGTATTCACGTTGATCCAACGTTACTCCCATTATAAAGTTGAATGGGGTTTTCTCAGGATTATCAAAGTAGTACCTAATATCTTTCGCATAATGAAAATCGAGGGTTTTATGAGTAACCCCATCTACATGAGTAGCAAGTACAGCTAATTTTTTTTGGTATTTTGCGTTCCATATCCATAACTAAAGACAGAGAACAACTAAGAACAGCAAATAAAAATTACTTTGTGATAAAGCAAACAAGCACACACGAGAATATTCACCCCACGCTATGACTCCCCGGCAACGGCGCCAGAAAATGGTCTTGATAACCCACAAGTATAGGGGATCGCAATAGTTTTCGATAAGTAAGAGTGTCGAACCCAACGAGGAGCTAAAGGTAGAACAAATATTCCCTAAAGTTCTATCGACCACCGATACAACTCTAAGCACGCTTGACGTTCGCTTTACCTAGAACAAGTAAGAAACTAGAAGTACTTTGTAGGTGTTGTAGGATAGGTTTGCAAGATAACAAAGAGGGTGTAAATAAAACTAGGGGATGTTTAGATAAAGACAAAACTAAAGTAAATATGGCGAGTGTGGAAAAGTGGTGGTAGGAGTTGTGGAATTGTCCCTAGGCAACTGACTATGTTACTAGACCGGTAATCACTATTGCAATTCTATTTGAGGGAGAGGCATAAGCTAACGTACTTTCTCTACTTGGATCATATGCACTTATGATTGTAACTCTAGCAAAGCATCCGCAAATACTAAAGATTCATTAAGGTAAAACCCAACCATAACATTAAAGTATCAAGTCCCCTTTATCCCATACGCAAACAACCTACTTACTCGGTCTGCGTGCTTCATCACCACGCCACCCACCATAAGCAAATCACAAACATATTGCAAACCCTACAGCGGGAATCCCTCACGCTTGCGCGACACGGAGGGCACAATAGGACAGCACCAATAATAAAACATGCAATTCAAACCAATCATAGCAATTCATCAATCACCGATAGGACAACGAAAATCTACTCAGACATCATAGGATGGCAACACATCATCGGAAAATAATATGAAGCATAAAGCACCATGTTCAAGTAGAGGGTACAGCGGGTTGCGGGAGAGTGGACCGCTGAACATAGAAGGGGGAAGGTGATGGAGGTGTTGGTGAAGATGACGGCGGTGTTGGTGAAGATCGCGGTGATGATGAGGGCCCCTGGCAGCGCTCCGGCGCCACCGGAAGCAAGGGGGAGAGAGGCCCCCTTCTTCTTCTTCTTCCTTGACCTCCTCCCTAGATGGGAGAAGGGTTTCCCCTCTGTTCCTTGGCTCCCATGGCTTGGGAGGGGAGAGCCCTCCGAGATTGGATCTATCTCTGTTTACTGCGTTCTATTCTCGCTCTGTTTCACCGTTTCGCGTATATATGGAGATCCGTAACTCCAATTGGCCTGAAACCTTCGCCGTGATTTTTTTCTGAATATTAGCTTTCTTGCGGCAAAAGATGAGCCTCAACTGCCTTACGGTGGGCTCATGGGGGTAGGGGGCGCGCCCAGGGGGGCAGGTGCGCCCCCCTGCCTCGTGACCACCTCGGGCACTGGTTCACGTTGATTTTCCTTCCAAATTTTCCATATTTTCCAAAAATAAGCTCCGTCCGTTTCTATCCCGTTTGGACTCCGTTTAATATGGATATTCTGCATAACCAGAAACATGCAACAAACAGGAACTAGCACTGGGCACTGGATCAATATGTTAGTCCCAAAAATAATATAAAAAGTTGCCAGAAAGTATATGAAAGTTGAATAATATTGGCATGGAACAATCAAAAATTATAGATACGACAGATACGTATCAGTGATGCATAGCAACGAGAGGGGAGAGTGTTATCCACGTACCCTCGTAGACCGAAAGCGGAAGCGTTAGAACAACGCGGTTGATGTAGTCGTACGTCTTCACGGCCCGACCGATCAAGCACCGAAACTATGGCACCTCCGAGTTCTAGCACACATTCAGCTCAATGACGTCCCTCGAACTCCGATCCAGCCGAGTGTCGAGGGAGAGTTTCACAAGACGACGGGCGTGGACGATCTTGATGTTCTACCGCTGCAGGCTTCGCCTAAGCACCGCTACAATATTATCGAGGAGGACTACGGTGGAGGGGGCACCAGACACGCTAAGAGATCCAAGAGATCAATTGTTGTGTCTAGAGGTGCCCCCTGCCCCCGTATATAAAGGAGCCAAGGGGGAGGGGGCGCCCGGTCAAGGAGGGCGCGCCAAGGGGGAGTCCTACTTTCACCGAGAGTAGGACTCCCTTCTTTCCTAGTTGGAGTAGGAGAAGGGGGAAGGAGGAGGGAGAGAGGAAGGAAAGGGGGGGCACCGCCCCCCTCTCCGTGTCCTATTCGCACTAGGGGGGGGGGAGGGGGCGCGGCCAGCCCTTGCCTCCTCTCTTCCTCTCCACTAGGGCCCATGTAGGCCCATTAAACCTCCCGGGGGGTTCCGGTAACCTCCTGGTACTCCGGTAAAATCCCGATTTCACCTGGAACACTTCCGATATCCAAACATAGGCTTCCAATATATCAATCTTCATGTCTCGACCATTTCGAGACTCCTCGTCATGTCCGTAATCTCATTCGGGACTCCGAACAAACTTCGGTACATCAAAACTCATAAACTCATAATATAACTGTCATCGAAACCTTAAGCATGCGGACCCTACGGGTTCGAGAACTATGTAGACATGACCTAGAACTGTTTCTGGTCCATAACCAATAGAGGAACCTGGATGCTCATATTGGCTCCTACATATTCTATGAAGATCTTTTATCGGTCAAACCGCATAACAACATACGTTGTTCCCTTTGTCATCGGTATGTTAGTTACCCGAGATTCGATCGTCGGTATCCAATACCTAGTTCAATCTCGTCACCGGCAAGTCCCTTTACTCGTTACGCAATGCATCATTCCATAACTAACTCATTAGCTACATTGCTTGCAAGGCTTATAGTGATGTGCATTACCGAGAGGGCCCAGAGATACCTCTCCGACAATCGGAGTGACAAAACCTAATCTCGAAATACGCCAACTCAACATGTACCTTTGGTACCACATGTGCTGACACCTATAGAGCTCCTTTATAATCACCCAGTTACGATGTGACATTTGGTACCACACAAAGTGTTCCTTCGGCAAACGGGAGTTGCATAATCTCATAGTTATAGGAACTTGTATAAGTCATGAAGAAAGCAATAGCAACATACTAAACGATCAAGTGCTAAGCTAACGGAATTGGTCAAGTCAATCACATCATTCTCCTAATGATGTGATCCTGTTAATCAAATGACAACACATGTCTATGGTTAGGAAACATAACCATCTTTGATTAATGAGCTAGTCAAGTAGAGGCATACTAGTGACATTAAGTTTGCCTATGTATTCACACATGTATCATGTTTCCGGTTAATACAATTCTAGCATGAATAATAAACATTTACCATGATATAAGGAAATAAATAATAACTTTATTATTGCCTCTAGGGCATATTTCCTTCATGAGCGTGAATCATAGAGTAGATATGATCAACATAGTGATGTTCACCATTGAAAACTACTCCATCTCACGTGATGATTGGACATGGTTTAGTTGATATGGATCACGTGATCACTTAGATGATTAGAGGGATGTCTATCTAAGTGGGAGTTCTGAAGTAATTTGATTAATTGAACTTTAATTTATCATGAACTTAGTACCTGATAGTATTTTGCATGTCTATGTTGTTGTAGATAGATGGCCCGTGCTGTTGTTCCGTTGAATTTTAATGCGTTCCTTGAGAAAGCAAAGTTGAAAGATGATGGTAGCAATTACATGGACTGGGTCCATAACTTGAGGATTATCCTCATAGCTACACAGAAGAATTACGTCCAGGAAGCACCACCAGGTGCCAAACCCGCTGCAGGAGCAACGCCAGATGTTATGGACCTTTGGCAGAGCAAAGCTGATGACTACTCAATAGTTCAGTGTGCCATGCATTACGGCTTAGAACCGGGACTTCAACGATGTTTTGAAAGTCATGGAGCATATGAGATGTTCCAGGAGTTGAAGTTAATATTTCAAGCAAATGCCCGGATTGAGAGATATGAAGTCTACAAAAAGTTCTATAGCTGCAAGATGGAGGAGAATAGTTACGTCGTTGAGCATATACTCAAAATGTCCGGGTATAACAATCACTTGATTCAACCGGGAGTTAATCTTCCGGATGATAGTGTCATTGACAGAATTTTTCAATCACCGCCACCAAGCTACAAGAGCTTCGTGATGAACTATAATATGCAAGGGATGGATAAGACAATTCCCGAGCTCTTCGCAATGCTAAAGGCTGCGGAGGTAGAAATCAAGAAGGAGCCTCAAGTGTTGATGGTCAACACGACCACCAGTTTCAAGAAAAAAGGTTAAGGGAAGAAGGGGAACTTCAAGAAGAACGGCAAGCAAGTTGCTGCTCAAGTGAAGAAGCCCAAGTTTGGACCTAAGCCTGAGATTGAGTGCTTCTACTGCGAAGGGACTGGTCACTGGAAGCGGAACAACCCCAAGTATTTGGCGGATAAGAAGGATGGCAAGGTGAACAAAGGTATATGCGATATACATGTTATTGATGTGTACCTTACTAATGCCCAAAGGTATGTGTGATATACATGTTATTGATGTGTACTGGACTATGGATTAAGCATAGATTGGCTAAGGATGAGGTGACGATGCGTGTGGGAAATGGTTCCAAAGTCGATGTGATCGCGTTTGGCACGCTACCTCTACATCTACCTCCGGGATTAGTTTTAGACCTGAATAATTGTTATTTGGTGCCAGCGTTGAGCATGAACATTATATCTGGATCTTGTTTGATTCGAGACGGTTATTCATTTAAATCTGAGAATAATGGTTGTTCTATTTATATGAGTAATATCTTTTTTGGTCATGCACCCTTGAAGAGTGGTCTATTTTTGATGAATCTCGATAGTAGTGATACACATATTCATAATATTGAAGCCAAAAGATGCAGAGTTGATAATGATAGTGCAACTTATTTGTGGCAATCGCCGCTTAGGTCATATTGGTGTAAAGCGCATGAAGAAACTCCATTACGATGGACTTTTGGAATCACTTGATTATGAATCACTTGGTACTTAAGTAACCATGCCTTATGGGCAAGATGACTAAAACGCCGTTCTCAGGAACAATGGAGCGAGCAAATGATTTGTTGGAAATCATACATACCGATGTATGTGGTCCGATGAATGTTGCTTTTCATGGCGAGTATCATTATTTTCTCTCCTTCACAGATGATTTCAGCAGATATGGGTATATCTACTTAATGAAACATAAGTCTGAAACATTTGAAAAGTTCAAAGAATTTCAGAGTGAAGTGGAAAATCATCGTAATAAGAAAATAAAGTTTCTACGATTTGATCGTGGAGGAGAATATTTGAGTTACGAGTTTGGTCTTCATTTGAAACAATGCGGAATAGTTTCGCAACTCACGCCACCCAGAACACCACAGCGTAATGGTGTGTCTGAACATCGTAATCGCACTTTACTAGATATGGTGTGATCTATGATGTCTCTTACTGATTTACCGCTATCGTTTTGGGGTTATGCTTTAGAGACGGCTACATTCACGTTAAATAGGGCACCATCTAAATCCATTGAGATGACGCCTTATGAACTGTGGTTTGGCAAGAAACCAAAGTTTTCGTTTCTTAAAGTTTGGGGCTGCGATGCTTATGTGAAAAAGCTTCAACCTGATAAGCTCGAACCCAAGTCGGAGAAATGTGTCTTCATAGGATACACTAGTAGAAAACAGGGCTTTGGTCTAGGGCAATATTCACATTAGTCCCGGTTCAGTCACGAACCGGGAGTAATGTGAGCATTGGTCCCGGTTCGTAATGTGACTAAGGCATTAGTCCCATTCACCCGAGCCCTTTAGTCCCGGTTTAAGACACGAAGGAGACTTTTGGGTACACCTTCTATCACAGATTTGAAGGCAAGACATTCGTTGTTAAGAATGGATCCTTTCTAGAGAAGGAGTTTCTCTCTAAAGAAGTGAGTGGGAGGAAAGTAGAACATAATGAGGTAATTGTACCTACTCCCTTATTGGAAAGTAGTTCATCACAGAAATCTGTTCCTCGTGACTCCTACACCAATTAGTGAGGAAGCTAATGATGATGATCATGTAACTTCGCATCAAGTTACTACCGATCCTAGTAGGTCAACCAGAGTAAGATCCACACTACAGTGGTACGGTAATCCTGTTCTGGAGGTCATGTTACTTGACCATGACGACCCTACGAACTATGAGGAAGCGATCATGAGCCCAGATTCCGCAAAATGGCTTGAGTCCATGAAATCTGAGATGGGATCCATGTATGAGAACAAAGTGTGGACTTTGGTTGACTTGCCTGTTGATCGGCAAGCCATCGAGAATAAATGGATCTTCAAGAAGAAGACAGACGCTGACGGTAATGTTACTGTCTACAAAGCTCGACTTGTTGCGAAAGGTTTTCGACAAGTTCAAGGAGTTGACTACGATGAGACTTTCTCACCCGTAGCGATGCTTAAGTCTGTCCGAATCTTGTTAGCAATTGCCGCATTTTATGATTATGAAATTTGGCAAATGGATGTAAAGACTGCATTCTTGAATGGATTTTTGGAAGAAGAGTTGTATATGATGCAACCTGAAGGTTTTATCGATCCAAAGGATGCTAACAAAGTGTGCAAGCTCCAGCGATCCATCTATGGACTGGTGCAAGCATCTCGGAGTTGGAATAAACATTTTGATAGTGTGATCAAAGCATATGATTTTATATGCACTTTTGGAGAAGCCTGTATTTACAAGAAAGTGAGTGGGAGCTCTGTAGCATTTCTAATATTACATGTAGATGACATATTGTTGATTGGAAATGATATAGAATCTCTGGATAGCATAAAAGGATACTTGAATAAGAGTTTTTCAATGAAAGACCTCGGTGAAGCTGCTTATATATTGGGCATCGAGATCTATAGAGATAGATCAAGACGCTTAATTGGACTTTCACAAAGCACATACCTTGATAAATTTTTGAAGAAGTTCAAAATGGATCAAGAAAAGAAAGGGTTCTTGCTTGTGTTACAAGGTGTGAAGTTGAGTCAGACTGAATGCCCGACCACTGCAGAAGATAGAGAGAAAATGAAAGATGTCCCCTATGCTTCAGCCATAGGCTCTATCATTTATGCAATGTTGTGTACCAGACCTGATGTGTACCTTGCTATTAGCTTAACAGGGAGGTAGCAAAGTAATCCAGGAGTGGATCACTGGACAGCGGTCAAGAACATCCTGAAATACCTGAAAAGTAAAGGATATGTTTCTCATTTATGGAGGTGACAAAGAGCTCGTCGTAAATGGTTACATCGATGCCAGCTTTGACACTGATCCGGATGACTCTAAGTCACAAACCGGATACGTGTTTATATTGAACGGTGCAGCTGTCAGTTGGTGCAGTTCTAAGCAAAGCATCGTGGCGGGATCTACGTGTGAAGCGGAGTACATAGCTGCTTCGAAAGCAGCAAATGAAGGAGTCTGGATGAAGGAGTTCATATCCGATCTAGGTTTCATACCTAGTGCATCGGGTCCAATGAAAATCTTTCGTGACAATACTGGTGCAATTGCCTTGGCAAAGGAATCCAGATTTCACAAGAGAACCAAGCACATCAAGAGACACTTCAATTCCATTCGCGACCAAGTCAAGGAGGGAGACATAGAGATTTGCAAGATATATACGGATCTGAATGTTGCAGACCCGTTGACTAAGCCTCTCTCATGGGCAAAACATGATCAGCACCAAGACTCCATGGGTGTTAGAATCATTACTGTGTAATCTAGATTATTGACTCTAGTGCAAGTGGGAGGCTGAAGGAAATATGCCCTAGAGGCAGTAATAAAGTTGTTATTTATATTTACTTATATCATGATAAATGTTTATTATTCATGCTAGAATTGTATTAACCGGAAACTTAGTACATGTGTGAATACATAGACAAAAAAAGTGTCACTAGTATGCCTCTACTTGACTAGCTCATTGAATCAAAGATGGTTAAGTTTCCTAGCCATAGACATGAGTTGTCATTTGATTAACTGGATCACATCATTAGAGAATGATGTGATTGACTTGACCCATTCCGTTAGCTTAGCATTTGATCGCTTAGTATATTGCTATTGCTTTCTTCATGACTTATACATGTTCCTATGACTATGAGATTATGCAACTCCCAAATACCGGAGGAACACTTTGTGTGCTACCAAACATCACAACGAATCGGGTGATTATAAAGGTGCTCTCTGTGTGTCTCCGATGGTACTTGTTGAGTTGGCATAGATCGAGATTAGGATTTGTCACTCCGATTGTAGGAGAGGTATCTCTGGGCCCTCTCGGTAATGCACATCACTATAAGCCTTGTAAGCAATGCAACTAATGAGTTAGTTGCGGATGATGTATTACGGAACGAGTAAAGAGACTTCTATGGGTAATGAGATTGAACTAGGTATTGGGATACCGACGATCGAATCTCGGGAAAGTAACAACCGATGTCAAAGGGAACAACGTATGTTGTTATGCGGTTTGACCGATAAGGATCTTCGTAGAATATGTAGGAGCCAATATGAGCATCCAGGTTCCGCTATTGGTTATTGACGAGGAGTATTGAAATGGTCGAGACATAAAGACCGATATATTGGATGACTATGTTTGGACTTCAGAAGGGTTCCGGGTAAGTTCGGACAAATACGGAGTACCGGGGTTACCGAACCCCTGGGAATGTAATGGGCCTATTGGGCCTTAGTGGATAAGAGGAGGGGCGGCCAAGGGCAGGCCACGCGCCCCCCTTTTTACTTCCCCCTCTCTCCTCCTTCCTTCCCTCCAACTCCTACTCGTGGAAGAGGGGGGGGGGGAATCCTACTCCCGATGGGAGTAGGACTCCTCCGTATGCCATAGGAGGGCCGCCTCCCTCCCCCACTCCTTTATATACGGGGGCGGGGGCACCCCATAGGCACACAAGTTGATCAGTTGATCTTTTACCCGTGTGCGGTGCCCCCCACCATAATCCACCTCGGTCATATCATAGCGGTGCTTAGGCGAAGCCCTGCGTCGGTAGCATCATCATCACCGTCATCACGCCGTCGTGCTGACGGAACTCTCCCTCGAACAACTGCTGGATCGTGAGTTCATGGGACGTCACCGACCTGAACGTGTGCTGAACTCGGAGGTGTCGTGTGTTCGGTACTTGGATCGGTCGGATCGTGAAGACGTACGACTACATCAAATGCGTTGTCATAACGCCTGGCTTACGGGTTCACGAGGGTACGTGACGACACTCTCCCCTCTCGCTGCTATGCATCACCATGATCTTGTGTGCGTAGGATTGTTTTTAAATTATTACGTTACCCAACAATGAACAGGGCTTACCCATCTACTATCAGCTATAGGATAGATTATACCTGCTTCCAGAAGTTTTAATATTTCCGTTCTTACCACCTCTTTCACCTTTGAAGTTCCCCTTATTCCCTTTACCCTTTTTCTTGAAACAGGTGGTCTTGTTGTCCATCAACACTTGATGCTCTTTCTTGCTTTCTACCTCCGCAGCCTTTAGCATTATGTAAGAGCTCGGAATTGTCTTATCCATCCCTTGCATATTATAGTTCATCACGAAGCTCTTGTAGCTTGGTGGTAGTGATTGAAGAATTTTGTCAATGACACTATCATCAGAAGATTAACTCCCAGTTGAATCAAGTGATTGTTATACCCAGACATTTTGAGTATATGCTCACCGATGTAACTATTCTCCTCCATTTTGCAGCTGAGAACTTATCGAGACTTCATATCTCTCAATCCGGGCATTTTCTTGAAGTATTAACTTCAACTCCTGGAACATCTCATATGCTCCATGACGCTCAAAACATCGTTGAAGTCCCGGTTCTAAGCCGTAGAAGCATGGCACACCGAACTATCGAGTAGTCATCGGCTTTTTGCTCGCCAGACGCTCATAACATCTCTGGCGTTGTTCTCAAGAAGGGGTTGGCACCTAGCGGTGCTTCCAAGACGTAATTATTCTGTGCAGCAATGAGGATAATCCTCAAGTTACGGACCCAGTCCGTGTAGTTGCTACCATCATCTTTCAACTTAGCTTTCTCTAGGAACGCATTAAAATTTAACGGAACAACAGCTCGGGCCATCTATCTACAACAACATAGACATGCAAAATACTATCAGGTACTATGTTTATGATAAGTTAAAGTTCAATTAATCAAATTACTTAAGAACTCCCACTTAGATAGACATCCTCTAATCATCTAAGTGATCACGTGATCCAAATCAACTAAACAATGTCCGATCATCACGTGAGATGGAGTAGTTTTCAATGGTGAACATCACTATGTTGATCATATCTACTATATGATTCACGCTCTACCTTTCGGTCTCAGTGTTCCGAGGCCATATCTGCATATGCTAGGCTCGTCAAGTTTTACCCGAGTATTCTGGGTGTGCAAAACTGGCTTGCACCCGTTGTATGTGAACGTAGAGCTTATCACACCCGATCATCACGTGGTGTCTCGGTACGACGAACTTTCACAACGGTGCATACTCAGGGAGAACACTTGTACCTTGAAATTCTGTGAGAGATCATCTTATAATGCAACCGTCGAACTAAGCAAAATAAGATGCATAAAGGATAAACATCACATGCAATCAATATAAGTCATATGATATGGCCATCATCATCTTGTGCCTTTGATCTGCACCTCCAAAGCACCGTCCATGATCACCATCGTCACCGGCGCGACACCTTGATCTCCATCGTAGCATCGTTGTCGTCTTGCCAACTATTGCTTCTACGACTACCGCTACCGCTTAGTGATAAAGTAAAAAAATTACATGGCGATTGCATTTCATACAATAAAGCGACAACCATATGGCTCCTGCCAGTTGCCGATAACTCCGTTACAAAACATGATCATCTCATACAATAAAATTTAGCATCATGTCTTGACCATATACATCACAACATGCACTGCAAAAACAAGTTAGACGTCCTCTACTTTGTTGTTGCAAGTTTTACGTCGCTGCTACGGCCTGAGCAAGAACGGTTCTTACATACGCATCAAAACCACAATGATTTTTCGTCAAGTATGTGATGTTTTAACCTTCAACAAGGACCGGGCGTAGCCACACTCGATTCAACTAAAGTTGGAGAAATTGACACCTGCCAGCCACCTGTGTGCGAAGCATGTCGGTAGAACCAGTCTCACATAAGCGTACACGTAATGTCGGTCCGGGCCGCTTCATCCAACAATACCTCCAAATTAAAGTATGACATGCTGGTAAGCAGTATGACTATTATCGCCCACAACTCATTTGTTTTTTTGATGTAAAGACCGTAAGGGAACCCCTTACAAAGATAATTGGTGCAACAAACCCAAATTGCAAGTACCATGCCTTGAACTCCGGTGGGTGGGAAGGCATCAGCCCCTTCCCACCACTAGGCTATGCCTTAGTCTGCCACAACTCACTTGTGTTCTACTCGTGCATATAACATCTACACATAGACCTGGCTCGGATGCCACTGTTGGGGAACGCAGTAATTTCAAAATTTTCCTATGCACACGCAAGATCTATCATGGTGATGCATACCAACGAGAGGGGAGAGTGTTGTCCATGTACCCTCATAGACCGAAAGCGGAAGCATTATGACAACGTGGTTGATGTAGTCGTACGTCTTCACGAAAGTACGGCACCTCCGCAATCTGCACACGTTCAGCTCGGTGACGTCCCACGAACTCTTGATCCAGCTGAGTGTCGAGGGAGAGTCACAAGACGACGGCGTGATGACGGTGATGAAGAAGCTACCGGCGCAGGGCTTCGCTTAAGCACTGCAACGATATGACCGAGGTGGATTATGGTGGAGGGGGGCACCGCACACGGCTAAGACAATGTCTGTTGTTGTGTTCTAGGGTGCCCCCTACCCCCATATATAAAGGAGCAAGGGGGAGGCCGGCCAGCCCTAGGGCGCGCCAAGGAGGGGAGGAGTCCTCCTCCTAGTAGGAGTAGGACTTCTTTCCTAGTCCAACTAGGAGGAGGAAGGGGAAGGAAGGAGAGCGAGATAGGGAGGAAGAGGGCGCGCCGCCTCCTTGTCCAATTGGACTCCTCAAGGGGCGCTTGGGGCGGCGGCCAGCCCTATGGCCCCTCCTCTCTCTCACAAGGCCCACGTTGGCCCATTAGTTGCCGGGGGTTCCCCCCGGCTCTCCATAATTATCCGGTGAGCCCCGGAACTCATCCGGTGTCCGAATATTGTCATCCAATATATCAATCTTTATGTCTCGACCATTTCGAGACTCCTCGTCATGTCCATGATCACATCCGGGACTCTGAACTACCTTCAGTACATCAAAACACATAAACTCATAATACCGATCGTCATCGAACGTTAAGCGTAAGTGCATTCTACGGGTTAACTATATAGACATGACCGAGACATGTCTCCAAATAATAACCAATAGCGGAACCTGGATGTTCATATTGGCTCCACATATTCTACGAAGATCTTTATCGGTCAAACCGCATAACAACTCACGTTGTTCCCTTTGTCATCGGTATGTTACTTGCCCGAGATTCGATTGTCGGTATCTCAATACCTAGTTCAATCTTGTTACCGGCAAGTCTCTTTACTCGTTCCGTAATGCATCATCCTGCAACTAACTCATTAGTCACATTGCTTGCAGGGCTTATAGTGATGTGCATTACCGAGAGGGCCCAGAGATACCTCTCCGACAATCGGAGTGACAAATCCTAATCTCGATCTATGCCAACTCAACAAGTACCATTGGAGACACCTGTAGAGCACCTTTATAATCACCCAAATTATGCCAGGATGTTTGGTAGCACACTAAGTGTTCCTCCGGTATTCGGGAGTTGCATAATCTCATAGTCATAGGAACATGTATAAGTCATCAAGAAAGCAATAGCAACATACTAAACGCATCAAGTGCTAAGCTAACGGAATGGGTCAAGTCAATCACATCATTCTCTAATGATGTGATCCCGCTAATCAAATGACAACTCATGTCTATGGCTAGGAAACTTAACCATCTTTGATTCAACGAGCTAGTCAAGTAGAGGCATACTAGTGACACTCTTTTGACTATGTATTCATACATGCACTAAGTTTCAGATTAATACAATTCTATCATGAATATAAACATTTATCATGATATAAAGAAATATAAATAACAACTTAATTATTGCCTCTAGGGCAGGGCATATTTCCTTCAGCAGTTGCATGGCGACGGAGTCTCGAGCAAAGGTGGTGACCGAGGCAGCGAAAACCATGCGCAGAAGCTAGGACATGCCCAACAATAGGGCGGGCTCGATCGGACCGCTCTGGGAAATAGTGAGGACTGGAACATATGTCAGTATTTCGACATTAAGGGCCACTGGGCCTGCGAGTGCTGCAAGAGGCAGCGTTACGGGGTGGTCTCATCCATACTAAGGAAGATGAGGGAGTAGGTCTGGTGATGGCTCATGCTCAGTCACCAAGGAGGACTGACGCCTCTTTGTACTAGCTCCTAGGTCGCTGAAACCAAGCTCGGTCGAAACCATGAGCACGGTCCCACCAATCGATGCTATTACCGGTAGCCACATTTTCCACAATACGAAGAAGGTGATGATCATGCCCACTTATAATGGCGACAACCGATGTGAGGTGTAGTTCCTCGACAAGTGCGCAGCAAACCACATGACCAGATCGGCCGATGCATTTGCCAAGCTAGACCGGTTGATCTCTGAAAAGGTACGGTTCACGGACGGGTCGCTTGTCGTGATCCACAGCCGCTGGACTGTCTTCTTGGCCATTGATAGGGGAGACAACCGGGCGCATGTATGCGTTCTTCATCCTGGTCCTACAGATCAGCGATGACGGGCTCATCCAGCTAGATGAGAATTTGTATGATATCACCAATCGCCGTGAGGTGCTCACTGCACTCCATCAGCTCAACCACCTCCTCGTCAAAGTAACAGACGCACCGAGTCACCCGTACAAGCTTTCCTTTCACCCTGGTCATCCAGTGTGCCTCATCATTGGGTCATTTCACCAGCACACCGACGAGTTTTGTGAGGCGAGCCGAGTCAGTAGGTTGTTGTGGCATATACTGCGGCACCGAGCTTACTTGCACCGATTTATCCTCTTTGTAGCAAGCGATTTACCATATTGGGATTGACGATTTACCGGAAGGGGTCACATCATGGTTGACTTACCGCAGCTAGCCCACGGGTAGTCACATCAGCCTAGCCCCAACGATCGTGACTTGGTTGTTCCCTATATGCCATGGATTGGTCATAAGGTCAATGCAACATACCGCTTTATGTAGGTCAACCTTTGGTGTTTAATTTATGTACGATATATGCTCCGAAAAAAAGTTCTGTACCACAAATGAAGATGCGTGACCACAATATGCAAGAAATCTTTGGTGCGTAAAGCGTGTTTTTGCTTTAGAAATTGTGCCTGTCTAGACCTTAACGAACAGATAAATACACCACGACCACAAAATGACATGTTCTCGCATGACATAGTTATGTAGATAGATACCAAAGCCAACAGAATTTTGGAAGTGCAAAACAACACCAATCAAGTCAACATCGGCACACTATAGTTGCCGGGCAACCATCCTTCCTCGTTGGAGGTTCATCGACCAACATTTTTGTACTAAATGTTCACAAAGAAATGCACAGGGAAGCGAAACAACTACGCTCCGACATTCATCTTGTCACCATGTGCTTTGCTTGTAGATTCACCATTTGGAGCAGCCTTGATATCCCCCATCTGCACATCTGCTACTGAATCTCTGTGGGTGCTATCAGGCGAGATAAGTAAGGGAGCAGCCAGCTTGTCGGATGGCCCTCCTTGATTTGGTGGGCTGGGAACCACGGGGACCTCATCAGGGTTCACATCCATCCTCTTGTGCGACTTTTGAGCTTTCTGCTCAGCTAGGCTATGATGAAATACAATATCAATCTTAACATCAGCAGATGGTCGCATTTACATACCTTCCTCAGTGAAACAATCTCCTGTCACGTGAAAATAAAATGAAAAATCAAGGCACAACTTTTCCAAAAATATATTTATCCATGCTAAACATCATAGAAAAAACTGAGTTCATCACTCTGTGCTTTCCGCTTTATTTGACTACATGGTAAGATAATTAGCAGAGAACAAAATGCGTAGTATTTTGCACTGTCATTCTTCCCCGCCTATCTTCCTTGAACATTCACATTTATATTGTATGGTTGCCAAAGAAATTGCAGATTGAGATGAAATCACAAGGAAATTCCAAAGTAAGTTTGGTTTCCTTCAAAATCACAAGGATGGGTTTGATGAGTTGACAAAGGACCATGGCGAGTTACTCATATATTGATGTCCAGGCATGTTATGAAGAAAACCATACCCAACTACATATAAAACGTATGGATGGAGCTCTGATTTGGCAGCTCGGGTTTTAGTTGTCATCAAGTTTTTTCTCGAATCCAGGATAAAGTCCCAAATATATCTCTATGTGCAGGCAAATAACCCTAGCCCCAATTATGAGATCCAAGCACGGTGTAACACTGTAACCAGAATAAATGCATGCACACACAACAGCGTTAGAAAGGAGAGTTACCTCAGAGTGATCGTGATCATAATCTAACAAGAAAACTGCAGCGGCAACCCCTTAAATCATGTGTGCGCCTTTCAACTTGAAGAACATGAGCATCAAAATAGAGGGCCTGCTCTTTTGTTTCCTGTTCAATTCATCACAGAAATGTTTCTTCCTGTGAGAAATCAACTCGAATAAATGATAACACCACATTACAAGACAACTACCTCACATGAAAAATAGTTTGGCCTTTTGTTCAACTTCTTTCCTCACAAATTTCTTTTTACGGGACTTTAGTTCACAATATTACTTACACCCAGTGACTAAAACTCCTTACTCCATCTCTCCATAATACTGCAGTTTGAGTATGATATTGTCTTGAACTAGAAGTAAATAATCGAAAATTAATCTCAACACTCTAATTTGTCGGCCACGCTGTTTGTGTGCAACTACCAACATTAGTATTTATTAGGCAGCCTTATTTGATGAATAACCAATTTATAAATAAAAAGGAAAAAGGAAGCTTTTCAGCGCTCAGTTTAATAATAAAGTAATAATAATATTCAGAGAAAAATTCACACCCATTTTTAGATTAAAATTAATTCTACTACTCAAAAGTATGATATTTTAATAAATTGTATGTATTTTACAGTCATTTGCTCATTCACACGAATAATAAATGGCCAAATCAGTGCTGCCAGTTGGACCAAGTGGCATTACAGTAAAATTCTATTATATGAAATATGATTACCAAGATATGGATAGTGACAGGAAACATATGTTGTACTTAATTAAATGTCCTATTTACTTCAACTACCACGCTGTATATAGTATATATATATAATGCATGCTGAAGTGGAACATACATTTCATAAGGATTAAAAACGGATTTAATAATTATTGGCAAGCACAATTCTTAAGCACTACTTTTAAAGTCTAGACAAACAAGGAATAGAGCCTATGAATTGAAGAACCTTGAGTGTCAACAGAGTAGAAATATAAGTTCAATTACATCTCTTCAAAACGGACCAAATAAATGAATTGGCTAAGTAAGCAACAACATTCTGTTGGTCATGTGCACCACAGTTCAGAAGGCTCGGCACTTTTCGCAGGTGAGACCCGACCAACATACCCAACACGCTTTCACAGGCGAACAAGTAACAGAAAGAAAATAATGGTTGAACCGTAAGTTTATTTACATAATTTCCAAGCGCATAAAAAGCCAGATTGTAACAGCTGCCAGGAATTAGATAAATATTCTGTGGCTAAAATAAACCAGCTTAGTAATCCAGAAGGATAAATTAAAGCTTCATGAAGACATGAATTATCAGTTGTGCCATGCAAACTTGCTAAGTCAGGTTAAGAGAAGTCGTTTAAGATGACTACCTGATAACAAAGAATAAGATCCCCAGGAAGCACACCAACACATTCTGTGGCTATACATGGGAGAGAACGCAGTCTCACAGATTCACAAACATTAATCCATTCTTCCTCCTCAGCCCCAAATCCAGAAAACCAAACTTGTATTTCCTGAAACAGAAAAAATAGGTAGTGAACCCGCTGTGGAGAGAGATTAAACAATAGTGCACATGAGCATTATATAATTCTCAGAAAATGACCGAGCCTAGTTTTCACTCTCAACTGTGAAAAGAGGCTTAAATCACCCTAAACTTGTCTTGGCAGTAATCTTTGGCATGCCGGCAGCTTAGATCAACCTATCTGCTTCTCTTTATTTCTCTACGTACATCTCTTTGTCAACCCATACTCAAGTCGAATCACAAGGCCATGTCCACTTGCACAACAAGAATCACATCTTCACTTAGGACCCGACGGGTTTGTGCCCGTCAAACATGTTTGCCTTCCATGGTTGCTACATACACTAAAGACTACACCTACAAGGATGCAAAGTGATTTCTAAAACAATGCTACTATTCCTTGTTTTATAAAAAGTTCCCTGTTTCATGAATTCAGATCTAGGAAGTGAATTTACCTGGTCCCCAGTTTCAGAAAATCTGGAGGACAGGATGGCAGCAACATCGAACCTGTAATAACAAAGATTGGTCATGCATGTAAAATAGAATGGTTCGTGCGCACCGCACACCGACACACCTAACAGACCCACCCACACTCATGATAAAAATTAAATGACATAAACAAAAAGGGACCAAATGTGACATCGATCGGCAGAAAAGAAGAAAGAAAGCAAGAAATATGTATATCTGCTGCATACCATGCACCATTTCTTGGTGACTTTGCTTCAAGCTGGAACAGGCCACCATCCGAAGAGGCATTCCCTGATTGGCAACGACAGTATCAATAATCCATAATCGACATGATTACAACAAGTATGTGTTCGATCGGTTACAAAAAGTTAGAAATCTTGGAAACAAGAAACAATAAAATTGTGCCATGTAGCCTGCAACTCTCAATAAAAGGGAATGAAGAGCGCAGCACCTGACTGTGATTCGGTGTTGGAAGGGGAAGATGACTGAACCCAGTAGGAAGCTGGGTGCTGTGCCTCAGCCCCGTGGGCAGCATCTTCCCTCGTGCCGGGCGGCCGCCACCCTCCGCTTTCTGCGTGTACCTCCGGTTCTGAAACCAGATGTGCACCTGCGCCGACGCAGATCATCGGAATTAGAAAATAGGGCGGACTTGCTTGGACTGTATCTTGGGCAACGTACCTGATTGTACTGGACGGGGACCTGGCCGCCGCCGGAGATGTCCGGGGAGGCGTTGAAGTCGTCGGTGAGTCCCTGGATGACAGGACGCTTGGGCATGGCGTTGACGTCACGGAGGACCTCCTCCATCTTGGCGACCTCCGCGTGGGTGAACCGGATTCTCCCCATCGTCCGCCCCTTCTACAAGCGTACCCCCGCCGGTGAGGTGAGATCAGCACAGCACAGCAGATTCGATTTGAGGGAGCATTACAAGACTGGAGATGGAGAAGAGATTGGAGCGGAGGAGTACCTTACCAGATCTGTGTGTGTGCCTCTCGAATCGATCTGTCGGCCTTTGCTTCCTTTTGGTGCTCCTCACACGCAATCGTGACCAACGTGGACGGTAGGCCCACCTTTTGGATGTATACTATACTGCTGTATTTGCGCATGTTTCAACCAGTCACCCGTTTGTTACAACCCATCACCCTTCGGATGTTTCATTCAGGACAAATATTGCCAAAGACAAAGACAAGAAACACTGCTGTGAGTGTGACCACAAGACTCGGACGCTCTCCCGGCACTGAAGTGGTGATGGCAGTTTGGCTGGCCGTCTGTGATGGGGATAAGTAAGGTGCATGCTGTTCAGGCCAGAGCAGTTGTGCACGCCGCAAACGTGGTCCTCTCCGGCGCACGAGCATGCTGAGGATGATGGCCCCTCGCTCACGGTGCAGCCAGAGAGATGAAGACTAAGGAGGAACTAGTGCAAGAATTATGGGAGGACATTGGCCTCCTTCGGTGCCTTCTTGTTTTGGTGACTCATGTCATCTTCCAGTAAGGTAAGTTGAGGTTCAGTTAACTATGACGGATCATCTTGAGGACGCACGCCATCGCCAGAGCGTGTCGCCGCCGAGCCTTTGCTGGGCAACCTCCTGGAGATGCTGTGCGCGGCACGTCAGAGGGAAGAGGTCCCTCCCACGGCCAAAGGTCAAGCCGCCAGTCACTCTCGCGGCCTTGATGCCGGCCATGGAGCTGCCGGCAGTTTCAGCGTCGCCTACGAGTCAAAATGGTGAAGTTGCCAATAGAGCAGATAGCCGGATACAGTGGATAACCAATTTAAGTCTGGTACCGTTGTGCATGAACATTGCACCTGGCCCATTTTGTCAACCCGATGTGAGCCATTTACCGGGTAACTTGCGTTGGTGGTGCTCCTACCCTAACGCGCGTCTTCCTCGGCCACCTCTGTCTTGATTGTACGGCGCGGTGCTTCGTTCTCCTACCTCCGCCATGGCTAACTCCCCCTCCACCCAGCTAGGAGGTTAACTAACCAATGACGCACCACATCCTTCCCGGCTTCGCCCAAGTGAAGGGCTGATGGTCTTCGATGTTCCCACGCACAAGCTCCCCATGCATCTGAGCTACAAGATGCGAGGCAATTGGGTTCCCATGGGGGCCTAGGGCACCCCGCCGCTGCTCCATCGTCTGCACCGCCTTTCACCTCCTGGGCTCTGCCAAAGAACTCCAATAATAAGAAGTCAAACCATAAAGGTGTGGCAACTCTGGCTGTTGGGAACACCGCTGCAATGATGGTGGCCACCGTTCCCAACGTAGCTCATGGTCCATCGTTGGTCTCAGCGCATGAGGTTCCTTCATCGTGGTATTGTTGCTGGCTTCGCCGATTGTCCAAACCCAGTAGGCTGCTTCACATACACCTCCTCCTCTAGATCTCCATTGAGAAATGTAGACTTGACGTCCAAATTTTTGCGGCCTGGAATGGACCGTCTTGTCCCAACTTCCGGATTTTCCCACCATCTCGAGATTTTCCTATAGCAATGTACTTATTTTGACCATACACCAGATACGACCTCGGATTGAGACGATAAAAAATTCAAAGTTTTTCATAAGGGGCTATCCAATTGCATAAATTTGAATTCATTTTTCTATAGATTCAAGCCACTCATAGGATCATGCCACTTTTGAGCATCAGCACCCCGGCCATCACTGATGTATGATGATGATTAGCTTGCCTCAGCTGCTCACGATGATCGGACCTTTGCAGACCTTGATCCCCGGCCCATCCTTGCGGACATTGTAGGCCTTGATTGTGGACGTATATTTTATGATACGCTTCTAGCAAGGTACGAAGAGCGACCCTCCAAATAAGCGATATGGTCGGCCAAGGCTTAATAAACAGAGAGGGAAGGTGATTGAAGAAATTGGAACACTACAAGGCCCCAAAATTTTGTTTTAAATCCTGAAATGCTAAAAGTATACTCGCAACGTTAATAAACACTGATTTGAATATTTTAAAATACAAAACAAAATTTCAACGACCTGGTGTATTTCATTATTTATATTCTTTGATAAAGAAAACCTAAAAGTACATTAATAAAAAAAAGAACACAAGAACCCAAAATTTCACTCTCAAACTGGGCACTTCCCCCCTTCAATACTACAAATCTCCCAATGGATGTCTGAATCAATTTGGTTTGTAAGCAACATATCACATAACTTTTGTGTAACACTTATTTAAATAATCACATGATGACACCATGCAAACTTTCAATTTTTAGACATCGTTTACATCATTTCAAAATTGTGCTTAAAATCCTAAAATGGCAATTTACCAGTAGAGACGTGAAGCCAAGGAGGGAACATGGCTAGTGGATGATCTAGCAGTGCGACGTGTAGGGTGCACGCTGCTAACTACCAATGCAATAACATTTTCTATGTTCAAAAAAAAATCCAAAGATTTTTATGTTTGATTTTTATATTACTATCGCCAGAATACCTAAAGGTACATTAAAAGATTGGAACAGAAGATCCCATCTTTTGGCCAAAAATTGGAACACAAGACCCGCCAAGATGGTGTCGTCGTGCCCATCGCTCAATCCGCCACTCCGGCCACCAAGGGATCCACCTTCAATCACCACCCACTATGTGGCAGACTGCAAGCACGCATCCGTCGCCCCTACAGCCGCAGTAGTGGAAGTTCGCCACCCACTACACCCCAAAGATAGCAGCTTGCACCCGCACAGGATGAACCCTAGATCTGGGTTACTGAGTGCCCAAAAGTAGCCACAAGTGCCACCAACAAGGGGAGGCCATGCCCAATGAAGCTATCAAATGAGATCAGGAGCCTATTTGATCTAGTGGATCCAGCCTACAGTGGTGGCCGGGAACCCACTCCACGACCACCACCCACCTACGAGTAGTTGCGCCAACATGACGCTGTGCTAGTAGCCCCCCTCACACACACATGCACGACAAGGGCAAGGCCCACCGAGAAGGCCACGACTGGCCGAGATAGGGGAGTCCACAGGGTGAGATCAAGACTATTGCCGTGATAAGAGAGATGGAGCTTGCCTGCAACAGGGAAGTGAAGGAGGTAGTGACACTTTGTGATTTAACCCCTTCATCTCACCCACTCCCACGAGCGGGAGGCGAACCTTAGTGCCTCCAGCCCTTCTCCCCTCCTCCTCCTCCCTCGCCACAGCCCAAAGACGCTGGGCCTCCTTCCCTTCCTCGTGATGGGGTGGCGCGGGTAGCCGTGATCGAGCGGAGGTGCGCGCTCGCAGGGCGGCGTGCTATGTCGGGCGCGGGTGGCCGGCCGGTGGCGCCCTGGTACGGCGGCATGGGCGGCTGCTTGTCGGGTGTGGCGGGCGCATCTGTGTGTGGTGGCAGCGGTAATTGTCCGGCCCAGATCCGCTCGGGCGACCTCCCCAGCCAGCCGCCCGTGGGTGGCGCTGGCCGAGGGCTCCCCGCCCGGCGCTCTGGCGTCGGCGGCGGCTGCAGCGAGGTGACCGGGCGCTTCAGCGGCTTGGTGGCGGTGCGTATGGCCGGATCTCGCGCTTTTCCCGCCGCGGTTTGTCGTGGATCCGGCGCTGATTTGGGTGGGCGGCGCGCTGGGGCAGCGGCTCGGCGTGGTTGTTGCTCCGCCTTGGGTGGCGGGCGCTGAGGTCCGGACATGGTTGCTCTCCGTGTATGCCGGGCGGCTACACGGTGGCTCGGAAGCTCTGCTTCGTGGTGACGGCCGGCTTTACTCCGACGCCACCGTCTGGCGTCGGACCGTGTCGGTTTACCTTCGCCTCCTTCCCTTGTCGCCCGGTAATTCTCACCAAGGGCTGGCCTTCTCAGCTATGCGTCCATCGCTGCTTCGCGCCTGTCAGTTGCGTGACCGAAGCTTTGCCTCGCGCCTTGCGGCAGGATCGAAGCTCGCCTTTGCGCTGTGGCTGCAGGACGGGCGATGGAGGCCAGTTTTGGCCGGGCTGGGTGTCGGCGCAGGGGCCGCCCGTGTGTGGGAAAGGCGGGCATTTCGCTTGTCTCTTGAGTTGGGGTAGTGGCGGTCTCGTGTCAGGTGGTGCCTAGGTCTTGGATGCCGGGTGGTGGCCTGCTGGTGGTAGCGCAAGGCATTTTGGCAGAGCCCGCTGCTTGGTGCTGCCAGTGGCCATGACCGTGTGGGCGGCGTGGCAGCTAGGGTGTATGCGTTCAATGGCGATGAGTGTTGGCTGGGTGAAAACCTATTCTTTCTTTGGACGGACCGCGGCGGCGAAGCTCGCTCTTCTTGAAGGCGCTGCCGCGGCTTTCATCGCCCATCGTGTTGCTCTGATGAAACTCGATCCTGATCGGGCGGTGGCGGCGCCTGGTGTCGAGATCCTTCCGGAAGGCGCCACTTTGGAGTCCACGGATCATCATATATATGCGGCTTCATCTTTTCGTATAAGGGTGGTGTTGTTGCGCCAATACCGTGGTATCATGCCTTGGTGTGTGTGTTTGTTGCGGTGGCATGCATTTGTATCGGGATGTTTGGTGATCATTGCTTTATATATAAAGCGGGGCGGAAGCCTTTTTCGATAAGTGAAGGAGGTCGATGAGGTACCTCGCCGCCACCACGGGCCGGCCAGAGGCTGCCGGCGGCCGCTGCAAGGGACAGGAATTGGTTGGGGCGGCGGCGGCATTCGTGCCATGAGTCAGAGGAGCGACCCATGAGACGTGAGTGAAACTTAGTTCTAATATACTAAACACAGCTTGCACATATGATTGTACTTCCGATTTCTGTATTCTTCTTTTCTGAAATTAGGTGGCTAATGGTAATGAAAATCACCATGTTAAAGAAAATCAAAATCGGGTTATACTAAATAACTTTTTTTGTGTTTGTCCTTTATCCACAAAAAATCGTGTTTGTGTGCAACAATGGCAAATCTGATTCATAAAAAGCGGTCATACATTACAACACCGCCATTATCCCGATGAAGGAGCGCCCAGCTCATCTAGCAATGTTCTGATATCATAGAATTTCGGTTTTGGAGAACATCCTCAATATACCATCTGCTTCCTCCATGGATCTCGCTTCCTCGATGGTGCCAATACATATATGGTGATGCATTCAAATATGTCATTAGTTGTCAAGTGGAATACCAATATTAGCTTCTCCATCAGCTTCGGGAATGTGAGGAGTCGGCTGCTGGTGGCAAATTGATCAAATGAGAACAGATAAAAAGAAGGAAAACAAGGAGCTGTTAATTGGCAGATGAAAGGAGAGAGCTAGATGTCCAGGTAGAAGAAGAGGACAAAGGGCGATCTATATATAGATCCCTTATTCCACGAAATGTATAGATGGATCATCCATTTGGAGGGCCTTCCGTGGGATAAAATTACCCCTTGCTAATTCCAAGCATGTGAAATGACAAAACTGCCAATATTTTCTATTAAGGGGTGTCAAGGATAACCCCGAACCCTAACCCCAAAAGACAATACCACCACAAGACAATATCTTCTCTCAAGACATAGCTATATAGATATAGATACCGAATCCAACACTTTGTGCACCACACAAGCAATCCAGTCAACAAAGAACCATCCTTCCTTGATTGGAAGTTCTTAGGCTAACATTATTCGATTAGAAAGTTCACAACGAAATGCACAGGGAAGCGAAAGAACTACACTCCTAGATTCATCTTGTCATCATCTGCTTCATTTGCAGCCTTCACTGCTTGGGTCAGCCTCCCAGATCCCCCATCTCAACATCTGCCATTGAATAGCTGCGGGTGCTAGTAGGTGCGTTTAGTAAGGGAGCAACCCCATTGTCAAGTGTTGACACTCATCATCTTGGGTGGCTTTTGGGCTGTCTCGGTGCATTGGTCGACGGCATACCTTGCTCAAAGGAACAAACTCCTGTCACGCCGAAAAGAAATGCCAAAATAAATTATTTGGTATAAACAGCATAAAACAAACTATACTCATTATGCTTTCCGGTTTATTTGACTACATATAGTAAGATAACTAGCCTAGAACAAAAAATATAGTATTTTACACTATTTTTCCCCATCAATCTTACGTGAACATTCAGATTTCTTTCTGCTCGTCATAAAAAATCGCAGATTGGAAATGAAATCACATGGAAATTTTGAAGTAAGTTTGGTTCCATACAGAAACTATGATGGGTTTTAATGGGTAGGGAAAGGATCGTATGAAGCTACTCATTTATAGATGTCCAGGCACGTTATAAATCATAGGGATGAATGTCTGATTTGGCAAACTCCGGTCGAAGTTGTAATAATAACTTTCCGGATGAAATCGAAAATCCATTTGGTATTGTGGAGGCCAACAGCCCTATAACAGAACTCAAGCTCCATGACCCAAGCCTCAATTAATTCTGATATCCAACCATGGTGTAACAATGGAACCAGAGTAAATGCATGAACACTCAACAGTGTAGTACAGAAGGAGAATTACCTCAGAGTGATCATGATCATAACAAACAAGAAACCTGCAGCGGCACCCCTTACGCCATGCTCGCGCCTTTGAACTTGAAGAACATGTGCATCAACATAGCCGCCTGCTCTTTTGCCTTCCTGTTTAGTTGAGCACAGAAATCAACTTGAGTAAATGATAAAACTACATTATGAGACAGCTAAAACAACTTTAACTCACCGTGTTATTTACACCCAGCGACCAAAAATCCTTACTCAGACCTCAAGCATACTCTACTTTGAGTAGATAATACAGTCTTGAAAGAGCAGCAAAGTCATGCACATTTCCTCTCAATGCTCTAATTTATCGGCATACCGTGTTTGTGAAAGTAATTACCAACATGAGGATTTATTGAAAAGCTTATTTTATGAAAGTTCGTGTATTCACTTTATAAATGACCAGAGATAGGCTACAGCCTTCATTTTGAAAAACAAAAGAAAAACCTTTCAAAGGTGCTCAGTTTAATAATAAAGTAATAATAAAATTTATTGGATAAATTCACACCCAATTTGAGAATAAAAATAGTTTTAGTATTCAAAAGTATGACATAATAAAATGCATTGCTTTTATGGTCGTTTAGTAAGTGTTGTCAACAACAATAGTTTGAAAACTCTCAAACTGGAATCATAACTTTTATAAGTATATACAAACAAGAAATAGAGCCTATATAAGCTGTAGGACCTTGGGTGTCAACAAGGAAAATCAAAGTCTTTGTCATGTGCAGTTGTGCACAACAAAACAGAAACCTTTAAAGACTCTTGGCAAAGTAAACCCATCACTACTCTATCATACGCCAAATAAGTAATGTAAAGAAAGTAACCATGGAATAATAGTTTAACAAGCTGAATTTTCAAGTGCATAACAAAAGGAAAATGTAGAAGCTGTCAGGCATTGGATACATATTGTGTGGCTAAAATAAACTGGCCAACATAATGTTTAACGTAAGACATGAATTATCAAGTTGTGAGATGCTAACTTGCCAAGTCAGTGAAAAGAAGTCATTTAAGATGGCTACCTTAAAACAAAGAATGAGATCCCCAGGCAGCACAGCGACACATTGAAGAGAACGTAGTCTCACACCTTTACAAACATCAATCCATTCATCCTCCTCAGGTCCAAGCCAAGTAAATCGAACTAGTACTTCCTGAAACAAAATAAATAAATAAATGCTAGCAAGTTGGCATAATGCACACGTATTGAACCCACTGTGGAGACTGATTAAACAATAGAGGAACATGGGTATTGAATATTTGTCGAAAAATGATTGAGGCTAGTTTTCACCCTTGACTATGAAAAGAAGCGCAAAACCACTCCTAACCACATGTATCACTTAGGACAGAAGGTTCTTACAACACCGCACCTGCCCATTGGTGTCCGTCAAACACGTTTACCTTCCGCGCTTGCTACATGATGCAAACTTCTTTCTGTACTATGGCTGTGACTTCTTCCTTGTGTGTGTGTCGAGGCAACTAAGAGTCTAAAACAGGACTACTACTGCTGTTGCGATAAATGAAAGAGAGAAATACTTGAATTATGGCAAATCATCCAACTTAGGCACATACATCACGTAAACAAAGTTAGAATGATCAGTTAGTTAATTTGGAAATTAACACAGCATGGATGTTAGTTAATTTGCAAATTAACACAGCATGGATGCATATGCTTTACAGCTTTGAATATGTACGAGTCCGGGTCTGCAATTTGCTCCTGGCTATTCATTGAAACTCTTATGCAATTATATTGGTATTGAATGTTGTTGCTACCTTGCTGCACATTTGTTGTATTACATGTGATGTTGCTAGGTTAGCTGCACATTTTATCAAACCTTTCTTCCCTTATGAAGAAAGGGTCGATAAAACAAAATACCCATTCACTTCTTTGGGTTTCATTTCCCCCGTAGAAGAGTACATACACTAGTAGAAAACAGGGCTTTGGTCTAGGGCAATATTCACATTAGTCCCGGTTCAGTCACGAACCGGGAGTAATGTGAGCATTGGTCCCGGTTCGTGCGGCTAAGGCATTAGTCCCAGTTCACCTGAGCCCTTTAGTCCCGGTTTAAGACACGAAGGAGACTTTTGGGTACACCTTCTATCACAGATTTGAAGGCAAGACATTCGTTGCTAAGAATGGATCCTTTCTAGAGAAGGAGTTTCTCTCGAAAGAAGTGAGTGGGAGGAAAGTAGAACATAATGAGGTAACTGTACCTACTCCCTTATTGGAAAGTAGTTCATCACAGAAATCTGTTCCTGTGACTCCTACACCAATTAGTGAGGAAGCTAATGATGATGATCATGTAACTTCAGATCAAGTTACTACCGATCCTAGTAGGTCAACCAGAGTAAGATCCACACTACAGTGGTACGGTAATCCTGTTCTGGAGGTCATGTTACTTGACCATGACGACCCTACGAACTATGAGGAAGCGATCATGAGCCCAGATTCCGCAAAATGGCTTGAGTCCATGAAATCTGAGATGGGATCCATGTATGAGAACAAAGTGTGGACTTTGGTTGACTTGCCCGTTGATCGGCAAGCCATCGAGAATAAATGGATCTTCAAGAAGAAGACAGACGCTGACGGTAATGTTACTATCTACAAAGCTCGACTTGTTGCGAAAGGTTTTCGACAAGTTCAAGGAGTTGACTACGATGAGACTTTTCTCACGCGTAGCGATGCTTAAGTCTGTCCGAATCATGTTAGCAATTGCCACATTTTATGATTATGAAATCTGGCAAATGGATGTAAGGACTGCATTCCTGAATGGATTCCTGGAAGAAGAGTTGTATATGATGCAACCTGAAGGTTTTATCGATCCAAAGGATGCTAACAAAGTGTGCAAGCTCCAGCGATCCATCTATGGACTGCAAGCATCTCGGAGTTGGAATAAACATTTTGATAGTGTGATCAAAGATATGATTTTATATGCACTTTTGGAGAAGCCTGTATTTACAAGAAAGTGAGTGGAGCTCAGAGCATTTCTAATATTACATGTAGATGACATATTGTTGATTGGAAATGATATAGAATCTCTGGATAGCATAAAAGGATACTTGAATAAGAGTTTTTCAATGAAAGACCTCGGTGAAGCTGCTTATATATTGGGCATCGAGATCTATAGAGATAGATCAAGACGCTTAATTGGACTTTCACAAAGCACATACCTTGATAAATTTTTGAAGAAGTTCAAAATGGATCAAGAAAAGAAAGGGTTCTTGCTTGTGTTACAAGGTGTGAAGTTGAGTCGACTGAATGCCCGACCAACTGCAGAAGATAGAGAGAAAATGAAAGATGTCCCCTAAGTGCTTCAGCCATAGGCTCTATCATTTATGCAATGTTGTGTACCAGACCTGATGTGTACCTTGCTATTAGCTTAACAGGGAGGTAGCAAAGTAATCCAGAGTGGATCATCGACAGCGGTCAAGAACATCCTGAAATACCTGAAAAGTAAAGGATATGTTTCTCATTTATGGAGGTGACAAAGAGCTCGTAAATGGTTACATCGATGCCAGCTTTGACACTGATCCGGATGACTCTAAGTCACAAACCGGATACGTGTTTATATTGAACGGTGCAGCTGTCAGTTGGTGCAGTTCTAAGCAAAGCATCGTGGCGGGATCTACGTGTGAAGCGGAGTACATAGCTGCTTCGGAAAGCAAAGAAATGAAGGAGTCTGGATGAAGGAGTTCATATCCGATCTAGGTTTCATACCTAGTGCATCGGTCCAATGAAAATCTTTTCGTGACAATATCGGTGCAATTGCCTTGGCAAAGGAATCCAGATTTCACAAGAGAACCAAGCACATCAAGAGACACTTCAATTCCATTCGCCACCAAGTCAAGGAGGGAGACATAGAGATTTGCAAGATATATACGGATCTGAATGTTGCAGATCTGCTGACTAAGCCTCTCTCATGGGCAAAACATGATCAGCACCAAGACTCCATGGGTGTTAGAATCATTACTTGTGTAATCTAGATTATTGACTCTAGTGCAAGTGGGAGGCTGAAGGAAATATGCCCTAGAGGCAGTAATAAAGTTGTTATTTATATTTACTTATATCATGATAAATGTTTATTATTCATGCTAGAATTGTATTAACGGAAAACTTAGTACATGTGTGAATACATAGACAAAAAAAGTGTCACTAGTATGCCTCTACTTGACTAGCTCATTGAATCAAAGATGGTTAAGTTTCTAGCCATAGACATGAGTTGTCATTTGATTAACGGGATCACATCATTAGAGAATGATGTGATTGACTTGACCCATTCCGTTAGCTTAGCATTTGATCGCTTAGTATATTGCTATTGCTTTCTTCATGACTTATACATGTTCCTATGACTATGAGATTATGCAACTCCCAAATACCGGAGGAACACTTTGTGTGCTACCAAACATCAAGCAACGAATCGGGTGATTATAAAGGTGCTCTACATGTGTCTCCGATGGTACTTGTTGAGTTGGCATAGATCGAGATTAGGATTTGTCACTCCGATTGTAGGAGAGGTATCTCTGGCCCTCTCGGTAATGCACATCACTATAAGCCTTGCAAAGCAATGCAACTAATGAGTTAGTTATGGGATGATGTATTACTAACGAGTAAAGAGACTTATGGGTAATGAGATTGAACTAGGTATTGGGATACCGACGATCGAATCTCGGAAAGTAACAACCGATGTCAAAGGGAACAACGATGTTGTTATGCGGTTTGACCGATAAGGATCTTCAGAGAATATGTAGGAGCCAATATGAGCATCCAGGTTCCGCTATTGGTTATTGACGAGGAGTATTGAAATGGTCGAGACATAAAGACCGATATATTGGATGACTATGTTTGGACTTCAGAAGGGTTCCGGGTAAGTTCGGACAAATACCGGAGTACCGGGGGGTTACCGGAACCCCCCGGGGAATGTAATGGGCCTATTGGGCCTTAGTGGATAAGAGGAGGGGCGGCCAAGGGCAGGCCACGCGCCCCCCTTTTTACTTCCCCCTCTCTCCTCCTTCCTTCCCTCCAACTCCTACTCGTGGAAGAGGGGGGGGGGGGAATCCTACTCCGATGGGAGTAGGACCTCCGTATGCGTGCCATAGGAGGGCCGCCCTCCCCTCCCCCACTCCTTTATATACGGGGCGGGGCACCCTATAGGCACACAAGTTGATCAGTTGATCTTTAGCCGCAAAAGTGCCCCCACCATAATCCACCTCGGTCATATCATAGCGGTGCTTAGGCGAAGCCCCCGCTGGCCGCAGTAGCATCATCATCACCGTCATCACGCCGTCAGGTCGACGGAACTCTCCCTCGAACAACTGCTGGATCGTGAGTTCATGGGACGTCACCGACCTGAACGTGTGCTGAACTCGGAGGTGTCGTGTGTTCGGTACTTGGATCGGTCGGATTGTGAAGACGTACGACTACATCAAATGCTTTGTCATAACGCTTCCGCTTACGGTCTACGAGGGTACGTGGGATCTACACTCTCCCTCTCTCGCTGTTATGAATCACCATGATCTTGTGTGTGCGAGGATTGTTTTTAAATTATTACGTTACTCCAACAATGAACAGGCTTACCCATCTACTATCAGCTATAGGATAGATTATACCCGCTTCCGGAAGTTTTAATATTTCCGTTCTTACCACCTCTTTCACCTTTGAAGTTCCCCTTATTCCCTTTACCCTTTTTCTTGAAACAGGTGGTCTTGTTGTCCATCAACACTTGATGCTCTTTCTTGCTTTCTACCTCCGCAGCCTTTAGCATTGCGAAGAGCTCGGGAATTGTCTTATCCATCCCTTGCATATTATAGTTCATCACGAAGCTCTTGTAGCTTGGTGGTAGTGATTGAAGAATTTTGTCAATGACACTATCATCAGGAAGATTAACTCCCAGTTGAATCAAGTGATTGTTATACCAAGACATTTTGAGTATATGCTCACTGACAGAACTATTCTCCTCCATTTTGCAGCTGTAGAACTTACTGGAGACTTCATATCTCTCAATCCGGGCATTTTCTTGAAGTATTAACTTCAACTCCTGGAACATCTCATATGCTCCATGACGTTCAAAACATCGTTGAAGTCCCGGTTCTAAGCCGTAGCATGGCACACTGAACTATCGAGTAGTCATCACTTTTGCTCGCCAGACGCTCATAACATCCGGCGTTGTTCCTGTGAAGCGGGTTGGCACCTAGCGGTGCTTCCAAGACGTAATTATTCCGTGGCAGCAATGAGGATAATCCTCAAGTTACTGGATTCAGTCCGGTAGTTGCTACCATCATCTTTCAACTTAGCTTTCTCTAGGAACGCATTAAAATTTAACGGAACAACAGCTCGGGCCATCTATCTACAACAACATAGACATGCAAAATACTATCAGGTACTATGTTTATGATAAGTTAAAGTTCAATTAATCAAATTACTTAAGAACTCCCACTTAGATAGACATCCTCTAATCATCTAAGTGATCACGTGATCCAAATCAACTAAACAATGTCCGATCATCACGTGAGATGGAGTAGTTTTCAATGGTGAACATCACTATGTTGATCATATCTACTATATGATTCACGCTCTACCTTTCGGTCTCAGTGTTCCGAGGCCATATCTGCATATGCTAGGCTCGTCAAGTTTTACCCGAGTATTCTGGGTGTGCAAAACTGGCTTGCACCCGTTGTATGTGAACGAGAGCTTATCACACCCGATCATCACGCGGTGTCTCGGCATTTAATTAACTTTCACAACGGTGCATACTCAGGGAGAACACTTGTACCTTGAAATTCTGTGAGAGATCATCTTATAATGCAACCGTCGAACTAAGCAAAATAAGATGCATAAAGGATAAACATCACATGCAATCAATATAAGTCATATGGATATGGCCATCATCATCTTGTGCCTTTGATCTGCACCTCCAAAGCACCGCCATGATCACCATCGTCACCGGCGCGACACCTTGATCTCCATCGTAGAGCATCGTTGTCGCCTTGCCAACTATTGCTTCTACGTATCACCGCTACCGCTTAGTGATAAAGTAAAAAATTACATGGCGATTGCATTTCATACAATAAAGCGACAACCATATGGCTCTCGCCAGCCGTCGATAACTCCTGCTACAAAACATGATCATCTCATACAATAAAATTTAGCATCATGTCTTGACCATATACATCACAACATGCAATCGCAAAAACAAGTTAGACGTCCTCTACTTTGTTGTTGCAAGTTTTACGCCGCTGCTACGGCCTGAGCAAGAACGGTTCTTACATACGCATCAAAACCACAATGATTTTTCGTCAAGTATGTGATGTTTTAACCTTCAACAAGGACCGGGCGTAGCCACACTCGATTCAACTAAAGTTGGAGAAATTGACACCTGCCAGCCACCTGTGTGCGAAGCACGTCGGCAAAACCAGTCTCACATAAGCGTACGTGTAATGTCGGTCTGGGCTGCTTCATCCAACAATACCGCCAAATCAAAGTATGACATGCTGGTAAGCAGTATGACTATTATCGCCCACAACTCACTTGTTTTTTTTTTGACAGAAAGACTGTAAGGGAACCCCTTACAGTATAATTGGTGCAACAAACCCAAATTGCAAGTACCATGCCTTGAACCTGGGTGGGTGGGAAGGCATCAGCCCCTTCCCACCACTAGGCTATGCCTTAGTCTGCCACAACTTACTTGTGTTCTACTCGTGCATATAACATCTACGCATAGACCTGGCTCGGATGCCACTGTTGGGGAACGCAGTAATTTCAAAATTTTCCTATGCACACGCAAGATCTATCATGGTGATGCATACCAACGAGAGGAGAGTGTTGTCCATGTACCCTCATAGACCGAAAAGCGGAAGCATTATGACAACGTGGTTGATGTAGTCAGACGTCTTCATGAAAGTACGCACCTCCATAATCTGCACACGTTCAGCTCGGTGGACGTCCCACGAACTCTTGATCCAGCTGAGTGTCGAGGGAGAGCTTCACAAGACGACGGCGTGATGACGGTGATGAAGAAGCTACCGTACAGGCTTCGCTTAAGCACTGCAACGATATGACCGAGGTGGATTATGGTGGAGGGGGCACACGCTGCAGCTAAGACAATGTCATTGTTGTGTTCTAGGGTGCCCCCGCCCCGTGATATAAAGGAGCAAGGGGAGGCGGCCAGCCCTTGGGCGCGCCAGGAGGGGAGGAGTCCTCCTCCTAGTAGGGAGCAGGACTCCCCTTTCCTAGTCCAACTAGGAGGAGGAAGGGGAAGGAAGGAGAGCGTAGATAGGGAGGGAAGAGAGGCCGCCTCCTTGTCCAATTTGGACTCCTCAAGGGGCGTCGGGAGGCGGCCAGCCCTATGGCCCCTCCTCTCTCTCACAAGGCCCACGTTGGCCCATTAGGTTGCCGGGGTTCCCCGGCCTCTCCATAATTATCCGGTGAGCCCCGGAACTCATCCGTGTCGAATATTGTCATCCAATATATCTATCTTTATGTCTCGACCATTTCGAGAATCCTCGTCATCTAAGTGATAATATCCTGGACACAGAACTACCATTGTTACATCAAAAAACATAAAATCAAAATACCGATCGTCACCGAACGTTAAGCGTGCGTACCCTACGGGTTAACTATATAGACATGACCGAGACATGTCTCCAGTCAATAACCAATAGCGGAACCTGGATGTTCATATTGGCTCCCACATATTCTACGAAGATCTTTTATCGGTCAAACCGCATAACAACCCACGTTGTTCCCTTTGTCATCGGTATGTTACTTGCCCGAGATTCGATTGTCGGTATCTCAATACCTAGTTCAATCTTGTTACTGCAAGCAAGTCTCTTTACTCGTTCCGTAATGCATCATCCTGCAACTAACTCATTAGTCACATTGCTTGCAGGGCTTATAGTGATGTGCATTACCGAGAGGGCCCAGAGATACCTCTCCGACAATCGGAGTGACAAATCTAATCTCGATCTATGCCAACTCAACAAGTACCATTGAGACACCTGTCAGAGCACCTTTATAATCACCCGATTCACGTTGTGATGTTTGGTAGCACACTAAGTGTTCCTCCGGTATTCGGAGTTGCATAATCTCATAGTCATAGGAACATGTATAAGTCATCAAGAAAGCAATAGCAACATACTAAGCGATCAAGTGCTAAGCTAACGGAATGGGTCAAGTCAATCACATCATTCTCTAATGATGTGATCCGATTAATCAAATGACAACTCATGTCTATGGCTAGGAAACTTAACCATCTTTGATTCAACGAGCTAGTCAAGTAGAGGCATACTAGTGACACTCTTTTTGACTATGTATTCATACATGCACTAAGTTTCCGATTAATACAATTCTAGCATGAATAATAAACATTTATCATGATATAAAGAAATATAAATAACAACTTAATTATTGCCTCTAGGGCAGGGCATATTTCCTTCAGCAGTTGCATGGCGACGGAGTCTCGAGCAAAGGTGGTGACCGAGGCAGCGAAAACCATGCGCAGAAGCTAGGACATGCCCAACAATAGGGCGGGCTCGATCGGACCGCTCTGGGAAATAGTGAGGACTGGAACATATGTCAGTATTTCGACATTAAGGGCCACTGGGCCTGCGAGAAAGTGCTGCAAGAGGCAGCGTTACGGGTGGTCTCATCCATACTAAGGAAGATGAGGGAGTAGGTCCGGTGATGGCTCATGCTCACTACCAAGGAGGACTGGACGTCTCTTTGTACTAGCTCCTAGGTCGCGAAACCAAGCTCGGTCGAAACCATGAGCACGGTCCGACCACTGGCGCACACGGGTAGCCACATTTTCCACAATACGAAGAAGGTGATGATCATGCCCACTTATAATGGCGACAACCGATGTGAGGTGTAGTTCCTCGACAAGTGCGCAGCAAACCACATGACCAGATCGGCCGATGCATTTGCCAAGCTAGACCGGTTGATCTCTGAAAAGGTACGGTTCACGGACGGGTCGCTTGTCGTGATCCACAGCCGCTGGACTGTCTTCTTGGCCATTGATAGGGGAGACAACCGGGCGCATGTATGCGTTCTTCATCCCGGTCCTACAGATCAGCGATGGCGACGGGCTCATCCAGCTAGATGAGAATTTGTATGATATCACCAATCGCCGTGAGGTGCTCACTGCACTCCATCAGCTCAACCACCTCCTCGTCAAAAGTAATGCATTTAATCGAGTCACCCGTACAAGCTTTCCTTTCACCCTGGTCATCCAAAGCAGCCTCATCATTGGGTCATTTCACCAGCACACCGACGAGTTTTGTGAGGCGAGCCGAGTCGATGAGGTTGTTGTGGCATATACTGCGGCACCGAGCTTACTTGCACCGATTTATCCTCTTTGTAGCAAGCGATTTACCATATTGGGATTGACGATTTACCGGAAGGGGTCACATCATGGTTGACTTACCGCAGCTAGCCCACGGGTAGTCACATCAGCCTAGCCCCAACGACCGTGACTTGGTTGTTCCCTATATGCCATGGATTGGTCATAAGGTCAATGCAACATACCGCTTTATGTAGGTCAACCTTTGGTGTTTAATTTATGTACGATATATGCTCCGAAAAAAAGTTCTGTACCACAAATGAAGATGCGTGACCACAATATGCAAGAAATCTTTTGGTGCGTATGCGTGTTTTTGCTTTAGAAATTGTGCCTGTCTAGACCTTAACGAACAGATAAATACACCACGACCACAAAATGACATGTTCTCGCATGACATAGTTATGTAGATAGATACCAAAGCCAACAGAATTTTGGAAGTGCAAAACAACACCAATCAAGTCAACATCGGCACACTATAGTTGCCGGGCAACCATCCTTCCTCGTTGGAGGTTCATCGACCAACATTTTTGTACTAAATGTTCACAAAGAAATGCACAGGGAAGCGAAACAACTACGCTCCGACATTCATCTTGTCACCATGTGCTTTGCTTGTAGATTCACCATTTGGATCAGCCTTGATATCCCCCATCTGCACATCTGCTACTGAATCTCTGTGGGTGCTATCAGGCGAGATAAGTAAGGGAGCAGCCAGCTTGTCGGATGGCCCTCCTTGATTTGGTGGGCTGGGAACCACGGGGACCTCATCAGGGTTCACATCCATCCTCTTGTGCGACTTTTGAGCTTTCTGCTCAGCTAGGCTATGATGAAATACAATATCAATCTTAACATCAGCAGATGGTCGACGACATACCTTCCTCAGTGAAACAATCTCCTGTCACGTGAAAATAAATGAAAAATCAAGGCACAACTTTTCCAAAAATATATTTATCCATGCTAAACATCATAGAAAAAAACTGAGTTCATCACTCTGTGCTTTCCGTTTTATTTGACTACATGGTAAGATAATTAGCAGAGAACAAAATGCGTAGTATTTTGCACTGTCATTCTTCCCCGTCTATCTTCCTTGAACATTCACATTTATATTGTATGGTTGCCAAAGAAATTGCAGATTGGAGATGAAATCACAAGGAAATTCCAAAGTAAGTTTGGTTTCCTTCAAAATCACAAGGATGGGTTTTGATGAGTTGACAAAGGACCATGGCGAGTTACTCATATATTGATGTCCAGGCATGTTATGAAGAAAACCATACCCAACTACATATAAAACGTATGGATGGAGCTCTGATTTGGCAGCTCGGGTTTTAGTTGTCATCAAGTTTTTTCTCGAATCCAGGATAAAGTCCCAAATATATCTCTATGTGCAGGCAAATAACCTAGCCCCAATTATGAGATCCAAGCACGGTGTAACACTGTAACCAGAATAAATGCATGCACACACAACAGCGTTAGAAAGGAGAGTTACCTCAGAGTGATCGTGATCATAACGAACAAAGAAAACTGCAGCGGCAACCCTTAAATCATGTGTGCGCCTTTCAACTTGAAGAACATGAGCATCAAAATAGAGGGCCTGCTCTTTTGTTTCCTGTTCAATTCATCACAGAAATGTTTCTTCCTGTGAGAAATCAACTCGAATAAATGATAACACCACATTACAAGACAACTACCTCACATGAAAAATAGTTTGGCCCTTTGTTCAACTTTCCCTCACAAATTTCTTTTACGGGACTTTAGTTCACAATATTACTTACACCCAGTGACTAAAACTCCTTACTCCATCTCTCCATAATACTGCAGTTTGAGTATGATATTGTCTTGAACTAGAAGTAAATAATCGAAAATTAATCTCAACACTCTAATTTGTCGGCCACGCTGTTTGTGTGCAACTACCAACATTAGTATTTATTAGGCAGCCTTATTTGATGAATAACCAATTTATAAATAAAAAAGGAAAAAGGAAGCTTTTCAGCGCTCAGTTTAATAATAAAGTAATAATAATATTCAGAGAAAAATTCACACCCATTTTAGATTAAAAATTAATTCTACTACTCAAAAGTATGATATTTTAATAAATTGTGGCGATTTTACAGTCATTTGCTCATTCACACGAATAATAAATGGCCAAATCAGTGCTGCCAGTTGGACCAAGTGGCATTACAGTAAAATTCTATTATATGAAATATGATTACCAAGATATGGATAGTGACAGGAAACATATGTTGTACTTAATTAAATGTCCTATTTACTTCAACTACCACGCTGTATATAGCATATATATATAATGCATGCTGAAGTGGAACATACATTTCATAAGGATTAAAAAACGGGATTTAATAATTATTGGCAAGCACAATTCTTAAGCACTACTTTTAAAGTCTAGACAAACAAGGAATAGAGCCTATGAATTGAAGAACCTTGAGTGTCAACAGAGTAGAAATATAAGTTCAATTACATCTCTTCAAACGGACCAAATAAATGAATTGGCTAAGTAAGCAACAACATTCTGTTGGTCATGTGCACCACAGTTCAGAAGGCTCGGCACTTTTCGCAGGTGAGACCCGACCAACATACCCAACACGCTTTCACAGGCGAACAAGTAACAGAAAGAAAATAATGGTTGAACCGTAAGTTTATTTACATAATTTCCAAGCGCATAAAAAAGCCAGATTGTAACAGCTGCCAGGAATTAGATAAATATTCTGTGGCTAAAATAAACCAGCTTAGTAATCCAGAAGGATAAATTAAAGCTTCATGAAGACATGAATTATCAGTTGTGCCATGCAAACTTGCTAAGTCAGGTTAAGAGAAGTCGTTTAAGATGACTACCTGATAACAAAGAATAAGATCCCCAGGAAGCACACCAACACATTCTGTGGCTATACATGGGAGAGAACGCAGTCTCACAGATTCACAAACATTAATCCATTCTTCCTCCTCAGCCCCAAATCCAGAAAACCAAACTTGTATTTCCTGAAACAGAAAAAATAGGTAGTGAACCCGCTGTGGAGAGAGATTAAACAATAGTGCACATGAGCATTATATAATTCTCAGAAAATGACCGAGCCTAGTTTTCACTCTCAACTGTGAAAAGAGGCGCAAATCACCCTAAACTTGTCTTGGCAGTAATCTTTGGCATGCCGGCAGCGAGATCAACCTATCTGCTTCTCTTTATTTCTCTACGTACATCTCTTGTCAACCCATACTCAAGTCGAATCACAAGGCCATGTCCACTTGCACAACAAGAATCACATCTTCACTTAGGACCCGACGGGTTTGTGCCCGTCAAACATGTTTGCCTTCCATGGTTGCTACATACACTAAAGACTACACCTACAAGGATGCAAAAGTGATTTCTAAAACAATGCTACTATTCCTTGTTTTATAAAAAGTTCCCTGTTTCATGAATTCAGATCTAGGAAGTGAATTTACCTGGTCCCCAGTTTCAGAAAATCTGGAGGACAGGATGGCAGCAACATCGAACCTGTAATAACAAAGATTGGTCATGCATGTAAAATAGAATGGTTAGATGCAAGCACCGCACTTTTGACACACCTAACAGACCCACCCACACTCATGATAAAAATTAAATGACATAAACAAAAAGGGACCAAATGTGACATCGATCGGCAGAAGAAGAAGAAAGAAAGCAAGAAATATGTATATCTGCTGCATACCATGCACCATTTCTTGGTGACTTTGCTTCAAGCTGGAACAGGCCACCATCCGAAGAGGCATTCCCTGATTGGCAGCGACAGTATCAATAATCCATAATCGACATGATTACAACAAGTATGTGTTCGATCGGTTACAAAAAGTTAGAAATCTTGGAAACAAGAAACAATAAAATTGTGCCATGTAGCCTGCAACTCTCAATAAAAGGGAATGAAGAGCGCAGCACCTGACTGTGATTCGGTGTTGGAAGGAAGATGACTGAACCCAGTAGGAAGCTGGGTGCTGTGCCTCAGCCCCCGTGGGCAGCATCTTCCCTCGTGCCGGCGGCCGCTCACCCCTCCGTTTCTGCGTGTACCTCCGGTTCTGAAACCAGATGTGCACCTGCGCCGACGCAGATCATCGGAATTAGAAAAATAGGGCGGACTTGCTTGGACTGTATCTTGGGCAACGTACCTGATTGTACTGGACGGGGACCTGGCCGTCGCCGGAGATGTCCGGGGAGGCGTTGAAGTCGTCGGTGAGTCCCTGGATGACAGGACGCTTGGGCATGGCGTTGACGTCACGGAGGACCTCCTCCATCTTGGCGACCTCCGCGTGGGTGAACCGGATTCTCCCCATCGTCCGCCCTTCTACAAGCGTACCCCCGCCGGTGAGGTGAGATCAGCACAGCACAGCAGATTCGATTTGAGGGAGCATTACAAGACTGGAGATGGAGAAGAGATTGGAGCGGAGGAGTACCTTACCAGATCTGTGTGTGTGCCTCTCGAATCGATCTGTCGGCCTTTGCTTCCTTTTGGTGCTCCTCACACGCAATCGTGACCAACGTGGACGGTAGGCCCACCTTTTGGATGTATACTATACTGCTGTATTTGCGCATGTTTCAACCAGTCACCCGTTTGCTACAACCCATCACCCTTCGGATGTTTCATTCAGGACAAATATTGCCAAAGACAAAGACAAGAAACACTGCTGTGAGTGTGACCACAAGACTCGGACGCTCTCCCGGCACTGAAGTGGTGATGGCAGTTTGGCTGGCCGTCTGTGATGGGGATAAGTAAGGTGCATGCTGTTCAGGCCAGAGCAGTTGTGCACGCCGCAAACGTGGTCCTCTCCGGCGACGAGCATGCTGAGGATGATGGCCCCTCGTCTACGGTGCAGCCGAGAGAGATGAAGACTAAGGAGGAACTAGTGCAAGAATTATGGGAGGACATTGGCCTCCCTTCGGTGCCTTCTTGTTTTGGTGACTCCGATGTCATCTTCCAGTAAGGTAAGTTGAGGTTCAGTTAACTATGACGGATCATCTTGAGGACGCACGTCATCGCCAGAGCGTGTCGCCGCCGAGCCTTTGCTGGGCAACCTCCTGGAGATGCTGTGCGCGCACGTCGTAGGAAGAGGTCCCTCCCACGGCCAAAGGTCAAGCCGCCAGTCACTCTCGCGGCCTTGATGCCGGCCATGGAGCTGCCGGCAGTTTCAGCGTCGCCTACGAGTCAAAATGGTGAAGTTGCCAATAGAGCAGATAGCCGGATACAGTGGATAACCAATTTAAGTCTGGTACCGTTGTGCATGAACATTGCACCCGTCCATTTTGTCAAACCGATGTGAGCCATTTACCGGGTAACTTGCGTTGGTGGTGCTCCTACCCTAACGCGCGTCTTCCTCGGCCACCTCTGTCTTGATTGTACGGCGCGGTGCTTCGTTCTCCTACCTCCGCCATGGCTAACTCCCCCTCCACCCAGCTAGGAGGCCAACCAATGACGACCACATCCTTCCCCGGCTTCGGCCCAAGTGAAGGGCTGATGGTCTTCGATGTTCCCACGTGCCAAGCTCGATGCATCTGAGCTACAAGATGCGAGGCAATTCGGAGTTCCCATGGGGCCTAGGGCACCCGCCGCTGCTCCATCGTCCGCACCGCCTTTCACCTCCTGGGCTCTGCCAAAGAACTCCAATAATAAGAAGTCAAACCATAAAGGTGTGGCAACTCTGGCTGTTGGGAACACCGCTGCAATGATGGTGGCCACCGTTCCCAACGTAGCTCATGGTCCGTCGTTGGTCTCAGCGCATGAGGTTCCTTCATCGTGTATTGTTGCTGGCTTCGTCGATTGTCCAAACCCAGTAGGCTGCTTCACATACACCTCCTCCTCTAGATCTCCATTGAGAAATGTAGACTTGACGTCCAAATTTTTGCGGCCTGGAATGGACCGTCTTGTCCCAACTTCCGGATTTTCCGACCATCTCGAGATTTTCCTATAGCAATGTACTATTTTGACCATACAATTCGTATACGACCTCGGATTGAGACGATAAAAAATTCAAAGTTTTTCATAAGGGCTATCCAATTGCATAAATTTGAATTCATTTTCTATAGATTCAAGCCACTCATAGGATCATGCCACTTTTGAGCATCAGCACCCCGGCCATCACTGATGTATGATGATGATTAGCTTGCCTCAGCTGCTCACGATGATCGGACCTTTGCAGACCTTGATCCCCGTCCATCCTTGCGGACATTGTAGGCCTTGATTGTGGATGTATATTTTATGATACGCTTCTAGCAAGAATACGAAGCGACCCTCCAAATAAGCGATGGCCGGCCAAGGCGAATAAACAGAGAGGGAAGGTGATTGAAGAAATTGGAACACTACAATGCCCCAAAATTTTGTTTGAAATCCTGAAATGCTAAAAGTATACTAGCAACGTTAATAAACACTGATTTGAATATTTTAAAATACAAAACAAAATTTCAACGACCTGGTGTATTTCATTATTTATATTCTTTGATAAAGAAAACCTAAAAGTACATTAATAAAAAAAAGAACACAAGAACCCAAAATTTCACTCTCAAACTGGGCACTTCCCCCCTTCAATACTACAAATCTCCCAATGGATGTCTGAATCAATTTGGTTTGTAAGCAACATATCACATAACTTTTGTGTAACACTTATTTAAATAATCACATGATGACACCATGCAAACTTTCAATTTTTTAGACATCGTTTACATCATTTCAAAATTGTGCTTAAAATCCTAAAATGGCAATTTACCAGTAGAGACGTGAAGCCAAGGAGGGAACATGGCTAGTGGATGATCTAGCAGTGCGACGTGTAGGGTGCACGCTGCTAACTACCAATGCAATAACATTTTCTATGTTCAAAAAAAAAATCCAAAGATTTTTATGTTTGATTTTTTATATTACTATCGCCAGAATACCTAAAGGTACATTAAAAGATTGGAACAGAAGATCCCATCTTTTGGCCAAAAAATTGGAACACAAGACCCGCCAAGATGGTGTCGTCGTGCCCATCGTTCGAATCCGCCACTCCGGCCACCAAGGGGATCCACCTTCAATCACCACCCACTATGTGGCAGACTGCAAGCACGCATCCGTCGCCCCTACAGCCGCAGTAGTGGAAGTTAGCCACCACTACACCCCAAAGATAACAGCTTGCACCCGCACAGGATGAACCCTAGATCTGGGTTACTGAGTGCCCAAAAGTAGCCACAAGTGCCACCAACAAGGGGAGGCCATGCCCAATGAAGCTATCAAATGAGATCAGGAGCCTATTTGATCTAGTGGATCCAGCCTACAGTGGTGGCCGGGAACCCACTCCACGACCACCACCCACCTACGAGTAGTTGCGCCAACATGACGCTGTGCTAGTAGCCCCCCTCACACACACATGCACGACAAGGGCCGCGCCTCCACCGAGAAGGCCACGACTGGCCGAGATAGGGGGAGTCCACAGGGGTGAGATCAGTACCTTATTGCCGCATAAGAGAGATGGAGCTTGCCCCGGTAACAGGGGAAGTGAAGGAGGTAGTGACACTTTGTGACGAACCCCTTCATCTCACCCACTCCCACGAGCGGGGAGGCGAACCCTAGTGCCTCCAGCCCCTTCTCCCCCCTCCTCCTCCCTCGCCCACAGCCCGGCCTGGGGCCTCCTTCCCCTTCCTCGTGATGGGGTGGCCTTGGCGGAGTAGCTACATCAGCCGGAGGTCTTGGCGGCTCTGCAGGCGGCGTGCCATGTCGGCGGCGGGTGGCGGTCGGTGGCGTCCTGATGCAGCGGCATGGGCGGCTGCTTGTCGGGGTGTGTGAGGCGTGCCGTGTGTGGTGGCAGCGGTAATTGTCCCGGCCCAGATCTGGCTCGGGCGACCTCCCTAGCCAGCGGCTGTGGGTGGCGGGCTGAGGCTCCCCGGCACAGCGTTCTGGCGTCGGCGGCGGTCTTGGCAGCGAGGTGACGGCGCTTCAGCGGCTTAGTGGCGGTGCGTCTTTGGCGGATCTCGCGTTTTCCCGCGTGTTTGTCGTGGATCTGGCGCTGGGATTTGGGTGGGCGGCGCGGCTGGGGCAGCGGCCTGGCGTGGTTGTTGCTCCGGCCTTGGGTGGCGGCGCGCGGAGGTCCGACATGGTTGCCTCCCGTGGGCGCGGCGGCTACACGGTGGCTCGGAAGCTACGCCCGTGGTGACGGCGGCTTTACTCCGGCGTCGGCTCGTCCGCTGATCGGACCGTGTCGACCTTCGCTCCTTCCCTTGTCGTCGGGTAATTCCCTCGGTCAAGGGCTGGCCCTCTCCGGCTACGGTCCATCGCTTCGTCTCGCGCCCAGGCTGCGGGACCGAGCTCGTCTCGCGCCCGGCGGCAGGATCGAGCTCGTCTTGCGCTCAGGGCTGCAGGACGGGGCGATGGAGGCCAGTTTTGGCCGGCCTGTTGGGTGTCGGCGCAGGGGGCCGTCCAGGTGTGGGAAAGGCGGGGCATTTCTGCTTGTCTCTTGAGTTGGGGTAGTGGCGGGTCTCAGGTCAGGTGGTGCCTAGGTCTTGGATGCGGGGTGGTGGCCTGTTGGTGGTAGCGCGGTGCATTTGGCGAGCCAGCGGCTTGGTGCTGCCGGTGGCCATGACCGTGTGGTGGCGTGGCAGCTAGGGTGTGGCGTTCAATGGCGATGAGTGTTGGCTGGGGTGAAAACCTATTCTTTCTTTGGGCCGGACGGCGGCGTGAAGCCTGTTCCCTTCTTGAAGGCGTCGTCGTGGCTTTCATCGCCCATGTCGTGTTGCTCGGATGAAACTACGATCCTTGGATCGGGCGGGTGGCGGCGCTCTGGTGTCGTATCCTTCTGAAAGGCGCCCGCCTTTGGAGTCCACGGATCATCATATATATCTTGACTTCATCTTTTTCGTATAAGGGTGGTGTTATTGCGCTTTCGGTACTGTGTATCATGCCTTGGGTGTGTGTGTTTGTTGCGGTGGCATGCATTTGTATCGGGATGTTTGGTGATCATTGCTTTATATATAAAAGCGGGCGGAAGCCTTTTTCGATAAGTGAAGGAGGTCGATGAGGTACCTCGCCGCCACCACGGCGGCCGAGAGGCTGCCGTGCCGCTGCAAGGGACGAGGAATTGGTTGGGCGGCGGCGGCATTCGTGCCATGAGTCGGAGGAAGCGACCCATGAGGCGTGAGCAGAAACTTAGTTCTAATATACTAAACACAGTTGCACATATGATTGTACTTCCGATTTACGTATCTCTTCTTTTCTGAAATTAGGTGGCGAATGGTAATGAAAATCACCATGTTAAAGAAAATCAAAATCGGGTTATACTAAATAACTTTTTTTGTGTTTGTCCTTTATCCACAAAAAATCGTGTTTGTGTGCAACAATGGCAAATCTGATTCATAAAAAGCGGTCATACATTACAACACGCCATTATCCCGATGAAGGGCGCCCTTGCTCATCTAGCAATGTTACGATATCATAGAATTTCGGTTTTGGAGAACATCCTCAATATACCATCTGCTTCCTCCATGGATCTGCTTCCTCGATGGTGCCAATACATATATGGTGATGCATTCAAATATGTCATTAGTTGTCAAGTGGAATACCAATATTAGCTTCTCCATCAACCGGGAATGTGAGGAGTGGCTTTGGTGGCAAATTGATCAAATGAGAACAGATAAAAAGAAGGAAAACAAGGAGCTGTTAATTGGCAGATGAAAGGAGAGAGCTAGATGTCCAGGTAGAAGAAGAGGACAAAGGCGATCTATATATAGATCCTTATTCCACGAAATGTATAGATGGATCATCCATTTGGAGGGCCTTCCGTGGGATAAAATTACCCCTTGCTAATTCGATTCTGAGGAAATGACAAAACTGCCAATATTTTCTATTAAGGGGGTGTCTTGAAGGATAACCCTGAACCCTAACCCCAAAAGACAATACCACCACAAGACAATATCTTCTCTGAAGACATAGCTATATAGATATGAATGCGAATCCAACACTTTGTGCACCACACAAGCAATCCAGTCAACAGCAACCATCCTTCCTTGATTGGAAGTTCTTAGGCGAACATTATTCGATTAGAAAGTTCTAGTGAAATGCAGGGAAGCGAAAGAACTACACTCCTAGATTCATCTTGTCATCATCTGCTTCATTTGCAGCTTCACTGTTTGGGTCAGCCTCCGCATCCCCATCTCAACATCTGCCATTGAATAGCTGCGGGTGCTAGTAGAGTGCGTCTAGTAAGGAGCAACCCCATTGTCAGTGTTGACACTCATCATCTTAGGTGGCTTTTGGGCTGTACGGTGCATTGATTGACGGCATACCTTGCTCGATGGAACAAACTCCTGTCACAGCGAAAAGAAATGCCAAAATAAATTATTTGGTATAAACAGCATAAAACAAACTATACTCATTATGCTTTCGGTTTATTTGACTACATATAGTAAGATAACTAGCCTAGAACAAAAAATATAGTATTTTACACTATTTTTCCCCATCAATCTTACGTGAACATTCAGATTTCTTTCGTTCGGTCATAAAAAATACTAGAATTGGAAATGAAATCACATGGAAATTTTGAAGTAAGTTTGGTTCCATACAGAAACTATGATGGGTTTTAATGGGTAGGGAAAGGATCGTGGCGAGCTACTCATTTATAGATGTCCAGGCACGTTATAAATCATAGGGATGAATGTCTGATTTGGCAAACTCGATTACGTAGTTGTAATAATAACTTTCCTGGATGAAATCGAAAATCCATTTGGTATTGTGAGGCCAACAGCCCTATAACAGAACTGAAGCTCCATGACCCAAGCCTCAATTAATTCTGATATCCAACCATGGTGTAACAATGGAACCAGAGTAAATGCATGAACACTCAACAGTGTAGTACAGAAGGAGAATTACCTCAGAGTGATCATGATCATAACAAACAAGAAACCTGCAGCGGCACCCCCTTACGTCATGCCTGCGCCTTTGAACTTGAAGAACATGTGCATCAACATAGCCGGCCTGCTCTTTGCCTTCCTGTTTAGTTGAGCACAGAAATCAACTTGAGTAAATGATAAAACTACATTATGAGACAGCTAAAACAACTTTAACTCACTGTGTTATTTACACCCAGCGACCAAAAATCCTTACTCAGACCCTCAAGCATACTCTACTTTGAGTAGATAATACAGTCTTGAAAGAGCAGCAAAGTCATGCACATTTCCTCTCAATGCTCTAATTTATCGGCATACCCGGTGTTTGTGCGCAATTACCAACATGAGGATTTATTGGAAAAGCTTATTTTATGAAAGTTCGTGTATTCACTTTATAAATGACCAGAGATAGGCTACAGCCTTCATTTTGAAAAACAAAAGAAAAACCTTTCAGTGCTCAGTTTAATAATAAAGTAATAATAAAATTTATTGGATAAATTCACACCCAATTTGAGAATAAAAAATAGTTTTAGTATTCAAAAGTATGACATAATAAAATGCATTGCTTTTATGGTGCGTTTAGTAAGTGTTGTCAACAACAATAGTTTGAAAACTCTCAAACTGGAATCATAACTTTTATAAGTATATACAAACAAGAAATAGAGCCTATATAAGCTGTAGGACCTTGGGTGTCAACAAGGAAAATCAAAGTCTTTGTCATGTGCAGTTGTGCACACAGTCAAAAACAGAAACCTTTAAAGACTCTTGGCGGTGAAACCCATCACTACTCTATCATCGCCAGCAAGTATGAGAAAAGAAAGTAACCATGGAATAATAGTTTAACAAGCTGAATTTTCAAGTGCATAACAAAAGGAAAATGTAGAAGCTGTCGGGCATTGGATACATATTGTGTGGCTAAAATAAACTGGCCAACATAATGTTTAACGAAGACATGAATTATCAAGTTGTGAGATGCTAACTTGCCAAGTCAGGTGAAAAGAAGTCATTTAAGATGGCTACCTTAAAACAAAGAATGAGATCCCCAGGCAGCACAGCGACACATTGAAGAAGAGCATGATCTCACACCTTTACAAACATCAATCCATTCATCCTCCTCAGGTCCAAGCCAAGTAAATCGAACTAGTACTTCTGAAACAAAATAAATAAATAAATGCTAGCAAGTTGGCATAATGCACACGTATTGAACCCGCTGTGGAGACTGATTAAACAATAGAGGAACATGGGTATTGAATATTTAAAGAAAATGATTGAGGCTAGTTTTCACCCTTGACTATGAAAAGAAAGCGCCAAACCACTCCTAACCACATGTATCACTTAGGACAGGAAGGTTCTTACAACTCCGCACCTGCCCATTGGTGTCCGTCAAACACGTTTACCTTCCGCGCTTGCTACATGATGCAAACTTCTTTCTGTACTATGGCTGTGACTTCTTCCTTGTGTGTGTGTCGAGGCAACTAAGAGTCTAAAACAGGACTACTACTGCTGTTGCGATAAATGAAAAGAGAGAAATACTTGAATTATGGCAAATCATCCAACTTAGGCAGACACATCACGAAACAAAGTTAGAATGATCAGTTAGTTAATTTGGAAATTAACACAGCATGGATGTTAGTTAATTTGCAAATTAACACAACATGGATGCATATGCTTTACAGTTTGAATATGTACGAGTCCGGGTCTGCAATTTGCTCCTGGCTATTCATTGAAACTCTTATGCAATTATATTGGTATTGAATGTTGTTGCTACCTTGCTGCACATTTGTTGTATTACATGTGATGTTGCTAGGTTAGCTGCACATTTTATCAAACCTTTCTTCCCTTATGAAGAAAGGGTCGATAAAACAAAATACCCATTCACTTCTTTGGGTTTCATTTCCCCCGTAGAAGAGTACATACACTAGTAGAAAATAGGGCTTTGGTCTAGGGCAATATTCACATTAGTCCCGGTTCAGTCACGAACCGGGAGTAATGTGAGCATTGATCCCGGTTCGTCTTGACTAAGGCATTAGTCGATTCACTGAGCCCTTTAGTCCCGGTTTAAGACACGAAGGAGACTTTTGGGTACACCTTCTATCACAGATTTGAAGGCAAGACATTACGTTGCTAAGAATGGATCCTTTCTAGAGAAGGAGTTTCTCTCGAAAGAAGTGAGTGGGAGGAAAGTAGAACATAATGAGGTAACTGTACCTACTCCCTTATTGGAAAGTAGTTCATCACAGAAATCTGTTCCTGTGACTCCTACACCAATTAGTGAGGAAGCTAATGATGATGATCATGTAACTTCAGATCAAGTTACTACCGATCCTAGTAGGTCAACCAGAGTAAGATCCACACTACGGTGAATGCGGTAATCCTGTTACGGAGGTCATGTTACTTGACCATGGCGACCCTACGAACTATGAGGAAGCGATCATGAGCCCAGATTCCATAAAATGGCTTGAGTCCATGAAATCTGAGATGGGATCCATGTATGAGAACAAAGTGTGGACTTTGGTTGACTTGCCCGTTGATCGGCAAGCCATCGAGAATAAATGGATCTTCAAGAAGAAGACAGACGCTGACGGTAATGTTACTATCTACAAAGCTCGACTTGTTGCGAAAGGTTTTCGACAAGTTCAAGGAGTTGACTACGATGAGACTTTCTCACCCGTAGCGATGCTTAAGTCTGTCCGAATCTTGTTAGCAATTGCCGCATTTTATGATTATGAAATTTGGCAAATGGATGTAAAGACTGCATTCTTGAATGGATTTTTGGAAGAAGAGTTGTATATGATGCAACTTTGAAGGTTTTATCGATCCAAAGGATGCTAACAAAGTGTGCAAGCTCCAGCGATCCATCTATGGACTGGTGCAAGCATCTCGGAGTTGGAATAAACATTTTGATAGTGTGATCAAAGCATATGATTTTATACAGACTTTTGGAGAAGCCTGTATTTACAAGAAAGTGAGTGGGAGCTCTGTAGCATTTCTAATATTACATGTAGATGACATATTGTTGATTGGAAATGATATAGAATCTCTGGATAGCATAAAAGGATACTTGAATAAGAGTTTTCAATGAAAGACCTCGGTGAAGCTGCTTATATATTGGGCATCGAGATCTATAGAGATAGATCAAGGCAGCTTAATTGGACTTTCACAAAGCACATACCTTGATAAATTTTTGAAGAAGTTCAAAATGGATCAAGAAAAGAAAGGGTTCTTGCTTGTGTTACAAGGTGTGAAGTTGAGTCGACTGAATGCCCGACCAACTGCAGAAGATAGAGAGAAAATGAAAGATGTCCCTATGCTTCAGCCATAGGCTCTATCATTATGCAATGTTGTGTACCAGGACCTGATGTGTACCTTGCTATTAGCTTAACAGGGAGGTAGCAAAGTAATCCAGGAGTGGATCCTTTGGACAGCGGTCAAGAACATCCTGAAATACGAAAAGTAAAGGATATGTTTCTCATTTATGGAGGTGACAAAGAGCTAAATCGTAAATGGTTACATCGATGCCAGCTTTGACACTGATCCGGATGACTCTAAGTCACAAACGGATACGTGTTTATATTGAGCAGTGCAGCTGTCGGTTGGTGCAGTTCTAAGCAAAGCATCGATGGCGGGATCTACGTGTGAAGCGGAGTACATAGCTGCTTGAAAGCAGCAAATGAAGGAGTGCGGATGAAGGAGTTCATATCCGATCTAGGTTTCATACCTAGTGCATCGGGTCCAATGAAAATCTTTACGTGACAATCTGGTGCAATTGCCTTGGCAAAGGAATCCAGATTTCACAAGAGAACCAAGCACATCAAGAGACACTTCAATTCCATTCGCGACCAAGTCAAGGAGGGAGACATAGAGATTTGCAAGATATATCACGGATCTGAATGTTGCAGACCCGTTGACTAAGCCTCTCTCATGGGCAAAACATGATCAGCACCAAGACTCCATGGGTGTTAGAATCATTCTTGTGTAATCTAGATTATTGACTCTAGTGCAAGTGGGAGGTTGAAGGAAATATGCCCTAGAGGCAGTAATAAAGTTATTATTTATATTTACTTATATCATGATAAATGTTTATTATTCATGCTAGAATTGTATTAACCGGAAACTTAGTACATGTGTGAATACATAGACAAAAAAAGTGTCACTAGTATGCCTCTACTTGACTAGCTCATTGAATCAAAGATGGTTAAGTTTCCTAGCCATAGACATGAGTTGTCATTTGATTAACGGGATCACATCATTAGAGAATGATGTGATTGACTTGACCCATTCCGTTAGCTTAGCATTTGATCGTTTAGTATATTGCTATTGCTTTCTTCATGACTTATACATGTTCCTATGACTATGAGATTATGCAACTCCCAAATACCGGAGGAACACTTTGTGTGCTACCAAACATCACAAGCGTGGCGGGTGATTATAAAGGTGCTCTCTGGTGTCTCCGATGGTACTTGTTGAGTTGGCATAGATCGAGATTAGGATTTGTCACTCCGATTGTAGGAGAGGTATCTACAGGCCCTCTCGGTAATGCACATCACTATAAGCCTTGCAAGCAATGCAACTAATGAGTTAGTTGCGGGATGATGTATTACGGAACGAGTAAAGAGACTTGCGGGTAATGAGATTGAACTAGGTATTGGGATACCGACGATCGAATCTCGGGAAAGTAACAACCGATGTCAAAGGGAACAACGTATGTTGTTATGCGGTTTGACCGATAAGGATCTTCGTAGAATATGTAAAGAGCCAATATGAGCATCCAGGTTCCGCTATTGGTTATTGACGAGGAGTATTGAAATGGTGAGACATAAAGACCGATATATTGGATGACTATGTTTGGACTTGAGAAGGGTTCCGGTAAGTTCGGACAAATGCAGAATGCAGGGGAGTTACGGAACCCCGGGGAAGGTAAGGGGCCTATTGGGCCTTAGTGGATACGTGGCGGGGCGGCCACGGGCAGGCCACGCGCCCCCCTTTTTACTTCCCCCTCTCTCCTCCTTCCTTCCCTCCAACTCCTACTCGTGGAAGAGGGGGGGGGGGGAATCCTACTCCCGATGGGAGTAGGACTCCTCCAGGGCGTGCCATAGGAGGGCCGGCCCTCCCCCCTCCCCCACTCCTTTATATACGGGGGCGGGGGCACCCCATAGGCACACAAGTTGATCAGTTGATCTTTTAGCCGTGTGCGGTGCCCCCCACCATAATCCACCTCGGTCATATCATAGCGGTGCTTAGGCGAAGCCCTGCGTCGGTAGCATCATCATCACCGTCATCACGCCGTCGTGCTGACGGAACTCTCCCTCGAACAACTGCTGGATGCATTGAGTTCATGGGGCGTCACCGACCTGAGCGTGTGCTGAACTTCGGAGGTGTCGTGTGTTCGGTACTTGGATCGGTCGGATTGTGAAGACGTACGACTACATCAAATGCTTTGTCATAACGCTTCCGCTTACGGTCTACGAGGGTACGTGGACGACACTCTCCCCTCTCGTTGCTATGAATCACCATGATCTTGTGTGTGCGTAGGATTGTTTTTAAATTATTACGTTACCCAACAATGAACAGGGCTTACCCATCTACTATCAGCTATAGGATAGATTATACCTGCTTCCAGAAGTTTTAATATTTCCGGTCTTACCACCGCTTTCACCTTTGAAGTTCCCCTTATTCCCTTTACCCTTTTCTTGAAACAGGTGGTCTTGTTGTCCATCAACACTTGATGCTCTTTCTTGCTTTCTACCTCCATGACCTTTAGCATTGCGAAGAGCTCGGGAATTGTCTTATCCATCCCTTGCATATTGTAGTTCATCACGAAGCTCTTGTAGCTTGGTGGTAGTGATTGAAGAATTTTGTCGATGACACTATCATCAGGAAGATTAACTCCCCGTTGAATCAAGTGATTGTTATACCCAGACATTTTGAGTATATGCTCACTGACAGAACTATTCTCCTCCATTTTGCAGCTGTAGAACTTATTGGAGACTTCATATCTCTCAATCCGGGCATTTGCTTGAAGTATTAACTTCAACTCCTGGAACATCTCATATGCTCCATGACGTTCAAAACTTCGTTGAAGTCCCGGTTCTAAGCCGTAAAGCATGGCACACTGAACTATCGAGTAGTCATCAGCTTTGCTCTGCCAGACGTTCATAACATCTGGCGTTGCTCCTGCAGCGGGTTTGGCACCTAGCGGTGCTTCCAGGACGTAATTATTCTGTGCAGCAATGAGGATAATCCTCAAGTTACGGACCCAGTCCGTGTAGTTGCTACCATCATCTTTCAACTTAGCTTTCTCTAGGAGCATTAAAATTTAACGGAACAACAGCTCGGGCCATCTATCTACAACAACATAGACATGCAAAATACTATCAGGTACTATGTTTATGATAAGTTAAAGTTCAATTAATCAAATTACTTAAGAACTCCCACTTAGATAGACATCCCTCTAATCATCTAAGTGATCACGTGATCCAAATCAACTAAACAATGTCCGATCATCACGTGAGATGGAGTAGTTTTCAATGGTGAACATCACTATGTTGATCATATCTACTATATGATTCACGCTCTACCTTTCGGTCTCGGTGTTAGAGGCCATATCTGCATATGCTAGGCTCGTCAAGTTTTACCCGAGTATTACGGGTGTGCAAAACTGGCTTGCACCCGTTGTATGTGAGCGTAGAGCTTATCACACCCGATCATCACGTGGTGTCTCGATGCGACGAACTTTCTGGCGGTGCATACTCAGGGAGAACACTTGTACCTTGAAATTCTGTGAGAGATCATCTTATAATGCAACCGTCGAACTAAGCAAAATAAGATGCATAAAGGATAAACATCACATGCAATCAATATAAGTCATATGATATGGCCATCATCATCTTGTGCCTTTGATCTGCACCTCCAAAGCACCGTCATGATCACCATCGTCACCGGCGCGACACCTTGATCTCCATCGTAGCATCGTTGTCGTCTTGCCAACTATTGCTTCTACGACTACCGCTACCGCTTAGTGATAAAGTAAAAAAATTACATGGCGATTGCATTTCATACAATAGCGACAACCATATGGCTCCTGCCGGTTGCCGATAACTCCGTTTACAAAACATGATCATCTCATACAATAAATTTAGCATCATGTCTTGACCATATACATCACAACATGCACTGCAAAAAACAAGTTAGGCGTCCTCTACTTTGTTGTTGCAAGTTTTACGTCGCTGCTACGGCCTGAGCAAGAACGGTTCTTACATACGCATCAAAACCACAATGATTTTTCGTCAAGTATGTGATGTTTTAACCTTCAACAAGGACCGGGCGTAGCCACACTCGATTCAACTAAAGTTGGAGAAATTGACACCTGCCAGCCACTGTAATGCGAAGCACGTCGGCAAAACCAGTCTCACATAAGCGTCGTGTAATGTCGGTCTGGGCTGCTTCATCCAACAATACCGCCAAATCAAAGTATGACATGCTGGTAAGCAGTATGACTATTATCGCCCACAACTCACTTGTTTTTTTTTGACAGAAAGACTGTAAGGGAACCCCTTACAGTATAATTGGTGCAACAAACCCAAATTGCAAGTACCATGCCTTGAACCTGGGTGGGTGGGAAGGCATCAGCCCCTTCCCACCACTAGGCTATGCCTTAGTCTGCCACAACTTACTTGTGTTCTACTCGTGCATATAACATCTACGCATAGACCTGGCTCGGATGCCACTGTTGGGGAACGCAGTAATTTCAAAATTTTCCTATGCACCGCAAGATCTATCATGGTGATGCATACCAGCGAGAGGGGAGAGTGTTGTCCATGTACCCTCATAGACCGAAAGCGGAAGCATTATGACAACGTGGTTGATGTAGTCGTACGTCTTCATGAAAGTACGGCACCTCCGCAATCTGCACACGTTCAGCTCGGTGACGTCCCACGAACTCTTGATCCAGCTGAGTGTCGAGGGAGAGCTTCGTCAGCACGACGGCGTGATGACGGTGATGAAGAAGCTACCGGCGCAGGGCTTCGCTTAAGCACTGCAACGATATGACCGAGGTGGATTATGGTGGAGGGGGCACCGCTGCAGCTAAGACAATGTCTGTTGTTGTGTTCTAGGGTGCCCCCTGCCCCCGTATATAAAGGAGCAAAGGGGGAGGTCGGCCGGCCCCTGGGCGCGCCAAGGAGGGGAGGAGTCCTCCTCCTAGTAGGAGCAGGACTCCCCCTTTCCTAGTCCAACTAGGAGGAGGAAGGGGGAAGGAAGGAGAGCGAGATAGGGAGGGAAAGAGGGGGCGCCGCCCCCTCCTTGTCCAATTTGGACTCCTCAAGGGGCGTCGGGGGGGGGGCGGCGGCCAGCCCTATGGCCCCCTCCTCTCTCTCACAAGGCCCACGTTGGCCCATTAGTTGCCCCGGGGGTTCCCCCCGGCTCTCCATAATTATCCGGTGAGCCCCGGAACTCATCCGGTGTCCGAATATTGTCATCCAATATATCAATCTTTATGTCTCGACCATTTCGAGACTCCTCGTCATGTCCATGATCACATCCGGGACTCTGAACTACCTTCAGTACATCAAAACACATAAACTCAAAATACCGATCGTCACCGAACGTTAAGCGTGCATACCCTACGGGTTAACTATATAGACATGACCGAGACATGTCTCCAGTCAATAACCAATAGCGGAACCTGGATGTTCATATTGGCTCCCACATATTCTACGAAGATCTTTATCGGTCAAACCGCATAACAACCTACGTTGTTCCCTTTGTCATCGGTATGTTACTTGCCCGAGATTCGATTGTCGGTATCTCAATACCTAGTTCAATCTTGTTACCGGCAAGTCTCTTTACTCGTTCCGTAATGCATCATCCTGCAACTAACTCATTAGTCACATTGCTTGCAGGGCTTATAGTGATGTGCATTACCGAGAGGGCCCAGAGATACCTCTCCAGACAATCGGAGTGACAAATCCTAATCTCGATCTATGCCAACTCAACAAGTACCATTGGAGACACCTGTAGAGCACCTTTATAATCACCCAGTTACGTTGTGATGTTTGGTAGCACACTAAGTGTTCCTCCGGTATTCGGGAGTTGCATAATCTCATAGTCATAGGAACATGTATAAGTCATCAAGAAAGCAATAGCAACATACTAAACGATCAAGTGCTAAGCTAACGGAATGGGTCAAGTCAATCACATCATTCTCTAATGATGTGATCCCGTTAATCAAATGACAACTCATGTCTATGGCTAGGAAACTTAACCATCTTTGATTCAACGAGCTAGTCAAGTAGAGGCATACTAGTGACACTCTTTTTGACTATGTATTCATACATGCACTAAGTTTCCGATTAATACAATTCTAGCATGAATATAAACATTTATCATGATATAAAGAAATATAAATAACAACAATTATTGCCTCTAGGGCAGGGCATATTTCCTTCAGCAGTTGCATGGCGACGGAGTCTCGAGCAAAGGTGGTGACCGAGGCAGCGAAAACCATGCGCAGAAGCTAGGACATGCCCAACAATAGGGCGGGCTCGATCGGACCGCTCTGGGAAATAGTGAGGACTGGAACATATGTCAGTATTTCGACATTAAGGGCCACTGGGCCTGCGAGTGCTGCAAGAGGCAGCGTTACGGGGTGGTCTCATCCATACTAAGGAAGATGAGGGAGTAGGTCTGGTGATGGCCTGCGTTCAGTCAGTCAAGGAGGACTGGACGTCTCTTTGTACTAGCTCCTAGGTCGCGAAACCAAGCTCGGTCGAAACCATGAGCACGGTCCGACCACTGGCGCACACGGGTAGCCACATTTTCCCTGTCTGAAGAAGGTGATGATCATGCCCACTTATAATGGCGACAACCGATGTGAGGTGTAGTTCCTCGACAAGTGCGCAGCAAACCACATGACCAGATCGGCCGATGCATTTGCCAAGCTAGACGGTTGATCTCTGAAAAGTGCACGGTTCACGGACGGGTCGCTTGTCGTGATCCACAGCCGCTGGACTGTCTTCTTGGCCATTGATAGGGGAGACAACCGGGCGCATGTATGCGTTCTTCATCCTGGTCCTACAGATCAGCGATGACGGGCTCATCCAGCTAGATGAGAATTTGTATGATATCACCAATCGCCGTGAGGTGCTCACTGCACTCCATCAGCTCAACCACCTCCTCGTCAAAGTAACAGACGCACCGAGTCACCCGTACAAGCTTTCCTTTCACCCTGGTCATCCAAAGTGTGCCTCATCATTGGGTCATTTCACCAGCACACCGACGAGTTTTGTGAGGCGAGCCGAGTCGATGGGTTGTTGTGGCATATACTGCGGCACCGAGCTTACTTGCACCGATTTATCCTCTTTGTAGCAAGCGATTTACCATATTGGGATTGACGATTTACCGGAAGGGGTCACATCATGGTTGACTTACCGCAGCTAGCCCACGGGTAGTCACATCAGCCTAGCCCCAACGACCGTGACTTGGTTGTTCCCTATATGCCATGGATTGGTCATAAGGTCAATGCAACATACCGCTTTATGTAGGTCAACCTTTGGTGTTTAATTTATGTACGATATATGCTCCGAAAAAAAGTTCTGTACCACAAATGAAGATGCGTGACCACAATATGCAAGAAATCTTTTGGTGCGTGTGCGTGTTTTTGCTTTAGAAATTGTGCCTGTCTAGACCTTAACGAACAGATAAATACACCACGACCACAAAATGACATGTTCTCGCATGACATAGTTATGTAGATAGATACCAAAGCCAACAGAATTTTGGAAGTGCAAAACAACACCAATCAAGTCAACATCGGCACACTATAGTTGCCGGGCAACCATCCTTCCTCGTTGGAGGTTCATCGACCAACATTTTTGTACTAAATGTTCACAAAGAAATGCACAGGGAAGCGAAACAACTACGCTCCGACATTCATCTTGTCACCATGTGCTTTGCTTGTAGATTCACCATTTGGATCAGCCTTGATATCCCCATCTGCACATCTGCTACTGAATCTCTGTGGGTGCTATCAGGCGAGATAAGTAAGGAGCAGCCAGCTTGTCGGATGGCCCTCCTTGATTTAGTGGGCTGGGAACCACAGGGGACCTCATCAGGGTTCACATCCATCCTCTTGTGCGACTTTTGAGCTTTCTGCTCAGCTAGGCTATGATGAAATACAATATCAATCTTAACATCAGCAGATGGTCGACGACATACCTTCCTCAGTGAAACAATCTCCTGTCACGTGAAAATAAATGAAAAATCAAGGCACAACTTTTCCAAAAATATATTTATCCATGCTAAACATCATAGAAAAAACTGAGTTCATCACTCTGTGCTTTCCGTTTTATTTGACTACATGGTAAGATAATTAGCAGAGAACAAAATCGTAGTATTTTGCACTGTCATTCTTCCCCGTCTATCTTCCTTGAACATTCACATTTATATTGTATGGTTGCCAAAGAAATTGCAGATTGGAGATGAAATCACAAGGAAATTCCAAAGTAAGTTTGGTTTCCTTCAAAAATCACAAGGATGGGTTTTGATGAGTTGACAAAGGACCATGGCGAGTTACTCATATATTGATGTCCAGGCATGTTATGAAGAAAACCATACCCAACTACATATAAAACGTATGGATGGAGCTCTGATTTGGCAGCTCGGGTTTTAGTTGTCATCAAGTTTTTTCTCGAATCCAGGATAAAGTCCCAAATATATCTCTATGTGCAGGCAAATAACCCTAGCCCCAATTATGAGATCCAAGCACGGTGTAACACTGTAACCAGAATAAATGCATGCACACACAACAGCGTTAGAAAGGAGAGTTACCTCAGAGTGATCGTGATCATAACGAACAAGAAAACTGCAGCGGCAACCCCTTAAATCATGTGTGCGCCTTTCAACTTGAAGAACATGAGCATCAAAATAGAGGGCCTGCTCTTTTGTTTCCTGTTCAATTCATCACAGAAATGTTTCTTCCTGTGAGAAATCAACTCGAATAAATGATAACACCACATTACAAGACAACTACCTCACATGAAAAATAGTTTGGCCCTTTGTTCAACTTTCCCTCACAAATTTCTTTTACGGGACTTTAGTTCACAATATTACTTACACCCAGTGACTAAAACTCCTTACTCCATCTCTCCATAATACTGCAGTTTGAGTATGATATTGTCTTGAACTAGAAGTAAATAATCGAAAATTAATCTCAACACTCTAATTTGTCGGCCACGCTGTTTGTGTGCAACTACCAACATTAGTATTTATTAGGCAGCCTTATTTGATGAATAACCAATTTATAAATAAAAAAAGGAAAAAGGAAGCTTTTCAGCGCTCAGTTTAATAATAAAGTAATAATAATATTCGTAGAAAAAATTCACACCCATTTTTAGATTAAAAATTAATTCTACTACTCAAAAGTATGATATTTTAATAAATTGTGGCGATTTTACAGTCATTTGCTCATTCACACGAATAATAAATGGCCAAATCAGTGCTGCCAGTTGGACCAAGTGGCATTACAGTAAAATTCTATTATATGAAATATGATTACCAAGATATGGATAGTGACAGGAAACATATGTTGTACTTAATTAAATGTCCTATTTACTTCAACTACCACGCTGTATATAGCATATATATATAATGCATGCTGAAGTGGAACATACATTTCATAAGGATTAAAAAACTGGATTTAATAATTATTGGCAAGCACAATTCTTAAGCACTACTTTTAAAGTCTAGACAAACAAGGAATAGAGCCTATGAATTGAAGAACCTTGAGTGTCAACAGAGTAGAAATATAAGTTCAATTACATCTCTTCAAAACGGACCAAATAAATGAATTGGCTAAGTAAGCAACAACATTCTGTTGGTCATGTGCACCACAGTTCAGAAGGCTCGGCACTTTTAGCAGGTGAGACCCGACCAACATACCCAACACGCTTTCACAGGCGAACAAGTAACAGAAAAGAAAATAATGGTTGAACCGTAAGTTTATTTACATAATTTCCAAAGCGCATAAAAAGCCAGATTGTAACAGCTGCCAGGAATTAGATAAATATTCTGTGGCTAAAATAAACCAGCTTAGTAATCCAGAAGGATAAATTAAAGCTTCATGAAGACATGAATTATCAGTTGTGCCATGCAAACTTGCTAAGTCAGGTTAAGAGAAGTCGTTTAAGATGACTACCTGATAACAAAGAATAAGATCCCCAGGAAGCACACCAACACATTCTGTGGCTATACATGGGAGAGAACGCAGTCTCACAGATTCACAAACATTAATCCATTCTTCCTCCTCAGCCCCAAATCCAGAAAACCAAACTTGTATTTCCTGAAACAGAAAAAATAGGTAGTGAACCCGCTGTGGAGAGAGATTAAACAATAGTGCACATGAGCATTATATAATTCTCAGAAAATGACCGAGCCTAGTTTTCACTCTCAACTGTGAAAAGAGGCGCAAATCACCCTAAACTTGTCTTGGCAGTAATCTTTGGCATGCCGGCAGCGAGATCAACCTATCTGCTTCTCTTTATTTCTCTCATTACATCTCTTGTCAACCCATACTCAAGTCGAATCACAAGGCCATGTCCACTTGCACAACAAGAATCACATCTTCACTTAGGACCCGACGGGTTTGTGCCCGTCAAACATGTTTGCCTTCCATGGTTGCTACATACACTAAAGACTACACCTACAAGGATGCAAAGTGATTTCTAAAACAATGCTACTATTCCTTGTTTTATAAAAAGTTCCCTGTTTCATGAATTCAGATCTAGGAAGTGAATTTACCTGGTCCCCAGTTTCAGAAAATCTGGAGGACAGGATGGCAGCAACATCGAACCTGTAATAACAAAGATTGGTCATGCATGTAAAATAGAATGGTTGATGCTTTGCACACCGACACACCTAACAGACCCACCCACACTCATGATAAAAATTAAATGACATAAACAAAAAGGGACCAAATGTGACATCGATCGGCAGAAAAGAAGAAAGAAAGCAAGAAATATGTATATCTGCTGCATACCATGCACCATTTCTTGGTGACTTTGCTTCAAGCTGGAACAGGCCACCATCCGAAGAGGCATTCCCTGATTGGCAACGACAGTATCAATAATCCATAATCGACATGATTACAACAAGTATGTGTTCGATCGGTTACAAAAGTTAGAAATCTTGGAAACAAGAAACAATAAAAGTGTGCCATGTAGCCTGCAACTCTCAATAAAAGGGAATGAAGAGCGCAGCACCTGACTGTGATTCGGTGTTGGAAGGGGAAGATGACTGAACCCAGTAGGAAGCTGGGTGCTGTGCCTCAGCCCCCGTGGGCAGCATCTTCCCTCGTGCCGGCGGCCGCTCACCCCTCCGTTTCTGCGTGTACCTCCGGTTCTGAAACCAGATGTGCACCTGCGCCGACGCAGATCATCGGAATTAGAAAAATAGGGCGGACTTGCTTGGACTGTATCTTGGGCAGCGTACCTGATTGTACTGGACGGGGACCTGGCCGTCGCCGGAGATGTCCGGGGAGGCGTTGAAGTCGTCGGTGAGTCCCTGGATGACAGGACGCTTGGGCATGGCGTTGACGTCACGGAGGACCTCCTCCATCTTGGCGACCTCCGCGTGGGTGAACCGGATTCTCCCCATCGTCCGCCCCTTCTACAAGCGTACCCCCGCCCGGTGAGGTGAGATCAGCACAGCACAGCAGATTCGATTTGAGGGAGCATTACAAGACTGGAGATGGAGAAGAGATTGGAGCGGAGGAGTACCTTACCAGATCTGTGTGTGTGCCTCTCGAATCGATCTGTCGGCCTTTGCTTCCTTTTGGTGCTCCTCACACGCAATCGTGACCAACGTGGACGGTAGGCCCACCTTTTGGATGTATACTATACTGCTGTATTTGCGCATGTTTCAACCAGTCACCCGTTTGCTACAACCCATCACCCTTCGGATGTTTCATTCAGGACAAATATTGCCAAAGACAAAGACAAGAAACACTGCTGTGAGTGTGTGGACAAGACTCGGACGCTCTCCGGCACTGAAGTGGTGATGGCAGTTTGGCTGGCCGTCTGTGATGGGGATAAGTAAGGTGCATGCTGTTCAGGCCAGAGCAGTTGTGCACGCCGCATAAGCGTGGTCCTCTCCGGCGACGAGCATGCTGAGGATGATGGCCCCTCGTCTCACGGTGCAGCGAGAGAGATGAAGACTAAGGAGGAACTAGTGCAAGAATTATGGGAGGACATTGGCCTCCCTTCGGTGCCTTCTTGTTTTGGTGACTCGATGTCATCTTCCAGTAAGGTAAGTTGAGGTTCAGTTAACTATGACGGATCATCTTGAGGACGCACGTCATCGCCAGAGCGTGTCGCCGCCGAGCCTTTGCTGGGCAACCTCCTGGAGATGCTGTGCGCGCACGTCGTAGGAAGAGGTCCCTCCCACGGCCAAAGGTCAAGCCGCCAGTCACTCTCGCGGCCTTGATGCCGGCCATGGAGCTGCCGGCAGTTTCAGCGTCGCCTACGAGTCAAAATGGTGAAGTTGCCAATAGAGCAGATAGCCGGATACAGTGGATAACCAATTTAAGTCTGGTACCGTTGTGCATGAACATTGCACCCGTCCATTTTGTCAAACCGATGTGAGCCATTTACCGGGTAACTTGCGTTGGTGGTGCTCCTACCCTAACGCGCGTCTTCCTCGGCCACCTCTGTCTTGATTGTACGGCGCGGTGCTTCGTTCTCCTACCTCCGCCATGGCTAACTCCCCCTCCACCCAGCTAGGAGGCCAACCAATGACGACCACATCCTTCCCCGGCTTCGGCCCAAGTGAAGGGCTGATGGTCTTCGATGTTCCCACGTGCCAAGCTCCCGATGCATCTGAGCTACAAGATGCGAGGCAATTCGGGTTCCCATGGGGGCCTAGGGCACCCCGCCGCTGCTCCATCGTCCGCACCGCCTTTCACCTCCTGGGCTCTGCCAAAGAACTCCAATAATAAGAAGTCAAACCATAAAGGTGTGGCAACTCTGGCTGTTGGGAACACCGCTGCAATGATGGTGGCCACCGTTCCCCAACGTAGCTCATGGTCCGTCGTTGGTCTCAGCGCATGAGGTTCCTTCATCGTGTATTGTTGCTGGCTTAAATCGATTGTCCAAACCCAGTAGGCTGCTTCACATACACCTCCTCCTCTAGATCTCCATTGAGAAATGTAGACTTGACGTCCAAATTTTTGCGGCCTGGAATGGACCGTCTTGTCCCAACTTCCGGATTTTCCGACCATCTCGAGATTTTCCTATAGCAATGTACTATTTTGACCATACAATTCGTATACGACCTCGGATTGAGACGATAAAAAATTCAAAGTTTTTCATAAGGGGCTATCCAATTGCATAAATTTGAATTCATTTTTCTATAGATTCAAGCCACTCATAGGATCATGCCACTTTTGAGCATCAGCACCCCGGCCATCACTGATGTATGATGATGATTAGCTTGCCTCAGCTGCTCACGATGATCGGACCTTTGCAGACCTTGATCCCCGTCCATCCTTGCGGACATTGTAGGCCTTGATTGTGGACGTATATTTTATGATACGCTTCTAGCAAGGTACGAAGAGCGACCCTCCAAATAAGCGATGGCCGGCCAAGGCGAATAAACAGAGAGGGAAGGTGATTGAAGAAATTGGAACACTACAATGCCCCAAAATTTTGTTTGAAATCCTGAAATGCTAAAAGTATACTAGCAACGTTAATAAACACTGATTTGAATATTTTAAAATACAAAACAAAATTTCAACGACCTGGTGTATTTCATTATTTATATTCTTTGATAAAGAAAACCTAAAAGTACATTAATAAAAAAAGAACACAAGAACCCAAAAATTTCACTCTCAAACTGGGCACTTCCCCCCTTCAATACTACAAATCTCCCAATGGATGTCTGAATCAATTTGGTTTGTAAGCAACATATCACATAACTTTTGTGTAACACTTATTTAAATAATCACATGATGACACCATGCAAACTTTCAATTTTTAGACATCGTTTACATCATTTCAAAATTGTGCTTAAAATCCTAAAATGGCAATTTACCAGTAGAGACGTGAAGCCAAGGAGGAACATGGCTAGTGGATGATCTAGCAGTGCGACGTGTAGGGTGCACGCTGCTAACTACCAATGCAATAACATTTTCTATGTTCAAAAAAAAATCCAAAGATTTTTATGTTTGATTTTTTATATTACTATCGCCAGAATACCTAAAGGTACATTAAAAGATTGGAACAGAAGATCCCATCTTTTGGCCAAAAAATTGGAACACAAGACCCGCCAAGATGGTGTCGTCGTGCCCATCGTTCGAATCCGCCACTCCGGCCACCAAGGGGATCCACCTTCAATCACCACCCACTATGTGGCAGACTGCAAGCACGCATCCGTCGCCCCTACAGCCGCAGTAGTGGAAGTTCGCCACCCACTACACCCCAAAGATAGCAGCTTGCACCCGCACAGGATGAACCCTAGATCTGGGTTACTGAGTGCCCAAAAGTAGCCACAAGTGCCACCAACAAGGGGAGGCCATGCCCAATGAAGCTATCAAATGAGATCAGGAGCCTATTTGATCTAGTGGATCCAGCCTCTGGTGGTGGCGGGAACCCACTCCACGACCACCACCCACCTCACGAGTAGTTGCGCCAACATGACGCTGTGCTAGTAGCCCCCTCACACACACATGCACGACAAGGGGGCGCCTCCACCGAGAAGGCCACTGGCCGAGATAGGGGGAGTCCACAGGGGTGAGATCAGTACCTTATTGCCGCATAAGAGAGATGGAGCTTGCCCCGGTAACAGGGGAAGTGAAGGAGGTAGTGACACTTTGTGACGAACCCCTTCATCTCACCCACTCCCACGAGCGGGGAGGCGAACCCTAGTGCCTCCAGCCCCTTCTCCCCCCTCCCCTCCTCCTCCCTCGCCACAGCCAGCACGCGGGGCCTCCTTCCCCTTCCTCGTGATGGGCTGGCGCGGGGTAGCTGCATCGAGCGGAGGTGCGCGGCTCTGCAGGGCGGCGTGCCATGTCGGCGGCGGGGTGGCCGGTCGGTGGCGTCCTGGTACGGCGGCATGGGCGGCTGCTTGTCGGGGTGTGGCGGGGCGTACCCGTGTGTGGTGGCAGCGGTAATTGTCCCCGGCCCAGATCTGGCTCGGGCGACCTCCCTAGCCAGCGGCCTGTGGGTGGCGCGGGCTGAGGGCTCCCCGGCCTGGCGTTCCTGGCGTCGGGCGGCGGTGCTGGCAGCGAGGTGACCGGCGCTTCAGCGGCTTGGTGGCGGTGCGTGCTGGCCGGATCTCGCGTTTTCCCGCGTGTTTGTCGTGGATCTGGCGCTGGGATTTGGGTGGGCGGCGCGGCTGGGGCAGCGGCCTGGCGTGGTTGTTGCTCCGGCCTTGGGTGGCGGCGCGCGGAGGTCCGACATGGTTGCCTCCCGTGGGCGCGGCGGCTACACGGTGGCTCGGAAGCTCTGCCCGTGGTGACGGCCGGCTTTACTCCGACGTCAGCTCGTCCGCGGTCGGACCGTGTCGACCTTCGCTCCTTCCCCTTGTCGTCCGGGTAATTCCTCAGTCCAAGGGCTGGCCCTCTCCCAGCTGCGGTCCATCGCTCGTCTCGCGCCCAGGCTGCAGGACCGAGCTCGTCTCGCGCCCGGCGGCAGGATCGAGCTCGTCTTGCGCTCAGGGCTGCAGGACGGGGCGATGGAGGCCAGTTTTGGCCGGCCTGTTGGGTGTCGGCGCAGGGGGCCGTCCAGGTGTGGGAAAGGCGGGGCATTTCTGCTTGTCTCTTGAGTTGGGGTAGTGGCGGGTCTCAGGTCAGGTGGTGCCTAGGTCTTGGATGCCGGGGTGGTGGCCCTGTTGGTGGTAGCGCAGTGCATTTTGGCAGAGCCCGCGGCTTGGTGCTGCCAGGTGGCCATGACCGTGTGGGCGGCGTGGCAGCTAGGGTGTGGCGTTCAATGGCGATGAGTGTTGGCTGGGGTGAAAACCTATTCTTTCTTTGGACGGACCGGCGGCGGCGAAGCCTGTTCCCTTCTTGAAGGCGTCGTCGTGGCTTTCATCGCCCATCGTGTTGCTCCAGATGAAACTCTGATCCTTGGATCGGGCGGTGGCGGCGCTCTGGTGTCGTATCCTTCCTGAAGGCGCCGCCTTGGAGTCCACGGATCATCATATATATGCGGCTTCATCTTTTCGTATAAGGGTGGTGTTGTTGCGCTCAGCGCCTGTGTATCATGCCTTGGGTGTGTGTGTTTGTTGCGGTGGCATGCATTTGTATCGGGATGTTTGGTGATCATTGCTTTATATATAAAGCGGGGCGGAAGCCTTTTTCGATAAGTGAAGGAGGTCGATGAGGTACCTCGCCGCCACCACGGGCCGGCCAGAGGCTGCCGGCGGCCGCTGCAAGGGACAGGAATTGGTTGGGGCGGCGGCGGCATTCGTGCCATGAGTCAGAGGAGCGACCCATGAGACGTGAGCAGAAACTTAGTTCTAATATACTAAACACAGTTGCACATATGATTGTACTTCCGATTTCTGTATCTCTTCTTTTCTGAAATTAGGTGGCGAATGGTAATGAAAATCACCATGTTAAAGAAAATCAAAATCGGGTTATACTAAATAACTTTTTTTGTGTTTGTCCTTTATCCACAAAAAATCGTGTTTGTGTGCAACAATGGCAAATCTGATTCATAAAAAGCGGTCATACATTACAACACCGCCATTATCCCGATGAAGGAGCGCCCAGCTCATCTAGCAATGTTCTGATATCATAGAATTTCGGTTTTGGAGAACATCCTCAATATACCATCTGCTTCCTCCATGGATCTGCTTCCTCGATGGTGCCAATACATATATGGTGATGCATTCAAATATGTCATTAGTTGTCAAGTGGAATACCAATATTAGCTTCTCCATCAGCTTCGGGAATGTGAGGAGTCGGCTGCTGGTGGCAAATTGATCAAATGAGAACAGATAAAAAGAAGGAAAACAAGGAGCTGTTAATTGGCAGATGAAAGGAGAGAGCTAGATGTCCAGGTAGAAGAAGAGGACAAAGGGCGATCTATATATAGATCCCTTATTCCACGAAATGTATAGATGGATCATCCATTTGGAGGGCCTTCCGTGGGATAAAATTACCCCTTGCTAATTCCAGTTACAGGAAATGACAAAACTGCCAATATTTTCTATTAAGGGGGTGTACTGAAGGATAACCCTGAACCCTAACCCCAAAAGACAATACCACCACAAGACAATATCTTCTCTGAAGACATAGCTATATAGATATAGATACCGAATCCAACACTTTGTGCACCACACAAGCAATCCAGTCAACAGCAACCATCCTTCCTTGATTGGAAGTTCTTAGGCGAACATTATTCGATTAGAAAGTTCACAACGAAATGCACAGGGAAGCGAAAGAACTACACTCCTAGATTCATCTTGTCATCATCTGCTTCATTTGCAGCTTCACTGTTTGGGTCAGCCTCCGCATCCCCCATCTCAACATCTGCCATTGAATAGCTGCGGGTGCTAGTAGGTGCGTCTAGTAAGGGAGCAACCCCATTGTCAGTGTTGACACTCATCATCTTGGGTGGCTTTTGGGCTGTCTGGTGCATTGGTCGACGGCATACCTTGCTCAGTGGAACAAACTCCTGTCACGCGAAAAGAAATGCCAAAATAAATTATTTGGTATAAACAGCATAAAACAAACTATACTCATTATGCTTTCCGGTTTATTTGACTACATATAGTAAGATAACTAGCCTAGAACAAAAAAATATAGTATTTTACACTATTTTTCCCCATCAATCTTACGTGAACATTCAGATTTCTTTCGTTCGGTCATAAAAAAATCGCAGATTGGAAATGAAATCACATGGAAATTTTGAAGTAAGTTTGGTTCCATACAGAAACTATGATGGGTTTTAATGGGTAGGGAAAGGATCGTGGCGAGCTACTCATTTATAGATGTCCAGGCACGTTATAAATCATAGGGATGAATGTCTGATTTGGCAAACTCCGGTCGTAGTTGTAATAATAACTTTCCTGGATGAAATCGAAAATCCATTTGGTATTGTGAGGCCAACAGCCCTATAACAGAACTGAAGCTCCATGACCCAAGCCTCAATTAATTCTGATATCCAACCATGGTGTAACAATGGAACCAGAGTAAATGCATGAACACTCAACAGTGTAGTACAGAAGGAGAATTACCTCAGAGTGATCATGATCATAACAAACAAGAAACCTGCAGCGGCACCCCCTTACGTCATGCCTGCGCCTTTGAACTTGAAGAACATGTGCATCAACATAGCCGGCCTGCTCTTTGCCTTCCTGTTTAGTTGAGTACAGAAATCAACTTGAGTAAATGATAAAACTACATTATGAGACAGCTAAAACAACTTTAACTCACTGTGTTATTTACACCCAGCGACCAAAAATCCTTACTCAGACCCTCAAGCATACTCTACTTTGAGTAGATAATACAGTCTTGAAAGAGCAGCAAAGTCATGCACATTTCCTCTCAATGCTCTAATTTATCGGCATACCGGTGTTTGTGCGCAATTACCAACATGAGGATTTATTGGAAAAGCTTATTTTATGAAAGTTCGTGTATTCACTTTATAAATGACCAGAGATAGGCTACAGCCTTCATTTTGAAAAACAAAAGAAAAACCTTTCAGTGCTCAGTTTAATAATAAAGTAATAATAAAATTTATTGGATAAATTCACACCCAATTTGAGAATAAAAAATAGTTTTAGTATTCAAAAGTATGACATAATAAAATGCATTGCTTTTATGGTCGTTTAGTAAGTGTTGTCAACCACAATAGTTTGAAAACTCTCAAACTGGAATCATAACTTTTATAAGTATATACAAACAAGAAATAGAGCCTATATAAGCTGTAGGACCTTGGGTGTCAACAAGGAAAATCAAAGTCTTTGTCATGTGCAGTTGTGCACACAGTCAAAACAGAAACCTTTAAAGACTCTTGGCAGGCGAAACCCATCACTACTCTATCATACGCCAGCAAGTAACAGAAAGAAAGTAACCATGGAATAATAGTTTAACAAGCTGAATTTTCAAGTGCATAACAAAAGGAAAATGTAGAAGCTGTCAGGCATTGGATACATATTGTGTGGCTAAAATAAACTGGCCAACATAATGTTTAACGAAGACATGAATTATCAAGTTGTGAGATGCTAACTTGCCAAGTCAGGTGAAAAGAAGTCATTTAAGATGGCTACCTTAAAACAAAGAATGAGATCCCCAGGCAGCACAGCGACACATTGAAGAGAACGCAGTCTCACACCTTTACAAACATCAATCCATTCATCCTCCTCAGGTCCAAGCCAAGTAAATCGAACTAGTACTTCCTGAAACAAAATAAATAAATAAATGCTAGCAAGTTGGCATAATGCACACGTATTGAACCCGCTGTGGAGACTGATTAAACAATAGAGGAACATGGGTATTGAATATTTGTCGAAAATGATTGAGGCTAGTTTTCACCCTTGACTATGAAAAGAAGCGCAAACCACTCCTAACCACATGTATCACTTAGGACAGGAAGGTTCTTACAACTCCGCACCTGCCCATTGGTGTCCGTCAAACACGTTTACCTTCCGCGCTTGCTACATGATGCAAACTTCTTTCTGTACTATGGCTGTGACTTCTTCCTTGTGTGTGTGTCGAGGCAACTAAGAGTCTAAAACAGGACTACTACTGCTGTTGCGATAAATGAAAGAGAGAAATACTTGAATTATGGCAAATCATCCAACTTAGGCAGACACATCACGAAACAAAGTTAGAATGATCAGTTAGTTAATTTGGAAATTAACACAGCATGGATGTTAGTTAATTTGCAAATTAACACAGCATGGATGCATATGCTTTACAGTTTGAATATGTACGAGTCCGGGTCTGCAATTTGCTCCTGGCTATTCATTGAAACTCTTATGCAATTATATTGGTATTGAATGTTGTTGCTACCTTGCTGCACATTTGTTGTATTACATGTGATGTTGCTAGGTTAGCTGCACATTTTATCAACCCTTTCTTCCCTTATGAAGAAAGGGTCGATAAAACAAAATACCCATTCACTTCTTTGGGTTTCATTTCCCCCGTAGAAGAGTACATACAAGCAACCCTCACTAGTGATATTATGTTTTTGAAAATGACCATATATATCCTTAATATTAAAAGAATAGTAATGTGACAATATCTCTAACAAGTAACGCCCTTCTTCATCTAGGATGAAATATCAGAAGAAAAATAAAACAGCAATCGAGCAATCTACTGTCTCAAAACGCATAGATTAAAATATCCAAACTGCAACCTAGCAAATGAGCAGTACTATTTCCCTTGCCTCTTTCATTAAGGAAATGTACAATACAAGAACCTAGCTAGGCACTTTGTCTCAGAGATACCCCTCCTTGTGGCTGACTGTGCAGAAGAGGAGCAGCCAGGACTTGATTATGATGACAAAGTCCTGTGGCACTGGGAAGACCAGAAGTTAACTTAGTAATCCATTTTGGAGGAGACTACTGTGCGATTGCTGTCGCCACACCATTGATGATCGGATCATGACATCATGATTATGACAAGCAATGCGTGGTCGGGTGGTGCAGATTGTGTCGCGCGTTGTATGTTATTGCACATTCACACCATATAAAAATCAAATGCTTTCCTATGCTGACTATAGATCATGAGATTGGTAGAATGGGTAAGTGGGGTTCCATGGTGGCAATGCAGCTGAATGCACTTGGTACATTTCAAGGCTGGCATGAAAACCACCATTGCAGTTTGATTCGCTTCAATTTCTACAGCTCAAGGACGATAAATGAAGGGGGTGAACTAACTTTTTCCTTTTTGAAACTCAGACATGTCTACAAAGCTATATAATCATTGAAAGAAACATTCAATTTATATTTTGTTTTACATGACAAAACAGAGAAATTGTGAAAGAAAGTTTGATACCACCAATTAGCTTTCCATATAAGCCTAAAGACTCCCCAACACACAGGACAGGTACAACACAAAGTTAGATGAGTCAGGTGTTCAAAATGTTCTAACATCAATACTGTCACCAACAATAAAAAGACAAGAACCGGAATCATCTCTACCTTTAGTGCTAGCTAAGTTCTTGAACAAAGAATGGCAGAAATGAATTTACTAACATCAATCCTATTTAACAAAAAAAATTATGGTCATTACCGGGTCCCTCATTCCAATGAACCTGTGGGACATAAAGGCAGCAACATCGTACCTGTCACAACAAGAATTGGTCAAGCATGTAAAACTGAAAGGTTCACTCAAGTATCCCTCCCACCTCACACAAACCCACTCACACTCACGTGGAAAATTATATCACATACACATAAACAGACCACATGTGACATGAAATGACATGAAGGAGGAAATGATGAAATATGTATATATCTTCATACCATGCTCCATTTCTAGCCGACTTTGCTTCAAACTGGACCTGTCCACCATCCGAAGAAATATTCCACCATCCGAAGAAATATTCCACCATCCGAACAAAAATCAACATGATACACTATATGCGTTTGGTCGGTTACAAAACTAAAATCTTCTAAACGACAAACACGAAAACTGTGCCATGTGGCCTAGAGTTATGAATAAAAGTAAAGGACGCACAAACCACGTGTCTGGCAATAGACAAAATGAGTCTCAACGGCTGAGACAGCGCGACGACAAACTTTGAAGGGCCCACAAATACAAAGAACTACATGCTAGGCTATAAAGTCCCAGAACCCGCCAACATTAACTTGAGTTGAAAATTTTGCCTGCTGTTCAGAATTAAAGTAATGGGCGCATAAACAACCACCTGTCCTGGAATATCCCAAATTAAGGGGCTTCAACGACAGAGGCAATGGACCGGCATATTTTGATGTGCCCACAAAAAAGTACAGGATAGTCTAACTCGCCAAAACTAACTCGATTGCCATTGTTTGCCTGCAGTTGTGCATAAATGTAATGGCCGCACGAACCACGTGTCATGCAATTGCCGAAATAGGCGTCAACTGGTGAGACAGCGCGGCGACAAGTTTCATGACATGCAAAACCTTGTAACAACATGCCCAATGGGTGAGGCTATGCATAACTTCTGCAGCACGAAGCCTTTACCAAATAGACCATCATGTATCATCGTATCAACTTAAGATTTGTACAATTAAGTACATGGTAAGGAAATAAAGAGCTTATTAAGTTAATATGGGGATTCCAGCAGCACCTGAGTAGGATCCGGCCACTGGGTGGTGTTCCTCGGCCACTGGGGGCAGCATCATCTTCCTGGACCGCTGGGACTGCGCGGACCTCCGGTTATGGAACCAATTCCTCACCTGCGACCACCCAACACAAATCCACACGTATAGATCCAAGTAAGGAAATAGCTAGGGCGGAAGCGGATCTTGGGCAACCCACGGGAGGAAAAGCTATTAGTACCTGATTGTACTGGACGGGACCTTGCCGTTGCCGGAGGCGGTCCGGGAGGCGTTGAAGTGATCGATGAGGCCCTGGATGACAGGACGCTTGGGCATGGCGTCGATCTCATTGAGGACCTCCTCCATCTTGGCGACCTCGGCGCTGGTGAACGGAACACGAGCCTTGGCGGCTGCCCCGTCATACTTCCCCTGGCTGCCGCACCTGCCTACGCGGTGAGATGAGCAGAGTCGTCGGAGATGGAGATGGAGATGGAGAGGGGTGGGAGGGAGGAGAAGCTTACGTTACCAGTTGTGGGTCACCAGCGGCTGTGTCCAAGCTGGATCACGCTGCCGATGCAAATACTGGGGGTGGCACTAGCGGCTGTGTCCAAGCTTCCGATGCAAATCCACACGCACGCGACCTACTTTTGCAATTAATGTAGTGCTATTCATTCCATTAAATCCCCCGGATAAAAACAAATACTTCTACTGGGGTCCAATGTAGTGCCAATTCCGGTCAGAATTAGTGCAAGTTCCTGCCAGGTGTTTTGGGGTCCAATGTAGTACGGGTCGGGAAGGTTCAGTGTGCCAGATTGTGTAGAGCCGAGTCACTAGGTTGCTGCGGCGTATACTTTGGCGTTGAGCTTACTTCCCTAGCAAGCGATTCACCATATTGGGATTTACGATTTACGTAAAGGGGTCAAATCATGGTCGCCCGTTTTTTACTTATTAATTTGGGATATACCCCGCGGTATGACCCGGCCGGAATAATGACCCGGCTGGACTTGACGACTCACCAGAGACCCGGCTGGAGCTTGGCGACTCACCGGCGATCCGCTCGATTATAGCGGTTTACAGGTAACCCGCCTGGACATTATGGCTAACTGGACACCCGGCGGGCGGATCAGACGGACGACAAGGCCCAAGGCCCAGCAGGCCGGCTTATACTCTCGTGGGCCGGCTTAAGATGAAAGGCGTGAGGAATATTTCCCTTACAAAGAATAAAGACCCGGACTTATATCCGGTTGTAATAGAGAATAAGCTAGTTCTAATCCTACTAGGACTCTACATGTAAGCCGCCCCTTCAACTTATATAAGGAGGGGCAGGGCATCCCAAGAGGGACAAGAAAGAAGCAATAATCTTAGGGCTAGACACAACTAGGAGAGCCGGATAGACGACGGCTCCCTCGTGATGATAATGAGACCTAACCACAAATAATATGTAGGGTTGTTACCGGATGATGTTTTCCGGGGCCCGAAGCTGTCTAACCCTTGTCTTGTGTTGCGTCTCTTGATTCCGATCAACCCCTCTCAAGCTACCACATAAATGTGTTGGCCTCACGACTAAGTCCTCTCACTAGAACATTTGCCGTGACAATTACGCGACAGTTGGCGCCCACCATGGGACTTGCGCACGGTGGTGTTGAGTTCTTGGAGGGATTTTTTCCGGAGTTTCGAGAAGTTCCCAATTGGCCGAATGAAGAAAGTTCGGCAGGAAATAGTCTTTGGCAGAACTGGCAAATCCAACGTTTGTGATTAGAATTGTTATTAACGTTGGAGCTGGCAATATGAGTTTTTGATATGTGCACCGCCGACGCAAAGTGATCCGTCGAATCTGATCTGGTAACTAGCCATAAAGGTTTGGTGGATTTTTTCGGAGGTAGGAGACCCGAACCGGACACCCAAATCGGGTCGGATCTGACAGGGAACCACGCGTACAGCCGAAGAGCCCGTGTACAAGCAATATCGCCCGAGATATTGGCGTACCCACCCAGACTGCAAAGCAAACAGTGACAGCGGCAGAAACGTCACATCAATCGTCAATCAGGAATCAGCGGAAGCAATGGTTTTTTATCACAGTTTGGCTGTTATTTTTTCTTTCCGATCTGGCGTTGCCACTACTAATCAGAAGCAGTAGATGCTAGAATAAAACGCATCCAAGGAGTACTACTTTTCTTGAGCAATTCAAGTCCCAAAGGGAATCAACGTATGGAAAGGCTGCATGCATGGCTGTTCAAAGGAGGAGTCAACGATGGGAAGACACGGACTAAACATACATCTCCGCCTCTTGTGCTGTGGCCGGTCGAGCTTGAGCCACCCCGGCCTCCGTCGCCTCGGTCCCGTTCCTCCTGGGCCGTGGCCGAGCCGCCGCCGGCCTTCTGCCTCTCCCTGCTGGACTGCCCCAACACGCATACGATCCGCCTGGCGTCGTCGAGCCGTCATCGTCAAGTCGCCACCGTGAGCCGCCCTGTTCGAGTGATCTGGTCCCATTGCCAGGGCCGGCCGCATGCCTCGCTTCTAAGCCGCTCTGGCCGTCCTGGTTCGTCTCTGCCTAGACGCTGCGCTCCGGCCTTCTGCACCGCGCGCTCACCTCTGAGCTGCCCACGCCTCGCTGGAGTCACTGAGCCGCTGCCCCTGCTGTCGTGCGTTTAGCCGGCGTCGCTGGTGTGGGCAACGGCCGTGACACACGCCGCCGTCTTTTTGACCCGCCGTCGGGCTATTGTTTGAGTTGTGCACGTGTAAAGGAATTTTGTGGCTAGCCAGAATCAATCAACTAAATTGACCAACGCACTGTTAGCTACCTTTGAAGTGCGGATGGATCAAGCTAGCTTTACTTGGTTGTTGTTCGAGATGCTGCCTGCTGTTGAAGGCGTGGCCTCGCCTCAAGTTGTCGCCTCCACTGCTGCTGCGGCAGCACAGCAACGGCTGTGCCTCGAGCACCTCACAGCAAGCAGGATTGGGTTCAGAGGAGTTCTGGAGCGCTCTGGTCATATTGATTGATGAACTGCTTGCAGTCTGCCCTTTTGATTACGTGAAGGCACAGATTCAGAAGATGCAACCTAAGGCCGCTGGCAAGTACACATACGCTGGACCTTTGGATTCAGCCATGAAAACCTTGAACACAGAACGGCATTACCAAAAAAGGGGTCTATTGAGTACTGCTGATTTGTCATCGTATAAAAGAAAAAGGAACTACGGTGCTAGGGCCACATCAGACATTTGATATGTTTTTGATCTGCAGTATCCACGGTCATCGGACAAAACATACCAGATGATATCCATCTAAATTTATTTTATTAACACATATTATTTTTGTCAAAGAGCGATTACTCTGGCTTGCGATATTTTTTGCAGGACAATTGTTCACTGCAAGAGTGGCGGTTGTGTCATGGGTATATAACTCGTGCCACCATTATCATGCATCTGACCGCGCCATCAAGCTCGACGAATATATGTGCAAGCCACCGCTTTTGCGGCTCAATTTATAGCAACATGACGCGGCTGACTCGTCCGTCCGCGCCGGCTTACAACGCCGTGGCCGACTCATCTATCTGTATCGCCTCTGATGTTGCGGTCGTCTTTGCCATTCGTCTCTCGCGGCCTGGTCTACATCAACGCACCGGGCCGTATCTGTCTGCATGAGCTGTTTATTAAATGTGAGCAAGTCACTACTCGGGTAGCCCGATTTTTCTTTCAACAAATTGGAGGCAAATTATCATATGTTCTCAATCGCCGTCTGCACTGGATGGCTCAATGAGCAGGCGCACAAGTCGCCGCCACTACAGTTTGGCTAACTTCAAACAGGCAGTTGGAAGGAACCATTGGCCGAGTTGCTGACACCTCAACCTTCTGTGGATTCACATCGCGCTATCAACACCAATGATATACACCCTATGCTATGATCAAATATGGAGAATCTCAAGCCAACTCCTCGAGTCTCCTTGAGACTTGGGGCCTAGGATGACACGGCTCAGTAAATGGTTGCCAGTTTAAAGCAGATTCAAGAACTCCGGGTTAGTGGAGGGAAGATAACCTGGTCTCGGAGGCTACTGCCTTATTGGGGAAAATTTGAAGGCCGTCAGAGAATCTCCGGCTTAAAAAGAAGGATTCCGGGTCAAAATCCGGTTCAAGGGAAACTTATCTCCCACAAAGCTCTGAAGCTCTCAAATCCGGTTTAAAGTTCCGGTTCAAAAATAATTAATCTCTCGCAAGTTCGAGTTCTCAGAAAAATTAAAGGTTGCCAAAAAAACTTGCTGCCATGATGCGCGGTTCAAACATGGGTATCCTGCCTTACGGCTTATCTTAGTATGGTCAATTTGGGACTTCCTGCTCATCGAGCATAGCTGTCGGTACCCTCTTGATCGGCGCAATGCTAAAGCTTATATGATCACTTGGGGGCTTCCTGTTCAAATATAGGTCATATTCGAACCAAAGAGAACATAGCTGTCGGTACCCTCTTGATCGAACACACTGCCAAGCTCACTAGGGGGCTTCTTGATCGTATTCGAATCATAGCTCAACCACTTTTGGGAACCGACTTTGATCGTATTCGAACCAGAGTCGTTAAAAAACTCTCAAGGTCATTAGGGGGATTCCTGTTCAAACATAGGTCGTATTCGAACCAAAGAGAACATAGCTGTCGGTACCCTCTTGATCGGCGCAACGCCAAAGCCACTGGGGGCTACATGATCGTAGTCGAATCCTAGCTTAACCCCTTTGGAACGGTTTACTGATCGTATTCGAATCAGAAGCCTCGCTTTTTCTCTCTGTTTGACTTAACTTTTTTGAAAACAGTCTTTTGGGTTTGTCTTGAGACTCTTTGCTCATATATGTGTGGTTTCTATTTAACCCGGCTCGACTTTAGACGATAAGTCGCCAGCATATGACAATATTAATACTTGAAAGGTTTGGCTTCTAAGTTTTGGGTTATCACCCTTACTGCATGGTATCATAAGCGGCGATGCGATTCAATATTACATGTATGATATTGTTTATGCATGATTATGTTTAAACCGGCCCTGGCTATGGACTTTAAGTCGCCGGTATATTTTGGATTGCGCCATTGGAATCATGCTTTTATCAATCATTGGATTATTGCCCTTATTGGATACGGCGATGTAAGCCGGCAGTATGAACCAATTCTACAGGTATGTTTTCCTGATTATATAAATATGCGAGGTTTCATAACCCGCCCTGGCTTTTGACTATAAATCGCCAGTATGTTTAGGCTTGAATGACCTTAATTCTAGTCTTTTCCATACTCGCATAAAGGCTGTATTATGTTTGGGTTGTTACCCGCCCTGGCTTTTGACGTTAAGTCGCCAGGGCATATGTTGTTTAAATTCTGTGCAGGATTTGTAGAACTATGACTTACGTAAATGATTAAGTTCAAGCCCATCATCAAAGATTGAAATTGGTGTCACAAAAGGGTTATGAATTCTTTATTTTCTCAAAGGCTATAAGCCGCCGTGTTATGAAATTCCGGCTTACAAGGAATGAGCATTAGGTCGCCATCGGCCAAGAGCTGCCCAATATTAAAACTACGGATTTACTTGTCAGCTGATAAGGTATTCAAATTTCTAATAAGCCAAACTTGGCTGGATTTTCATGATGATGTTAAATACTTGGAAGTTTTGTCTTCTACGTTTTGGGTTATCACCTTTACTACATTATATGGTGTTCACAGTCGCTTTAGCGCAAAGACTATTATTTATCAATGGATATGATTATTTTTAAAATGGAGGGAATAGTCCCGAGTCGCTGCAGGCTAACTACCCGGCACTTGGGGGCTACATTATTCAAGTTGAGGTTACATCAAATATGCAAGTCCCATGACAGTGCCAGCATGCACCATGGCACTTGAGGGCTAATGGAAAGTCATTTTTTGGCTCACTTTATTGAAGATCCGACTCATCACATTGTAATGAGCCGGCCCTTTGGGGCTACCCATTGCTCCTGTTAAAAATTCAAGGTACACGAGTTAAATCCATTATATTGAAAAGGTCTACTATTCAGTTGGTAGAGTACAGAGCTCTTAACCCTGTGGACGTGGGTTCAAGCCCCATGGTGGAGATTACAACATATGATGTTAATAATGAATTATATACAAAAGTCCCTGCTCATTATTGCATAATGAACCGGCCCTTGGGGGCTACACTAGTTGAACTTTCCATGAGCATAAGGCAATTACAAGTCCCGGGTTGCTGAAGCATGACAACCCGGCACTTGGGGTCTACAGGTGATATGCATATAAGGGAGAAAAAATCTTCAAATTCTCAGTTTGGAGCAGACCATATTAACCCGGTGTCTGCAACAATCATGACCCGGTATCATTTATTTATAACCCGGAAATTTTGGCAATCACAAATCGGCAAGATCTACATCTTTAAGCCGGCTGAATATCAGTTGAATATTTCAAGACCAATATTTTTGTCAAGTAAGAGCATTGAAGGCCGACTCAAATGGATTACTTCTAATAATATTTCTCTACAAGAGCCAATGTCAGCAAATTGGTTATGAAGCTAACATATTGACCCGAATTTTTTAGAAGAAGTGCTTGGATTTTTTGCATTGGCAAGGTTTGGACATATCTGTTAAAGGAGATTTGCTATAAGATCTTGAGTATACATCCAGGAGGAAATTGAAGGAAATATGCCCTAGAGGCAATAATAAAGTTATTATTTATTTCCTTATTTCATGATAAATATTTATTATTCATGCTAGAATTGTATTAACCGGAAACATAATACATGTGTGAATACATAGACAAACATAGTGTCACTAGTATGCCTCTACTTGACTAGCTCGTTCATCAAAGATGGTTATGTTTCCTAGCCATGGACAAAGAGTTGTCATTTGATTAACGGGATCACATCATTAGGAGAATGATGTGATTGACTTGACCCATTCCGTTAGCTTAGCACTTGATCGTATAGTATGTTGCTATTGCTTTCTTCATGACTTATACATGTTCCTATGACTATGAGATTATGCAACTCCTGCCATCGGAGGAACACTTTGTGTGCTACCAAACGTCACAATGTAACTGGGAGATTATAAAGGAGCTCTACAGGTGTCTCCAAAGGTACATGTTGGGTTGGCGTATTTCGAGATTAGAATTTGTCACTCCGATTGTCGGAGAGGTATCTCTGGGCCCTCTCGGTAATGCACATCACTATAAGCCTTGCAAGCAATGTGACTAATGTGTTAGTTGCAGGATGATGCATTACAGAACGAGTAAAGAGACTTGCCGGTAACGAGATTGAACTAGGTATTGAGATACCGACGATCGAATCTCGGGCAAGTAACATACCGATGACAAAGGGAACAACGTATGTTGTTATGCGGTTTGACCGATAAAGATCTTCAGAGAATATGTAGGAGCCAATATGAGCATCCAGGTTCCGCTATTGGTTATTGACCCGGAAACGTGTTTCGGTCATGTCTACATTGTTCTCGAACCCGTAGGGTCCGCGACGCAAGGTTTCGATGGCAGTTATATTATGAGTTTATGAGTTTTGATGTACCGAAGGAGTTAGGAGTCCCGGATGAGATCGGGGACATGACGAGGAGTCTCGAAATGGTCGAGACGTAAAGATCGATATATTGGACGACTATATTTGGACATCGGAAAGGTTCCGAGTGATTCGGGTATTTTCGAGTACCAGGGAGTTACGGGAATACGGGGAAGAGTATTGGGCCTTAATGGGCCTTAGTGGGAAGGAGCCAGGAGGTGGCGCGCGCCCCTCCCAAGCCCAGTCCGAATTGGACAAGGGGTTTGGGGCGCGGCCCCCCTCTCCCTTCCTTCTCCACTTCCCTCCTTTCCCCCCTTCTCCTAGTTGGACTAGGAAAGAAGGAGTCCTACTCCCGGTGGGAGTAGGACTCCCCTTGGCGCGCCCTCCTCCTAGGGCCGGCCTCCTCCTCCCTTGCTCCTTTATATACGGGGGCAGGGGGCACCCCATGACACACAAGTTGATCTTCGTGATCGTTCCTTAGCCATGTGCGGTGCCCCTCCACCATATTCCACCTCGGTCATATCGTGGCGGTGCTTAGGGCGAAGCCCTGCGTCGGTAGAACATCATCGTCGTCCTGCGCCGTCGTGCTTGACGGAATTCATCCCGACACCCTGCTGGATCGGAGTCCGGGGATCGCCATCGAGCTGAGCGATGTGCAGAACACGGAGGTGTCGTGACGTTCGGTGCTTGGATCGGTCGGATCATGAAGACGTGCGACTACATCAAACGCGTTGTCATAACGCCTTCCGCTTCGGTCTCAGTGCGTGGACACACTCTCCCTGCTCTTTGCTATGCATCACCATGATCTTGCGTGTGCGTAGGAATTTTTTTGAAATTACTACGTTCCCCAATAGTGGCATCCGAGCCTAGGTTTTATGCGTTGATGTTATATGCACGAGTAGAACACAAGTGAGTTGTGGGCGATACAAGTCATACTGCTTACCAGCATGTCATACTTTGGTTGGCGGTATTGTTGGATGAAGCTGCCGGACCGACATTACGCCAGACGCCACGCAAGACTGGTTCTACCGACGTGCTTTGCACACAGGTGGCTGGCGGGTGTCTGTTTCTCCAACTTTAGTTGAACCGAGTGTGGCTACGCCCGGTCCTTGCGAAGGTTAAAACAACACTAATTGACAAACTATCGTTGTGGTTTTGATGCGTAGGTAAGAACGGTTCTTGCTCAGCCCGTAGCAGCCACGTAAAACTTGCAATAACAAAGTAGAGGACGTCTAACTTGTTTTTGCAGGGCATGTTGTGATGTGATATGGTCAAGACGTGATGAGGTATCAGTTATTGTATGAGATGATCATGTTTTGTTGAAGTTATCTAAGAATCTGGCAGAAGCCCTATGGTTGTCTCTTTGTTGCATAAGATGCAAGTGCCAAATAATTGCTTTACTTTATCGTTATGCGATAGCAATAGTTGCAAGAGCAATAGTTGGTGAGGCGACCATGTGACTGACACATTGATATAGATCAAGATGATGAAGATCATGGTGTCGCGGTGGCGATTTATAGAGATCATGACAGTACTTTGGAGATGGAGATCAAAGGCGCAAGATGATCATGTCCATATCATGTCACATATTTTGATTGCATATGATGTTTATCTGTTATACATCTTATTCTGTTTTGTTTGACGGTAGCATTTTAAGATGATCTCTCACTAAAAATTATCAAGAAGTGTTCTCCCTGAGTATGCACCGTTGCGAAAGTTCTTCGTGCTGAGACACCACGTGATGATCGGGTGTGATAGGCTCTACGTTCAAATACAACGGGTGCAAAACAGTTGCACCGTGGAATACTCAGAGTTAAACTTGAGCGAGCCTAGCATATAACAGATATGGCCTCGGAACACGGAGACCGAAAGGTCGAGCGTGAATCATATAGTAGATATGATCAACATATTGATGTTCACCAATGAAACTACTCCATCTCACGTGATGATCGGTTATGGTTTAGTAGATTTGGATCACGTGATCACTTAGATGACTAGAGAGATGTCTGTCTAAGTGGGAGTTCTTAAGTAATATGATTAATTGAACTTAAATTTATCATGAACTTAGTCCTGGTAGTATTTTGCAAATTATGTTGTAGATCCATAGCTCGCGTTGTTGCTTCTCTATGTTTTTGCTTCCCTATGTTTTCATATATGTTCCTACAGAAAAATTATGTTGAAAAATGTTAGTAGCAATGATGCGGATTGGAACCGTGATCTGAGGTTTATCCTCATTGCTGCATAGAAGAATTATGTCCTTGATGCACCGCTAGGTGACAGACCTATTGCAGGAGCAGATGGGGCGTTATGAACGTTTGGCTAGCTCAATATGATGGCTACTTGATAGTTTAGTGCACCATGCTTAACGGCTTAGAATCGAGACTTCAAAGACGTTTTGAACGTCATGGACCATATGAGATGATCCAGGAATTGAAGTTAATATTTCAAGCAAATACCCGAGTTGAGAGATATGAAGTCTCCAACAAGTTCTATAGCTAAAAGATGGAGGAGAATCGCTCAACTAGTGAGCATGTGCTCAGATTGTCTGGGTACTACAATCGCTTGAATCAAGTGGGAGTTAATCTTCCAGATAAAATAGTGATTGACAGAATTCTCTAGTCACCATCACCAAGTTAGTAGAACTTCGTGATGAACTATAATATGCAAGGGATGACGAAAGTGATTCCCAAGCTCTTCGTGATGTTGAAATCGACGAAGGTAGAAATCAAGAAAGAGCATCAAGTGTTGATGATTGACAAGACCACTAGTTTCAAGAAAAGGGCAAAGGGAAAGAAAGGGAAACTTCAAGTAGAATGGCAAACAAGTTGTCACTCCGTGAAGAAGCTTCCAAAGCTGGACCTAAGCCTGAAACCGAGTGCTTCTACTTGCAAAGGAAATGGTCCTTTGGAAGTGGAACTACTCCAAATATTTGGTGGATAAGAAGGATGGCAAAGTGAACAAGGGTATATTTTGATGTACAAGTTATTGATGTGTACCTTACTAGTGTTTATAGTAGCCCACGAGTATTTGATACTTGTTAGGTTGCTAAAAATTTAGTAACTTCGAAATAGGAGTTCTGTAATAAGCAGAGACTAGTTGAAGGGAAGTGACGATGAGTGTTGGAAGTAGTTTCAAGATTGATATGATCATCATCACACACTCCCTATACTTTGGGATTAGTGTTAAACCTAAATAAATGTTATTTAGCTTTATGCGTTGAGCATGAATATGATTTGATCATGTTTATTGCAATCTGATTTATTCATTTAAAGTCAGAGAATAATTGTTGTTCTCTTTACATGAATAAAACCTTCAATGGTCATACACCCAATGAAAGTAGTTTATTGGATCTCGATCGTAGTGATACACATATTCATAATATTAATGCCAAAAGATGCAAAGTTAATAATGATACTGCAACTTATTTGTGGCACTGCCGTTTGGGTCATATCAGTGTAAAGTGCATGAAGAAACTCCATAAAGATGGATTTTCGGAATCACTTGGTTATGAATCATTTGATGCTTGCGAGCCGTGCCTTTGGGCGAGATGACTAAAACTCCGTTCTTCGGAACAATGGAACGAGCAACAAACTTGTTGGAAATAATACATACTGATGTATGCAGACCAATGAGTATTAAGGCTCGTGGTGGGTATCGTTATTTTCTGACCTTCACAGATGATTTGAGCAGATATGGGTATATCTACTTGATGAAACATAAGTCTGAAATAGTTGAAAGGTTCAAAGAATTTCAGAGTGAAGTGGAAAATCATCGTAACAAGAAAATAAAGTTTCTGCGATCTGATCGTGGAGGTGAATATTTGATTTACGAGTTTGGTCTTCAATTAAAACAATGTGGAATAGTTTCACAAACTCATGCCACCTAAAACACCACAATGTAATGGTGTGTCCGAACGTCGTAATCGTACTTTACTAGATATGGTGCGATCTATGATATCTCTTATCAGTTTACCACTATCGTTTTGGGGTTATGCATTAGAGACAGCTGCATTCACATTTAATAGGGCACCATATAATCCGTTGAGACGACACCGTATGAACTATGGTTTAGCAATAAACCAAAGTTGTCGTTTCTTAAATTTTGGGGCTGCAATGCTTATGTGAAAAAGTTTCAACCTGATAAGTTCGAACCCAAATCGGAGAAGTGCGTCTTTATAGAATACCCAAAGGTAACTATTGGGTACACCTTCTATCACAGATCCGAAGGCAAGTTATTCGTTGCTAAGATGGATCCTTTCTAGGGAAAAAGTTTTTCTCGAAAGAAGTGAGTGGGAGGAAAGTAGAACTTGATGAGGTAATTGTACCTTCTCCCAAATTGGAAAGTTGTTCATCACAGAAATCAGTTCCAGTGATTGCTACACCGATTAAGCGAGGAAGCTAATGATGATGATCATGAAACTTCAAATCAAGTTACTATAGAACCTCGTGAGGTCTTCCAGAATGCGGTCCGCGCCCGGTGTGGTATGGTAATCCTATTCTGGAAGTCATGTTACTAGACCATGATAAACCTACGAACTATGAGGAATCGATGTTGAGCCCAGATTCCATGAAAATGGTTTGAGGCCATGAAATCTGAGATGAGATCCATATATGAGAACAAAGTGTGGACTTTGATTGACTTGCCCGATGATCGGCAAGCCATAGAAAATAAATGGATCTTCAAGAGGAAGACGGACGTTGATAGTAGTGTTACTATCTACAAAGCTAGATTTGTTGAAAAAGGTTTTTGACAAAGTTCAAGATGTTTACTACGATGAGTTTTTTCTCACTCGTATCGATGCTTAAAGTCTGTCTGAATCATGTTAGCAATTGCCACATTTTATCAAATCTGGCAAAAGGAGGTCAAAACTGCATTCCTTAATGAATTTATTAAAGAAGAGTTGTATATGATGCAACCACGAGGTTTTGTCGATCCAAAAGCTGCTAACAAAATGTGCAAGCTCCAGCGATCCATCAATGGACTGGTGCAAGCATCTCAGAGTTGGAATATACGCTTTGATGAGTTGATCAAAGCATATGGTTTTATACAGATTTTTTGAGAAGCCTGTATTTACAAGAAAGTGAGTGGGAGCTCTGTAGCATTTCTAATATTATATGTGGATGACATATTGTTGATTGGTAATGATATAGAAATTCTGGATAGCATGAAAGGATACTTGAATAAGAGTTTTTCAAAGCAAGACCTCGGTGAAGCTCTTTACACATTAAGCATCAAGATCTATATAGATAGATCAAGACGCTTGATAAGATTTTTCAATGAGTACATACCTTGATAAATTTTTGAAATAGTTCAAAATGGAATAGTCAAAGGAGTTCTTGCCTGTGATGAAAAGGTGTGAAGTTGAGTAAGACTCAAGACCCGACCATGGCAGAAAATAGAAAGAGAATGAAAAGTCATTTCCTATGCCTCAGTCATAGGTTCTATAAAGTATGCTATGCTGTGAACCAGACCTATTGTATACCTTGCTCTGAGTTTGACAAAGGAATACAATTTTGATCTAAGAGTAGATCACTGGACAGCGGTCAAGAATATCCTTAGTGAGGACTAAGGAGATGTTTCTCGATTATGGAGGTGATAAAAGAGCCCGTCGTAAAAAGTTACAACGATGCAAGCTTTTACACCAATCCAGATGACTCTAAGTCTCAATCTGGATACATATTGAAAGTAAGAGCAATTAGCTAGAGTAGCTCCGTGCAGAGCATTGTGGACATAGAATATTTGCAAAATACATACGGCTCTAAATATGACAGACCCGTTGACTAAACTTCTCTCACAAGAAAAACATGATTATACCTTAGTACTCTTTGGGTGTTAATCACATAGCAATGTGAACTAGATTATTGACTCTAGTAAACCCTTTGGGTGTTGATCACATGAGATGTGAACTATGGGTATTAATCACATACAGATGTGAATATTGGTGTTAAATCACATGGCGATGTGAACTACATTATTGACTCTAGTGCAAGTGGGAGACTGAAGAAAATATGCCCTAGAGGCAATAATAAAGTTATTATTTATTTCCTTATTTCATGATAAATGTTTATTATTCATGCTAGAATCGTATTAACCGGAAACATAATACATGTGTGAATACATAGACAAACATAGTGTCACTAGTATGCCTCTACTTGACTAGCTCGTTAATCAAAGATGGTTATGTTTCCTAGACATGGACAAAGAGTTGTCATTTGATTAACGGGATCACATCATTAGGAGAATGATGTGATTGACTTGACCCATTCCGTTAGCTTAGCACTTGATCGTATAGTATGTTGCTATTGCTTTCTTCATGACTTATACATGTTCCTATGGCTATGAGATTATACAACTCCCGTTTACCGGAGGAACACTTTGTGTGCTACCAAACGTCGCAACGTAACTGGGTGATTATAAAGGAGCTCTACAAGTGTATCCAAAGGTGCATGTTGGGTTGGCGTATTTCAAGATTAGAATTTGTCACTCCGATTGTCGGAGAGGTATCTCTGGGCCCTCTCGGTAATGCACATCACTATAAGCCTTGCAAGCAATGTGACTAATGAGTTAGTTGCTGGATGATGCATTACATAACGAGTAAAGAGACTTGTGATAGCAGATTGAACTAGGTATTGAGATACCGGCGATTGAATCTCGGGCAAGTAACATACCGATGACAAAGGGAACAACGTATGTTGTTATGTGGTTTTGACCGATAAAGATCTTCGTAGAATATGTAGGAGCCAATATGAGGCATCCAGGTTCCGCTTATTGGTTATTGACCGAAGCGTGTTTCGGTCATGTCTACATTGTTCTCGAACCCGTAGGGTCCCTTGCGCAAAGGTTTCCATGACAGTTATATTATGAGTTTATGAGTTTTGATGTACCGAAGGAGTTCGGAGTCCCGGATGAGATCGGGGACATGACGAGGAGTCTCGAAATGGTTGAGACGTAAAGATCGAGATATTGGACGACTATATTTGGACATCGGAAAGGTTCCGAGTGATTCGGGTATTTTTTGGAGTACCGGGGTGTTACGGGAATACGGGGAAGAGTATTGGGCCTTAATGGGCCTTAGTGGGAAGGAGCCAGGAGGTGGCGCGCCTCCCAAGCCCAGTCCGAATTGGACAAGGGGTTTGGGGCGCGGCCCCTCTCTCCTCCTTCCTTCTCCACTTCCTCCTTTCCCCCCTTCTCCTAGTTGGACTAGGAAAGAGTCCTACTCCCGGTGGGAGTAGGACTCCCCTTGGCGCGCCCTCCTCCTACGGCCGGCCTCCTCTCCCTTGCTCCTTTATATACGGGGGCAGGGGGGCACCCCATGACACACAAGTTGATCTTCGTGATCGTTCCTTAGCCGTGTTCGGTGCCCCTCTCCACCATATTCCACCTCGGTCATATCGTAGCGGTGCTTAGGCGAAGCCCTGCGTCGGTAGAACATCATCATCGTCCTGCGCCTTGCGTCATCTTGTGGAACTCATCCCGACACCTTGCTGGATCGGAGTCGGGGATCGTCATCGAGCTGAGCGATGTGCAGAACACGGAGGTGCCGTGACGTTCGGTGCTTGGATCGGTTGGATCGTGAAGACGACGACTACATCAACCGCGTTGTCATAACGCTTCCGCTTTCGGTCTACGAGGGTACGTGGACACACTCTCCCCTCTCGTTGCTATGCATCACCATGATCTTGCGTGTGCGTAGGAATTTTTTGGAAATTACTAAGTTCCCCAACAGAAATGACAAGGACTTAAAGATGATCAGGTGCCGGTTCAGGAAAATATTTAACCCGGAGCACAACCTATCAAGTTTGTTCTTGTGTTTATTTTACAGCATAACTTTACCATGGATAAATCAAAGCTAAACTGGGTGCTAATGTCGGGGATATACCCCGCGGTATGACCCGGCCGGACTTGGCGACTCACCAGAAACCCGGCTGGAGCTTGGCGACTCACCGGCGATCCGCCCGAACATAGCGGTTTACAGGTAACCCGCCTGGACATTATGACTCACTGGAGACCCGGCAGGCGGATCAGACGGACGACAAGGCCCAAGGCCCAGCAGGCCGGCTTATACTCTGGTGGGCCGCTTTAAGATGAAAGGCGTGAGGAATATTTCCCTTACAAAGAATCAAGACCCGGACTCGTATCCGGATTGTAATAGAGAATAAGCTACTTCTAAATCTACTAGGCAACTACATGTAAGCCGCCCCTTCAACTTATATAAGGAGGGGCAGGGCACCCCAAGAGGGACAAGAAAGAAGCAATAATCTTAGGGCTAGACACAACTAGGAGAGCCGGATAGACGGCGACTCCCTTGTGATGATAATGAGAACTAGCCACAAATAACATGTAGGGTTGTTACCGGATGATGTTTCTCGGGGCCCGAAGCTGTCTAACCCTTGTCTTGTGTTGCATCTCTTGATTCCGACCAACCCCTCTCAAACTACCACATAGATGCGTTGGCCTCACGACTAAGTCCTCTCACTAGGACATCTGCCGTGACAATTCCACGACACGTGGGCAATCACAACTTCCCAGCGCCAGCGATATGCCGTCGTTGCGCCCAACCGTGAGCCATGCGCAAACACAAATCGACCCACCCCTCCTCCATGAACCTCGCTGATAGACGTCCCATCCCTTTGCCATTCTTAGTTGTATAGTTAGTGTAGGATTAAACCATGTCTAAAATAGTAAGGTCAGCCATGATGTCATCATAGAACATGTGATCAACAGTGATGTCATCTAGGAATTGACATAAGCACTTAGGTCATTTGTGTTATAAGAGGATCTACAGCCATGGACAGCTAATTCGGGCCTTGAAATGCCCGCAGACGCGCCCGACCGGTCATGCCGTATTTGTTAGCTCCCACAGCCGCCTCCCTTATATATGAAACTCCAAACCCATGCAACCCATGCAACGCTACATATAAACACGATTAATACGCAGTTCATCGGATCACCATTTCATCGCCGGACAAAATTACCATAGTACATAGGTGGATCCGTTTGTCAGGTCACAGTTCTTGGAGCACGCTTGCCCCCAGAGCCTCCAGACCAGACGGTCATGCTCCTTCGCATGGCGGGCCTCCTTCACCTTAGCCGCCGCCTCTTTGTATGCCTCATGCTCTGACAAATCGATGCCGAGTCGGAGCGCCTTAGCATTCTTGAGGTCGAGGTGCCGCACATCTATCTCCTCCATTGTAAGATAGTGTCGCAGGGCCAACGCGAGGAGCACGGCCTCGGGATTGACCGGCATGCTGCTCGTACCTCGGACTCCGGGGTCCTCATGCACACCAGCGTTGATGCGGGCACGAGGACCTAGTGGTGCCTGGCTACCACTTCCGGAGCAGAGACGTCCGAGTTTCCGTCCAGAAGCTCCATGTGGAGGGAGAGTCCGGCGGGATTTGTCCTCCCGTCTTCGAACGAAGTGGTCTGCTCCGGATCTAAGGCCCGGGCGGACATGAGAGTCGACCCCTGGACGGGATCTGATGGTAGATCTAAAGAGCCTCCTTCGTGTGGGTGGGGAGTGCCGATCGAGGCCGTGAACCCCTCGAAGATCAGGTCTCCTTGAACATCGGCGATGTAATTCAAACTTCCAAACCTGATATAGTGACCAGGAGCATAGCTGTCGACCTGCTCAAGGTTTCCCCGGAGACAGCGCCATTGTCGACGACGAGGCGAGCCATCAATTCTTCTGTCGACAACACAACGGGGCTCTCAATGAAAGCACCAATGTCGGTGTCAAAACCGGTAGATCTCGGGTAGGGGGTCCCAAGCTGTGTGTCTAAGGATCAATGGTAACACGGGACAATAGGGACACGGTGTTTACCCCCGGTTCGGGCCCTCTTAAAGTAGGCAAAACCATACGTCCTGCTTGATTGTATTCGAAGAGTATAGGGGTTACAAGAGTTGATCTACCTCGAAACCGTAATGGCTAAACCCTAGCAGTCTAGCCTATGATTCTTCCCCTTCTACGGACCTAACCCTCCAGTTTATATACATACCTGAGTGGCCTAGGGTTGTATAGAGTGGGTTTGAAGAGGAAGGAAGTAGGTACGCCCGGACATCAAACTTGTCGTCCACGCATATAGGAGTCCTACCCGGACACGGGGGATAATCATCTGCTTTGTCTTCACGGCCCATCAGTCCGGCCCATATTGAGTAGACCGGACACCCGAGGACCCCCTAATCTAGGACTTCCTCACCCCTTTCCACCCTTGCAGACATTGCGGGCCTTGATTATGGAGTTATATATTATTATACGCCACCGATGTCAATACTATCATATCGTTTGTCAACCAACGGTACCGGTGGATGAGTACAACGACCTCGCAAGGGAACTAAAGCCTCTCCATCAGGTTGTTTGAATCTAGGAAGCTGAACAACAAGCCACATTTTACACAGTCAAGGTGCAATAGGGTATCAAATTCATCAAAGATTACCCCACGGATAAAATTAGCCCGCACTTTGCAGGGGTTTTCAAAATGTTCAGCCTTTTCATGATTGATGTGTGCTTCACAAGGCTTGGCGCACTTTATAATGCCATGAAGGCTACACGTCTGAACTGTAACATCATTGTCATACTTGATCCTTATCACATGCGCGAGAGCAAAAATGCAAGGAAATCATGATAGGGTACCTTTGGAATGGCACACTTGCATATAAGGAGAAGACAACATACTTGTGCCCTACTGTCTCATTTTAGTAATTTTCTCCTTCACGCTTGCACATATGATGAAAAAGGTTTTTCCCCCGCTTTGTATTCCAAAGCAACCAACCGATACATCCAGGATAGGTGCTGGGGCGAAAGCAGCACAATCACACCCAAAAGAAACGAAAGAGAAACAACAAAAGAAAAGAATGCCGACAACGGCGGATCGACGGAAACGAAGAAGCTTCACGGCCACTGCGCCCACCGAGGGTCTCCCACCAAGCTCCAAGGCTCCGAAGCACCGGTACCAATCAGCACCTCAAGAGGGACCGCGACGAAGACGACGCTGCTGCCAGGGGTTTCCCCCGGTACCCGACGAGGCGAGAGGAAGAGTCGCCCCCGACGCCCTCCAGGAAGGTCCGCGACACCCACCCGGCGTCGCCCAGCGTCGGTGCTCGGACAGGCCGACAGAGGTTTCCCCCGATCCCAACCTTCACCTCGGGTGCTCCAGAGCCTGCCACCAAACCGACCACCAACTTGCGCCACTATGGTCAAGAAGCCTCCACGCCGTCTCACCACGGCACCACGAGGTGAGGTCTACACGACAAGGGATAGGAGCCGGGACTAGGGGCCGCGGCACCGTCGGCACGCGGGAGGGCACAACCTCCACCGTCAACAACGGTAGCCGATCGGACACACAAGCAGGAGCTCCCACCAAGGGTCACTGCGCCCACCAAGGGTCTCCCACCAAGCTCCAAGGCTCCGAAGCACCGGTACCAATCAGCACCTCAAGAGGGACCGCGACGAAGACGACGCTACTGCCAGGGGTTTCCCCCGGTACCCGATGAGGCGAGAGGAAGAGTCGCCCCCGACGCCCTCCAGGAAGGTCCGGCGACACCCACCGGCGTCGCCGCGTCGGTGTCGGACAGGCCGACAGAGGTTTCCCCCGATCCCAACCTTCACCTCGGGTGCTCCAGAGCCTGCCACCAAACCGACCACCAACTTGCGCCACTATGGTCAAGAAGCCTCCACGCCGTCTCACCACGGCACCACGAGGTGAGGTCTACACGACAAGGGATAGGAGCCGGGACTAGGGGCCGCGGCACCGTCGGCACGCGGGAGGGCACAACCTCCACCGTCAACAACGGTAGCCGACCGGACACACAAGCAGGAGCTTACCAGGCCCGTGTGCCCACAGGCCCGGCCGGGAACTCCATTCCCGGACAGCTCCCGCCATCGCGCTGCAGCCGGCATGCCATCGGCATCGCCGCCCCCCATCCCAGCCGCTCCTCCTCCTCACCACCACAGACGGCAGCGAAGCCACGCCGGGAGCCGCCCGCTAGGATCCAGATGGGAGCCGCGGGCTGAGACCTGGGCGGGTCGCGACGACGGCCACCCAGCACCACCACGTCGCCCGCCGTCAAGGGCGGCGCCGACACCACGCCAGCGCCGCGGCCGCCGCAGGGCAGCGGACCGCAGCCACGCCGAGCTGCACCGCCGCCGCCTCCCTGCCCGGGAAGGGAGCACGCGCTGAGGAAGAAAACCCGCCGCCACCGGAGCCACCGGGCCAGCTGGGGCGACCGCCCGGCGGCGGCGGACAAAGGGAATGGGAGGCCAGGGAGGGAGGCTGAGCTCCGCCAGCCACCTCCCGGGGAGGCGGCGTGAAGCGGTCTGGACGGGGAGAGGGAGGGAGGAAGGGGCGGAGGAGGAGGAGCAGAGCCCGGCGGCGGCGGCGGGAGGAGCCGGGCAGCGGCGGGAGGTGGGTAGGGGGAAACCCTAGTCGCCTCGAACCATACGCTTGCACATATACCGAACTTCATGGATTGATACCACATTGTTTTCTTCACTTGTTTGTGTAACGACATCCACTTGGTCTTTTCAACAATAGTGCAGGAACCCTTATAGGATTTTACTACTACCAGCGTGCAGGTAAAGCCAGACGATGATGCTAAATTGGCGAAATACCTGCGGCGGCGTGCAGAAAGAAAAGGGGCGCTACTGCTGCTTCAAGACTAGAGGCCAGCAGTAAAATCACACACCTCTACTATGGTACACAAAGGGAGCCTTCACGGCCTGAACTACCGCCAACGTGTAGATAGAGGGAGAACGCTGCTAGTGCCCTAAAATTTAGCAGCGTGTGGGCTGCAGCAAATGCCACTAACGATACTTGCATACCACATTTGCAGGCCCACCTTTGTGGCTTCAAACAACTTGCAACGCATACAGATTAGCATCATGTGCAAATGTTGCGTGCTAAAGACATGTTCCAAGTTAGCTGCTAATAAACAATGATTTAAATATTTTAAAATAAAAAAACCAGCGAGCTGGTATATTTGATTATTTATATTACTTTTACCACAAACACCTAAAAGTACCAAAATGCAACACAAGAACCCAAAATGTCTCTCCAAAACCGGCACTTCCCCCCATCAAAACTACATATCTCCCCTGGAAATCTTCATCAATTCGATTTTAAGCAACATATCACATAACTTTCGTGTAAGACTTTGAAATTTGAACCACAATTTAAATTATCGCATGATGGCAGCATGTAAAGTTGTGTTTACAATCCTAAAATGGTAATTCCTAGTAGATGTGAAGCCATGGAGGGAACACGGCTAGTGGATGATCTACCAGTGTGACGTGTAGGGTTCACACTGCTAAATATTATATTACTTTTACCGAAACACCTAAAGGTACATTAAAAGATTGGAACAGAGGATCCCATCTTTGTGACCAAAAAATTAGAACACAAGACCCACCGAAATGGTGTGGTCGTGCCCATTGTCCGGAGTCTCCACTCCGGCTACCAAGGGGATCCACCTTCACCCACCTCGCACCTTGCGGTCAACCGCGAGCAGGCATCCGTCCACCCCAGCTGGCGCACTAGCGCAACTCCACCACCCACCACACCCACAAATTTCAGCTTGCGCCCGCATGGAAGTGAACCCTAGTTCTGGGTTACCGAGTGCCCAGACGTAGCAACAAGGGCACCTACAAGGTGTGGGCCATGCCGAAGGAAGCTATTGGCTCGATTCAAGAGCCTATTGGATTAGACGGATCCAGCCTCCAGCGGCAGCCAGGAACCCCCTCAACGACCGCCGCCATCCCGTGAGTAGCTATGAAAACATGACCGGTGGTAGTTGCCCACCTCACACGCATGCCCGACGAGGGCGGTGCTGCCACAAAGCAGGCAATGGCTGGCGGAGACCGAGGGACTCTGTAGGGGTGAGATCCGTACCTAGTTGCCGTGTGAGAGAGAGGGAGCACACCCGGGTAGTAGGGGGAAGAGAAGGTGGAGGAGGTGCCTTGCTGCCGCCGCGGGCTGGCCAGAGGCTGTTGGCGGCGAGGGACGGGAGAGCGAAGGAAAAGTTGGTTAGGGCGGTGGGGACACTTGCCTTGTGAGTCACAGGAGCTAGCCAGGAAATGTGAGCAGAAACTTAGTTCTGATATACTAAACTGAATTGCAAATATGATTGTACTTCCGATTTCTGTATCTCTTCTTTTCTGAAATTTGGAGGGGAATGGTGATGAAAATCGCCATGTTAAAGAATTCAAAATCGTCCTATACTAAATAGGTTCTTCTCGTCTTTGTCCTTTATCCAAAAAAATGTGTTTGTTTGCAACACTGGCAAACCTGATTCACAGAAAGGATCATACATTCGAACGTCGCCATTATCCCGATGAAGGAGCGCCCATCTCATCTAGCAATGTTGTGATGTCACAGAGCTTAGGTTTTGGACGCCATTATACTGATGAAAGGAGAGCGTTAGATGTCCAGGTAGAGGAAGAGGACAAAGGACGATCTATATAAAGATCCCTTATTTCACGAGATGTATAGACGGACCATGTATTTGGAGGGCCTTCCATGGGATATATAAAATTGCAGTTCAACTTAAAATATTATTTCTTTAGATTCTCCAATACTTTATTTAAGGGAGTGTGTAGTTATGCTCAAACCACACCCAAAAAAACATAGCTATAAAGATATAGATACCCAATCCAACACTTTGTGCACCACACAAGCAATCCAGTCAACATGGGCACGTTATAGTTATTGGGCCACCAACCATCCTTCCTCAATTGGAAGTTTTAGGCAAACATTTTTTGACTAAAAGTTCACAAGGAAACGCACAGGGGAGCGAAAGAACGACACTACCACATTCATCTTGTTGCCATGTGCTTCATTTGCAGCTTCGTCATTTGGGGCAGCCTCTGCATCCTCCATCTCAACATGTGCCACTGAATTGCTGCGGGTGCTAGTAGGTGCGTCTAGTAAGGAGCAACCGGCTTGTCGACGCCTCTCCTTGATTTGGTGGAATGGGTACCCGCCCCTCATCACCTTATGGGTGTTGACATCCATTATCTTGTGTGGCTTTTGGGATATCTGGTGCATGTGATCAGTTTCTGGTCGACGGCATACCTTGCTCAGTGGAACAAACTCCTGTCATGTGAAAAGAAATGCAAAATTAAATTATTGGGTATAAACATCATAGAACAAAGTAAACTCTTTACTCTGCCTTCAGTTTTAGTTAACTACATAGTAAGATAACTAGCCTAGAACAAAAAACATCGTATCTTGCACTGTTCTTCCCCATCAATATTACAGAAACTAGTTTTCTTTTGTTTAGTCGGCAACAGAATTGCATATTGAAAATGAAATCACATTGAAATTTTGAAGTAAGTTAAGTTTCTGTCGAAACTAGGATGGATTTTAATGGGTAGAGAAAAGACCGTGGTGAGCTACTCATTCATTGATGTCCAGGCACATTATGAAGAACAAAACCATAGCCAACTACATATAAATCATAGGGCTGGAGGTCTGATTTGGTAACTCAGGTAGTAGTTGTCATAATAATTTTTGTGGAGTAGAGGATGAAGTCCAAAATCCATTTCTATTATCAGGCAAACAGCCCTATAAAAAGAATTGCAACTCCAGGACCCAACCCTCAGTTATATAATTCCGACATCCAACCATGGTGGTACCAGAGTAAATGCATGAACACTCAACAGTGTAGACAGAAGGAGAATTACCTCAGAGCGATCATGATCATAACAAACAAGAAATCTGCAGCGGCACCCCCTTACGTCATGCCTGCGCCTTTGAACCTGAAGAACATGCGCATCAAAATACTGGGCCTGCTCTTTGCCTTCCTATTCAATTCAGCAGAGAAATCAACTTGAGTAAATGATAACACTACATGATGAGATAGCTAAATCACATGAAAATAGGTTGTCTCTTTAATCAACTTTCCTTCACTGTGTTATTTATGCGCAGTGACCAAAACTCCTTAATCAGACCCTCAACAATACTCTAATTTGAGTATATAATACTGTCTAGAAATACCAGTGTTTATCGGCATACCAGTGTTTGTGTGCAACTACTAATATGAGGATTTTTTAGACAACCTTATTTAATGAAAGTTGGTTTTTATCCACGTTATAAATGACCATAGATAGGTTACAGCCATCATTTTGAAAAACAAAAAAGAAGCTTTCAGTGCTCCATTTAATAATAAATTAATAATAATATGATTGGATAAATTCACAACCAATTTTAGATATAAAATTACTATTAGTACTCAAAAGTATGACATAATAAAATGCATTGATTTTTACGGTCGTTTGGCCATTCGCGCCTCGACAAATAAATAGTGAAATCAATTGTGCCGGTTGGACCAAGTGGCATCACAGTGATCTACTATGTAATATGATTAGTAAGAATATGGAAAGAGACAGTAAACACATGTTGTAGTTAAGTGCCTTATTTAATCCAGTATATATCGCATATAAAATACATGCAGTACTGAAACTTACAATTCTTAAAGATTATTGAAGTAAAGCCGTTTAATAAGTGTTGTCAACCACAATTGTTTGAAAACTCACAAACTGGAATAACAACTTTTAGAAGTATAAACAAACAAGAAATAGAGCCTACATAAACTGCAGAACATTAAGTGTCAGCAAGGAACATCATTCTCTTGGTCATGTGCACACAGTCAAAACAGAAACTTTGAAATACTATGGGCAGGTGAAACCCAGATGACATACCCATCACTACTCTATCATCCGCCAAAAAGGAACAGAAAGAAAGTAAACGTGGAATAATAAGTTAACAAGCAGAATTTCAAGTGCACAACAAAAGCAAAATGGAGCAGCAATCATGGATTGGATACATATTCTGTAGCTAAAATAAACTGGGTTAGTATTCCAAAAGGTAACTTAAAGTTTCATGAATTGTGAGGTGAAGAGAACTCGTTTAAAATGGCTACCTTAAAACAAAGAATGAGATCCCCAGGCGCACCGCAACACATTGAAGCGAACGCAGTCTCACACATTTCTGAACATCAACCCATTCATCCTCCTCGGGTCCAAGCCAAGTAAATCGAACAAGTACTTCCTGAAACAAAATAAATAAATAAGTGCAAGCACAGTTGACGTAATGCACACGTATTGAACCTGCTGTGGAGAGTGATTAAACACCAGAGAAACATGGGTATTGTATAATTCTTGGAAAATGATCGAGTGTAGTTTTCACCCTTGACTGTGACAAGAAGCGCAAATCACTCATAACCTCATGTATCACATAGGAATCGACGGTTTTTGGAACTCCTCACAGCCCATTGGTGTCCGTCAAACACGTTTGCCTTTCGCGCTTGCCACATACACTACACCTACATGATGCAAACTTCTTTCCGTACTATGGCTGTGACTTCTTCCTATGGTGTGTGTGGAGGCAACCAAGAGTCTAAAACATTAATACTACTGCTGTTGTGATTCTCCATGGATAACTGGAAGTAATAAATACTAGAAATACGGCAAATCATCCAATATGGGCAGGCACATCAAGAAACAAAGTTTTGGCAGCTAGTACCGCCATGGTGTGGATGACAGGTAGTAAACACAGAGTTCGATGCATAACACAGCATGGATGTTAGTTAATTTGTGAATTAACACAGCATGGATGTTAGTTAATTTGGGAATTAACACAGCATGGATGCATATGCTTTACTGTTTGACTGCGTATGAGTATGGGTCTGGAATTTGTGCCTGGTTATTTATTGAAAAATCACACCTGGTTATTCACTGGAAAAAAAACTCTTATGCAATGATATTTGTACCCAATGTTGTTGCTAAGTTGCTGCACATTTGTTGTATTATATATGTTGTTGCTAGCTTTGCTGCACATTTTATCATCCCTTTCTCCCCTTATGAAGTAAGGGTTCATAAAACAAAATCCCCATTTGCATCTTTGGTTTTCGTTTTCCCCTTTAAAAGAGTGAATACGAGGAACCCTCTTTAGTGATACTATGTTTTTGAAAATGACCATATACCCGTAATATTAATAAAATAGTAATGTGGCAATATCATCTAACAATTAACGCTCTTCTTCATCTACGACTAAATATCAGAAGATAAATAAAACACCAATCTAGCAATTTACTGTCTCAAAACTGGTAGATTAAAATACCCAAACTGCAATCTTGCAAACTAGCAGTACTATTTCTGTTGCCTCTTTCCTTAAGGAAATGTACAATACAAGAACCTAGCTAGGCATGTTTGTTTGTTCCAGTGATCGGTATCTGGCTTGTTTTTAACCTAGAAGGAGGGCACTTTGGCTCAGAGATGCCCGTCCTAGTTGCTGCCTATGCGGAAGAGGAGAGCAGGCAGGACTTGATTACGAATTGACCTTGCAGGGACGATGACAAAGTCCTGCTGAGCAGACCAGAATTTAACTTATATTAATAACCCATTTTCGAGGAGACAACTGTGTGATGGCCATCATCAAGGCCACGTCATGCCATCATTGATGATTGGATCATGACATGATGATCACGGAATGGAATGCGCGATCAGGTGGTGCAGACTGTGTCGTGTGCATTAGGATGTTATATTGCACGTTCGGCCGTTCGCACCATATACATAATCTAATTTTCCCTATGTTGACTATAGATCATGGGATTGGCAGAATGGGTCAGTGGTGTTCCATGGTGGCAATGCAGCTGAAAACCACCATTATAGTTTGATTCGCCAACACACAGGACTCGTACAACACAAAGTTAGATAAGACAGGTGTTCAAAATGATATAACATCAATAGTGTCATCCAACTATAAATAGACAAGAACCGGAATCATCTCTAGCTTTAGTGCTAGCAAAGTGCTTGAATAAAGAATGCCAGAAATGAATTTAGTTACATCAATCATATTTAACAAAAAGTTTTATGGTCATTACCGGGTCCTTTGTTTCCGTGGACCTGTGGGACAGAAAGGCAGCAACATCGTACCTGTAACAACAAGAATTGTTCAAGCATGCAGAACTGAAAGGTTCACGCAAGTAACCCTCTCACACGACACAAACCCACACACACTCACGCGGAAAATTAACTCACATGCACAAAAACAGACCACATGAGACATCAAAGGACACAAAAGACGTATATATGATCATACCATGCGCCATTTCTAGCCGATTTTGCTTCAAACAGGATCTGGCCACCATCCGAAGGAATATTCCCTAATTGGTAACGACAGTATCAATAATCCATAATCGTCGTGATACATTGTATGTGTTTGGTCGGTTACAAAACTAAAATCTTCTAAACAACAAACACGAAAATTGTGCCATATGGCCAAGACTTATGAATAAAAATAAAGGGGGCACAAACCACGTGTCCTGCAATTGCCGAAATAAGCCTCAACGGTTGAGACAGCACGACGACATGATTTGAAGGGCCCACAAATACGAAGAACAACATGCTAGGCTACAAAGTCTCAGAACCCGCCAACATTAAATTGAGTTAAAAAATTTGTCTGCTGTTCTGAATAAAAGTAAAGGGCCCACAATGAATCATGTGTCCTGGAGTATCACAAAGGAGCTTCAACGACCCAGGCAACGGGCCAGCATGTTTTGATGTGCCCACAAAAAAGTACAGGCTAGGCTATATGAAATAATAAGAACACGCCAAAATTAACTCGATTGCTATTATTTCCCTGCAGTTGTGCATACATGTAATGGGCACACGAACCACCTGTCGTGCAATTTCCCAAATGGCAACAACGACTAATCGATACAGCATGACAACAGGGTTCACGCCATGCAGAACCTTTAAGGAGCCCTAGACACCGAGAGAGGTACCCCTGCCCACAACATATTTAAGGAGCACAACACTGATATGCATAAATTCTCCACCACCAGAGCTTTAGAAATAGACATCCTAGCAACTGAACTGTCAGTTCAATTTTTACATCTGAGTATGTGGAAAAAAACAGCTTATTAAGTTAAGATGGGGATTTCAGCAGCACCTGAGTAGGATACGGCCACTGGGTGTTGTTCCTCGGCCACCGGAGGCATCATCATCATCCTAATACTACGGTTCTGGAACAAATTCCTCACCTGCGACCACCCAACACAAATCAACATGTATAGATCCGAATAGGAGATAAGACGGAGCAGATCTTGGGGAACCGGGATGGAAAATCTACTAGTACCTGATTGTACTGGACGGGGACCTTGCGGTGGCCGGAGCAGTGAGATGACTGAGCAGATTCGTCAGAGATGGAGATGGAGATGGAGAGGGGTGGGAGGGAGAAGCATACGATACCAGTTGAGCAGGTTGTGTGTTACCAGCCTCTGATGTAAGAGAAGGCAATCTTTTGCAATTAATGTTCTGCAATTAATCTTATTATTAATTCCCTGGGGTAAAAGAAGCAAATAATTAAGGGGTGCTAATTCCGGTCAGAATTTGTGCAAGTCCTACCCAAGGACCCCGTTCCTGCCAGGTCTTTTGGCCGTCCAATGTGGTACGTACAGGTAGGTTCAGTGTGCACACATTCGATGCCAGGTGGTCCATCTAGAGCTGTGTAGGTTCAGTGTGCACATTGAATGCCAGGTGGTGTAGAGCCGAGTCACTAGCTGCGCTGAGCTTACTTGCATCCATTCACCCCATCCCTGCCAAGTGACTCACCATATTGGGATTTACGATTTGCTGAAAGGGGTCACATCGTGGTCGCCGCCACCGCACCTAGCCCGTGGGCAGTTGGAGCTGCCCAGCCCCAGCGACTTGCCCTAGATGCGCCTGACCATGGGCAATGCACCGACACTAATCGACCCCCCCCCCCCTTCCTCGTGAACCTCACCGATTGATGTCCCATCGCTTCGTCATTATTAGGCGTATGGTTAGTGTAAGATTAAACCATGTCTAAAATAGTGAGGTCATCCATGATGTCATCCTAGGGCATGAGGTCAGCAGTGATGTCATCTAGAACATGACATAAGCAATGAGATCATCGGCCTCATTGAGCGGTTTATTTGTTCTTGTAAAGGACTAGTATTTCTTCATCTTGCGCAAACAAATTCATGAGAGAAAGCATTTGGCTTCAATTAGTTGAGCTTCGAGTAGTAGCACACGCCGAGCCAGCTATTGGAAGTGCTCCTGAGCCCTCACAGTTTGGGACCTGAGAACAGTAGTAGCGTTTAACAATTGGCATCAAAGCCTTATGCAGGCGACCATGTCGAGCGGAGGAGGACAACAACGGTTAGCCTCCGATGGCTCCAATATGCAACCACGGCAGCATTAACGTTCAGCGGTTCCAAGATGCCGCCGAGGTACTAGCAACATTGCTCTCTGAGCTGTGGGCGCATTAGGACATGTCGCGCTTCGGGTGCTGAGATTATAGTTAGGGAGATCGTGCAGGAGGCCGGTGCTGGTAGCGGCACCAACCTCTCCTTGCCAATGCTCACCCACACCAACTATTGTAGTTGGGCACTAGTATCATAGTGAACCTACAAGGGCCATGTCTATGGAACGCCATTAAGGATAACACCGTCTTGCTTAGAGAAACGGCAGACAGGCATGGGCCGTGCTGGCACCCCCTCCCCCACCCCGTGCTTCTCATGGAGATGCACAACATGCTCGCCTGGAAGGTGAGCGTCAAGGAGGCATGCGCTTCGTTAAAAACCCAGCGCCTTGACAGCAAACGTGTGCATGAGGCAAAAGAGTATAGGTTGTGTGCGAAGATCGAGTCCATCATCTTCAAGGACACTAAGCGAGTTGATGGCTACCCTATGAGGATCACCAGCCTCGCCACCTCGCTCGGCTCCCTCGACAACGACGTCGACGACAAAGATAGTCCAAAAATTTCTTTACATTGTCTTTTCCAGTTTTGCACAAGTGGCAATCTTCATGAGACTCTGATGGCTTTGTGCATGATCTCCATCGAGGAGCTTACGGGGCAGCACCAGGTGGTTGAGGACCGTCTAGATGATAGTAGGGAAAGCGCTAGTAGCGGATGCCTAATTCGCACTCAGAAGGAGTGGAAGGCGAAGAAGAGGTAGTCGTGTGGCGGCAGAGCTTCGAGCAAAGGTGGTGGTCATGGACACAGGCACTGAGGCAGCGGAAACCGTGCGCAGAAGCTAGGATAAACCCAGCAATAGGGGGGCTCGCACCGCTCCCGAAAACAGTGAAGACTGGAACATATGTTAGTATTTTGGCAATAAGGGCCACTGGGCCTGCGAGTGTTGCAAGAAGCAACGTTATGTGGCGGTCTCATACAGAGTGAGGAAGATGAGGGACCGGGTCTGGTGATGGCCTTCGTCGAGTCAGTCAAGGAGGACTCGATGTCTCTTTGTACTAGCTTCTAGGTCGCGAACTCGAGCTCATTCGTAACCATGAGCATGGTCCGACCACCGACGCACATGGGTGGCCACATTTTCCTCAATGCGGAGAAGGTGATGATCATGCCCATGCATAATGGAGAAAACCGATGTAAGATGTACTTCCACGACAAGGGCATGACAAACCACATGACCAGATCGGTTGACGCGTTCGGCAAGCTTGCCTGATTGATCTCCGGCAAGCTAAAGTTGACGGACTGATCGCTTGTCGAGATCCACAGCCGCGGGACTGCCGTCTTTGCCATCGACAAGGGAGAAAACCGGGCGCATGGATGCGTTCTCCATCTTGGTCCTAAAGATCAGCGTTATCTGGCTCGGCCAGATAGACGAGAATTGGTATGATATCACCAATAACTGATGTTCTCACTGTGCGCCATCAGCTCAACTGCCTCCTCATCAAAGTAACACATGCACCGAATCACCTATACACACTTTCATTTCACCCATGTCATCCAGTGTGCCTCATCACTGGGCCATTTCACCAGCATGCCGGCGAGTTCTGTGAGGCAAGCTGAGTCAGTAGGTTGTTGTGGCGTACACTATGGCGCTGAGCTTACTTGCACTGATTCACCCTGTTTGCAACAAGCGATTTACCATATTGGGATGGACGATTTACCGGAAGGGGTCACATCATGGTCGAGTTAACTGCACCTAGCCCACGAGTAGTCTCAACAGCCTAGCCCCAGCGATCATGACTTGTCATTCCCTAGATGCCATGTATTGGTCATAAGGTCAATGCAGCATACTGCTTTATGTAGATCAACCTTTCGTGTTTAATTTATGTACCGTAAATGTTCTGGAAAAAAAAGTTATGTACCATAAATGAAGATGTGTGACTACAATGTGCAAGAAATCTTCTGGTGCGTGTGCGCGTTCTTTGTTTTAGAAATTGTGCCTGTCTAGACCTTAACGAACAGATAAAATACACCACGACCACAAAACGACATGTTCTCCCATGAACTAGTTATATAGATATAGATACCAAAGCCAACAGAATTTTGAAAGTACACCACAACACCAATCAAGTCAACATCAACACATTACAGTTACCGGGCAACTATCCTTCCTCATTGAAGGTTCATAGACCAACATTTTTGTACTAAAAGTTCACAAAGAAATGCACAGGGAAGCGAAACAACTACGCCCCGACATTCATCTTGTCACCATGTGTTTTGCTTGTAGCTTCACCTTTCGGAGCAGCCTCGATATCCCCCATCTGCTCATCTGCTACTGAATCTCTGTGGGTGCTATCAGGCATGATAAGTAAGGGAGCAGCCAGCTTGTCGGATGGCCCTCCTTGATTTGGTGGGCTGGGAACCATGGTGACCTTATCAGGGTTCATATCCATCCTCTTGCGCGACTTTTTAGCTTTCTGCTCAGCTAGGCTATGATCAATTACAATATTAATCTTAACATCAGCAGATGCTCGACGACATACTTTCCTCAGCGGAACAATCTCCTGTCACGTGAAAAAAAATTAAAAATCAAGGGACAACTTTTCCAAAAATATATTTATTCATGCTAAACATGGTAAATTCATCACTCTGCGCTTTCCGTTTTATTTGACTACATGGTGAGATAATTAGCAGAGAACAAAAAAAATAATAGTATTGTGCACTGTTATTCTTCCCCATCTATCTTCCTTGGACATTCAGATTTATATTGTATGGTTGCCAAAGAAATTGCAGATTGGAGATAAAATCACAAGGAAATTTCAAAGTAAGTTTGGTTTCCTTCTAAGACTAGGATGGGTTTTGATGGGTCGACATAGGACCATGGCGAGCTACTTATCTATTGATGTCCAGGCATGTTATGAAGAAGAAAACCATACCCAACTACATATAAAACATATGGACGGAGATATGATTTGGCAGCTCGGGTAGTAGTTGTCATCAAGTTCTTTCTCGAATCCAGGATAAAGTCCAAACTATAACTCTATTTGCAGGCAGACAACCCTGACCCCAATTATGAGTAAATGCATGCACGCACAACAGTGTTAGAAAAACAAGAGTTACCTCAGAGTGATCGTGATCATAACGAACAAGAAAACTGCAGAGGCAACCCCTTATATCATGTGTGCGCCTTTCAACTTCAAGAACATGAGCATCAAAATAGAGGGCCTGCTCTTTTCCTTCCTGTTTAATTCAGCACAGAAATGTTTATTCCTGTTAGAAATCAACTCGAAATTAATGATAACACCACATTACAAGACAACTAAATCGCATGAAAAATAGATTGGCCCTTTTTTCATCTTTCATTCACAATTTTCTTTTATGGGACTTTAGTTCACAATGTTACTTACATGCACCCTGTGACCAAACCTCCTTACTCAGGCTCTCTATAATACTCCAATTTGAGTATGATATTGTCTTGAACTAGAAGTAAATTCATGCAAAATTAATCTCAACACTCTATTTTATCAGCATCGCTGTTTGTGCGCAACTACCAACATTAGTATTTATTAGGCAGCCTTATTTGATCAAAGTTGGAAAAGAAGCTTTACAATGCTCACTTTAATTATAAAGTAATAATTATATTCATAGAATAAATTCACACCCAATTTCAGATTAAAATTAATTCTAATACTCAAAAGTATGATATTATTAATAAAATGTGGTGATTTTACAGTCATTTGGTCATTCACACGACTAATAAATGGTCAAAACAGTGCTGCCAGTTTGACCAAGTGGCATCACAGTAAAATTCTATTATGAAATATGATTACCAAGATATGGATAGTCCCAGGAAACATATGTTGTACTTAATTAAATGTCCTATTTACTGCACCTATCATGTTGTATATAGCATATAAAATGCATGCAGCAGTGGAACATGCAATTCATAAGGATTAAAAAAGGAAATTAATAATTATTGGCAATCACAATTCTTAAGCACTACCTTTTATGTCTAAACAAACAAGGAATATAGCCTATGAATTGAAGAACCTTGAGTGTCAACAGAGTTGAAATATCTAATTAACTACATCTCTTCAAAAAGGACCAAATAAATGCTTTGGCTAAGTAAGCAACAACATTCTGTTTGTCATGTGCACCACAGTTCAAAAGGCTCAGCACTTTTACGCAGGTGAGATCCGACCGACATATCCAACACTCTTTCACAGGCCAACGAGTAACAGAAAGAAAATAACGGTAGAATAGTAAGTTAATGAACATAATTTTTAAGCGCATAAAAGAAAGCAAAATTGTCACAGCTTCCAGGGATTAGATCAATATTTTGTGGCTAAAATAAACCGGCTTAGTAATCCCGAAGGATAAATTAAAGCTTCATGAAGATATGAATTATCAGTTGTGCCATGCAAACTTGCTAAGTCAGGTTAAGAGAGGTCGTTTAAGATGACTACCTGATAACAAAGAATAAGATCCCCAGGAAGCACATGAACACATTCTCTGTCTACACATGGGAGAGAACGCAGCCTCAAAGATTTACAAACGTTAATCCATTCTTCCTCCTCAGCCCAAAATCCAGAGAACCAAACTTGTACTTCCTGAAACAGAAAACAAAATTAGTGTAAATACAGTTGGCATAATGGACAGGTAGTGAACCTGCTGTGGATAGTGATTAAACACTACAGCGCATGCGCATTATATAATTCTCAGAAAATGACCGAGCCTAGTTTTCGCCGTCAACTGCGAAAAGAAGCGCAAATCACCCTAAACTAGTTTTGACAGTAATCTTTGCCATGTTAGCAGCGAGATCAACAAATCTGCTTCTCTTTATTTCTCTATGTACATCTCTTTTCAACCCATACTCAAGTCGAATCACAAGGCCACAGCCACTGGCACAACAAGAATCACATGCTCACTTAGGACCCGACGGGTTTGTGCCCGTCAAACATGTTTGCCTTCCATGGTTTCTACATACACTAAAGACTACACCTACAAGGATGCAAAGTGATTTCTAAAACAATACTACTATTCCTGCTGTAATTCTCCATTAATATCTGAAAGAAAGAATGCTATATATAATTATGGCAAATCACCAAACTGGCATGAAAACCGCCATTGTAGTTTGGTTCGCTTCAGTTCCTAGAGCTCAAATGTAAATAGTACTATGGCTCGTGGTTTAAACCCGCTTCTCATGATAGTTAAAATGGATTAACCTAAATTATTTGTTTGAAACATTCAATTTATATATTTTGTTGTTGTACATGCTGAAACAGAGAGATGGTGGAAAGTAACTTTTTTACCATCTTGTAATATACACAAGTTTCCCATGTAAGCCTAAAGAAGCATATACACAAGGTTCTTAAGGTTGTGTAAACTGATCAGTACTTTAGTACCATCTTGTATAAGTGTAGAGAAGGATGGAGTGATACTTGCCCAACACGCAGAACTTTTATAACACAAAGTTACTCCCTCCGTCCCATAATATAAGATGTTATTACAACCAAATTATGAGTACATTGACTGTAATAACATGTTATATTATAGGACGGAGGAGTATATAAGACGGGTGTGTTGAAAATATTTGGACCCCAATACTGTCCCTGCTGTAAGTGTTAGGGCAATCTATCACACAGTGCCATCCATCTATAAATAGACGGGAATCATCTCTAGCTTTAGCAAAATGCTTGAATAAAGAATCGCAGAAATGAATTCAGTAACATAAATCATATTTTATAAAATGTTCCATGTTTCAAGAATTTAGAGCTAGGAAATGAATTTACCTGGTCCCCAGTTTCAGAAAACCTGCAGGACTGAATGGCAGCAACATCATACCTGTAACAACAAAGATTGGTCATGCATGATTTTTTTTTAAAGATTCATGCAAGTAACGCGCCCACCGCACACCGGCACACCCACATTCATGATAAAAATTAAATGACATACACAAAACAGACCACATGTGACATCAATAGGCACAAAAGAAGGAAGAGAGCAGAAAATATTTATATCTGCATACCATGCACCATTTCTTGGTGACTTTGCTTCAAGCTGGATAAGGCGACCATCCGAAGAACTATTCCCTGATTGGTAATGATAGTATCAATAATCCATAATCGACATGATACATGGTATGTGTTCGGTCGGCTACAAAAAGTTCAAAATCTTGGAAACAAGAAACAATAAAATTGTGCCATCTGGCCTGCAATTCTCAACAAAAGTGGAGCTACAAGCTATGGATATGAAGAGCGCAGCACCTGAGTGGGATTCAGAGTTGGGAGGGGAAGATGACTGAACCCAGTAGGAAGCTGGGTGCTGTGCCTCAGCCCCCGTGGGCAGCATCTTCTTCCCTTGTGCCGGCGGCCGCTCACCCCTCCGCTTCTGCTTGTACCTCCGGTTCTGGAACCAGGTGTGCACCTGCGCCGACGCCGATCAGATCAGAATTACAAAAATAAGGCGGACTTGCTTGTATACTGTATCTTGGGCAACGTACCTGATTGTACTGGACGGGGACCTTGTCGTCGCCGGAGCGGTCCGGGGAGGCGTTGAAATCAGCGGTGAGTTTCTGGATGACAGGACGCTTGGGCATGGCGTTGTGGTCACGGAGGACCTCCTCCATCTTGGCGACCTCCGCCAGGGTGAACCGGATTCTCCCCATCGTCCTAACTTGTCCGCCCCTCGCTGCCGCGCCTGCGTACCCCCGCCGGTGAGGTGAGGTAAGAATAAGATCACCACAACACAGCAGATTGGATTTGACGGAGATGGAGAACAGATTGGAGCGGAGGGAGGGAGGAGTAGGTTACCAGATCTGTGTGTGCTACTCCTGTGTCTGTGTCCGTGTGTGCCTCTCGAATCCATCTGTCGGCTCACGCGGCCGACACCCCTGTTTTGGTGCTCCTCAAACGCAATCGTGACCTAGGTGGACGGTAGGCCCACCTTTTGGACTGTAGGACAAATATTGGCAAAGACAAATATTGGCTCGGACGCGCTCTCCCGCTCCGGCGTTGAAGTGGTGATGGCAGTTTGGCACCCTGTACCTCAATCACCCTTCCACTTTTCTTCCTTCAGAAAGTTAAACACAGGGTTTAGGGTTTTGCGTGGGTGGTTGAACATCCAGCCTCACGTCTCTATATATAGATGATCATAATTACAATACATACGTATACGAATACGTGTACAAGGACAATATACTAGACCCTACTTTACATGCCCCCTCAATCTGAACTACATACAAGATTCAGATTGGTTCTAAAACGGTCTAGCATCTGTCTAGTAGCGGGTTTAGTAAATACATCCGCTAACTGATCATCTGTAGAAATAAACCTGACTTCCAGTTCACAAGCAGCTACTCGTTCTCTCACATAATGGAAATCAATCTCAATGTGTTTGGTCCGAGCATGAAACACTGGATTAAATCGTCGTAAAGTTGCCCCTAAGTTATCACACCACAATATAGGAGTGCGCTGCCGTGGGACTCCAAGTTCTGTGAGAACTGAGTCTATCCAAATGGCTTCAGCCGCGCCATTGGCCAATGCCTTATACTCTGCCTCGGTGCTTGATCTCGAGACTGTGGGTTGCTTCTTCGAGCTCCAAGATACAAGGTTAGGTCCAACAAATATAGCAAAACCACCAGTGGAGCGCCTATCATCAACACAGCCTGCCCAGTCTGCATCGGTAAATATACTCACTCCAGTAAATCTGGACTTACGAATCCGTAGTCCCATGTCTAGTGTACCTTTGACATATCTCAGAATACGCTTGACTGCTTCCCAATGATCCTCCGTTGGCTGAGACAGGAACTGACACACTTTGTTCACTGCGAAGGAGATATCAGGACGAGTGAGGGTTAAATACTGAAGTGCTCCAACCACACTACGATACCGAAAGGAGTCATCTCTACCTAGTAGTGCACCACTATGACGTGAGAGACTCTCGGAAGTAGCAAGCGGAGTGGAAGTGGCCTTGCAGTTCTCCATGTTAACGCGATGAAGAAGATCCAAAGCATACTTTTTCTGCGTCAAGGTCATGCCCCCTGAATGAAAGGACGCTTCCAAACCAAGAAAGTACTCGAGGCGACCCAAATCTTTGATGGAAAAGCTAGCAGACAACGATCGCACAAGGCGATCCACCACGGCAGGGGTAGAGCCAGCAATCACAATATCATCAACGACACCAGCATGTATATCTGTATTTTACCACGGGAGAAGATGAACAAAGATGCATCTGATGCGGAGGCAACAAAACCGAAGCCGCGAAAGGCGCTGACTCAAATGAGCATACCAGGCACGAGGCGCTCGCTGAGACCATAAATAGACCGCTGAAGTTTGCAGACATGAGAGGGATAAAGTGGCATCCTCGAACCCGGTGGCTGCTGCATGTACACATCTTCGCCAAGAACCCATGTAAAAAGGCATTGCTCACATCAATCTGCCGGAGGCTCCAACCACGTAGACACAAAGAAGAGATGTAACCAAGTTTAACCGTGGCAGGCTTCACCACCGGACTAAAAGTATCTCCGTAGTCAATCCCATGCTATTGAGTGAAACCGCGAGCAACAAGACGAGCTTTGTGCTTATCAACAGACCCATCCGGATGATGCTTGGTTTTGAAAATCCACTTGCAGCTCACAATATTAACACCAGGTGGCCGAGGCACCAACACCCAGGTGTTAGTGTGATGGGGAGCAGCAAACTCCTCGGACATGTCGGCACGCCAGGCAGGTTCACCCAGAGCATCACGATGGGAAACCGGCGCGGCGAAGAAGGCACGGCGGCGAGAGTCATACCGAACCGTGTCATCAGTGTAAGACTTCTCCTTGCACGTATGATCACGATGGCGTGTAACCATAGCATGCGCCGGAGCGGCATCGCCGGTAGGAGAAGACGACGGCGACGAGGGCTCGTCCGAGGGTGTCGCGGCTGAGGGGACCTCAGCAAGGGGTGTTGGTGTCAAAACCGGCGGATCTCGGGTAGGGGGTCCCGAACTGTGCGTCTAGGCGGATGGTAACAGGAGACGAGGGACACGATGTTTTTACCCAGGTTCGGGCCCTCTCGATGGAGGTAAAACCCTACTCCTGCTTGATTAATATTGATGATATGGGTAGTACAAGAGTAGATCTACCACGAGATCAAAGAGGCTAAACCCTAGAAGCTAGCCTATGGTATGATTGTTGTGTATGTAAATGACTAGCCTCGGCCCTGGTTTATATAATGCACCAGAGGCCTAGGATAACAAGAGTCCCACCCGAATACGGGTGTGGGGAGGAGTCCTTGTCTTGATCACCAAGTCTTGTGGAATCTTCCTTGTATGCGGTAGCTGTCCGGACTGGCCCATGAGTATGCGGCCCCGGGGGTCCTCGGCCCAATCTAATCGATCGGGGACGACGTGGTGAGTACCCTAGTCCAGACACCGTCCAGAGCCCCCGAACGGTCTTCGTTAGGGACGCTCCTCGATTCTTCCGAACTGTTCTTCATCTTCGGTTGCCGGGTCTTGAAAACTGGTTCAACAAATCTTCTCATCTTCTATCTTGAGGATCGCCAAATGCATTCGACGAGTTTACACGTCGGGTACCCGAGGAGCCCTTTAAGTTTCCGGCCTTTATCAATGCCTTGTTATTTTTATGCCACATCTCGGGTTCGAAGTTGTTCCCGGGAGGTAGTGTCCTCTTGCGTCCGAGCTCTAACGCCGGACTGCATTCAAGGTATCTCTTCCAGCCGAGCACCAATGCTGGACTGCTTTCGAGCTCCAACGCCGAAATGTATCCGAACTCCAACGCCAGACTGTGTCCAAGCTCCAATGTCGGACTATATCCAAGATGTCATAGGTCATCTTGGTCCAAAAAAGTTGAAGGACGTTAGCCGAGCTTAATGCTAGAAATGCCCTCTAAGGAGCCAGCCACTTGCTTCCGAGCTATATGCCGAACTGCTTCCGAGGTGGTTAAGCACCTCGGTCATGTGCTGATTTTTGGTCAAGTTTTTTATTGATGCAATTTATTCTCTGATGAGATATATAGCCAGTAGCCCTCAAGGTGTGTATCGGTCTAAAACCCGAGATGCACCTGAAGGATGACATAAGACCGCTGATCCCAAAGAATCACCGAGACTCAGTTGATTTGCAAAATCGGCATGAGGATCAAGTCCTAGCTTCGGCGTAATACTTCGGGACACAAAAAGCGGCGCGCCAGTCCTTGAGACTCAGGTTGGGTGCAGCCGACCAACCCGAGGATCAAAATCTCCTCGAGCTCAGATTGCACTTAAAATTTTCTGCATAGAACGAGCAATACAAGAGCCCCCCGAGACATCGGGTCGGGTGGCAACACCAGATCAGGGGATTGATGTGCCCTTTAATATTTGTAAATAATAAGCCCGGGCCAAGTAGCCCCCGAGCCTTAATGCGGACACGGGTGGTCAATTAAGGATCGATATCCATAGTAAAAATCACAAATTATGTGTAATGACTCAATGTATCCAAGTACTTTATGTCATTAATGCTCGGATCCGCATTGTACAAAACTTTGTTGACCGATCATCGGCTAACCTCCTCGGCCAAGATGGCCGAGGATTGTTTTTCATACTTTATAAAGCATTTATGATGTCATAGATTTACGACAAACTAGGCAATCTGGCCTTACGGTTTTATAAACTAAGGTACGAAGAGATATGTTATATTGCTGTTTAACATAGGAAATGTCTTCCAAAGAAAATAGTCCCTCTATCGGTTCCTTTCTTTAGGTTGTCATGCTAAGCATGATCATGAAACCTCAGCTCTAATGTAAGAGCAAAATATTGAGGATTTAGTTTGGGAGGCCAGTTACTAGCCCCCGGTAGTGTTCGGCGACAGTCGAGGTCAAGCCGGAAACACTTCGGCCAATGTTATGAATGGCCCGTCATTTAATATAGTCATCGGATCGCTGACCAGTTTACACCTATTGTGACAGTCAATTTTCGGCTTTCTCCACTGAGGTGCTTGACCATGCGAGCTGGAAGCACAATCGCAGTGGTTCTCCCTTTGCACACCTAGCCGAAAAAAGCGGAACGTAGGAGGCAAGCGAGGAGCCGCAACCCAACTATTGATCGAAGACACAATTCAAACCGATGAATATATAGCAATATCCGAGAATGTTTTGCCGAATCTCTAGAGGTGTCCGGCGTTGTAATCGCGAGACTTGTGCTGAAAACACACAAATAGTTTAAAAGTGCCAAAAGCTTGGAAAACCAAAAAACGCCAAGAAAACATGATGTCGAACAAGATCAAGTGTTCGTGCCAATCGAAAAGTTGGACTTTAGAAAAAATGCTTCGCCGTGCTTTAACATGACACATCCTATCTCAAGACTTCAAGTTGGTCAGCCCTACGGCATTAGGCCAGTTTAGAAAACTAAACTCTAGCGGTTTTGAGAGAGAAATTAGGCTCCCCGGCTAGTGACCGCACACTCGTGTCGGAAAAAGGAGTGATAAATAATAATAAAAACTTTGCAACGATTAAGAAGAAAAACACTTATTATAAAACGGCTCAAATAAACATAAGAGCCCCCAAGTGACTTGGGTAAAAGAATGATTGTATGTACCGAAGTACTTATATCATATCTATGTTCACCCGAACTTTATACGCGTCTTAACCGACCGTCGGCTTCTCCCTCTTCGGCAAGGGCCGAAAAGTGTTATGTACTTCACCTGTCGAGAATGTCGACGGTGTTTCCGATAACCAAGCAATCAGGCCATAAGGCTGTAACAGACGAAGCGCGCTCAAGGAACTTATGCTATATTACGAACAGAGTGTAAGAAGCATCTTTGAAGAAAATAGTACCCCCACCGATACCTTTCTTCGGTGCTCATTATTACTATGAGACTTGTGCAATAGATTTTTGTACTCATGAGTTCCGCTAGTGCCACCATGATTGAAAACAATAAGAGCGCTTAGCTTTTCGGCTTCACCCAGTCCGAGGTCGAGCTCGGAGGACCCGGTCGTGACAATCGCAGAGGTGCTCCCTTTACTCCCTAGCCGAACAATCGGGAACGTAGGGTAAGCACAGAGCCAGACAACCCAGCTTGCAAATCGCTTAAGTCAATATGGTGCATATTGTATGGCGTAATACACTAACAAGGAACGAAGTACATAAGTATAATCATATGCAAGAGGAAAAGCTTCATGAAGGAAGCCCCAAGTAAACGGGGTATTTGAATTTATGCGTCACAAACAAAGTTTGGACAAGGAAAATTTTACAAGCAACTTTTTTCCAAAAAGTATAATGCTTGGTCGAGCCGAACACAAGTTAAAAATTTAAAACTTTGAGCATGAAGGCAACTTAGCTGGTTAATGTGTTCCGTATTGACGACGCGGTCCGAGCTTGATGCGGGACAAGATTCCATCCCCCAAGCCTGTCCCGAGGTGGCGGAGCAAAGAGCTCGGCACTCTGAAGTGGTGACATAGCACGGTCAATGCAGGCCGGCAGAGTGATGCCGAAGTCCCCGACATTGGGTGATGAAGTGTTGACGAAGCCCCCCGTCCAGCCGAGGTGACGCCAAAGGATATAGTCCAGCTGGATCATTTTCCTGTGCACAAAAAATAGTGCAAACCAGAGATAATAGTAATAATAATAAAAAAAATCGTTGCATAATAAATAATTTATGCAAAGTGAGTAATAAAAGAAATATGGCCTGGTGCTGAAGTCGATGTCGATGCAGGGCGGCGGCGTGATGCGGTAAAGGCATGGCAAGGCCTGAATTCACAGGTCGGTTCGAGTTCCGGATGCGGCGTTCGACGGACTATGTACGGAAACTGACCGAACCATCATGCGACCGTCGTTAATGCGGCCACCATTTGATAGACCTGCGTACATATGATGGACAAACCAGAGTAATAATTCGTTGGGAAAAATGAACGCAAACAAGCAAAAGATACTAGGATTAATAGCACGTGGTTTATTTGTTGTAGCAATCTGAAGAAAGGTGATTCCCAAAATTTGGACTCGATCCGCACACCCATTGCCTGATGGGTGATAAAGCGACGGCATGACGATGCTGACAAGGGTTGGCTCGCCGAGGCAAAGCCCTCGGTCCAGCTAACGTGATGAAGCTGGTCGGCTAGTGACGCCGAAGTCTCCGGAGTAGGTTGATGAAGAGATGATGAAGCCCCCGGTCCAGCTATCGTGATGAAGCCTCGGTGTCAGCCGATGAGTCGAAGTAGGTCGGCATGATAGACACCAGCTTGAAAAAAGCAACAGTGCGGCCCTGCCGATGCAGGTCGTGACGTGGTCGATGCCGGCTTGATGAAGTGACCGTGCGGCGATGCCGGTATGCCCGCTCCGTGTAATCCGTGGGGCGGCGATGTTGGTGATGATTTATCCTTCGCGATGCCGGACTCTTGTTCGGCTTGCCGAGATGATGATCCGAAGAAGTTGAGCTCGGCTCAACAAAGTGACGACGTGTCTCGCGCAGGTCGGCAGCCGTGGAGCAATATTGCCGGACTGGTTTGACACCAGCATGATATTGAAGATCATATTCAAAAGATTTTAAAGTTAGTCGGATGTGTTCGGAAACAAAACACAACACCCCATACAAAACTTCCTTCAAAAAGGATGTCTGAAATCCCGTTCATAAAAAGATGAACTCGGGTCGGATTCATTTTCGCGCAGAAAATAGATCCGAAAAGTGCTGCACTAATCGGAAGGTTCCCGGAGTTTGGACGGACGGATCGAGCTGAAATTTTGAGAGATGGTAGATGTAGGAATTCCGCAGCCGATCAACGCTTGGATCTTCCAAAGGAGGTCCGAGCTAGAAGCTGTACACCACGCCCTAAACTCGTCCGGATTCTCGTCCAGATTCAATGCGGCTCCGGTATATCGGAGATTGCTAGAAATTCCTCCATCGGAACTCGACGAAATTTTCCAGGATTATTGTAGACTCAATTCCGCACAATTCCATCGAAGCGATCGTGAAAACGACACTTGAGGAGGTGGTGGCGGCGGACACAAGTCCGCTGTCCAGAAAAACAGTACGGTCGCTCGAGGGCAATGTTGACGTTGAGCCCCCGGGCTCCCTGGATGATTCCTCCATGATCTTGATAGAGATCGGAGTTGATGTTGATGAAGGCCCTCATCCGGACACGACGATCGGAGGTAGGGCGCCCGATTAGGCTTGAGTCGAACGAAGGTGACCAATGAGCTGGTGACGAAGATGCCGAATTCGCAGTTGATCTGCAGGGGAGCCATCGACCTTTTGCCGAACACACAGCGGAACTCTCAATGAAAGCACCAATGTCGGTGTGTCAAAACCGGCGGATCTCGGGTAGGGGGTCCCGAACTGTGCGTCTAGGCGGATGGTAACAGGAGACGAGGACACGATGTTTTTACCCAGGTTCGGACCCTCTCGATGGAGGTAAAACCCTACTCCTGCTTGATTAATATTGATGATATGGGTAGTACAAGAGTAGATCTACCACGAGATCAAAGAGGCTAAAACCCTAGAAGCTAGCCTATGGTATGATTGTTGTGTATGTGTCGACTAGCCTGGCCTTGGTTTATATAATGCACCAGAGGCCTAGGATAACAAGAGTCCTGCCGAATACGCCGGTGGGGGAGGAGTCCTTGTCTTGATCACCAAGTCTTGTGGAATCTTCCTTGTATGCGGCAGCTGTCCGGACTGGCCCATGAGTATGCGGCCCTGGGGGTCCTCGGCCCAATCTAACTGATCGGGGGACGACGTGGTGAGTACCCCCTAGTCCAGGACACCGTCAAGGGGCGACACGGGCCGAGAGACGATGGTGTCCGACCCAGGCGAGGATTGCGGCCCGGGCGACGGACCGGGCAAGGGTGGCGACCCAGCCGCGTCCGCGGTCGCGCCATCGGGCACCGCTCATGCCTCGGGCGGCGGGACATGCACGTCGGGTGCATCAGGAGGCGTCGGAGCAAACAACATGTACCGGGGACTCAAAGCAATATCACCTGCAAAAGACAAGTTAGGTGACAAATAGGACAGGTCATATTTACGCACATGGACATCCGGAACCGGTTCATCGGAGGGAAAAGTGAGTGCATGTTCAAGAGAAGTAGGATCAACCGAAACGCTAGGTTGAGAGTAAGGGAACACGGTCTCATCGAAAACAACATCACGATAGATGTATATCCGACCAGAGGTACGGTCAAGACACTTATAGACCTTATGCAAAGGACTATAGCCAAGGAAAACACACATCTTTGTAACACCCCAAAATTTTAACCTTGTTTTAAAATTAAAAAATTTCCAGGAAACTAAAACTTTTACTTTCTGGATTTCCTTCTGATTTCAGAACCACTCTTTTCCTTATTATTATGGAGTTTTTACCCCAAGTGAAAACTTTTGAGTCAGTGTTGGACTTGTTTTCCCTCTCAAATAAAACAATTCTTTTATCAGTGGGATTATCTATATAATTATTTTCCCCCTGAGCTTTATTTCTCAAAATTGGTTCTTCATAAGTTTTAGGGTTCCATTTGCACTGCAACCCTTGGATAAATTCTTTTAAAAATCCCACCAAAATTTGGGGATGTCATGTGATGTGTTTAAATCACTTTTATGCAAAAAGATACTTCATTCTTTGGATATTCTGAGCTCTGCATCAAATTTTCAAATCTGCTCCAGAGAGCAATTTTACACTACAACCTATTTAAATATTTCTTTAAAACTTCTACCAAAATTTTGGGATGTCAGTAGGAGCATATTATTCCACTTTATGCAAAAACCCTGTGATGTTCTTTGAAAATATTGAGTGAATCAACCTCTTCTCTATTCTGGTCCTACTTAAGGATTTGTACAGCAACCACATTTTTAGTTGCTCCTTTGTCCATGATTCCTTTTCCTACTTGTAGTTCTCCCTGATAAACCCCTAAGTCCAGGAGCATGCACCCATTGGAATATTTTTGGTTCATGCAGTGATGCCATTTACCTCCTGTCCAGAATTGAAGTTTTGCAAAACTTGCACTAACAAGTTTGTGCTTTTCACAAACTAACCTCACCACCCTCTCATCCATCTAAAGAGACCCCACTCTGGAAGAATTGGCCACTCCAAGAACTACCTAGGTGCCTATGGCATTTTGTCAAACACCTTGAGAGCATGGACAGATTTGGCATGAGTTTTGGTTTGCATTGTGGACTGATCCTCTGACCCAACAAGCATGTCCACTAGCATCCCAGCTACCCCTAGACTAGACCTGCTAATCCCCAGCTCCAACCAAGCCACCCTAGCAGGCCATGGCATTTCGAGAGCAGATGGTGGGGCGTGCGCCAGGCGCCCGAGGCTGCAGCGCCAAGCCAATCGCAGCGCTTACCCGAGCCGCCAGCTGTCAGCGCCTCTGGTTTGGCCCACACCGCAGAGACGCGCCACGACTCTCCCTCTCACCGCATCACGCCAGCAGCATCGGCACCCTACAGCACCGCCGTCGAGCCTCTTGGCGGCACGCCGTGTCCGCAGCCAGCGTCTCGGCTTAGGTCGGCGCCGCCCGAGCCCCTGGCCGCCACCGCCTCGAACAGCTCAGCCTCATCCTCTCGCGTGTCCTCTAAATCTAAATCGCCGCCACGACGCCCTACCACATCTGTGGAGGCGGTTCGCCGGGCGAACTTATCCACGGCCGCCAAGAAACCGACCTCGTTGCACTATAAGAAGAGGCCCCGAGCATGTCCCGTTCCTCGCAGCAGCCCCAAAATGCTCCCTAGTTCTCCCGTGGCAACCCATCGACCGGGAGGTCTTCTTCCCATCTCCGCAACCGCAGCCGCCGCCACCGTCTCCGACCATACCGCACCACCAGAGCCTTCCCTCTCCACTCTCTTCACCAGAACTTCCCTCCTCTCGTGAGTTCATCCCCTGCTCGATTTTGGTCAGGATCACGGAGCCAAAAACTCACTTTGCCCGACGGCCACTGTCTGCTGCAGAGCTCGCCGCCGGCAGCTCCGTCCACCCCAGAGACCAAAGTGACCACCGGTAGGACCGCCTCAATCCCCTGAGACCGCGGATGGCCTCGGTTTCCCGAACGGTGCCGCCGTTCGCCGGCGAGCCTCGCCGGAGTACCGGCCCCGCTCGGGCAAAGAAAGAGGAGGGAAGGGAAGACCAGTCAAACTGACCAGTGGGTCCCCGGCCCACTGTCGGTGACTCACGCCGCAGTCCACGCTGGATAAGTGGAAATGTATTTCCAGAATCACGCCGACGGTACGTATATATTCGAATCGTTTTCTTTTTCTGTTTTATTTTTAATTAACAGATTTTGACCAAAACTTTGACTGAGCTTAACTTTTTAAATACAACTCCAAATGAGTCGATTCTTTTTCCTACCTCTCTCAAATATTGTCTAGTTTATTTTAAAATATACTTGAAAATTTTTCAGACAACTTTTTGTGCTATTTTTAAAGTATGTATTGTTGAATATTTTTTGAAACTAGGGTTTTTGGAGAGGAGAAAACTTTCAAAAGTTTTGAGTGCACCCTGCCTTTCCACACCTTGAAGGCAAGCATCCTGAACCTGCATAATATTTTGGTGTGTTAGTTCTAATAATGCTATTAACACCAACCTATTTAGGAAAGCTTGTTATTTCATGTGATATGATTATTTGCATGGATGCATATTAGTGATTTGTCCTTGCTGTTGGAAATGAATAAACACGTAATGGTAATCATCCTCAAGTGCCTTGCAGGCATGCCGAAAAGGAACTGGAAAACCCCTGCCTTGGGTAGGCATGAGTTTGTCGCCGATCTCCGTCCGGGACGACATTATGTCCGGTATGGCATAGTAAGGTATAATGAGTGTTGAATTTGTTGATTGAAATATATTTGTTATACATATCATTACAGGAATTTATAAACCTCCTGAGTCGACCGTAGATCGAGTCATGTTCCAAGAACTCCCATACTTGCCTCAGACTACCACTCTGTCCCCGCCGCAGTAGGGTACGATTCAAGAAGTCGTCAACCCCTTTCAAGCACACAACGCATGGAGAGGCCACACGATTGGAAGATACCGGTTGTAACCGGTAGGCATGCCATCTGGTCCGGGGGCATGGGTGTTTCGGTTGAGACCGAGAGGAGGCCACCCCTTAGAGCGCTGATATAAATTCGATCCCATGCTACGCGAGGTTGTAGCCTCCCCACTTAGAGTTTTGCTTGACAGGTGTTATGGGTGATTCCAGACACGGGTAAAGTTAAGCTGGTGTGTGCAAGATAGGTGTGTTTTCAATTAAAAAAACCATAGACGGAATTAGTCACGATGGGCTAAAGAAATCCGTTGCTCGTGGGTAAAGAGTACACCCTCTGCAGAGATTAAAACTATTCAAATAGCCGTGTCCATGGTTAAGGATTACAGTCTGGGATGGGTCAAGGGTTGGTCTTAGTATCGGTCTTCGGAGGATAAACGGTTAAACTAAACTTGGAATTACTGACTTGTGAGGACCATGATTATTATCATTTTTGTTATGGACTAACCCGTTATATTTGAATTATCGAGTATCCCTGGGATGATCCTACCTCCTAGATATCTGTATTTTCTTTTATATGCCCTTTATGTGGTGTCGCTGAGACGCCCGACTGTAGCATTGTTTGTCTTTGTTATCTTTTATAAGACCTTTATGTGGTGTCGCTGAGACGCCCGACTGTGGCATTGTTTGTCTTTATTTTCTTTTATAAGCCCTTTATGGGGTGTCGCTGAGACGCCCGACTGTGGCATTGTTTGTCTTTGTTTTCTTTTATAAGCCCTTTATGTGGTGTCGCTGAGACGCCCGACTGTGGCATTGTTTGTCTTTATTTTCTTTTATAAGCCCTTTATGTGGTGTCACTGAGATGCCCGACAGTGGCATTGTTTGTCTTTATTTTCTTTTATAAGCCCTTTATGTGGTGTCGCTGAGACGCCCGACTGTGGCACACTTGTTATTTACTTTTGATATAAGCCCTTTCTGTGATGTCGCTCCGACGTCCGGAATCGTGGGCGCACTTGTGGCATTTTTATTCCCACTCCATTACCGCATATTCATGTTGCATTATAAGTAACCTACTGGCATGCATAACGGACTTTATTTTTGACTGACGATGAGATCGTAGAATATTGAAGTGCATGATTCGTAATTATATTATTCCAAAGTGTTCATAATGTTTGCAGTACATTCAAAGTACTCACCGCTCGTCCCTCGCTCATTGTCTTGGCCAGATTTCTTGCATGGAGAGGAGCTTTGGGAAGACAGCCCCGAAACTAAGCAACAGCGATAGCAGCCTCACAAGATAGGGAGTTAGCTTGGTCAGCTGTTCCCGTGGGAAATGGAGTCCCATAGACACTGATGATCCGCAAACCGCTTCCGCCCATCAACCACTAGAAACCATTTGTTGTACCCACAGGCCAGAATGGTCTTGTACTACATAATTTGCATTTTGCTTGGAATTTCTGTATCAAGTTGATGCCTCATCAGCTAACAGTAATCCTGGGGCTGGTGAGCACGACAGCCATTTTCTGGAAATTAATACCCGGAAAACCCGCCGCTACAGACTTGGTATCAGAGCCAGGCTGATCATTGGCTAATCCTATCTTAGCCAAAGTCAATAAACTTAGGCAAACCAACCCACTGCACCATAACCGAACCCCAGCCAAGCTTCAGTGCAAGATAGCCACACGGTGGTCTGACATCTTTGGCGCCGGTGCCCAACCTATCAACCTAGCCTGTCTATCGCACACCAGTGACCAGCACCCAAGGTGTTTTATTCGCAAGCGTGCGAAGGAAGACTCCGTTCCCTTTTTCCTATAAAGAGGGCACGCTAGCCCCAACCCAAAGACAAAGACAGCCATTACCCAAAACCCAGCCATAATGCAGCCCGTCAGGCACAATGAGACCACAGCAACCAACCTTGGAGGCTTTGTGACCATACTGCAAACCTCACCCGCCGTGCCTATGCGTAGAAGAGCCTCCAGAATATGTTGTGTACCAAGGACCCATGAGCGGTGAGAGCCGTCACAATTTGGGCCATCAGACACATCTAAGGTAGGGGTTTAGCGCCCAGCGCCTTGCTGTGTTCACCGAAGGACAACTTCCTTTGAGCCACAAGCCATCCAACTAGCTGCTCGAGAGGCTATAGTTCATCTCCTGCACTTGTCGCCTGTAGTTAACTATCGCCGTTCCACTACCCCAGACGTGAAGGGTATGGTAGACCACCCCAAGTTGCCAACGGAGATCACGAGACAGATCCTGCATTGTTGCACCTAGTGCGCTATGTAGGAGCACTAGAGGGACTGTTCGACCAAATCACCATTGATCTGATCACAGCTCGTGGAGAGCTGGTTCGCCGAGCCCCGGCAAGAGAAGAGAGCGAGCCCGACGCCGACAACCCAGTCGTGCTGTTCGGACACTCGATCGAGACCCTGAGATCAACCCCAGCCATCAACCAAGGTGCTTTGATGACCCCAGAAGTGCTTCGTCTCCTCTTGGGAGCACACTCCAACGGGGTTGTGGCCAACAATCCCCGAGATGGTCATCATCGCTACCCCGAAGCTCAAGAGCCCTCAACCCTCTCCAGCTAATTCCGACGGTGAGGCCCGAGGAGAAGCCTCGACATCCACAAGGCACGCCCGTTTGGATGTAAACGAGGTAGACTAAGTCACCCGAGTAAAAACGAGTCACAGTGTATCATCGCTTTGTAATCGTGTGACCTTGTAAATAAGCGCAGCCTGTCGTCGTGCCTCTGTTTTATAACCTTGCATGGATATGTCAACATGCAATGTAATTTTTCTAATCCTTGGCGCAGCTACCAAAACCACCCCGACAACCCCCACAGCTATACGTCACTTTGGTGAGATATGTATCTGTGGCTTGACCCCACCCTTGGAGCTGAGTAGCTAATTCATTACCTTTCACCACGGGTAAAATGACCCAGCTCGGTGCTATAAATAGACCACCGCGTGACCCTGCCAAGCAACCCTCACCTTGTGCACCACCCTCACCAACATTTCTTGCCATGCCGAGCCCTAGCATTTATCTGAGAACCCCAGATGCAACCCCGGGTAGTTTTGTCAAAATATTGTGGGATTTTACCTGCAGTACCATGGGCGCTACCCAGCCACCCCAGTACGAGCTGTTCAAATCAAGAATCAACCCTTCCACCTCGAGATACTGGGCAGCAGTGCACATCCCTCCTGTAAACCCAAACCAAGACCCAACGGAGGTCACCTTCGTGGGGAAATCTATGCCAACCCCACATATTGTTGGGGAACGTAGTAATTTCAAAAAAATTCCTACGCACACGCAAGATCATGGTGATGCATAGCAACGAGAGGGGAGAGTGTTGTCCACGTACCCTTGTAGACCAAAAGCGGAAACGTTATGACAACGCGGTTGATGTAGTCGTACGTCTTCATGATCCGACCGATCCAAGCACCGAACGTACGGCACCTCCGTGTTCTCGCACACATTCAGCTCGATGACGCATCCGGACTACTGATCCAAAGCAGGGTGTCGGGATGAGTTCCACAAGACGACGGCGTGGTGACGATGATGATGTTCTACCGACGCAAGGCTTCGCCTAAACTCCGCGACGATATGATCGAGGTGGAATATGGTGGTGGGGGGCACCGCACACGGCTAAGGAACGATCACGATGATCAACTTGTGTGTCATGGGGTGTCCCCCTGCCCCTGTATATAAAGGAGCAAGGGGGGAGGCCGGCCGGCCCTAGGGGGCGCGCCAAGGAGGGGGGGAATCCTCCTCCTAGTGGGAGTAGGATTCCCCTTTCCTAGTCCCACTAGGAAGGAGGAAGGGGAAGGAAAGAGAGGAGAGGGAGAGGAAAGGGCCGCACCTCCCTAGTCCAATTCCGGACTCCCCATGGGGCGCCACCTCCTGGGCTGCTGCCCTCTCTCTCCCTAAAGCCCATTAAGGCCCAATACTTCCCGGGTTCCGGTAACCTCCTAAGACCTCGGTTTTCTCCGAAATCACCCTAACAATTCCGTTGTCGAATATAGTCATCCAATATATCAATCTTTATGTCTCGACCATTTCGAGACTCCTCGTCATGTCCGTGATCACATCCGGGACTTCAACAACCTTCGTACATCAAAACATATAAACTCATAATAAAACTGGCCATCGTAACGTTAAGAGCGCAAGGACCCTCTGGGTTCGAGAACTATGTAGACATGACCTAGAACCATTCTTGGTCAATAACCAATAGCGGAACCTGGATGCTCATATTGGCTCCCACATATTCTACGAAGATCTTTACCGGTCAAACCGCATAACAACATACGTTGTTCCCTTTGTCATCGGCATAAAGTTATTTGCCCGAGATTCGATCGTCGGTATCTAATACCTAGTTCAATCTCGCTACCGGAAGTCTCTTTACTCGCTACGTAATGCATCATTCCGTAACTAACTCATTAGCTACATTGCTTGCAAGGCTTATAGTGATGTGCATTACCGAGAGGGCCTAGAGATACCTCTCCGACAATCGGAGTGACAAAACCTAATCTCGAAATATGCCAACCCAACATGTATCTTTGGAGACACCTGTAGTACTCCTTTATAATCACCCGCTTACGCTAGGACGCTTTGGTAGCACCCAAAGTGTTCCTCCGTAAACGGGAGTTGCATAATCTCATAGTTACAGGAACATGTATAAGTCATGAAGAAAGCAATAGCAATATACTAAACGATCAAGTGCTAGGCTAACGGAATGGGTCATGTCAATCACATCATTCTCCTAATGATGTGATCCCGTTAATCAAATGACAACACATGTCTATGGTTAGGAAACATAACCATCTTTGATTAATGAGCTAGTCAAGTAGAGGCATACTAGTGATGTTATGTTGGTCTATGTATTCACACATGTATTATGTTTCCGGTTAATACAATTCTAGCATCAATCATAAACATTTATCATGATATGAGGAAATAAATAATAACTTTATTATTGCCTCTAGGGCATATTTCCTTGAGTCTCCCACTTGCACTAGAGTCAATAATCTAGATTACACAAAGAATGATTCTAACACCCATGGAGTCTTGGTGCTGATCATGTTTTCCTCGTGGAAGAGGCTTAGTCAACGGATCTGCAACATTCAGATCTGTATGTATTTTGCAAATCTCTATGTCTCCCACCTGGACTTGGTCCGGGATGGAATTGAAGCGTCTCTTGATGTGTTTGGTCCTCTTGTGAAATCTGGATTCCTTTGCCAAGGCAATTGCACCAAGATTGTCACAGAAGATCTTCATTGGTCCCGATGCACTAGGTATGACACCTAGATCGGAAATGAACTCTTTCATCCAGACTCCTTCATTCGCCGCTCAAGCAGCTATGTACCGCTTCACATGTAGATCCCGCCACGACGCTTTTGTTTAGAACTGTACCAACTTACAGCCTCCACCGCTTAATAAAAACACGATCCGGTCCGCGATTTAGAATCGTCCGGATCGTTGTCAAAGCTTGCATCGACGTAACCATTTACGATTAGCTCTTTGTCACCTCCATATACGTGAAACATATCCTTAGTCCTTTTCGTGTATTTCAGGATGTTCTTGACCGCTGTCCAAAGGATCCACCTCGGATTACTTTGGTACCTCCTCGCTAAACTAATAGCAAGGCACACATCGTGTCTGGTACACAAAGCATTGCATATATGATAGAGCCTATGGCTGAAGCATAGGAACTCCTTTCATTTTCTCTCTATCTTCCGCGTTGGTCGGGCATTGAGTCTGACTCAACTTCACACCTTGTAACACAGGCAAGAAACCTTTCTTTGCCTGGTCCATTTTGAACTTTTTTAAAATTTTATCAAGGTATGTGCTTTGTGAAAGTCCAATCAAGCGTCTTGATCTATCTCTATAGATCTTGATGCCCAATATGTAAGCAGCTTCACCGAGGTCTTTCATTGAAAAACTTTTATTCAAGTATCCTTTTATGCTATCTGTAAATTCTATGTCATTTCCAATTAACAATATGTCGCCCACATATAATGTTAGAAATGCTACAGTAGCTCCCCACTCACTTTCTTGTAAATACAAAGCTTCTCCAAAAGTCTCAGATAAAACCATATGCTTTGATCACACTATCAAAGCGCTTATTCCAACTCCTAGAGGCTTGCACCGCACCATAAATGGATCACCGGAGCTTGCACACTTTGCTAGCTCCCTTAGGATCGATAAAACCTTCCGGTTGCATCATATACAACTCTTCTTCCAGAAATCCATTCAGGAACGCAGTTTTTACATCCATCTGCCATATTTCATAATCATAAAATGCGGCAATTGCTAACATGATTCGGACAGACTTAAGCATCGCTACGGGTGAGAAGGTCTCATCGTAGTCAACCCCTTGAACTTGTCGTAAACCTTTTGCAACAAGTCGAGCTTTGTAAATGATAACATTACCGTCGTGTAGTCTTCTTCTTGAAGATCCATTTATTTTCTATTGCTTGTCGATCATCGGCAAGTCAACCAAAGTCCACACTTTGTTTTCATACATGGATCCCATCTCAGCATTTCATGGCTTCAAGCCATTTTATGGAATCTGGGCTCATCATCGCTTCCTCATAGTTCGTAGGTTCACCATGATCTAGTAGCATGACTTCCAGAATAGGATTACCGTACCACTCGGTGCGGATCTTACTCTAGTTGATCTACGGTTCAAGAATAACTTGATCTGAAGTTTCATGATCATCATCATTAACTTCTTCACTTAATTGGTGTAGGTGTCACAGAAATGCATTTCGTGATGAACTACTTTCCAATAAGGGAGCCGGTACTGCTATTACCTCATCAAGTTCTACTTTCCTCCCACTCACTTCTTTCGAGAGAAACTCCTTCTACAAAGGATCCATTCTTAGCAACAAATGTCTTGCCTTCGGATCTGTGATAGAAGGTGTACCCAACCTGCCTCTTTTGGGTATCCTATGGAGACACATTTTTCCGATTTGGGTTCGAGCGTATCAGTTGAAGTTTTTCACATAAGCATCGCAGCCCCAAACTTTCAGAACGCATACAACTTTGGTTTCTTGCCAAACCATAGTTCATAAGTGAGTCGCCTCAACGGATTTTGATGGTGCCCTATTTAACGTGAATGCGCCGCCTCTAAAGCATAACCCCAAAACGATAGCGGTAAATCAAGAAGAGACATCATAGATCGCACCATATCTAGTAAAGTACGACACGACGTTCGCTCGACACACCATTTCGCTGTGGTGTTCCGGTGGCGTGAGTTATAAACTATTCCGCATTGTTTCAAATGTAAACCAAACTCGTAACTCAAAATATTCTCCTCCACGATCAGATCGTCGGAATTTTATTTTCTTGTTACGATGATTTTCCACTTCACTCTGAAATTCTTTGAACTTTTCAAATGTTTCAGTCTTGTCTTTCATTAAGTAGATATACCCATATCTGCTCAAATCATCTGTGAAGGTGAGAAAATAACGATACCCGCCATGAAAGCCTCAATATTCATTGGACCACAAACATCAAGATGTATGATTTCCAACAAATTAGTTGCTCGCCCATAGTTCCGAGAACGGCGTTTTTAGTCATCTTACCCATGAGGCATGGTTCGCAAGTACCAAGTGATTCATAATCAAGTGATTCCAAAAGTCCATCAAGATGGAGTTTCTTCATGCGCTTTTATACCGATATGACCTAAACGGGCAAGTACCACAAATAAGTTGCACTATCTTTATCAACTCGCATCTTTTGGTTTCAACACTATGAATATGTGTATCACTACTATCAAGATTCATCAAAATAGACCACTCTTTAAGGGTGCATGACCATAAAAGATATTACTCATATAAATAGAACAACCATTATTCTCTGATTTAAATGAATAACCGTCTTCGCATCAAACAAGATCCAGATATAATGTTCATGCTCAACGCCGCACCAAATAACAATTATTTAGGTCTAAAACTAATCCCGAAGGTAGATGTAGAGGTAGCATGCCGACAGCGATCACATCGACTTTGGAACCATTTCCCACACGCATCGCCACCTCGCCCTGGCCGTTGTTCGCTTATTCCGTAGTCCCTGCTTTCGAGTTGCAAATATTAGCAATGTAACCAGTATTAAATACCTGTGTGCTAATGCGAGCTCTAGTAAGGTACACATCAATAACATGTATATCGCATATACCTTTGTTCACCTTTGCCATCCTTCTTATCCGCCAAATACTTGGGGCAGTTCCGGCTCAAAGGTCTGTACCGCTTTGCAGTAGTAGAAGCACTTCGCCTCGTGCTTAGGTCCAGACTTGGGTTTCTTCTTGAGCAACAACTTGTTTGTTGTTCTTCTTGAAGTCCCCCTTCTTCTTCCCTTTGCCCTTTTCTTGAAACTGGTGGTCTTGTTAACCATCAACACTTGATGCTCCTTCTTGATTTCTACATCGCTGCTTTTAGTATCATGTAAGAGCTCGGGAATAGTCTTGTTCATCCCTTGCATATTATAGTTCATCACGAAGCTCTTTTGTAGCTTGGGTGGCGTTGATTGAAGAATTCTGTCAATGACACTATCATCGTGAAGATTAACTCCAGCTTGAATCAAGTGATTATTATACCCGCACATTTTGAGTATGTGTTCACCGACAGAACTATTCTCCTCCATCTTGCAGCTATAGAACTTATTGGAGACTTCATATCTCTCAATCCGGCATTTGCTTGAAATATTAACTTCAACTCTCGGAACATCTCATATGCTCCATGACGCTCAAAACGCCGTTGAAGACCCGGTTCTAAGCCGTAGCATGGTACACTGAACTATTGAGTAGTCATCGCCTTTTGCTCGTCAGATGTTCATAACATCCGGGCGTTGTTCTCGCAGCAGTTCCGCACCCAAATGGGTGCTTCCAGGATTTAATTCTTCCGTGCAGCAATGAGGATAATCCTCAAGTTACGGACCCAGTCCGTGTAATTGCTACCATCATCTTTCAACTTTGCTTTCTCAAGGAACGCATTAAAATTCAACTAACAACAAAGCACGAGCCATCTATCTACAACAAACATAGATAAGCAAAATACTATCAGGTACTAAGTTCATGATAAATTTAAGTTCAATTAATCATATTACTTAAGAGCTCCCACTTAGACAGACATCTCTCTAGTCATCTAAGTGATCACGTGATCCAAATCAACTAAACCATAACCGATCATCACGTGAGATGGAGTAGTTTTCAATGGTGAACATCATTATGTTTTATCATATCTATCATATGATTCACGCTCGACCTTTCGGTCTCCGTGTTCCGAGGCCATATCTCAGATATGCTAGGCTAAATCAAGTTTAACCTGAGTATTCTGTGTGCAAAAACTGGCTTGCACCCGTTGTAGATGGACGTTGAGCTTATCACACCCGATCATCACGTGGTGTCCGGGCACGACTTAACTTTGGCAACGGTGCATACTCAGGGAGAACACTTCTTGATAATTTAGTGAGAGGTCATCTTAAAATGCTACCGTCAATCAAAGCAAGATAAGATGCATAAAGGATAAACATCACATGCAATCAATATAAGTGATATGATATGGCCATCATCATCTTGTGCTTGTGATCTCCATCTCCGAAGCATCGTCGTGATCACCATAAATCACCGGTAGCGACACCTTGATCTCCATCGTAGCATCGTTGTCATTACGCTTATCTATTGCTTTCACGACTATCGCTACCGCTTAGTGATAAAGTAAAGCAATTACAGGGCGTTTGCATTTCATACAATAAAGCGACAACCATATGGCTCCTGCCAGTTGCCGATAACTTCGGTTACAAAACATGATCATCTCATACAATAAAATATAGCATCATGTCTTGACCATATCACATCACAACATGGCCTGCAAAAACAAGTTAGACGTCCTCTACTTTGTTGTTGCAAATTTTACGTGGCTGCTATGGGCTGAGCAAGAACCGTTCTTACCTCACGCATCAAAACCACAACGATAGTTCGTCAAGTTAGTGCTGTTTTAACCTTCGCAAGGACCGGGCGTAGCACCACTCGTTCAACTAAAGTGAGAGAGACAGGACACCCGCCAGTCACCTTTTTAAGCAACGAGTGCTCGTAGCGGTGAAACCAGTCTCGCGTAAGCGTACGCGTAATGTCGGTCCGGGCCGCTTCATCTCACAATACCGCTGAACCAAAGTATGACATGCTGGTAAGCAGTATGACTTGTATCGCCCACAACTTACTTGTGTTCTACTCGTGCATATAACATCAACGCATAAAACCTAGGCTCGGATGCCACTGTTGGAAACGCAGTAATTTCAAAAAAAAATCCTACGCACACGCAAGATCATGGCGATGCATAGCAACGAGAGGGGAGAGTGTGTCCACGTACCCTTGTAGACCGAAAGCGGAAGCGTTATGACAACGCGGTTGATGTAGTCGTACGTCTTCACGATCCGACCGATCCAAGCACCGAACGTACGGCACCTCCGTGTTCTGCACACGTTCAGCTCGATGACGATCCCCGGACTCCGATCCAGCAGGGTGTCGGGGATGAGTTCCGTCAGCACGACGGCGTGGTGACGATGATGATGTTCTACCGACGCAGGGCTTCGCCTAAACTCGGCGACGATATGATCGAGGTGGAATATGGTGGAGAGGGGCACCGCACACGGCTAAGGAACGATCACGATGATCAACTTGTGTGTCATGGGATGCCCCCCTGCCAACCTTGTCCAGTACGTCATCGCTCAAGAGCGTTTAACCCAACGTGTGATGGGTTATCTCCAGAGCCTCGCGGATTTAAATCCTCAGATCGCCATCGGCAGATCACTGAGGCCCGACCAGGAAAGACACATTCATCGACTGGTCAATCCACTTTCCCAGATAGAAGAAGAGTGTATCCCAATATCAGAGACGTTTTCTCGAGACCCCGTCCAGTTACCGTTTCCATTTTAGACGTCGCTGCTGTGTTTATAATTGCAACATTTAATTATAAGTTGTAACTTATGCGCGGTACCCCGAGTTTGCGCAGCAAGTAAATCATTTAGTTTTAATATTGCGAGTAGTTTTGTTGCGGTTCGACTCTAGTGTATTACTGTTTTCTCTTGCGAAAAATCCTGGAGTGAGATTTCTTTTCCCTGAGTTGCTGCATTTACACCTTCTCACGACGTGGATTATTTTTTTTCACACAGCACCACGGCAGCAGACTCACATCCATAATCATTCGAACACATACACTGCTTGCAAAACCTTGCAAACGGTGTTACATCTAACTGAGCACCTCCGAACAATAGTTAGCACCCGACACACCCCACCTACTCCTCGTGATCACCACCACCGCGGAGAGCCAACACCCGAGCAGCAGCATCGTGACGATCATCGAGGATCATCGCAAGACAGGAGCACGGAGAGCCCCAAAGACCGCTGCCAGCCCCCCGCACAACAGGATCACATACCAGTCCGGCACCGCCACCGCCATTAGAGCCGCGCCTCGAGCTTCAGCAAACGGAAACAGAGGAGAAGGAAGGAGAAGGAGGAGCAAGGCCAGGTGTGAGGAAGAAGGGAAGAACACCTCGGCCGTTTTATAGCTCAAGCTCGGTGCACGGTGGGTGAGGTCCACCAGCGCCGCTCGTCGCTCGACCGCCGGTGTTTGGAGGCGAATCCAAGCAAAGGCCGACAGCAAGACTGCCCGCCGAGGTGAGTGCATGCTGCACCGGCAGCTAGCACGCCACAGACTACCGCAAGAGACGGCCTAGATACCCCACGCGCTTAGACGCCGCGGTGGAGAAAGCGCGGGAAAGCACGGGATGAGAGGAAGAAGAAAGAGCCAGGAGGAAGAAGAAGAGGCCGACAAGGGCGGGTCCACTGCCGACCGGAAGGGAGCATTGTGCTCTAATGCGACCAGCGTATTTTTTTAAATTTAGAATTTAGTCTAAATTTATATCCCATGAGAAATCTCTCGATTTTTCCCCTAACCGTGGAATTCTCCACGCCACGCCAGTGTCCCACACTCTTATTTTTGCACCACTTATTGCCCTCTCACTGTAGCCGCATTTGTTTTAATGCTTATATTTTTATTAAAACAGCTCTTAGCAAATCTCGAGGACGAGATTTTTCTTAAGGGGGGTAGCGTTGTAACATCCCAAAATTTTAACCTTGTTTTATAAATTAAAATTTTTCCAGGAAACTAAAACTTTTACTTTCTGGATTTCCTTCTGATTTCAGAACCACTCTTTTCCTTATTATTATGGAGTTTTTACCCCAAGTGAAAACTTTTGAATCAGTGTTGGACTTGTTTTCCCTCTCAAATAAAACAATTCTTTTCTCAGTGGGATTATCTATATAATTATTTTCCCCCTGAGCTTTATTTCTCAAAATTGGTTCTTCATAAGTTTGAGGGTTCCATTTGCACTGCAACCCTTTGATAAATTCTTTTAAAAATCCCACCAAAATTTGGGGATGTCATGTGATATGTTTAAATCACTTTTGTGCAAAAAGATACTTCATTCTTTGGATATTTTGAGCTCTGCATCAAATTTTGAAATCTGGTCTAGAGAGCAATTTTACACTACAACCTATTTAAATATTTCTTTAAAACTTCTACCAAAATTTTGGGATGTCAGTAGGAGCATATTATTCCACTTTATGTAAAAACCCTGTGATGTTCTTTGAAAATATTGAGTGAATCAACCTCTTCTCTATTCTGGTCCTACTTAAGGATTTGTGCAGCAACCACATTTTTAGTTGCTCCTTTGTCCATGATTCCTTTTCCTACTTGTAGTTCTCCTGATAAACCCCTAAGTCCAGGAGCATGCACCCATTGGAATATTTTTGGTTCATGCAGTGATGCCATTTACCTCCTGTCCAGAATTGAAGTTTTGCAAAACTTGCACTAACAAGTTTGTGCTTTTCACAAACTAACCTCACCACCCTCTCATCCATCTAAAGAGACCCCACTCTGGAAGAATTGGCCACTCCAAGAACTACCTAGGTGCCTATGGCATTTTGTCAAACACCTTGAGAGCATGGACAGTTTTGGCATGAGTTTTGGTTTGCATTGTGGACCTGATCCTCTGACCCAACAAGCATGTCCACTAGCATCCCAGCTACCCCTAGACTAGACCTGCTAATCCCCAGCTCCAACCAAGCCACCTAGCAGGCCATGGCATTTTGCCGAGCAGATGGGGGGCGTGCACTGGGCGCGCCCAGAGCGCCAACCGGCTACTTGCCAAGACTTGAGCCGCCGCGTCGCGCCCCTGGTTTGGCCCACACTGCAGAGCCGCGCCACGCACTCTCCCTCTCACCGCATCACGCCAAGCAGCACTGGCACCCTACAGCACCGCCGTCAGAGCCCCTTGGTGGCACGCCGGTGTCCGCGGCGCGTCTTGGCCAGGTCGGCGCCGCCCGAGCCTCTCCCGCTCGCCACCTGCCCCTGGAACAGCTCAGCCTCATCCTCTCGCGTGTACTCTAGCTCTCGTCGCCGCCACGACGCCACTGCCATGCTGAGGAGGCGGTTCACGGTGAACTTATCCACGGCCGCAAACCGACCTTGTTGCACTATAAGAAGAGGCCCCGAGCACGTCCCGTTCCCGCAGGCAGCCCCAAAATGCTCCCCTAGTTCTCTCGTGGCAACCCATCGACCCGGGGAGGTCTTCTTCCCCATCTCCGGCAACCGCAGCCGCCGCCATCGTCTCCGACCATATCGGCGCCACCAGAGCCTCCCCTCTCCACTCTCTTCACCAGAACTTCCCTCCCTCTCGTGAGTTCACCCCGCCGATTTTGGTCAGGGGACTGGAGCTAAAAACTCACTTTCCCCGACGGCCACCGTCCGCTGCGGAGCTCGCCGCCGGCAGCTCCGTCCACCCCAGAGACCAAAGCGACCACCGGTAGGACCGCCTCGATCCCCTGAGACCGTGGGTGGCCTTGGTTTCCCGAACGGTGCCACCGTTCGCCGGTGAGCCTCGCCGGAGTACCGCCCCCGCTCGGGCAGAGAAAGAGGAGGGAAGGGAAGACCAGTCAAACCTGACCAGTGGGTCCCCCAGGCCCACTGTCAGTGACTCACGCGCGGTCCACGCTGGATAAGTGGAAACGTATTTCCAGAATACGCTTTCGACGTGTACGTATATATTCGAATCGTTTTCTTTTTCTGTTTTATTTTTAATTAACAGATTTTGACCAAAACTTTGACTGAGCTTAACTTTTTAAATACAACTCCAAATGAGTTGATTCCTTTTCCTACCTCTCTCAAATATTGTCTAGTTTATTTTAAGATTCATTTGAAAAAAATTCAGACAACTTTTTTGTGCAGTTTTTAAAGTATGTATTGTTGAATATTTTTGAAAATAGGGTTTTTGGAGAGGAGAAAACTTTCAAAAGTTTTGGAGTGCACCCTGCCTTTCCACACCTTGAAGGCAAGCATCCTGAACCCCGGCATAATATTTTGGTGTGTTAGTCGACACGTTATTAACACCACCTTATTTCTGAGAGCTTGTTATTTCACGTGATATGATTATTTGCATGGATGCATATTAGTGATTTGTCCTTGCTGTTGGAAATGAATAAACATGTGATGGTAATCATCCTCAAGTGCCTTGCATGCATGCCGGAAAGGAATCCGGGAAAAACCCCTGCCTTGGGTAGGCATGAGTTTGTCGCCGATCTCCGTCGGGACGATTATGTCCGGTATGGCATAGTAAGGTATAATGAGTGTAGAATTTGTTGATTGAAATATATTTGTTATACATATCATTACAGGGAATTTATAAACCTCCTGAGTCGACCGTAGATCGAGTCCTGTTCCAGTAACTCCCATACTTGCCTCGTACTACCACTTGTCCCTGCCACAGGTAGGGTACGGTTCAGTAAGTCGTCAACCCCTTTCAAGCACACACCGTACAGAGAGGCCACGGTGGAAGATACCGGTTGTAACCGGTAGGCATGCCATCTGGTCCGGGGGCATGGGTGTTTTCGGTTGAGACCGAGAGGGGAGGCCACCCCTTAGAGCGCGCGATATAAATTCGATCCCATGCTACGCGAGGTTGTAGCCTCCCCACTTAGAGTTTTGCTTGACAGGTGTTATGGGCGATTCCAGACACGGGTAAAGTTAAGCTGGTGTGTGCAAGATAGGTGTGTTTTCAATTAAATAAACCGTAGACGGAATTAGTCACGATGGGCTAAAGAAATCCGTTGCTCGTAGGTAAAGAGTACACCCTCTGCAGAGATTAAAACTATTCGAATAGCCGTGTCCATGGTTAAGGATTACAGTCTGGGATGGGTCAAGGGTTGGTCTTAGTATCTGTCTTCGGAGGATAAACGGTTAAACTAAACTTGGAATTACTGACTTGTGAGGACCATGATTATTATCATTTTTGTTATGGACTAACCCATTATATTTGAATTATCGAATATCCCTGGGATGATCCTACCTCTTGGATATCTGTATTTTCTTTTATAAGCCCTTTATGTGGTGTCGCTGAGACGCCCGACTGTGGCATTGTTTGTTTTTATTTTCTTTTATAAGCCCTTTATGTGGTGTCGCTGAGACGCCCGACTGTGGCATTGTTTGTCTTTATTTTCTTTTATAAGCCCTTTATGTGGTGTCGCTGAGACGCCCGACTGTGGCATTGTTTGTCTTTATTTTCTTTTATAAGCCCTTTATGTGGTGTCGCTGAGACGCCCGACTGTGGCATTGTTTGTCTTTATTTTCTTTTATAAGCCCTTTATGTGGTATCGCTGAGACGCCCGACTGTGGCACGCTTGTTATTTACTTTTGATATAAGACCTTTCTGTGATGTCGCCCGACGTCTGGATCGCGGGCGCACTTGTGGCATTTTTATTCCCACTCCATTACCGCATATTCATGTTGCATTATAAGTAACCTACTGGCATGCATAACGGACTTTATTTTTGACTGACGATGAGATCGTAGAATATTCCAGTGCATGATTCGTAATTATATTATTCCAGTGTTCATAATGTTTGCGAGTACATTCAAAGTACTCACTGGCTCGTCTATGGCTGTTGTCTTGGCCAGATTTCTTGCATGGAGAGGAGCGTTGCGAAGACAGCCCCGGAAACTAAGCAACGGCGATAGCAGCCTCACGAAGATAGGAGTTAGCCTGGTCAGCTGTTCCCGTGGGAAATGGAGTCCCATAGACACTGATGATCCACAAACCGCTTCCGCCATCAACCACTAGAAACCATTTGTTGTCCCCACAGGCCAGAATAATCTTGTACTACATAATTTGCATTTTGCTTGGAATTTCTGTATCAAGTTGATGCCTCATCAGCTAACAGTAATCCTGGGGCTGGTGAGAACGAGGGCCATTTTCTGGAAATTTAATACCCGGAAAACCCGCCGCCACAATCTTGGACCGAAACTCAAGCTTGTGAGTATTGTACTTGCGGAGACTAGGCCAGCAAGCACACCCAAAAATCCGAAGGGAGTAGTTGGGCTGAACATGAAACAGATTTGAACAGAGGTGTGTCCTTGTTGAGAACCGGAGTGGGCATACAGTTGATGAGGTAACATGCCGTAAGAAAAGCCTCATCCCAAAACCGAAGTGGAAGAGAGGAGTGCGCTAGCAAGGCAAGACCGGTCTCAACCAAATGTCAGTGTTTGCGCTCGGCAATACCGTTCTGCTGGGAGGTATGTGGACATGACACTCGGTGAGAGATGCCCGTATGCTGAAAGTAGCGATGGAGTTTGTGGTATTCACCACCCCAAATGGACTGAACGGCCTTGATTTTATAATCCGTATATGCTCGACATGAGCCCTGAAAGTTGTAGAAAACTTGCTCGACATCAGACTTGTGTTTAACCAAATAAATCCAGGTGAAGCGTGTGTAGTCATCAATAAAACTAACATAATACTTGTACCCTCCCGACGAAGCAAGAGCGGGACCCCAAACATCTGAATGTATTAATTCAAGAGGTACAGAGTGATATGAAACGAAGTAGAATAAGGGAGTTGATGACTCTTAGCACGCCGACATGCATCACAAACTAACAATGAATTATTTGAACTAGAACACGGAAGGTCATGACTCAACAATGGAAGTGACCACATTATTTGTAGGATGACCAAGACGTTGATGCCATTGCAACGACGAAACTCGAACACTGGAGGAGGCACGGCGAGACGATGAAGATGACGCACGAGCGAAGGGGACCGGATAGACCCCCGCGTAACTTCTACCGTGAAGGATGACACGCCTGGTTGCTTTGTCCTTAACAAGGAAAAAGTGACGGTGAAATTCAACAATGACGTCATTATCACAAAGAAGACGATAAACAGAGAGAAGATGCTGGCTGATGTGTGGAACATGAAGGATGTTACGCAGTTGAAGAGATGAACCGGGTAAACGCGAATGACCAATGTGTGAAATAGACAAACCTGCACCATTGGCCACCAGAACCTGATCCTTGCCGTCATAGCGCTCATGAACCCGGTATCCAGCACCCAAGGGAAGTCGACAGTGTTGGTGGAGGCTGAATTTGCGGAACGGGAGTTGTGATCCTGATCATAGCGCTTGCGGCAGTCATCGGCTTCATGGCCCCAGTTCTTGCAAATTTGGCACCGGGACGCCAATGTTGCGACGCCCACCTCCTCCGCCGTTGTTGTTGCCGGGCGTTGCCGCCTCCACCTTGCCGCCATTGCCGGCATAACCAGCACCGCGTCACGGTCACGCCCGGTGTTGCCGCTTATTACCGCTTCGGCGGTTCTCGCCTCGCTGGCCATGTCGATAAGCCGGGCGCCCCACCATGGGAGGGATAGGGATCGGAGTAGGGCGTGTCGCTCGTTACGCCGCATTTAACCCGAACGGTCACGGCGTTTCGCAGAGGGAGACCACCCTCCATCGCACTCACAGCTCGCATCGCCTCGAAGGGCGACGTAACCAATGAGTAAAATCGAGTAGGGCATGGGTGCGTTACTCACGCCCAATGAGGCGGCGATGGAGTTGTAGGCGGAGCCGAGGCCGGTGAGGATGTGATCGATAAGCTCGTCATCGTGGATCGGAGAGCCGGCAGCGGCCATAGTGTCGGCCAGGGCCTTCATCTTGTGCATGTATTCCGCGACAGACATATCGTCCTTCCTCAGCGACTGAAGTTGCCGCCGGATGTGGCGGACATTGGCGCGGCTCTGGGCGCCGAACATGAAAGCGACGGCTGTCCATACCCCATGCGCCGACTCGCAGCCAATGAGTTGGCATGCAATATCCTCATCCATGGAGGTGAGAAGAAGCCCCTTGACGCGCTGATCTTGAACCCACCATTGGTGGTACTCCGGGTTGGCGACGGTGGTAGCGGCATCGCCGGTGCCGACAACGAGTGTTTTGGCCGGCGCCGCCTTGGTGTCATCGAGGTGTCCGTGGAGGTTGGCACCGGCAAGAACGGTGCTAGTGATGCCCCCCCAGAGCATGAAGTTGTGACGACCGAGGCGGACGGAGATCGTCGGGACGGCGAGCGCGGCGGGGATCGAGGCGACGGGGGAAGAGACGATGGCGCCGGCAGTTTGGGCGTCGGACAAAGCGGCGGACGACATCGCAGCAGCGGCGCGGATGGGACAGCACGCGGCGGCAGCGGAGGGAGACGCGGCGGCGCTGAAGATGGTTACAGCGGCAGCGAACGGAAGCAATGGCAGCGATCGGAAGCGGCGACCGCGTACGGGCAAAGCTAGCTAGCTAGCTAGCAAGCAGCTGGCTGGTTCCTGCATATGAGCGTAGCTAGCTAGCAAGAGCAGCGGCGGCGACGCGGAAGATGGGATCGGGCGGCGGCGCGAGGGACGTGGCGGCGGCAGCCCGTCCTGGCTGATACCAAGTTGAAACACAGGGTTTAGGGTTTAGCGTGGGTGGTTGACATCCAGCCTCACATCTCAATGTATATAGATGATCACAATCACAATTACATATGTATACAAATACGTGTACAAGAACAATATATTAGACCCTACTTTACATAGAACGGCGACCGTAAGTTCGAGGATGGTCGCCGTTTGTGGCAGGGAGAGAGGATCATGGCCGGCGACACGATAGTGCTCGTGGACTGCATTGTGCGCATCGGCCACCGCACCAGCCACGAGAGTACCAGGATCTAGTTCCAGGTTCATAGTATTGGCCGTCTGTGATGGGGATGTGGTGCTCCTACCCTAACGCACGTCTTCCTGGGCCGCCTCTGTCTTGATTGTACGGCGCGGTGCTTCGTTCTCCTGCTTTTTTTTGGAACGAAGACGCTAGAAGCGTCCGGCTTTAAATTAATAAAGCCCAAAGGCCACAAGTACAACTGGTTACAAGCTAAGAGATAAGAAAGTATCAACGATCCGTGATCAGCACGGCGAAGGACATAAGGTTCGTCACGACAAGTAAAACATACATCCACATAGATCAGCGCAACGACCAAGATGACAAACATGCTGCGAAGTCCCTCCAAAAGCCTCGCTACCTTGCCGGGCCACTGCCTTGCTCGCACCTGAATCGCCTTTGATGCACGCCATGGCATCAGACATGCGCCAACATCGCGCTCCTTCCCCAGAGGTGTCCACATCTGCAAAAATAAGTGACATTTGAAGATAACGTCTGCGGGGTGACGAGGAAATTTTTTCTCGATCGTAAAATTGTTGCGTGTCGTCCAAATAGCCCAAAGCAGCGCCCCTACGCAACGCCAAGCTACCCTGCTAGAGGTCCCTTTTGTGGATTTGAGGATGGAGACAAGCTGGTGCCCCGATGCAGGGTTCCATCCCGAGTGGAAGGCCTCCCAAGACCGCACTCCAAGCTTAACCTGGCCAAATGGCACCTAAAAAACATGGTTCGCATCTTCGGCAAGACCGCGACAATGAGCATGTGCCATCAGCCGCCATTGCGCTTTGGCCACGCGTTATCCGACGTAGGCAGCCGGTTCCGAAGCATTTGCCACATGAAGATTTTAATCTTCAGAGGCAGGCCTGCCTTCCATAACCCCTTAGCTATATCAAGCGCTGGCCCTTCAGTGAGCTTGTTATACAGGGACTTGACCGAAAATTTTCTCGAAGCGGTCAGGCTCCATTCAACCGAGTCACCCGACGTGCCTAGGCGGTTGACACCGATCTGCTGAATCAGCCCGTTCCAAGACGCACGCTCGTCGGTCGTAAGGGGCCGCATAAAGTGAATCGCCGGAGGAGCAGTCCTGATTGCCTCCCCAACTAAGATGTTAGTGTCGGGCTAGCCGATATAAGCCGGGTGACTTTGCCAAAGGGGGGAATCACCAAGCCAATGATCAAGCCAAAACCGGGTTGATTGGCCATTGTTGATCAGAAATTTAGCCCCAATGTCAAAAGCCGGACGCACCGCTTGGAGCCCTCTCCAAAACACGGAGCCGTTGGCCGAGGCAGTGAATGGGTTCCTGCTCGAAAATACTTGGCTCTTAGCAGGTGCTCGCCAGCCCCGACTCACCTTGGGCCAGCCGCCACCACCATTTGGCCAGAGGGCCACATTCATCAGCTTGGAGTTGAGAATTCTAATCCACCAAATTTTTTGGCCTACAAACTGCCGCCAATTTGACTAGGTGGTACTTCCTCTTGATTCCAGTTCCTTCCCAAAAGAACCGGGCTCTAGGAGTGTCTAGCTTGGCGTGAACGCCGTTAGCTAGTAAGAACATCCCCATTGTGAAAAGGGGAAGGGAAGAGAGACTCGAATTCGTCAGAATTAGCCTTGCGGCAGAAGACATGAATCTCCCGCGCCACGGGCTCACCCTGTTGGCCACTTTCCCGTATAGGGGCTCCCACTCAAAAATCGATAATTTGCGGTGCGAAATAGGGAGCCCAAGATACTTAATTGGAAAGCTCCCCAGCTTACAATTAAGCAGGTTTATATGACACGTGGCGCTTTGTTGGCCATCAATCCCCATGGTGATGACCTCACTCTTATGAAAGTTAATCTTGAGTCCGGAGAGGAGCTCAAAAGCTAGAAGCAAGAGCTTTATCGAGGAGATACTATGATCGTCCGGATTAAACAGCAGCAAAGTGTCGTCTGCGTATTGGAGGTGTGTCACCCCACCTGGAATGAGGTGTGGGACGAGCCCCTTGATGTGTCCAGCCTCCCTGGCCTTGGACAGCAGGGCAGCCAAAGCGTCCGCCACGAAGTTAAATACTAGGGGGGAGACAGGGTCGCCTTGTCTAAGTCCTTTCCGATTGCGAAGAACTTGCCCATGTCGCCATTGACAATGACCGAGGTGTTGCCACTCGAGATCGATGCATGATCCGGTGAACAAACCCTGCCTCAAAACCCTTTTTGAGGAGGACCTCCCGAATAAACTCCCAGTTTACTCGATCGTACGCTTTCTCAAAATCAAGTTTGAGAATGACACCTGTCCTCACAGACGCTTTCAACTCATGGATTATCTCCGTGAGTGCAATTGGCCCTTCCAGGATGTTCCTGCCTTTAAGGAAAGTAGTCTGGCTTTTCCTAATGACACGTTGAGTGACCGGCGCTAACCTAGAGGCATAAGCTTTGGCACATATTTTGAAAGGAACGTTTATGAGCGTGATCAGCCAAAACTGTTTAATAGATTCTGCCCCTCTAACCTTGGGGATCAAGCAGATAGCCCCATAGTTGAGGCGCGACAGGTCTACCGTACCTAGGGCAAAACCATTGAGAATCGCTAGAAACAAGTCCCTAAGCCGCCGCCAAAACCGTTTGAAGAACTCCACCGCCATCCGTCTGCCCGGAGCCGTGTCGTTCTTCATACCAGCTAGCGCACGGTCGAGCTCTTGGGGCGAAAAAGACACCATCAAGGCATCGTTTTCCTGCTGCGAGACACGGTCTTGCCAACCCCATAAGTCTTCCCTGAGACTTAAGCACTTGGTTTCGGCTGTACCCAACAGCTCTACGAAGTAGTCAAAAATGTGTGTAACTATTTCGTTTTGGGTGACCAAAGTCCCGCCCTCGGACTGCAGCCTAAGAATCAGGTTTTTGCGCTTTACGCCCATTAGCGAATGCGTGGAAATAACCCGTGTTGGCGCCGCCTTTCACGACTCCACTTGATGCCGCCCTCTGGCGCCAATACTCCTCCTCCTCCCCGAGAATTGCCAAGACTTGGTACTCTAAGGAGTATCTATACTCCCATTCGTCCCCAGAGAAGGATCTCACGTCCGCCTGCGCGTCACGGAGATCGATTTCACCCACTATGCGCTCCCTGGCCCGTTTAGAATCACTGCCATGATTGGCTCCCCATCCCCTGAGGAAAGCCCGCAAGGCAGCAGCCGCAGAGGACCAAAACTCAACTGGTCCACGCTGGGGACCAACCTGATTACCAATCAAGGACCAGCGATTCGTGACCAATTGGCAGAAACCTTCGTGTTCGAACCACGCTGTCTCGAAAAAGAATCTACGACTGCGACGCACACTTTCCTCCCCTGAGGAAAGGATCAGCGGGACGTGGTCTGATCCGATGCGCCGCCTTAGCCACTAAGGTACGGAGGGAAACAAAACCTCCCAAATACTTGAACAGAAAACACGGTCAAGTACACATCGCACTGGCTCCCGCTGTTTGTTCGTCCACGTGTATCTAGCCCCAGTGCACGCAATCTCTCTAAGTGCCGCTGCCGCGATGGCATTATTGAACAAGGACACCCTTGCCCAGTCAATGTTGTCGTTGTTCTTGTCCGCCCCCGAGCGGATCAAGTTAAAATCTCCACCCACCAAAACTGGTAAGTTGGACGCTTGTTTGGCCCCAACCAGCGCTGTGAGTTCACCCAGGAACTCAGCGGACCTCGCATGATTAGCCGGCCCATATACACTTACGATCACCCAAGAGGCAAGGGAAACCCGGTGACGCACAGTGGCAGCGATATGAAACTCACCAGATTCCTACGTAATAACTTCGCAAGCGTCTTTATTACAACCCATCAGTTGGCCACCAGAAAGGCCCACGGAAGGAGACCAAAACCAATCAAAACGCTGAAGAGGATCGTACGCCAAAAGATCTCTAAAAGAAAAATCGGCCTTAATCGTCTCTTGGAGCGCGACAAAGTCGATGCGTTCTTTAGACATGTACTCACGTAACTGCGTGCGACGCCCCACATGTCCGCAACCGCGCATGTTCCAGAAAATATATCGCATCAAATGATCTGGTTACGCAGGCGAACTCCACGGGAGCTCACCACCTTGGCCACACATTTCCTAGCCGGCACCCAGCTGGAAGAGGGCAAGTCCGAGGCCACCCTGGCCTCGTCTCCCTCGGTGGGCAGATCGGCAACACCAGCCCCTACTGGTGCTGAAGACACGCCGACCACGGACTGAACCGCCTCTTCCTCGGCAAAGAGCAGCCGCAAGGGCGGCCTGGGCTTCTTCACGCCGCCGCACTAACGAAATAATGTCCAAATTCGAAGAATCTAGCGCAACGCCGCTATCGTGAAGAATCTCGGCAAGATGCTCATCAGAGAAAGCATTCAGAATCTTAAAGGAGGGGGGAAGGTTACCTGCAACATCCATGTTTTTGTCAGCAGCACGGAGCTTGGCACTTTCCAGAGAAGTCATGTCCCCGAGCTTGGCCTTGGCGCGTGCGCTTGGAGCCCGAGACGCCACCGGGGTTGCCCTTGTACGCTTGGCCTTGGCTGCCGGCCCCGCAGCCACCAACGCCGCCCCCAGTTCACCTCCCAGCGCCACCGACCCCACTGCAGCCGTGTCCGTCGACTTGCTCCCAGCCTTCCGCCCGGCAGTCTTCTTGGCCTGGCGACCGGAACCGCTCGACATACGCCGGTCCGAGGCCGGTGTGGGGACCGAGTCCATGAGGACGCAGTCCAACCCCGCGCCCCCGCCGCGCTCTGGGGAGGCAGGCACGGCCGCAGTCTCCATGGCCACCAGCGGCAGAGACACTGGCTCATTCCCAAGCCCTTCGAAGGACGGGTCCAGGGAGCGAGCAAGGGGGGGGAGGCTAACGGTCGTGTCTTGAGTCGCGATCACCCCCAGCTTCTCCCAAGTCTCAGTATCAATAGACGTGTCTTGAATGCTGTCTTCCTGCTCGTCTGCCAGCTCGCCCATCACCGTATCCTGACCAACCACCATCGCACCAGAGACAGCCGCTCCCTTCTGTGGCACCACCGCCGAAGCTCTGGGCACACTCACACCATTGGCAGCCACCTTGGAGGAGTTGCCCGTATGAGGACCAGACTTGTGAGTCCCGCCCTTGCCGTGATGGCTGTCAGGCGGGGGAGCGGAGGGGCCCGCCCCTGGAGCCCCTCCGCCATCCCCCAGCCTACGCGGTAGCTGCTCCAGCTCAACCCTGATCTGGTACCCTTCGTGGTTGAACCAGACCTCCACTGTGCCGTTCAGCTTGGCCGGGGTCTTGCAGGCCAACTTCATCCTCACCGGGCCCAGTTTAATGATGGAGAGCTCATCAACCACGATAGGCCGCCCCAACATCTTGAACGCCTCCTTGATACGCTCGATCTTGCGATGTTTCTCCGGGATCCCGTGGAGCCGCACCCAAGCTTCTGGCATAACCAAAGGGGGAATCACCTCATGAACCACATCACGCACCCTAGCAGTGATGTCGTTGATGGAAAGGAACAACTTGCCACTTGTCCGGGCCATATGAAGGAGATCTGCAGAGGGGAAAACCACCATGAAATCATCTTCTCCCACTTGGGTGACTTGCCAGTCCCAGTCCCCCGTGACCATGTGCTTGAGCTCCTGCTTGAGGACCCGCAGGTTCAGGCGGCCCGGCTCTGCAGATAGAATCGCAGCATTGCCGACCGAGAGCAGCCGAGGGCCCTCGAACTCCGCCTCCTCTTCGAACTGCAGGCAGAAGAAGCCTTCCCCAGAAATAGCGCTTCCCATGATCTGCAAGCTAGGCTGCCGACTGCCGGACAAAGGCGCAGATGCATGCCCTTCTTCCTTGCATAACACACATAGGGGCTGGAACTTGCACTTGACCGATAGTGACCTAGTCTTCCGCACTTGAAGCACTCCACATCCGCGCCTCGACGCTGCGTCCTCCACCGGAATGGGCTCACCCGTTGTGCCCTTCGCTCCCGGGGGAGGCGCCACTGCCAGAGGTTCGGTCGCCGCCCTGGGCTTCTTGGCCAGCGGATCCCCATGGCCACCGCCATAGTTGGGGAGATCCGCTGACTTGCGCTCGAGCTCCCTGCGCCGAGCCAACTCCTTCTTCTTCTTCCTACGCTCCTGCTGCTGGATCCACCACGGGGGAGGGGGACCCCAACCCCCCTCGCGCCCCTCTTGCTCGAGGCTCCGCTCGGCCTTGCACGCATCTCCTTCTTCGCCTTATCCCGCAGGTCACGCTCACGCCGACGCTCCCCATCCGAGACCGGAGGCTCCATTGGCCTCTTCTCCGCTCGCCTCCCGCTCATCACCGTCGCCGCAAACGAAATGGATAGGGGAGGAGGGGAGACGGGATGAATGGAACGAGCGAGGTGAGCCCAGCGCCGCACCTCAGATCTGGATGCGGGAAACCCTAGCGAGGGGTCGCGGCATCCGCGGCGCAGCCATATATAGGCGCCAGAGCTGGGTCGGGGCCTTGGCAGGCCCGAAGCAGGCCGAACAGAACCCGCAGGCCCTGTAGGAGCCCGCCCCCCTCGCCCAGTAGGTGCACTGTCCCCCCGGGCCTTGGGCCAACGCTGACCCCCACCGGCCTTGGCGAGTGGGCCGGCCCACCTACCGCCTGGCCCACGACGGCCCCGGGCCCAGAGTCGGCAACCCTAGCCAGACGGGGAACAGATCCACCCGCCGCCGCCCGCGGCGCAGCCGACCGCCGCCGCCTCCGGCAGGCCCGGCCACTCCTCCTCCGAATCCACCGGAGCCAGAAGAGCAGCCGCCGCCCTCTCCCGATTGCCCTGCGCGGCACCCCAGGAGACACCGAGCCCTCGCCGAGTCGGTGAAGGTCTCAAGCACTTAATCGTGTGACTGCGCATGATCTCTGCCGCCCGGAGCGAACCGCCGGCACGCCTGCGCGGCACCGCTCCCCTCCACGTGCGCACGAGCCACGAAATCACCTAACGACGGCCTCGCCGGCACCAACATCCCGGCCTCCACCTCCGAATCCTCGCCCTCCTCGTCCTCCGAACCGAACTCGGCCAGCGCCCAGAAGCGGCCACCCACTGGCGCCCGCGCCGCGCCAACCCCCATGGCCGGCCCCGGCCTCGGCGGGGAGGAGCTAGCGCCGCGCCGGACCACCTCCCAGCCCTCGGAGGCCGGAGCCAAAGGCGACCGCGGCGGGGAGCCCGGTCCGTCGCCAGGAAGAGAGCCTAACGGTCCGCTCATTTCGAAAACAGTCTGGTGAGTTGTAGCTCACTTCGTTCTCCTGCCTTCGCCATGGCTACTCCTCCTCCGCCCAGCTAGGAGGCCAACCAATGACGACCACATCCTTCCCCGGCGTCGGCCCAAGTGAAGGGCTGATGGTCTTCGATGTTCCCACGCGTCAAGCTCCTGATGCATCTGAGCTACAGGATGCAAGGCAATTTGGGTTCCCATGGCGGCCTAGGGCACCCCGCCACTGCTTCATCGTCCGCACCCCCATTCGCCTCCTGGGCTCTGGCAAAGAACTCCAATAATAAGAAGTCAAGCCATAAAGGTGTGGCAACTCTGGCTATGTGGAACGCCGCTGCAACGATGGTGGCCGCCGTTTGTTGCTGGCTTCGTCGTTTGTCCAAACCCAGTAGGCTGCTTCACAAGTTCACATACACCTCCTCCTCTAGATCTCCATTGAGAAATGCAGACTTGACGTCCAAATTTTACGGCCTGGAACGGACCGTCTGGTCCAAACTTCCTGATTTTCCGACCATCTCGAGATTTTCCTATAGCGATGTACTATTTTGGCCGTACAATTCGTACACGACCTCGGATTGAGATGATCCAAAATTCATAGTTGTTCATAAGAAAAAAAATATCATGAAAACATTTTCCATTTGGAGTCACATTAATTGTGTTTTCTTCCATGCCATAATCTAGTGTCAACACATGCATATCTGAAATGGTCATAACTTTTGTATTAGACTCAATTTTCGACCATCCCCATATTTATATTGATCTTCACAGTGAGGGGCCATCCAATGCCATAAATTTGACTTCATCTTTCTATAGATTAAAGCCACTCATAGGATCATGCCACTTTTGAGCGTCAACACCCCAGCCATCGCTGATGCACGATGATGATTAGCTTGCCTCAACTGCTCATGATGATCGGACCTTTGCAGACCTTGACCCCCATTCCACCCTTGCGGACATTGTAGGCCTTGATTGTGGACGATACGCTTCCAGCAAGGTACGAAGAGGAACCCACCAAACAAGCAATGGCCGGTCAACACGAATAAACCAAAGAGAGAAGGTGATTGAAGAAACTGGAACACAATGCCCCAAATTTTTGATTGAAATCCTGAAATGCCAAAAGTATAGTAGCAGCTTTCCATGCGGTCTGGACGCTGCTAATAAACAATGATTTAAATATTTTAAAATTCAAAACAAAACTTCATTGAGCTGGTGTATTTCATTATTTATATTACTTTGATAAAGAAACCCTAAAAATACATTAAGAAAAAATATAACACTAGAACCCAAAATTTCTCTCTCAAACCGGACACTTCCCCCCTTCAAAACTACAAATCTCCCGATGGATATCTGAATCTATTGGGTTTGAATGCAACATATAACATAACTTTTGTGTAACACTTTGAAATTTTAACCACATATTAAAATAATCACATGATGACACCATGCAAACTTTCAATTTTTTAGACATCATTTACATCATTTAAATTGTGCTTAAAATCCTAAAATGCAATTTACTAGTAGAGACGTGAAGCCAAGGAGGGAACATGGCTAGTTGATGATCTAGCAGTGCGACGTGTAGGGTGCACGCTGCTAACTACCAATACAATAACATTTTATATGTTCAAAACAAAACTCCAAAGATTTGTGTGTTTGATTTTTTATATTACTTTCGCCAGAACACCTAAAGGTACATTAAAAGATTGGAACAAAAGATCCCATCTTTTTGACCAAAAAATTGGAACACAAGACCCACAAAAATGGTGTCTCCGTGCCCGTCGTTCGGATCCGCCACTCCGGAAACCAAGGGGATCCACCTTCAGCCACCACCCACTGTGTGGTGGGCTGCAAGCATGCATCCGCCTCCCCTACAGCCGCACTAGCGCAACTTCGCCACCCACTACACCCCAAAGTTAGAAGCTTGCACCGGCACAGAAAATGAACCCTACATCTGGGTTACTGGGTGCCCGAAAGTAGCCACAAGTGCCACCAACAAGGGGAGGCCATGCCCGTGGAAGCTATCAAATGAGATCATGAGGCTATTGGATCTAGTGGATCCAACCTACAGTGGTGGCCAGGAACCCACTCCACGACCACCACCCACCCACGAGTAGTTGTGCCAACATGACGTTGTGATAGTAGCCCGCCTCACACACACGCACGACAAGGGTTGCACCTCCACCAAGCAGGCTACGACTGGCCGAGACAGGGGGAGTCCACAGGGGGTGAGATCAGTACCTCGTTGCCGCCTAAGAGAGAGGGAGCATGCCCGGGTAACACGGGAAGTGAAGGAGGTGGATGAGGTGCCTCACCGCCACCATGGGCCGGCTTGAGGCTGTCGTCGGCAGCGCTAAGGGGAAGGAAAGTGAAGGAGGAGTTGGTTCATGTGACGGCGGCATTCGTGCCATGAGTCACAGGAGCGACCCATGAGACGTGAGCAGAAACTTATTTCTAATATACTAAACACAGTTGCACATATGATTGTACTTCCGGTTTCCGTATCTCTTCTTGTCTGAACTTAGGCGGGAAATGGTAATGAAAATCAGCATGTTCAAGAAAATCAAAATCGGGTTATACTAAATAAGTTTTTCTTGTGTCTGCCCTTTATCCACAAAAAATCTTGTTTGTGTGCAATAATGGCAAATCTGATTCATAAAAAGCGGCCATACATTCCAACGCCGCCATTATCCCGATGAAGGAGCGCCCATTTCATCTAGCAATGTTGCGATGTCATAGAATTTAGGTTTTGGAGAGCATCCTCAATATTCCATCTACTTCCTCCATGGATCTGCTTCCTCGATGGTGCCAATACATGCATGGTGATGCATTCAAATATGTCAATAGTTTCCAATTGGAAGGGCAATATTAGCTTCTCCATCAGCTTCGGAAATGCGACGAGTCAGCCACTAGTGGCAAATCGATCAAATGAGAACAGATAAAAAGAAGGAAAACAAGGAGCCGTTAATTGGCAGATGAAAGGAGAGAGCTAGATGTCCAGGTAGAAGAAGAGGATAAAGGGCGATCTATAAATAGATCCCTTATTCCACGAGATGTATAGACGGATCCTCTATTTAGAGGGCCTTCCGTGGGATAAAATTACCGCTTGCTAATTCCAGTTACAGGAAATGACACAACTGCCAATATTTTGTTTCAAGGGGGTGTACTGAAGGATAACCCTGAACCCTAACCCCAAAAGACAATACCCCACAAAACAATATCTTCTCCGACGACATAGCTATATAGATATAGATACCCAATCCAACACTTTGAGCACCCCACAAGAAATCCAGTCAACATGGGCACATTACAGTTACTGGGCAACCATCCTTCCTCGATTGGAAGTTCTTAGGCGAACATTAAAAAGTTCACAACGAAATGCATAGGGAAGTGAAAGAACTACACTCCCAGATTCATCTTGTCGTCATGTGCTCCATTTGCAGCTTCACTGTTTGGGGCAGCCTCCGCATCCCCCATCTCAACATCTGCCACGGAATAGCTGCGGCTTCTAGTAGGTGCGTCTAGTAAGGGAGCAAGCGCCTTTTCAGATGGCCCTCCTTGATCTGGTGGAATGGGAACCGCACCCCCGGTCACCGTGTCAGTGTTGACACTCATCATCTTGTGTGGCTCTTGGGAATTCTGGTGCATTGGTCGACGGCATACCTTGCTCAGTGAAACACACTCCTGTCACGTGAAAAGAAATGCCAAAATAAATTATTTGGTATAAACATCATAAAACAAACTAAACTCATTATGCTTCCTGTTTTATTTGACTACATATAATAAGATAACTATCCTAGAACAAAAAAAAAGATAGTGTCTTACACTATTCTTCCCCATCAATCTTACGTGAACATTCAGATTTCTTTTGTTCGGTCATAAAAAAATGCAGATTGGAAATGAAATCACATGGAAATTTTGAAGTAAGTTTGGTTGCCTACAGAAACTACTCATTTATATTAGAACTAAGTTATAGATGGTGTAGAGAATGTGATTGGAAAAGAAATCACATGGAAATCACATGGGTTTTAATGGGTGGAGAAAGGATCGTGGTCAGCTAGTCATTTATAGATGTCCAGGCACGTTATAAATCATATAGGGATGAATGTCTGATTTGGCAACTCGGGTCGTAGTTGTAATAATAACTCGGTCGTAGTCGAAAAAATCCATTTCTATTGTCAGGCCAACAGCTCTATAACAGAACTGAAGCTTCAGGACCCAAGCCTCAATTAATTCTGATATCCAACCATGGTGTAACAATGGAACCAGAGTAAATGCATGAACACTCAACAGTGTAGACAGAAGGAGAATTACCTCAGAGTGATCATGATCATAACAAACAAGAAACCTACAGCGGCACCCCCTTACGTCATGCCTGCGCCTTTGAACTTGAAGAATTTGCGCATCAAAATAGCGGGCCTTGCCTTCCTGTTCAATTCAGCACAGAAATCAACTTGAGTAAATGATAACACTACATTATGAGACAGCTAAATCAACTTTCCCTCACTGTGTTATTTACACCCAGTGACCAAAAATCCTTACTCAGACCCTCAACCATACTCTACTTTGAGTACATAATACAGTCTTGAAAGAGCAGTAAAGTCATGCACATTTCCTCTCAACGCTCTAATTTATCGGCATACCGGTGTTTGTTCGCAATTACCAACATGAGGATTTATTGGACAACCTTATTTGATGAAAGTTGGTTTATCCACTTTATAAATGACCAGAGATAGGCTACAGCCTTCATTTTGAAAAACAAAAAAAAGCTTTCAGTGCTCAATTTAATAATAAAGTAGTAATAAAATTTATTGGATATTCACAGCCAATTTTAGAATAAAAATAGTTTACTCGAAAGTATGACATAATAAAATGCATTGCTTTTATGGTCGTTTGCCCATTCACGCCTCGACTAATAAATAGCCAAATAAATGGTGTCGGTTGGACCAAGTGGTATCACAGTGATCTAATATTTAGTATGATTACCAAGAATATGGAAAGACACATGAAACACATGTTGTGGTTAAATGTCCTTTGTAATCCAGTATATAGGCGTATAAAATACATGCAGTACTGAAACTTACAATTCTTAAAGATTATTAAAGTAAAAGCCGTTTAGTAAGTGTTGTCAACTACAATATTTTGAAAACTCTCAAACTGGAATCACAAGTTTTATAAGTATATACAAACAAGAAATAAAGCCTATATAAACTGCAGAACATTAAGTGTCAGCAAGGAACATCGATCTCTTTGTCATGTGCACACAGTCAAAACGGAAACTTTTAAAGACTCTTGGCAGGTGAAATCCAAAGCGACATACCCATCACTACTCTATCATACGCCAGCAAGTAACAGAAAGAAAGTAACCGTGGAATAATAGGTTAACGAGCAGAATTTTCAAGTGCATAACAAAAGGAAAATGGAGAAGCTGTTAGGCATTGGATACATATTGTGTGGCTAAAATTAACTGGCTTAGTATTTCGAAGGGCAACATAATGTTTCATGAAGACATGAATTATCAAGTTGTGAGATGCTAACTTTCCAGGTCAGGTGAAAAGAAGTCATTTAAGATGGCTACCTTAAAACAAAGAATGAGATCACCAGGCAGAACCACAACACATTGAAGAGAACGCAGTCTCACACATTTCTGAACATCAACCCATTCATCCTCCTCGGGTCCAAGCCAAGTAAATCGAACTAGTACTTCCTGAAACAAAATAAATAAATAAGTGCAGGCACAGTTGGCATAATGGACACATATTGAACCCGCTGTGGAGAGTGACTGAACACTAGAGGAACATGGGTATTGAATATTTCTCGAAGATGATCGAGGCTAGTTTCACCCTTAACTATGTAAAGAAGCGCAAATCACTCGTAACCACATGTATCACTTAGGACTGGAGGGTTTGTGCAAGTCCGCACCAGCCCATTGGTGTCCGTCAAACACGTCTGCCTTCTGCGCTTGCTACATGATGCAAACTTCTTTCCGTACTATGGCGGTGACTTCTTCCTTTGGTGTGTGTGGAGGCAACTAAGACTCCAAAACAGGACTACTACTGCTGTTGTGATTCTCCATAGATAATTGGAAGAAAGAAATACTTGAATTATGGCAAATCGTTCAACTTAGGCAGACACATCAACAAACAAAGTTTTGGCATCATGTGGATGACAGCATTAGAATGATCAGTTAGTTAATTTGGAAATTAACACAGCATGGATGTTAGTTAATTTGCAAATTAACACAGCCTGAATGCATATGCTTTACAGTTTGAATATGTACGAGTCTGGGTCTGCAATTTGCGCCTGGCTATTAATTGAAAAAAGAAACTCTTATGCAATTATATTGGTACTGAATGTTGTTGCTAGCTTGCTGCACATTTGTTGTATTACATATGATGTTGCTAGCTTTGCTGCACAATTTATCAACCATTTCTTCGCTGATGAAGAAAGAGTCGATAAAACAAAATCCCCATTCACTTTTTGGGTTTCATTTCCCCAGAGAAGAGTAAATACAAGGAACCCTCGCTAGTGATATTATGTTTTTGAAAATGACCATATATCCATAATATTAACAGAATAGTAATGTGACGATATCTCTAACAATTAACATCCTTCTTCATCTAGGATGAAATATCAGAAGAAAAATAAAACAGCAATCTACTGTCTCAAAAAGCATAGATTAAAATACCCAAACTGCAACCTAGCAAATTAGTAGTACTATTTCTCTTGCATCTTTCATTAAGGAAATGTACAATACAAGAACGTAGCTAGCTAGGCACTTTGTCTCATAGATGCCCCTCCTTGTGGCTGGCTGCACGGAAGAGGAGCAGCCAGGACTTGATTATGATGACAAAGTCCTGTGGCGCTGGGAAGACCAAAAGTTAACTTAATAATCCATTTTGGAGGAGACTACTGTGCGATGGCTCTCGTTAGGGCCCCGCCATTGATGATCGGATCATGACATCATGATCATGACAAGCAATGCTTGGTCAAGTGGTGCATATTGTGTTGCGTGTTAGGATGCTATTGCACGTTCGCACCATATAAAAAATCAAATATTTGTCCTATGCTGACTATAGATCATGAGATTGGTAGGATGGGTAAGTGGGGTTCCATGGTGGCAATGCAGCTGAATGCGCTCGGTACATTTCCAAGCTGGCATGAAAACCACCATTGCAGTTTGATTCGCTTCAAGTTCTACAGCTCAAGGACGATAATTGAAGGGGGTGAACTAACTTTTTCCTTTCTGAAACTCAGACATGTCTACAGAGCTATATAATCATTGAAAGAAACATTCAATTTATATTTTGTTTTACACGACAAAACAGAGAGATTGTGAAAGCAAGTTTTATACCACCAATTAGCTTTCCATGTAAGCCTATATAGCAAATACACAAGGTTGTTAAAGTCTCCTTAACTGTTCAGTGCTTATTAGTACTATCTTGTGTTCTTAAAGACTCCCCAACATATAAAAATAAGCCAGGTGTTAGATGAGCCAGGTGTTCAAAATGTTGTAACATCAATACTGTCACCAACTATAAAAAGACAAGAAACGGAATCATCTCTACCTTGAGTGCTAGCTAAGTGCTTGAATAAAGAATGGCAGAAATGAATTTACTAACATCAATCCTACTTAACAAAAAGTTCTATGGTCATTACCGGGTCCGTCGTTTCAATGAACCTGTGGGACAGAAAGGCAGCAACATCGTACCTGTAACAACAAGAATTGGTCAAGCATGTAAAACTGAAAGGTTCACTCAAGTATCCCTCCCACCTCACACAGACCCACCCACACTCACGTGGAAAATTAAATCACATACACAAAAACAGACCACATGTGACATGAAATGACATGAAAGAGGAAATGATGAAATATGTATATATCTTCATACCATGCTCCATTCCTAGCCGACTTTGCTTCAAACTGGACCTGGCCACCATCCGAAGAAATATTCCCTGATTGGTAATGGCAATATCAATAAACAATAATCAACTTGATACACTATATGCATTTGGTCGGTTACAAAACTAAAATCTTCTAAACGACAAACACGAAAATTCTGTCATGTGGACTAGAGTTATGAATAAAAGTAAAGGGCGCACAAACCACGTGTCTGGCAATTGCAAAAACGAGTCTCAACGGCTGAGACAGCGCGATGAGAAACTTTGACGGGCACACAAAAACAAAGAACTACATGCTAGGATATAAAGTCCCAGAACCTGCCAGCATTAACTTGAGTTGAAATTTTTGCCTGCTGTTCTGAATAAAAGTAATGGGCGCAGAAATAACCACGTGTCCTGCAATATTCCAAATTCAGTGGCTTCAAGGCCAGAGGCAATGGACCGGAATATTTTGATGTGCCCACAAAAAAGTACAGGCTAGGCTAAGTCGCCAAAATTAACTCGATTGCCACTTTTTGTCTGCAGTTGTGCATAAATCTAATATGCGCATGAACCACATGTCGTGCAATTGCCGAAATAGGCGTCAACAGGTGAGACAGCACAACAACAAGCTTCATGACATGCCAAACCTTGTAACAACATGCCCTAGACACCGAGAGAGGGACCCCTGCACCCAACGGGTGAGGTTATGCAGAACTTCTGTAGCACGAAAGCTTTGCCAACAGACCATGATGTATCATCGTAGCAACTTAAGATCAGCCCAATTAAGTACATGGTAAGGAAATAAAGAGCTTATTAAGTTAAGATGGGGATTCCAGCGGTACCTAAGTAGGATCCGGCCACTGGGTGGTGTTCCTCGTGAACCGGGGTTAGCATCATCTTCCTGGACCGCTGGGACTGCGCGGACCTCCGGTTATGGAACCAATTCCTCACCTGCGACCACCCAACACAAATCCACACGTATAGATCCAAGTAAGGAAATAGCTAGGGCGGAAGCGGATCTTGGGCAACCCACGGGGAGGGAAAAGCTATTAGTACCTGATTGTACTGGACGGGGACCTTGCCGTTGCCGGAGCGGTCCGGGGAGGCGTTGAAGTGATCGATGAGGCCCTGGATGACAGGACGCTTGGGCATGGCGTCGATCTCATTGAGGACCTCCTCCATCTTGGCGACCTCGGCGCTGGTGAACCGGAACACGAGCCTTGGCGGCTGCCCCGTCATACTTCCCCTGGCTGCCGCACCTGCCTACGCGGTGAGATGAGCAGAGTCGTCGGAGATGGAGATGGAGATGAAAGATGGAGAGGAGGGAGGAGAAGCTGGATCTACGTTACCAGTTGTGTGTCACCAGCGGCTGTGTCCAGTTGGAGATGAAGAGGGGTGATGCAGCCCCTTTTGGCACTCCTCATCACACGCACGCGACCTACTTTTGCAATTAATGTAGTGCAATTCATTACATTAATTCCCCAGGATAAAACAAATACTGGGCGTGCTAATTCCGGTCAGAATTTGTGCAAGTCCAGCCCCAGGCAGTGGCTCCAGTTCCAGCCAGGTGTTTCTGGGTCCAATTTTGTACGACAAATATTAGCATGCTCCTTCTTACCTCCCCTTTTCATATGAAAAGTAACTGTACATAATAGATCTAAGCCATTGATTTAATTAAATAATGGTCTGATTAATTCGAGCATTTTATAGTTACTAATGTTGTACGGGTAGGTTCGGTAGAGCCGACCGAGTCAGTAGGTTGCTGCTGTGTATACTGAGCTTACTTGGATCGATTCACCCCGTCCTAGCAAGTGATTCACCACATATTGGGATTTATGATTTACCGAAAGCGGTCACATTCGTGGTCGCCGTCGCCGCACCTAGCCCACAGGCAGTTGCAGCTGCCTAGCCCGAGCAACTTGTCGTCGATGCATCGGAACGTGGGCCAGGCGCCGACGCAAATCGACCTGGTCATTCTCGTGAACCTCGCCGATTGACGTTCCATCCCTTCGCCATTGTTAGACGTACTAGAAGGGTTGGACGCACTTTGCTGCAACGTTGGTGTTATTGTGTTTTCATAATTTTTTTACTCCTTATTTTTCAAAATATTAGGTGCAATGGTTTTTTGAAAAGTCAATCCTCTTTAAGTGTCACCAAATTTGTTGAGAAATACATCAATATCCATAATATCAAACCAGTGTCATTATATTCGTCATCAAATGAATTTGGTCAAAGTTAAAAAATGTCTTTTCAAAAAGTAATACACCTTATATTTTGGAAAAGATGGAGTACTTGGTTTGGCGAGTTAGGGAGATGATTGAGTGTGTTTTATCTTTATTTATCATTATACTAGAATGTTTTTGTGGGCCTTTCGCGATGTGATTCTTAGTTATCTTCTAATCAGCCCATACTTATATTGGTACTACAGTATCGCATGTTTGCGCTTCTTTTTTCTAGGTGGGAAAGGGGTGCGCGAGATTGATATGTTTTTAAAAATTGTTTGATGCTGATTGATTCGAAAAAATCATTGACCTGGTCAAAATGTGAACCAAATCCAAATTTTAATACCTCAATCAAATGGGGTAGCTTTAAAATTAAGAAGCATAGAGAACTAAAAGAATAGAACGAGAGAACTCTTTAAGAAATTGTTGACCCGGTCAAAATTGAGTGACCCAATTCTAAATTGGAGACCTCAATTGATTATGAGGCCTCAAAACTTAGGAAGCATGGTGTATTAGATATGGTTAGTGTAGGATTAAACCAACTATGAAAAGTGAGGTCAGCCATGATGTCATCTTACGACATGAGGTCAGCAGTCATGTCATCTAGGACATGACATAAGCAATGAGGTTGATGGCTCGTGTCCGCGTCAGTTTTTCCCCCAAGAGGAAGGGATGATGCAGCACATCTACAGTAGGTATTTCCCTCAGTGATGAAACCAAGGTTATCGAACCAGTAGGAGAACCAAGCAACACTATGTAAACGGTACCTGCACACAAAGAACAAATACTTGCAACCCGACGCGTAAGAGGGGTTGTCAATCCCTCTCGGGTAAAAGATAGATTGGTTTGTATGATTTTGGATAAATAGATCTCTAGATAAAATAAATAAAGAAAAAGTACAGCAAGGTATTTTTAGGTTTTTAGAATTATAGATCTGAAAACAAAAGCAAATAAAAATAGATCTCAAAGCAAATATGATAAAGAATAGACCCGGGCGCCATATGGCTTATCTCCAGAAAATAGCATACGATGGATAAACAAATTAATGTTGGGCAATTGATAGAACTTCAAATAATTATGACGATATCCAGGCAATGATCATTATATATGCATCACGTTCAAGATTAGTAGACCGACTCCTGCCTGCATCTACTACTATTACTCCGCACATTGACTACTATCCAGCATGCATCCAGTGTATTAAGTTCATGGAGAAACGGGGTAATGCAATAAGAACGATGACATAATGTAGACAAGATCTATTCATGTAGGAATAGACCCCATCTTGTTATCCTTAATAGAAACGATCAATACGTGTCTTGCTGCCCGTTTTGTCACATGGAAAGAACACTGCACGATCGAGCCCATCACAAAGCACCTCATCCCATGGCAAGAAAAATTGATCTAGTCGTACTAACTAAACTAAAAATTCGAAGAATAAATACGAGGCTATAAGTAATCATGTATATAAGAGATCAAAACTCAAATAACTTTCATGTATAAAATAGATTTGATCATGAACTCAAAGTTCATCGGATCCCAACAAACACACCGCAAAAAGAGTTACATCAGATATATCTCCAAGAGACCATTGTATTGAGAATCTAAAAGAGAGAAGAAGCCATCTAGCTACTGCCAACGTTCCCGTAGGTCTACAATGAACTACTCATGCATCATCATAGAGGCACCAATGAGGATGATGAACCCCTCCGTGATTGTGTCTAGATTGGATCTCGTGGTTTTGAAACTTGTGGCTGCTGGAATTGTGTTTCGTCGACTCTCCTAGGGTTTCTAGAATATTTGGGAATTTATAGGGCGGAGAGGCGGGGCGGGAGGCCACCGAGGTGGGCACAACCCACCAGGGCACGCCTAGGCCCCCATGAGTGCCCAGGTGGGTTGTGCCCCCTCGGGGCACTCCCCTGGTACTTCTTTGGCCATCTTGTGTCTTCTGGTCCAGAAAAAAATCTCCAAAAAGTTTCGCTCCGTTTGGACTCCATTTGGTATTGATTTCTGCAAAGTAAAAACAAGAAAAAAACAACAACTAGGACTGGGCACTATGTCAATAGGTTAGTCCCAGAAAAAATATAAAGTTGCTATAAAATAATTGTAAAACATCCAAGAATGATAATATAACAGCATGAAACAATCAAAAATTATAGATACGTTGGAGACGTTACAGAGGTCATCAGCTTCATTGAGTCGGTTTGTTTGTCCTAGAGGACTTGTATTCCTTCATCGGAAGAAAGCCAATTCAAGAGAGAAAGCACCCAGCTTCAATCAATATAGCTTCAAGTAGTAGTACATGGCAACACACTGAGAAGCTATGAACGTGCACCTGAGCATTCAAAGTTTGGCCCCGAGCGCCTTATCCGGGTGACCATGTCTATCGGAGGAGCACGGCAGCGGTCAGCCTTCGGTGGCTCTAAAATGCCACCGCAGTAGTAGTTAGCATCCGACAGCTTCAAGACGACGCCGTAGCAGCAGCGACATAGCTTGCAGAGTCACGGGCACATTAGGACAAGTTGCAATGTGGGCGATGAGATCATGATAAGGGAGATCATGCGTGAGATCGATGGTGGTAGAGGCACTAGCCTCTCATTCCCGATGATCACCTACACCAACTATAGTAACTCAGCGCTGGTGATTGAAGTTAACCTACAGTCGGCATGCCGGTGGGACGGCATTAAGGATGACACCACCATGCGGAGAGACGACAAGTAGGCCCTGGCAGCACTGATCCCCCCTCCCCAAAAAAATATATTCACTGTCAGGCAGACCTCGTCGACTCTTGCTCCGGCGATCTCCGGAGCTCAACTCAAGAGTGGGTGCGAGAGGGAGAGTAGTTTTTGCGCTGCTTAACCATCCGCAGCTTTTCCGTTTTTCACCTTTTATTCAGTCTCACACGATCTAACAGAAACGAGAGAATCGGACGCGATCAGTAGCGAGTGCCGCCATCCCAGCACTCCTCATTGTCGCCCGTCATGGCGCCGTGACCCGTGCAGTCGTGCCATCCCACGATCGGGTCAAAGGCGCGCAAAAACTAGCTAGCTACTCCGAGGCGCAGCTTCGGTTTATCTCTGACGAAACTGAAATCGAAAGACTACTGTCGAAACTGAAAATTTCGACACCTAAAACCCTACTGTCTTACGAAACTGAAGATTACGCAACAATCACCCCTAATCTGAAGTCTCGGGATCGCTTCCACCATTCCAATGCTCGGCGTAGCTGCTGTAGTCGAACCCGTCCGAGCGGCTTGGTGAACATGTCTGCGAGCTGATGTTCTGTTGCCACGAACTCGAGCTCGATCTTCTTCTTCTCCATGCAGTCTCTGATGAAGTGGTACCGGAGTTCAATGTGCTTCGATCTATCATGCATAACAGGGTTCTTTGCCAGGGAGATCGCGGACTTGTTATCCACCTTGAGCTTCACCGCACCAGTCTCTCGATTCTACGAACTCACCGAGCAGCCGCGATACCAGATGCCTTGGCAGGCGGCTGTGGTCGCGGCAACATACCGGACTCACAGCTCGAGAGAGCGGCGATCTTCGCTTCGAGACTGCCAAGTCAACTGCGCCACCTCAAGGAGAAGCAGCGTTCGGAGGTGCTCTTCCGATCGTCAATGTCACCCCCAGATCATCATCGCCATTGTAACCGACAAGTTACGCGCGTCTTTCCCTTCCGCATACATGCACCCCAGCTGTAGCGTGCGGCGATGTACCTCGAGAATGTGTTTGACGGCGGTGCGATGCTCCTCTGTTGGTGCCTCCATGAAGCGCGAGACGATCCGGCGAGAGAAAGTCGGTCAGCGGCGTGTGTACCAAGTAAGCGAGATCGCCGACGATGCTCCGATACTCTGTTGCATCAACTGTCGGTGCCGTGCTCTGCTTGGACAGCTTGAACTGCGGCTCCATGGGCGTGTGGCACACCTTGCATCCTGCCATGCCGCTCTTCTCAAGTAACTTCCGAGCGTACGCGCTCTGACTGATGACGATGTCATGCGCGCTCTGCTTCACCTCAATTCCCAGGTAGAAACTGAGCAATCCAAGGTCAGACATCTTGAATAGATTTCGCATCTCACCCCTGAACTTGTTGATCTCCTCGGCGTCTGACCCGGTGATCACCAGATCGTCCACGTACACGCCAACGACGAGGCGCGAGGTCGCCGTGCCCCGGGCGTACACCGCGTGTTCTGACGGGCACCGCGTGAAGCCCAGCTCGGCCAGGCACGTGTCGAGCTTGGTGTTCCAGGCCCTGGGTGCCTGCTTGAGCCCGTACAATGCCTTGTTCAGGCGCAGCACCAGGTGCTCTTTGCCGGCGACTTCGAATCCGGGCGGCTGCTGCACGTACACCTCCTCCTCGAGCTCTCCGTTCAGGAAAGCGGACTTGACGTCCATGTGGTGAACCGCCCAGCCCGCGTTCGCCGCGAGCGCCAGCAGCATCCGCACGGACTCAAGGCGAGCCACTGGCGCAAACACCTCGTCGTAGTCGATGCCGTGCTGCTGGACATAGCCCTTTGCCACCAGACGGGCTTTATGCTTGAGTACTTCTCCTTGGGCGTCCTTTTTGACTTTGAACACCCACTTCAAACCGATCGCGCGGTGCCCCGGCGGGAGCGTGGTGAGATGCCAGGTCTGGTTGTCCTCGATCGAGGCCATCTCCTCGATCATGGCTCGCCGCCAGTTCACCTCCTGCTCCGCTTCTGAGAACGAGGCAGGCTCCTCTGCGGCGAGGAAGTGCAGCTCCTCATCGGGGTCATCCACCGGGCCGAAATCCAGCACGTTCTGCAGGGTGCGGAATCGGTGCTCGCGCTCTATGTCGTCAGCCGCATCGAGCACGTTGTCGCTGAACGACGTCGGTGGCGACACCAATTCCACCCCTTCTGGACTGACCGGTGCTGGAGTAGGTTGCCCTGTGGAAGACGATGCTGCAGACGACATTGCTGGGGACGTTGGTGGCGTGGACGGAGGCGAGGTGGCTGCTGCATCTTCTTACGTCGCTCACGAGCTCTGCTGCGCAAGGTGTTCGATCACGAACGTGTCGGCGCCGCTGAACGAGTTCACGACGTCCCCTTCTGTAGTCCAGTTCCACCGAGCCCCCTCGTCGAAGACAGCGTCGCGGGTGACGTGCACGCGCCTCGTTGCAGGGTCATAGGCTCGGTAGCCCTTCGTTCCTTGCTCGTAGCCGACGAAGATCATGGGCCGGCTACGGTCGTCAAGTTTCTTCAAACCGGGGCGCGTGTCCCTGACGTGCACCACGCATCCGAAAGTGCGTAGGAAATGCACACTTGGTTTGCGCCCGTGCCACGCCTCGAACGGCGTCTGCCCATCCAGACTCTTCGTCGGCGACCGGTTCAGGAGGAAGACCGCCGTGGTGACCGCCTCTCCCCAGAACTCGCCAGGCACGCTCCTTGCCTTCAGCAAGCTCCGGGCCATGCCCACCACCATGCCATTGTGCCGCTCAACCATGCCGTTTTGTTGCCGTGAAGTGCAGCGCGGTGAAGGTGCCGTGCCACGCCAAGTTCAGCACGATGAGGCCGTGAACGAGCCCGATGTGAACTTCGCCGCCCGATCTGTTCGCAGCGTCTTCAGCTTGCGTCCGGACTCGACTCGCGCTTTCGCTGGATGCGGCTGGATTGCTCGGCCGCCTCGTCCTTGGATCACGAGCAACCACGAGCCACATGTAGCGCGTCGCGTCGTCCACCAGGAGGAGGAAGTACTTCTTCCCGCTTGGAGTCGCCGGCGAGATCGGCCCGCAGAGGTCGCCGTGCACCAGCTCGAGCCGTTCCACGGCACGATACTTCGCTTGCTGCGAGAACGATGCCCGTCGTTGCTTGCCAGCCAGGCACGCGTCGCACAACTGATCCGCCTGCTCGATCAGAGGCATCCCACGCACCATGCCTTGCCGCGCCAGTTTGCGCAGGGCATCGAAGTTCAGGTGTCCGTAGCGAGCGTGCCACGTCCACGCCTCATCTGATCCACTCTGGGCTGCAAGACACACATGCTGTGCGATCTGGAGAGCTATAGTATACAGACGATTCGGTGCCCTGGTTACCTTGACGAGCAGACGGCGTTGCCGGTCGCGCCTGCATGATACACCTCCACGGATCAAGATGCAGCCGCTCTCATCGAGCTGGCCCAAGCTGATGATGTGTGTGCGAAGGCGGGGAATGAAGTACACCCCCGTGATCGCGAGGTGCTCGCCGGTCTTGCACACCAGGAGAATGGTCCCACGACCGCAGATGCTGACGACGGAGCCGTCGCCGAACTTGACGCTCCCATGAGCGCCCGTGTCGAGCTCGGAGAAGCGCCGGCGATCGCTCATCATATGGTTGGGCGCCCGTGTCCAGTACCACCGCCCGCCGCGGGTGACGTCCTCAGCCCCGAGGTTGACTTGTACCGAGTTCTCGACGAGGTGGACTGGCGCCGCATGCATGTCGTTGCCGCCGCTCTCGAACAGACCACAGACCTGTGCCATCAGCAGCCCAGGTTCTTCATCCTCCGCGCCTGCCTGCGTGAGATTGGCCTGCTCCTTGACGCGGTTCTTGCACTCACGCGCCCAGTGCCCTACCTGCTTCAAGTAGCGGCAGATATCCTTGGATCTGTCTCTGCTGTTGGTGCGCGTCCAGCGCCTGGCCGCCACGGCCACGCGTCGCTGCCACGTCCCTTCGCCGCGCCGCGCGCCGTTGCTTTGCTCGGGACGAGCCATCGCCTTCTCGTAGATTGAGGCGCGCAAACCACTCCTCCTCTGTGAGGAGCAGCCTGCCGTTGCTGTCCCCGGCGCCAGGCGCCGTGTCTAGATCGTATCTCTCCTCGGCGGCCTTGAGCCGCCCGATCAACTCCTCGAGCACCCGGTGTGTTGAGGTCGACCAGGTCTCGATCGCGCCGCCATCTGCGGAAATGCACGCCTTTGGGGCGACCGAGAGGAACTTGCGGACGACGGCGGGCTCACCGATCTTGTCACCTAGCAACTCAAGTTGGTGACCAGAGAAGACAAAGCATACCGAAATCGTCGATGCTCTCGCCCGTCGTTGAACTTGATCGCCTCATACCCGACGCAGCGGCGTTATCGCCGCTTGGCCTCACGCACGCGTGCCACGCCCAGCCGCATTGTCTTGATCGTGCCCCAGGCGTCCTTTGCCTTGGGCTTCACGGCGAGCGTGGACGTCATCTCCGGCGGCACAGATCTCAGTAGACACTCCATCGCCGTGCGATCTGTCTCGCGCTCCGGAGTCCCGTCGTTGACGGCGACCCAGAGCTGGCGCGCCTCCAGCATGACTTGCATCAGGAGGGCCCAATCCGCGTAATTGGTGCGTGTCAGCATGGGCCAGGCCCCGCCGGTGTCGCGGACGACGCGCTGGTGAACGACCACAACGCCGCCGCCGCTGTTCCCTGAATCCACCACGCTCTTGCCCGGGCTGTCAGGTCCTGCCATCTCCACAGGTGATCGAGCGACGGGGCTCTGATACCAATTGTCAGGCAGACCTCGTCGACTCTCGCTCCGGCGATCACCGGAGCTCAACTCAAGAGTGGGTGCGAGAGGGAGAGTAGTTTTTGCGCTGCTTAACCATCCGCAGCTTTTCCGTTTTTCACCTTTTATTCAGTCTCACACGATCTAACAGAAACGAGAGAATCGGGCGCGATCAGGTAGCGAGTGCCGCCATCCCAGCACTCCCCGCTCGTTGCCTGTTATGGCGCCGTGACCGTGCAGTCGTGCCATCCCACGATCGGGTCAAGGCGCCGCAAAACTAGCTAGCTACTCCGAGGCGCAGCTCGGTTTATCTCTGACGAAACTGAAACTGAAAGACTACTGTCGAAACTGAAAATTTCGACACCTAAAACCCTACTGTCTTCTGAAACTGAAGATTACGGCAACATTCACAACATGCTCGCAGGGAATGTGAGTGCCAGGGAGGCATGGGCTTCAATCAAAACTCAGCACCTCGACAGTGACCATGTGCGCGAGGCAAACGCTTAGCAACTGCGGGTGGAGTGTGAGTCCATCGTCTTCAAGGATGCCAAGCGAGTCAATGACTTTGCCATGAGGATCACTAACCTCAGAACCTAGCTCTGCTCTCTAGATGACAACATCCACGACCATGGTAGTCTAAAATGTTCTTTCCATCGTCCCATCCCGTTTTGCGCGAGTGGAAATCTCCATCATACTCCACTTGATTTGCTCACACTCTCCATCGGGGAGCTTATGCAGCAGCTTCGGCTGGTCGAGGACTGCCTGGACAACAGCTGGGAAGCCCCGGCGGCGAACGTCTCCTTCTCACTTAGGAGGAGTGGGAGACAAATACTAGGCAAACATGTGGCGGTGGAGCCTCAGACAGTTGCGGTGGCCATGACCGCAAGCGCGGACGCAGTGGCAACTGAGTGCAGAAGCTAGGATAGGCCTAGCAGCAGGGCAGGTCAGCTCACGCTCCAGCCAATTGTGATGATCTGGACATATTGGTATTGTGGCAATAAGGGCCAGTGTGTCTGCTTGTGCTGAAGCAGCATTATGGGGCGGTCGCTGCGGTGGCAAATCTCATCTAGGCCGAGGAGATTGAGGGACCAGGGCTGATGATGTCCTACGTCAAGTCCATCCAGGAGGACTCAACGTCTCTTAGTACTGGATCCAAGGTCGCAATCCCGAGCTCGGTCAAAACAAGAAGCCGACGCACGATGGCCGACTCTTCCTCAATGGGGAGAAAGCAATGATCATGCCCGCACACGATGGCAACAACCAACTTCCTTGACACAAGCGTGACGAAGCACATGACAGGATCGGCTGACGCGTTTGCCAAAATGGACCGATCGATCTCCGGAAAGGTATGGTTCACGGATGAGATCCACAGCCACGGGACTGACGTCTTTGCCATCGATAGGGGATACCAGCAGCCATTCATAGATGTCTTCATCCCGGGGCTAGAGATCGGTGTTGTCAGCCTCGGCTAGCTCGACGAGAATTGGTGCCATATCGCCATTCGCCTGCATGGGGTGCTCACCGTGCACGATCAGTGCAACGGCCGCCTCAACCAGGTAACGCGTACACCGAATCACTTGTACAAGCATTCATTTCACATGGTCATCCAGTGTGCCTCATTGTGGGCCATGTATCCGACGCCCGGCATTGGAATGCATGGCTTGGGCACCTACACTTCTCCATTATTAGACGTGTGTTTAGTGGTTAGTATATTGATGTAATCTGAAATGTACAACCTAATGTATCTCCCCATGTATCTCTATCCTCTCCATGTGAGTTATGCCAGACCGAATCCAAGCGATTTGTCCTTCCATTGTATGGCACGACAAGGGCTCTTCTCGCCGCAGGTAAATAGGAAGTTTGCATCTCCTTCTAGTGTGTAGAAACGGTTCTAATCTGACATCTCTTGAAATAGGCTTTAGCCTCACTATATGGATAAAGCAACGGTCCAAACAACAAACATCCAACAGTGTACTCATAATGATGGCTGGGGCAGCAGCACAATTATGCCCAAAGAAAAAAAAGAAATGTGAACAAACGCCACCTAGTGGCTGCTGCCAAACGGCCCTACGAAACCGACAATCAATGCGCTGTAACCAGAAGCTCATCCATCATGAGACCGACGTGATCACGATCACACTACCTCGAAAGCAGGAACCAGTGCTGTAAAAAGGCAAGAAATTTGAAGATGGAGTCAGACGCTTGCCTCGGGATAACCTTCTCGATCACCAACTTGTTATGAGTCGTCCATAATTACCAAGAAAATCCCGCAAAGATAAGCCAAAATAAGCATCGGTGCCATGTATACTGTGTAGCCTTATACTGTACGAACTCCGCGAGGTTAAGGGCCTCCAATTCGGGCCCAAGCGCCTCGCAGACGTATGTCCAAAGTACCTGTGCCGCCTGCAAGAGAGCAGGATACATGTCCCCGTCTCCAGTACCGCACAAAGGGGCCACTGGCCATCACCCTGGCCGTCCCGCTTCAGGACCTTAGTCCCCGAAGGGAGGCGATCGCGAAGTTACTGCCACACAAAGATCTTAATCTTCAATTGTAAAGGGGCTTTCCACAAGGGAGAAAGGCAATGGGTGCTCGGAGGCTCGCATAGAGCATGGTATGTCGTGCGCACCAAAAACTTTGCGGTCCGAGGTAGCCACTGAAAACTCCTCCTCCGACGCCATAGTTGTACCTATCCGGATGCCCCACGCATCATAGGATGTCTACAGGCCCCACCAACACGAATGCCTCCTTTGACTATGTTGTCGTCCACCCAAGATCCCTCTGCAGCTAGGTACCCTTCACCCCCGTGCCGACGACATACATAGCTTACACCATGCTCGGTAGGTGTTTGGTTAAATGTCATTCAAATTTTGTGTCGAACTTCTTGTTGTTTTCTAGAGTAAGCACGATGGTGGGGTACTCGGTGGTGAAGGAAGATGAGTTGATGTGGAATGTGGGCTTGGTCGTATTTGCAGACTTTGTATGTAGAAAATCAAGGGGCACGATCTTTTGGCAGTGTGTGCTGGTTCGTTTCATGCACGCACTATGACATGCACATCATCTATGTGAATTCAATATTGCATCGATGGTACATCATGTGCAATTTGGTCATGAAGTATTGCGGTGCGGTTGCATGATTGGAGACACTGTTCCCATCTTCAACCATGGAAATCGTAAGTTTTGCTTCTTGTTGCTCCATATGTTGCTTAATTCATTCATTCACTCAATCTTCCCCTACAAGTTGTAGACTACACGCATTGTGGACATGTACTTACAAGACCGAGGGCAGGCCATTCACGCACATACATTGTTGGATGAAGCTCAAGGGACAGTAAGTGGGAAGACATGTGCCAGTTCCGACTCTAGTATCTCTTTATTTGGAATAGATAAATTCGAACAACATGTTGAACATCCGGTTTGTGTAAGACCACATGTGCCTGGCTGTGCTCTTCCACTGGATTGACTGATCGTTTCACTTGGCATGAAAAACATGTCAGGATGTTAATCCCTTTTATGCGACTTATTTGATGCTCAGTAGACATGTTTTATAGGGTGATCCATTCGAGTGCAAATACATACACTCCTCGGTCCTATTTACGGGTCAGTTTCAAAGTAAAGTTGCACAATACCATTTGGTCATAAGCATCAATTCCCTAACTTTCCCACAATACAAGATTGTATTCAGTTCCATCAAGACCAGTCCTCTTCAAAGGTACACTTCACATCCAAATTTCCTTGCTGCAAGGTTTATGTGTAGATGCAACTTGAAAACCACTGCTTTTTTACGGAAAAATAATGGGAAACCTGTACGATATGATCTTCATTGTGGTCTAATTACCATGCTAATCTCCAGCGGCTGACGCAGTGTCTCACTAAGAAGTTGCATTCTACCCCGTTGTCCCAGCAGCCATGGAGCGTTTGTCTCCCAATGGCGTACAACAAGGTGGGCAACATCTTCAACTCCAGTGTGGCACATCATCATCCAGCGGCACATCAAGCTGATCTTCGGTTGTGCCGTAGTGAAGATCATGGAAGGCCTGCGTGTGGTGCTGTCGTTCGGGTACGTGATTATGGCCGATTGGCTTTGCGTTCCCCGATGACACGGCTCCCATGGCGCTCGTGCGCTGGACTGCTGATCTGGTGGCGGTATTGGTGTGCCTTGTCATGGTCACCCAAAGGTTCTCATGAGGACTACCCTCTCTAGATCCGGTGGTTGATATCGGCATGGAGATGCAAACTATGGATGATAGTTTGATGCAGAGGGATGGTGGTGCAGCTGCGGCAGACACATATCGCATGTAGCTGTTGAGATCGTGGAAAAGCGGCGGCGACAACAAATAAGTAATGTCGATGGTATGATGGTGCTACTCGAGCACCTGGTCTCGATTTCGATGGTGAAGCCAATTGGTCTGACCTATGTTGGTTATACCTGACAATGGCGATGTTTATATATCGTTACCTTGATGAAGGCATTGCTCGGATATGCTCGGACTGATTCTTCATAGTAGAAACCTAGATTCCAGCCTGTGTGGTTGAATCCGGTGACGCGGCGATTGTATATCACTCCCTTCCTGAAGGCGTTGCTGTTGAAGAACCTCGCCGTTCATGTGGTGTCATAACATAGTTGGTGCGGATATGGTCTTTGTTGTAGTTTGCCAAACATAGATCTGATTGCTTTGTTATTTTTCTCTCACCTACTTATAGCTTTGGTCATACATGACTTTACTATTTGTCGGCGTATTTTGTGTGTGTGTGTCGGTTTGGTTGTGTGCATCCTACCTATGCAGAGGTCGGGTGTGTGCTCTTTGTGTTTGTATCTTCTTGATGCTTTATTTTGAGTGAATAAAATCCACCCTTTATCGGAAAAAAAATATAAGGGAGTTGAGGTCCACCCCCTCCCCCCACCCTCAAAAAAACTGAAAAGGAACTAGCTAAAGCAAGCAAAGAAAGGAGTCAAAACTAAAAGGCGAGTTAATAGTGGTAATCCAAGCAGCAAGAGGCTCAAAGTCAGCAGTCCTCACTCTCACTGCTATCTACTTTCGTAGAACAACTCTCGGTAGATTCTCAAACATCTATTGTAAGCTCTAGCACGAGGTATACCCATCATGAATAATAACAAAAAGTAGTACATAGGGTATTACTCCTCATCGAAGAGCCGAACCTGGGTAAAGAACTGTGTGTAACCTCCGATCTAAGACTTCCAACCACGCAAAGTACCCCACCAAGGGTACTGATGGGATCTTGCACTATCAGCCAAGTTTCTCTATAAACTCTGCCACTATGGATGGTGCATCATTCCAGTTCCAGATACAAAAAACCAAACATAATGGGCGGTCCCTGGCAGCCAAGTCTCATTCCATGCATTGGTTGCCAGACCATTCCTAGTTCTCATGACCAGTCATTGTTTTGAGTGAGATGCCCTCGTGGATTAACCTCCTCAGCGGTGAAACGTTGCTCCCAACACCAGTCTCCAGTAAAGTGTCTGCCCAGTAATATCGTTCCTTCAGAATTTTCGCACTTAGTGAGTTAGGATTTTTTTTTTAGCATTCTCCATCCCTATCTTGCCACCAAAGAGAGATCAAACACTCTATGGCTCTAAAACCCAACGCACGTGCTGATTTAGGCTTGCAAATGTCCTTCCACCAAAACCTTTGTATATACTAAGTTAATGTGAGGAAAGAGTCCCGAGGTAATCGGAAACATCACATGAAATAGGATGCGACTGTTTCAGCTACAGATCTGGTAAGTACCTCCATAGTAGACCATGTCATCTTTGTACATTTTCGTACATCCTCTCTCACAAATATCCGAGTACTCTATTATATGACCTCTCGGCATCCGATGGCCTGCCAAGATACTTTTCACTTACAAATTCATTATGAACATTTATGATAGCCATGATCTCATGCATATTTCTGCAAATGAAAATGATTCACAGACAACAACAAAGCGTAGACGATCTATGGACAACCAAGAATCCAACAGTTGTTGCTCCGCTCAGGACGAGATTCCTCGGCTGGATTTAATCGTCAGGCACGAATCGTCCAAAAATTGCCATCCGCATAGCATGGCTCTTCTGCGAATCTGAACATCTTCAACTAGAATAAATAGAAGACTTGCATCCATTAATGTGTTGGCATGACGCGCCACAAGATGCTTCCAGCACCTATTGTACAATGTCATTATTTATCTTAAAAAATAGCATGATGTTACCTTTGGTTAACTAACGACGCATATAGTGCATCTCTCAACGACTTTTTAATAGGCACAGAAGTCCCTCAGCTGCAACTAAGAAAAGATAGGGTTACAAGGGATCCCTTAATGTATTCCCCTGGTGGGGCGAAAGCTCCCAAGTCTGGATAGAATTATTATTTTTTTGCTGGGCAACACTTTGTCTCGCTTCATGCAAGAAGGAGGACCTCCCTCGCGTCAAGTGTTTCCATAATGGGCCGACCTAGTGCAAAGGAGCGCTGGCTTCTCTTTTGTTCTTTTGGTTTTATTACTTTCATTCACATATCTGAAAATGGAAAATATTATATTTAAATTTTAAAAAGCTCATCACGCATTCCAAAAATGTTCCCCCAAGTTTTAAATTTTTTCCAGCATTAAAAAAATTACACATTTAAAAAATATTCATGCATTTTAAAGATGTTTATGAAATGTTAAATGGATCTCATATTTAAAAATACAATTCTTACCATACAAAAAATGTAAGTGACAATTTTTAAAATGTTCACTGGTCTCAAACTTATGCTTGTGATATTTAGAAAAATGTTTGTGTAATTTAGAAAACTGTTTCGTACCATTGAAAAAATGTCGACATGTATATGACTTTTTTAACACATATTCAAATAATCCAAAACATGTACATGAAAAAAAATGTTCATCATGTATTTGAAAAATGTTCAATGTGTATCAGAAATACGTTGTTGATGTATCAAAAATGTTCACACAAAAAGAGAACAAACTAGTAAAGAAACACAAAAAACCTGAAACCCAAAAGAAACACCATAGGCAAACTCACACAGAAAGACACATAAAAACCGGCTTTACAGGTTTTACAGGTTAGTACTAAAAACTGTTGGCAGGAGCCCGTATTGGGCTGGCCCATATAGCTCCCGCGGAATCCCTGATGTGTCAATGTGCATGTACTCAATTAGCCGGCTTGTTATTGGGCCTAGATAAGGTGGTTCTTCCTCCTCATCCATCATGGTCGTATAGCAAGTGGCATTTCCTATTTCGCGCCTTAAGCGCCGGTTGGCGAATCCTATTCAGCGCCCACAGCACTTGTTACAGTACAATTTGCAAACGGACGCGCACCCCCTCCCCGCTGGGCCGGCCCATCTAACTTTGATGGATGAACTCTTTCATATTCATGGGTTTATTAAATTTGATAAACATTTTCTGAAATTAATTAAAAAATCGAATTTGATGAACATTTTCCAACATTGATGAACTTTTTTTCAAATTTGATGAACTTTTCTGAAATTGATGAACTTTTGTCAAGTGCGATGACCTTTTTTAAAAATTGATGAATTTTTTCTTTAAATTTCTGAACTTTTTCCAAAATTGCTGAGCTATTTTTCAAACTCGATGAACCTTTTTATCAAAATTGATGAACTTTTCCAATTTTGATGATATTTTTTGAAAACAAATTGATGAACTTCTTTTACAGAAATAGTCAACCTTTTCGCCTTTTCAGAATTTTTTGTTTAAAATCGATGCACTTTTTAAAGTTTGTGAACTTTTCTTCAAAAATGATGATTTTATTTCTCAAAAGCGATGAACCTTTTTTCACTTTGCGAACTTTTCTTCAAAATGGTGAACTTTATCTCAAAATCGATGGACTTTTTCAAATTCATGATTTTTTAAAAATTAAATAAGAAATCAAAGTGATAAATAAATAATTCGGCCACACTTATTCTTATAATGTTAGCGCTATTATTAGCCACAGTATAACCAACTTGGACACCGGTCATGTTGTGCCTAACCTACTTCCTTTTCCTTCTTTAATAACTCCCAAAAAATGCAGCAGTTTTCCCTGTATAGTTTCTTTTTCTCTGGACGTTTTAAATTTGTTTTCTTTTATTCTGAACACATTTTTTCCAAAATACGTGAACTTTTTCTAAAATCGATGAACTTTTTCCAAAACACTTGTTTTCAAATTTTGTGAACTTTCCCAAAACCAATGAACTTTTTTTCAAAGAACTGTGAACTATTTTTCAAAATTAATGAAATTTTTTTAAATGGATTTCACATTTTTTTTTATAATTGATGAACTTTTTCATAAATTTATTTCACAATTTTTTAAATTTTGAACTTTTCTAAAAATCGATAAAAAAATTATAATGTTCATAAAACATTTTTTATTTCACAAATTTTCCATAAATATTAAAAACATGCTGTTTTTTGTACCAGGCCAACAAGACAAAAAAGGGAAAAAATTGCCTTTTTTAAGACAAAAAAATTGCCTCTGAGCAAGCAAAGCAGCATTTTTTTTCAAGGGATTCAAGCAAACGTTTAGCTTAAGCGAGCGTGGGAGCGAAGACAACTTCCTGGGCCGCTGCCCGCTTGGGCGCGCGATGGGCGCGAGTTGGCTCCACGGTGCAGTAGGCGCCATATAGGAACTCCCTTAGCAAGTAGTCATCATGTCTTCTAAAAATACAATAACTCATCGTGATTCTAGAAAAACAAGTACTCATCGTAGGTGTGTCTCCTCTCTCTCATCTGATTTCAGCTTTTTTGCGGGTGAACTTGTGATTTGTTTGAGTTAACTGATGAAGAGATAGATTGGATTGGAGTTGGAGCTCTCCAACTGATGAAGAGGTAAAAAATCCCCTCTTTTTTTTTTTTGGGGGGGGGGGGGGGGGTGGGGCATGCTACACGGCACCCGGCGGATATTTTCAAAAGATTTGCCACCGCTGTGACGTTCGATCTGAGTCATGTTGTAGAGCCCTTCGCAACAGACATCTTAATGCAGAAACATTTGCAAAAGAGATTGTGTTACGGAATTATTTTTTTGCAACAAAGATGATGTTGCAGCAACATTTGCATATATTTGTTACGGAATAGGGCTCAATAAATTCAGTATCAGGTGCAGGCTTCATAGGGACTCATCGGGTGTCCTCGATGGGTGGGTTCGCTTTTCCACCGCATCAAAGGCTAAGATCATTGATATGAACGTGTTGCCAGAAAGAAACAATGCAGGACCAACTCACTACTAGGGAAAAGCGTAGCAGCAGCGCGGGTTTTAGGCTTATCAGTAGCGCGGGGACCGGTGCTACTAATAAGGCGCTTCTGACTAACGATATAGCGATGGCGCCGTCGTCCACGCCATCACTGCTATACATGAATAGCTGTAGCGCTCTTTAGAAAATGGTGCTGCTGATATTATCTGCAGCGCTGTTTACAAGGAAGCGCTACTCGTAAGGTGGCGCTACTGCTAAATTTTCCCCCCTCGCTACTACTAGTTTTATTAGTTTTTCCCCCTCCATATTTGTTTTGTATTTGAATAGGCTTTATGTTGGGGAACGTTGCAGAAAATAAAAAAAATTCCTACGGTTTCACCAAGATCCATCTATGAGTTCATCTAGCAACGAGTAATAGGAGTGCATCTACATACCTTTGTAGATCGCGGCGAAGCGTTCAAGAGAACGGGGTTGAGGGAGTCGATTCGTCGTGATCCAAATCACCCGATGACCGAGTGCCGAGCGGACGGCACCTCCGCGTTCAACACACGACGGTTGGGAAGGCGTCTCCTCCTTCTTGATCCAGCAAGGGGGAGGAGAGGTTGATGGAGATCCAGCGGCATTTACCAGGCGTGGTGGTGGATCTGGCCGAGGATCTGGGCAGGGCTTCGCCAAGCTCTACGGAGGAGGAGGAGGTATTGGAGTGGGAGAGGGAGGCGCCAGGGGCATGGGTGCGGCTGCCTCCCTTCCCCCCTCTATATAGGGTCCCCAGGGGGGGCGCCGGCCCTAGGAGATGGGATCTCCTAGGGGGGCGGCGGCCAAGGGGGTGGAGTGCCCCCCAAGGCAAGTGGAGGCGCCCCCTCCCCTAGGGTTCCCAACCCTAGGCGCAGGGGGGCCCAAGGGGGGGCGCACCAGCCCACCAGGGGCTGGTTCCCCTCCCACTTCAGCCCATGGGGCCCTCCGGGATAGGTGGCCCCACCCGGTGGACCCCCGGGACCCTTCCGGTGGTCCCGGTACAATACCGGTGACCCCCGAAACTTTCCCGATGGCCGAAACTCGACTTCCCATATATATTTCTTTACCTCCGGACCATTCCGGAACTCCTCGTGACGTCCCGAGATCTCATCCGGGACTTGAACAACTTCGGTTTGCTGCATACTAATATCTCTACAACCCTAGCGCCACCGAACCTTAATTGTGTAGACCCTACGGGTTCGGGAGACACGTAGACATGACCGAGACAGCTCTCGGCCAATAACCAACAAATGGATCTGGATACCCATGTTGGCTCCCACATGTTCCACGATGATCTCATCGGATGAACCACGATGTCGAGGATTCAGGCAACCCCGTATACAATTCCCTTTGTCAATCGGTACGTTACTTGCCCGAGATTCGATCGTCGGTATCCCAATACCTCGTTCAATCTCGTTACCGGCAAGTCACTTTAATCGTACCGTAATGCATGATCCCATGACCAAACACTTGGTCACTTTGAGCTAATTATGATGATGCATTACTGAGTGGGCTCAGAGATACCTCTCCGTCATACGGAGTGACAAATCCCAGTCTCGATCCGTGTCAACCCAACAGACACTTTCGGAGATACCCGTAGTATACCTTTATAGTCACCCGGTTACGTTGTGACGTTTGGTACACCCAAAGCACTCCTACGGTATCCGGGAGTTACACGATCTCATGGTCTAAGGAAAAGATACTTGACATTGGAAAAGCTCTAGCAAGCGAACTACACGATCTTGTGCTATGCTTAGGATTGGGTCTTGTCCATCACATCATTCTCCTAATGATGTGATCTAGATTATCAATGACATCCAATGTCCATAGTCAGGAAACCATGACTACATTGATCAACGAGCTAGTCAACTAGAGGCTCACTAGGGACATGTTGTGGTCTATGTATTCACACGTGTATTACGATTTCCAGATAATACAATTATAGCATGAATGAAAGACAATTATCATGAAGAAGGAAATATAATAATAATCCTTTTATTATTGCCTCTAGGGCATATTTCTAAAAGTCTCCCACTTGCACTAGAGTCAATAATCTAGTTACATTGTGATGAATCGAACACCCATAGAGTTACGGTGTTGATCATGTTTTGCTCATGGAAGAGGTTTAGTCAATGGATCTGCGACATTCGGATCGTATGCACTTTGCAAATTTCTATGTCTCCATCTTGAACATTTTCACGAATGGAGTTGAAGCGACGCTTGATGTGCTCGGTCTTCTTGTGAAACCTGGGCTCCTTGGCAAGTGCAATAGCTCCGGTGTTGTCACAGAAGAGTTTGATCGGCCCCGACGCATTGGGTATGACTCCTAGGTCGGTGATGAACTCCTTCACCCAAATTGCTTCATGCGCTTGTCTCCGAGGCTGCCATGTACTCCGCTTCACATGTAGATCCCGCCACGACGCTTCGCTTGGCAGCACCAGCCATCGCTCCACCATTCAACATATACACGTATCCGATTTCTGACTTAGAGTCATCCAGGATGTGGTCGAAGCTAGCGCCGACGTAACCCTTCTGACGAGCTCTTCGTCACCTCCATAAACGAGAAACATGTCCTTAGTCCTTTTCAGGTACTTTAGGATATTCTTGACCGCTGTCCGGTGTTCCTTGCGGGATTACTTTGGTACCTTCCTACCAAACTTACGGCAAGGTTTACATCAGGTCTGTTACACACCATGGCATACATAATAGACCCTATGGCTGAGGCATAGGGGATGACACTCATCTCTTCTATATCTTCTGCCGTGGTCGGACATTGAGCTGAGCTCAATTTCACACCTTGCAACACATGCAAGAACCCCTTCTTAGACTGATCCATATTGAACTTCTTCAATATCTTATCAAGGTATGTGCTTTGTGAAAGACCTATGAGGCGTCTCGATCTATCTCTATAGATCTTGATGCCTAATATATAAGCAGCTTCTCCAAGGTCCTTCATTGAAAAACTCTTATTCAAGTAGGCCTTAATGCTGTCCAAAAGTTCTATATCATTTCCCATCAAAAGTATGTCATCTACATATAATATGAGAAATGCTACTGAGCTCCCACTCACTTTCTTGTAAACGCAGGCTTCTCCATAAGTCTGCATAAACCCAAACGCTTTGATCATCTCATCAAAGCGAATGTTCCAACTCCGAGATGCTTGCACCAGCCCATAAATGGATCGCTGGAGCTTGCATACCTTGTTAGCATTCTTAGGGTCGACAAAACCTTCCGGCTGCATCATATACAATTCTTCACGAAGATAACCGTTAAGGAATGCCGCTTTTGACGTCCATTTGCCATATCTCATAATCATAGTATGCGGCAATTGCTAACATGATTCGGACGGACTTCAGCTTCGCCACGGAGAGAAAGTCTCATCGTAGTCAACCCCTTGAACTTGTCGATAACCCTTAGCGACAAGTCGAGCTTTATAGATGGTAACATTACCATCCGCGTCCGTCTTCTTCTTAAAGATCCATTTGTTTTCTATCGCTCGCGATCATCGGGCAAGTCTGTCCAAAGTCCATACTTTGTTTTCCTACATGGATCCTATCTCGGTTTGCATGGCTTCAAGCCATTTGTTGGAATCTGGGCCCGCCATCGCTTCTTCATAGTTCGAAGGTTCACCGTTGTCTAACAACATGATTTCCAGGACAGGGTTGCCATACCACTCTGGTGTGGAACGTGTCCTTGTGGACCTATGAAGTTCAGTAGCAACTTGATCCGAAGTACCTTGATCATCCTCTCCAGTCGGTGTAGGCACCATAGGAACATTTTCCTGAGCTGCACTACTTTTCGGTTCAAGAGGTAGTACTTCATCGAGTTCTACTTTCCTCCCACTTACTCCTTTCGAGAGAAACTCTTTTCCGAAAGGATCCGTTCTTGGCAACAAAGATCTTGCCTTCGGATCTAAGGTAGAAGGTATACCCAATGGTTTCCTTAGGGTATCCTATGAAGACGCATTTTCCCGACTTGGGTTCGAGCTTTTCAGGTTGAAGTTTCTTTACATAAGCATCGCATCAGCAAACTTTTAGAAACGACAGCTTAGGTTTCTTCCCAAACCATAATTCATACGGTGTCATCTCAACGGATTTAGAAGGTGCCCTATTTAAAGTGAATGTAGCTGTCTCTAGAGCGTATCCCCAAATTGATAGCGGTAAATCGATGAAGAGACATCATAGATCGCACCATATCCAATAGAGTGCGATTACGACGTTCGGACACACCGTTACGCTGAGGTGTTCCAGGCGGTGTGAGTTGTGAAACGATTCCACATTTCCTTAAGTGTGTGCCAAATTCATGACTTAAATATTCTCTTCCACGATCTGATCGTAAGAACTTTATTTTTCGGTCACGTTGATTCTCTACCTCATTCTGAAATTCCTTGTACTTTTCAAAGGTCTTGGCTTGTGTTTCATCAAGTAGACATACCCATATCTACTTAAGTCATCAGTGAGAGTCAGAACATAACGATATCCTCCGCGAGCCTCAACGCTCATTGGACCGCACACATCAGTATGTATGATTTCCAATAAGTTGGTTGCTCGCTCCATTGTTCCGAGAACGGAGTCTTGGTCATTTTGCCCATAAGGCATGGTTCGCATGTGTCAAATGATTCATAATCGAGAGACTCTAAAAGTCCATCAGCATGGAGCTTCTTCATGCGCTTGACACCAATGTGACCAAGGCGGCAGTGCCACAAATATGTGGGACTATCGTTATCAACTTTACATCTTTTGGTATTCACACTATGAATATGTGTAACATCACGTTCGAGATCCATTAAGAATAAACCATTGACCATCGGAGCATGACCATAAAACATATCTCTCATATAAATAGAACAACCATTCTTCTCGGATTTAAATGAGTAGCCATCTTGTATTAAACGAGATCACGATACAATGTTCATGCTCAAACTTGGCACTAAATAACAATTATTGAGGTTTAAAACTAATCCCGTAGGTAAATGTAGAGGTAGCGTGCCGACGGCGATCACATCGACCTTGGAACCATTCCCGACGCGCATCGTCACCTCGTCCTTCGCCAGTCTTCGCTTATTCCGCAGCTCCTGCTTTGAGTTACAAATATGAGCAACGGCACCGGTATCAAATACCCAGGAGCTACTACGAGCACTGGTAAGGTACACATCAATTACATGTATATCACATATACCTTTAGTGTTGCCGGCCTTCTTGTCCGTTAAGTATTTGGGGCAGATTCGCTTCCGGTGACCTTCCCTTTGCAATAAAAGCACTTTCGATCTCAGGGCTTGGGTCCATTCTTTGACTTCTTCCGGCAACAGGGCTTGCAGGCGCGGCAACATCCTTGCCGTCCTTCTTGAAGTTCTTCTTACCCTTGCCTTTCTTGAACTTAGTGGTTTTATTGACCATCAACACTTGATGTTCCTTCTTGATTTCTACCTCTGCTGATTTCAGCATTGAAAATACTTCAGGAATAGTTTTCACCATCCCTGCATATTGTAGTTCATCACAAAGCTCTTGTAGCTCGGTGGGAGCGACTGAAGGATTCTGTCAATGACCGCCTCGTCCGGGAGGTTAATGTCCAGCTGGGACAGGCGGTTGTGCAACCCAGACATTTTGAGTATGTGCTCACTGACAGAACAATTTTCGTCCATCTTACAACTATAGAACTTGTCGGAGACTTCATATCTCTCGACCCGGGCGTGAGCTTGGAAAACCATTTTCAGCTCCTCGAACATCTCATATGCTCCGTGTTGCTCAAAACGCTTTTGGAGCCCGGTTCTAAGTTGTAAAGCATGCCGCACTGAATGAGGGAGTAATCATCAAGACGTGATCGCCAAGCATTCATAACGTCTTGGTTCTACGGGATGGGTGCTTCACCTAGCGGTCCTTCTAGGACATATGCTTTCTTGGCAGCTATGAGGATGATCCTCGTGTTCCGGACCCAGTCCGTATAGTTGCTGCCATCATCTTTCAGCTTGGTTTTCTCTAGGAACAGCGTTGGCGTTCATGTTGACATGAGCGTTGGCCATTTGATCTACAAGACATTTTGCAAAGATTTTTAGACTAAGTTCATGATAATTAAGTTCATCTAATCAAATTATTTAATGAACTCCCACTCAGATTAGACATCCCTCTAGTCATCTAAGTGTTACATGATCCGAGTCGACTAGGCCGTGTCCGATCATCACGTGAGACGGACTAGTCATCATCGCTGAACATCTCCATGTTGATCGTATCTTTCATACGACTCATGTTCGACCTTTCGGTTTCTTGTGTTCCGAGGCCATGTCTGTACATGCTAGGCTTGTCAAGTTAACCTAAGTGTTTTGCATGTGTAAATCTTTCTTACACCCGTTGTATGTGAACGTTAGAATATATCACACCCGATCATCACGTGGTGCTTCGGAACAACGAACTGTCATGAACGGGCGCCTGCAGTTAGGGAACACTTTCTTGAAATTATTATGAGGGGTCATTTTATTTACTACCGTCGTTCTAAGTAAACAAGATGCAAAAACATGATAAACATCACATGCAATCAAATAATAGTGACATGATATGGCCAATATCATATAGCTCCTTCGATCTCCATCTTGGGGCTCCATGATCATCTTGTCACCGGCATGACATCATGATCTCCATCATCGTGTCTCCATGAAGTTGCTCGCCAACTATTACTTCTACTACTAAAGCTAACGGTTTAGCAATAAAGTAAAGTAATTACATGGCGTTAAATCATTGACACGCAGGTCATACAATAATTAAGACAACTCCTATGGCTCCTGCGGGTTGTCATACTCATCGACATGCAAGTCGTGATTCCTATTACAAGAACATGATCTCATACATCACATATATATCATTCATCACAACTTTTGGCCATATCACATCACAAAGCAATTGCTGCAAAAACAAGTTAGACGTCCTCTAATTGTTGTTGCATGTTTTACGATGGCTGCAATAGGGTTCTAGCAAGAACGTTTTTTACCTACGTTTAAGCCACAACGTGATTTGTCAACTTCTATTTACCCTTCATAAGGACCCTTTTCATCGAATCCGCTCCAACTAAAGTGGGAAAGACAGACACTTTCGCTAGCCACCTTATGCAACTAGTGCATGTCGATCGGTGGAACCTTGTCTCACGTAAGCATACGTGTAAGGTCGGTCCGGGCCGCTTCATCCCACAATACCGCTGAAGCAAAATAAGACTAGTAGCGGCAAGAAAGTTGAAAACATCTACGCCCACAACAAATTGTGTTCTACTCGTGCAAAGAGAACTACGCATAGACCTAGCTCATGATGCCACTGTTGGGGAACGTTGCAGAAAATAAAAAAATTTCCTATGGTTTCACCAAGATCCATCTATGAGTTCATCTAGCAACGAGTGATAGGAGTGCATCTACATACCTTTGTAGATCGTGAGCGGAAGCGTTCAAGAGAACGGGGTTGAGGGAGTCGTACTCGTCGTGATCCAAATCACCGATGACCGAGTGCCGAACGGACGGCACCTCCGCGTTCAACACACGTACGGTTGGGAAGACGTCTCCTCCTTCTTGATCTAGCAAGGGGGAAGGAGAGGTTGATGGAGATCCAGCAGCACGACGGCGTGGTGGTGGACGCAGCAGGGATCCCGGCAGGGCTTCGCCAAGCTCTACGGAGGAGGAGGAGGTGTTGGAGTGGGAGAGGAGGCGCCAGGGGGCATGGGTGCGGCTGCCCTCCCTCCCCCTCAATATATAGGGTCCCTGGGCGCCCGGCCCTAGGAGATGGGATCTCCTAGGGGGCGGCGGCCAAGGGGTGGAGTGCCCCAAGGCAAGTGGGCGCCTCCCCTAGGGTTCCCAACCCCTAGGCGCAGGCGGGCCCAAGGGGTGCGCACCAGCCCACCAGGCTGGTTCCTCCCACTTCAGCCCATGGGGCCCTCCGGATAGGTGGCCCCACCGGTGGAACCAGGACCCTTCCGTGGTCGGTACAATACCAGTGACCCCGAAACTTTCGAGATGGTCAAACTTCGACTTCCCATATATAATAATTTACCTCCGGACCATTCCGGAACTCCTCGTGACGTCCGGGATATCGTACGGGACTCCGAACAACTTTCGGTTTGCTGCATACTAATATCTCTACAACCCTAGCGTCACCGAACCTTAAGTGTGTAGACCCTACGGGTTCGGGAGACACGTAGACATGACCGAGACAGCTCTCCGGCCAATAACCAACAGCGGGATCTGGATACCCATGTTGGCTCCCACATGTTCCATGATGATCTCATCAGATGAACCACGATGTCGAGGATTCAGGCAACCCCGTATACAATTCCCTTTGTCAATCGGTACGTTACTTGCCCGTGATTCGATCGTCAGTATCCCATTACCTCATTCAATCTCGTTACCGGCAAGTCACTTTACTCGTACCGTAATGCATGATCCCGTGACCAAACACTTGGTCACTTTGAGCTCATTATGATGATGCATTACTGAGTGGGCCCAGAGATACCTCTCCGTCATACGGAGTGACAAATCTCGATCTCGATCCGTGTCAACCCAATGCAGACACTTTCGGAGATACCTTTATAGTCACCCAGTTACGTTGCGACGTTTGGTACACCCAAAGCACTCATACGGTATCCGGGAGTTACACGATCTCATGGTCTAAGGAAAAGATACTTGACATTGGAAAAGCTCTAGCAAACGAACTACACGATCTTGTGCTATGCTTAGGATTGGGTCTTGTCCATCACATCATTCTCCTAATGATGTGATCTAGATTATCAATGACATCCAATGTCCATAGTCAGGAAACCATGACTATCTGTTGATCAACGAGCTAGTCAACTAGAGGCTCACTAGGGACATGTTGTGGTCTATGTATTCACACGTGTATTACGATTTCCGGATAATACAATTATAGCATGAATAAAAGACAATTATCATGAAGAAGGAAATATAATAATAATCCTTTTATTATTGCCTCTAGGGCATATTTCTAACACTTTATACAATAATCTTTAATATATCATACACATACAAATGTAATCATAGCATATACATACAATTAGTCTCATCAAATCATGTCATCATCATAATCATCATCCAACACAAAGTGGTCTCTCGTCATCATCTCAAAAATAGCGATACAAGTCTCGATTACTTGCAAATACATCATCATCCATCTAAACAATGATATACGGCGAGAAGAGCTATCACTTTGAGTACATGAGTTTGTATCCCTCTCTCGCATTAGCGTGAACCTAAACTAACTACTGCACGCCGGAAACCGGAAACCGGTACACCTGGGCACGACACTCCGGCCACTCGTCGTATATATACTCCTGGCGTAGCACTTCTTCGCCATCTATGATCTATGCACCTGCATCGTCATATGAGTCGATGATATGCAACATATATAGTTGAGCAATAGAAAGAGACAGACTTGGCAAAAATAGAAAGAACATATCATAAGCATAAATAACAAAGTTCATCGTACCCAAAATGCCCTAACTAGAGTGATTTTCGCCAGTCGAGGAGGAGGACGGTTTAATTACATCACAAATAAAGTTTCACCATGCATAACTCAAAGTTTTGTCATACAGAAAGTATGGACTAAGCAGACACATTGTCATATATCGACAATCACTCAACCATGTCGTGCCATCCATCCACAGGGAGATAGTCCTCGAGCTTAGTGAAAGGCTTCATGTCGAGACGTTGAGAGGCTATCCATGTCCGGACGTCTTCCCGCGACATTTGCCCTTCTCCGTAGAACATCCCTGTTTTTCCGACGACCTCCTTCATGATGATTTGGGCAAGTTCGCGCTAGATGTTATAGAACTCAGCTCGAAGTCGATGATCCTCAATATCTCCTATGTCCTTTGCCCATTGCAGAATACGGGCATCGGGATCTAGGTGACATCTTGAAGGTTCTGGTGATCCCGTCTGTACTCTAGCATATGGTGTAGGACATAGAATCCATCATTAAGAGAATCGTTCGGTTCTTTGGATGCAGCAAAAGTCGGTCTTATGGCTGAAGGCGACCCTGCCGCCCCTTCTCTTCTTGTCCTTGACCTCTCCACCCCTTGCTTGGTAGTAAAACATAGCACTGTCGAGAACATCCTTGATGTGGGTGTAATCCTTTTTGTGAATGTTCTTCGACGAGTCCAAGTAAAGAGCGTGGGAGAATCAGGGGTAGAGGATGATGAGGACGGTAGCACATAAGCGCAAAAAATAAGTACACCTCAAATTAATTAGCCTCCACCGTGCAAATGAATGATTGAAATCGAAGGAAGGATAGCAGCGCGGATGACTTACATGGGATGATAAGGCACGAGAATCGCCTCCTTGTCCTTATTGGCGAGCATGAAACTGACGATGTAATCCCTCGCGTATTCACTGTGCTTTGCACAGACTCCCAAGAAGCCCTCGTGCATGTAGTATGGGTCAGCGACACAGATATAAGGTATCTGCTCAACCCCGATGATGTAGTTCATGTGCAAGGCATAAAAAAAGGCGGACAAACGTAAAATCCAGCTTCTTCACGTGAAACATGTCGAATATGTAATCAAATCGGAGGAAGAACTTATCCGGGAAGCAATCGACGTCACGACATTTGCCGCGGAATGTTAACCACGTAGAGTGGGTATCCTGGATCTTTCGAGGCGATGAGGCCTTTCTCTACCCGCAGCACATCGTCATGAAGTCTCCTTAGATCGCCGAATCTGGCCCGTAGCGCTGTTGCAGGTAGGATTGGTTGACCGGGGATATGCCATTTATCCGCATCGGGGATATCTATACGGTCCTGAAGCCGAGGCTGCTGAGGCGGCTGGATCATAGAATCAGCTTTTTTGCCTTTCCTCGCTCTCTTCCTAGACTTCTTTACTACTGGAAGGTCGTCCATAATACGTTGAGACGGCAATTCAGGCACCGACTCATGACGCTCAAACCCTGAGGAGGCGCCAGTATAGACATACTGTTCAGCGCCATCGTCATCCTCATCCTCATCCATGGCGACGTCATCAACGAATAATGGAGCCTCCTCCTTACCCCGTCCGCTATCACCCAACCCGACACCAGATGTTGATGTTCATACCTTGCTGAGGCTGCGTGCTCGTGGGTGTGCTCCGGGCCGCCTCCAGACGAAGCAGACTCTTTGGCCACAACAGGACCCACCCATTGCAACAATCACCAAGCCGCCATGGGGTCTCGTCGTCATTCCCCACTAGTATTAGAGGAGGCAAATTCTTGTGGCCCGGTTTGACACTGGCCACGAAAACCTTGAAGGCGTTCGGGGATCGGCGGCTGTGGAACAATGGTTCCTTCGTCTCCATTATCGTCACCTTCCCCACGTCCACCTTACGGTACGCCGATGGTGTACAATATGGTGCCTGTGGTTTCGCCGGCCTGCAAAGAAAAAGTCTGCGACGTGATACATCCGAAAGGCAACGAAAACGGGAGATTATACAGTTATATTGAAGGGGCGGTGTAGCCGAGATACCGTGAGGGCGTCGAGCTCAGCCAAAGACGAAGCACCGCCGAGCACGTCCGGTGCGGGAGCAGGTGCTGGTGCAACGCTAGTCGAGCTGCTCCCCAAGAAGTCAGCAAGGGGAAAGTCTTCTGCATTTTTTTTCTGGATTTTGCCTTATCCAAGTGAAAACGGCCGGAACCAAGGAAGTAGACAAGTCTGCAACCACATGTTTTGCAGCAGCTACCGCTATTGCGACTGTCTGAGATGATTTCTTCTCAACCGCAATCTCAACCTTCTTGTCGATGTTTTCTTCAGTTAACCTCCATCTTTCCTTTCTCTCCTCCATGGTCTCACGGTAGTACTTCTTCCACGTGGCGCCGTCTCCGACACCGTGCACGCGTCCATACGACGGTCGAGTATCCACCGGTTGTCGTTTCAATATGTTCAACGCCCGGTTGAATGGAGTGTCCCACTTGGGCCTCGCCAATGCCTCAAACGGCGAGTCGCTTTCGGCCGCAATCCTATGCTGCTCTCTCTGCAAAAGGCATAAGGATCATTTACAAATATGACTAACGTGTGCAGCTGAATTGATCAGAAACTAAAATTACCAGCAGTCTCATGAACTCCGTAATGACCGGTTTTGTCTCGTAAACCTTCTTCACTGGGTCCCAACGGTGCCGGGCCCTGAGGACGTCACGCTCCTGCGGGACGGTGAACTCCGCCAAGGGGTCTGGGATGCCCAGACTTCATGACATCCGCATCCTCCTTGGCCCATTTGGACCTCTTTCCGCCGTAACCACGGCTTCCGAGGTGGTGGCTCCCAATGTTCCTCTCTTGAAGCCCCTTCATGTACTTAGACATTTTTTTGGCAGCTTCGGTCTCGCAAGCCTCCTTGAATATTTGAAACTGCTCTTCCGTGATTGTCGGATTATCCTTTACAATCTCGGAGTAGGGTTCCTTCTTGTCGATGATCTTTGCTTTCACTCGATTTTCCAGGCGGCCAACGCGTCGCTAAACTTGGTCATGGCGTGTTTGTTTATCTTCTTCATTGCCGGGTCCTCATCTAGATCTTCATAATCCTTCTCATTCCGGCCAGGGAACAAGAATATCTGGTGAAACTTCTTTAGGAGGGAGAGCCTCATATTTTCTATCTTCTGTAGTTTCTCATCGTTGATGGTGGCGGTTGTAAAATGCGATGCAGCTTATTTGATTGCCGTAGCACGAGCGCGCTTCCTCGGGCGCCTTTGGCTCAAAATTGCCGTCGTCCACCTCCGTGACCACCAGTCTAGTAGTCCTGAGTTTGTTAGGAAGCCGTTTCCTCTTTACTTTCGGTTCTACACCGGCTCCGCTCCCCGAGGCAGCGCCGGTCTCGATCTCGGCCCGGTCTCGATGCCGGTCTCGAGTCTCAGCGCCGGTCTCGATCTCAGCACCGGTGCGTAATGTCGGTCTCAGTCCCCGATGCCACCGGTGGGCCTAGCAACAACATCGGTTGATCGTCGGCAAGGCTAAAGAATTCGTCTGCCGCCCGGTAGACGTCATCGGAATCACCAGAACCCTGTCCTTCATCGTTGCTAACCATGTTTCTTATGATTAAATCTAGTCAAATAATTCTAGACCTAACAAAATGAATAATGACATAAAAGGCCTATTGTTTTGCAGGAACGTTTACTCTTTCCTGGTGCGGCAAATCCCGGGCACTCGATATGTCCTAGTTTGTAGCACAAGTCATGCCGAAATTCACGGAAAATTTCGGCATGACCTTTTCTAAAAAGTGGAAAAATCAAGAACCTGAAATTTGCAGGAACAGAAATGAATCAACATTCCGGCAAAACATAGGCCACTCAGCTTCATTCCACAGAAACAACCAAGCCACTTGGGCACAGTCGAACCACTTCAATGAAAAGATATAACATGAGCAAACACTATTGAGGAATTTGCATATAACATGGCCACTTCAATGAAAAGATATAATCAACAATAATGGAATATGCAAATGAACATCAATGACATATATCATATAAAAACAATCTTGTTTTTGTTTACATAGCAACAATTAGTTTGACCAAGTTTTTGAAAAGAAAAACAATTCTGTTTTTTGTTTATAGCTAAATGCCATAGCTACTGTTTTTTATTTATAGCTAAATACTTTTGTTTTTTGTCTAAAGCTAAAAGTCTAGGAACTCCATTTTCTCTAACCCTAGACCTCACCAAAATTTCCACAGCAAGACCTTAGTACCTACACCAATTTCTTCAAAAATATTCAGGTCCATAGTCCAAATAATTCAAATTTCATTTGAATGAAATTTGGAACAAATTCAGGTCCGTAGTCCAAATATTTTTTATAGCTAAGTGTTTTTTGTTTATAGACTCTGTTAATTTAAATCTAAATGCTACTATTATTTATATACCCTCTATTAGTTTAAAGCTAAATGGAATTACTGTTTAGTCATTTTCATAAAAATTGCCCTAGCTAATTTCCTAAAAAAATTGCTAATCATTTTTCCTAAATGCTATAAAATGCCTACTGCCCTAAAAAAATCTAGGGTTCATATGAACATCAACACAGTGTAAACATATATATGTATTGCCCTAGGAGAGAGAGAGAGAGAGAGGGTAGGGGACAGGTGCAGAGCCTCACGCCTGGTGGCGCTGGCAGGCCTCTGGCTCAGGCGGCGTGTGAGCTCGAGGCGGGCGGTGAGCTCGAGGAGGCGACGGTGAGGTCGGCCAGCTGACCTCGGGCGGCTGTGAGGTCAAGGGCGGCCTCGGGCGGCCCGGCGGTGTGGTCGGCGGCGGGCGGCGGTGTGGTCGAAGGCGGCCTCGGGCAGTGGCGGTGTGGTCGAAGGCGGCAGGGCGACTGCCGCGAGGGAGCAGATGGGGGACATGGGGGCGTCGAGAGGGGGGAGAACTTAGCGAAATTTTGAGCCTGGGCTGCCGGGATTTGAGTCAAACTAGCAGTAGCGCATTTTGCCAAAACGCGCTATAGCTAAGGTAGCTATAGCGTGTCCCAGAGAAACGCCCTACAGCTATTCCTTTCTGTTTTATTTTTCTTTTTCTTTTGTTTTCTTTACATTTTCTTTTTTCATTTCTCCTTTTCTATTTCTTTCATTTTCATTTACTTTTTCTACTTATTTTTCTATTTATTTTCTTTTTCATAGCAGTAGCGCTCTCTCATAAACGCCTGCTACAAAGTTTTTAGCGATGGCGTGCTTCGTGGAGAACCGCTACTACTATTCCTAGCCTACCGGCATTAGTAAGGGAATTTTAGTAGTAGCGCTTTTTCTCCAAGACGCGCTCATCGCTAAAACAATGGTTGTAGCGTGGTTTTGAAACAAGCGCTACTACTAAGTAGCGCTAGCGCCGAGTTTTGACCAACGCTACTGCTATACCTCTGTGTATAACGTTTTCCCTAGTAGTGACTGGACAAGTATATGTTACCTCTTGAGGCTTTTCATCAAGATGCCCCTTTTATCGAGTCGTTGTTCGTCACTAATGTTTCCATAAAACCTGCGAACATGGATATATGTGGGTTTATGAAACTCAGGAGCCTTCATTTGCACTCCATTCAAATAGTTGGTGATCTTGCGGGCTTGCTATCAAGTTGTTGCAGTCTGGAGGACTTTGGGATGATTGCTGTCCAGGTGTGACGGACCAACTCAACGTTCCACACCCCACTCGAAACTCTTAGATGTTTGCTGCTTTCCAATATGTGTACGATCCAGGCGGTTGAGTTTCACCATGTTCTGAATTGATACGTCTCCAACGTATCTATAATTTTTTATTGTTCCGTGCTATTATATTATCTGTTTTGGATGTTTAATGGGCTTTAATATGCTATTTATATAATTTTTGGGACTAACCTATTAACCGAGGGCCCAGTGCCAGTTTTTTGTTTTTTGTGCCTATTTTTGAGTTTTGGAGAAAAGGAATACCAAACGGAATGAAACCTTCGCGATGATCTTTCTAGGACTGAAAGCAAACCAGAAGACTTGGAGATGAAGTCGGAGACGCAACAAGGAAGCCATGAGGCAGGAGGGCATGCTCAGGGGGGTAGGCGCGCCCCCACCCTCATGGGCCCCTCGTGACTCCCCTGACCTAGTTTGTTCGCCTATATATACTCTTATACCCTAAAACCACCACTGGTGAGCCACGAAACCACATTTCCACCGCCGCAACCTTTTGTACCCGTGAGATCCCATCTCGGGGCCTTTTCCGGCGACCTGCCGGAGGGGGATTCGATCATGGAGGGCTTCTACGTCAACACCATTACCTCTCCGATGAAGCGTGAGTAGTTTACCACAGACCTTCGGGTCCATAGTTATTAGCTAGATGGCTTCTTCTCTCTCTTTGATTCTCAATACCATGTTCTCCTTGATGTTCTTGGAGATCTATTCAATGTAATACTCTTATGCGGTGTGTTTTCCGAGATCCAATGAATTACGGATTTATGAACAAGATTATCTATGAATATTATTTGGTTCTTCTCTGAATTCTTATATGCATGATTTGATATCTTTTCAAGTCTCTTTGAATTATCGGTTTAGTTTGGCCTACTAGATTGATCTTTCTTGCAATGGGAGGAGTGCTTAGTTTTGGGTTCAATCTTGCGGTGTCCTTTCCGGTGTGATGAGGGGCAACAAGGCACGTATTGTATTGTTGCCATCGAGGATAAAAATATGGGGTTTTCATCATATTGCTTGAGTTAATTACTCTACATCACATCATCTTGCTTAATGTGTTACTCCGTTCTTTATGAACTTAATACTCTAGATGCATGCTGGATAGCGGTCGATGTGTGGAGTAATAGTAGTAGATACAGGCAGGAGTCGGTTTACCCAAAAATACCAAAATATTTACTTTACCGTTTATCTATCTCTATCAGATCTCACTTTTGCGAGTGACCGTGAAGGGATTGACAACCCCTTTATCGCGTTGGTTGCAAGTTCTTGATTGTTTGTGCAGGTATTTGGTGACTTGTGCGTCGTCTCCTAATGGATTGATACCCTGGTTCTCAAAACTGAGGGAAATACCTATGCTACTTTGTTGCATCACCCTTTCCTCTTCAGGGGAAAACCAACGTAAGCTCAAGAGGTAGCAAGAAGGATTTTTGGTGCCATTGCCGGGAAGATCTACGTCAAGTCAAGCCATACCAAGTACCCATCATAAACTCGTCTCCCTTGCATTACATTATTCGCCATTCGCCTCTCGTTTTCCTCTCCCCCACTTCTAAAACGATTTTCGAAAACCTTTGACTTTTCTTCGCCCCTCCTCCGTTCGTCTCTTTTCACTTGCTTCTTGTGCGTTTGTGTGTTGGATTGATTGCTTGTCACGATGGCTCAAGATAATACTAAATTGTGTGACTTTTCCAACACCAACAACTATGATTTTAGCACTCCGATTGCTCCTACTACTAAACCTGAATCTTGTGAAATTAATGCAGCTTTGCTGAATCTTGTTATGAAGGATCAATTTTCTGGCCTTCCTAGTGAAGATGTCGTATCCCATCTAAACAATTTCGTTGATTTGTGCGATATGCAAAAGAAGAAAGATGTGGATAACGATATTGTTAATTGAAGCTATTTCCGTTTTTGCTTAGAGATCGTGCTAAAACTTGGTTCTCATCTTTGCCTAAAAATAGTATTGATTCATGGAATAAGTGCAAAGATTCTTTTATCTCTAAGTATTTTCCTCCCGCTAATATCACCTCCCTTAGGAACGATATTATGAATTTTAAGCAACTTGATCATGAGCATGTTGCACAAGCTTGGGAGAGGATGAAATTAATGATACGTAATTTCCCTACACATGGCTTGAGTTTGTGGATGATTATACAAAAAAATTATGCCGGATTGAATTTTGCTTCTAGAAATCTTTTAGATTCGGCCGCGGGAGGCACTTTTATGGAAATCACTTTAGGAGAAGCTACTAAACTCCTAGATAATTTATGGTTAATTATTCTCAATGGCACACTGAAAGATCCACTAGTAAAAATTTCATGCGATTGAAGAGATTAATGTTTTGAGTAGAAAGATGGATGAACTTATGAAATTATTTGCTAATAAAAGTGTTTCTTCTGATCCTAATGGTATGGCTTTGTCCACTTTGCTTGAGAATAACAATGAATCTATGGATGTGAATTTTGTTGGTAGGAACAATTTTGGTAACAACGCGTATAGAGGCAATTTTAATCCTAGGCCGTTTCCTAGTAATTCCTCTAATAATTATGGTAATTCCTACAACAACTCTTATGGAAATTTTAATAAGATGCCCTCTGATTTTGAGAATAGTGTTAGAGAATTTATGAGTTCGCAAAAGAATTTCAATGCTTTGATTGAAGACAAATTGCTTAAGATTGATGAATTGGCTGGGAACGTGGATAGAATTTCTCTTGATGTGGATTCTTTGAAACTTAGATCTATTCCACCTAAGCATCATATCAATGAGTCTCTCAAGGCCATGAGAATCTCCATTGATGATTGTAAAGAAAGAACCTCTAAGACGAGTGCTAAAAATATTGGTTTTGTAAAAGCGTGTTCTTCTAGTTTTCATGATAATAAAGATGAAGATCTAAAAGTGATTGATGTGACTCCTATCAAATCTTTGTTTTTCAATATGAATCTTGATAAAGATGAGACTGGAGATGAGTCAACTTTAGTTAAAGGCGTCCCAATGATTTAGAGGTTTTAGATATAGATGCAAAAATTGATAAAAGTGGGATTGAAGAGGTCAAAACTTTAAGTAGCCATGAACCCACTATTTTGGATTTCAATGAATTTAATTATGATAATTGTAATTTAATAGATTGTATTTCCTTGTTGCAATCCGTGTTAATTTTTCCTCATGCTACATAATCAAAACAAAGCTTTTACTAAACATATCGTTGATGCTATGATGCAACCTTTCGAAGAAAAGCTTGAGCTAGAAGTTTCAATCCCTAGAAAACTTTATGATGAGTGAGAACCTACTATTAAGACTAAGGTTAAATATTATGAATGCTATGCTTTGTGTGATTTGGGTGCTATTGTTTCCACGATTCCAAAAACTTTGTGTGATGTGCTAGGTTTCCGTGAATTTGATGATTGTTCTTTAAATTTGCATCTTGCGGATTCCAGCATTAAGAAACCTATGGGAAGGATTAATGACGTTCTTATTGTTGCAAATAGAAATTATGTGCCCGTATATTTCATTGTTCTTGATATAGATTGCAATCCTACATGTCCTATTATTCTTGGTAGACCTTTCCTTAGAACGATTGGTGCTATTATTGATATGAAAGAAGGAAACATTAGATTCCAATTTCCGTTAAGGAAGGGCATGGAACACTTTACTAGGAAGAAAATTAAATTTCCTTATGAATCTATTATGAGAGCCACTTATGGATTGCACACCAAAGATGGCAATACCTTGTTCTATTCGTGTTTTTATGCCTAGCTAGGGGCGTTAAACGATAGCGTTTGTTGGGAGGCAACCCGATTTTATTTTTGTTCTTTACCTTTTTGCACCTCTGTAGTAATAAATAATTCATATAGCCTCTGGTTAGATGTGGTTTTATGATTTAATTAGTGCTTGTGCCAAGTAGAACCTTTGGGAAGACTTGGGTGAAGTCAATGCGATCTTGCTGTAAAAAACACAAACTTTCGCACTCACGAGAATAGCTGTCATTTTTTTACAGAAGAGTGATTTTAAGTGGATTCTTTTTGAAGAAGATTAATAGACAAATTCCTCACGTCCACCAATTTATTTCAGAATTTTTGGAGTTACAAAAGTATTCGAGAGTTACAGATTACTACAGACTGTTCTGTTTTTGACAGATTCTTTTTTTTACGTGTAGTTTGCTTATTTTGACGAATCTATGAGTAGTATCGGGGGGTATGAACCATAGAGAAGTTGGAATACAGTAGGTTTTACACCAATATAAATAAAGAATTGGTTCATAACAGTACCTTCAAGTGGTGATTTATTTTCTTATACTAACGGAGCTCATGAGATTTTCTGTTGAAGTTTTGTGTTGTGAAGTTTTCAAGTTTTGGGTAAGGATTTGATGGACTTTGGAATAAGGAGTGGTAAGAGCCTAATACTGGGGATGCCCAAGTCACCCCAATAAAATTAAAGGTCAAAAAAAATCCTAAGCTTGGGGATGCCTCGGAAGGCATCCCCTCTTTCGTCTTCGTCTATCGGTAACTTTACTTGAGGCTATATTTTATTCACCACATGATATGTGTTTTGCTTGGAGCGTCTTGTATGATTTCAGTCTTTGCTTTTTAGTTTACCACAATCATCCTTGCTTTACTCACCTTTTGAGAGAGACACGCATGAATCGTGATTTGTTAGAATACTCTATGTGCTTCACTTATATCTTTTGAGCTAGACAATATTGGTCTAGTGCTTCACTTATATCTTTTTAGAGCATGGTGGTGGTTTTATTTTATAGAAATTGATGAAATCTCATGCCTCACTTATATTATTTTGAGAGTCTTTTAGAACAGCATGGTAATTTGCTTAGGTTATAAAATTAGTCCTAATATGATGGGCATCCAAGATGGGTATAATAAAAACTTTCATATGAAGAGAATTGAATACTATGAGAAGTTTGATTCTTTATGATTGTTTTGAGATATGAAGATGGTGATATTAGAGTCATGCTAATAGGGTAGTTGTGAATTTGAGAGATATTTGTGTTAAAGTTTGTGATTCCCGTAGAATGCATGTATGGTGAACCGTTATGTGATGAGTTCGAGCATGATTTATTTGTTGATTGTCTTCCTTATGAGTGGAGGTCGGGGGAGCAGCGCGATGGTTAACTCCTACCAACCTTCCCCTAGGAGCATGCGTGTAGTACTTTGTTTTGATGACTTGTAGATTTTTGCAATAAGTATATGAGTTCTTTATGACTAATGTTGAGTCCATGGATTATACGCACTCTCACCCTTCCACCATTGCTAGCCTCTCTTGTGTCGCACTACTTTCGTCGGTACCATACACCCACCATATACATTCCTCAAAACAGCCACCATACCTACCTATTATGGCATTTCCATAGACATTCCGAGATATATTGCCATGCAACTTTCCACCATTACGTTTATTATGACACGCTTCATCATTGTCATATTGCTTTGCATGATCATGTAATTGACATCGTATTTGTGGCAAAGCCACCATTCATAATTATTTCATACATGTCACTCTTGAATCATTGCACATCCCGGTACACCGCCGGAGGAATTCACATAGAGTCATATTCTGTTCTAAGTATTGAGTTGTAATTCTTGAGCTGTAAGTAAATAAAAGTGTGATGATCTTCATTATTAGAGCACTGTCCCATGTGAGGAAAGGATGATGGAGACTATGATTCCCCCACAAGTCGGGATGAGACTCCGGACGAAAAATATAAAAAATATATATAAAGAGTCCATAAAAAAAGAGAAGGCCCAAATAAAAAATTAAGAGAGAAAAAGAGAGAAGGGGCAATGTTACTATCCTTTTTCCACACTTGTGCTTCAAAGTTGCACCATGATCTTCATGATAGAGAGTCTCCTATGTTGTCACTTTCATATACTAGTGGGAATTTTCATTAAAGAACTTGGCTTGTATATTTCAGTGATGGGCTTCCTCAAAATGCCCTAGGTCTTCGTGAGCAAGCAAGTTGGATGCACACCCACCTAGTTTCTTTTTGAGCTTTCATACACTTATAGCTTTAGTGCATCCGTTGCATGGCAATCCCTACTCACTCACATTGATATATATTGATGGGCATCTCCATAGCCCGTTGATACGCCTAGTTGATGTGAGACTATCTTCCTCTTTTTTGTCTTCTCCACAACCACCATTCTATACCACCTATAGTGCTATGTCCATGGCTCACGCTCATCTATTGCGTGAAGATTGAAAAAGTTTGAAAATACTAAATTATGAAACAATTGCTTGGCTGAAACGGGGGTTGTGCATGATTTAAATATTTTGTGGGATGAAGATAGAGCATAGCCAGACTATATGATTTTGTAGGGATAGCTTTCTTTGGCCATGTTATTTTGAGAAGACATGATTGCTTTGTTAGTATGCTTGAAGTATTATTGTTTTTATGTCAATATTAAACTTTTGTCTTGAATCTTTTGGATCTGAATATTCATGCCACAATAAAGAAAATTCCATTGATAAATATGTTAGGTAGCATTCCACATCAAAAATTCTGTTTTTATCGTTTACCTACTCGACGACGAGCGGGAATTAAGCTTGGGGATGCTTGATACGTCTCCAATGTATCTATAATTTTTTATGGTTCCATGCTATTGTATTATCTGTTTTGGATGTTTAATGGACTTTAGTATGCTATTTTATATTATTTTTCGGACTAACCTATTAACCGAGGGCCCAGTGCCAGTTTTTGTATTTTTTTTCCTATTTTAGAGTTTTGCAGAAAAGAAATACCAAACGGAGTCCAAACAGAATGAAACCTTCGCGATGATCTTTCTAGGACCGAAAGCAAACCAGAAGACTTAGATATGAAGTCGTAGACGCAACAAGGAAGCCACGAGGCAGGAGGGCGCGCCCAGGGGGTAGGCGCGGCCCCTACCCTCGTGGGCCCCTCGTGGCTCCCCTGACCTAGTTCCTTCGCTTATATATACTCTTATACCCTAAAAATACAAGGGGGAGCCACGAAACCACTTTTCCACCGCCGCAACCTTCTGTACCCGTGAGATCCCATCTTGGGGCCTTTTCCGGCGATCAGCCGGAGGGGGATTCGACCACGGAGGGCTTCTACATCAACACCATTACCTCTCCGATGAAGCGTGAGTAGTTTACCACAGACATTCGGGTCCACAGTTATTAGCTGATGGCTTCTTCTCTCTCTTTGATTCTCAATACCACATTCTCCTCGATGTTCTTAGAGATCAATTCGATGTAATACTCTTTTGCGGTGTGTTTGCCGAGATCCGGTGAATTGTGGATTTATGAACAAGATTATCTATGAATATTATTTGTTTCTTCTCTGAATTCTTATATGCATGATTTGATATCTTCTCAAGTCTCTTCGAATTATCGGTTTAGTTTGGCCTACTAGATTGATCTTTTTTGCAATGGGAGAAGTGCTTAGTTTTGGGTTCAATCTTGCGGTGTCCTTTCCCGATGTGATGAGGGGCAGCAAGGCACGTATTGTATTGTTGCCATCGAGGATAACAAGATGGGGTTTTCATCATATTGCTTGAGTTAATTCCTCTACATCATGTCATCTTGCTTAATGCATTACTCCATTCTTTATGAACTTAATACTCTAGATGTATGCTGGATAGCGGTTGATGAGTGGAGTAATAGTAGTAGATGCAGGCAGGAGTCGGTCTACTTGACACGGACGTGATGCTTATGTTCATAATCATTGCCTTAGATGTCATCATAATTATGCGCTTTTCTATCAATTGCTCGGCAGTAATTTGTTCACCCACCATAATATATGCTATCTCGAGAAAAGCCATTATTGAAACCTATGTCCCCCGGGTCTCTTTTCCATATTATTGAATCTCGTTTACATCTTGCTAGTTTCCAATCTACTATTTTGCAATCTTTACTTTCCAATCTATATGCCCAAAAATGCCAAAAATATACTTTACCGTTTATCTATCTCTATCAGATCTCACTTTTGTGAGTGACCGTGAAGGGATTGACAACCCCTTTATCGTGTTGGTTGCAAGTTCTTCATTGTTTGTGCAGGTATTCGGTGACTTGTGTGTCGTCTCCTACTGGATTGATACCTTGGTTCTAAAAACTGAGGAAAATACTTACGCTACTTTGCTACATCACCCTTTCCTCTTTAAGGGAAACCAACTAAAGCTCAAGAGGTAGCATGAATCTTTCTCACTTTGAGTACAAAGGCCTCGCGAGTCCTATAGTGCTTGGTGGTTGCTCAAAGTTACACAATGTGACCCTGGATTTTCACCAGACAGTCGGCGAAGAGGCCAATAACAAAGTAACGGGTCATGTATTTCATGGAATTTTCAGTGTTTTGGAAGTCAGGGTGATCAAGGTGGATGTTTTTATGTGGTCTTGTCAATCGGTCTTTTCCCCACTACAGGTATGTAGTACATGCTAAGTTGCTAACAATCATCTTAATTTGCTAGCTATAGCTATTCAACTTTTCCTAGATACTATCAATTTGTTTTGGTGATGGATTATTCATGTGACATCAAGCCCATCATGTCTACTGAGGAATTTGAGGCATCTTACTTATGATGTAACTTTCGTTACTCAACATCCAAATAGCCAGAGCGGAATTCTTCAGCTGGCTCAGTATTTAATTAGCTTTTGCACCGCAGCTGAAGACTCTGGAAGTGCATGTGAGTAGTTCCTTCTCTCTCTCTGTGTGTGTGTCTCTCTCTCTCTGTGTGTCTCTCTCTTTTGGGATGAAATTAATAAGAAAAAACAATCATTAATTTGTCTATTATGTAGAATGCAATGTACTTACAGATTTGTCTTTTGGAGAGTAACAGATGGCATATCTGAAGTCGTTCGACTACTGGCTTGGTGAGGGAATCTCGTACCGTATGCCCCGCCACGACCACCTCAAGACATTCTACATGAGTGGGTTCCAGTGCTACCGGCCTGAGGTTGAGTTGCTCTATGTAATTCTCCAAATGGGTGTTGTGCTCGAGCATGTCACCATTGAACCAAGGATTTTTTTTTTCTTTTCGAAAAGGGGGGGCTCCCCGGCCTCTGCATCAGAATGATGCATACGGCCAATTTATTAAATCAAAAAAAATAGCGTTAACAAGGTTCCAAGTTCTCCAAAACAATAGAAAAGCAAAGCAAGCTCACACAGAGCCATGAAGGGCTAGAAACATCGACTAGCCAAGATAAGAGGCCACAACCGGCTGGCTATGAATAGATAAGTAAACTAGATGCATATCCTATTACATGACCGCCATCCAAACCGGTTGAAGATATCGAGCTACCATCTACCATCGGAAAGATCCAGTAACCAAATGCTCCCTGGCCTCCTTCGAAGTGAGTAGCGACCACGAACGGATCCGTGCCGTAGTTCGGAATATAACCTGCAAAAAAGCGAATACATGATATTCTGTTAAAAAACAAATCATGTCTGCAAGTCCAGATAGCCCACAGCAACGCGCAAACCCCAACCCGAATGTGTTTCGCTAAGTCAGGCTGAATCCCATTCAGCCATGTCCCAAATAACGCGTTAACAGAATTCGGTGGTTTGATATTAAAAGCAATGTGAACCGTCTGCCAAAGGACTTTGGCCAGCGGGCAATCAAAAAAGAGGTGTTTTATAGTCTCATCCCGATCACAGAAACTACACCTAGTAGGTCCTGTCCAATTACGCTTTAATAAATTGTCCTTGGTTAAAATAACTTGTTTGTGGACAAACCACATAAACACTTTTATTTTCAAAGGAACTTTGACATCCCAAACATACTTGGAAGTAGGAATGGAGTTCGAATAGAAACTGCCCTCCCGAGTCGCCCCCGCGAGGCGACCGGGAGGCGCCCCCAAATCCCCGCCGGCAGGCTTCCCATCTCCGTCCTTCCCTTCGCCGCCGCCATAGGGCGCGACCGGCTGGCCCGCCTCGCCCGGCGGCGGCGGGGCCCCCTTTGCCTCCTCGTGCAGCAGTTCTTCACGGGCGGACGTGGCTGCTCCGAGGTGTGGTGTGGCGGCGACGGGTACCACGCGCGCGGCGCGACGCCGGGCGTTCGAGGCGGCGGCAGATCAGCCGCGCGGTAGGCTGTGGATGGCGGCGCATCGGCGACCTCGCTTCCCCGTGGCAGGAGGTCTCGCGATCTGGTGCATCGCGACCGCTAAGGACGGCGGCGGTGTGACCGGATCGGTTCGCGGGCGCGCGGCGGATCTATGCCTATCGTGCGCGGGCCTTGATCGGCTGGTTCGCCGTCCGGCACGGTGGTGGGTGCGACTGCGTCGGTTTGGGCAGATCCGTGGGATTCTACCCTTATGCGGTCGCCAGCAGGGCGGGCAACTCCGGGAAACCCTAGATCTCCTTGGGATCGAGCGATGGCGGCGCTTTGCGTCGTAGTCCCTCTTTAGGGCATTGTTTTGAGTTTGCTCCGGTTGAAGGGACCAGCGACGTCGGCGCACACGCCTGGTGGAGCAACCGCCGATGAAAATGGCGCCGACTACGGTCATGGCGGGCGATGGCGGCGTCTTAGATGCCGTTCCTTTGTCGAGGCATCGTCATTGCGATCTGCGTCATCGTGCTCGGATGCTCCGGGGAAACCCTAGATCTGGGTCTTCCGGATCGGGCAATGATGGCGTTTATCGCTTTCCCTCCTGGGGGCATCATTTTGGAGTAAGTGCTGGCTGGGGGGATGGTGGAGCGGTGCTTCATCTCACACATTGATGGCGGCGGATATCGGCGGCATGGCGCTATGGAGGCTCGGCGTCCGATGCATGGAGATGGACTCGCGCAGGAGGAGGTTGCTGTCCGGCGTCATGGTGACGTCGATGACAGAGTGGCCAGACAAGGTAGAAGCCTCAATATGATCTCAAGACGGACTGTGGAAGATGGCGGCGACGACACGAAAAGCTCGACCGGATTGTGCCCCATCCCGGTATGTGGCTCGGCCGGGCTTCGGAATGAGTTTCAAGCCACGGCTTTTGATGTTAGGCTTAGGTGAGTGGTTTGGGTAGTGGCCCAATTAGCACCCCCTTCATCATTTTGGATAGGAGTAGTGGCATATGCTGCCAAGATGGTGGATTCAGGCACATTGATGTAATACTTTGTAAGGTCCTTGAGAATAATCAATAAAATGGCCGTATGCATCTTCCAGATGCAGAGGCCGGGGGTCATCCTCCTTTTTTAAAAAAAAATTCATCAGGTTGTTGGGAAAGCTGGCCTCCATCAGTCTCCTAACTAGACGGAGCCATTCTTCCCAACGATTGCCCGCCAGCGTCCGTCGGAACTGAATATTAAGTGGGATAGATTGAAAAACCGAAGCTACGAAGACCACACGTCGTTGAATAATACGGTACAACGATGGATATTGGATGGCCAAGGGTGTCTCGCCGAGCCAAGTATCCTCCCAGAAACGTATGCAAGTGTCGTTGCCAAGAACAAACTTTGTCCTATTAAACATAGATTGTTTGACTTTCAACTAGGGATGAGAAACTATGCAAACATTTTTTCCAAGCCCGAATACAAGATTTGTGAATGGGCAGACCGTACCTCACAACAGTTTGGTAAAGTCATCAACATTGTAGAATGCCCTCGGCATCGGCATTGATAGCCTTGTCTGGTGAGTACTTTGTATAATATAGCTCATTCACAGCCGAAGGGCGCTTTGGGCGAAGCCTGCTCAGCAGCGGTGGGGCGCCTCCTTTTCTCCTTGGCTGGCTCGTCGTGGCGTATGTGGCGGTGAGTAGGCGAGGGTGTAGTGCCCGCGCGAGGCATCACGACGGCCAGCGTGGGCGAGGGGTAGAGCTGCGATGGTTGTGTTAGGGACCTACGTGACGTTGGTGGCATGCATCTGCAGTGGGGCGTCTCCGAGGTGGCTTTGCCGGATTTGACGCCCCACCGTCGTGGGCGGAGCCGGGGGCTGACGGTTGCTCTGTGAGATTGATGGCGCAGATGGTATAAGGATTGTAAAGATAGTTCTTTGAGCAATGATCTTTAGTTGTCTTTGAAATGTTCGGAGGGAGCTCCCGCGACCCGCGCTAGGGTTCCGCCCCGCCGCCGCCGGCCTTCCTCGCCTCCTCCCGCCGCCGCCGGCCGCCTCGCGCGCGCCCCCCGCCCCCTCCTCCTTGCCCCTCCCCTCGCCCTCCCAGCGCTCCTGCCGCCCGAGGCGGGCGGAGCGGGCCCTCCCCTGCCTCGGTCCTCCTTCTCCCTCATCCCTTCGCCGCCAAGCTGCGGCCTCCGCGTGTCCGGGTGGCGCCCAGCGGCGGCGGACGTCCTTCCGATCGCCGGGAGGGAGAGTCGGGCCTCCTCCCGCGGCGCGGTGTTGCTTTGCTTGGCGGCGATGAGGCTGGCGGCGGCGTCTGCGGGCCTCGGGTGCCATCGACGGCGGCGTGGCCGTTGGTTGCGGGCGGGCGCGGTGGGCGGCTGGTCCGCGGCGGCCGTTCGCCTGATGCAGGCCCTCTCGGGCCCCATTGGGCTGGGGCGGGCCTACGGTCCAATGCGCGACAGCGTGGCTCCCTGGTGGTGAGACAATGGGGCCGTGGCTGCGGTGTTGGTGGCTCCGGCGGCCGGCGTGCTGAAGCGTGGCTGCAGGGACTGTCCGGACCCGTTGGGGTTCGGCCGGGCCGATGGTGGCCCGGCAAGTCCCTGTTGCCATGTCCGGTCGGCTCCGCGCGGCGGTTGAGGTTGTCCTCCTGCGGTTGCGGTGCGGTTGCCTCCGTGCCTGGTGTCTTCTCGTCCTACCTCCAGGTCTCGTGTTGGTGGCCTCAGTGAAACGGTGAAGATGGTGCGATATCCGTGGTGGCACAGGCTGGTGGGCGGCTTGTTGGGCGGTGTGCTTCCGATTGTCTGAGGTGGCGGTGGTGGCTTCGCGGTGGGAGAAATCTCTGGCAGCTCGTTACATGGCGCTGCTCCGCCGTGGGCGTTGCGGACCCTCCCGAGGGGCGTCGGTGATACCCCTTCCCACCGCCATCCGTACCGGGGAAACCCTAGGACTTGTTCGGGCAGCAGCGGCGTCGTCGTCGCATTTCTTCTTGAAGATGTTGCTTGGTACGCGAGGCTTCGGAGTGCTTGGCGGGCGGTGGTTCTTCTTCGGTGGGTGCAGCGGGTGTCGGTCATCTTTGCTTAGTTGAGCTGCCGGCGTCGGCATTTGTTTCTTTTTTCTTTCTCTCCTTTTTCTTTTGGGCTTGTTTGTGCTGCGGCCCCAGCAAGCTGGTTGTATCGGTTGGACTTTGCTTTATAATCTAAAGCGGGGGGAAACCCTTTTTCTCATCTTTAGTTGTCTTTGGTCTTTGTTCATGACCGCATCATACTCGACTAGGGCTGGAGCTTCTAGCTCGCGAGCTTAATGAGCGCTCAATAGTTCGGCTCGTTATGCTTGTGACTCGCTTCTTAATAAATAAAGCCAATCATCAATTTCAACTTGTTAAGCTTAACGAGCTTAACGAACGAGCTAACGAGTTTCACGAGTAGCTCGCTAAGCCCGATAGTAATAACACAACACATATCTCATCTTATGTGACAAAATTGTTGTAGCACCTCACCATATCTATTCAATTTAATCTACATAGGAGGCAACAAACTAGTGCATTTACTTTCGTAGTCACTGTCTTCCTTCTTAAAAATTATATCTACACACTCATCATGTAGACTGTAACACATCAGAATTTGTTAACGAACGCTCACGAGCTTAACGAGTTTCAAACGAACCGAGCCGAGCAGGGTTTTTTGCTTGTTAATCTTATCGAGCTTAACTGACATGAGTTTACCGAGCAAGAGCTTAATGAACCGAGCAGCTCGTTAATCCACCCATGTACTAGACCTTCTCCTCTCACACCCCTCCTCTCCCTTTTGTTACTCTCTCTCTCTCTCTCTCTCTCTCTCTCTCTCTATATATATATATATATATATATATATATATATATATATATATTGACGTCGTCGTGGCATTTTGGTCAATGGGACATTTTGGTCACGAAAAGGAAATCAAATACTTTTGCGAACAACAAGGAATGAATAAATCTTAAACGTCTAATTATCATTGTATTTCTAGTCTGTATCAAAGTATGTATGAGTCATCGTCGAGTCATATGTTCCCCGATCCAGATTTTAATTCCTTTTCACGCTTTAGATATTTTCAAACAACATGTCACTACGGATCATATCCTTGGACTATAAGCTTATAAAGTAGCAATATGCAAACGATGCATATCAAATACACGCCTGGATAATGATGGATTAACCAGAAATAATATATGGATGGGTGATCACCAGACGTGGAAAGAAATATGAGGGTATGAATTAGTAACCAGAAAATTGAGTGCATCTCTAAAAATATACGTGGAATGAGTGCAGGAATTGATCGTGGGAGGTCAACTGCAGCTTATATGAAAAATTCCAACGCATGCATGATGATGATTTAGTGACCACCATATTATTGTTTTCTCAATGAGGCAAAGAACAATAATTAATGTGAGAATTGGCATTGTGATGTGAGTATAGCTGTGGACGTGCCGCTGCTTCAGAGTACCATAGACGAGCATGCGCATATTTCATGAGGGATGAGTCCAAAAGGAAATGTGAATTGCTACATAACTTCTGTGAGTACACATGTGTTGTCGTGTTATCGCAAATTAATTCACTATATACAAACATGGCATATATACTGATTTTTTAAAAAAACGGCACATATAAAATATATATAATGCATGTGAATTTGTCGATGAATTGAGCGAGTGGCAGCTGCTGAAGGATGGGCGTATGTATGGCACACATTCACTCATATGAACGCGCGCACACACACACACCCTACCCCATGAGCATGTTTGAGATACTGAGCCGATCGACACAAAGGTAGGATCATAATCTTGCACACTCCGTACCCATGTCAGACATATATTATAGCTTAGGGTGGTCATTAAATTAACAAATTGGGCGTGCTTAATTTATATAGTAGTTCAAAGTGCTAATTAGATTCAAGCCAATGAATGTATGCGTGAGCATCTGCGATTGTACTATATTAAGAAAAAGATTTTGATCATGCCTCGATGTCATATATGCATAGGCCTGATAACAATTTTACTAATTCGTGTCGACTGCATGTTTTGAACAGCAAACAACTGCTTAATTTTTGTTTTGGCAACTTAAATTGCTGGCACAAAATGGAAATGCTAAAATGTATGTTGAATTTCCTTACCATGATAATTCACATATAGGCATGAGATCAAAGCAGTGTTTATCCCTCACATTTTATAGATAGTAAAGAGATGCTTTGGTTTGAAATGTAGATGTAGTATCAATCTACCGGTATTATTGTCACTATTTATTTGGAGGCCAGCCAAACTTTGACCATAAATATAAAGAATGAGGATCCGATTAGGGCGCCATTAACAATAATAACATTGGGAATTGCCAATGTGTTGTTAATATAGTTGTAGACATGTTGTTAGCTTATATGCCACACTTTGAATGAATTAATCAGAAAACAGTGCACACTTAATTAGTTAATGGTCACCCTAGCTAGCTATAAGCATATCTGATATGGATATGGAATATAGAGTGTGTAAGGTTATGATCATGCCTCCACGTCATATATACATAGGTTTGATAATTCTGCTAGTTTTTGTCAACTGCATATCTTGTGATGTGCCTTTCATAATGTTCACGATATCGCTTATCGCTAGCGTTTCGGCCAGCTGGGGATTAAAGATTAATTGGCAATCGCCCGATTAATCGATTTTATTGGTCGACTATTAATCGACCCATTTTTGCTTGCAATTCTTAGGTTCCAAGCACTGACAAGGTAAAAAGGAAAACAGTCGTCAGTGTGCTCTTAGCCTTTAAATAGAACAACACTACATAACTACATATTACATGTCAAACAATGAGTAAATGACAAATAAAATAGGACAACACTAGCACTTGTCCTATCGAACGGGGATGAAGTGTGATGTGCGTGAGGCTGTTCAAGGGGAGGCACAGTTTTAGGGTTTATGACAATAGGTGCCCAACCCGACTAATCGCTAGATTCCCGATTAATCGCTTATCAGAGAAATAAATATGCTCAAATGATAAATAGCAGAGGTAAGATATAATCATAGCGGCCACCCATCAATAAGAGATAAATCGGCTGATAAATCACTGAATCGGACGATATTTTGGACATTGGTGCTAAAATATGGTTGTTCTAAGTATATAGTTGTTTTAAGTATATATATGATCAATTTACTCCCTCCATTCCCTTATACAAGGCCACTATAGAAAATACATTTTGCATCTATACAATGCCACTAACACTAATCGAGACAAAAGTTAATGATGTTTTCTCATACTAGCAACCTATTTAATACTTTCATGCATGTAGTCATAATGACACTCTACTACTTTCTTCTCATTCCTTCCTTGCATGCATGTAGGCATATTAATGATCCCGGTTAACGAAAATAAAAGTTAGCTTGCAAAGTAGTCATTAAACTTTACCTTGATACCTGTAATTTGAGTTTGTGGCCTTGTATAAGGGAATGGAGGGAGTATTCTTGATTATCGTTTCATTTTTTGCAATGTTTGGTTTGTTTTTTCAATGGTCACATGAACCATTCGGATATGTAGACTTAGAGAATGATAATGTGGGGAAAAGAAAATGAGATCTGGAAATGATAGCAAAGCTAATACTTCCACCGGAAGCCACGAAAAACTTCCATCTCCAACACAAGAAAGACAGTTTAGCTATAATGCTAGTGAATATTTCCAAATTCAAATAAATCTATTTTGTTTGAACACATACATGTTACTTATGCTCTACCTGCATGCAAAGGTTCATAGAGAAAGGAAATAACTTTATGATTTGGGTAAAAGAAAAAAACAATATGTGTGCTCCAAAAAGGCTACGGCTGAAGCACCAAACTTGCCTTTTTTTTGGCCACATGTTGCGATTAAGAGGGTGTTTGTTTCTAGGGACTTATTGGTTTAGGGACTTAAAAAAGTCCCTATAAGTCCCATCTAAACCAAACAGGAGGGACTTATAGTGGGCATTTGGGACTTATGAAATAAGACTCTCAAGGAGGGACTTATAGTTGTAATATGGTCTTATAGGGACTTAATAAGTCCCAGGAACCAAACAGGTAAGGACTTTTTAGGGACTTGTGACTTATAAGTTGGGACTAAAAAAAAGTCCTAAGACTTATGAACCAAACAGGGCCTAATACTTGTGTCAACTTGTGTTTACTCCATGAAAATGTGCATGTCTATTTTTGGAGCACAAACATACTGGTCTATTTTTCCCCTGATTTTTGTAACATTAAACAAAAAATGCATATTTTATTTTTTTCCATCTGCCGGGAGCTGCGGTTCAAATGTCCCATGCTCGATTTGTCGTACATTAAAAAAAGACAAGTGTACATCAACACATTAAGAAAATATGAAATATTTAAGAGAAAAATTTCTTTTCCAAGATCTGCAGTTATGCTTAATTGTACTAGTAGCTAGCTAGGCTAGGCTGGTGACAGATGAGAGCGGGCAAGTGAAGAAAGTAGTCGGTGGCACCTTGTTCGCACGTACGGCCGTGAACATCGAAGACAACATGGCGACGACGACTTCCCGCCTCGTCACTTCCAGCTCCCTCTCCTTACTCTCCACCTACCTCCCATCTCTTCTCACCACACGACTTCTAAGTTATATAGGTGATAGCACATCGCGCTCTGCATCCATCGATCCTGTCTCCGATCGAGCAGCCGTTCTTCTTGGATCGCATTGCATTGCCGGACGATCGAGCAAGCAGGCAAGATGAGGGGGGCGGCGCTGGTGGCCCTCGCGGCGGCGCTGGGCAACATGCTGCAGGGGTGGGACAACGCCACCATCGCCGGCTCGCTGCTCTACATCAAGCGCGACTTCGGCCTGCACGGCCAGCCCGCCCTCCAGGGCCTCCTCGTCGCCACCTCCCTCATCGGCGCCACCCTCATCACCACCTTCTCCGGCCCGCTGTCCGATCGCGTAGGCCGCCGCCCCATGCTCGTCACCTCCTCTCTCCTCTACGCGCTCGCGGGGCTCCTCATGCTCTGGTCCCCCACCGTGGGCGTGCTCCTCCTCGCCCGCCTCGTCGACGGCTTCGCGGTCGGCCTCGCCGTCACGCTCGTCCCCGTCTATATCTCCGAGACCGCGCCGCCCGAGGTCAGGGGCCTGCTCAGCACGCTCCCGCAGCTCACCGGGTCGACTGGTATGTTCTTGGCGTACTGTATGGTGTTCACCATGACGCTCGCGCCCAGTCCCAACTGGAGGGTCATGATGGGGGTGCTTGTCTTGCCATCGCTTGTCTACGTCGCTGTGGCCGTGCTTTTCCTGCCGGAGTCGCCACGCTGGCTGGTGAGCAAGGGAAGGATGAAGGAGGCCCGGACCGTGCTGCGGATGCTCAGGGGCCGCGAGGACGTCGACGGCGAGATGGCGCTCCTCGCCGAGGGCCTCGGCGCCGGCGGCGACACCGCCATCGAGGAGTACATCATCGGCCCGGTGCCCGAAGAAGACGATCAGGCTGACTAGGCCGGTGCCGCCATCAGGCTATACGGGCCAGAGCGCGGCATGTCGTGGGTCGCGCAGCCGGTGCCACTGGGCGGCCAGGGCAGCATGCTCTCCACGGTCATGTCGCGGCAGGGCAGCTTGCTCGACAGCATCGCCGGGCTGTCGCGGATGGGCAGCATGCTCGATCATCTCCAGGACCCCGTCGTCGCGCTCCTCGGCGGCCTCCACGACATGAAGCCCGCTGCCGACGGCAATGGCAACACGCTCTTCACTAACTTCGGCAGCATGCTCAGTGCCCACGGCGGCATGGACTGGGACGAGGAGAACGCCGCGCCCAGCGATGATGAAGACAAGACTACTGCCGGCGCCGGCGAAGACGACGTAGATGACGAGGGCCTCCGCGCGCCGCTCCTGGACATGCGGGCGCAGAGCAGCATGACCGGTAGCGGGATCGGCATGGGCCAGACGACGAGCACCATGGGCATCGGCGGAGGGTGGCAGCTGGCGTGGAAGTGGACAGAGGGCATCGCGCCGGACGGCACGCGGCAGAGCGCCGTCCAAAGGATGTACCTGCACGAGGAGCCGGGCGGCGACGGCCAACACGTGCACGCGGCGGCGCTGGTCAACCAGTCGGCGCTCTACAGCACCACCAACGACCACCTGCAGCAGGACGATCCGATCACCCCGATGGGCCCAGCGATGGTGCACCCGGCGTCGTCTCAGGCGGTGGAGAAGCCACGGTGGCGGGATCTGCTGGAGCCGGGGGTCCGGCACGCGCTGGTGTGCGGCGTGACAATCCAGATCCTGCAACAGTTCTCCGGCATCAGCGGCATCCTCTACTACACGCCGCAGATTCTCGACCAGGCCGGCGTCAGCGTCCTCCTCGCCAGCCTCGGCCTAACCTCCGACTCCGCCGCCATCCTCATCTCCGGCCTGACCACGCTCCTCATGCTCCCCGCCATCGCCGTCGCTATGCGGCTCATGGACGTGGCCGGCCGCCGGAGCCTCCTTCTCTGGACGATCCCAGTGCTGATCGTCTCCCTGGTGTCCCTGGTGACGGCGGACGTGCTCCCCTTGGCGACCACACTGCACGCCGCCGTGTCGACGACGAGCATCATCGTCTACATCTGCACGTTCGTCATGGGGTTCGGGCCCATCCCTGGCATCTTGTGCTCCGAGATCTTCCCGACGAGGGTGCGCGGAATGTGCATTGCCATCTGCTCCCTCGCCTTCTGGCTCAGCAACATCGCCGTCACCTACAGCATGCCGGTGATGCTCGACTACTTGGGGCTCACCGGGGTCTTCTCCATCTACGCCGCCGTGTGCTGTGTCGCGCTCGTCTTCGTCGCGCTTCGGGTGCCCGAGACCAAGGGCCTGCCGCTCGAGGTCATCGCCGAGTTCTTCAAGGTCGCCTCCAAGGGCATGCCAAAGCTCGACCACGACGAATGAATCTTGCCTCGCGGAAGGATAATGATATTTTGCTTGAATTGTTCTTTGTGTGCCAAATGTATTTTGTGTGAGCGTCATTTCAAATTTTGGATGAACAAAACCATGGACAATGTGAGCACAATGGGGTACATAGATAGATGCGATGTAAAACCAAAATCTCAACAAAATTTGATTCCAAATTGGACCAAAGAAAAACTACAAATCATATTATTGATATTAACTACAGTAGTTCAAATTAAATAGTGGCATAAGCCCGTTGACACTATCACACATTTTGTTTTTGTTTCTTCCTTTCTTCTTCTCCTCGAAATGTAGTTTGTGCTTGGATTTGAATCATGTGACTTTGTAAGTACAAATATCGTGCGCATGATTTTTAAAGTTTTCAAGATAACTTAAAGTATTCTCAACTGCAAGTTGTCTTTGTCTTCCTTCTATGTTCGTTAGGATGAATATTGCATCACATTCAATGGCTATAAAGGTGAATGAGACATAAATAGAACTCAGCTAGATGAGTTCTAGCAAAACCGTTTATTAAATGTCGGAGGCGCCTCCAGTATCCGTTGTTGTTTATAGTTGTCAAGTTGGCTTTATGAGCTTTACTACTAGTTCACAACTGAAAGAAAAACCTCATTTCCTTTAAAAAAACCTCACATATGTTGGTGTGATTTTCCGTTCTTCGCTTTACGTTTCTTTTTACTCTGCATATAAAGTTTGGTCAAAGTCAAGCTTGGTAAAATTTGACTAACTTTATATTAAAAAATATCCTCATTCACAATAAGAAACAAATATTATCAGATGCACCATGAAATGTATTTTCATACTATATAGTTTTAATATTATAGATGTTCATATTTTTTCATATAAATTTGGTCAAACATCGTGTCGTTTGACTTTGACCAAATTTTATACGCGGAGTAAAAAGAAACGGAGGGAGTACTACTTTAAAATTCCTTTTAATTCCAGGCGGAATGCTTAGTCCAATCTTCCATCCTTTTTCCTAAGCATCATTCTTGGAAAATCATTTTACCTTTTATTGACTTACCAAATGAATTTATGTTTCCTTTCATAAGCAAATAAATTACTACAAAATAAAATCCTAAAATTATTTAGGTACATATATCACGGACAGGATTTGGTAACATTTATTTTACCCGATCACATTAATATGATACATAAATCAGGACCAAGCGGTCAGCTTGATAACATACTACAATATTTATATTACATAGCAATACTAACCTTAGTATAAAATTATCTACTCCCTCCGTCCCAAAATAAGTGACTCGACTTTGTACTAACCTTAGTATAAAATTAATACAAAGACGAGTCACTTATTTTGAAATGGAGGGAGTAGATTTTTTTTTTGTAGAACAGGGTAATTATCTAGTACATTTTTAAAGCGAGAGGGAGGGTCGCTGCTGAATCAAAAAAAAAAACTTATAGTTTGGTGCAGTGGGCTGCTGCAAGCCCAGTACGAGAGTTGGGTTTCGAGTGGTTTGGATTTCCCCCGAGAATCCTGCACCGGCCTGGCCCATGTGGTTTAATGGGCAAGCTCTCTCTTCATCTGAAAAACAAAAACGCTCTCATTTTCTTCCAGCACTCTCCCCCTTCCCCTCCGGCAGCGGCTGCCGGTGAATCCTATACAGCGTGCAGGTCACCCGCGAGCAACCTAGCGCGCACCCCCCTTCGCGTACTGGGCATTCGTATGGGCGGCCCATTGTTGTATTTTCCTTTTGTTTTTTCTTTCTTTTTCTTTTTCCTTTTCGCTTTTGTTTTATTTTTTGTTTTCCTTTATCTTCTTTACTTTTCCACTTTTTTCGATTTTTCTTTTCAAATTCATGAACATTTTTTGTTCATCGAATTCAAAATGTGTTCATCAAATCCAAAAATGTTCATCATTATTAATAAAATGCTCGTAGAATTTTTCATCAAAATAAAATAATGTTCATTAAATCAAAAAATGTTCATTCTTTTGAAATCGTGAAAAGTTTTGAATTCAAGAATTGTTTTTGTCAATTCAAATTTTTTTGGAAATTTTAGAACCTTTTTGTAATCCAGGATTATTTTAGCATGGAATAAAACAAAAACAAGAAATGAAAAAAATGATAAGTAAAAAGGGAAATGAAAAAAACAAGGAGTGTCCCGCCTCATGCATGACCCAACCAACAAGGCGCTGGGGTGGGGATTGGGGAGCGTTTTGCGACTTCCGGTGGCCAGGTCGCCAAATAGGGGCACCCGCGGCCGCCCAAGGCTCCACCACCCCTGTGGCACCACCCAAACCCCTTGCCTCCTCGTTCCGGATGGGGCTCTCCAACGGAGAAGACAAGCCCGAACTGTCCCACAACGGAGAAGACAACACCGCCCTATCTCTCGGGCGATCGCCTAGAGCGACAAGGCCTGGTCCAAGGAGGATTTACCACGAGGTGCCCCGCCCACTTCTCCTCAAGGCCCTCTACTTCCCACTTTGACTCTAATCCACTATCACGCTTATTTTTCTTCAGATTAGCACCGGCGTAGTCGCTCGGCTGCTACAGGTCATTGCCGGTCGTTCGAGGATAGCGGTGACATGTATGACTGGTGCTGATTTTCTCTCTCTCTCTCTCTCTCTCTCTCTCTCTCTCTTTTTGATATAGGGTTGTCTTTATTTTTTGTTTGTTTCAAAAAGAGAGAGTGAGGGTTGGTGCTGAATAAAAAAATCTTAAAAATCCGTGCCCTGGGCCGGTGCAAGCCTTTAAGAGTTGGGTTTCGTTCAAATGGTTTGAATTGCAACTTGAAAAGGTAGGTTGTTACACTAGACGTTATTACCGTGCGCCATGCCGAAGTCGGCTCAGTTTTCAACGGCAATCGCGCCTCCCCTTCCTCGCTGCCGGTAGTAGCCGATGTACTAGATCTCCACTTTTTTTTTGAGACAATACTAGATCTCCACATGACCGGTTAATTACTGCCCTTCCTGTTACCACAGAGTTGCAACCGCGCTCATTAGGCCCACCACCACCCCGCTGTCCCGAGGCCGTCGGCCAGGGATCCAAGCTCTGCCTCGCGCATGGCTGACATCCAGGGCCGCAGCCGCGCTCCAGGTCGAAGATCTCCCATCGGAATCAGGATACAAGGGACAAAGCGCGCGCGCGCACACACACACACATTGCTAGTCCGTTGTTGAATCCAAAAGTACATACCAATGAATAAGAAATAAGAAAGCAGTGGTAATGATTGGAGATAAATCATATGTAAACACCTAATATATTTAGTAATATATCTACTTACATATGCGGTAGAAAAAAAATATTGACAACTCTACCAAGATATTTGCTAGATTGTATGTTTTACAACTCTCTCTATATATATAATCATAATGAACTTGAACACATATATCACTATTATTATTCTAATTGCCAAAATATAATATGTGAATGCATGCTTGCTTGTTATTTTTCTCATATCCAGAGTATATAATTATGGGCAATAAGTAAAAAGGAATAAAAAACATAAATTTGGTTCAATTTTTTTGTTTAAACATGATAAGTGTATGTATTAAGAAAACTATTATTATTGTAGAACAAAGAATATTTTATCTTCGTAACTAGTGGGTTTATTATGTGTTCATTTTGTAAATATTTTGAAAAAACTATACACTAGTTAAGATCATGTTCTGACTAAACAAATTATAGAAGTAAAAATATTTAGTATAAAAAGTGAAACATTCAGTAGAAAATTGCCTCGTCGGCACCACCTCCCTCATCGGCGCCACCCTCATCACCAGCTTCTTCGGCCCGCTCTCCGACTCCGTCGGCTGACGCCCCAAGTTCGATTCCTCCTCCCTCCTCTATGCGCTCGCGGGGCTCCTGATGCTTGGTCCCCCATGATGAGGAACAATAGATGAGGAGCATGAAGATATAATCATATGTCAAATCTGTTTGGCTACTTCTAGATACTTCTGTTGTGGTCTAGTATTTCTTTTCTTTTCTTTATCCTACCTACTGTTTTCTAGAGTCTTCTAGTAGTGAGTAGCTATGAGTAGAATGGTGAACCTTAAATAATGTTTCTAGAGTATTCCATCTATAAGTAGAAGTGTGTGAAGGCTTCCCAAAGCCCTATAAATAGAGGTCCCCACCTCTACTTTGGACGCAGACTATGTACCCACTACCTATAATAGAACTTGTTGTTCTTATCTAAGATCTTGGAGTAGATCTTGTGCCCTAGGAGTTCTGGACTGAACTCTTGCTGCCCTATCAGCCTACATTCGCCTCTAGAGTGATATCTATCGCAACAGGTTGAAGCTGTTCCTTCAACACTTGTGTTGTTCACTTTGTAGCAGCAAGGTGGAGTTGCTCCTCCACGACCTTTGTGCCGCCTGTGTGGCATCGAGCCTCGTTGACCCATAATCGTTCTTGCTGTCCTCTTCGAGAGCAAGTTGCAGCAAGCAATGGAGCAATTGGAGAAGAGGATGGATGCTGCTGAACAACAAATCAAAGAGCTGCGTGAAGATCTTAATAGGAGATTTTACCAGCTGGTTGACATGATAAGAAAGGGTGTTCCCCCTGCTACCAATGAAGGAGTTTCATCTAAAGAAGAGGAAGATGTTCATCAAGGAAGAAGGAGATGTAATCTTAGAGCAAGACCGCCACAACAACATGTTGTTCAACGTGCTTCAAGAAGGCCAATTTATGTTGAAGCTTCTGAAGGTGAAGAATATGATGATGCCCTTGAAGAACCAAATCTCTACGCATACTGGAGAGCACCCAACATTAAACATAGCATCCCCAAGCTTGGGACTAACATTAATTGCAGCAAATATATTCTCAAACATGTCATTCTCATCAAACATAGCATCCCCAAGCTTGGGGCTTTTCATATCATAAGCATAATCACTCTCATCATTAATAGTATGGATAGCACCATAGTATAGCAATTATCATCATCACAATGAGTAATAGGAGCAACATCATTTGGGAGGGATACCTTTTCACCTTTGCTTCTCCGTCTTTTCTTTTTCTTCTTCACATTATGTGTGGGTTCAATCTTCTTTTTGGAGCTCCTTATTAATGAGGTTGGTTGAATAGAAGGCTCCTCCTCGTTACCTGATTCATCATAAGAAATAATAGGAGGATATTGGGAAGTCTCTTCCCTTTCATTAGTATTCTCTTCATCTTCTATTTGTTTTCTTGTCTTTATGTAATTGGCAATATAAGGATTTTCAATGCAATTCACCACACAATACATATAAATTTCCTTTAGATCAAAATCAAGAATTCTATAAAGGGCACATTCTGGATGATCCTTAGCTATACGTTTCATTTCTTCCTAACCCATAAGCAAACTAAGTTCATTATGATGTGCAAGGGAAATCAAGTCATCACAATTTTTGGACACGATTAGATCATGAAACAATTTGCATTAGATATTTAAATGACCACGTTCATTGCAAAGTTCACAAGTACGGCTAAGAAAATTTAAATTATCAGCACAAACATCTAGCCTTTCTTGCAACCATTTAGTTTCTAAGTACTTATGCCTCTTGCAAAATCTATCTTCCCTATTTGGTGTCTACTTGCAAACTCTATGTATTCCACAAAAGTTGACATGCTTATAAGAGACATTTTCATCATGACTAGTGCAATCACAATTAGCATCATGGATATTCAAAGAGTTCATACTAACAACATTGCAATCATGCTCATCATTCAAAGATTTAGTGCCAAACATTTTAATGCATTCTTCCTCTAGCAATTGAGCACAATTATCGGAATCCTTATTTTCATGAAAGATATTAAAAAGATGAAACATATGAGGTACCCTCAATTCCATTTTTTTGTAATTTTCTTTCATAGACTAAACTAGTGATAAAACAAGAAACAAAAAGATTCGATTGCAAAATATAAAGATATACCTTCAGGCACTCGCCTCCCCGGCAATGGCACCAGAAATTGCTTGATGTCTACTACGCAACCTTCTTCTTGTAGATGTTGTTGGGCCTTCAAGTGCAGAGGTTTGTAGGACAGTAGCAAGTTTCCTCTAAATGGATGACCTAAGGTTTATCAATCCGTGGAAGGCGTAGGATGAAGATGGTCTCTCTCAAACAACCATGCAACCAAATAGCAAAGAGTCTCTTGTGTCCCCAACACGCCCAATACATTGGTAAATTGTATAGGTGCACTAGTTCGGCGAAGAGATGGTGATATAAGTGCAATATGGATGATAGATATGGGTATTTGTAATCTAAAAATAGAAAAACAGCAAGGTAACTAATGATAAAAGTGAGCACAAACGATATTGCAATGCTAGGAAACAAGGCCTAGGGTTCATACTTTCACTAGTGCAAGTTCTCTCAACAATAATAACATACTTTGATCATATAATTATCCCTCAACATGCAACAAAGAGTCACTCCAAAGTCACTAATAGCAGAGAACAAACGAAGAGATTATTGTAGGGTACGAAACCACCTCAAAGTTATCCTTTCTGACCGATCTATTCAAGAGTCCGTAGTAAAATAACACGAAGCTATTCTTTCCGTTCGATCTATCATAGAGTTCATACTAGAATAACACCTTAAGATACAAATCAACCAAAATCCTAATGTCACCTAGATACTCCAATGTCACCTCAAGTATCCGTGGGTTTGATTATACGATATGCATCACACAATCTCAGATTTTTTTCCATCTATTCAACCAACACATAGAACCTCAAAGAGTGCCCCAAAGTCTCTACCGGAAAGTCAAGACGAAAACGTGTGCCAACCCCTATGCATAGATTCCCAAGGTCACGGAACCCGCAAGTTGATCACCAAAACATAGATCAAGTGAATCAATAGAATACCCCATTGTCACCACGGGTGTCCCACACAAGACATACATCAAGTGTTCTCAAATCCTTAAAGACTCAATCCGATAAGATAACTTCAAAGGGAAAACTCAATCCATTACAAGAGAGTAGAGGGGGAGAAACATCATAAGATCCAACTATAATAGCAAAGCTCGCGATACATCAAAATCGTGCCGAATCAAGAACACGAGAGAGAGAGAGAGAGAGAGAGAGAGAGAGAGAGAGAGATCAAACACATATAAACTGGAACAAACCATAGCCCCGAGGGTGAACAACTCCCGCCTAGTCATGGAGAGCACCGGGATGATGAAGATGGCCACCGGTGAGGGATCCCCCCTCCGGCAGGGTGCCGGAACAGGGTCCCGATTGGTTTTTGGTGCCTACAGAGGCTTGCGGCGTTGGAACTCCCGATCTAGGTTTCTTTCTGGGGGTTTCTGTATTTATAGGAATTTTTGGCGTCGGGAACAAGTTAGGGGGGGTCTCCGGGCTGTCCACGAGGCAAGGGGCGCGCCCTCCATCCTCGTGGGCAGCCCGAAGCTCTTCTGGTCCATCTCCGATGCTCCGTGGTCTTCTTCTGGTCCAAAAATAATCTCCGTCAAATTTCAGGTCATTTGGACTCCGTTTGGTTTTCCTTTTCTGCGATACTCAAAAACAAGGAAAAAACCAAAAACTGGCACTGGGCTCTGGGTCAATAAGTTAGTCCCGAAAATCATATAAAAGTGTATAATAAAGCTCATTAAACATCCAAAACAGATAATATAATAGCATGGAACAATCAAAAATTATAGATACGTCGGAGACGTATCAAAGATCATAGAGTTCCTTTGGTCGCATACAAGCTGAAAGGAGGAGCCGGTGCATGGTGACATCGCGTTCAAGAGGAGCGCAGGCTGAGAGGAGAACCTCGTGTTAGAACTTGGCGACAAATGAAAGGCCTCTTGAAAGGGAGATTTTACAAGACCGATTATGACCAGATCCTATTTATCCAGTTTCAAAATTGTGCTCAAGGAAATAGGACTGTTTCAGATTACACGGAGGAGTTTCTAAGGCTACAAGTGAGGTGCAACCTTGCTGAAACTGAAGAGCAACAAGTTGCAAGGTACATCAATGGTCTCAATGATGCTATTCAAGATCGATTGATGATGCAACAAATCTGGTCCGTTGATCAAGCACAAGCTCTAGCCTTAAAGGCCGAGAGGTTTGTGAGCATGAGAAAGACAACTAAGGCTCCATATCCTTCATATCCTCATACCAAAGGCTCATCTAGGAGCCAACCTAATAGAGTGGAAGAAAGGACCATTCCACCAAAGACAAAACAGCCCATCCCGAAGCAAACTAGAGGCATGGGTAAGGCAAATAAAGGCCCAAAGTGCTACTCCCTCCGTCCCAAAATAAGTGTCTCAACTTTGTACTAGCTCTAGTATAAATTTGTACTAAGCTCAAGACACTTATTTTGGGACGGAGGGAGTATAAATGTGGTAAAGAGGGACACATATCCAATGGTTTCCCACTAGGGAAATTTGTTAACACGACTATCCATGATGGTGAAAGCGATGAGGAAGAATACGAATCTGAAGATGTAGACGGACAAGAGGTTTGTCAAGAAGAAGGTGAAGAGGTGGTATGTGTGAACCAGCGTCTCCTATGTTCCACACCACAACTCGATGACACACAACGGAAGAAAATATATGGGAGCAAATGCACGGTGAATGGCAAGGTATGCAAACTAGTGATTGATAGTTGCAGCTGCGAGAATCTTATCTCCCAGAAGTTGGTGAACCATTTAAAGCTTGAAACCCATGATCATCGAAATCCCTACACTATTGGATGGATCAAGAAAGGAGTGAATATGAGGGTCACCAAACAATGCAACCTGCCACTTTCTTTGGGTAAGCATTATCGCTCAAATGTGTTGTGTGATGTGGTTGACATGGATGCCAGCCATGTTCTTCTTGGGAGGCCTTGGCAATTTGATGTGGATACTACACACAAGGGCAAGGAAAATTCTTACTCTTTCATTTGGAACAAGAGAAAGATCATTATCTTACCAAACAAAACCGAAGGTAATACCTCTAAGGAGGAGGGGAAAACTATGTTAACTATCTCCCATACCTCTCATGAGTTTATGGAAGACTTGAAGGAGGCAGATTTGTGTGCCGCACTTGTTGTAAAGGGAGAAGAGCACCCGATTGTTGAAATTCCAGCAAAGGTACGTGGTTTATTGGCAGAATTTCAGAACATACTTGGGGAGCCACATGGCTTGCCACCGATGTGAGGAATTCAACATAGAATTGACTTAATTCCGGGAGCAAGTCTTCCTAATCTTCCACACTATCGAGTGAGTCCAAAGAAGCATGATATATTGAAGGAGAAAGTGGAGGAATTGTTGCAAAAGGGGCACATTCGAGAAAGTATTAGCCCATGTGCTATACCAGCCCTACTCGCGCCAAAGAAAGATGGATATTGGCGCATGTGTACGGACAGTAGAGCCGTTAACAAGATCACCATAAGGTATAGATTCCCTTTCCCCGTCTAGATGATATGTTGGATCAGCTTAGTGGAGCAAGAGTGTTCACAAAGCTAGATTTAAGAAGTGGATATCATCAACCAGATAAGACCTGGGATGAATGGAAGACCGCCTTCAAGACAAAGGAAGGGTTGTTTGAATGGCTAGTCATGCCGTTTGGACTCTCAAATGCACCAAGTACCTTTATGCACTTAATGAATCAAGTCCTTAGACCCTTCTTATCCCACTTTGTTATGGTCTATTTCGACGACATCTTGATCTATAGCAAGGATGAGGATGAACACTTTGATCACATTCGGAAGGTGCTAGAAGTACTAAGGGAAAATGAGCTCTACGTCAACTTGAAGAAATGTGTTTTCCTGCAAACACAACTTCTTTTCCTAGGATTCGTCATAACATGTGACGGCATTCGTGTTGATGATTCTAAGGTTGAAGCAATCCGAGAATGGCCAACTCCTAAGACCATTTCTGAGGTAAGAACCTTTCATTGCCTTGCAACTTTCTATAGGCGATTTGTGAAGAATTTCAGCATTATCATGGCACCAATTACCGAGTGTTTGAAGAAAGGAAAGTTCCAATGGACAAAAGCAGCTGAAGCTAGTTTCAATGAGATTAAACAAAAGCTATCACAAGCTCTTGTCTTGGTACTACCTGATTTCCACAAGACTTTTGAGTTGGAGTGTGATGCAAGTGGAGTAGGCATTGGAGTTGTCCTATCTCAAGAAAGGAAGCCCATTGCTTTCTTTAGTGAGAAGTTAAGTGAAGCTAGACAGAAATGGAGTACCTATCAGCAAGAATTATACGCCGTTTTCAGAGCGTTGAAAACTTGGGAAGTCTATTTGCTTCCTAAAGAGTTCATTGTTTATAGCGACCATCAATCCTTGAAGCATTTTAGAAGTCAAAATCATGTTGATTGCATGCTAGCAAGATGGGCAACATATCTGGAGAGGCTTAACTATCTCATCGTGCATAAATCTTGAATAACTAACAGAGTGGCTGATGCTTTGAGTCGTCGTGCATGCCTCTTGTCTTCTTTTGAAGCTGAACTTTCGGGCATGGATCAAATAAAGGAGTTGTATGAGGGTGACGAAGACTTTGGCCATGTTTGGGTAAAGCACACAAGGGGCCAACCATTAGGTGACGACTATTTGATGCAGGATGGATATCTCTTCAAAAATGATCGTTTGTGCATTCCAAGAAGTTCTCTACGTGAGAAGCTGGTTAGAGAGCTCCATTCAAGTGATCTTAGTGGCCATGTTGGATGGGACAAGACTATCGCTAACCTGGAAGCTCGCTACTTTTGGCCACAACAAAAGAGAGATGTTGGAAAGTTCTGCTCAATCGGTGCCCCATATGTCGACACTGCAAAGGCCAAGTCTAGAACACAGGGTTATACATGCCTTTGCTCGTTCCTCGTTGCTCCATGGGAGGACATTTCTATGGACTTCGTCTTGGGCTTGCCAAGAACAAGATGAGGAAGTTATGCTGTATTTGTGGTCGTGGATAGATTCTCTAAGATGGCTCATTTCATCCCATGCCGCAAGACAACGGATGCTCGTCATGTGGCAAACCTATTCTTTCGAGAAGTGGTCAGACTTCATGGAGTACCAAGGTCCATCGTCTCAGACCGTGATAGCAAGTTTCTTGCTGCATTTTGGCTCACTTTGTGGAAGCAATTCAACACTGAATTGAAATTTTCTAGCACTGCTCATCCACAAACAGATGGACAAACGGAAGTGGCGAACAAGTTTTTGGGTAATCTGATCCGTTGCATTTGTGGAGAAAGCAAGGGACAATGGGACCTGGCCCTATCTCTTGCAGAGTTCTCCTACAATAACTCCAAGCATAGATCCACAGGAAGGAGCCCTTTTTCCATTGTCTACATTAAAGTTCCAACACATGTGGTGGACCTGGTGAAGCTACCATCAAGGGGAAACTCAAAATCAGCATTGTCCTTTGCTGATAATTACACTGAGTTATTTGAAGAGATTCGTGGTGTTTTGGAAGCACCAAATCAGAAATATAAACAACTCGCTGATTGCAAAAGGATGAAAAAATCATTCCAAGTTGGTGATAAGGTGATGGTCTCACTCCGAAAAGAGGGGCTACCTTTAGGTGTTAAGGGGAAGCTTAGGCAGCAAAGGTATGGGCCCTTCTCTATCATGAGGAAGATAAATGATAATGCTTATGTGATAGATCTTCCAAGCAACATCGGCATATCCAACACTTTCAATGTTGCGGACTTGGCTCTCTACCATCCAGAAGAAGCTCTCTATGAAGATAACTCGAGCGCGAGTTCCAAACAACCAGGGGAGAATGATGAGCAACAATAGATGAGGAGCATGAAAATATAATCATATGCCAAATCTGTTTGGCTACTTCTAGATACTTATGTTGTGGTCTAGTATTTGTGTGCCAAATGTATTTTGTGTGTGCGTCATTTCAATTTTGGGATGAACAAAACCATGGGCAATTTGAGCACAATGGGTACATAGATAGATGCGATGTAAAACCAAAATCTCAACAAAATTTTATTCCAAATTGGACCAAAGAAAAACTACAAATCATATTGTTGATATTAACTAGAGTAGTTCAAATTAAATGGTGGCATAAGCCCGTTGACACTATCACACATTTTGTTTTTGTTTCTTCCTTTCTTCTCCTCGAAATGTAGTTTCTGCTTGGATTTGAATCATGTGACTCTGTAAGATACAAATATCGTGCGCATGATTTCAAAAGTTTTCAAGATGACCTAAAACATGATGTGACGATAAAAATAAGTTTGTGGTTTTTCTCAACTGCAAATTGTCATTGTCTTTCTTCTATGTCCGTTGTTGTTTATAGCTGTCGAGTTGCCTTTAAGAGCTTTACTACTACTTCACAGCTGAAAGAAAAAACCTCATTTCCTTAGAAGAAAAACTTCACATATGTTGGTACTGATTTTCACTCTTTCTTCGCTTTACATCTTTTTCTCTCTACTTCTCTATCTCTATATGGACGAGACTTGCCTGCTCCCTTCCCATGCTCCCATCCGTGCTCCCGCATATGTGGTTTTATTTGATTGGAAGAAAATAAAACTCGGCCCCACCCCTTAAAAATCAGGGGGGAGATGATTAGATTAGAAAAGAAAAAGGAAAAAGAACAGCCGTAGGATGAAGTGGGAGCACGGATGGGAGCATGGAGAGGGAGCAGGCAAGCCGGATCCTCTCTATATACTACTTAAAAACTCCTGCCAGGCGGAATGCTTCGTCCAATCTTCCATCCTTTTTCCTAAGCATCATTCTTGGAAAATCATTTTACCTTTTATTGACTTATCAAATGAATTTATGTTTCCTTTCATAAGCAAATAAATTACTACAAAATAAAATCCTAAAATTATTTAGGTACGTATATCACAGACAGGATTTGGTAACATTTATTTTACGGGGAAATTATCTAGTATATTTTTAAAATGAGAGGGAGGGTCGGTGCTGAATAAAAAAAGTTATAGTTTGGTGCACTGGGCGGCTGCAAGCCCAGTACGAGAGTTGGGTTTCGAGTGGTTAGAATTTCCCCCGAGAATCCTGCCCCGGCCTGGCCCATGTGGTTTAACGAAAATCCTAGACCTACGTAAGATATCCAATTGGTATGGGCGTTCCCTCTCGCTAGGGTTTCTGTTCTCTCGCCGCCTCTGGCGACGTTGAGTTTTGCTTTCCCTCGCACCGGAGAAGTAGGATTGGCAGCGTCGGGTCCGGGGTAGTCCTGTACTGCCAAGGTCCGGGGGCTGATCTCGCACTGCTGGAGCGCTAGAGTTTTTCCACCTTCGAGCAGATCGGCTTGCCCGTAGGTCTGATCGCGATGGCAGGCAGGGGGAAGGCGTCGGCGGCTCATCGCAAGGGAAAGAGCAATCTGGAAGAGATGATGCAAGATCTGGCCCTTAAGGAAGATGATCTAGATGATGTGATTTTCGAGGATGACGATGCCCCAGCGGAGGAGGCGCTCCGATGGATGATCTTAGCTCGAGTCCATATGGACAAGGACTTCAGCACCTATTGGTTCTTCCGCAATATGAAAACTGCATGGGATCTTGCAAGGCCAGTCAAGATCAAGACTTTGGAGGAGAATCTTTTTCAGATGCAGTTTGATTGTTTGGGGGATTGGGAGAGAGTAACACAGGGCGGCCCGTGGCACTTCAGGGGGAACCCAGTTCTCATCGCCCCGTATGATGGATTTTCAAAACCATCGTCGATTGAGCTGTGGACTTTCGAGATATGGGCAAGGATCATTGAGCTTCCAATGGCTTATCACGGGAAGATCCAGGCGCTTGCATCAAAGATTGGCGAGTTCGTCGACTCAGAGCCTTCCTCGTTTGATTTTGAGGGGAATTTTTACAGAGTGAGAGTCCGGTTGGATGTTCGTCAATCGCTGAAGAAGGCCATATCCTTGATCCGGGGAGGACAAAGGGAGATTTTTGCGGTGAAGTACGAGCGACTGCCAGACTGGTGTCAGGTATGCGACATGATGGGGCATGAGTTCAAAGAACATGGCGACGGGGTGCATCCCCCTTCTGCTCTTGTGTTCAAAAATCTTAGGGCCCCGGCAACCACTGCCTGGGGAACCCGGCGTCGCAACAGGAACAGGCAAAACAACTCTCAAAATCAGCAGAAGGAGGAGCATATGGTGCATAACCCCGAGACAAGCCATGAAGGAGAGGTAGCTGTGGGCATGGAGTTGGACAACACAAGGAAGCGGGCATCTGACCAAGTTGCTGTCTCCCCGAACGCCAAACTGATGGGGATGGAACTGGTACCGGTGTCGAAGCCTAATGGGAATGAGAATGGGGTCCCAATCAGTCCACCACCGAAGCAAGATACAAAATGTTCAAAACTCATGGGCCAGTCAGGGAAGTCAGCAAGTTCAAGTGACAAAGAGGGGATAGATGGTACGGTGACGAAGAACCCCAATGGGGTAAAGAGCTCGGACGCGAGAGCGGCGGCCTCCGTGACGGAGGACCGCCGAACGCAATGAATCTTCTATGCTGGAACTGCCGGGGGATTGGCAACGCCCCGACAGTTCAAGAACTTCGCGAACTCGCGAATAAGTTTGCCCCTAAAGTGCTTTGTATAGTTGAAACCCAAATCAGTGGGGAGAGAGCTGAAAACTTAAAAAGTTCTTTAGGTTACGATTGTTCTTTTGCTGTTGATGCCTCCGTTAGGAGTGGAGGCTTAGATATGTTTTGGAATAATGAAATAAACATCGAGATTTTGGGTTACTCCAAGTACCACATAGATGGCAAGGTTATATGTCTAGGAGATCAACCGTGGAGGCTTTCCTGTTTCTATGGTGAAGCCCAGACCCATCTTCGCTATCACACATGGAATACGATGAAAAATATGTCCACTCTCCAAGACATGCCGTGGGTGTGTATTGGGGACTTCAATGAAGTTCTGAAGCATGATGAACATGATGGTATTGGGTCGAGGAGTCAGTCACAGATCCAGGGCTTCAGAGATGCGGTAGATGTTTGCGATCTACTCGACCTAGGATACAAAGGCATAAAGTGGACTTATGAGAAAAAAGTAACAGGCGGATCGTACACGCGAGTCAGGCTAGACAGAGCTTTGGGATCGGTGGACTGGTGTGGTCTGTATCCACTGGCGGCTGTACAACATATCATATCAGCGACATCTGACCATTCGTCCATCTTGTTGCAGCTAACCCAACCAAGCGAAGGACTGAAGCAAACGAAGCAGTTTAGGTACGAGGTGATGTGGGACACTCACCCAGATTTGAAACCCACGGTGGCTGCAGCCTGGGAGCTCAACGGTCATAATCAAACAGTGGGTGAAGTTCGCGCAAATCTCGAGGCCCTAGCAAGTAACCTTGGCGTATGGTCAAGATCAACTTTCTGTAGTGTGAGAGGTGAGATACAAAGCCTCAAGAAAGAGCTAGATCGCCTTCGGAGTGACATCACGAGGGCCGGACCTTCTCATGCGGAGATCAAAATTAACGATCGTCTAATTGAGCTCTGTTTGCGTGAAGAATTGATGTGGAGACAGAGGTCTCGAGTCCAGTGGCTAGCTGAGGGGGACCGTAATTCTCGCTTCTTCCACATGCGAGCTTCTATGCGGAGAAGGAAGAATCTGATAAAGGCCTTGCAGAAACCAGATGGAGAAGTGACAACGGAACTAACGGAGATGCAGCAGATGGCTCTGGACTTCTATAAACAGTTGTACACTTCAGAGGGAGTTGAGGGGGTGCAAGACGTTCTTCAGCATGTGCCTACGAAGGTTACTGCGGAAATGAATGCAGCATTGTTGGCTCCGTATGAGGCGAAGGAGGTTAAGAGCGCTCTTTTCCAAATGTTCCCCACGAAAGCTCCCGGACCAGATGGGTTTCCAGCACACTTTTTCCAGAGACATTGGGATGTATGTGGAGAAGCAGTTACGAGAGCAGTACTGGCCATTGTTAGGGGCGAGGAGAGCCCTGCATGTCTGAACGATACCCTTCTGGTCCTTATTCCTAAGGTATCTAATCCAAATTTGTTATCTCAGTTCCAGCCCATAAGCTTATGTAACGTGTCTTACAAGATCGCCTCGAAAGTTCTAGCAAATCGCCTCAAGCTAATCCTTCCGGAGATAATTTCGGAGGAGCAGTCGGCCTTTGTGCCGGGAAGGCTCATTACTGATAACATAATCTCGGCTTATGAATGCTTGCATTTTATGAAGAGAAACAGGTCAAAGAACAACAGTTTTGCAGCACTGAAACTTGACATGATGAAGGCATACGATCGAGTGGAGTGGTCCTACCTGCGATCGATTATGGAGAAGTTGGGTTTTGCGGCACCATGGGTTTCCGTTGTGATGAACATGGTGAGCTCAGTTTCTTTTTCAGTCATGTTCAATGGTGTGAAGTCAGAGGTTTTTCATCCTACGAGGGGGATTCGACAGGGAGATCCAATCTCTCCATACCTCTTCTTGTTAGCAGCAGAGGGCCTTTCGTGCCTCTTAAAATCCCAAAACCAATCATCCCAGCTCAGCGGCATTAAGGTGGCACCGTCGGCTCCGGCGATGAACCACCTTTTATTCGCGGATGATAGCCTGCTGTTTTTCAGGGCGAGTGTTGATGGAGCGGAAGCAGTATCAAACCTGTTGAATACATAATGTTTGGCATCAAGCCAACGGATCAACAAAGATAAATCTTCAATCTTTTTCAGCAAGGGAAGCCCAGAGATAGTACGTGCTGTGGTAAAAGGCCATTTGCAGGTCCCTAATGAATCTTTAAGCGATAGATATTTGGGTTTGCCAACGGACGTGGGCCACTCAAAAAAGGGTACTTTCAAATATTTGAGTGACAGAGTTTGGGACAAGGTAAAAGGTTGGATGAGCAAATGCCTATCAGCAGGTGGAAAAGATGTGCTAATTAAATCAGTGGCCCAAGCTATCCCGGTGTTCTTGATGTCATGTTTTAAACTCCCAAGAGGCTTATGTGATCATATCAAATCCATAATCAGGAAGTTTTGGTGGGGATGCAAACAGGGACAACGTAAGCCGGCTTGGGTTTCCTGGGATGTCATGACACGTCCTAAACATCTAGGCGGGCTAGGATTCAGGGATCTAGAGATTTTCAATCTAGCCCTATTGGCTCGCCAAGCTTGGCGACTATTACAAGAACCAATGAGTTTGAGCGCAAGAATTTTGAAGGCTGTATATTATCCAAACAACTCGGTTCTTACTGCGGAGTTGGGACCAAGGCCATCTCAGATTTGGCGGGCTATACTTGAAGGACGGGATTTGTTGAAGCAGGGGCTCATTCGCCGGATTGGTAATGGACAATCAACGGAGATTTGGATCGATAACTGGATTCCAAAGGAAATGACGCCACGGCCTATCGTGTCTCTGGTACGTTTCGGAGCTACTCTCCCCGGCGACAGCCTCATGGAATGAGGCTTTGGTCCGGTCCGTGTTTTTGCCCATAGATGCTGAGGCTATATTGAAGATCCCGGTATGCACCCGCAACGTTGAGGACTTCTGGGCGTGGTATCCGGACAAGAAAGGCAAGTTTAGTGTCAGTTAAACACAAGTTTTGCTTAAGACAAAATTACAGAGAGGAGGTGGTTGAATGGAAGTAGCGGAACATCACACACCGAGAAGGACGAAAAAGCTTGGACTTCCTTGTGGAAATTCAAAATCCCGTCTAAGGTGAGGATCTTTCTGTGGAGGCTAGCTCATCACTCACTCCCTACAACGGATGTCTTGAAGAGAAGAAACATGTCAGAGAGAGAAGTGTGCCCGTTGTGTGGTTGTGAGGATTCTTGGAGACATGCGTTGGTTGCATGCACGATGTCTCGGTGCGTGTGGGCCCTGTCGGAGAGGAAAACTTGGTGTCAATCATGGCTGAAAAGCGATGAATCCAACGCAAGAATTTGGCTGTTTGATCTATATGAAAAGCTGGACCATGCTAGCTTCACAAGGATGGTCATCACACTATGGTCTATATGGTTTGCGAGGAGAAAGGCTATCTATGAATCTATATTTCAGAACCCCCAGCAAACGGCTTTTTTTTATAAATAATTACATTGATGAGCTAGGTCACCTAGTTGTTGGACGAGTGCACGAACACTCTGTACCTGCACCACCCCAACCGAAACGGTGGCTTCCTCCTCCTACAGGCACTGCAAAAATTAATGTTGACGGGGCTGTGGTTCGCTCACGGAGAGGAGGAGCGGTTGCTGCCTTTTGCCGCGACCAGGATGGGCACTATCTGGGCTCCTTGGCGATGGTTTACTATGGCATCACGGACCCCCTAACCCTGGAGACATATGCATGCCGGGAAGCTCTTGCTTTGGCGGATGACCTGGGACAGCAGAAGATTCACGTGGCATCGGACTGCCAAGAAGCGGTAAATGACATCAACAGGGTGACAGGAGGCCCCAATGCTTCGTTGGTGCATGAAATAATGAACCATTGTAATAGTTTTATTACTTGCTCCTTTGTTTTCGGCGTAGGAACTTCAACTTTGAAGCTCATAATCTCGCCAAATTTGCTTGTAACCTAGATATAGGTAGACATGTTTGGTTGGGCAATCCTCATGACCCCGATCTTGTACCTATGACAATTGCTTCTGAATAAATAAAGCAGGCGAGATTTCTCAAAAAAAAAAGATATCCAATTAACTGCTGCCAAATCATCTTTTGCGTAAGATACGTAACAATCTGCACGTAGATGTAGCATTGCTCGTGGTTTAATGGGCAAGCTCTCTCAACATCTGAAAAAAACACCCTCCTTTTCTTCCAGCATTCTCACACCTGGTGTGCACCCCCTCGCGTGCGGGGAGTTCATATGGGCGGGCCCGTTCCTGTTTTTTCCTTTTGTTTTTCTTTCTTTTTCTATTTCCTTTTCATTTTTCTTTTACTTTCTGTTCTCTTTATCATGTTTACATTTCCATTTCTTTAATTTTTCCAAATTTGTGAACATTTTATGTTCATAAAAAAATGTAAAAGCAATGTTCAACAATTCGAAAACATTAATCTAATTTAATATTTTTGTTCAAGGAATAAAAAATATTCATCAATATTCAAATTTGTTCATCGAACTAAAAAACTTTTCAATGAAATTCGAATTTTTTTTCATTACTTTCAAAAATGTTCACCAAACCAAAAATTTGTCCATTGAATTCAAAAACATTTCATAAATATTTAAAAAAGAATGTTCTTGAACACAAAATTTGTTCATCATGTTCAAAAAATGTTAATAAAATCCAAATTTTGTTCATCGAATAATAAAGTCTTTCATCATTATTAATAAAATGCTCGTAAGTTATATTGTCAAAATAAAACAATGTTTATTAAATTAAAAAAATGTTCATTGTTTTGAAATCATGAACAGTTTTGAATTCAAGAACTGTTTTAGACAATTCAATGTTTTTTTGAAATTTTTAGAACCTTTTTGTAATCCCGGAGTATTTTAGCATGGAATAAACAAAAACAATAAATAAAAATGAAACGTGAAAAACGGAAATGAAAAGAAAACAAGGAGCTTCCCGCCCCGTGCATGGGCTGGCCCAACAGGGCGCGGGTGGGGGCGTGGGGAATGGGCTGGGGGTGCGCACTTCCTCAAATAGGGGCACCTGCGGCCGCCTCCAAGGTTCCACCACCCCTGCGGCACCACCCAACCCCCCTTGCCTCCTCGTCCGGGATGGGGCTCCCCGATGGAGAAGACAAGCCCGAACTCTCCCACGATGGAGAAGACAACGTCGACCTCTCCCCAGACGACTCGCCCTGGAGCGACAACGCCTGGTCCGAGGAGTAGGACGACGTGCTGCCCGGCCCCACTTCTCCTCGCATCCTCCACTTCCCACATTGATTCTAATCCACTATCACGCTTATTCTTCTTCGGATTAGCGCTGACGGGTCGTTCAGGCTGCTGCAGGGCTCACAGTCGTTCGAGGATAGAGGCGACGTGTTTGATTGGTGCTGAATTTTTCTCTCTTTTTTGGATATAGGGTTGTCCTTTTTTTGTTTCAAAAAGAGAGAGTGAGGGTTGGTGCTGAATAAAAAAAAACTAAAAGGTTCGTGCCCTGGGCCGGTGCAAGCCTAAAGATTTGGGTTTAGTTAAAGTGGTTTGAATTGCAACTTGAAAAGGTAGATCGTTACAGTAGACGTTGTCATCGTGCGCCATGCCGAAGTCAGCTCAGTTTTCAAACCAGTAGTAGCCGATGTACTAGGGGGCTGTTTGGATCCAAGGCCGCAGCCATGCTCCATGTCGAAGATCTCCCACGAGGATGAGGAGTCGAGGGCCTGCCGACGATCGTCCATCAGAGAGAGCACGCACAGACATTGCTAGTCCATAGTTGAATCCAAAAGTACATACCATTGAATCAGAAATAAGAAAGCAATGCTAATGATTAGAAGATAAATCATATGTAAACACCTAGTATACCCAGTAATGTATTTACTTACATATGCGATCGACAAAAAATGTTGACAACTCTACCAAGATATTTGATAGATTGCATGTTCTACAACTCTCTATAGATATAGTCATAATGAACTTGAACACATATATCACTATTACAGTATTATTCTAATTGGCAAAATATAATATGTGAATGCATGCTTGCTTGTTATTTTTCTCATATCCAGAGTGGTTAGTTAACGAATATATAATTATGGGCAATAAGTAAAAAAAAAGATAAAAACATAAATTTCGTTCCATATTTTTATTTAAACATGATAAGTGTATGTATTAAGAAAACTATTATTATTGTAGAAGAAAGAATATTTTATCTTCTTAACTAATGGGTTTATTATGTCATTCATTTTGCAAGTATTTTGAAAAAAAAACTATACACAAGTTAACATCATGTTTGACTAAACAAATTATAGAAGTAAAACTATTTAGTATAAAAAGTGAAAAATTTATTAGAAAATTGTCTTGTCGTCGCCACCTCCCTCATCGGCGCCACCCTCATCACCACCTTCTTTGCCCGCTCTCCGACTCCGTCGGCCGACGCCCCATGCTCGATTGCCTCCTCTCTCCTCCACGCGCTCGCGAGGCCCCTGATGCTTTGTCTCCCATCGTGGGCGTGCTTCTCCTCGCCCGCCTCATTGATGGCTTCGTCGTCACGCTCGTCCCCATCTACATCTTCGAGACTATGTCGCCCGAGGCGAGTGGACTGCTCGGCATCCTCCCGCAGATTACCGTGTTGACGGGTATGTTCTTGGCCTACTGCATGATGTTCGCCATCACGCTTGCACCCAGCCCGAACTGGCGGGTCATGATGGAGGCGTTCTTGTTGCCGTCGATGGTGTACGTCCCCGTCGTTGTGTTTTTCCTCCCGAAGTGGTCGTGCTGGCTCGTGAGCAAAGGTCGGATGAAGGAGGCTTGGCCCACGTTGCGGATGCTCAGGGGACGCGAGGACGTAGACGGCAAGATGGCGCCCTTGGCGTGGGTGGCGACACCGCCATCGAGGATTATATCGTCAGTCTGGCATAGCTTCCGTATATGTGTGTTTATCATCTCGATGCTGCCATACTCCAAAACTAAATAACTTATGTAGGTTCTAGCTTCAGAATTTGCACGCTGAACTGATATGAGAAAGCCTTGCATAAGCATCCCTTAAGTATTGCACAACATGGAGTAAAAATGTTTCTGAAAAACATCATGATTTAATGTGTCATATTGCAAGCTTTTTGTGCAATGTTTTTGTCCCGCCATTGCTTTGTACTTGTGTTAATACATTGTCTGATGCTAGCTCAGGTGTGTCTATATTTCCTTACTAGTTAAATGCCCCATCCTTGCTTTCTGGTGTTGCCAAGTATAGGATAAAACCCTATGATATCTATAATGATGAGGAGGTGACGATTACCAAGGACGAAGCTAAGATGATTCTTAGATTGTTGAAGGGAAAGACTCCTCACGCCAATGTTGATCCATATCCTGTAAGTTTGACTGCCATATCTACCTGCATTTGTTTGAAGCGCTCATTTTGTAACTGAGTAAACTTTTCTCTTAGGATTATGTTGACTGTTTTGAATATGTTGATAAAGGCCATCCACTTTCTAACGCTCCTGAGCCAAAGAGGCGATTTCTGCCCTCAAAGTGGGAGCAAAAGAAGGTATATTCTCAGTTTCTTCCACTTTTATGTTATGGTAAAGCTTTTGATAAAGTCTACCTGCTCTTTAATTTCCTTTTAAGAGATAACTAATTGCACGGATGGCTTGTTAATCTATTCCTTCGAGATCTAGAGTATCTTGCTTATAAGAAAGAAATACCCCATCGAAATGTATGCTATAAGGAATGGCCTTAGAAATTTGCGCCACAGTGAACTGATGATTGTTGGTAGGTCACAGGAGCCTGCTTTAATAATTGAGTACATGATTGTGAGGTGTTTCTGGATTTCATGAACTGATGAAGGTGAGGTGTTTACTGTTGGTAGGGCATGCATTGTATAAGGCCATATGTGATATTAGTACTATTTAAACAGACAAAGTAGCCATAGGACTAATGTTTTAGAACCTCTCCGAAACTACTTTGGATTAGATCTTGTTGTATACTGTTAATACTGGTCAAATAGTATCAATTGCCATAGTACATATTTGTAGTTTCTTTCTGAAACTGCTTTGGAATTGTATTTATGCTATCACATATCTTACCTTCCGTTTATGACTGATAATTAGTTTCCACTGCCATATACTTTCTCTTTTACCTCACTGTTGTTTTTGGTAGGTTGTCAAACTTGTTAGAGCCATTCGTAAAGGATAGATCAAGTTTGACAAACCAAAGGATGAGCCAAACTATTATCTATTGTGGGGAGATGACACTGAAGCAGACAATAAACGGCAAGGCTTGAGCTACATCCCTGCACCCAAACCAAATTTGCCAAGTACCATGCCATCATTTTGCAAGCCCTATCATGGTTACTTGAAAAGCTCTTCGGCAATTGTTTCTATTACAAATATGTGATACGGTTTTGCACTGGGCATTTCTGTTCCTTAGTTGATATTGTATTCATTATGTTTTATGCCAATAATTTCATGTATCCAGGCCATGAAGAGTCATATAACCCTTCTGTTGAATATATTCGCACGCCAGAGGAGATAGATAACTACCAGCTTATGTATGAGGAGGACAGGCCAAAGTTCATCCCACAACGGTACAATTTTCTTCTATGTTGTCATTATGTTTTTTCTTATGTATGGCCTGATTCGTTTCAGGAAATTTAGTTATGTGACCCCTTTATTGTTTGCCGTGGATCATGTAGATTTGAACCGCTTGGAAGTGTACCTGCGTATGAGAAGGAACTTAGGGAAGGATTTGACCGGTGCATAGATCTTTATCTATGCCCTTGAACTCGCAAAAAGCGGGTAAGTGGATGACCTATCTTTTCATGACGCTTGGGTTCAGTCTTTTCGTTTTTTATCACTTCTTATTGTGATGTTCTTTTGTAACGCATGATGATTATTTAACAATTCACTGATAAACATTGATCCTGAGTCACTCAAGCCGAAGTTACCTAGTAAAAAGGATCTGAGGCCGTATCCAAAAACTTGTTACCTTGAGTTCAAGGGTCATAGTGGCCCACTGAGGTCGTTGTCCGTTGAAGCAACAGGGCAGTGGATAGCATCAGGTATAGATTGCTGATGCTGCGGGAAATGGTCTCATCATCTCGAGCATGTCATTGTCCTATGTTATAATTCTTCTTTTTTGAAGGTTCATCTGATGGAACAATTTGTGTTTGGGAGGTTGAAACTGGCCGCTGTACGTCTTAAGGTTTTCAATGTTGGTGCTGATGTCCACCATATCTCGTGGAATCCTTCACCTGACAGACCCATTCTGGCTGCTATTGTGTACGCCTTCTCCATTCCAAAGTGTAATTTCTTTTTATGTTTATGCATTCTTACCATTCATCTTACTTGGTGTAGTGGCCATGATCTTCTGCTTCTTAATGCTGATGTGGGGGATGAGGAAACTCAAATGAGGACAAGGCAGCTCCTTGACGTCCAGGAACCAGCTCATGAAGAAGATGATGGTAAGCATAGATCTCACTCAAACAATTTTTCTGCCTACCTTATTCACCATGTTCTGATATATTTCATTACGTTGCAGGTGGTAAGAAACCAGCTGTGAGGTGGGTGACGAGTGACAAATTTGACGAAATCACATTGATTCATCCGTCTTATAATATAAGAGCGTTTTTTACACTAGTGTAGTGTCGAAAACGCTATTATGTTATGGGACGGAGGGAGTACTTATCAGTCTCCTTTTTCTTCGCATGCTTACCATCTGTTTCTATTGTTCAGGCTGCATCAACTGTAGAGTGGCATTCAAAGGGAGACTACTTCACCACAGTTGTGCCAACTGAAATCCTTTATTAAACAAATCTTGATTGCTTTGTTTAATTTATAAGTGATGCATGACCACAATAACCAAGATGTTCTAAAAGGAAATTCTCTAGTTTCAGTCTTGCAGCTGCCACCCAACCTTCTAACTATTTGCTTTGTTTCAGGGCTGGGTGCTTCTTTTTTTCTTTATCGGGGTGGGCTTTTTCAGTTCATAGTTATGTAGATTTTTTTTTGATAAAGGGTGCTTTTATTAACTCACAGTGTAGCATCAAGTAGATACAAAGCATAATGAGTAAGAGCCGGCTTCTGCATAACTAAGATGCACACAGTCTTAAACGAACAGTCTAACAAAGTATACGTAAAAAAGGCAGAGGTAGTCAAGAAGCTGGAGTCAGGTCCCCGTGAAATTTTTTCTATCTGCATCCATCCTGGCGGTACATATAAAATCAACTGTATGCTAATTTACCTGTTGGTTCATATCAGCTTTGTTATTCTAAGCGGTAAACCAGTTGCTAGAACTAAGGGCAGTGCACCATTGTTTATTGGATTTCCTTACTAATGGCTCTGTGTTAGAGTACGTAATGGGCCTAATGGACCCGTTAGTCTCAGGGTTAATTAGAGATAAGGGTCTCTTACTTAGGGGTCAAGTAAGCCTTGCTTGGGAGTCAAGTAAACCTTTCTATATAAAGAGAGAAGATGTATCAATCTAATGAAGCAAGAATTAAGAAGGAAATCCCTTCCCTCTTGCCTGGCCGTGGGCAGAAAGGCCCCCGGCCGGCCCTCTCACGCCCTCCTTCTAGCAGCTATGTAACAATTTTGTATCAGGTAGCTTAGTTTCGATAATGTCTTCGCCGCCGCCCACCCCGTCGCTTCCGTTGCCGACCGTCACCACCGCGCCACTGGCCATCTACACCGTGCCGCTGGTCGCATCCTCCGGCGCCGCCACCGCCCAGATGCCGGCGCCCTCCACCGCACCACCGGCCGCCGGCTACAACCCAGAGGAGATCACCAGGTCCTCAACGACCTCGTCACAGCCATCCAGGGGATCCGGCTGTACCTAGCCAACCTACACGGCCGCCGCCCTACTTGCCGACCGGCGCGCCCGGCCTGCCGTGGTACTCGCCGCATCCAGGGCCTCGCGGTGTTCAACTGGATGTTGCAGCCCGGCTGCAATGCCCGCCGCCGCCCGCCGCCGCCCCATGGCGGTGCGGCTCCCGCCGTGCCTCGGCGCCCGCCATCGCTGCCCCGCGCCTTGTGGCTGCCGTGGCAGCCGCCGCATCAGTGGCCTTTCGCCGCGCTTCGTAAAACCCGCTGCAGCTAAGCTGCCATCCATTACCACCACCGCTTCAGCCCTGGCTGCGATGGCACCGCCGCTCCTAGCGGCCTCCGTCGCGCCACTGGCGCTTCCGCTGCTCATGCTGCATTGCAGCGCAGCCACCGCCGGTCAGCTCCGGTCCCGCATCGACCGCACCGGCGGGAGTCCCGCTTCACCAAGTCCAGGCCCCACCGTCGCCGTCAGCGTTTCCGTCTTTGATCGCTACCCGCCACGTGTCGGCGGCCGTAAGGCTACAGGCTGCTGCGTGATGCCTCCTGGCGCGTCGACATCTGCGGGAGATGCGTGGTCTGCAGCTGCTGCTCCTCCAAGTTGCCCTTCGCTGTGCAAAGGACCTCGATCTCATCCGTTGCGTCGGGGATCTTGGGCATGCGGTTTCCCCCACGGGCAACGGGCATGCTGTTTTCCCCGCGGGCAGCGACCTCAAATTCTGTGACATCGGTTGTTGGGGGGGCGCACCCCTCCTCGTCATTCTCCATCGCAAGCCCTCCACTCTTCCCTATGAGGTGCAAACCAACAGCCATCCGGCAGGGAGAAGGCATGGTGTCACCGACAGCAGCGCACCGCGTAGCACCACTGCATTCCGCCACCGGCAGCCGCGAGGGCGCCTCTTCTGGTCACTCTTGCGACCACTTCCAGGTGGTCATACACATGCACTCCTTTTGTCCAGGTGGTGTCCATGGGATCCAGGTGGCTATACACGTGCGCGTCCGACGTGCGGATGGTGTCCACTTTTTGTTAAAGGATCCAAAATAAAGCGTCCCAGTCCATTTCAGGTTGAGAATAATAAAACAAGCCGAGATGTAAAAGGCTTGTTTTTAGGTGTTAGGTTTGTGTTGCGTCGAGTCATGGTTATAAGTTGGTTAGGCTGCAGCTCGAGGATAAGCTGCATATCCAGATGGGGTGTAGTGTTAGAGTACGTAATGGGCCTAATGGGCCCGTTAGTCTTAGGGTTAATTAGAGATAAGGGTCTCTTACTTAGGGGTCAAGTAAGCCTTGCTTGAGAGTCAAGTAAACCTTTCTATATATAGAGAGAAGATGTATCAATCTAATGCAGCAAGAATTAAGAAGGAAATCCCTTCCCTCTTGTCTGGCCGTGGGCAGAAAGGCCCCCGGCCGGCCCTCTTGCGCCCTCCTTCTAGCAGCCACGTAACACTCTGCATGCAATAGTTTCATGCAGGTGATAATGTTATTGTGGGAAGTAAAGATGGTAAATTGTGCTGGTTTGATACGGATCTATCTACGAAGCCATACAAGATGTTAAAGTACGACTTCTCTTATCTTATCTTGAAGTCTCTTTGTTTTTATATATCATTTTTGCCTATTATTGACTTCTCTTATCTTATCTTGAAGTCTCTTTATTTTTAATTGTGCTGGTTAGTTTTTTAGGAAGTTGATTCCTATTATTTTAGCTTTTCTTTGTTCAAATCTAGTCAGGTCAATAAAGTTTGTTATGGACCTGTAGCAGTTACCAAACACTTGAATAACAATCAACAATTGCTATCTCATGCGGCCACTGACTACTCAATCAACATTACGATCCACATGCTTTGCCACCTGATGCGGCTACCGATTATTCCAAACAAAAGTGCCATCACAAACTGCAACAGAGACATACTGAAAGTCATGCTGAACATTTATTTCTTTACTATGCGCACACGTGTTCTCTATTAAATGTTACTATTTATTTTCACTGCTTAGTCTAATTCTGTGAACGACTTGTGCTGTAAAAAAAGTTCCCATGTTTTTCCTGGTTCTAGTTATTGCCTCGTTTTCTAAAATCCCACTAGACACAGTCCTTTTGTGGATAGTACCCACTAGTTACACGGTTCTGTCTGAATTTATATATCTTGTAGTAATTCATTTTCTTTATTTCAGGAACCACTCGAAGGACATAACTAGTGTTACGTTCCACGGAGATACCCTCTTTTCGTCTCATCATCGGAGGATTGTACAGCCTATGTGTTCCATGGAATGGGCTATGCTGATCTTAACCAAAACCCACTTATCGTACCGTTGGAGATTCTTCGTGGCCATTCGAGTTCAGATAGCAGAGGTACATTGTCATACATCATAAGGTTTTAGTAATTCAAATTATGTTGCATCTTCCTTTTGTAGATTATTGTTTGCACTCATAGACATTTAGCTTTCATCAAAGTAGTTATATCGCAGTAGTTAAACTAGGTAACATTATTATGTTTTTTCACCGAAAAAATGCAAGTCATATATGATTTTGAAACTTGCATTCTGCAGTCCTTGTACCATATAATGCCAGTTACTTTGAACTGAAGCATATGTGTACTGCATCGATATGTTATGGAGTACTTCCACTGTTTGTTTTTATAAGACGTTTCAGACAGCTTGCTTTGTACTGTTTTGGACAGTGTCTGGATGTCTAAAACCTCTTATAAAAGTGAACAGGGGTAGTACTTCTTTATGTTACTTCTTGCAAAACACATAGGCTGGGTACAGTTCTCTGACGATGGAGTAGATGCCTGCTTTTGAGCGGTTATTTGGTGGTTGGAAAATTTTGAGCACAAGGCACAGAATAGTATGTGTTGAGTCGGTAATGTTGTAGATGTATGTGTGTCGTTAAATAGAAATTTTCACAAGGAAGCAAACTAAAAATTCAGTCTATTGAACCAAGCAGCCAAAGTACTTGGTCCCGCTTGTCGCAGATTCAAGATTTGAGCATGATAAAATTGTACGCATGGCAGGAAATATGTATTTATAGTACCTTTTCTTGTTGCCAAAAGTTTATTTATTTTTGCTAATGATAATGACAATGGATATGATATTTTGCATAACCAACCACGTTTATGCAAATATTGCAAGGCAACTATATATCTGAACTATATGTTTTTTATCCCTTTTTCCTCTGCAGGGGTTTTGGATTGCAAATTCCATCCGAGACAACTGTGGTTCTTCACTGCTGCCGCCGACTCGATGATCAGGCTTTACTGCGAGTGATGACAAGGATGCCTTGAAAGGAACATAGGACTCTAGCTGGTGATTTCGACATGATGATGACGTTGCCAAGAGTCGGTCACGAAACAGGAGTCGAGAAGGATCATGTATAGTTTGTTTGGAGGGTGCGCTTGTTGCATCTTTTCTTATTATGTGTAAGTATAACAAACAAACAATGAGATGAGAATCACAGCCGTTTGCAAGTCTAGTATTCCGTCTAGCTACATAGGGTGCCTATTGGAAACCAGTTATTCTAGTAGTATTAATCGAGGTTGTAATTAACATCCCTCGTCTCACCATGCATGCCCAATTTTAACTTCTTGCCTTGCCTTCCCACCATGCTTGGTTCGTCCGCTGGCCTGGTAGAGGCCCAATTTGGCTGTTAGAGTTGCCTATGGATTAGAGTTGATTCTGCATTATTTTCTGTCAACTTCATGAACAATTTGTCAAGTAAACAAATAATTTACCCCTCAAAAAAAGTAAACAAATAATTTGTGCATATTTTTTCCTTTGATTGGATCAGGAGGAACTGATGTCGCACGATGTCATTGGGTACAACTGAGAATATGGCATTCACGGCTTGATGATCTTTGCGATATAGAGGGTGCCCAATGTGTAATGATCAACGGGTCCCAAATTTCATGGGCTTCTACTGCACCAGTGGCCGATCTAGCAATCTCGCAAGGATTGGCATCCGCTATACCTACAACTTGCTACGAAAGCCTAATACATATGCTACGTCTTTGAAAAATAGAGATGCGCCACCTTTGTAGATTGACATAGTTCTGATCAAAACTTTTTTTTTGCGGAAAGTTATCATCAATTAGGAGGAGGAAGACTCGCACAGCAAAGCGAATAGGTACGTTCTACGTGTGCGCTGCACCTGGGCCTCCTGATTAGCTCTTTAACTTCATAAAAGTAAAACACAAATAAATTTCAAAAGTACTCCCTCCGTTCCGATTTACTCGTCGATAAATCGGAACGGAGGGAGTACAAGATTTGGCCGGCTAGCTCGCAACTTGAAACGTCTTCCGTTCCGAGTCACAAAATCTCAGAAACCCTTGCAATCATGCTTGAAGGCGGCATGGGACATCACCCGCCAAGAGGAAGCGCGGTCACGAGGGCAAGGCATGCAAACGATGTCAAAGAAGAAGAGCAAGCACATAACATATTCAGAACATTGAAAAAAGTTATTGCCGTAACATTTATTAAGTATTCTAGTAAACTCTTGCATAGTCGCATTATACATGGTTTTTCGCTTCGTACACTCCACCAGACTTAAAAGTTATTCTAAAATGTGTGCATGTGGTGTGCGATTTAGGTCTGCTGCATCGGCTGTTAGTCCTGAGATGGATTGACGACGACACCGATTTTAAATATGGGGAGTGAGAGCACTCCACGTTATCGATTTTGTAGGTGTGAGTGGTGGCTTCGGGTGGATTGATGTATTTTCTTGTCAGCCCTTCGTGGAATCGAACACAATAAGGGTGGCGGAAGGGTTGATCGCTCGCGTACTCCACGTGCTCATTCTTTTTTTTTGAAGTCACTCCACGTGTTCATTTACTGTGCCAAGTTTTACTATATATATCGACAAAAGAGAAAAACAAAACGCAGAGACTTCATCGAGCCGGATTGGCCTGCGTCTCTCTCTCCTCCATGACCCAGCATCCCCTCCTTTTTTTTACCCTAGGTCCCCTCCTTTTTTTACCCTCCCTGCTAGGGTTACGGCCGCCGCCGGCAGCCACTCCAGCGCTCGTGCCTTCTCCATCCCGCCCCGAGCTCCACCTCACCCTCCCCCAGCCTCATCTCCAGCGATCTTATCAATCTAGATCTCCAGAGCACTCAGGAGAGAGGCGGCGTGACCGTGCCGGGACGGAGCTGGGCAGTGGAGACAAGGGAGAGATGCGGTTGGTTGTGTTTGGCGTCGCTGAAGTATCAGGGGAGGCCGGACTAGGGGACGTGGAGTTCCATGGCCGCGGTGGCTCGCCCGGTCTCGTGCAGCCACATCTCCGACGGCATCGCTTGGTGCTCCATCGACCTGGGCTGCTCTGCGAGGTTCTTCTCCGGCGGCGACGTGGCAGAGTTCGGCTGTCAACAAGGTCCACCACACTTGCGCTTGCGCGGTTGATGGGCACGGGCTGCTCCACACAAGGTCTACATCACAAAGGCAAGTTCTTCTCAAAGGAAGGTAGCATGCCAATGCTTTGATCCCCATTGGGTTGCACGTCTGCTGCTTTGGCGTTACTTCAGTCAGTGTGAATGGCTGGTTCCATGATAGGAACTAGATAAGGACATAAATTTGCTATTTTGTTGTGCAGCTATAAATCAACTATGCAGGAATTGAAAAGGGAAGATTGAACAAGTTTTGAGCTGGTATCTGAACCACAAAAATGCAAGTTTAACAAAATAGTTTGGATGCGGCGGCCACGGAGGCCCGCACCACTACGCCGCCATTGCGGCTGCCCCGCATTGAGATTGGATGGCGCAACCACCAAACGTCCACCTACAAGATTAGCTGTTGAGGCGGTTGAGTCAGCATCTCTACTAATGAGTTCAGTTTGTCAGCTACCCTATTGCACATGTCAAAGCTGATAAAACGGCTACCAAATGAGCACAGGCAATGACATTACATACAGTACAAATAGGGAAGTGAAAGGGGCACATCCCATCTGGCACCGCTGAGCTTCCTCTCAGGCGGCGCACCACGGGTGCGCCCCAACCACTAGTAACTAATAAAGATGGCTACATGCATTGATTGATGCAGAGGCCGAGGGTTTAACCTCCTTTAAAAAAGACGTAAAAGTTATTCCTGCCTCCGCCACTATACGACACACACCATCTTTATCGTCCAAAGGGTGTACTCGTTGCAATCAAGCTTCTCGTAGATCACTGGCGGTGCCTGCCTGCTGCTTTACCGCCGGATGAGCTCTGGCCATCAACGGTTTTCTAGTTCCTCCCATCATCCCTCACAAAGCTCCAATGCCAACTGTAAGAATCGGCAAGGCTCGGTTGACAAGATCGCCCCTGCACTCACGATCAAAATGGTAAATATTTATTTCCTTCTCGGTAGCTCGACTATGTTCATAATGTTAGGTTGATCTCTTCTGTGCAGGCCCAACAGCCTGCCAGGCCCTTGGTCAATGCGCCCTGATCAAGGGCGCCAACCCATTATGGTTGGTGGGCCCCTGCGACCCACGCTGTATTAACAGAGGTGGGGGCCGGGGCACGACTAACGAAGTTCATCGCTGCCACAAACCCCACCTACACGCCCTACCGATCTAGGGTTAGCGCGATGCTCACGGGAAGCACCACCTCCTCGCCATCTCTCTGTCCACATCGCGGCCGTCACCACATCACCATGGCCGGCGCTGGATCGAGCTCGTCTGGACAGGCAGAAGGTAGGTTCACCGGAATCACTAGCCTACACCGATCCAAAGGATCTATCAATGGTATCAGAGCCATGCTATGCTATGATTTTCGGTGCAAAGTATAAACAGAAAAAGAAAAAGAAATCCCCCACGGTGTTCCTCTCGATCCCCACACGCATCGGCAAGCCGAGGTTTGGGGAAGAAGAACACAGCCTCCCCAAGGGGGCAAAAGTGCACAACCACTACACCACTTGACGACGGCGCACTCTCCAACGGGAGCTCGTGCACACCGGCAAGGGGCGCAGAGGAGGCACCGCTGCTTCACGCCGTCGTCGTCCTCGGTGACACAGAGAGGAGGTGGTGGTGGATGGGCGAAAGAAAGAAGAAGGGAAAAGGAGAGCACAGCGCCGCGCGGTGGCCCTCGTCGCCGTCGCCGGCGGCCGGAGCGGCCGACCAGGGCGCTGCCCTTTTCCCCGATAGATCAGAGAAGGGGTTGGCTCTAGTCATCTCTGCAAAAGAGAAAGGGGAAGGGAGGCGCGCGCGGTGCGGTGGCTTCCGCCGCCATAGCCTTGAAAAGACCGCCCTTGTGTGAGCGAGAGAAATGGGCGAAGTAGCAGAGAGAAAGGCAGAAAGGGCTAGGGTTCGGTCGGGGTTCGGTCGGCTCCTGTTTTTGTTCGAGCGAGAAGAATGCTGCGTCGTTCGATCGAACTGAACGGCCGTGGTTGAAAACCTAGCCCTGCCCCGGGCCGGTGGGCCGAATGCCAAAATTGGGCTAAAAGTGGAGGCAAGGCCAGGCGGGCGCCTTTGGCGAGGCGAGCCGTAAGCGTCTTGGGCCGAGGCGTGACAACGCTTGGCCAGGTCGAGGCTGCTGATCGAGCTGCCGATTTCTTCTGCATTTTTAATAGTTTTCTGTCCAGTTTTGGGCAAATTTCACATAGTATTTTCTTTTCAAATTTAATCCAAAGAAAATTTGTTCAGAAATTAGAATAGTAAACAGGAAAAAGTTTCTAAAAATGAAAATAGATAATTTTTAGAAAAGGAAATGTTCATGAATTTTACAAAGAAAATAATAAAGTTCATGATTTTTTTATTTGGTCAAAGCAAAGTTTTTGTAAAGAATAAAAATTTCATGAATTTTTATTCATGTTTTTCCGCTGCCTAAATAATTAATAGTGCTCTTTTACAAAGAAAAAAAAAGTTTACATAGAATTAAATTTGTTAAGAGCATGTGAAAGTGATTATTAAAATGAATGTGATTATGTTATTTTTTATGACCAACGTTATTAATAACATGATAATGTTTTATTATTGAAATTTAAAGGTGCATTTATTTCTAATATTTTACCCAACGGTAATATAGATTTAATTGCATAGACAATTGTATGTTTAATTTGACCAACGTTTTATTAATGCATATGATTGTTATACTGATGTCACTTAAATTGTGATTTCAGGAGGCTTTCACTTGATGAATTGCCTAAAGAAGTTCCGACACTCAGAGGTGACAATCATACTGAGTGGAGGAAGAAAGTAGAACTGGAATTTTTTTTGTGCTGATCTGGACTGGGTTGTGGATGAACTACAGCCGGTCAGACCTACAGAGCCAGTAACAGAGGCCACTGATGATGATGTTGCGTGGGCTAAAAAGAGGGGGGATTATGCTCCTTTGGAGATGTCATACATCATAGAAAACCAAAAGTGGGTCAATGCAAACAAAAAGTTCATGGCATTTATAAAGAATACAATTGAAAGCACCATTGTGGGCTCCATTGCTGAGTGCACTTCCGCAGGGGAGTTGCTTACAAAGATAAAGAGCCATCAAAGATATATGCCACCCAGGTGTTAAAACAACTGGTGACAGAACACTACACATGTGGTAGTCATGGAATAAGAGAGCACATGCTCAGGATGAGCAATATGGCAGCAAAGCTAAAACCCATGGATGAGGATCTGGAGATCAAACCAAAGCTCCTGGTCCACCTGGTCATGGCTTCACTGCCAAAGGAGTTTGAAACTTTTGTTGTAAACTACAGTATGTCACCTGGAACGTGGGACATTGAAAAGACAATAGCAATGTGTGTCCAAGAAGAGGACAGACTCAAAGCCTCACATGTGGTTCACTCAACTATGTGAAGGATCAAAAGAAAAGGAATTACAATCAAAACAGCAAAAGTTCTCCTTCAAAGCATGGAAAAGCTCCCTATCAGCATCAGCATCAGCAACAACCTTTTTTAGTGGACAAAGACACTTGTCTCCACTGCAAGCAGAAAGGGCATTACAAGAAAGACTGCGCTGCTTGGCTGAAGTCAGTCATGGCAAAAAGAGGTAACAATATAGTTTCCTTTGTAAATGAATCCTTATATACACATTTTCAAAATCCACTTGGTGGATTGACTCAGGAGCAACTGTTCATGTTGCAAATTCTTTACAGGGATTCCATTCGACGTGGACTACGCAAAGAAGCGAAAGACGCATTGAAGAGGCAAACGGAGTTGAAGCAGAAGTTGAAGCTGTCGGTGACATCTCCTTGGAGTTAGCTGACAGATTCAATCTTCTACTTAGAGATGTTTTATTCTTCCATCATGTCATAGAAACTTAATTAGTGTTTCTTGTTTGGACAAAGATAATTATGAGTGTTATTTTGGACATGGCAAGTGTGCCATATGGTTAAATAATGCTTATGTGGGTGATGCTTTACTTCACGATGAGCTTTATTTGTTATCACTTCGTAAAAAAGTTTATTCTGTATGCATTGTGAAAGAATGTGTTTCCGCGTCGAATAAAGACAAAAGAAAAGAAAGAGAACATTCGACTCATCGAAATTATGGCACTGTCGCTTGGGCCATATTTCCAAGGGGAGAATAGAAATATTAGTCAAAAGTGAAATTCTTCCTCCGTTAGAATTCTCAGACTTAGAACAATGCATAGATTGCATTAAAGGAAAGTATATAAAACAAATCAAAAAAGGTGCAATCCATAGTGCAGGCACACTGGAATTCATTCACACTGACATTTATGGACCATTTCCGGTGAAAAGTGTGGATGGATATGACTCGTTCATAACATTCACAGATGATTACTCTCGCTATGGATATATTTATCCAATCAAAGAAAGACCTGAAGCGTTGGATAAATTTAAAATATTCAAAGCTGAAGTTGAAAATCAACATGATAAAAGAATAAAGATAGTCAGGTACGACCGTGGGGGAGAGTACTATGGTCGGCACACTCCATATGGCCAAGTCCCTAGACCTTTTGCAAAGTTCTTGCAGGAGACCGGCATAGTAGCCCAGTATTCAATGTCGGGCGAGCCTCAGCAAAATGGAGTAGCTGAAATGTGCAACTGTACACTTATGGATATGGTGCGCAGCATGATGAGTTATTCCAACTTGCCATTGGGATTATGGATGGAGGCGCTTAAAACCGCCATCACATTCTCAATAGAGTACCAAGCAAGTGGTGCCCAAAACACCGTACGAGCTATGGACAGGAAGGATGCCCTCCCTACAACACTTCAGGGTGTGGGGGTGCCCTACTGAGGCCAAAATGTTTAATCCAAACATTGCAAAGTTAGATCCCAAAACAGTGAGTTGCCATTTCATTGGCTATCTAGACAGATCAAAGGGTTTTCATTTTTACCGCCCAGACAGATATACAAAGTTTGTAGAAACAAGACATGTAGTCTTCTAAGAGGAATGATGAGGGGGAGCTTGGTAGCTCGGAAAATTGATCTTGAGGAAAAGAGGGTGCATGCACCTAATCCGATGATTCGGGAGCCATTTTTCTCACTACTAGTTGCAACTCCAACCATGACAACTATGGGGGCAGACATGGAACCTGTCCGTTAGGAGCCGACTCAACCCTTTGTTGAGCATGAAAGGGAGGTGCAGGAGCAAATTTTAGAAGAAGTGCCAAAAGTTGAGGCACAGAATGTGCCAGAAACTGAGGCCCTTCGAAGGTCTACAAAACACAAAAAGTCAGCTATTTGTACTGATAATAAAGTTTATAACACGAAAATAGTTCATACAGAAAAAGATCCCACCTCATATGAAGAAGCTATGAGAGGCCCTCATTCATCGAGGTGGATGAAGGCAATGGAAGACGAGATGAAATCGATGAGTTCCAAAGATGTTTGGGACTTAGAGAAAATTCCTAAAGGAGCCAAAACAGTAGGCTATAAATGGGTCTACAAAATTAAGTATGACTCTAAAGGGAATGTAGAAAAGTACAAAACACGACTCGTGGCAAAAGGATTTACTCAACGAGAAGGGATAGACTACAATGAGACTTTTCCCCCAGTCTCATGTAAGGATTCCTTCAGAATCATAATGGCATTAGTTGCACATTTTGATTTAGAGTTACATCAAATGGATGTTAAGACGGCATTTCTGAATGGTGATTTAAAAGAAAATGTCTACATGAAACAACCCAAGGGTTTTATCATGGAAGGCAAGGAAAATATGGGATGCCGCCTGAAAAAAATCCATTTATGGATTAAGGCAAGCCTCTATACAGTGGTATCTAAAGTTTAATCAAACGATTAAAAGTTTTGGATTTAAAGAAAATATTGAGGATAACTGCATTTATGCAAAGTTTAAGAATGGGAAATATATTTTCCTAATCTTGTATGTGGATGATATTCTGCTTGCTCTTGGTGAAGCATCATATGTTTTGGGCATAAAAATTCATATGTTTTGGGATGCTTCACAAAGGGATAGACTACAAGAAACAAAGAAGTTCTTATCCTCGAATTTTGACATAACACATCTTGGTGAAGCATCATATGTTTTGGGCATAGAAATTCACTGAGATAGAAACAATGGAGTCTTAGGACTATCGCAGAAAGCATATTTAGAAAAGGTTCTTAAAAAGTATAATATGCATGCGAGTAAGGCCACACCTGCTCCTATAGTTAAGGGCGATAGTTTTGGAAAATTCCAATGTCCCAAGAACCAGTACGAGATCGATCGAATGACAGCAGTACCATATGCTTCGGCAGTTGGCAGCTTACAGTATGCACAATTGTGCACTCGCCTGACTTAGCCATTATCACCGGGTACTTTCGGTAGATATCAAGAGAATCAGGCATAGAGCATTGAAAGATGGTGAAGAAAGCATTGCGTTATTCGCAAGGCACGAAGGACTACATGCTAACATACAGGAGATGTGATTCCCTAGAGATAAAAGGGTATTCTGACGCAGATTTTGCGGGGGACAAAGATGATAGAAAATCCACGTCAGGATACGTATTCATTCTCGCTGGGGGAGCTATTTCGTGAAAAAGCTCCAAACAGTCGATAGTTGCATCATCTATGATGTATGCAGAATTCATATCATGCTTTGAGGCCACGGGGCAGGCGATACGGCTAAAGAAGTTTGTACCCGACTTGAAAGTGGTAGATTGTATTCACAAACTACTAAAGATGTACTGTGACAACCAGCCCGCAGTATTTTACGCTCACAACAACAAGTCGAGTAATGCTGTCAAAACAATAGAGATAAGGTATTATGTTGTGAAAGATAAAATCCAGGATCAAACTATAAGTCTCGAGCATATAAGGACAAAAGATATGCTTGCGGATCCGCTAACGAAAGGCTTACCACCCGATGTGTTCAAGGAACACTTAACCGGCATGGGTTTACGGGAAAGCCTTATGATTCTTGGATAGGCCCAAAAGGAACAGAATTTGTTTATGAACAAAACGTATGTTGTAGCTAAATGATTCTATCGGCAATTGAGCTGTGACGATGAAACATGCTCTATGTACCAATATGTGATGAAACAAATAAACTAGAAAGTATAAGGTTAAAAGTGTTGAGATCAAGGGGGAGAATGTTAGGTTGATCTCCTCTGTGCAGGCCCAACGGCCTGCCAGGCCCTTGGTCAATGCGCCCTGATCGGGGGCGCCCAACCCATTATGGTTGGTGGGCTCCTGTGACCCGCGCTATATTAACAGAGGTGGGGCCGGGGCATGACTAACGAAGTTCATCGCCGCCACAAACCCCACCTACACGCCCTACCGATCTAGGGTTAGCACGGTGCTCACGGGAAGCACCACCTCCTCGCCATCTCTCTGTCCACATCGTCGCCGTCACCACATCACCATGGCCGGCGCTGGATCGAGCTCGTCTGGACAGGCAGAAGGTAGGCTCACCGGAATTACTAGCCTACACCGATCCAAAGGATCTATCACATAAGTGTTCTCTATTGGAAGTCAATGATTTCCACATCTTAGTCTACTTTTTTGAACAATTTGTGTCATCAAAAATGTTATTGCGTTTCCCTGATTCTACTTATTACCTTGTTTTCTGAAATCCCATTTGATAGAGTTAGCTTCTGATTGATTTGTTGCAGAGCCTTGACGTTGCAAGGGCCCTGTTTGTTTGAGCTTCTACTTCTGTTTTTGCAGCTTTTTCACTTTAACAAAAAATCAAAAAAAGCTTCTAAGGGCATCTCCAACGGGAGACACTAAGTCTGGACGCTAGGAATTAAATCCTAGCATATCGGCAGTTACTCTATTGATTCCCAACTCTTTTCTTTCCATACTAGAGGTTTTGGCCTTTGTTTTTAATCTTTACTTAGAGCATGTCATTACTCTTGCAAACTAAATTTGCTATCATTTTTGTCGGAGCATGGCAAATCGTCTTGCATTGGAAGTGGGAGCGCTAGTTACTTTTTAGTTTTTTGGATGTTTATTGTTTACACTAATTGAAAGATGCCCTAAATAGGTGTTTTTTTGCTTCGGCTTTTGGCTTATACTACCATATAGTCAAAGTAAAAAGCCCCTATTTAGGAGCTTTTGTGGTTTTTTTGCCAAACTAGAAAAACTGTAAAAGCAGAAGCAAAAGTCCGAACAAACAGGGCCTAGTCGCTGGTTTCATCTCCCTCTAGGTGTCCGGGCTGATCTGAGCTGCAGTGCTCCTCACGCCACTGACAGCTAGTGCCGATGTGGATGTGGTACTGCCGCAAATGCACTTTTTTTTTCTCAGGACTCCACTATAAATGTGGCATCAGATTTTCTACCATGGTAAATCGAACGTTTTTCTTGGCAAATTATGTTCTCCGAGGATGGCAAGTTTAATTGGCAAGCATGGCAAATCCGTCTCAATTCATTTTTGTCAAAAAATTGCCGCGCTTGCAAACTAAATTTGCTATCGTCGCACGAATATAAATTACCATTGAAAACATCAAATTTGCCATGCCTGAAAATCTGACATCAGATTTTAGTGTTTCCATTTTCTTATGGTGTGTATATTCTTATAGCTTTGCACCAGAATTTGACATGCCTGGTGGGCCGGCCCAGTTGAGTCCGCAGAGAATAATCCGGGAATTTGACATGCCACGTCGATAATCCCTGTTTGGGAACTCCCTCAAGGTTCAAAATAGACCGGGATTAGAGAGTTCGGTGTGCTGATTTCTGGGATTTAAAGTTTGGGGTTTGATTTAGCTTTCGTCTATAAATTCAAGGTTTGTTTTGGACTTTTTCCAGCTGGGGCGGTTAGAAGGTGCCGCCGTCGAGCCTGGAGGTTTCCGCTTTGTGCATTTTTTACTATTTCTCTCCCCAACTAAAAAGTGGGCTCCAAATACATTTGCGGCATAGTCAACCCATTTGGGCCTTTTTCATTGCCATGTAGGGAATCCTCGTTTGGATACGGTTTTGAGGTTAAAAACAATCAGGATTACAAAGGTCACTGTACATATTTAAGGGACTTGAAAGTGAAAGTTTATTTTCTACGAGCTCTACAATTTTAAGGTTTGAAGCATACCTCACTCTTGCTTGTACAGTGTGGACATGGATGCAACCATGCGCAATTACTCACGCTCAGCATTGGCCATCATCTCATGCACTTCCACTTTAGTGCTACTCCCTCGGTTCCTAAATATTTTTCTTCTCAGAGATTTCAACAAATGACTACATACGAAGCAAAATAAATGAACCCACACTTCAAAATATGTCTATATACATCTGTATGTGATAGTTCATTTGAAATATCTAAAAAGACAAATATTTAGGAACAAAAAGATGCATGCATGCCCCTTGTAATGCGTCTGCCTCTACCTCCCCGCGTACTGTACTCCTAGGTGTTTGCACTGCAGATGGTGGCCAGCCCTACAATTATGATGATGTACTACGTAGGTGTATCGAGAATTGTCAGGTCGGCCCATGGCCAGACCAACAGCTTATTAGATTGATCATCTATCACACTAACTGCAGATCAGTTATTTGCTACGTACGTACAAGTGGTCACCGATGGATCGACATGCATGTACGCCGGCGTCTAGCCGCAACCTCTTCCTCTCATCCCACCAATGCATTGCCTCCCTAGCATCTTACTTCTCATCAGCTTAGCTATTACTCCCCGTGTCCCATTAATATAAAAGTGTTTTTACACTAGTGTAGTACTCCCTCCGTCTCAAAATTCTTGTCTTAAATTTGACTAGATACAGACGTATCTAATATTAAAACGTGACTTGATACATCCGTATCTAGACAAATCTAAAATGAGAATTTTGGGACAGAGGGAGTTTAAAAAATAATCTTATATTATAGTAGGACGGAAGGAGCACTATTAGCAGTTGTAGTACACGATTTGAGCAGTACAATCGGGTGTGTTATCACGACATATCGCACGCATTGCCTTCCGACGAAGATGAAGGACCTATACGCAAAAAAAATAGAGAAAATAAAATATGAAGTGAGCTACTAGACGTGGTATTTAAATTGACAAATCGGCGTGGTACGTAGTTCCAATTAATCTGACAGAGGCACACGTTCGTGTAGGGTATATGGTAGGTACTAGCATTGAACCACCCGTACTACGTAGGAGTAGATTAGTCTCACATGACGTGTGTAGTCGTCTCTATACAGTTACACTGAGAGTGAAGGTCCGGACCACATGGTCTGGACATATCAGAGTGTGAAGTCACATGACCTTCTTCACGCCCACAGCAACGGCAGCCACCCCTACCTCTGTCCTGGTTTATTGGTCCTCATTGTAATCTGCGTCAAATTTAAGTAAAAAAATGTTCATGCATGTCATAAAAAATTATATCATTGAAAACTATGTTTAAATATGATCCAACGATAGAATTTTTGTTGACATGCCCTAACATTTTGTCAGTTAAATCTTTGGTCAAACTTTAACACAAATTACCAAAAGGATTAATAAACCTGGACGAAGGTAGTACTCTTCTCCTTGGGGTTGATTGGTTGAGTTATTGATGAGCCATCTCCCTCCCTCCCTCCCTCCGTTACTCATTCATCTACCACGACTCTTCTCCTTCTCCCTATCCCTATAAAACACACGTATCCTTTCTTCTTCCTCTACATCACTCCATCTTTTCTCACCTTGCTCTCTCGCTCTCTCGCAAAAAACATCTTGTCGCCACAGCCCGAGAGCCAACCCACAGCTAGGCACTGACCAGGCGTTGCACGAACGGAGGGAGGATACAACCGCCGCCTCCTTCGTGGTTTCCGGTTCCACCTCGGCCGCCGCCGCCGCGCCACATCAACGGCAGCCGAGTGGCACCGGTAACTACGAAGATGACGGCGACGTTATACCCAGGACCTACTGGAGGGTGAGACATGACATATGTATTGTTGCCCTTGGCTAGCTGCAGGTCGGGCCGTGGAACACCGCCATCGCTGTTGGAGCAGTATGTAGAAGCACAACGTGAGCACATCGGACGGGAACGGCATCTCTGGGAGGAAGACGACTAGGGCCAAGAAACGGGAAAAGAGAGATGGGAGGACGAGAGCACGGGGTGGCTGAATTTAAAATTTGGCTCAGTCATTTTTTTTCTCTCACAAGAGGCTAAAGTCTGTGCGCAGCGTGCTGCATGCACCTGCTAGAGTGATACAACTCAGTTTAGCTATACTTCAGTCGGCTGATCCGACTTTAGATCAGTCGATTTTCACATCCTTTGGATCAGGCTCAAGGGGGTGAAGGTTGAAGGACCACATTAGGCCTTTGATTTCGCATCCAATGGCTCAGAAATCGACTGACCACAAATGAAAAATTCAACTGACTGATTTTTAGCCATTTCGGATACAAATATATGCTGTTTCTAAGGGCATCTCCACCGCCAACCCTGAAACCACGCACACACGTAAGTCATCCAAGCGGGCATGTATCGGTCCACTGAACGGTCGGACATGTTTTCTCCACAAATTGAGAGGGGGGCCTGAGACAGCAGTCATGTAGGACTCGACACCCCGCCACCCAATCCCCTTCCGGTCTCATTTTCATTCAGTTCATCCCTTCTCCCCCTTACTTTACAACCGCACCATCCACCTCCGTCGCCGCCGTTGTACGTCTCCAGCCGCCATAGGGTCATTGCCAGACGCCCGCAACCAGCTCCGACGTGCCGGCTCGCCATTACAACGACACTGTCTACTCTAGAGCCGTTTGTACCTAGGTACACCCCGCCACCTGTTGACGCCCTCCATGACGGACACCACGCTCCGCAGGTGTTCGGTCAAATGCCATTTAGATTATTTTCGAATGCTTTGTTGTTTCAGAATACGAAGGACGGCGAGCTACTCGACCATGGAGGATGAGTTGTTGTGCGATGCATGGTTGGCCCTATCCGCGGATTTCGTAGGCAGGAGTGAGGGGGACCTTCTGGCAGCAAGTGCATGAATTGTTTCACGCACGAAAGCACATTGCGCGCTGCGACATGTACATCATTCAAGAACGCAATATGAGGTTGTTATCGTATTGCTGGTACGCTATCCAGACCAGCGTCACCAAGTTTTGTAACGTGGTTCGTCAGCTAGAGGAAAGGTGGCAGGACGAGATCGTTAGTTTTGATTTCTCATGCTCAACTTGTTAATTGATTTGTTCACTCAATGTTGGTCTACACATTATGTAGCCCACACGTGCTGCCATGATGTACTACAGGACAGAGTGACGGTCATTTACATGCACACACTGTTGGATGGAACTGAAGTGGAAGTATGTGTGGAAATCATGATCCGTTGATGAAGAACTTGTTGGACATCCGATTAATCTAGTCGAATTTGTTGAATCATAGATGGGCTTTAGTCCCATATGAACAATGATTCCTGGTTAATCTTGAGGCCCATGTATGATATGCCAGGTGGTGCGAAGTTTAGTCCCACCTTGCTAGTTGAGGAGAGTTGAGACCCCTTTATAAGGGCTGCTCTACCACTTGCCATTGGGAGCTTGGGAAGAGGAGTGGTACACGCGCACTCCTCCTCCTCCGTCCACCTCGCCATGCCTCGTCACGATGCGACGCGACGCGCACACGCTCCACAGGTTGCGAGAACGAGCCGAAGCTTATTTTGTCGCTCAGGAACGAATTAATTAATCAGGGATTAATTAATGAGTCGCTAACAGGTGGGCCACTGTCCGACTCGTTCGTGGGCCGCTGCCCAGGCCCATGACTTAGTGACCTACTTCGGTTCACTCACTCCCTCTCGTGTAACCTAGTAGTCATCTACTGTTCCTCGCTCTGTGCTGCCTCCGGCGATCCTATCCCGATGACCGCATGCACGGTTGGTCGGGAGAGCAGGTGCCTCCGGAACCCTGTCGTTCGAGATCCTGCCCGGGAGAACGACAATAAGGGTTTTGGGGAGCGTCTCGACGTGACTGCTCCCGATCCGTCCCCAGCTCCGTCCGCCTCTGCTTCCACTTCTTCCCCTGCATCGACACCATGGTCGACGCCGCCGCCGCCAAGAAGAAGGCCACGGACGACGCCGAGGCTGCTCTTTGCCGCCCGTCGTGTTAGCACAGCCCGCCAACGAAGGGTATGATCTGTTCATCCGTCGTTAACTCGTGCTTATGCTAGCCGTATATGTGCTGCTCATAGATGGTTTGCTTCTATGTTCTACATGAGCTAAGTATACTTAGGTATCGGTATGAGATGCATGCTTATTTGCCATGCTTACTGTTTACTCATGGAATAGTCTAATTGGAAAAGTGCTAATATTTCCAACAATCCAAAACCTTATTTTAGGCACTTTTTGATTCAAGGCTTTGCTGCTACAAAAGTTTACCGGGACGCATTTTAAGCGTTGGCAGACAAGGACAACCTTGTGGCTCACAGCGATGAACGTGTTCTGGGTTGGTGGTGTGCTCCCCACATAAACGATTGCTCCTGAGCAGGAGAAGGCGTTTAGGGAGGCAACCACAATCTTTGTTGGGGCGGTTCTGAGTGTGATTGGAGACAAGTTGGTTGATGCATATATTCATATATATGTGGGTTGCCAAAAACTTGTGGGATGCGCTCAAAGTCAAATTCGGCGCAACCGATGCTGGCAGTGAGCTGTATGCGATGGTGCAGTTCCATGATTACAGGATGGTTGATAACCGTCTTTTATTGGACTAGGCTCATGAGATACAGTGCATTTCTAAGGGGCTGGATCTCCTGAAGTGTGAGTTACTGGACAAGTTTGTCGCGGGTTGCATTATTACAAAACTTCCTCCTAGTTGGAGGAACTTTGCTACTTCTCTCAAGCACTTGAGACATGAATTCTCTGTTGAGGATCTCATCGGTCATCTTAGTGTTGAGCAGAACTCGAGAGAAAAGGACTCATACGTGAAGGGGGCAGAGGGTTCTTCTAGCGCCAATGTGGTGTAGAAGAACTTCCACAAGTTCAAGGGAAAGAATTCTGTCTAGAAAAATACTACCTTTAAGAAGGGTAAGAAGAAAGACAAAAAGAGAGATGGTTGCTTTACTTGTGGTTCATAGGAACATTGGGAAAACAAGTGCCAAACAAGTACAAGAAGCCAGGACATGACTCCAAGTCTGTCAATGTCACTCTGAGCAACAATGATGCGGCATCTGGGTATGGTAATATGTTTACCATACTTTTAGTTTGTCAGTCCACCGATTGGTGGGTTGACACTGGGGCCAATATTCATGTGTATGCTAATGTGTCTTTTTTTTTCCTACCAGGTTGCACGAGATTGTTCCGTCCTGATGGGGAATGGCTCGCATGCTTCTGTTCATGGTGTTGGCATGGTAGATCTGAAGTTTACTTCGGGAAAGATCGTGCAACTGAAGAACGTGCAGCATGTCCCCGCCATCAAGAAGAATCTTGTAAGTGGCTCCCTTCTATGTAAAGAAGGGTTTAAGTTAGTATTTGAGTCTAACAAAGTAGTAGTATCTCGTTATGAAATATTTGTTGGAAAAGGATATGATTGTGGTGGTTTGTTCCGCCTTTCCCTGGAGGATTTCTGTAATAAATTCATGAACAAAATTCATCCTTTCCCTGGAGGATTTCTGTAATAAAGTCATGAACCAAATTCATTCTAATGTGAACAAACCTGAGGTTTGGCATTCACGTTTTTGTCACATAAATTTCGGTTGTATGACGCGGCTAGCTAAGATGGATTTAATCCCGAGTTTCACTTTAGCCAAAGGTTCTAAGTGCCATGAGTGTGTGCAAGTTAAGCAACCTTGTAAGCCTCACAAGCTTGCGAAGGAGAGACACCTAGCACCGTTAGAGCTAATACATTCAGATCTCTGTGAGATGAATGGTGTGTTGACTAAAGGTGGAAAGAAATACCTCATGACTCTGATTACTGATTCCACTAGATTCTGCTATGTGTATTTGTTAAATACTAAGGATGAGGCTCTACACTACTTTAAAATATATAAGGCTGAAGTTGAGAACCAACTTGAGAAGAAAATAAAACGAGTCATGTCTGATCGTGGTGGAGAGTACTTTTCTAATGATTTTGATTTATTCTGTGCAGAACATGGTATTATTCATGAGAGCATGCCTCCCCACTCACCCCAGCCAAACGGGGTTGCCAAACGGAAAAACCATACTCTAACTGATTTGGTTAACGAGATACATCGGGTTTATCCAAGGCATCGTGGGGGGAGGCTGTATTGACATCATGTCATGTCCTGAATAAAGTTCCCACAAAGGATAATGAGACTACCTATGAGCAATGCGAAAAGAAAAGAACTACACCCTCTTACTTACGCACTTGGGGTTGTTTGGCGAAAGTCAACGCGCCGATAACCAAAAAGCGCAAGTTGGGACCAAAGACTATGGATTTCCTTTTTCTTGGCTATGCCAAGCATAGCGTTGGCTATAGATTTCTAGTGGTGAAATCTGAAGTACACGATGTGAAGGTCGGTAAGATCATGGAGTCTAGGAATGCTACATTCTTTGAGGATATTTTCCCCATGAGAGATATGCAAAGCACTTCTAGACTGGAATTTGATGAGACTCTTGAACCTGCCATTCTGATGGAATATTATGAACATAAAAGTGATGAGAGTTCCACGGAGGATGACGAAGAAGCTCCTATTAGAAGCAACAGACAGATGACTGCAAAGTCTTTTGGTGATGATTTCCTCGTGTACCTCGTGGATGATGATACTCCCAGTTCAATTTCAGAAGCTTATGCATCTCCGGATGCTGGCTACTGGAAGGATGCAGTTTGTAGCAAGATGGATTCCATCTTGGCTAATGGGACATGGGAGATCACTGATCGTCCTTATGGTTGTCAACCATTGGGATGTAAGTGGGTGTTCAAGAAGAAGCTTAGGCCCGATGATACTGTTGAGGAGTACAAGGCTAGGCTTGTGGCCAAGGGTTATACCCAGAAAGAAGAAGAGGATTTATTTGACACTTACTCACCTGTGGCTAGACTGACAACCATTCGAGTGTTACTCGCTTTGGCTGCCTTGCATGGTCTTCTCGTTCACCAGATGGACATTAAGACGGCTTTCCTTAACGGAGAGCTAGACGAGGAAATTTACACACAATAGCTAGATGGCTTTGTAGTAAATGGTTAGGAAAGAAAGGTGTGCAAGCTAGTGAAGTCCTTGTATGGCCTGAAACAAGCACTTAAGCAATGGCACGAGAAGTTCAACACTACTCTAACATCTATTGGCTTTGTTGTTAACAAAGCTGACAAATGTGTATACTATCGCTATGGTGGGGGCGAAGGAGTTATACTGTGTCTGTATGTCGATGACATACTGATATTTGGGACCCACCTCAAAGTCATTGAGGAGGTCAAGGCTGTTCTATCTCATAACTTTGAGATGAAAGACCTGGGCATGGCTGATGTTATTTTGAACATCAAGCTACTGAGAAATATTGATGGTAGAATTACACGTTTGCAATCCCACTATGTTGAGAAGATTTTGAGCCGTTTTGGATTTTCAGACTGCAAACCTTCTACAACACCTTATGATCCTAGCGTGCGGATTCGAAAGTTCGAAGGCATGGTTGTAGATCAATTGAGATATTCTCAAGTCGTTGGTTCGCTGATGTACCTAGCATGTGCTACTCGTCCTGACATCTCATTTTGCTCTGTGCAAACTGAGCCGGTTTGTTTCCAATCCGGGAGATGTGCATTGGCATGCTGTTGAGCGAGTGATGCGTTACTAGCAAGGTACTGCGAACAATGGAATTCACTACTCTGGTTACCCGACGGTGCTTGAGGGGTATATATAGTGATTCGAATTGGATATCTGATGCTGAAGAGTTGAAAGCCACAAGTGGACACGTCTTCACACTTGGTGGTGGTGCTATTTCCTGGAAGTCTTGCAAGCAGTTTTGTACTTCGTGAAGTAGATCGTCTTCCCACACCTCTCCTTCCGAATACAATTCTGCTGAGAGGGACCAAGAAGAGAATGTGAGGTCGTCTATGCTTGCATTTCCCCCTTGACCCCATGTATCGGCCGGACATCGGGATGAGATCCTTGTTGAGAGGGAACAATTGTAAAGGCCCGGAGTTTTTCTCAAATTATAAAATGGATTGTTATCTTATTTTACCATCATTGTGACATCTTCAACATTGCATTGGAAGCACGTTAACTTTGTACTAGATTATCCAGATGTTTTTATTAAACCTTTAGCCCTATTTTCTATCGATGCTTCTCTAGAAAGGTGTCTAAGTCCCCATGTTGCTTTGACCTTCTACTTGAGACTCAACCAATACTTTGCACATGACCGTGTTATACCATTAAAATTTATTTTTCTAAATTTTAAATAAATTTTCTCAAACGAGTCACACGTTTGTGGTCTTCTTATAGTATATCAAGGCTAAATGACAAATTTTGTCCACATTAGAGTTCTTTTGATACGAGAACGATTGAATATGGAGGCACTAATAGTCAGGGTTTAATAAATAATAAGTTTGCAAAATAAAGTTTCTTTGGGTCAGCCCATCTCTCCTCTCTTCTAAGCAGCCCATCTAGCCCACCTAAACCCTCCAACACCTAACCAAACATCACCCCAACCCCTGCTATATAAGGAAGGTCATCCCTTGCTAAAATGGTGAAACCCTAGCATCTTCCCTCTTTTTCCACAGCCAACCACCCCGCCGCCGCCCCTTGTCCTCCACCGAGCAACCAAGCCGCCGCCACACCACTCCACCTAAGTTGCTGCCCCACACAGCTAGCAGCAGCCACCGCTCGCTAGATCTGCATGACCCATGTCTGGTCGAACGAACGCGAGGCCTCCATGCTTCGTCTTCCATATGGCCCCCGAGCCTAGATGTAGACCCGAGGGACCTTAACAGCCTCATGTTCCTCTCGGAGCTCCTCCAGTTCCTTCCTCACCACTGAGTCATGGATTCCGTTGAAGACCGCTGCCCCACCTTCGCCATGCACCTTGCCGGTGAGCCACCATGCCCCTCCTCCTCTTCCATCCTTTTCCTTCCATGATTTTACGTCTCTTCGTTTAACTACCATTTCTTCTCGATTTTACGGTGGCCTTCATCGTCCCATAGATCTCTACCCTGGATCTGATGCACCGATGCTTGCCGAGGACCGCCCCCTTCAGATCTGTTGCACCTGCGCATCCCCGCCTCGCCTGCTACGCCCCCTTGCTAGATCTGCGAGCCACCATCGCCAAGCATCATTTCTAGCGGTCGCTGCCTCGCATATTCATCAAGTTCGATGGGATCCCATGCTCACATCCCATCCCTGTCCACCCTGGTGGACTGCCTCGACAAACCGGCTGGCTTCCAACCCGAGGTCAGTAGCCCCATGTCCCAGCTTGCTTGTAGGTGCGAGATAAAGTTCTATTTTGTAATATGTTCCCCAACACAAGGTCCTCCACCTCTTATCCCAGCAGCGCTGTCAAGATCCTAAGGCAGAACCACCACCACTGCCTGAATATCGACACGGGGTCTCTCCACAGATTGCGTGAGATAATAGTAAGGATGAATTGATTCCTAATATGAAATGAGATGAAAATTTCAAAATGCTCGATGTGATCTTTGGAGCTGCCGGATCAACAGTGAGTGTTGATCACGCCCAAAAGGAGTGCGAAGAAAAGGTAAAAAACAATTCCCAATAAAACATAACCATTTTATTGTGAATGGATTGCAACGAAATAGAAGCTGATCCCAAAACTCAATAATGTCATCGGGACCCAAAAGGAAGTGTGAATATTAAACATCTCAAAATGTAGAACAAATCGAAAGGATGGTCTTGCCCGCCCTTGAGGAGCTGGCTGGCATGAGTAAATGGAGAAGGAACATATAAGGGTTTGAAAGGAGAACTTACCAATGCCCGCGAGGAATAATACATACTACCTTCGTTCGGTTTTGTACTCGACGAGGGTCTTGCTGGAGCGAGTAGTGGAGGCCCTGAACTTGGCCGCGATGTCCTGGATGATGTTGTGGTGTGTGATGACGTTGTTGAGTTGACGCAGGTTCTCCTCCATCTCCTCCACCTCAGCGGGCGTTAACCAGAACATGGGCCTCCTGCTGCTCGGCGGTTACTCCATCCTCCGGCACTGTTGTTGTGCCTACCACGCGCGTTAAGATAGAAGATTTGATCGATGGACCACCAGAGGATGACACTGACTAGAGATGGAGAGGGATGGGAGGGACGTATGTTACCGGTTCAGACTCTCGATTGGCCTCCACGTGATCTATCCACTCTATCGGTCTCACTCCTGTTTTATTCCTTTAGTTCCTGTCACATAGTTCCGCACTAGCGTGGAACACAGTACGATAGTAGGCCCACTTTTTTTGAAACTAATGGTAGGTGGTTGGGTCACTTTAATAAAAGATTTCCAAATTTATGTGCTGGGAATACATATTCATTACCACCATATATACTACTTTAATGGTCATACTAAAGTAGTATATATGCTGGTAATGAGTATGTATTCCTAGCACATAAATTTGGAAATCTTAAATTAAAGCGATCTTGTGCCCTACCATTAATTTCAAAAGGTGGGCCTACGATTCTACCGTGTTACACGCTGGTCCGGAAGCGTATGACAGCAACAAAAGGAATACAACATGAGAGAGACAGATAGAGTGAATATATCACATGGAGAATGATCGAGACTCTGAACTGGTAACTTACGCCCCTCCCATACTCTCCATCTCCAGTCAGTGTCATCCTACAACAACGACGTCATCCATGGCTCGCGACCAAGTTCAGCACCTTCACCGCCCACTCCGGCAAGACTCCCGTGTCTGTGTGTCGATGTCCTTCCTTCCTTCTGTGCTATGGAGCATCAACACAACGCCTAACAGATCCACAGGTTATACACCTTTCTTCATGGTGTACGGAGCAGAGGCAGTTCTGCCAAGTGACATCCGGCATGACTCACCCCGAGTGGCGGCTTACGTTGAGGCTGATAATGAAAAAGCTCGTCAGGATGCACTTGACTTGTTGGATGAAGAGCGAGACTTGGCAATAGCCCGCTCGGCGATTTACCAGCAAGACCTGCGCCGCTATCACAGCCGCCGGGTTAGAAGCAGGGCCTTTCAGGAAGGCGATTTAGTGCTCCGGCTCATCCAGGATCAGTCTGATATGCACAAGCTATCCCCTCCTTGGGAAGGACCTTTTGTGGTCAGTAAAAACCTGAACAACGGGTCATACTACCTTATCGATGTTCGAGAGCACAAAGACTCACGTAAGTCGGAGGAGGATACCGCACGGCCGTGGGAACGTAGCTCATCTTGACCTTACTATACTTGAGCCACTGCTCTCGTGATATATATATATATATATATATATATATATATATATATATATATATATATATATATGTATATATGTTTTAGTTTTTCTTTTTTAGCAATGTATATATTATATAAAGCAATAAAGCAGGACCTCTTTTTTCACCCTCGAAGGTTTATATGTCTTCTTTAACAAGTGGTGGAAACAACCAACAGAGAGCGGATCATATCTGGATCCGGCTTTCCCTTTGGTCCGGCTTATGATCATATCTGAATCTAGCCATGGTCATTTGGGGGCTTCCTGTTCAAACTTAGGTCGTATTCGAACCAAAGAGAACATAGCTGTCGATACCCACTTGATCGGCATACTGCCAAACCCACTTGGGGGCTTCTTGGTCATATTTGAATCATAGTGAGGGAATCCTGGATTAGGGGGTGTCCGGATAGCCGAACTATCACCGCTATCGGACTCTCGGACTATGAAGATACAAGATTGGAGACTTCGTCCGTGTCCGGATGGGACTTTCCTTGGCGTGGAAGGCAAGCTTTACGTATACTGATATGTAGATCTCCTACCATTGTAACTGGCTTCTGTGTAACCCTAACCCTATCCGGTGTCTATATAAACCCGGAGGGTTTTAGTCCGTAGGATGAACAACAATCATACCATAGGCTAGCTTCTAGGGTTTAGCCTCTCACGATCTCGTGGTAGATCTACTCTTGTACTACCCATATCATCAATATTAATCAAGCAGGAGTAGGGTTTTACCTCCATCGAGAGGGGCCCGAACCTGGGTAAAACATCGTCTCCCTTGTCTCCTGTTACCATCCGCTTAAACGCCGCAGTTCGGGACCCCCTACCCGAGATCCGCCGGTTTTGACACCGACATTGGTGCTTTCATTCAGAGTTCCTCTGTGTCGTCACCTTTAGGCCCGATGGCTCCTTCGATCATCAACAACGACGCGGTCCAGGATGAGACTTTTCTCCCCGGACAGATCTTCGTATTCTGCGGCTTTGCACAGCGGGCCAATTCACTTGGCCATCTGGAGCAGATCGAAAGCTACGCCCCTAGCCATCAGGTCAGATTTGGGAGTTTGAACTACATGGCGGACATCCGCGGAGACTTGATCTTCGACGAATTCGAGCCACAGCCAAGCGCCACAGACTTTGTCTCGATGGGTATGATCTAGCTACGCCCGGCCGGACAGTACCACGGAAGCGCACCAGCGTCCGCTCCGACCGTTAGCTCAGAGCCGACTCCGCCCGATCAAGGGCAGTGGCTGGACACCGCCTCGGGGCTACGACCTCACGGCGATTGAGCCGAACACCATCTCATCGCTGCGAAGCCCATGACTCCGAGGTGCCGGACTCCTCTCCGGACTCCAAACCTCCGGCGCCCTCGCCAATCGAATCCGATTGAGGCCGGTTATGGAGTTCCTTTATCGCGGACATCTTTTCAGCACTCGCCCTTGGCAACATCCTGAATTCACTAAAGTCTCTCTCTTTATCAAGAGAGCCTGGCGGACTATGGTCGGGAAGGTTGGGATGCGAGACGACGTAAGAAATTCAACACCCACCCACCACCCACTTCATAGCCAGCAGCCGAAAGCTTAAGCAGCGTGCTCAATTTCGACTACGAAGACATCGACGGTATGGACGGCGATGTAGGAGATAACCACGAACCAGCACCTACGAAGTCTTTGGACAGCCACCCCATCTCACGATGTATACATGGTGGATACACCTAAAGGAAGTAGCGACGAGGAAAAAGCGGACGCGCTGAAGGATAAATCCCTCGAAAAGCAGTCAAGACGGCGACGAAAGCGCCGCACAAAATCCCGCCTCGACAAAGACAGCGGCCATACAGACCCAGCCATAGAGCAGGTCGAACCGGTGGATGATGAATATGCTATTGAACAATCGTCCGAACAGGACAACTTGGATAAACAACCCGTCCCCGGCGATGATAACAGTCCGGACGATCTCACACCGAACAAGTTGTTGGAGCAGAAGAACCTCCACAAAAGGCTCGTCGCCACTGCCCGTAGCCTGAAAAAGCAGAAGCGGAAGCTCAAAACAGCGGAAGATGCACTCAGAATCAGATGGAGCAAAGTACTCAACACCTTGAGACAAATACGGCGATAGTCGCCAAACAAAGAGCTACCGAAGCGCAAACTACTGCCCGAATTCGATGAGGAGGCCTTAGAGCCCCCGCAATCAAAGGACAAAGAGGCCGCCCGTTCGGATAGACAACCACATGACAAGCATAGAGCGGCAAGCGGCGCCGCACACTGTTTTCGCACGCGATCCGGCATAAGGATTCGCACCAAAAGGATGGCCCGATTAGGTCCATCTACGGGCCAAGAAAGCAAGCTCTTCTAAGCAATGCAACACACCAAAATATCCGGACATCACGGCACACCCAAGTATAGGGTGCCGCACACCCCTATGTTTCACCGATGAGGTGCTGGATCCACAATTTCCAGCGGGATTTAAACCGTAAACATAGAGGCATACGATGGAACAGAGACCGGGAGTTCGGATCGAGGATTATATCCTCCACATACACATGGCCAGAGGAGATGATCTCCACGCCATAAAATACTTACCCCTCAAGCTCAAAGGGCCAGCACGGCACTGGCTTAAAAGCCTCCCTAAAAATACCATTGGAAGTTGGGAAGAGCTCGAGGATGCTTTTCAGGCAAATTTTCAAGGGACTAATGTCCGCCCTCTGGACGCAGACGATTTAAGTCACATAACTCAACAACCCGGAGAGTCAGCCCGCAAATTCTGGAACATGTTCCTCACCAAAAAGAACCAAATAGTCGACTGTCCGGATGCCGAAGCCTTAGCAGCTTTCAAACACAACGTCCGAGACGAATGGCTCATGAGCACCTTGGCCAGGAAAAGCCAAGAACAATGGCCGCACTAACAAGCTTCATGACCCGCTTTTGCGTGCGAGAGGATAGTTGACTGGCAAGATGTAGTACCAGCGACCCAAGTACATCCGAAGTCAGAGATGGAAACGAGAAACCACGATGCAGCAAGGACCAGCGCCGGACAAGGGGAAACAGCCCGAAGAGCACGACAGTCAACGCCGGATTCAAAAGCTCTCGGCAGAATCATAAAAAACTGCCCCTCAAGGATAACAACCACGAGCTATCCAACTTAAACAAAATTTTGGACAAAATATGCCAAATCCACAGTACCCCCGGGAAGCCTGCAAACCATACCCACAGAGATTGTTGGGTCTTCAAGCAGTCCGGCAAACTCAATGCCGAACACAAGGGGCTCGACACACCAAGCGAGGATGATGACGAACCCCACAAGCAGAGCACCGGAAAACAAAAGAATTTCCCACAAGAAGTCAAAACAGTAAACTCACTTCAAGTGACAAAAGGGAAAATCAGAGCGGCGCCCATAGAAATACGCGCCGCACGGCCTATCCCAGCGGAGTCCCGACATTGGTTGTCAAAACCAATCACCTTTGATCATCAGGATAACTCCGGATGTATCCGGAACGCAGGATGGACTGCCCTGATATTAGATCCTATAATCGACGGACTCCAATTCACAGAAGTCCTAATGAATGGCGGTAGTGTGATCTAAACCTGCTATATCAGGACACAATCCATAAAATGGGGATAGACCTAACCAAAATTTGCCACAGCAACACACCTCCTTCAAGGGGTAATGCTAGGCCTATATGCCCATTGTACGGGCTCCCTACCGCTAGAAGTTGTGTTGGCTCATCCGACAACTTCCGCCGCGAAAAGTCTTCCATATCGCCCCATTCAAAAGTAGCTATCAAGCACTATTGGGGCGTGAAGCTTTCACCCGCTTTAACGCAATACCGCATTATGCATCTCTTACACTTAAAATGCCCGGTCCACGCGGCATCATCTCATTAAAGGGAAGTATCAAGTGTTACTCGAGCACGGAAGAACGTGAGACTGCCTGGACAGTCACACACTAATCCGGCTCTGCTAAACCAAGCACCTGAACAGGTCATTCGGACCCCGGACACGGCTAGACGAGTCCGGCGTAAACATATAAAGGCCTACTAGCCGCACACCCCCGTACAAGGGGCTGCATGCATGTACAACAAGAGACAATAAGGCTCAATTTTATTAAACTTTTGAATGCATTACTCCGTTTATTTAATATAAAGTATATTTTTACATACGATCTTTCTTCAACTAAGTTCTTCTCTTTTTACAGATGAACACCGTGCTACACCCATCGAGGATACGGCTGCTTGGAGACACATGCGTGACGCGTGCAGTAGGGACCTGTTGCAAGGATTCTTTTCAGATTAAGACCCTGCGTAAACCTTTTTTACTGTCTCTTGTTGATACACATCCCCCGGTTTCTTGCTATAACCGAGGAGGAGGCTGGCGTTTTGGCATCGGCCGCGTCAGAATTTTTGCGCGTACCTGGACACCAGGGGCTTAGGGCATTGTTCTGCCCGTTTTCATAAAGACCGAATACCTTAGGGAGTGTTCGACGTCTCGAGTTAGGCCTTATATGCATCAGCTCCGAATCATGTCTTTGGTCAAATGTTGGGTTTGCGGCTCCTGTTTTGCTACCTTACGTTCCGCTCTCTCATCGGCTAACGCAACACCAGGAGAACTACTGCGCGATTGTGCCCCGATTCGGCTGGTGAGCACCTCGATGAGAAAACCGAAAACCCATTGTCATGATGTAGCGTGAGACTGGTCAACCACTCGATGACCCACAGGAATGTTTAGAATTCCTCGCATTAACGAAGGACCGTTTCGGTCAGGCACATCTGGCGCCCCGAATTCGGGAGAGCACGGTGCCCCTAGGGGCTATATAGTAGCCCCACCATCGAACTCCTATGGCTAAGTGAAAGTGATAAAGCATTATAGTCCGGTTGCCTAGTTTGCTACGCTATCACCTCCTTTACAGGACCAAGACGTTGGATTAAGTGTGAAAATGCGCCTTTTTTGCAAACACCCCCGCACTATGTGCGTGGGGGCTGAAGCCGAAGACTGCCATCTTTCAGGTTATATACACATATACATTAACGGCCGCACAGGAGGTATTTTTAATACTTGAACGCACAAGTATAAAAAGCCCTTATATTATATTGAAACATTGTTTCACAAATCATACATGTCATTAGAACATAATATCCTTCGAGCACTGCGTCTCTATTAAACGAGCGCCCTGCAGGACTTCCTCAAAATAGTGCTCGGCAGGTACTCGGCTTTTGTCCGAATCCTGGGATGCAACGTCGGTGGCCTTCATCTCCGCCCAGTATGTCTTGACACGGGCAAGAGCCATCCGCGCACCCTCTATGCATGCTGACTGCTTCATTGCACCAATATGCGGCACCGCACCAAGGAACTGCTGCACCAAGCCAAAATAACTCTTCGGCTCGGGCCTGTTCGGCCACAAATGAGCCACTACATCCTTCATGGCCAGTCCGGACAACCTATTCAGCTCAGCCCATTCGGCCAAACGATCAGACAATGGAAGCGGGCCATGCTGGACTATGGGCTGCGACCAAAAAGCTCTTCCATTCCGTGATCCTTTTGGCCCCGGAAGTGTTCGGCGCGTCTGCACTTTCGCCGCCAAGTCGAGATAAGCATCCTCCGCACCCCACAGCTGGCCCAACTGAGCATACTTAGGATCCATGCATTTCCTCCGCAGCGAAAAAGGCTTTCCAGCCGCAATATCTTGACTGACGTAGCTCCTCTTTCATAGCTCTCATCATAGAGCGAGCATCCTTAGCCTCGATGGCGGCCTTTTCAGGTCCTCTTGTCTCGCTCGACCTTCTTTTCAAGAAGCTCTGGCAGTGATCGGTAGCATTCTTCAACTTTCCGCCATCTCGGCCATTTCTTTCTTGCTTCGGCGGTGAGCAGCCTTTTGACTCTCAGCTCTTCGGCCGCTTTTAAAGGCGATCGCATCACTTTTTCGGGCTTGCTCCTTGGCTCGGGCGAGTTCCGCGAAGGTTCTCCATGGCAGCGGCACCATCTGCGTCAAGCATACATGTTGTAAGGCGCAGACATTAAGCTACCTTACCGGGTGTCCGCGGAGAAGCTGCATACCTTGTGACTCGTCAAGCCGCTTATTGACAAGCGCGATGTCAGCATCCGCCACGTCAAGTTGCCGCTTTAGTTCGGCAAATTCATCAGTCCGGCTTGCCACCGGACGCTTCGCCACCTACATCGGAAGAGCGCATATTATACCTCGGATTAAGATCCTTGGCACGCTGTCATTTTTGACAACGCACCGAGACTCAGGGGCTACTATCTATATAGGGCGCATTCTATATGCAAAACTGTCAGAAGGTACATCATTTTGCGTACCTCAAAACCGTCGATAAACTTATGGCGGCTTCATGCAATCCGCTTTCAGCGGATGAGATCCTTTCAATCACCGTACCCATTAGTGCACGGTGATCTTACGAGATAGACGCTTCGCCCGGCAGATCTTTCAGCTCCTCCGACCGTACACCGGTTGGTGCCGGACTCGTCCGATGGCCTTTTCGAAGGCGGACGCGGAAGGGCTTTGAGGGGACATCTGACTGCCTTGGGCCCCGCGGATTCGGAGAAACCCTCCGCGGCGACACATCAGGTCGTCCGCCTCGCATGATGGTACGGCGGAGGCGTTTCGCTCTCCATCATCTTCGGACCAAGATCCCCTGAAGACGAGCTCTGCTGAGAAGGGTTGAGATCCGAACTACAAGGAAAAATTCCGGTTATCTTCAGAAATAAAACAGGGATGTCTCTCATTTTAAGAAAACGCCCCTCTTTACTTAAGGCTCGCTGGAGGGCTGATCTCCTTGGGGAAATAGTGCGGCCGGGGCATCTCCCCGCAGGACCCTCCGGGCAGTATTTCTTCCCGCTTGAGGCCTTGGTCTCCGGGATCTTCTGAGGCGGTCCTCTTCTCCCCTTGGAGGGAGGATTCTCGATCCCTCCTTTCGTGATAAACTCCTTGGCGGAGGCGGTAGCTCCCTCGTTCCCCCTTCGCCTTCTTCAAAGCGCAGCCTCTAGCATCTGGTTAACACGAGGATCCGGCGTGGTCTCGTGGAGGTGGGCGGACGCTTGAGATCAGTTTTGCTTCGCTATCCACTCCTATTCAAGGGACAGCTCTTTTAAAGGCAAGTTTATGATAGATATACGGATAGCATGTCAAGATGCAGGACTACTTACTTGAGTATCAAGGCGATTGCAGCTCAGACCTGCGTCCTCGGTTAAGTTCGGACACATTGCTTGTGATCCGAAGAACAGTTGGTACATCTCCACGGGCGTTACGCCCATAAAATGTTGGAGAGCTCGTGGTCCCTCCGGATTGAACTCCCACAGGCAGAGGGGGCGACGTTTGCAGGGCAGGATGCGACGAATCAGCATGACCTGCGCTTCTACGACCAGATTGATCTTTCTCTCTCAGAGGTCTCGAATATGGCCCTGCAACAAGGGCACGTCCTTGGACGGCCCCCAGTCGAGCCCTTTATTGACCCATGACACCAGCCGCGGTGGAGGACCCGAGCGAAAGGCAGGTGGCGCCGCCCATTTGGTGCCCCTAGGAGCGGTGATATAAAACCACTCATGTTTCCATAAATTGAGCTCCTCTTGAAAAGAGCCCTCGGGCCATGGAGCATCAGCATTTTTGCTTATAACAGCCCCTCCGCACTCTGCCTGATACCCCTTGATCATCTTCGGCTCCACTTTGAAGGTCTTGAGCCACAATCCGAAGTGAGGGGTAATGCGGAGGAAGGCTTCACATACGACAATGAACGATGAGATGTGGAGGATGGACTCCGGATCCAAGTCATGAAATTCCAGCCCATAATAAAACATGAGCCCCCTCACGAAGGGGTCCGTCGGGAAGCCTAACCCCCGAAGGAAGTGAGACACGAACACCACGCTCTCACCAGGCTTGGGTGTGGGAATAACCTGCCCTTGGGCAGGCAGCCTGTGCAAAATTTCGCCGGTTAGATACCGGGCGTCTCTCAGCTTTAGCACGTCTTCTTCCGTGACGGAGGAAGGCATCCACCGGCCTTGTAGGTCGGAGCCGGACATCCTCGGAGGTCGAAGCGCTGAATCTAGAGCTTTGGGTGTTGGAACTCGAGGCAAGGGGCGGATTCGATTGAGATTGAAAGAAAGGAGGCGGGCCTTGGTCTCGTTATAAAGAGGTTGAATACCAAGAGCCCTCCCGTGACCCGTTCGGAACTTCGCCTTCGATAGAGGAGGCGTGCCAACGGGCACGGTTCGGTTACCCACGTCCGTATTGATGAGAATCCTGGAATAAGGGGGACAAAATCTCTGCTTTGACAAGACGTGCCAAGGAAACCGCCTCGCTAAACGCGCTGAGGTGGTACAAGAAAACGAATAAAGACTTGGCCGTGGCGTGATGGCACGCCGCGAGAATCGTCGTGATTGATTTTGTGTAAATATTATTCTCTCTCACGGTGTTATGTGGAAATTATTTTGCAGAGCCGGGACACTATCCTTGTGTTCAAAATCTTCTATGAAGTATTCAGAGGAGGAACCCGCCTTGCAATGCGAAGACAATATGCGGCCGGACTCGTCGTCATTGAAGCTGGTTCAGGGCTCTTTGAGGAGTCTGGATTAGGGGGTGTCCGGATAGCGAACTATCACCGTTGGCGGACTCCTGGACTATGAAGATACAAGATCGAAGACTTCGTCCCGTGTCGGATGGGACTTTCCTTAGCGTGGAAGGCAAGCTTGGCGATACTATATGTAGATCTCCTCCCATTGTAACCGACTCTGTGTAACCCTAACCCTCTCCGGTGTCTATATAAACCGGAGGGTTTTTAGTCCGCAGGACGAACAACAATCATACCATAGGCTAGCTTCTAGGGTTTAGCCTCTCTGATCTCGTGGTAGATCTACTCTTGTACTACCCATATCATCAATATCAATCAAGCAGGAGTAGGGTTTTACCTCCATCGAGAGGGCCCGAACCTGGGTAAAAACATCGTGTCCCTTGTCTCCTGTTACCATCCGCCTAGACGCACAGTTCGGGACCCCCTACCCGAGATCCGCCGGTTTTGACACCGACACATAGCTTAACCTCTTTGGGTCTGACATGGATCGTATTCGAATCAGCGTTATTAAACAACTCTCATGGTCACTTGGGGGCTTCCTGTTCAAACATAGGTCGTATTCGAACCAAAGAGAACATAGCTGTCGATACCCACTTGATCGGCATCGCCAAAGCCACTGGGGGCAATATGATCGTATTCGAATCTTAGCTTAACCCCTTTGGAACCGTTTACTGATCGTATTCGAATCAGAAGCCTTTGAAAATTAAGTTTATTATTCATTATACTCTGTAAGTATTATTAAGGGCCAGGTAAACATTGTATGTGCCGACTTTCAGGAGTTCAATTAACTCTCTGTTTACGGGTTGCATAAGCGGTGAAAGTATATACCAGTGCGATAGCAAGTACGTTATTATGGTTATAATCATAAACCGGTTTTTATATGGTGTTTTTGTTCATACTCCGGGTTATCAATACTTTATGTGACCCCGGATGCGATAAGTCGCCAAGGGCATTCTAGTTTTGTTTTATACACAGGATAAAGCAAGAAGGTTTGAACGTGGCGGAAGTATATAACGATGGCGACTTACGACAATATTAAAAGCGCCACAAACATGCGGCGATGGCATGACTAGGTTAAGAGGTTTTTTATACCCTATTACAAGACTCCCCGAGTCTGAATAATGAAGCATTGTTTTTTCAAAATCAAAGCGCCAGGCGAGTTACTCCTTTGGTGGGCTTGAAGGTTCTGGGTTATCCTTCTCCGCCTCTCCGTCTGATGCTCTGTCCTGGAAGGTTGACGAGGTCCAGTCAATGCCGCTTAAGGCTTCAAATTCAGCTTCATCATCTATTAAACCGGCTGGTTCAACTTCAGGAGCAAAGGTATGCTTACGAGTTGGGAGGGATCAGGTTGACGTCATCATAGTGAGGAGTTGGAATCCTCCGGTTCTCGCTATCATAACCCGGCTGATACTTGGTAAGATCAATATCATTTCCAATAATGGTAGCTACAGGACGTACGACTCTCACACAAGCGGTAAAGTCTGATTCATCGAATACAGGGCCGTCTTCCTTCAAGCTGGGGTATCCAAGAGCAACATCTGCCGAGTCTAACTTTCTGGAAGCAACGCCTTGGCCCGACTTAAGGCAGCTATGGCCCCGGTTACGGCGAAGCCCGCCTTAACTCTTGAATCCTTTGGGGTAGCACGGCAAGCCGCTTCAGCACATCCTGCAGGAGATAGGGAGCATCATTTGATAAAGCCACAACGGCCAAAGCACGTTGTGACCCGGTGTATAGCTGTTCCACCAGAGTGTACACCGCCTTAAGCTTGGTCAGCATATTCTGCTTGAGGTTTGTGCTCCTGGGGCCTGCGTTTATACATATAGGGTGAGCCGGAGATAACAATTGAAATAGTCATCAAGGAACCATTGATATTCAAGGTTATATATAATAACTTACCGAAGATTGTTGAGACCATTTGAGATATCTGGTGCTTTAAGCCGGACAGCTCGGCGGTTGCTTCGGCAAGTGATGCTTCTGCTGTCTCGGCCCGGGTCACCAGTGAGGCCTTTTCATCAGCCCAGATTTTCTTCTCTGCATCGAAATTCTTTTTCAACTTCTCTTGTTCAGAGATGCTGAATGCAAATTTGGAGTTGGCCTTTTGAATTTCGAGTTCTTGGGCTGCCAGGCGGCTCTTCAGGTCAGCAATCTCCGACTCAAATTGACTTGTGGACGCCTGCGTTGATGCTGGGTTATCATTAAGGTTATGGTAAGTTATCGATAAGTCCCAAGCACTTTACAAGTAAAGATACTTGACACTTGGGGGCTAATGTATGCTGAAGAATTTTTTAATTTATCATGCTGGGTTATGTATATTAAGTCCCAAGCATTTTACAAGTAAAGATACTTGGATGCTTAGGGGCTAATGTGTATCATACGTTTAAAGTTATCATGCTATACCGGGTTAAATATATTCTCTTCTAAACCGGACAAACTAACGGTAAGCAGATTTCTAAGTCTACAGACATATTTATTCATAAGCGGTAGACTTGGGGGCTGGTCTGATAAGTAAGATTCAGGAAAATAGTATGAGTCATACCTCAGATTTGTGCTGTATCTGTTTCACCATGTCGATTTCCAGGTCGAGGCTGTTATGCACTTGATTCAGATAGCCCGAGACTATATCACCAATGCTTAAGTGAGTATAATCAGCGATGTCCTGCTTGGCCTTTCGGCGTTCGACAAGTTCTTCCTTGGCGAGAACATTTGGCAAGGACGATGGTCGCTCTGGTTCAACAAACTGGCTTTTCAAAATTTCAACTTCCGGGTCGATCGTCTTGGCCGGGCTAGAATTTCAGGTTATCAGAGCTGTTGAAAGTATCTTGATGGCGGGTCGGAGAAGATGGCGCTGGAATTTCATATGCCGGTTCGGACGGCGGTTGATGAGTGGAAGCTTGTCGAAGCAGCGATTCGAGTTCCTGCTCGGTTGCTACGGGTCTTCGGATGGCTTATTCTTTTTGCCCTCTTCTTGGCTTCACCTGCACGCTGTGGACAAAACAGAAGGGTGAGTATAAAAATATGAGTAAGGTAAAGCATAAGGGTAACAAAGGTATATTACCCAGGGGCAGTCTTGAAGGCCGGCATATTGGATTGCATAGACTGGCCGGAGGAAGGAGAGGTATCCTGATAATTGGAGTCAGATGAATTGAGATGTTGATGAATTAAACCCGCCAAAGGATAAACAGAACGTAAATCGGAGATGACCTCAGTCCGGCGCTTCCTGCTTACGTCGGGTAAGCTGGAAGAGAGTTATGCATCCTTGCTGGTCCGGGTCTGCCTCCGGCTTTTAAGCTGTTGTTGCTTCAAAAGAAATTGAGGATCTTGATAAGCTAGAGGATGTGAAAATCTTACTTTCCGGGTCACCTGTCGGATTTTGTGCTTTGGCAAAGGCTCTGAGTCGGAGGAGATTATAGTTACCTCTTCGCCAGGAGCTTGGCTGTTCCCCGTGTCCTCCTGAAAGGAGGAAATATCAATAAAATAATAACGAAGGAGTTAAGAGAATAAGGGATTACCTCTTCATCATCCGAAGAAGAGTCATCCAATTTGAACAAGTCGGAGGCGCTGGGTTTCTTTTTCTTTGAAGTTCCCGTTTTGGCGGCTTTCCTTTCGGTCTTCTTAGCTGCTCTGGCTTGTTTAGCAGCCTCATGGTCATATTGAACCTTCCAAAAGTTGTCATCGGCCTGTGAAAAAAGATAAGAAATTATGAGTACAAGTAAGGTGTGACAAGGCTAGGAGTATTTGTTAAAGTGGATAACTTACTGCAGGGGCCGGGTTCTTCTTGCAGAAAGGTAATAAGCCGAAGGCGTTACTAGTCACTGTGCCCTCCTTCAACAGCGACTGGGTCGTAGCTTCCACCACATCATCTGGTAAGTCGTCAGGACTGTGATGCAGTGGATCATCTTTTTCGCCAGTATAAGTACACATTAAGATGGGACGATGGCTTAGCGGAAGTACTCGCCAAGCAATCCAAACTCGGACCAGATCAATGCCGTTTAGGCCATTTCCCAAAAGAGCTTTGATCTTTCTGATGGTAGGGTTGAGAGGCAGACGCTCAACAGCAGTTAGCTTGTCCGCTAACGGATGGTTGGACTCAAGGCGCAGAGCACGGAAGCCGGGCAGAGGGCTCTCGTTAGCCGGGGAACACGTCTGATTCCAATCTTTCGGGTGACTCGGCAGTTCAGCGTAAGGGAAAAGACAATCTCTCCGCCGTTGAATAGAAATACCGCCAAGTTCAAGACTGGGACCGTTGGCACGTTCGTTCTGCCGATTCAAATAGAGAAGTTCTCTGAACAAAAGCAGATTTGGTTCCTCTCCTAGATACACCTCGCAGAAGACTTGGAAATTACAGATGTTTGACACGGAATTTGGTCCAATATCTTGAGGTCTAAGGTCAAAGAAATTCAAAACCTCCTGAAGAATTTTTGAGCAGGAGGGGCAAATCCCAGTTCATGTGATCTGTAAAAATTACCACCTCCCCTTCTTTGGGTTGAGGCCTTTCTTCAGACGGGTCAGGGGCACGATAGGACATAACCTCTTTCTTAGGCAGATGGCCAGACTTCACAAATTCAGATAGTTTACTCCTCGTGACTGTGGAGGGGACCCAATTGCAGTTCACAGGAGCCTTGGCCGCTTTAGGTGCCATGACAAAGGTTGCGGCCTATGACAAAATAGGAGATTCCGGTTCAAATTTGACCCGGAGGTAAATATTTAAAACTAGTCAAAATGGCGGCTTAAGAAGCGACCTAATGATATATGGATGACTATGCCGTAAATATTAAGCCGCCGCAGGTGTTAATGAGTGGTTAAACATATTCAACAGAGGCAGTTTTTTACTTCCGGGTGAAACAAACAGGTTTCACAAGTTGCTGTTATTATTTTGGATCAAACAGATGTTCCGAAAAGAAAAATTATCTAGAACTACAACTGGTACAGATGAAGTTCAAGGGCTCGAACAGGGCCTCTAAGCGACAGAAAGGGATCTACTTGCAATCAGAGTGGGTGCGAAACAGCTACCGCATTAGGTTTCTACCATCTTTAAGATCAAAAATGATGGTGGTGAGCAAATCTACAAGGGGTTCCTGGTGAACGACGAAGAACACTGAAGAACTTGAAAAACCTAATGCGGATCTGAGGAGCAAGAAGGAGGAAACTTACGGATGCAAGATCGCTGCGGTAGGTCGTCGCGTGTTTCTGGTCAAACCAGGTTGATGCAGCGGCCTGAGTTTGTGAAGATGAGGAGATCTGCGACGGCGGCGGCGGAGCTCGAGTGGCAGAGAAGCAGCGAGAGGAAGAAGACGACGGAAGGAAGAGAATGGGAAGACTTAGGTCATGCCTATTTATAGGGAAGGGATCATTAAGACGGCGTGAGAAACGAGGAGATAAGCATTATTATCCAGCGGCCCCGACGCCTCGATTTTTGGAACGGTCAGTAAAGGCAAGGATCCGTTGGAGGATACGATGGAATAAAAAATGGATTTAAGTAAAGATGGCGTCATGGCGGGTTAACACGGATCCAAAAGATGACGTCATGGCGGGTTAAAGAAAACCTTCGCACAGACAGAAGGCTGAAGATTTATTTCTTAAGGTATTTTAAGATTGACATGAACTGGTTCAAATCAATCTGGGGCCTAATGTTGGGGATATAATTATTTATGTAAGCCGCCCAGGAGGGGCGGGGTTACGCAAAGAGACTCACCAGAAAGAAGCCCAAGACCAAGCGTGAAGATGGCGGTTCAATAGAGGGCCTAAGGCCCACAGGCGACTCAAGGCCCGTTGTAGTAAACCGCCACAATGGTATGCCTTGTATCATAAGGTAGATTTAACTAGTCACCGAGCCGGGCATTGTTCATAAGCCGGCGGGACTCTGTAAGCCGCGGGGCGTCGACCCGTGTATATAAGGGGACGACCCGCTGGCGGCTTGAGATAAGAAACAACCCATCGAGAGCCGGGCATAGCGTATCTCGCTCCCTGGTCATCGAAACATCAAGCAATACCAACCCAACTAGACGTAGGCTTTCCTTCACCGCAAGGGGCCGAACTAGTATAAAACCTCTCGTGTCCTTTGTCCCGATTAACCCCTTTAAGCTTCCTATAGCTGCGATGGCTCCACGACTAAGTCCTTGCATGAGGACATCTGCCGTGACAATTCCACGACAGATACGATCTGGAATTGAATGGATCCAAGCTCTCACACGAACGACGCCCCCCTTCTTTTTGTTGCTCGTGACATGCATCCTTCCAAGGGCCGTCATGCATGTTCAAAGTCGAAGATATGCGAGGCCACCTTTTGCAATTAATGGCAGTAATTCCGTCGGCTAAAAGGAGTGAAACTACCTAATGTTCCGTCTGTTCACCAGTCAATTCCCTTTTCAAACCCCTCTGATGGTGCGTGAGTGTGGAATGAAGATCGCCAAGTACTCCATCATCACCGCACGTTCGATGGCGCAGTCGGTCTGCGCGATCATGCTTAGGCAACTGCTGAGCTTGTACAAGAAGGGCTCGCTCTCTCATGTCGTTAATGTTTACCATGTCGAGCTCCAGAATAAAGATGGGTTTCCGGTCCGGGCTTCTATCACGCTTTTGATCACCGAAGATGTTTTGGGTGATCGAGAGGGACTACCGCTGCACAAAAGTCTGTGACCATCGCATGGAACTAGATCCAAGCTCACGCAGTCGCCGTCGCCCTTTCTTGCAAGTCACATGCACGCGTGACCAACGTGGCAGATAGGCGACGCCCACGTTTTGCACTTAATGGTAGGATTAGGACTAGCATGCAAGGCCCGAATTTTGTTATGGTTCCATGGCCCCCTCAAATGTCCAAAAATCACCACAAATTGCATGCACATTGCGCACCCGAGCATCTTGAATGCCAAAAAGTTTCAGATTTGTTTGTGCTAATTCTTTTTACCGATTTAACTGTTCACCAGGGGGTTGGGGGGAGCATCTGAGTCCAGGCCCCGAATCCCTGCATCCCTAGCAAGCTTGCATCGAAATTACTTTCTGGGTATTAGACTTGCGTGCCAACGCATGCTATAGTATTGAGTTGAACAAAAACCCAACAATTCGGCTGTAAAACAAATTGTACTCAACGCGTGCATTTGGTAAATGGGTCAAACAAATGTCGCCTTTACATGAGGGTTACTGGAAAAAAGACGCCTGATCAATTAAACTGTTTTTTTTTTACAAAATGAGATTAGACAAGAACAGTCAAGTGTGATAAAGCAAAAACTACAGGGTATTGAACATGTTCAGTAAATATTGTCAAACATTAGTTGTTTATGGACGATTAGTTGTACACATTTATGCTTCATTATGCTTTTACAAAAAGATGTTTTCAAAATAAAATAAAATGCACTCTCTATGGATATCTTGTGTGTAACTTTGAACAAAATATTCATCGAACAAAACATACGTGTGCTAAAAAATTTGTCACGTGGAACTTCTGAAAACATTTCTCAATATGTGGTCAAAAGTAAATGCACTTTCTATGTAGTTGTTTTGTATAAGTTTGAAAGTGAAACTTTTGAAGAAAAAAAATTCAAGATTGGTAGACAAAAAAGTTGACATGTATAAAAGTTCTGTACAAGAATTTTTTCTGTAAGTTTGCTCAAGACACAAAAGTCATAATCTTTCATTCTTGTCTGAAAGAGTACTACTATGTGTAAGTTTGACGTCTACAAAACAAAAATGCACGCTCTACGTATGCTGAAATAGCGTTGAAATTCATTCATTCATGATGCTTGGAGTTTTTTTGTTAAGATGAAATGGTGCACTATGAAGTTGATTCAATGGCCAGTACCGTTCAGATCTGCCACCTCCCTATCATAAGATGTGTCCGACTGAACAACACATACTTAGGTTATTTCTTCGCCTTCTTGTAATGTTAGTTTGTATGTAGATTGCATGAATTATCCACTATATGTGAGTATGTTGATAATCATAACTGAAACCCCAAAAATGTGTTTATTTATTTTAAGAATATAATATATATATATATATATATATATATATATATATATATATATATATATATATATATATATATATATATATATATATATATGTGTGTGTGTGTCATGGATCTCCAGAAGACCGGTATCTGGAGAAACAAGACTTTAAATTGAATGGTGAACGTAATTAAGATGGCCCAAGTATGGGTTAATTTGCATGTGGGGGCAAGGTTGACAATTTCGGTAACATGAAAATCCAGGACCTCGCCAAGATATCCAAAATTTCAAATTGTTTTGGATTTCAAGGAAATTTAGCATAACTTAAAGTTGGCTTGAACTAAGTTTTAGTCTTGCCCGTACTTTCAAGGTCACAAATTTTTTCATACCACCTCTATTACTGAAATTTCATTGAACATTGGAACCCTGAGTGGGAGTGACCTGGCCAACGGTAAACATCTCATAAATTGATAGTAAGAAATAGAGTTTAGCCCATCTGGTTTTAGGTTTCTAACGAAGGGGAATGGATGTGTAATCTTTAAATTTAATATGCTTCCTAATTTTAGAGCTCTCACAGTCAATTGAGGTGCCTAATTTCTGATTCTACTCATGATTTTGACCGTGTCATCCATGCAGGGTGGGGTCTTTCGTCAGTGCACACGGGAGTTCGATATAAATGACCTGCTCAGAGAGCTCACGCATGATGCGTCGCCATGTCCTCGGTTCTGAGTGGTTGACCTTCTACTTTGCATTGTGTGGTCACATGTGTCCCAATTCATATGGCTATCAGTCGCCACAACAAGGGCACAAAAGTGAACACTGCTCAATCCAGAAACAAACGAACAAACACTGCTAATGGCAAATAATATATGACTCATATTGCGTAAAGTAGTCGGCGCGTCGTGTAGGAGCTACAGAGCTGGGCTGACCCATTTAATGCTTGGAGAATAGGACCATCTTTTCGGTTTTGGGAACCTTCTAGGTTCCTGACCGGTTTAGGTCCTATTTTTTTGTTTCCTGTTGTTTCTTTCACCGGTTTTCTTCCGTTTCATTTTTCCTTTAAAATATTTCCATTCTAGAAAATGTCCATAAATTTTAATATGTTTAAAAATACCAAAATAATAATTTTGAAAACCGTTTATCTTTCCAAATATTTTTCAAAATTTCAAAAATATTCCCATTTCAAAATTTATTCACAACTTCAAAAACTGTTCATGTTTCAAATACAATTTAGGTATTCAAAAATAAATATCATTTTCAAAAAAATCCCGTCATCAATTTATTCTCACATATTAAAAAACACAATCAGGTTTCCGAAAAGGTTCACAAATTTAAAAAATATCCCTTTTTAAATAAAATTCTAACTCCCTCCAATCTATATTAATTATTTATGATTTAGTAAAAAGTGGTACAAATGTTCAAAACTTGTAATAAATCAGCGACAATGAATATGAATCAGAGGAATTATTAAATTTTGAAAATATGTACAAATTGGAAAAGAAGATTGCTTTTTGAAGAAAATCAATTATTTAAGATTTTTTTTTAAAATGTTCGTTCTTTCGAGAAATATGCACACGTTTAAAAAAATGGAAGTTTAAAAACAAGATTGATACTTTTGTACATGCTTTTTGTTAAACTAAATTGTTAAAATTTTAAATAATCGAAAGCTATAATAGCCGCTCTGCTACAGCACCACAATGGGCCGACCCAGTCAGGCGTTACCTTGAGAGAGATTGGCTAGTAAGTAATTTGACGCGTAATGCGCCCAATAGGAGCCCTCCAGACCGATATCAAACCCGGCGACCGAAAGGGCCGCGTACAACCGATGCTAATGGGCGGACTTGTTGCTGTCCATAATTTTTTATGTTTTTTCACTTATTATTTTATCTCCAAATGAATTGATATTTGTACTTATATAATCAGCTAATAAGACAGAAAGTTTGAAAGTTGTTTGAAGTGTCGACGTATTTTGGAAATTTTTAGGTGATTACCATTTTCAGAAAAAAAATCATTTAATATTCTAAAATGTTCATGTTACTTCAAAAAATATTGAACCTTCAAAAATATTTGGTATTTGTTTTCAGCTGAATTTTCATGTAATTTTCAAAACAGTTCACACATTAGAAAATGTTCATGTCTTTGTCAAAATATTTATATTAAAAAACAGGAAAAACAGAAGAAAAAATAGATGGAAAGGGATAGATGAAAAAAGAAAACGAAAAGAAAAAAGATAAAGAAGAAAAATATAAATTTAAATTGAATAAGAAATAATAAAAAAGAAAACTGTACATCCAACTGCACAAAATGGCCCTAGACCATGGAGGGCAACGGTGGACGATTAACGAGTTATTGCCCACTATGTGCGCTAGCGGTCGGGGGAGCCGCCGCGGAGAAAGCACGCGAAATACTTCTTGTAAACTAATAAACTTTGAGCTATATATGTACACTCTCCAAAAAAAATTGGGGGGGTTATGTTCTTGAATTAACTATACATATGATTGGGCTGTGCTGTAAAACAAAAGTTACACCTTTGTCAATTTGATGCGGTGAATGATTAATATTCTCAAGTGGTGGGATTAAACCAGGGGCTGGGAGATGTTGTGGCACTGTGTGTGCTGTAATGGGGTCGCACTTGCAACGGCTCAAAACTGAACTGCTGTCTCCTCCGTTTCTTTTTCTTTGTTGCTTTCGGAGGTCAACTGAAACCCAGCCAATAGCCAGGCTAGGCTTGGGCTACAAATTGATTCAGCAAGTGTAAAGCACCGGCCAGCAGCAAAAGAGAATCTCCTTAGCTCTCCTAGTCCCGGTGAACTAGCCACTAGCTTAGCTAGCGCGAATCATACATTCCATCAAATTATATGTGTGATGTGTCTCATCTCTCCATTGAAAAAGTAAAACTGAATTTGTTCTTTTTTTTTCACCGGAGAAAGTGCATGGTTACTTGTATTACCAGCATAATCGTTTGGAAATAACTGCGTGGTTTTAGTTCAAATTTGAACACGCCACTTATTTCCGAACAGAGGGAGTAGTAGATTTTTTTTTGAAAAGGAGGATATCCCCGGTCTCTGCATCACGACGATGCATGCAACCATATCTTATTAATAGTGCAAAATCCATTATCTGAATCATCGACCCGGAAAAAAAGCGAAAAACAAACCCTGAGGCCGTATACCTCGCGACAGTAACTCCCCACCAACCCTATGATACAAGACACAACATAAATGAAAAATACACAACTTCTAGGCTACGCCTTCAAAAAGGAACATCATCGTTCGATGACACTGGTCTGAGTGGTAACTCGAATACTCGATACAAATTGTACTATTCAATCTTAATTAATGCACCATGCTTAAGTAGGTAAGTCCATTGGAGACAGATTTGGCCAGATCGAACTGGGAGAATATATTTTAAATATTTTATAAGAAATCAGCTTACGATGAATACATACGTACCATTCTACTATCATGACAACTCTTACCACTGAAGCACACTAATTTTCTTTCTTTCACTAACAACCATTGCAAGTTTCCAACTACTAGGATCGATGTTGTCTAGTGACAGCTACGGCAAGAAGCTGCTCCCGTCCGTGTCAGCAGAAGCAGAAGTGGCCACGCTGTCGCCGTCACAGGCCGCTCCGCACCTCCGGCACCGTCCCGGGGCAGGGAGCGGCGGCGCCGGCGGCGAGCAGGACGTGGAGGACATTGACGAGTCGACGATGGTGGCGCGGCAGGAGGGGCAGGTGGCGTGAGCACGGAGCCAGACGTCGATGCAGGCGACGTGGAAGAAGTGGCCGCACAGCGGCAGCATGCGGAGCTCCTCTCCGGCGGCCAGGTCCGCCAGGCAGATGGCGCACTGCTCCTCCAGCTGATGCCCTTCTTTCACTGCTGTGACGGGGAGCGCGTCGATGGCCTTCTTCTTCAGGCCTCGGGGAGGTAGAGGCAAGGTCATGGTGATGCTATTGCCGGCGAACGGTGAAGAGCGGCGGGCATGACGGCAGGTGCAGCGCGCGACGAGGGCGAGGCCGGCGAGGCAGACGAGCGCGCAGAGCAGGGCGGCCAGGATGACCACCATGTTGGGGTCGATGGAGATCATGGCCGCCGGTGCCGACGATGAAGATGAGGAGGCAGCTGGGTTGGGGGCAGCGGCGGCGGTGCTAGAGCTAGAGTGGACAAGGCTCGCTGGAGTTCGCATGGTGGTCGACGGTCGGTCAGTGGCGAAGCAGTGAGTGAAGTGCGGCTGTTTGCTTGGCAACAAATGAGTACCACGAGCTGGTCTTGATCTGTCTAGTGTCTAGTGGAGCTTATATAGTCGACGGTCACACACGACACCCCACGTGGTGGGAGGGGAATTTTTGATCTATGTGTGTATATATACATCCCAATATGGAAAAAACATTAGTGATTAAATAAAGAGTCAATAAATTCTGGATATATTTTGAAACCTAAATGCTAAAAAGCAACTGAGTGCTGGTTGTCACGTTTCAGCACTCACCTTTTATCACCGTCCGATCGGCGCGATCGAGCGCAGGTATTCCTGGTCGGCACGAACGGTTCGTCCTCCCAGCGGACACGTATTCACCTGGGAGGCCCACCACTACCCACGCGCCCGTCCGTTGGCTCACTGTTCGAAACTGCCGAGACCACCGCCCCAATCCTCCCAATCCGCTCCCCATTCTCTCCCCTTCTCCCTCCCTCCTTGGCCTTAAGCACCCCAAGCCACAGTTCAACGCGGCCCCCAAAGCACGCGGCAGCTACCCGGAGGCGGAGGCGTCTTGGCGGCGGTGTTTGGCGATAGAGCTCCAGCGAGTGTCGCGCGTCGTCTTGTGACCCCGGAGAATAAGGCGGAAGCAGGTTCAATCTCGTCGCGCCCGGGGCCAAAAGGAGTGCGTCTTTGAAGGTCGCCGACTGCGCTGCGTGTCCGGTGGCCTAGTGTTCTGGATGATTCTGGAATCCTGAGGTATGCACCCATCGCCGCCGTTCTCTCTGCTTTCTGCGTGTGCTCGGTTGCGGAGGGTTTGGATTTAGCGGGGATTCATGCGAACATGGAGGTGGATTTAATCACGCGCCCATAGGTTGTAGTGGTTTTTGCTTCAGTTAGGGACGAATCGTGGTGCCTCGTGGTGGGGAATCTCGGGGTCATGCCGTGAGGGATTTGGTGGTGTGCTGTCAGTTCTCGTGCCAGATCTGTTTAGTCTGAGATGGGCATTTGCTTTTGGCAGATGTTTGGTGAACTTCGTTTAGGATTTTTTGAGCAGTTGCTTCGATTTTGCGCAGGAGTTGCCTGATTGAGGCTATTTGAGGTGGCGAAATAGAGCTGTCTGAAGAGTTGCTTTGAACAGCTTATGGAGTTGCTTCGACTTTGTGCATGAGTTGCCTGATTGTGGCTATATGAGTTGGCAAATTTAGAGCTGTTTGAACTACTAGGCGTGGGGGCGTTCACCGAGTTGATTTGACATTGTATACAAGTTGCCTGTTCAGCGTTGATTAAGTTGCCAAAACTTTGTTAGAGCTGTCTGAACTACCTGTCTTGGGGCTGTTAACCGAGTTAGCCGACATTTGTGCATGGGTTGCTTGATTGAGGCTGGATGAGTTGCGAAACTTTTAAAGGAGTTTGTTTAGTTCAGTTTTCATTGAATAGCGTCGATGGCGATGTCGCCATTTTGCAACACATATGCTAAAGTATCAGACTACAACTGACCACTTCACGGAATACTTGCTTTTTGTTTAGCCTTGTGTTTGGCACCACACATGGTGCTCCCTGAACCGTGTCTTCCCGTTATACTCATGATAACAATTCATAGTTGTGTTTTGACAAGTGTTTTTGTTTGTTGTTTTCTGCATGTATCTCTTATGGACATCTATTACTGTGTTGTATATTTCCATCACAATTTTCAAACTGCAAAATTGCAGAGTTGTATAAGAGGGATTACAAGCTTTAAGATGCCCAAACTTTTCTTAATATATAAGATGTCTGATCAATGATGGTGTAGTTTGCTGAAATTTACAGATTGTTGGGGCAGCGTTCGAATCAGAATTTGTTGGACTTGTTTTTCTAGATTTTTGTCAGGCCCTTTTTTTTTCTAGTAACTTGCCACAAATCAGCATAGAAGTTGTTCGTTAGCCTGAACCAAAGTTGCCTAATCAGTACCTGTGTAAGTTTGTTTTCGTTGCCTAACTAAAGTTTGTGTTGCTTTAATGGTTCATCAGCGAGCTCTAGGAAATGTCTTTTTTCATGTGTTATAAGCAACCTACAGTGTTACAAGTAGTGCAGTCCTTTTTTTATCAGCAACCTTTGAAAATACTTTGTATTATGTGTTTGCGGTGTCCAAAATGTCCGAGGCAAGGAAGGAAAGTGATGGTCAGGGTTTACAAGCAAACCAAGAGGGTGTCTGAGGAGCAGAGGTAAGAGTTACGGCGTGGCATGGTGGAGTGTCTGTCATGTTTGCCATGTTCGAGTTCCGTGACCTTTTCCAATGCGAAACAGATGAACACATTTCCCCCCAATGCAGGCACACTCACTACAGCAATAGAACCCAACTATGATTGGCTACAAGCATATGCGCACTAAAGGAATAATTTGTCGTGGGAGTCGCCCGTCAGACATAGACAACAATGCCAGTGCACAAGATGATGAGTCAGAAGGCAAGGAGGTCACAGAGGAGGGTGAATCAGAGCCAAAACGCCGAAAAACATGCAGAAATGAGGTATTCATTCATCATGAATCGTAGTTTTCAGATTCCATTTTTCAAGGCAGTATGGATTTTTGTTCATTCTTTTTTAGAAGTTCTGAGATGAATGTGTTATTTTTTAGCAATTCTAGGTATGGTTTTTGGCCGTTAAATCGTGCGTAAGCAAGGCCACTAGCAGTTTTGAGCATGTTGAAGTTGTAAGAAGAAATGATGGTATTATGTATAGGACAAACATCGGATCATCATGGAAACAATATTGATACTTGCTAATTTCTGTCACACAAAGTTTAACTTAGCCCATTTTTACACACTTGTAGGGTCGCAGGAACAGGGCATCACCAGCAAGGTTGTTCAAACTAAACAAAGATTTAGTGCAATTTCAGAAGGACGAGGTAATTGAATTGAGTTTGGAGGTCTGTTGCATATTGCAACATGTAGCATGCCAGGAGACTTAAGTCAGTGGGTTATGAAGCATTACGACCCCGAAATTTCCCAACTTGTCATCCCAGAGAGGGGCAAGATTCCAGTAGATGCAGCAAGTGTTCACAGGATATGGGGTCTGCCAAACAGGGGGAGGAAGGTTTGCTACGAGAATAGAGCAGATTACACATCCAAAATGTACAAAATCTTCAAGATCAATACGAAAGGCTCACCAACACTAACATCTTGGTGCAAAATGATCAAGGATATGGCTAGGGCAGCAGATAACAATTTCCTGCGTGCTTGGTTGGTAGTCGCCTTCTCCTGTTTCCTTGCTCCTACCACAAGTTTGAACATATCCCCGCGGTGTTTTCCTGCTGTGATGCATGTGGATGTGATAACGGAGACGAATGTATGCCAGTTTGTAGTTGATCAATTAAAATTGGCATTCAGCGGGAAGCAGGTGATAAAAGCAGCGATCTGCTGTTGCGTCATGCATTTAGTTGTAAGTCTATCTTGCTCTTTGTCCTTTTTTCCATAGTTTTTCATCTTCCTGCTCTTGTTGTTCATCTACTCATTTTTTCCATTTTGTGTTTGATTTGCCTCATGTAGCTGTTATATCCGGACTCATTAGATGTGGACGAACCGATTGCAAGCACGGTTCCAAGAGTGTCGGTTTGGGATTCTGATCTTATTTCCAAGGTCATTAAGAAGGAAAAAAGGGGCCCGGGGGAGTTTGGCAAGTTGCGGGTAAGTTTCCTCTTATGTTTGTGAAGCACACGGTCATTCAGTCACTTTAGTTTTCTTTCAATTTTGTAAGGAGGTCATATAGAAGTCAGGCAACTTGCCAAGCAATTATCAGGCAACACACTATCATTAACTAGGCAACCACATTTTTTTTCCTAAGCAACTCACCAGATGTGTGTTATCCCTAGGCAAAACATGTGTTGTTATTTTGTTAAACCAATCATAGGCAATCAGACTTATACTTTCAGGCAACCATAAATTTAATGCTTGGCAACTCACAAATAGCTTGAGTAGAGATAGTTGCATACTCACCAGGGTTTTTTTTTTCCTTTTTTGGCTTTTTCTTTTTGTTTGCATTTTTCTCACACTTCAAATTATAGCTCAAGACCGAGTTCGCTCGCTTTGCCGATGAAAGCTTATTTGGCAGTCTTGATCACGTCACAAAGTTCATGGCAACAAGGCTCCCCAACTCATACGACTCAAATGTGAGTTGCCTTATACATTCCTCTTTTTGCTTTCCTTTTTTGTACCTATTCTAATATACGTGACCCCAATGTCCTCTCTCTCTCTCTCTTCTGGTGTGCGTAGAAACAAAAGAAGCTTGTCGGGATGGTGCATGAAATATGTTCTGAAATATCACACTCAATGGGCAAGCTCGTACAGGGAATTGGGAAACTTGACGACGATGGCGGCACAACTAGCGTTCCAGCAGCTGACAATGTTGCTCGTCCAAGCAGTTCACGTTCAAGGGAAAGGCGCGACGCCGGTGGAAATGACCCCCACACACTTCCCAGTGATGAAGAATCTTACCAGTCAGGGAGTGACACAGACGATGGCCAAGAAGAAGAGAGTGAAGAATCAGACGGTGCTGAAGGTGACTCCGACAGCGACGATGATGATGGTGATGGGAACATGCATGGAGAGACCAACAGTGGCGGCGACGATGCCCATGACCAGGAGGATGAGCAAGAAGAAACACGATGGGAGGAAGCAGAGGTAGATGTTGGAGACCTTGAGACGGAAGATGAGAAGGAGGATGAAGATGGGGAAGAAGAAGAAGATGAGGAGGATGACGTGAACAAACATGAGGGAGGACAAGGAGGGTGACGATGGCAACGATGGTGGTGGCGGGAATGGGGTGCGGTGACCCGGACCAATCGGCAGAGGTCATAGTGGTGGCAATAATGATGATGGGGCCAAGGAGGGGAGTCATGAGCCTGCTTAAAACGACTCCGAAAGCGAAGAGGGTGCATCTATGCAGTATTGGATTAAGAGGAAACATAACAGTCAAGAGATTGAAAGCCCAGAACGATTTTCGTTGTTGGATCTTGTCAAGCTAGATGTCAGAAAGGAGGGCACCCCTTTCCGAGCATCCCGATCTTTGGAAGTTGCCTATGTGTCGGATGGTTTACCTGTTGGTTGGGAAATGAAACGGATTTTTAAAGAGCTGATTGTGATGCCGAATTTAAGAAAACATTTGAATTGACCGAAGATATCTGCCCCCGGAAGACACGAATCGAACTGATGCAACAAGTTTGTGGTTTAAGTCACATGGCCACAGCAGCCGGACCTGTGCATCAAGTCGCTGTAGCAGCAGCAAAAGGCCGCCCACCAAAGCCACCGAAGAAGCAAAGGAAGGTGACCTTCATAGATCAACCAACCGTTGTAACATGTGATGTTTTGGATCAGCTGGGAGCTGAGTACATGAGTAGGAATGAAGCAAGAGGTCAAAGCATGCAAATGTCAGGAACCAGGCAGGTGGGTATAACTCAGAAGGCAACTTCTGATGAGAATCGAGGCACCCACCTTTGAAATGCAAGCAACCATGACCAACAAAGAAGACAACCCCTGGGTTTGATCATTCAAGCAAACCAAGCATGCCAAGGAGGACCCAGTTGCACATTCAAGAAACTTCGATTACCAGATGCAAGGAAATCGTACATTGATGCAAGGGAATCATATGTAAAGCGATTGCGAGCAAGTACCGGCAGACTGGCAATGCGAGAACAAGAGTAGTGCAACTCATTTGCCATATCTGAGCAAGTCTGCCAGAAGTCAGCTGGCCCACTTATTCTGACAAGCGGGGTTCAAAACAAACCTTATGATGGAGGAAAGGAACACGTAAGGGAAATTCACACACATATAGTGGAGCAAACTGCAAATGAAACACTCCATCCAGTTTTGGCAAGTAAGGGCAATAATGAGGCCAGTGAGGGGCACATTCAACAAAAGGCTACAGTGAAACAACCTGCCTCTGCCCCAATTACTATTTTGAAGAAGTCACCAAGCACTAAGCATCACGCAGGAATGGTACACAAGAGGGAAACACTTGGGGATCTCAATGGTTGTGGTCAACAAAAACAACATGCCATCGAGAAGAAGGAAAAGAGTATTACAAGAACAACAGCGAACAAGGAAAACCAGCCACCAGAAATGCCTAGGGTATAATTGAGTGAAGCAGCAAAAATCGATGATATCCGTACAAAGTGCATTGTTACAAGCAGCAAGTTGGATCAAGGTCAGCTGGGCAGTACCATAGGCATGTGGGATAGCAAATCTGGATGCCAACAACCAGAAATACCAGTTGCACACCAAGATCATGATGCACCTGATCAAACACATGCTCAAAGGCCGCAAAGCTCGTGGGATGAATACTGCCCTGCACCTCCTTTCAGTATAGGGCTTGATGAAATTTTTGGATCAAGCATGGTTGAAGAATTGGCAAGGCCTGCAGGATTTTTGACGCATTGCTGCCAACCAAATGGTTATGAGTTGGGGTCTGTTGATATTCCGGGAACAAGCATCGATGAAGGTGTGTTGGAAGTTGAACTGTCAAAGCAAATCATCGGGGCAAGCAGTGGCAATGTTGACATGTGTCCTAAAGCAAAGGGGAAAACACCCGTGGTCATCGAAATCCCTGATGAAGGTGTGTTGGAAGTTCAACTGTCACAGCAAATCAACAGGACAAGCAGAAGCATTGTTGACATGCACCCGGAAGCAAAGGAAAAAACATCCATGGTCATCGAAATCCCTGATGATGATTTGCTTTGGGACTTAGAAGAAATTGACTTAGCGTGTGAAGAAGCAGAGAAAAGGGCTCAAGGCAGAAGGACACAGTATAGCATGGAGAACTTATCACCTACCAACTTCCAAACGCCAGAGAAAACATGTTGGAAGGATGGAGAAGTTGGTTCCAGTAGCAGCTCAGGAGAAATCACGAACAAATTTGAGAGACGCATCATCAAGCCACCAGCATGCAAGAGGTCACCTTTTGTGGATTACAACGAGAATAGGCTTTCTCAACGCACCCCAAAGAGTAAACAGGTATCTTTGCAGTCCTTCTACAAGAAAAATTGAGTGAGGAGGAGTCCGGACTTGAAGACATGAGGTGCAGGTGCTATCTTGCACATCTTATACTCACTATCCCTTTTTATTTTATGGGAAGGCAAGCAAAACAAATATATGTTGTAGGCAAACACCAACCAAAATTCTAGGCAAGTGATGTGTAAACTGTAGGCAACTTTTCTGCACACCAAATATGAATGAAACATAGGCAGCTAAAAGGGATAGTGAAATCACAATTCTTATGTAGTTTTTGTTCTTCACTACACCTAATTACCCATACTCTATATGACTTATATGAGTTGCTTTTTTTCATGCAGCCCTACTATTGTTGATTACGACGGTTACCATGTTTCACTCAGAGAACTCGCTGACTCAATGAAGAAGACCGGTCATGTCAAGTCGCACGTGTTCAAACTAATTATCAACGCTATAATGCGGGACTTGCCTACAAATTCCAAGAACATAATCATGCCCGTCAGATTTTCGGTACATAACCCTTTCGCTGGTAGAACTACCAATTTTTGCTCTTAAGCAGTTTGAGCAGTATTTTTCCACTTAAACCAACTTTTTTTCATTATAAATTGCTATAACCCTTTCTTTTTTTGCATTTTGTAAGAATTTCTAGAAGTAAACAAAAATTGCTATAACCCCTTTCTTTTGTAAGAATTGCTATAACCCCTTTCTTATTATCTTTACATACACCAGCCAATTTTCTTAGGATATCCAAAAACCCTCGATTGAAAAATTGACTCCTCCCATTTTTTGCTGAGACTTTTACTAACAAGTTGCCCACAACACCAACAAGCTCAACAAAAATCGCCGGTAGCTCCATTTTGCTAGAACCTTAACAAACAAGTTGCCCTCTTACGATGTGCATTTGCATTTTTATTTTATTTTTATTCTTCATAATTATGGCAGACAAGGCTTCAGCAAATGATTTGGAACACTCAAGAGATAAATGCCACATTCAACAAATCAAATCATTTGGATCGAAAGGATATGGTCAGTACCAAGTACAATGTTGTTGTCTTGTTTACATTTGGCATATATATAGCAAAATGTTTCCTGAATTGCTCTTTTTTCTTTGATCACACACTCGTCATGCAGATCATGTTCCCTATTCTAGAGAATCTAGACAGAGCAAATCTTGTATCCGTGAACCACTACCGGCTTTTCAATGTCAATATTAGGGAGCGCAGGTTCGAGGTGTTTGATTCATGGAGGAGCCTCGGCACAAAAGCAAAAACTCTTGACGACAACGCTAGATTGATTGCTGCAAAGGTCGTTCATTGTGGGACCAGCACTACCATGAATCACGCGTAAGCTTGGATGATTTTCGCTTGAAGGAAATTGATGTTCCAAAACAAGATAATGAGTGAGTTCCTTTCATCGCTGTAACTGTCTCCATCACGTAAACATGACTTCTTCGTGCTTCTATATATGCTTTTTCATAAAATGGTTGAAGTTTACACCCATGTTTTCTATATGTTTTTGCAAGTTATGATTGCGGCATTTTCACTTCGACAATAGCGAGTGTGTGGGAAGCGAGGAACTTGCCAAACTTCGGTCCGAAAGACATCCCCAACATCAGGAAGAACATCAAGAGTTCTTTAGTTAACACAGTTGCCAACAAAGCACCATGGCAGGCTATTTTGAAGCTTTGACTTGGTAGAGGTTTGTCACACAATGACATATATTTCTTTAGCATTAATAAGATAGTTTGTAGTACCTTTTTAAAAAAAATTACACTGTCAAGTTATTGTCCAACTTATTGTCTTGAAAAAGAAGGAATCAAAGACCCAAACACCAAGACAGGAATTAGTACAAAGGTCACAAAAATTAAATATTACATCTCATACGGCACAAGAGTTGCCTGACATCCAAGCTTAAATTGTCTAACACCCATATATGAGTTGCCTAACATGGGGTGGGGGGAGGGTGGGGGGGGGGGATATGATCTATGGTAATTGCAGAAGAAGACATGAATCTAGTAATTGATTTAGGAAGAGTTTGCCCCAAACACCAAGACAGGAATCTAGTTGCTGTCATCTGTTTTTTTCCTTCTTCAAACCAAACGACCAGGGCAATTTGCTGCATTGTGTTCAGATGAATTGCAGAAGGAGCATTTGTTCTTCCTCTTCGGATGCAACTCCAGTGCTGACTGCAACCGTTTACTTTTCGCACGACCTTTAGTTGTTGATTTAGGTGGATCCTTAGGAACCCCCGCAATTGCCGTAGACCACCCTGAGCCTGGTGTTGCTGTAGCAGCTGAATTGGCTGCCATTGGACCAGTGGTAGTTGGTGGTATGTGACCAGGGTGTGCCGTACTATGACTCTGAGGTGGTGCAGGACCCAGGACATGGGCAGAAAGCGGTCACCTTTGTTTTTTTTCTTGGTCTTGTTGAAATGATTAAGCTCTGTCTGGCGCCGCCCTCATGTGCTTCCTCAAAATTGCCGCTTTTGACCAAAGATCCGACCCGTATAAGCAACTCGAGCTAGACTAGCAAAATCCATTGACAAGTTCGCTTGACGGACTAGCTTCTTCGATTGCGGTGGCATCTCATCCGGCTCTGCCTCAATAGAAGGTGCAGCACCTAGTATTGCTTGTTGTGTCCACCTTCTCAGTATGTATTGAGCAGGAATTGCATCGACACCAATGTGTGTAAAAATTTTCAAAATATGGCAACACAACATTCCATCTTTGGACATCTTGCAACAGTCACATTTGTAGTCACCAGCTTCGACTTCTGCTGTCACATAATAGCTTATAGAACCATAATTAGCAACCCATCCTTCTCTGTTTGGGTAAAAGCTCAAACAAACTAGCACCATCTTGGACGGACATTGTATTTCCCAATTAGTTCAAACTCGGTTCGAAACTTGAGGTAAATGTCCCTAGTGTAGGCTTCATAGGCTTGTTTCTCGATTGGGAAATCAGACCACAACTCAACCTCCAAGTGGTCTGTCCTATAGTCATTTCCGCCCTCACCGGACAAGCACATGTGTGCAGATTTTCTCATACTGCTTAACAAAGTTCAACATGAGTTGTGCGGGTTCACATAACGCTTAAGAACTGCATTAAAACCTTCGCTTCGCTGGGTAGACTGCAAGAAGGGAAAAAACCGGTGTTTGAAGTAACACGGCACCCATGTTGCCCGGTACTCATACAGCTTATCAAAGTGGGTTCCAGCAATAAAAGGCCACTTATCCTTGAAGCTTGTCCATTTTGTCTCAAATTCTCCTGGAGTGAAGCTAAAGTCAACTATATCATTGAAATCTTTTGACAATCCTGGGTTCCTTCCAACTAAGCCGCCAAGTTTTTCCTGAGGTTTCTTCATTATGTGCCACCGACATCGATTTATGCATGTAAGTAGGAAAATGTTTTCAATGGATTGTGCCATCGCCCAATCTTGGTCAGTGATTATGTTGTCTGGTGCTAGACCATCCATTTCTTCAAGGAATGTACCAAATAACCAATCAAAACTTGTCTCTAACTCCTGCCTAACAAAGCCACACCCCAACATGAACGTCTGCCCATGACGATTTATCCCAATGAATGGAGCAAACAGCATGTTATACATGTTAGTCATGTATGTCGTGTCAAAGCATATGCAATCATGATAGGCTTCTTTGTAGGCTTTTCGTGCTGGTCCATCAACCCAGAATATATTCTCAACCTTGTCTTCTCGCATCATACTTGACCTTGTAGAAGAATTACGGATCTGTCTTCAGTATATCTTTGAAATAGGCAACCGTCTCAATCATATCGCCTTCTTTAGTTGCATCCCTGCTCAAGCTTGACTTCAGGTTTGTGATGTGCTTGTCAAGACAAGGAACAATCAACTCGTGCCATAGTAATCCGACATGATGTGCATCATTCGCCTGCTCAAAAAGAAAAACAAGATTGGGCGATTTAAAACCTTCCCAATAGGAAAATGATAGGCAAATTAAAACCCTAGGGCACAAGACTACTGAAATGGAGACCACTAGTATTTTTTTCAGGCATTTTCAGTTCAATTTGTTTTATTAACAGCCAACATGGCATGATATGTAACATGATGAAATGCATGTCTCTGCTCACAGCATATGTAGGCAATCAGAAACCATTTTTTTGACGACATTTTGCTTACCACCCCTGACACACACTTTTTTTAATTCAAGAAGTTATGCCAGTAGGAAATATATAACTGCCACCAAAAAAATTAGTTGTTTGCATATGTGCCAACAGTTTGCCTACTCATGCTAGTTCTTGATGCTCAAAACAGAAAAAGCGAAGCGTTAGTAAGAAATATATCTACTTTTTCAACCACATCTAGTTGCTTGTATTTTTTACAACAGTTGCTAGAAATCTTAAAAACTCAGAGCATCAAGAACCAGCCAATAGTTGTCTATCATCCACAATAGCCTGCCTCAATAATGAGAAACTTGCGTAACTAGTTTTTAGTCGCACTACTATTGTTTGTCGCCTACCATATGCAAAGCAATAAAACACTGAATTTTTTTAGTTGCTTGCATTTGTGACAACAGTTGCCTACTCATGCTCCATACTCATGCTCAAAACAGAAAAACAGAAACATCAATAAGAAATATATCTACTTTTCAACCAAACCTAGTTGCTTGCATTTTTTTACAACAGTTTGCTAGAAATCTTGAAAAAGACAGAGCATCAAGAACCAGCCAATAATTTGTCTACCATCCACAAATAGTCTGACTTAATAATCAGAAACTTGTGTAACTAGTTTTTGTTGCACTAATATTGTTATCGCCTACCATATGCAAAGCAGTAAAACACTGAATCCAAGCAACTTTTTTTCTACTGGCACCCACTCACCTGTAGTTAAGTTGCAATTATGAAGGTTTTTTAGGAACAACTTCTCTTCTGGCGGTATGCCCTGGTGCGATCGCAAATATTTAGTCAATGAAGGTTTCTCAATCAATGGATGGTTATGCTCAGCAATAAAATAAGTGACCTCCCAACGGCCATCAATCAATTTTACTATCATCTTGGCTTTGCACCCAGTCTGTATTATCTTTTCTCTTTTCCGTTTCTTCCTCTTCTTCTTTTTGTCAGCAGCATCATCAGCAAACACAATTACATTGTCTTCTCCATCATCATCATTCCCACCTTCAGAAGGATCTTCTAGCATTTCAACGCTAGGTGCGGTCACAGTACCGTGGTCATCGTTTTTGGGTTTGCGAAACTTGTTGCAAACAAACTGGTACTTGTCTACTTCGCCAGTAACAGTAGACCATCTGGAAGTGTTCATCTTGATTGAAAAACCCACATGCTGAGCATAAGCATTATAGTGTTCTCTTGCACCTTGCAAAGTGTCAAACCTTGTACCTAATGAAGGTTCCTTTGGCTGGGACCACACTTCATCATCGTTGTCAGCGTCTCCCCCTGCACCCTCATGCCCAGCAGTCCCACCTGTTGCACCCAAAGTATCTGTGTCATCAAGTGTGTGCTCTTCTGTGTGCATTGCTTGCATGGCAGGGTCAGCAACATTCTGCGTGGTTGGAGGGTTTGGAGAGTCAGACACGAACTCATGGATATTGTTCAGTAGGGGTGCCTTTTGCGTAGAAGGTTGTGTGCAGTACATGGGCTCAATGTTATCCACTCAAACATTGGCTGGCAAGTCCCAATTAAGGTCATCTGGCAATTCATTAAGGTCAATCATCTCCTGCATAATTGGCAAATAATAAACACACAAGTTAGAAGATGGAATCAACTACTGACCAAATAAGTAGGAATAATACATCAACTTCAGGCAACAAAATCAATCAACACACAATGTCTTATTTCATATTTTGCATGCACCAATCAATACAACAGAATCAGAGATGACAAATAACCGTTTTTCTTTTTTTCAGGTGGAGAAATCAGGGTCAGGGGGAAAGAGGTGCAGATGAATGTTGAGTGGGAGTATTGTCAGAAGAACATAAGATGACAATCCCAGTGAATCTCTAGTTTGCAAATGTATTGGAAAGTGTTGATATATGTGTAGTAGTATAACTACTAAATGACTTGTTTTGTGTTTTTGTTCCTCAAATTATGACCAGTTTTTTTCTTTTTTAATTGGGGTTCTTCACCCCATGTGTTTCAATGTCATGAGCACAACCGTCCCATGGTTTTCGCCTCGTTTTTTTCCACTTCTTACACACTTGCAGGCTAATAGGGGTCGTGAGCTGGAGCAGCAGAAGGTGGCACCAACCACAAGCTCAAGATACTGTTATCACAATCTTTGAACATAGCATTTTTCCATCATAGTTATGCAGCACAAGCACAGGCATAAGGTCACAAACAACAAACACTTTGCTCACCATGCACATTACTTTTGCCTAAGCACATGCATACTTGCCATGAGTAATGTGGCAACAGGTGGCATGCCTGGACAGTCCTGAACTTGCTCATACTGACACATTTTCTATAGTTGCTTGCATTATTGGCAACAGTTGCCTACTCACCTGACACACAATTGCTTGAAACAAAGATGCTAGTAAGAACATGAACCTAGTTGCTTGCATTTTTAACAACAATTGCCCACCAACCTGACATGCTGTCCCCATGTTATTTTTTTGCTCAAATGCAAACGCTTAGTCCAAATATTTTTTCCTAGTTGCTTACATTTTAAACAACAATTGCCTACCATTGATGCATACTCTTGCTCAAAAATCCTAAGAAATACATCTACCACATCTACTTTGCCTTCAAGAATTAGAAAACTATTCTGGTTTTTGCACTTTCTGTGTTTGTTGCCTACAATGTGCACCAGATTTGTTTGCCCTAAATATGTTGAACTTGTTTGCTCGTGCTTTGCAATACATTTGCCTACTCATCACAGATCTCCTTGCTTACTTTCTTATCCTCTTTCTCCTTCTCTACAGAACAACAACAGAGCATAGAGAAGACTCATCTTGGACATATGGTTGGGGGCGGGGTGGGGCAGGGTGTTGGGGGTGGAGGTTGTGGGAGATCCACCATGAAGAAAGAACAGGGAGAAGGGTAAAAACCGCACCTCTATTCACACGTAAAAACAGTTGATCTTTTCGAAGCTCTAGTGTTTCAGATCCATGGCGATGTGTAGGCAGGAGGTTTCCTTGGGGTAGAAGAAGGGGAGATATGGGGGAGCAGGTGGAGAGAATGGTTCCTTGGGAGAGAAGGATGGGGCAGAGAGGAGGGGAAGCACGTGATTGCGAGGGAGGGGCAGGTTGGAGGAGAGATGGTGGCCACCAGTCTCGTCCTCCCATCATGACATGGGATCTGTAGCGTATACACTTTGGTGGGACCAAGTTTCCTTTTTATGGGGGGGACCAGAACTTTCCAAATCTGGCAGGTTGCCAGGGATCCTTACCCAGCACTCAGTTGCTGCCTAGACGCCTCCATTTTGAAATAAACTTGACCTACCATTGTACTCGTAAAAAAATTCACGGAAAGAAAATATCTCGTTGACTTCTTTTCAAAAAAGAAAAAAAATCAGTCAAGATAGTGTGAATAGTGACGTATATAATAGCAAATAGTTTTTGTTTTTTTCTTCCATGAAGTCAACGCTGGTTTTCTATTCATGAAAAATTATATACAAGTGCAAAATAAAGTCAACTTTATTGTAAAAAACTTCCAAACTGTTTTGACTTTTTTCAATTATCAATTTTTCCCCATCTACCATTCTTAAGAAGTTGCTCCCCACTACTTCCTATTCTCTCATCATGCACACCGTCCACATCAGCGTACATGCCACATCAGCGTTCAGACTCAAAAACCCACCAATCCACATGCATAATGTAGTCATGCAGCCATGTCATACAGGCCTTAGATTTATTGGCCCCATTGTGCGAGTCATCGTGTCACCATTGATTCCCCTTCATGAAACTGATTAAAACCCACCCAACTGTGTCTCCTCCGCTCCCTTCCAGTTCCTTTCTCCACTGTGCCTCTTCCCCTTAAGATAGACAATAATGGCCACGGCTTCATTCTACATCCCCAAGACCGTCCCAATCTGCTCCAGCTACGAGTCTGCCTATTAGCATGCCACCAATCACCGGCGAGGCTTCCATTCTCCGCTGAGTCCTGGTGGGCACACATACGAGCCATGGCTGTCTCACACAGGCGAATCTGTTGCCCCCAGCCCCGGCAGTCATGATCTCATCCTCCATATTTGGGCGCCTCATTTCAGGTCATCCGTATGTATGTTCATCAGGTGATCTATCCACAAACGCGGATTTGTCTCGAACAGCTAGGGCCCCATGTGGACGCCTGCAGGTAATCTGTGCACAAACGCTCATTCATCTCCAGTATAATGTAACTTTTGTTTTACTTCCACCGTATTATCTTAGATCTATTACTATGTATCTTTCTAATTCTTCGACTATGTGCCTGCAACTGAAACTGAAGACTCTTTTGTTTTACCGCAAACTGAATCTTTGTGCAGGCCCATAAGGTGGTCCAGCTAGCAATCAAATATTTATGATCTCTCGACTGAGTTCATGAAATTAGATATTATATATGTTTTCTGGTATTTGACACACAAAAGGAAGTATACCCAGTACGCAGTCAAAGTATTATCTGAACGCTCTCGATGAGCATCCAAAGTGGATGCCAAGTAGATGGCGCGAGTGCAACTCTGACGTAATCCCATGTTGAAGCTGCATATGTGGATTTTCAGGATACTTCGTTCTCAAATATACTGAATTTTCGCAACCTTTTTTTATTTTACAAAGGTACAAAAAAATTTAGTTTATTTTATACTATAAATAATATATGCTGGAAGATGAAGGTGTATGTTGTTCTGACCTTCCCATTATTTTGTGTTGTGGGCTCTGTAGCTCTCTCATGCATGTGGTTTATTGATTCATTATGATGGAAATTGAAAGCATTCTGATTATTCATTCATGTGAATTGTTATTTCTGACCAAGGGGACATATTTACCTTTTTGATCAATATACAGTGTACTCCACTCCGATTTGTGTTGGTTCATGATTGACTTCAGAAGACTGACAACTCCATCTCTTCCCTTTTTATGTAAACAACTCTTCTGTTCTCTTCGGCTACCTTTTGCAGACCAGGCCAGAAGTGACCATCGAAATTACAAACTTGCTCAAGCATTTTCACTGAACAACCACCATTACCTATAGTGAACCCTTCCTTCCAGTTTAATTAATCATATTATTTTGTCGCACATTAAGGATTGTTGCTGATTTTTCAGTTTGGTTTCGTATATCACACGATTTACTTTTTTTCAGGGAGTAACCAAAGATGATCTTGATTGAAAACATGTACTTTTATCTGGATCATACTCATCTATTCATGTTTAATAAATCCACCCTATATCCTCCGGATCAAAAGGCTTACTCATAGTTCGGCAGCAACGCGCGGGGGTATCATCTAGTATAAGATGTATATACAACCAGGAACCAAAGTGTATATTAATTTTTGAGTAAATTCCATTATTTGCCCCCTATTTTGATACTTTCAACGAGAGTTGCCCTACTTAATAGATTTGCATCCATTAATGATAATTCTGCCATATTTTACCCTTGTTAAATCCTTACATGTTTTATCAAGCAGGTCATAGTTGCCTGAGAACACCTGATGAGCATCAACGATGAGGCTCCTATTCAACGGGAAACATCAGACGGGATTCCGCCAAGCTAGCTTAAATTCAAAGGACCCCACGACGCTACTTGTCTGCTATGTCAGCAAGACCCAAAGACGGCGATGCACATCCCATTTTCACACGGCTATGGTTGTGTGTTGTTGACAAGTTGGTTTTGCCGCACAACATGTCGTCGTTGCCTTCGAGGACGTCCTTGATGGTTTGGATAATACGCTCTTCTGCCCATCAAACAAAGGAGGTAGCTAAGAACGGGAGATTAATCACCGGTTAGTGTGGTGGATGCTTTGGAAGGAACGTAACGCTCGTATCTTCAATCAGTGTGCATGTGTTAGGGAAAGATGCAACTTAGTATTATGAAGAGGCTAAAGCCAATATATATACATGTACAAGTGGGAGGCCAAAGGCTAGAATGCAAAAGGCCAAAGGCCATCATAAATATAACTCTAACACCCCCCACCCCCACCCCCTCCCCCCCTCTCAAACTTATGGTGGATCCACAACACTGAGTTTGGAGAGGTAAAAACCACGTTGCACTCTAGTCTGGGCCTTCATGAAAAAGTCTGCCAACTATAACTCGGAAGACACATACTGAAGAGCAATAACATGATCCTGAATGCCAGCGCGCACAAAGAAAGCATCAACCCCAATATGCTTGGTAAGCTCATGCTTCACGGGATCCCGCGCAATATTGATAGCACTTGTACTATCTGACAAGAGGGTAGTAGGTGTAGTAACAGAAACACCAAAATCCTCAGGCAACCATCATAATCAGGTCACCTCTGACGTCAATAGAGCCATATCTCGCAACTCAGCCTCTGCACTCGAACGGGAAACTGCAGTTTGTTTCTTTGTCTTTCAAGCAATGAAAGAACCAACAAGAAAAACACAGTAAGCAGATAGTGAACGTAGCCCATGTAGCATCCGAATAGGCCTGGAGCTCTAGCGAGCTGGAACGGAGAAAGAAGAGACGGTGAGAGATCGTGCCACGAAGATATCGTATAACACGAAGAAGGTGACTGTAGTGAACCGAAGTGGGAGTAGAAATAAACTGACTCGAAACATGGACATGATAGGAGATATCTGAACGAGTGACATCAAGATAGACAAGACTCCCAACAAGATGACAATAACGCGTCGGATCAGATAACGGCTCACCATCAGAAGCACGAAGGTGAACATTGAGCTCCATAGGAGTCTCAGCGGTGCGCTCATCGCTAAGAGCCGCACGAGTGAGAAGTTCCTGGATATACTTTTCTTGGGAAATAAAGAAGCCATCAGAGGTAGAAGAAACCTCAACCCCAAGAAAGTAGCAAAGAGGACCAAGATCCGACATACCAAACTGCTCACTAAGACGTGCCTTGAGAAAGACAATGTACTCAGAGTCATCACCAGTGATAATCATGTCATCAACATATAGCAGAAGAAGAGTCCTACCATGAGGAGAAAGGTGGACAAACAACGCTGGATCATGAACACTGGGCGAAAAACCAGCGGCAGTCACCACAGAGGCGAACCACTGAAACCGAGAATGGGGGGCTTGCTTAAGGCCATAGAGAGAGCGGCGAAGACGACAAACCATGCCATCAGGAATAGAATACCTAGGTGGTGGCTGATAATAAACCTCCTCATGCAACTCACCATTTAGAAAGGCATTCTTCACATCAAGATGAGACACAGACCAATGGCGAACATAGGTCACAACGAGAAGTGTACGAATAGTGGTCATATGGGCCACAGGAGCAAAAGTCTCATCGTAATCACGACCATGCTCCTGCTGAAAACCACGAGCCACAAGACGAGCTTTATAACGCTCAAGAGAACCATCAGAGCGGGTCTTAATCTTATAGACCCACTTACAAGTGATGGGACGAACACAGGGAGGAAGAGAAACTAGATCCCACCTGTCGGTGCGCTCAAGGGCGGCAATCTCCTCTGCCATCGCAAACTGCCATTCAGGATGAACAACAGCATCTCGATAAGAAGTCGGCTCAAGAATGGTCGAAAGACCATAGCGAGAAGGAGAATATCGGTTAGGGGACGGACAAGGCCGAGAGCGAAGACCGTAAGTCGGCTGAGAGGCGGAAGACACACCAGAAATAGAGGGCACATCAGTAGACTCATCCACAACACGTGAATGACGAGTATAATGGAAAGGAAAGGAGGGAAGAGGTGGAGCCACTGGAGGTGGAGACGGAGAATGTATCGGTGATGAAGGTGGAGAAGTGGAAGGTATCGGTGATGAAGGTGGAGAAGTGGAAGGTTTCGGTGATGAAGGCGGAGAGTCATGCGAGAAGGGGGAAGAAGAACCCATAGGAGAGGACGGCGTCCGATCTGCAACAGCGGGACGAGGAGTAGGAATACTGGGCACATAGGGAGGTGTATCCGGAAGTGTAAGAAAAGCGATGTCCTCTGTGGAAAAGGCGGGAGAGGATGGACGCGGGTAGAAGGGATGAGACTCATCAAAGGTCACATCCCGGGAAATACGCATCCGACGACCGATAGGATCCCAATACCAATAGCCCTTATGCTCATCACTATATCCAAGAAAGACACACTCAACAGATCGAAAGCGATAGTTTGGTGCGTTCTAAGGGCAAAGAAAACATAGCAACATAAAACCAAACAAACGAAGCGCTGAATGATACGTCTCCAACGTATCTATAATTTTTTATTGTTCCATGCTATTATATTACCCCTTTTGGATATTTACAGGCTTTATTTTACACATTTATATCATTTTTGGGACTAACCTACTAACCGGAGGCCCAGCTCGTATTGCTGTTTTTTTGCCTATTTCAGTATTTCGAAGAAAAGGAATATCAAACGGAGTCCAAACGGAATGAAACCTTCGGGAGCGTGATTTTTGGAACGAACGTGATCCAGAGGACTTGGAGTGCCAAGAAGCAGCCGAGGCGGCCACGAGGGTGGAGGGCGCGCCCCTATCTCGTGGGCCCCTCCGGCGGCCACCGACCTACTTCTTCCTCCTATATATACCCACGTACCCCAAAAACATCTAGGGAGCCAACGAAAAACAATTTCCACCGCCGTAACCTTCTGTATCCGCGAGATCCCATCTTGGAGCCTTTCACGGTGCTCACGGGAGGGGGAATCGACCACGGAGGGCTTCTACATCAACACCAAAGCCCCTCCGATGAGTTGCGAGTAGTTTACCACAGACCTTCGGGTCCATAGTTATTAGCTAGATAGCTTCATCTCTCTTTTTGGATCTCAATACCATGTTCTCCCCCTTTATTGTGGAGATCTATTTGATGTAACTCTTTTTGCGATGTGTTTGTCGAGATCCGATGAATTGTGGGTTTATGATCAAGTTTATCTATGAGAAATATTTGAATCTCCTCTGAATTCTTTTATGTATGATTGAGTTATCTTTGCAACTCTCTTCGAATTATCAGTTTGGTTTGGCCTACTAGATTGATCTTTCTTGCAATGGGAGAAGTCCTTAGCTTTGGGTTCAATCTTGCGGTGACCTTACCCAGTAACAAAAGGGGTAGCAAGGCACGTATTGTATTGTTGCCATCGAGGATAAAAAGATGGGGTTTATATCATATTGCATGAGTTTATCCCTCTACATCATGTCATCTTTCTTAATGTGTTACTCTGTTCTTATGAACTTAATACTCTAGATGCATCTTTGGATAGCGGTCGATGTGTGGAGTAATAGTAGTAGATGCAGGCAGGAGTCGGTCTACTTGTCACGGACGTAATGCTTATATACATGATCATGCCTAGATAATCTCATAATTATTCGCTTTTCTATCAATTGCTCGACAGTAATTTGTTCACCCACCATAATACTTATGCTATCTTGAGAGAAGCCACTAGTGAAACCAATGGCCCCCGGGTCTATCTTTTATTGTATAAACTTTCAATCTACTTTTATTTGCATCTTTACTTTTTCAATCTATATTATAAAATACCAAAAATATATTTATCTTATCATACTATCTCTATCAGATCTCACTTTCGCAAGTGGCCGTGAAAGGATTGACAACCCCTTTATTGCGTTGGTTGCGAGTTCTTTGTTTGTTTGTGTAGGTGCGTGGGACTTTTGAGGAGCCTCTTACTGGATTGATACCTTGGTTCTCAAAAACTGAGGGAAATACTTATGCTAGTATTGTTGCATCACCCTTTCCTCTTCAAGGAAAACCAACGCAAGCTCAAGATGTAGCAAGAAGGATTTCTGACGTCAGGTCTTTGCTCAAGTCAAGACATACCAAGTAGCCATCACAAACTCATCTCCCTCGCATTTACATTATTTGCCATTTGCCTCTCGTTTTCCTCTCCCCCACTTCACCCTTGCCGTTTTATACGCCCTGTCTTTTCCAACCTTCTCCTCTCTTTTTCGCTTGCCTTTCTCTGTTTGCTCATGTGTTAGATTGTTTACTTTGTCGTTATGGCTAGTTCCTTATCCGCTCCTATGTCTCCCGAGTTTGAAGTTCTTCACTTCAAGCAAACGCAAGGAGAAAACTTAAAAGATGCTTGGTATAGGATGATGGAATCTTATCGCAATTGCACCCTAGAGATGAATTTTAGAATTCTTCTTCGCAATTTTTATGTTGGGCTAAGTATGTCGCATAGACAACTCTTGGATTGCATTGCCAAAGGAAATTTTATTGAAATTGATCCTAGTATTGCGCATGAAATTATAGAGGGAATAGTGGGAACACTACCTCAAAAAGGAGGATCACATCCTACCCAAGAAGAAACTCAAGTATTTGGAAAGATTTGCGAAGTAACAAATTTTTTACAAAAGTCTCTTGAACCTCTTAAAAGTGTTAGCGGAAATCTTCCCCGCATGAATATGTTGATTACTCTTTGCAATAAGCGGTTGGATTCTTTGGATCTACAAATTTTTTAGTATGAAGGGAAACGTAAAGAACCTCCCGGGTTCGAGCATGACTCCGCTAAAGAACTGAAAATCAAAGATGGCACTACTTAGATCTATCTTCGCTTTTATGCTTAGCTAGGGGCGTTAAACGATAGCGCTAGTTGGGAGGCAAGCCAATTTTATTTGTGTTTTTTGTTTTTTTCTATTTAGTAATAAATTTTGCTTCTACCTTCTGTTTAGATGTGTTTTTACGTTTTAATTAGTGTTTGTGCCAAGTACAACCTATAGGATAACCTACGGTGATAGTTAATTTGATTCTGCTGAAAAACAGAAACTTTGCACGCATGAAATTAGTTTTATTAAATCACAGAAACATGTTTTTGCGTTGATTCGTTTTGCTGTAGATCAATAGACGAATTGTCCAGGACTTCCTATTTTGGTAGGATTTTTAGAGTTCCTGAAGTTTGCGTTAGTTACAGATTGCTACGACTGTTCTGTTTTTGACAGATTCTGTTTTTCGTGTGTTGTTTGCTTATTTTGATGCATCTATGGCTAGTATTAAGTGGTATGAACCATAGAGAACTTGAAATACAGTAGGTTTAACACCAATATAAATAAAGAATGAGTTCATTACAGTACTTATGTGGTGGTTTTGCTTTCTTTCGCTAAAGGAGCTTATGAGATTTCCTGTTGAGTTCTGTGTTGTGAAGTTTTCAAGTTTTGGGTAAAGATTTGATGGACTACGGAATAAGGAGTGGCAAAAGCTTAAGCTTGGGGATGCCCATGGCACCCCAAGATATTCAAGAGTAGCCAAAAGCCTAATCTTGGGGATGCCCTCGGAAGGCATCCCTCTTTAAATCTTCGTTCATTGGTAACTTTACTTGGAGCTATATTTTTATTCGCCACATGATATGTGTTTTGCTTGGAGCGTCGTGTATGATATTAGTATTTGCTTTTTAGTTTACCACAATCATCCTTGCTGTAAAAACCTTTTGGGAGAAGCCCACTTGATTTAAATTTATTAGAATACTCTATGTGCTTGACTTATATCTTTTGAGCTAGATAGTTTTCGCTCTAGTGCTTCACTTATATCTTTTAGAGCACGGCGGTGACTTAATTTTCTAGAAATTGCTAGTCTCTCATGCTTCACTTACATTATTTTGAGAGTCTCTTAGAACAGCATGGTATTTCCTATGGTTATAAAATTGGTCCTAGAATGGTAGGCATCCAAGTTGGGTATAATAAAAACTATCATAGGAAGTGAATTGGATGCTATGATAAATTTGATACTTGATAATTGTTTTGAGATATGGAGGTAGTGATATTAAAGTCATGCTAGTTGGGTGATTATGAATTGAAAGAATGCTTGTGTTGAAGTTAGCAAGTCTCGTAGCATGCACGTATGGTTAAAGTTGTGTAACAAATTTGAAACATTAGGTGTCCTTGAATTGTGCATCCTTATGAGTGGCGGTCGGGGACGAGCGATGGTCTTTTCTTACCAATCTATCCCTCTAGGAGCATGCGCGTAGTGCTTGGTTTTTGATGACTTCTAAATTTTTGCAATAAGTATATGAGTTCTTTTGACTAATGTTGAGTCCATGGATTATACGCACTTTTACCTTTCCATCATTGCTAGCCTCTTCGGTATCGTGCATTGCCCTTTCTCACCTTGAGAGCTGGTGCAAACTTCGCCGGTGCATCCAAACCCCGTGATATGATACGCTCTATCACACATAAACCTCCTTATATCTTCCTCAAAACAGCCACCATACCTACCTATTATGGCATTTCCATAGACATTCCGAGATATATTGCCATGCAACTTTCCACCGTTCCGTTTATCATCATGACACGCATTACTTTTGTCATATTGCCATTGCATGATCATGTAGTTGACATCGTATTTGTGGCAAAGCCACCATGCATAATTTTTTCATACATGTCACTCTTGATTCATTGCACCATCCCGCACATCACGGGAGGCATTCATATAGAGTCATATCTTGTTCTAGTTTCGAGTTGTAATTCATGAGTGGTAAATCAATAAAAGGGTTGATGATCATCATTATTAGAGCATTGTCCCCAAAAAGAAAAAGAAAAAGAAAGGCCAAAAAAAGAAAAAAAAGTCCAAAGAAAAAAAGAAAAAAGAAGAAAGGCCAAAAGAAAAAATTAAAGGCCCAAAAAAAGAAAAGAAAAAATAAATAAATAAAAGGGGCGATGTTACTATCTCTTTTTCCACACTTGTGCTTCAAAGTAGCAACATGTTCTTCATATAGAGAGTCTCATATGTTGTCACTTTCATATATTACTTGGAATTTTTCATTATAGAACTTGGCTTGTATATTCCTACCATGGGCTTCCTCAAAATGCCCTAGGTCTTCGTGAGCAAGCAAGTTGGATGCACACCCACTTAGTTTCTTTCGTTGAGCTTTCATTCATTTATAGCTCTAGTGCATCCATTGCATGGCAATCCCTACTCCTCATGTTGACATCAATTGATGGGCATCTCCATAGCCCGTTGATTATCCTCGTCAATGTGAGACTTTCTCCTTTTTTGTATTCTCCACACAATCCCCATCATCATATTCTATTCCACCCATAGTGCTATATCCATGGCTCACGCTCATGTATTGCGTGAAAGTTGAAAAAGTTTGAGATTATTTAAGTACGAAACAATTGCTTGGCTTGTCATTGGGGATGTAGAATTTGGGAGCATTTTTGTGTGACGAAAATGAAGCATAGACTAACTATATGATTTTGTAGGGATGAACTTTCTTTAGCCATGCTATTTTGAGAAGACATGATTGCTTTGATTAGTATGCTTGAAGTATTACTATTTCTTATGTCAATATGAACATTTATTTTGAATCATTTGGATCTGAACATTCATGCCACAATAAAGAAAATTACATTGAGAATTATGCTAGATAGCATTCCACATCAAAAATTCTGTTTTTATCATTTACCTACTCGAGGACGAGCAGGAATTAAGCTTGGGGATGCTTGATACATCTCCAACGTATCTATAATTTTTTATTGTTCCATGCTATTAAATTACCCCTTTTGGATGTTTATGTGCTTTATTTTACACATTTATATCATTTTTGGGACTAACCTACTAACCGGAGGCCCAGCCCGTATTGCTGTTTTTTGCCTATTTCAGTATTTCGAAGAAAAGGAATATCAAACGGAGTCCAAACGGAATGAAACCTTTGGGAGCGTGATTTTTGGAACGAACGTGATCCAGAGGACTTGGAGTGCAAGCCAAGAAGCAGCCGAGGCGGCCACGATGGTGGAGGGCGCCCCCACCCCTACAGGGCGCGCCACCCTATCTCGTGGGCCCCTCGGGCGGCCACCGACCTATTTCTTCCTCCTATATATACCCACGTACCCGAAAACATCCAGGGAGCCAACGAAAAACAATTTCCACCGCCGTAACCTTCTGTATCCGCAAGATCCCATCTTGGAGCCTTCACGGTGCTTCACGGAGGGGAATCGACCACGGAGGGCTTCTACATCAACACCATAGCCCCTCCGATGAGTTGTGAGTAGTTTACCACATACCTTGGGTCCATAGTTATTAGCTAGATGGCTTCTTCTCTCTTTTTGGATCTCAATACCATGTTCTCCCTCTCTTGTGGAGATCTATTTGATGTAACTCTTTTTTGCGGTGTGTGTTTGTCGAGATCCGATGAATTGTGGGTTTATGATCAACTTTATCTATGAGAAATATTTGAATCTCCTCTGAATTCTTTTTATGTATGACTGAGTTATCTTTGCAAGTCTCTTCAATTATCAGTTTGGTTTGGCCTACTAGATTGATCTTTCTTGCAATGGGAGAAGTGCTTAGCTTTGGGTTCAATCTTGCGGTGACCTTTACCCAAAGTGACAAAAGGGGTAGCAAGGCACGTATTGTATTGTTGCCATCGAGGATAAAAAAGATGGAGTTTATATCATATTGCATGAGTTTATCCCTCTACATCATGTCATCTTTCTTAATGCGTTACTCTATTCTTATGAACTTAATACTCTAGATGCATGCTGGATAGCGGTCGATGTGTGGAGTAATAGTAGTAGATGCAGAATCGTTTCGATCTACTTGTCGCGGACGTGATGCCTTTATTCATGATCATGCCTAGATAATCTCATAATTATTCGCTTTTCTATCAATTGCTCGACAGTAATTTTTTCACCCACTGTAATACTTATGCTATCTTTAGAGAAACATCTATTGAAAACTATGTCCCCCTGTTCTATCTTTTATAATATAAGCTTTCAATCTACTTTTTATTTGCATCTTTACTTTTCCAATCTATATTATAAAATATCAAAATATATTTATCTTATCATACTATCTCTATCAGATCTCACTGCAAGTGGCCGTGAAGGGATTGACAACCCCTTTATTGCGTTGATTGCGAGTTCTTTGTTTGTTTGTGTAGGTGCGTGGGACTTTTGAGGAGCCTCCTACTGGATTGATACATTGGTTCTCAAAAACTGAGGGAAATACTTACGCAACTATTGCTGCATCACCCTTTCCTCTCTAAGAAAAACCAACGCAAGCTCAAGACGTAGCACTGAATAATCAGGAGAACGACCGGAAAGACGCTCGAGAGGAATACCACCTTGTAGAGCAGCAGATAGCTGAATATTAATGAGATAGGTGGAAGTGGTAATAGCCTCAGCCCAGAAGTGAGGTGGAAGAGAGGCGGCGATCATCATTGCATGCACCGTCTCAAGAAGGTGACGATGCTTGCCAAAGAACACCATTCTCGAGCATGAGCACCAAATATAAGAGAATCGAGTAAGAGTACCACCTGCTCAAAGAAGGAAATCTTGCAGCGCATGGGAGATACTCACTAGCTGAATCTACGCGAAAAACACGAATAGGAGTGAAACTGTGTATGAACCATGGCAGCAAAGTTTTTGTATATAGATAAGACCTCACTACGAGACGACATGAAATAGATCCAATTGTACCGAGAAAAATCGTCTATAAATATAATATAGTAGCGGTGACCCCCTTTCGAAGCGAGGGGGACCGGATCCCAAACATCAGTGTGAATGAGATCAAAAGGGCGCTCAGACACCGACTCGCTGTAAGGATAGGGTAGCTGAATCTGCTTACCAAGTCTACAACCTAGACAATCCAACGAAGTGTTACCAAGCCTCCTATATATATATCAGGATCTTTCCAACACGAGGTGCTTGCCAAACGATAAAATAAAAAAGGGAAAGGTGAAGATCACCTTGATTCTTGCATAAAGTAAAAAGACATAAAGTAAAAGATAGGCCCTTCGCAGAGGGAAGCAGAGGTTGTCATGTGCTTTTATGGTTGGATGCACAAAATCTTAATGCAAAAGAACGTCACAACGACTGCGAAGACCAACGCGGCCTGTGCGACAGAAATTTCCTAGTTGATGATAGGCGCTTCAGCATCAAGTTGGATGAGACCTTCGAAGTGGATACAGTAAGTCACAACGACAAATCTTTTTTTGTAATTAAGCATGACCTATATATGCTTCATTTGCTTCAACTTATTATTTTAAATTTTGCATTTGAGCCTGATATGTTTATCACCTTTGATATTCGTCTCGAAGATGATATTGAAGGTAATAGAGACATTTGGGTCGATGTGCAGACGCCTCCAGTTCTACCATTATGTGAGTTTCTCATGCCATATTTATGTTCGATATTGTTTTTTCAAAAACAATTGACAACTAATTTCTATTGACAGCTTATTTCCATTCAAGCAAACATGTCCAGCGCTTGGTAGACAGGACCGTCCACTGTCTCGGGGCTGAACTAAACTACGAGGAGATAAGTCAATATGTTTCATGGCTTGAGGATCTTGATGCTGTCAAGAGAAATTATTTTCCTAGACTTGCAAATCTTAGTACTCAAAACGTACGACCAATAGTGTTCGTATTGAACTACGGTCACATGTATTTAGGAAAGATGGTAAGATTTTTACTATTTATCCTCAGTGCATCTTTTGCATACATTATTTTTTTAAGCTAAACTTCATGTTGCTAAGTATGATACTATACGATGTTCTCTTCAACAGGGACTCCCGATGATAGTTGTGCCTCAGTGGATCTCGACTAAAGGTCGCATGTCAATTGTCAGCTTACGGCCAAGACATCCTACATTGCACACGAGTGCATTCAGGATTTCTAGAACCGAGGAATGCTTAATAGTGAAAGACTGGACCAAAATTGTGAATGATCGCAGAGAAGTACTAGGAGTCAACAAGCAGAAGCGCAACCCACGATTAGGAGACAGGTTCGTCTGCATGCTCCAATATGATGATCATGAGAGCTACACATGTTCTATGCCATTTTACCTGAGAGAGAGCAGCAGGAGTGATTAGCATGCTCTTAGTACTTTCCTCTCATGTCCGTGTTCTTCGTCCTGAACTTAATCTCAAAGAGTGATTATGTTGAACTCGATGATATCTTTCCTTCTGATACAAAGTGAATGTTTCTTCTTTAAGCTGGTATTGATGGCGATTAGATAGCGGTAATGACTATGATGATTAAACAGTGGTAATGACGACTATAATGATTTTTAGCTAGCTAGTATACCGTTAACTTGTTGGTGATGATGATGATGATGACGAGTTATTATATCATTTATGAAAGAAACCGCAGATTAGTTTCAACTGGATGGATCCTAGCTAACTAAGTGATCACTTTAGCTAGGATCCATGCATGCATCCAGTTGAAACTAATCTACGGGTACTTTCACCTAATGATTTAACAACTCATTATAATGTAAAAACAATCTCTAAATTAAATTGAAAACACAAAACTAAAGGAAAAATAAAAAAACCAAAACCCCCCGAACATTTAGTACCGGTTGGTGTTACCAACCGGTACTATAGGTCTCCCCGCACCCGGCCTTGGCTCATGCCACGTGGTGGCACTTTAGTGGCGGTTCGTGACGAACCGGTACTAAAGGGAGGACCTTTAGTCCCCCACCTTTTAGTGCCGGTTACACAACCGGCACTAAAAGCCCTTACGAACCGGTGCTATAGCCCGGTTCTGCACTAGTGACTTTGCACTTTGCCAGGATGGTCGTTCGTGTGTGTGTGTGTGTGTGTGTGTGTGTGTTGTGTTGGTTGTGTGCATCCTAATTATATAGAGGCCGGATGTGTACTCATTATGATTGTATCTCTCGATGCTACTCTATGAGTCAATGTAAAACACCCTTTATCAGGAAAAAAAAGGGAAAATAGGGCATGTTTGGGACTGCTCTCCTCCATCAAAATCAGTTTCGCGCCACCATATTCATTTTGGAGCAGTTTCATACAGAAGTTCCAACTCTTCCAAAGAGAATGTTTGGCTTTCATCTAGCTCCAGCTTCAAGAATGGAAATCTATTTGATTCGATGAGTTGGGAAAAATGAAGGGGTATTCACTTACTGGTGGCAGTGGTTGGTAATTTCCTTCTAACTCCATCTTCTACAGTTTTTTTTGGATCACCTCCTAAAGAGCTTCACAAAAGATAGGGAGTTGTACCCCAGATTCTAGTTTTTTTTTGAAGCGGCATTATCGTGGAGCTACCCCATTTGGCTTGTGTTTTCTAGAACGAAGCTAAATTTCAAGGAGCGGGGTAGTTCCAAACATGCCCTTAACCTACGTCGTCATTGATGGACGGTGGGGAGCGGCGGTGGTGGGACAAAGCCGAAGAACTATCTGATGTCATTGGTAGGCGATTCGATGCGTGCTTTGTTTCCTAAATTAATTTTGACATTTTTATTTCCTAATTAAGGTGATTAGGATCGGATGCATGACTCGTTTCCTAATTGATTACATTTTTCATTCCTAATTAAGGTGATTCTGATCTGGTTCGTGATTGATTTCCTAAATTATTTTGACAGCTTTTAATTTCTTATTAAGGTAATTTGATGTTATTGATATACCGTGTGCAGGATCTGGTGTAGGCTCTGGCAGAACATTGATCGCCTATGTTGTGTAGATATTTCAGAAAGCGTGTGTATCCAGCCAGATACTACCCCGATACGGCTGGATATGTATCCTATTCGTATCCTTTGATTTATTGATTTAAAAATAAATTAATGTTTGATACGTCTGAGATACTGCTGCAATACATTTTGGATACGGGAAATCCTTCGTTTAATGTGAAAATCCCTTGACTCCATGGAGCCACCATACGTCTCCATAAATTCTCAGCTGGTCGAGTCCTCTCCTCTCCCACATGGTTTGTCCTTCTGAATTCCAATCCAATTACTTATCGGTCTCCAGCTCACCGCCGGCAGGACACTTGCGCCTCTCACATGCCGGAGGTATGTCTCTTTGATCTCCCTCCCGTTCTCGGATCTCTCTTCCCTATAAATACAAAAAGTATGCTTTATATCAAAAACTCGTTACTTTTCATATTTTTAATAATATATACATATACACGATTGTATCTCTATCCTAGTTTTTAGAAAAATGGTGTATCGGGTGTTTTCCCGTATCATGTATCCGATGCATATCCAAGTATCCATGCAATGTATTTGATCGTGAGCCGTTTGATCAGGCGGCGGACCATCAAAATAATATAGACTCTTAGATTTCGTTAGATGGATCAGACTAGGAAGAACCTGGTTATCCCGTGTATACTTGGCGGTGTGGCTTTAAGAGAATTAAAGTTCTATCTTTTATAAGTAGTAGAGATACCACTACCCTGCCCTCGACAGCTCCTAGAGGCTAGAGGGCGTAGTTTTGTCTCAAGTGGTAACGTACGCCCTCCTCTCTCCCACCCCTCCATCTCCAGTCTTCTATCGAATTTGCTTCGCTCATCTCACCGTGCTAGCCAGGCGCAGCAACTAGAGGCCGGAGAAGGTAAGGATGATGGGGCAGTCGCCGACACGCGCGTTCTAGTTCACGCACCAGGAGGTCGGCGCAGACGGAGGAGCACTTGCGCGTGATCAATGGCATGCCACACCATACCGTTATCCAGGACTATCGACAAGTTCAACTCATCCGCCGATAGCTTCTGGTAAGATTCCGTCCACTACAAGCAGGTAGTACAGTTTCCCTTCCTGTTGTCCAAGATCCCTGTCTGCCCTATTTCCATATTGCGATGTATACATGTGGGTTTGTGGGTCGGCGCAGGTGCGGAGCTGGCTCAACAACCGGAACTTCCCTTGCAACTTCCCTTGCGTCAGTGGCCGCGCGCCCCTGGTAGTCTTGGACTGCTGCTGCAAGTACTTTCGGTTATGGAACCAGGTCCACACCTGCGACAACCCACAACCTCACAAGTATAGATCACAATGCAATAAGGAAATAGGGCGGACGAGGATCTTTGGCAACGGGAAGGGAAACCATAATACCTACTTGTACTAGACATGAATCTTGTCGGAGCACTCGGTGGAGGCGTTGAACTTGTCGATGAGGTCCTGGATGATGGTACGGTGCGGCATGCCATTGAGGTGACGCATGAGCTCCTCCATCTGTGCGACCTGCATGTGCGTGGACCAGAATGCGGGCCTCAGTGGAGGATCCGTCATCCTTAACTTCTCAGGCCCCTGGCTGCTGTGCTTGGCTACCACGGCGAGATGAGCAGAACAGATTCGACGAAGGAGTAGAACACTGGAGATGGAGAGGCGTGGGAGGGAGGAGGGCGTATGTTAACCCTTCAGGCCGTTGTGCCTACTTTTTTGAGATAATGGCGGTGCATCCCTAGGTGGCCTCGATGGATCCTTGGGAGTGGAACAACGTCGGCACAACGATGTAATCGTCCATGTCGGAGCGAACATGCTCTAGCTCCGACGGCACGTGAGAAAGCCATCACAACCCACAGCTCCCATGCTGGCCGCTAACTGGACGTCGGCAAACCAACACGAATAGCAGGCGTTATGATTGTTCTATTGTGGGTCTCACAACGAGGAGTGCATCACCTCCTTGGATGGCTCGGAGCCTAGTAAGAGCTCGAGTGCACGGCAAACATTGACTAGAAGGCCGCAGTTGGCGCGCAGGGGTACGGTGGCGATGTCCGAGACGGGCTGAGGCTCCTCACTATGGAGGGCCGCGACACAGTAGTGGCCAATGCCAAGGACACCGTGGACATAGCGGTGGAGGAGGCTCTAGACCACAGCGTCAATGGGCACGTAGGCATTTGGCAGCGTCCTTGGTAGCCCCCTCAAGTTCATATGCCGCTTGATGTGGTCACCTATTACAGGTAGGGTCAAGGATCCATCATTCGGGACCCACATAGGGCCCATCACCATCATAGGTAGGTCCCTGGACCATGCCAACATTCGGATGCTTACATCACGAAGTCCACTCAGACAACTCGACGACACTCGGACGACCGCACATCACTCGGCTGATGGACCACCACTCGGACATAGAAGGCAGGAGGACATCGTGGGAGCTGCAACGGTCAAGGAATCCTAAGTCGTCCATTGAGTAGAGTCATAGCTACTGCTACCTGTAACTGCCATAGTAGTGGCTCATTATACTAGTAACTGGCCCATTCAGTATCATTAAATGCATCGGTGGCATGGGAGACAAGGGGCTGCGGCGCACTCTATATAAGCCGCACCCAAACAAACCTCAGGGCACGAGGTGTAGGGCTTTTACCTCCGCCGAGCGAGGGGTCTGAACTCGTTAAACACCGAGTGTTACACCTGCGCTGTATCTAGGCTCTGCCTCTCTTATTCGTACCTCTAGTACTCATTGTCAGGATTGTGACCCCGACAGTTGGTGCCCATCGTGGGGCTATGCGTCTAGCAAAATTTTCACGGCGTAGGTGGAATTCTTAATCAACATGCCAGTCGGCAGCGAAATCTGTTTCGGGGCACTCTCTTTCATCGCCGAGTGACTCAGCATGGCTTCGCGAGGCCCCACTGGACGTGGAGGCGCTGCCCGTCCGTGGAGCGACGCACTTCCATGCTTCCTCCTACGGAGTCCTTCTTCGACAGCCCTAGGCCCCGTACCGAGTGGCTGCTCGCCCTACCATCACAAGCCGTTGCAAGCGCTCCGAGCGTTCGCGGCTACAATGCTGTATCAAGCACATCGTGGCCACTCTGGCCGCGGCGGAACATGTGGTGGCTCTCGAGTTCGACGAGCCCGCCCTCAACCTCTCTGATGGATCACTCGGCGATTCCTCTGAGGAGTCCGAGTCCGAAAGCATCGAGTCGTCCGCCAAGATTCTCATGGCAACAACTCCGAGCACCGCGCGCCCCCGGGATACACAGAACCCAAGGACGACTGTGCGGCTGCGTCTCACGTCAACACCAGCGGCGGCATTCTGGGCCACGAGCCGTATGTTCCCCAGGCTCTCACCCCGGAACAGCGGGACAAGCTCCGCCGCAGGAACGAACAGCTCATGAGCACCCCTATCACTGGGACGACACCCGAGGCGTTGGCCATGGAATCAACTCGTCTGGCCACCTTGGCCGAGCGCGATCGCCTCGAGCGGCTTCAGAGGGAGCTGGACGAACGCGAGCGCCGTCAACCCAGTTCGAGACGGAATAAGTGCCGGCTCTTCTCGAGTGACCAACCTCGTAAGTATCAAGTACTCAGTACTCCATTACAAAATCTGGCAGCCGCCACTCGGATCGCGTATTCCATCCAGCCCTCCGTCTCTACAGTCGGGGAGGGGATTCGGCAGATCCAGGCGCTCCTGAAGTCGGCGTTGTCGCCAAATGGATCGAAGCCAAGCCCATCAAAAGCCTTGAAGCAAGCACAGCTGTGAGTTTCATCAGAGAACTTATATTCAGATATGGCGTCCCGCACAGCATCATCATGGATAACGGCTCGAACTTGATTACGAAGAATTAAAGCCTTTTGTGCCTCCCAAGGCACGAGAGTCGACTACGCTTTTGGTCGCTCATCCTCGATCAAATGGGCAGGCCGAAAGCGGCAAATGGATTGATTCTCAAAGGATTGAAGCCTCGGTTGATGCATGACCTGAAACATGCAGCAGGAGCCTCGGTCGATGAGCTCCCATCCGTACTGTGGGGGTTGAGGACAACCCCTAACCGGTCGACTAGAAGGACTCCATTCTTCTTAGTCTACGAAGCTGAAGCCGTGCTCCCCAGTGATTTACTCCACAATGCACCTCGAGTCGAACTCTTCTTAGAATAAGAAGCAGAACAAGCTCGACAAGATGCAGTCGATCTCCTAGAGGAAGAAAGAGAGATGGCCTTGATCCGGTTGACCATTTACCAGCAAGACTTGCGTCGATTTCATGCTAGAAACGTGAGGGGTCGGGCATTTCAAGAAGGAGACCTGGTTCTTCGAGTGGACCAGCAGAGACCTCACAAGCTCGCTCCTGCTTGGGAAGGCCCTTTCGTCATCACCAAGGTGCTCCACAACGGAGCATACCGTCTCTTCAATGTCGAACATAATAAAGATGAGCCACGCGCCTGGAATGCGAATCTGCTCCGCCCTTTCTATTCTTAAATATCTAGACTGATGAGATGTAATGAGAAATACCTTTTTAGTTTGGCTATCAAAAGACATAATTTACTTCTTCCGAATGATTGTTGTTTATTTCTTTTGTACGAGTTACCTTAACTGCGAATCTATTTCGCCTAAGACGAAGTGATAAAAGTCCTACCGAGTGATGAGTCTGCCTCTCACTCGGGGCTTAGCTGCAGCCAGTGCTCGCCTAAGTGATAAAATCCCACCGAGTGGTGAGTCTGCTTCCCACTCGGGGCTTAGCTGCAGCCCAGGTGCTCGCCTAAGTGATAAAAATCCTACCGAGTGGTGAGTCCGCTTCCCACTGGGGCTTAGCTGCAGCCCAAAGTGCTCGCCTAAGTGATACAAATCCTACCGAGTGGTGAGTCCGCTTCCCACTCGGGGGTTTAGCTGCAGCCCAGTGCTCGCCTAAGTGATAAAAATCCTACCGGGTGGTAAGTCCGCTTCCCACTCGGGGGGCTTAGCTGCATCCAAGTGCTCACCTAAGTGATAAAAATCCTACCGAGTGGTGAGTCTGCTTCCCACTCGGGGGCTTAGCTGCAGCCCAGTACTCGCCTAAGTGATAAAAATCATACCGAGTGATGAGCAACCCTCCCACTCGGGGGCTTAGCTGCAGTCCCGTACTCGCCTAAGTTTGAAAAATCCTACCGAGTGGCGAGCGACCCTCCCACTCGGGGGCTTAGCTGCAGCCCAGTGCTCGCCTAAGTTTGAAAAATCCTACCGAGTGGCGAGCGACCCTCCCACTCGGGGGCTTAGCTGCAGCCCAGTGCTCGCCTAAGTTTGAAAAATCCTACCGAGTGATGAGCAACCCTCCCACTCGGGGGCTTAGCTGCAGTCCCGTGCTCGCCTAAGTTTGAAAAATCCTATCGAGTGGTGAGAAACCCTCCCACTCGGGGGCTTAGCTGCAGCCCAGTGCTCGCCTAAGTTTGAAAAACCTTACCGAGTGGTTGACAGGAACGTCAAGACCATTGCTGAGGGCCTTGCTGATGAGCTGATCAATGCTACTCAAAGATCACCCAATCGGTTGACAGGAACGTCAAGACCATTGCTGAGTGCCTTGCTGATGAGCTGATCAATGTTACTCAAGGATCACCCGATCGGTCGACTGGAACGTCAAGACCATTGTTGAGTGCCTTGCTGATGAGCTGATCAATGCTACTCAAGGATCACCCGATTGCTCGACTGGAACGTCAAGACCATTGCTGAGTGCCTTGCTGATGAGCTGATCAATGCTACTCGAAGATCGCCCGATCGATCGACTGGAACGTCAAGACCATTGCTGAGTGCCTTGCTGATGAACTGATCAATGTTACTCAAGGATCGCCCGGTCGGTCGACTGGAACGTCAAGACCATTGCTGAATGCCTTGCTGATGAGCTGATCAATGTTGCTCAAGGGTCATCCGATCGGTCGACTGGCCATTCTTCTCCATAAGCTGCACCAAGCAAACAAGCAACAATTCGAGAGAAAAACTAATTTCGTTCAAAGACAGACGCAATATATGAGATGATAAATCCAATGTTTCTTGACCGCAGAATAAAGTGCTCGGACATCAGGCCCGAAGGAGTTTTAACGGTTACAAATTCACTTGGCATTCCGAGGCAAATAAAAGTGAGGCATAATGTTTTTTAATCACTCGGCGGGAGAAGGACTGGCCGGGTCACGTGGTTGCCGAGGTCGATGCCGCCGGGCGGCGCGAGTGGCTGCCTCGAGGAAGGTGTCCATGAAATCCTCGGAAAGAGTGCTTCTAGTGTTCACCACTTTGAGGGCTGCCAGCTTGTCCTCCTTAGCCTCCTTGCAGTGCACTCGGACCAAAGACAAGGTGACATCGGCACCGCAGCGGGCTGAAGATTTCTTCCACTCTTGCACTCGGCCTAGAATCTGATTTAGTCGAGTCATCAGGGATTCGAGGTCTTGAGACAGCTCCGTCCAAGGCCAGAGTTCAGCATCCACTTGAGCCATCGCCGCCTTCAGCCGAGCGAGATAAGCAACCGCACCATCTAAGCGCGACTCCAACCGAAGCAGATTCATTGCAGTGTCATCTTTCACAGGACAGTTGATCGGGTCGAGACCCATCTCAACCCGCCCAGTTTCAGCCTCAAAGTTCTGACACAGTTCTGTCCCATTGCAAAAAGTGGTGAGTCGACGGCATGACAACAAAGTTTAGTCGGCAACGAGTTAATCGTAGTCGACTGATCATACCTTCAAGCTACAGAACAAGTTTGCCGGTGAGTTGCTCCAGATAGGACTCTAGCTTGTCTGTCTTGGTCTTGAGGCCGCCGACTTCAGTGGTCAGATTCTCCTTGTCCTTCTTTAGTTGCTCGACTTCTCGATTAGCGTCTGAGATGGCAGTCTTTGCCTTCGCTTCTTCCTCCTCCAATTTGTCGACCGGGCTAGCTTCGTCCGCGAAGTCATTTTCTTCGGGCGCCGCTCTTCCGGGAGGCGGCTGCCGATCCAGATCCTTCGCTTCCAAAGCCTCCTTCATCCTCTCTAAAGAAACAACACTCTTCATATGAGACTGAAGTTGACGATTTTCACTACGCACATCTGCTTGTGTGAAATCACTCGGTTCAAAGAGACTGAAAGAAAAACCAGTGCAAAGTGTGAAGCTACAAAACAGACAAAATGGTCGAGTGATCACCTCCCATGATGGCCGTTTCTTGTTGGGCAGTCTTCAGATTCTTCTTCGCAAGTTCGAGGTCAAGTTTAACGCTGATATGCTTCTTCTTTAACTCGGTGAGCCTAGCTCCAAGATCACATGTCAGTCGACAGATACAAGCAACAGTGAATAAAAAGAATTACTCTAAGACTACTGCCGAATCAAATATTCAACAGTAGTCTGGGACTACACTGGTGCACTTAGCGTGCCCCCACCGGATCAGATTAATACTCAAAGATGAGTTCAATATATCATTAGACCTCGCCGATTGCCGCCAAAGAATCCCGTGGTCTCGGGATTACACCTGGAAAGGGTGCACTCGACGTGCCCCCACTGATTCGAAAAGTGCAGAATTAAAGATAACCTGAGTTCAAAACCAAGGAACACCCAAAGGTGATCGACATAAAAGCAACATTCAAAAGTTCACCAGAATTTTGCCGACCAACATTGGTCCGAAGGGCAGGTCATGGCGTTGTAAGTTATCCGACCGCTTCATGCATCACTTTCACCTGCTCCATGACAAGATTCGCCTGGCGGAGAGCTTCCCTAGCGGCACCCGGCGAGTCGTCTGGAGTTTGATATGTAGCAAAGAGGGATGGCTCCAGAGGGGTCGAAGTTGCTGGGTCGGATGAGTGGAGTTGCACCGGCGCAGCAGGTGTCTGTGCAGTCGACCCCGACGGACGATCAGTCGTCAACGGGTTAGCGAATGTGACGTTGGTCCGAACTATCGCCTCAGGCGCCGGTGTCGACTGAGGGACTTGGACTTCAAGCTTCCTCCTGCTTGAGCCTCCACTCTTCTTCTTCCTCTCCTGTAGAGGCACTTCTTCTTCTTCTTCATCAGGAAGCACAACGATATCTTGTGGAGTTACATAAGAAGAGAAGTATCAAATTTTCAGTCAATTGACCACCCACTCGACTAAACAGAACTTGGTCGAACGAACTTACCAGCTCGTGAGGTGGCCTCTTCGTCTCCTGGTGCCTTGTCAATGTCCATGTCAGTGGAAGCAGAGGTGGGGCTGGAAGGACACAAGAATTGGTCGGTTAGATCAAGAAAATCTTCAGTCGACCTACGGAAACACAAAGAAGATACATACCCTGAGGCAACGGGGATGTCCATCTTGATTCGCGGCAATGTCTTCCGGGCCTTGGGAGGAGCAACTTTAGGCTGCTTGGCCATCTTCTCCATCGTCCCCGGAGTCGACGTCCGAGTGCGCTTCTAAGTATTGGCACTCGGACCCATGCTTTTCCCGCGCTCGCCAGCCGGATCTTGCTGCTGTTTGGATCGACGTTCGGAGCGCGGCGGCGAGTCGACTTCCTCCTCCTCGTCCGACTCCTCGCTCTCCTCCTCCTCATCTTCTCCCTGAGAATCCCACTCACCACTCTCTTCCGCGCTGTCCTCCCCCTCCTGGGCCTGTTCCAAAGCTTGTTCACCATTGGGCATCGAATGCATCTCAGTGAACACCTGCAGAACAAATTGGTTGAACGAGAGTCAGTCAATATCAAGTGCAGTCGGAGCATGAATGAGAAGCAGTCGGAACAAAAAGCATACCTTGTCGGGTGGGTTTACGCTGCTGAAGGGAACAACTCGCCTAGATCCTCTGGGATTGTCCTGGTTGCCTGTGATGCTCCTCAGCCACAAAGCTACTGTTTCAGACGACACTTCTTCTAGGTGGACCCGAGCAGTATCATCCGGTCCAGAATACAACCACATTGGATGATCGCGAGCTTGGAGAGGTTGGATGCGTCGACTGAGGAACACTTCCAGCAAGTCCATGCCGGTAACGCCATCATTGATAAGCTGGACCAGCCTATCCACCAACATCCTTGTCTCCATGGTCTCGTCAGCAGTCACTTTCAGTGGAGTAGGGGTCTGAACACGGTCAAACGAGAAGTGGGGAAGACCGGTCGACTGACCTGGAGCCGCGCCATCCTAGCAATAGAACCAGGTCGACTACCAGCCTCTAACGGAGTCAAGAAGAGTCATGGCAGGAAAGGCACTCCTATTCCTCTTTTGGATACCTAAACCCCCACACATCTTGCCTCTCCATACCTACCCTCTTTCTATTGTCAGACTTAGAACCACGACACAACCCCGTCACCTGTCACCGCACCTTCCTCGCTGAACCACCTGGCATCTCGGATGACACCACATGCTTTCGCAAGCGTGTGCTGCTCACCGCCGCAGATGGCATCGGATGCTCCTTCTTGCTGTTCGTCGGCGATCTCGACTGGTCTTTCGGCCGTGCCAGCGGGACTCCACGCGTTGTCAAAGTCCAGACCTTCAACTCATTGAATTGTGCATGGGGACCCATCGTCGCCCATGAGGACTTAATCCCGCTTCGGTGTCTCGAGGTGGGCTTCTACGCAGTCGTTCTCCATGGCGGTGTCATCCACTGGCTACAGAAACACGATGGTGGCAAGATCCTCTCCTACGACGTCCGCACAGCAGAGATAGGTACAATGAAGCTCCCCGTCATTGGCGAGCAATTCAGAGAAAATGAGCTTCAGCTGGTGTCCTACTCCTCATCAGATGGGCACGTGCTATTAAGGCTACTAGCCATCGTTGGGTGCACGGTCTCCGTGTGGCATCACTCAGCCCGTGGTTGGGCCCTCGAGACTGTGAAGCTGAGGTTGTTGAACCCCGGTGTCCCCTACGTGATGCATCCACATATTTGGTTTGGGCTCTCCACCGAGAGGAGCAGCGCCGTGTTACTACATATAGGCTTCTCATGTCGTGTTGTGCAGACAAGTTCCCTGCCCGTTTTGTTGGGGAACGTTGCAGAAAATTAAAATTTTTCTACGGTTTCACCAAGATCTATCTATGAGTTCATCTAAGCAACGAGTCAAGGGAGTGAGTTTGCATCTACATACCACTTGTAGATCGAGTACGGAAGCGTTCGAGGGAGTGGTGATGATGGAGTCGCTCCCAACGTGATTCCGATCACCGATGACCAAGCTGAAAGGGACAGCACCTCCGCTGCTCAACACACGTGACGGGACGACGACGCCTCCTCCGGCCTTTGATCCAGCAAGGAGGAAGGAGAGGTTGAGGAAGACAACTCCAATGGCAGCACGACGGCGTGGTGCAGTTGGTGCAGAAGTTCTCCGGCTGTGGCTTCGCCAAGCTCAGACGGAGAAGGAGAGGTGTTGGGAGGGAGGGCTGCGCCTTCAATTGTGTGTTGCAGCCTCCCTCACCCCTCTATATATAGGGAGGAGAGGGCAGGGGCCGCCATCTAGGGGAAACCCTAGATGGGGGCGGCGGCCAAAGGGGAGAGGGAAAAGGGTGGCTTGCCCCCAAGCCAGGGGGCGCCTTTAGCCCTTTAGGGTTTCCCTCCCAAAACCCCTAGCCAAGATGGGCCTTGGTGGGAGGCGCGCCCAGCCCACCAGGGGCTGGCTCCTCCCACACAGCCCATGTGGCCCCCCGAGGGGTGGCCTCCCGTGGACCCCGAACCCTCCCCAGGCCCCAGACACACCAGATGCCCCTCAAACTTTCCTGAGTCCGCTTAACCACTTTTCATATAAATCTTTACCTCCGGACCATTCCGAACATCTCGTGACGTCCGGATCTCATCCGGACTCCAACAACATTCGGTAATCACATACTTGTCTTCCTAATAACCCTAGCGCCAATCAACCTTATGTGTAGACCCTACTGGTTCGGGAGACATGCAGACATGACCGAGACGACCTTCAGTGTCAATAACCAACAGCGGATCTGGATACCCATGTTGGCTCCCGTGATGCTCCTCGATGTTGTCATCGGATGAACCACGATGTCAAGGGTTCAAGCAACTCCATTCTATTCCCTTTGTCGACGGTATGTTACTTGCCCGAGACTCGATCGCCGGTATCCCAATACCTCGCTCGCCTCATTACCGCAAGTCACTTTACTCGCACTGCGAATGCATGATCCCGTGACTAGACACTTGGTCACTTTGAGCTCATTATGATGATGCACTACCGAGTGGGCCCAAGTGATACCTCTCCGTAACACGGAGTGACAAATCCCAGCCTCGATCCGTGGTCAACCCAATGCATACACTTTCGGAGATACCGTAGTGCACCTTTATAGTCACCAGTTACGTTATGACGCTTTGGTACACCCAAAGCACTCCTACGGTATCCGGAGTTACACGATCTCATGGTCTAAGGAAGAGATACTTGACATTGGAAAAGCTCTAGCAAAACGAACTACACGATCTTGTGCCATGCTTAGGATTGGGTCTTATCCATCACGCCATTCTCCTAATGACGTGATCCCGCTTGTCAATGACATCTCGATGTCCATAGTCAGGAAACCATGACTATCTCGTCAATGACCAACGAGCTAGTCAACTAGAGGCTTTACTAGGGACGATTGTAGTCTATGTATTCACACGTGTATTACGATTTCCGGATAATACAGCTTATAGCATGAATAAAAGACAATTATCATGAACAAGGAAATATAATAATAATGCTTTTATTATTGCCTCTAGGGCATATTTCCAACAGTCTCCCACTTGCACTAGAGTCAATAATCTAGTTACATTGTGATGAATCGAACACCCATAGAGTTACGGGTGTTGATCATGTTTTGCCCGCGAGAGAGGTTTAGTCAACGGATCTGCGACATTCAGATCCGTATGCACTTTACAAATTTCTATGTCTCCATCTTGAACATTTTCACGGATGGAGTTGAAGCGACGCTTGATGTGCCTGGTCTTCTTGTGAAACCTGGCTCCTTGGCAAGGGCAATAGCTCCGTGTTGTCACAGTAAGAGTTTGATCGGCCCCGACGCATTGGGTATGACTCCTAGGTCGGTGATGAACTCCTTCACCCAAATTGCTTCATGCGCTGCCTCCCAGGCTGCCATGTACTCCGCTTCACATGTAGATCCCGCCACGACGCTTCGCTTGCAGCCGCACCAGCCATCGCTCCACCATTCAACATATACACGTATCCGGGTTTGTGACTTTGAGTCATCTAGATCTGTCGAAGCTAAGCGCCGACGTGAACCCTTTACGCATTTAGCTCTTTCGTCACCTCCATAAACGTAGAAACATGTCCTTTGTCCTTTTCGTGTACTTTAGGATATTCTTGACCGCTATCCAGTGTTCCTTGTCGGGATTACTTTGGTACCTTCCTACCAAACTTACGGCAAGGTTTACATCAGGTCCGGTACACAAAGATGGCATACATAATAGATCCTATGGCTGAGGCATAGGGGATGACGCCATCTCTTCTTTATCTTTTGCCGTGGTCGGGCATTGAGCTGAGCTCAATCTCACACCTTGCAATACAGTGCAAGAACCCTTTCTTGGACTGATCCATTTTGAACCTCTTCAAAATCTTATCAAGGTATGTGCTTTGTGAAAGACCTATGAGGCGCCTCGATCTATCTCTATAGATCTTGATGCCTAATATATAAGCAGCTTCTCCAAGGTCCTTCATTGAAAAACTTTTATTCAAGTAGGCCTTAATGCTGTCCAAGAGTTCTATATCATTTCCCATCAAAAGTATGTCATCTACATATAATATGAGAAATGCTACAGAGCTCCCACTCACTTTCTTGTATAAACCCAAACGCTTTGATCATCTCATCAAAGCGAATGTTCCAACTCCGAGATGCTTGCACCAGCCCATAAATGGATCACCGGAGCTTGCATACTTTGTTAGCATTCTTAGGATCGACAAAACCTTCCGGTTGCATCATATATGTACTCTTTCCTTAAGATAACCGTTAAGGAACGCTGTTTTGACGCCCATCTGCCATATCTCATAATCATAGTATGCGGCAATTGCTAACATGATTCGGACGGACTTAAGCTTCGCCACGGGAGAGAAAGTCTCATCGTAGTCAATCCCTTGAACTTGCCGATAACCCTTAGCGACAAGTCGAGCTTTATAGATGGTGACATTACCATCCGCTGGCCCCGCCTTCTTCTTCTTAAAGATCCATTTATTTTCTATCGCCGATCATCGGGCAAGTCTGTCAAAGTCCATACTTTGTTTTCATACATGGATCCTATCTCGGACTTCATGGCTTCGAGCCATTTGTTGGAACCTGGCCCGCCATCGCTTCTTCATAGTTCAAGGTTCACCGTTGTCTAACAACATGATTTCCGGTGACAGGGTTGCCGCATTCACTGGTGCGGAACGTGTCCCTAGTGGACCTGGTCAAGTTCAGTAGCAACTTGATCCAAGTACCTTGATCATCATCATTAATTTCCTCCTCGGTTGGTGTAGGCATCACAGAACATTTTCCCGAGCTGCACTACTATCCCGCTCAAGAGGTAGTACTTCATCGAAGTTCTACTTTCCTCCCACTTACTCCTTTTCGAGAGAAACTCTTTTTCCGTAAAGGTTCCGCTTCTTGGCAACAAAGATCTTGCCTTCGGATCTAAGGTAGAAGAGTATACCCAAGGGTTTCCTTAGGGTATCCTATGAAGACGCATTTTTCCGACTTGGGTTCGAGCTTTTCAGGTTGAAGTTTCTTGACATAAGCATCGCATCCCCAAACTTTTAGAAACGATAGCTTAGGTTTCTCCCCAAACCATAATTCATACGGTGTCGTCTCAACGGATTTAGACGGTGCCCTATTTAAAGTGAATGTAGCTGTCTCTAGAGCGTATCCCCAAAAAGATAGCGGTAAATCGGTAAGAGACATCATAGATTGCACCATATCCAATAGAGTGCGACACGACGTTCGACACACCGTTATTACCGAGGTGTTCCAGCGGCGTGAGTTGTGAAACGATTCCACATTTTCTTAAGTGTGTGCCAAATTAAATGACTTAAATATTCTCCTCCACGATCCGATCGTAAGAATTTTATCTTTCGGTCACGATGATTCTCTACCTCATTCTGAAATTCCTTGAATTTTTCAAAGGTCTCAGACTTGTGTTTCATCAAGTAGACATACCCATATCTTTTCAAGTCATCAGTGAGAGTGAGAACATAATCGATATCCTCCATGAAGCCTCAACACTCATTGGACCGCATACATCGGTATGTATGATTTCCAATAAGTTGGTTGCTCGCTCCATTGTTCCGGAGAACGGAGTCTTGGTCATCTTGCCCATGAGGCATGGTTCGCATGTGTCAAATGATTCATAATCTAGAGACTCGTAAGTCCATCAGCATGGAGCTTCTTCATGCGCTTTGACACCAATGTGACCAAGGCGGCAAGTGCCACAAGTATGTGGGACTATCGTTATCAACTTTAGATCTTTTGGTATTCACACTATGAACATGTGTAACATTACGCTCGAGATTCATTAAGAATAAACCATTGACTATCTGAGCATGACCATAAAACATTTCTCTCATATAAATAGAACAACCATTATTCTCGATTTAAATGAGTAGCCATCTCGTATTAAACGAGATCCGTATACAATGTTCATGCTCAAACTTGGCACCAAATAGCAATTATTAAGGTTTATAATTAATCCCGTAGGTAAATGTAGAGGTAGAGTGCCGACGGCGATCACATCGACCTTGGAACCATTCCCGACGCGCATCGTCACCTCGTCCTTCGCCAGTCTCCGTTTATTCCGCAGCCTCTGCCGTGAGTTACAAATATGAGCAACGGCACGGTATCAAATACCCAGGAGTTACTACGAGTAATCGGGTAAGGTACACATCAATTACATGTATATCAAATATACCTTTAGTGTTGCCGGCCTTCTTGTCCGGCTAAGTATTTGGGGCAGTTCCGCCCAAAGGCTCCTTCCCTTTGCAATAAAAGCACTCGCCTCGTGCTTGGGTCCATTCTTTGACTTCTTCTTCTTCCCAAGAACTTGTTTACCGGGCGCGGCAACCTCTTTGCCGTCCTTCTTGAAGTTCTTCTTGCCCTTGCCCTTCTTGAACTTAGTGGTCTTATTGACCATCAACACTTGATGTTCTTTCTTGATTTCAACCTCTCACGACTTCAAAGATTGAGAATACTTCGGAATGGTCTTCACCATCCCCTGCATATTGTAGTTCATCACAAAGCTCTTGTAGCTTGGTGGGAGCGATCAAGGATTCATCAATGACCGCCTCGTCTCGGAGGTTTATGTCCACCGGGACAAAGCGGTGATGCAACCTGCACATTTTGAGTATGTGCTCACCGACATAACTGCTTTCCTCCATCTTACAACTACGTAACTTGTCGGAGACTTCATATCTCTCGACCACGGCATGAGCTTGGAAAACTAGTTTCAGCTCCTCGAACATCTCATATGCTCCGTGTTGCTCAAAACGCTTTTGGAGCCCTAGTTCTAAGTCAGAAGCATGCCGCACTAAACGAGGCAAGAATCATCAAGACGTAGACCGCCAAGCCGCTCATAACGCCTTGGTTCTCTCGATGGGTGCTTCACCTAGCGGTGCGTCTAGAACATATTGTTTCCTGGCAGCTATGAGGATAATCCTCAAGTTCCGGACCCAGTCCGAATAGTTGCTGCCATCATCTTTCAGCTTGGTTTTCTCTAGGAACGCGTTGAAGTTCATGGTGACATGAGCGTTGGCCATTTGATCTACAAGACATATTATGCAAAAGTTTTAGACTAAGTTCATGATAATTAAGTTCATCTAATCAAATTAAAATGAACTCCCACTCAGATAAGACATCCCTCTAGTCATCTAAGTGTTACACGATCCGAGTCGACTAGGCCGTGGTCCGATCATCACGTGAGACGGACTAGTCATCGCTTGTGAACATTCTCATGTTGATCGTATCTTCCATACGACTCGTGGTTCGACCTTTCGGTCTCCGTGTTCCGAGGCCATGTCTCGTACATGCTAGGCTCGCCAAGTTAACCCTAAGTGTTTCTGCGTGTGTAAATCTATCTTACACCCGTTGTATGTGAACGTAAGAATCCATCACACCCGATCATCACGTGGTGCTTAGAAGCTTACTTAACTGTAGCAACGGTGCACGCTAGGGAGAACACTTCTTGAAATTGTTTTAAGGGATCATCTTATTTACTACCGCCGTTCTAAGTAAACAAGATGCATAAATATAATAAACATCACATGCGCTTATATAATAGTGACATGATATGGCCAATATCATATAGCTCCTTTGATCTTCATCTTCGGGGCTCCATGATCATCCTGTCACCGGCATGACACCATGATCTCCATCATCATGATCTCCATCATTGTGTCTTCATGAAGTTGTCACGCCTACGACTACTTCTACTTCTATGGCTAACGCGTTTAGCAATAAAGTAAAGTAAGTTACATGATGCTCTTCAATGACACGCAGGTCATACAAAAAATAAAGACAACTCCTATGGCTCGCCGGTTGTCATACTCATCGACATGCAAGTCGTGATTCCTATTACAAGAACATGATCTCATACATCACAATGTGTCATTCATCATTCATCACAACTTGGCCATATCACATCACATGTCAATTGCTGCAAAACAAGTTAGACGTCCTCTAATTGTTGTTGCATCTTTACGTGGCTGCAATTGGGTTCTAGCAAGAACGCTTTTCTTACCTACGAATAACCACAACGTGATTTTGTCAACTTCTATTTACCCTTCATAAGGACCCTTTTCATCGAATCCACTTCAACTAAAGTGGAGAGACAGACACCGCCAGCCACCTTATGCAACTAGTGCATGTTAGTCGGTGGAACCGGTCTCACGTAAGCGTCACGTAAGGTTGGTCCGCCGCTTCATCCCACAATACCGCTGAAGCAAGATACGACTAGTAACGGCAAGCAAGTTGACAAGATCTACGCCCACAACAAAATTGTGTTCTACTCGTGCAAAGAGAACTACGCATAGACCTAGCTCATGATGCCACTTTGTTGGGGGCGCTGCAGAAAATTAAAATTTTCCTACGGTTTCACCAAGATCTATCTATGAGTTCATCTACAACGAGTCAAGGGAGTGAGTTTGCATCTACATACCACTTGTAGATCGATGCGGAAGCGTTCGAGGGAGTGGTGATGATGGAGTCGTTCCCAACGTGATTCCGATCACCGATGACCAAGCGCTGAAAGGACAGCACCTCCGCGTTCAACACACGTACAGGACGACGACGTCTCCTCCGTCTTGATCCAGCAAGGAGGAAGGAGAGGTTGAGGAAGACAACTCCAATGGCAGCACAACGGCGTGGTGCAGTTGGTGCAGAAGTTCTCCGACAGGGCTTCGCCAAGCTCGTACGGAGAAGGAGAGGTGTTGGGGAGGGAGGCTGCGCCTTCAATTGTGTGTTGCAGCCCTCCCTCACCCTCTATATATAGGAGGAGAGGGCAGGGGGCGGCCATCTAGGGGAAACCCTAGATGGGGGCGTGACAAAGGGGAGAGGGAAAAGGGGTGGCTTGCCCCCCAAGCCAGGGGCGCCCCTTTAGCCCTTAGGGTTTCCCTCCCAAACCCTAGTCAAGATGGGCCTTGGTGGGGAGGCGCGCCCAGCCCACTAGGGGCTGGCTCCCTCTCCCACACAGCCCATGTGGCCCCCCGGAAGGGGTGGCCCCTTCCGGTGGACCCCCGGAACCCTCCCGGTGGCCCCTGTACAATACCGGCATGCCCCCGAAACTTTCCGGTGTCCGTTTAACAACTCCATATATAAATCTTTACCTCCGGACCATTCCGGAACTCCTCGTGACGTCCGGGATCTCATCCGGGACTCCGGACAACATTCGGAAATCACATACTTGTCTTCCTAATAACCCTAGCGCCACCGAACCTTATGTGTAGACCCTACGGGTTCGGAGACATCTGAACATGACCGAGACGACCTCGTGTCAATAACCAACAGCGGGATCTGGATACCCATGTTGGCTCCCACATGCTCCTCGATGTTGTCATCGGATGAACCACGATGTCAAGGGTTCAAGCAACCCCGTATTCTATTCCCTTTGTCGACGGTATGTTACTTGCCGAGAGACTTCGATCGTCCGGTATCCCAATACCTCGTTCGTCTCTCGTTACGGCAAGTCACTTTACTCGTATACCGTAATGCATGATCCCGTGACCGCACACTTGGTCACTTTGAGCTCATTATGATGATGCACTCACCGAGTGGGCCCGGTGATACCTCTCCGTAACACGGGTGACAAATCGATCTCGATCCGTGTCAACCCAACAGACACTTTCGGAGATACCGTAGTGCACCTTTATAGTCACCCGATTCACGTTATGACGTTTGGTACACCCAAAGCACTCCTACGGTATCCGGAGTTACACGATCTCATGGTCTAAGGAAGAGATACTTGACATTGGAAAAGCTCTAGCAAAACGAACTACACGATCTTGTGCCATGCTTAGGATTGGGTCTTGTCCATCACGTCATTCTCCTAATGACGTGATCCCGCTTGTCAATGACATCTGATGTCCATAGTCGAAACCATGACTATCTGCTGACCAACGAGCTAGTCAACTAGAGGCTTACTAGGGACGTATTGTAGTCTATGTATTCACACATGTATTACGATTTCCGGATAATACAGTTATAGCATGAATAAAAGACAATTATCATGAACAAGGAAATATAATAATAATGCTTTTATTATTGCCTCTAGGGCATATTTCCAACACGTTTTGCTTGATCTTGAGACAAGGGAGATGCTCATAAGACGCTCGGCTCCATCATCAACGCTCTTGGAGATTGACCTGCCTTCTCGCCTACGAGCCATGAAAAATTTTTCCTAACTAAGCCTCATGTGACCTTTGTGGCGTGTGGAATGCAAACGCTGAACTGTGATCTGATTATGTGCACTTTTATGAGTGTCTATCCCTCGTGTTGTTTGTCAATAGTTATATCCAAGTCCATGAATTTTGTAAATATATATTATTTTTTCATCTGATAGCTAATTAAGTAATTGAATATTTGTGTGCATCACGTGCAACCTTACGTTTTGAGATGTGTCACCGTATATCCCTAAAACAATCGACCGAGAAGTAGACTCGAGGATGTGCAGCTCACTCACCGAGAAGTAGATAGTATTTCTGAGGAGAAGCTGAGGTCGTTGAAGCCCGATGTACCCCACATGTTGCATCCATATATTTGGTTTGGGCTCTCCACCGAGAGGAGCAGCGTCGTGTTACTGCATATAGGCTTCTCATGTCGTGTTGCGCAGACAAGTTCCCTGCCCGTTTTGCTTGATCTTGAGACAAGGGAGATGCTCATAAGACGCTCGGCTCCATCATCAACGCTCTTGGAGATTGACCTGCCTTCTCGCCTGCGAGCCATGAAAATATTTTCCTAACCGGGTATAATTCGCCCCTAGCTAATTAAGCCTGATGTGATCCAATTATGTGCATTTTTATGAATGTGTTGTTTGTCAATAGTTATATCCTAGTCCTTGAATTCAGTTGTGTCCCTCGAGGTTGGACTCGTAGAAATCATGGTGTATTACAGAGATATACTATTTTAAATACTGCTGTTTGGTGCAATGTACGTACTCTTTCACAAGAGCAATTTTTGCACGTTGTGCAACGTGAGTTGAATCTCTGTGAATAGAATACCAGTAGCAAGATTGATAAAAGGCGAGGTGCAAAATCAGAAGCATGGATTTCTTCTGTTTCTTTCTGGCTTTCTTTTGGTGTTTCTTTCACTTTGCTTGTTTTCTCCAGTTTTCTTGCTTTCTTCCCGTTTTTTCTTTTTTACAACACATGTCTACTTTTTCCCACACACAAAATACATTTTTTGTGTACATAAGGAATGTGTTTTTAATACGTGATTTACATTTTGTCGAAAAAGTATCCTTGACTTTTTTCTCAAATATGTGTTACCCATGTTTTGAATACATATTTGAAATTTTTTTGAATTATAAAAAAAATGTAGGGAACAAAGCAATTTTTTTAATATTATAAAAACATTTTGTCAGAATTGTCACAAACAAATTTTTGAAACTCGTGAACCTTTTTAAAAATGTAAGGTACATTTTCTAATGTAAGTAACATTTATTTTTATGAATTTCGTTATTTAAAAAAAGAATAAACATTATTTAGATGCTACATACTTTTTTTGAAATACGTGACATTTTTTAATGTCACAATAGTTTTGGTAAAAATGGTTAATATTTTGTTTTCACATGTTTAACACTTGCTGCCTGTTTCATTCACATCATACTCCCTCCGTCCCAAAATAAGTGTTGCAATCTTAGCACAACTTTGTGCTAACTTATTTTGGGACGGCAGGAGTACATTTTATGTATACACCAAAAACATTTTCTATAAACGTTTAACATTTTTCAAATGCATGATTAACATTTAAAAAAAATTATGAAAGTGTTTTTTGTCATATATATGCATTTAGAATACTTGTAATATAAAAAAATATTAAAGAAGCGAAAATAAAGCGAAAACAAAAATGTGTAGGAAAAATGGGAGGGAAAAAGCACATGTGACATGAGCATGATGTCAGCACAAATACAAACTATGAAAATGATAGACAACATAAATGCAAAAAATAGAGGGCTATTATAAACAAAACACAACCTCACCCCAAATCAGGGGATAAACTCATAACAGAAGAGAACCTTGAGATCCCCAGGCGGCGGAGAGAGGGCCTCAGCTTCCTGCCTGGGATGCGTCCGCTGCCTGCCGTTCAAGTGAAGCGTTTTTCTGACCCAGCCAAAGGCGGACCAAAGCATTCCGCTGTCCGCAGCCCTTCCCCGCTGCCGACCACTGTTTGAGGCCAGTGGGTATTGATGTCGGCCTCCAATTCTCGTAGGAGATCCTCACCGACTGATCTGATGTACATTCTTCAGTTTTTCAAGGACATGGCCAACTGCCAATCCACACCTGACACCATCGAAGTTGTTGATCAGTAAATTCGTCCTACTTAGATTAGATGTGTGCTGCATGCTCCAGATTACAAAAAATAAGGTAAATAATTGATCTAATAAGCTCATAATTCAGTCTGCTTATAGGACGATGAAGATATTAACAAGAGAGCCCTGAAGAGATGTCAGATTCCTAACATACTCCAATGTTATACAGTTTGTTACCGTGGCAGAGTCCTTTTTTTTCAGTTTACAAGCAAAAAATGTTTGAAGTACTTCACTTTCTTTTGTTACCACGACATAACTTTCGCCAAAAACTGAAACAAATGTCCACCATGTACAAGCAGGGAAATACATGAATGTAAGATCAGGTACGGCATATGAATCAGACAAGGTACCTCACGTACGTGTTAACGAAGTAATCAAACAATAAAAAGAACGTACCTGAAATGGTGGAGCCACTTATCAGGTAGTCCTGGCTGACCGCATATCCCAAATGCCTCAATGTAACAAATAACAACATTAAGCATCCACTGCGTGGTTTTACCAAGTAATGATCCTAGAGCAAAACAACAATACTTCAGCAACAAACCAAGTGCTAACTGCCATCCTTTTTCCGCAGCAAAACTGCATCACGAGACATGTGTTAGTAACTAGTAAATTTTATGTTTCTCCTACATTTTCAAATCATATCTCATGCTGAACAGTCAACTACAAATAGAAAATACCGGCCAATTCAACGCTTAACAGGGGAAATGATAGAATAATAAATTCGTCTGTGAGAAGAAGAGCCTTAATGTATTACCCGCTTTCTAGCTAGTTAAGAGCATTTTTTTAATCAAACCATGGAGGAGAGCCTACTTAATAGCATTGATATGTGCTGATCAGAATAAGCATAGCAGTGAGCGACGATACCGGATAAGATGGGATGTATGTTTAATTATGTGGCAGAAAACAGATTTGAATCTTTTCATAACCCGATGAGAAAGTAACCAAGAAGGAATAATATCGCCAACAACTGCAGCAATGAGGCATTGACAAGGCTCATCAGGACAAAAATAGATGAAGGAAAAAACATACCATGGTACGGCTTGCTATAGCATAGGTCACGGCCAGCCACAACCTTGAAGAGGCACAAGAATGAGCGAAAGGTCATAATGGCCCTGATAAACAAAAAAGACTTGCCACTTCCAACCTATGGTTTCCTGCATCCATCCATCCATCACGCAGCTAGAGTAGCTCGTGGAAAGCCAAAGAACCAAATGGGTATATGGCACTTGCACAAATGTGCCGGTGATAGCAAGCACAGAAATATGTACAACATCTCGGGTGGCTGCAGTCTGCAGAGAGATGAATTACATTTAGCAAGAAGAGGGTGAGCATGTAAACTAATTCTGTAGGCAAAATGCTCCGAAATTGTACCTTAGAAGTCGAAACTGGTTAATTCACATACTGACCATCAATCATGACCTTTAGCTTCTTTGTTGCTGCCATTATGCATTGCATACCTAGCTCCTCACTGCAACCCTTTAACTGGAGGTACGTTAGTGATTGTGGGAGGCCCATGTCTGGCAGCGTTGTGATGCTCTGACAACCATGTAAATATAACATCCGGAGGGAGGTCAGCCTATGAAGGTTTGCAGGAAGTGACAAGAGAACCTTGCACCATGAGAAGTTAAGTTCTTGGAGTGAGGTTAGAAGTTGTAATGCTGTCTCTTGTCCCTCTGTTAAGCTCACCAAGCTCCGAAACCTGAGCTCTAGGTATCTTAGAGATGCGAGCTGTTTGCAGAAGGGGGTGGAAAGGATAGATGTGTCATCAATCTCAAGAGTTTCCAGTCCAGGCCAGATCCCAGAGGCCCCTTGCTGGTGCGACACAAGCTCCAAACAGGATGTTCCCAGGCCAGGGGAGTTAAGTACTTTCAAGGATGTCAAGTTTCTACAGAATTGGAGGCCCTCGATCGACGCAAGTGAGCTGCAGTGTTCAATTTCCAACTCTTTCAATGCCGTGCAGCATCCCAGCTGTACAGACGTCAAATCTGGACTGTTTTTGATTGCTAATTTGGTGATGGCAGGAAGGCAGGACAGAAGACGGGACTGGACCCTATCTGTGAGCTTCTGGATCTTAAGTTCTTCAAGTGACGAAGGCAACAGCTGAATTTGACGACCACCCTGTTCTTGCTCCAGCAGTTTGAGATCCCATGCACAAGACACCTCCGGATTCATCTCCATCTTCAAGCTGCGAAAGGAGCTGAGATACTGCAAGCCCTCCAGTATAGCCAGCTGGGCACACCCTGTGATTTTCAGCTTCTTTAGGATCGTACATGAATGCAGCTGTACAGACTTCAAACATGGGCCATTACTTAGCCTTAACTTTTTGAGGTGGAAAAGGCCTTGAGGAGTGAAGGACTGCAAGTTTTCTGGGAGATGATGGATACCGAGGTATTCAAGTGATGGTGGGAGTGATCCAACTTCCACTGTACCATCATCATTCGTTTCACCCATCAACGATGAAACCAGCTTGGGGCAGTCATGAAGCATTAGGTCCATAAGAGAGGTGAATCCTGCAAAGTCTCTATTATTCCCACAGAACTCCAGATCCATGATGTTCTGAATACATAACCTCTTGAGAGAACAGAGGAGATTATAAGGCAGTTTCAATTCCTGTTCATCTTGCGTTGAGGTCATCACTGCTGAACCCAAACTGCTGGTCCCTCCCGTTTCTCTAGGTTGACTGATTGATAGAAACTTTATCTGTGGACAGTCAGTTAATTCCAACTCCTCAAGGGACTGCAAATGTGAAAGCATTTGTGTTATCCACCTCCCTATTACGCCGCATCTTACAATACTGAGCTTTTTGAGAGATGGGAGAACAAAGCTGCTTGTGGACCTACTGTTTCCCATGAGAACCTCTGCCATAGTGCTTGACATGGTCAGATTAGGGCAGTTGAATATAGCTAAACGTTCTAAAGCGATGAGCTGGCTGAAAGCTTCACTTGAAAGAGAGGCCAAATTTGGACACTTCCTTATTTCAAACGATGTTATGTCCCTAAGGTTATGGAATGCCAGGATACTGTCATCCAGCACACTCAACTCATTAGATTCGATAATGAAATGTCTTTGGAGCATACTCATTGTTGGAAGTGTAGGAACTCCCCTGATAGACAACCCAGAAATTAGACCAGAAGGCGGAAGAGGATGTGACACTATCAAACAAGGGCAATCATGGATGGTGAGTCTGAAGGTTCGAGGTCCATTCTATTTGATCTCCTTGGGAAGGTAAAAATTGCAGAGGTGGAGAAGTCGTTAGACTGCCGCAAAATTCCAGGATTGGCATTTTAGTCAACACCAACTTCTCCAGAGAAGGAACTGACACTCTGAGAACATGCAGGTCCATCAACTCCAACTCCTTGAGCGCCCTCATTTCTCTTAGTGGAAGGATTGGCCAGTTGCTGCAACAACATATATCAATGTAAGTGTCCAAGAATTTGCAAATATCTTGAACAGAAAAAATTAGAGAGAAGAAAAATTACTTCATTATATGAGGACACTGCCCGATGGAGAGTTTGCGAGAGACGTAAACCATGACTTCTGCTCAAGGCCGAAAGAAGAGTAACTCTGGAAAAGCGTGAACTCATTCAGTTGAGGGCAATTCTTGATCATCAAAACCCTTAGACTGGAAGTCAATTCCATTCCATACGAACCAATGCATTTTTCCAATTTTGGCATATCAATCAAGGTCAACTCTTCCAAGGAAGGAACTGAGATTTCCATCAAATTCAACATCCTTATCAATGTTAGCTTCCTAAGGGAAGGCATTTCAATAGATCGAAGAATTTTCCATTCCATGCAGTTCTCTAGATGAAGTATCTGCAGTGAGGTAACTGAGAGATTACTGGAAAGCCAGGTTGGGAGGTAGCACCACCAGATCCGGTTATTTCTAGTGTTTTGAGATCCTGATGTGGTTGGAGACCTTCAAGCACATCCTTTGCTGCCTTTGGTTGAAGGCTCGTGCTGTTGTCCTCCCATGACAAGGACAATGTTTCTAGATACTCTTTGTTTAACAGCCTGGCCCTACTCGCCTCTTTCTTTAGTCTTCACATTTTGAAGTTGAGAAATTTTAAGTTGTACCAGCTCATCCATGGACTGAAGTTGCTTTACCTCAAAACTGCCAGCATTTTGAACATTGAATCTTAGTTCCTGAAGAGGCGTCATGTTGCCAACACAAGCTATTGCATGATGCACTTCCTCATGAGAAATAAGATGGGCGCAAATTAACAAGATTATGCATATCGGTAGGCACAGCAAGATTGTTTGAAATACCCACATCCAATACTTGAAGGTGATAAAGTTGTGTCAAAGCTTGAGGAAGCGCAGTGTTACTGTTGACTCCATTTACGAATATATTCCTTGTGCCTCCATATGTGAATACATTCATTGTGCGTACACAAACATATTCAAGATAGCGAAGATGGCATGGATTTAACAAACTGTTTATAGAGCTGATGTCAGCACCTGTCACATAGATTCTTAGGAACCGTAAACATTTTGCCTCCTTGCATAAAGTACGGATGGACCCTAATAAATGTATGCTGCTTCGCCCAAACAACATCAAGGTCCTCAATTTTGCAAAGGCCCAACCTTCTGTAGTATTTTGTCAAACCTCTCACCAGGAAAATTGATATTTTCATCTTTATCAAAAGCAGTGGTTATGATTGACAAATGGCGAACACTTTGTTGAATTGCCCCAGGTTTCAATCCATGTACAGTAGCACACTCATTTGATGAAACCATCCCTGCCAATTCATGCATTAGATCATGCATAACATATTGTGAGCCATCCTTTTGGAAGAAACCCAAATCCACTAATCTATCCAAATATTTATGCCCTGTTTCCTCCAATCTGATCATAGGGTCTTCGCACTGCACAAAACTTTGTGATATCCAAGCATAGACCAAAATTCCCCCATCAAATCGGTAGTCCTCTGGAAACAGAGAGCAGTATGAGAAGCAGCGTTGAAGGTGGGCTGGTAGATAATCATAACTGAGCTTCAAGATGGGTAAAATATCATCAGCATATTCCTGAAGAGATTTCCATTTGTCCCGAACTGTCGTCCAGTGCTGATAGCTAACATCTGTGTTTAGAAGTGCACCGACACCCGTGCAGCCAGTGGGCAGCCTTTTAGTGCTTTAGCAATCTCTTTCCCAATAGATTGCAAACTAGGACGGCCCTCGTAGTTCTCATCACCAAATGCACATGCTCTGAAGAAAAGCCAGAACTCCTTATCATCGAGACCATTCACTTCGACCTCAACCATTGTTCCTATCATTTTTGCAACTGATTTCCTTCTTGTTGTTGCTAAAATCATGCAACCAGTTGCTTGATTACTTTTCAAAGGAGCCAAGAAATTAATCCACCCACTCCTGTCTTTGTCTTCCCACATATCGTCCAATACAAGCAGAAATCTTTTGTTTCTGATATTCTTCAAAAGGATGTTCTGCAGTACATCGGGATTGCTTATATTTTCATACTCATGTCTATCTTCACATACATGCTCTAGGATCTCACGTGTTAGCCTCACTTCACTGAAGTCAGTGGACACACAAACCCACATTCGAAGATCAAAAAGACCTACAATTCTTTCATCACGGTATACAAATCTGGCAAGCGTCGTCTTCCCAACACCACCAATGGCGCCGACTAATGAAAAAACAGTGAGATCACTAGATTTCCTGTTTATCAGCATAAGTTCTATTATCTTGTCTCTCTCTGCATCCCTTCCAGACACTTTAGATTCAATTGGAACAGAAGTTGTCATGCGAGGATTCCTGGCAGTATTTTGACTCCCACTTGATGTTGCAATGGGGCATGAGGTATCAACCTGGAGAACTCTCTGCACAAGATTTCCAATAGTGCACAATTCATCCACTATTACATTGATCCTCTTAGAAATGTCATGTTTAATCTCAACAGGCAGCATGGTGCTATAACCTGGCTCTTCCTCTTCACGTTTCCTTTTTCTGCCGCACAAGGCCCAACTTAGGGGTCTAGTTATTTGGCTTGCTGCTTTGTATATGAATTCAAAAGCAGAAGATGGAGTGGATGAGGACATATAGCTTGCCTCAGGATTAACATCAGTGAGAGCACTACAACCTTTCCCTGGATATAAAAACTCTCAGTTATTTGGGGGCAAGCAAATGAAAACACGTCAAGAAAAGCATATATTATCACATAATTGCTCATAATTAACAAAAGTTTCGTAAGGTGCAGACTTCTCTAACTTTTGCCTAGAAAAACAACAAAAGTTGAATAGTTGTAAAAAGATCAGCTGTTCTTGGTTGCATATTAAACTATAGGCCAAGCAGCGCTCACAGTCACAACAATATAAAATAAGTCGAAAGCAACAAACATGGAACGAGATGGGTGAAGCACCTTGTTCGATCTGTTGCTGGAGTCGGTAGTAGTCGAGCTCGTCCATCACATCCTCTGAGTCATAAAGCAGCTCTCTGAGATCAACCAATGACCGTGCCAGAGGCTTGTTTTCAATCATCCTTCCCTCGGCTGCAGCAAGAACCATCTCCACATTCCTCATCTCAAGTTTGAGCTTGTCCACATCTTGAGCAAGCCCGATTTCACGAGTCCAGGCTTCCATCTGTCCAGTGAACAGGCTCCCAAGGATGCTTTGCACCAGCCATCCTAAGCGCCGCATCAACAACCGTGCCAAGCAACCCCGTCATCTCTTCCTGGCACACCTGAGGCAGCACAGCAAGGGCAGGAGCAAAGGCAGGCTTTGCACAACGGGGAAAACCAAAGAGATGCACTCAGAGGAAAGGAGAGCTATAGTGAACCAAAGGCAGGCAACAATTCAGCAAATGAAAAGAGTTGAACAATGCACCGAAAAGCAGCTAACTTTACCAAGTAACACTAGGATCCCTTCAAGTGATGCACATGCCCCTCATGGCAGCTCGAGACGGGGTCCGCACAGCCGTGGAACTATGGAAGCCGTTGCGTGAACTCTTTGGTCCACAGCTGCACTGACTGCAATAAACTCCTCTTTACCGCGATGAGCATGACGTAGCTGTCAGGCATGTGGAAAAGACGAGCTTATGATTGTTACATGACAACTAGAAAGTATTTTGGTGGAAGCTGAGCCTAGAGAAGAGAATAAAAGGATAAGCATTGGTTCTATAGCAGCCTGGAATCTGTTCTGTGTATTGGACAAATGGTACAAGCAGTACGGGACAAAACGTCGCAAAAGGTCATGCTATCGTGAGGCTTAAACCGGGTCCTCGTTAGATGCTTTTGATGTTGATGGTTTCAGGTAAGTATAAGCAACCTTGTGCTCATCGACAAATTAATGAGATGCTTGATGTATATGGTGGTTTCTACAGCCTTGCACCAAAACATTGGCATGAGGAGTAGCCCCAGCAATGTAAATTCCGCTACACGACGAGTTGGGGCAACTTTTCTGAATCTAAGAAACAGCGGAGGCAACAATTGCACGGTTTGATTCCTCCAGTTCACAGTTGGGATACGTTTCCAAATTCTGAAGGAAGTAGGAACAATTGACCAAACAAGGGTTTGCATTTTCCAGTTAATATAAACAGCAGATAACCAAAATCCGCAGATTATCCAGGAGCGCGTAATCTGGCCAAGGAAGCAACATATGGTACAGAATGGCGAGAGACTTTTCTTACCGGCGTGCTGTGGACCAGCGAGCGAGGGTGAGCCGCGCCAAGGCCAGAGGAGTCCCGTGGGCAGGATGAGGCGACGAGATGAGTCCTCTCCCCACCACTCGACGGGATGCTGTGACGGAGATCGCTGACGTTGATGGCTGCACGAAGGCCACCACCCCACCCGCGCGTGGACGCCGCATCGCATAGTCCCGGCGCAGATTCTCCGGTGGGGCATTTCATCGAACAGGTTCGGGGCGCGGAATTTCCTCGAACGCGTCCGCTGCGTGAACACGCTGAACAGTCGCGACCTTGGCCGGCCGGGATGCGGATGGACACGCTGAATTCCGGAGCAAGACGTCCCGGGAACAATCGCTGGATGGGCGCCGCTCAAGCCATGGCGGCGCGGAAACGCGCGAGAGGTGTGAGTTCGAGAGTGGCGCCGACGTTTCAGAGGATAGTTTCACACCTTTATCCCTACAGAATAGCTAATTCCTATTTCGAAAATCCAAATCTGAGCCCGAGCTCATCTGCACCTGCGCTCACCAAAACAATCAAAATAAATACTAAAAAAATTCAAAAAATTCCAAAAAAAATTGGGGTGGTGGACAATTTGATGCGTGATGTGCGTCCTAATTTTGAAAATATTTGGACTTATGTGCAGCTCTCAGCAAAAAAGACAAATCGGAGGTCTGTAAAAATGTGTACTGTTCATATACTGTTTTGGTCTGATTTGTCTTTTTTGCTGAGAGCTGCACATAAGTTCAAATGTTTTCAAAATTGGGGCCCACCTCACGCATCAAATTGTCCACCACCTCAATTTTTTTCGGAATTTTTTGAATTTTCTGAATTTTTTACGAATTTTTTTTTGAACGGGTGCAGATGCACCCGGGCACCGAAACGCCGCACCTTCCTATTTACAATACTCTCAGTTCACTTTTGTAAGTCGTTTCAGACAACTGATAAAATAGACTGCTTTGCATTCACACCTCCGTTAACAAATACGATGTTTCTTTAACACAATACACACGTACAATGTTCATACATACACATATACGTTCATATATATAAGATGTTTTATATATATTTTAATATGAACTACATACAGAGTGAAATGACTAAACAAAACACACTAAAATATGTCTATATACATCCTGTTTAGAAAATAGTTACAACATCTTATATTTGTGAACGGAGTGAGTACATCTCCAAAACAATGTGTTCTAGAAAAAAAAATTGGGATTTCCAATTGTACTGCTCAAAATATCATCTTCGTGCACCTATAGGTAACGTTTGATGTGGAGCTCATTCGAGAGAGAAATAAATATCTTTAAAAGCAGCAAAACGTTTTACATACAGCGGAATGACATGGTACAATTAACAAACACATTACAAATATTCTGGTATTTATGGTTGGAGTCCTTGGAGTACTTTTAGTTCAGCAAACTCTTACAATCTTTTACTTAACATGGGCACTTCATATCATGCCAGTACATAATATGCTCTCTTTTGGAACAATGTTGATATCAATTTTGTAGTATAATAATATGAAAGAAATATGGAACAATTCAGAAAAAAATAATTGACATGATCAACGGAGTCACAAAAGGACAAATATATGAAATGAATATAGATTTATTAAAAAAACAAATGACATGACCAATGTTGATAACCTTTTGTTTTTTGAAGACATGTCTACTTTTGTCAATACACATTGTACATTATTTGTACTAATGCAGGGCATTTCTTTGATATACGTTAAATATTTTCTGATGCTTGATGAACATTTCTTCAAATACATGTTTGGGCAATTTTTTAATGGCACTAAAAAATTTAATTAAATTATGCAATCTTTTCTTACATCATATTACAATTTTCTAAAATATTATTTCAAAGACAAATTTGAACAGTTTTTGAAATAAATGTAAAGCATTTTCGGAAACATGTTGAGCAGTTTTTTGAATCATATGAAACATTTTTTAAACTACACAACATGTTATTACATTGCATACACCATTTTTTTAAATGTCACAAACGTACTTCTGAAACATGTGCAGATTTATTTTATTTTTGAATTTTAAAAATACAAATGTAATAAGTACAAAAGGAAAAAAAATGAAGAGATAAACTGATGCTAAAAAGACCAGTGCTTGCTCACTGGGAAAAAAACCGCTGGTAGTGGCCGAGTGCTCTTTTGCTTCAACTGTTGTAACTTTGTAGTGGGCTGGGCTACCAAGTTAGGCTAGTAACTCGCTCGCTAAAAGCAAGCCCTCGCTCCTGTGGCACGGCCCACTTACCAGCCTCAGTTGGCCCGTCCCGTACGTAGTAAATAGGGATTCTTGATCGATACAAACAGCAACCCCTAATAACAAAAAGAAAAAGATCGATACAAAAAGCAAATTCTCGGCGCATCGACTTACAACCCTCGTCGCAATGATGGACGTCATGGCAAGCACGCCGCCGGAGATCGACAGGACACTCCCGGCGGATATGTTGCTTGAGATCACGGCGCGCTCCGACATCCGCACCCTCGTTCGCTGCGCGGCGTTATGCAAGCTTCTTCGACGAGACATCCTCGACCCGTTCTTCATCCGCTGCGTCACCCAGCACGGAATCGTGCCTCCGTGCATCCTCGCCTACCTCCAGATGCCCGTCCTCTCTTTGGTGCACCCAACCATCCCTAGCGCCGCGTTGTTTTCCGACAACCATTTTCTACCTTTCATGCGTCACGACATAAGTGGCATCATTGGGGACTACTATCCTGTGACGTCCCGCGGCGGCCTCGTCCTTCTACGTCGTCGTCTTCATGTCCGCAGCAGCCGTCTATGTCGTTGTCGTCGTCTTCATCGGGCATCGATCGTGCCCAGATCGCCTACACGCGTGGCTCGCACACCGACTCGCGAGCTTATGCGCCTGACTACGTTATGTCTGACGAAAACAAACTAACTGAAGGAAAAAAAACTACAGCAACTAGATTAGCTAACAAATCTCCCCTTTAATCTTGTTGCCGCCGAATTATTTCTGTCATGCCGATCCTCCCCCTAAGCTCCAGAAACTTGAGTCGTCCAAGTGCCTTGGTGAGGACGTCGGCGAGCTGATCATTGGTGCAGATGTAGTCGATGTCGATCCGCCCTTCTTCCACACAGTCATGAATGAAGTGGAATCGTAACTCAATGTGCTTGCTTCGATCATGGAAGACGGGGTTCTTGGAGAGAGAGATTGCTGACTTGTTGTCGACCAGTAGTCGTGGTGGCCGGACGTCGATGTTTAGCATCTCTCCGATCAGCCGTGCCAGCCAAATCCCTTGGCATGCGGCGGTGGTGGCAGCCACGTACTCCGCCTCACATGAGGAGAGTGCCACCACCCTTTGCTTCTGCGACTGCCAACTCACTGCGCTGCAGCCGAGGAAGTAGAGCACTCCCGTCGTGCTCCGCCTATCGTTGATGTCGGCGTCGCTGTACCCCACCAGCTCCGGCGTGCCCTTTCCCCGGACGTAGGCACAGCCATGGTCCAGAGTGCCTGCTACATAACTTAGCAGACGCTTCACAGCCGCGTAGTGATCTGAAGCCGGTGCCTCCATGAAACGGCTCAGGTAGCCGACGGCGAAGGAGATGTCCGGCCTCGTGTGCACGAGGTAGCGCAGCCCTCTGATGATGATGCGGTACTCAGTGATGTCTACCGGCCTCTCCTTGCTGTTCCTGCTCAATTTTAGTCGAGCTTCTATCGGCACGTTGCCGGGGTTGCAGTCTTCGAGCCCAGCGCGCTCCAGCAGCTTCTTTGCGTAGGCCGTTTTACAGAGTGTGATGCGGTCGCGCTCCTGGCGCACCTCAATGCCCAGGTAGTAGCTGAGCTCGCCAAGATCGCTCATGCGGAAGAGCGCGGTCATCTGACGCTTGAATCCGTCGATCTCCGTCTTGTCCGCGCCTGTGATGACAAGGTCGTCGACGTACACACCGACGAGCAAGAGCTTGTTGCCCTGCCCGCATTGGTAGACCGCGTGCTCCGAGGGGCAACGCTCAAAGCCCAGAGAACGCAAGCTTTCGTCTAGCCAAAATATATCTAAAACATCTTATATTTATGAGTGTATGAGCGTCTACGTCTCTACTGTGCTAAAAAAATATAACACAGTTTTTCTTCTTACAGAGCTTCAAGACGTAGAGGGGCAAAACTCAAGGCTTTGAATTTTTTAGTTAATATATACAGCAGGTAACCAAAATCCCCAGATTATCCAGGAGCGCGTAATCTGGCCAAGGAAGCAACATATGGTACAGAATCGCCAGACTTTTTTAATCGCCAGACGAGCTTATGAAGTACTACCTCCGTCCCATAATGTAAGACGTTTTTTGACACTACACTAGTATCAAAAAACGTCTTACATTATGGGACGGAGGGAGTATATGACAACTTCAAAGTATTTTCGTGGAATATTACAAGTAACAAACACGTTGCAACTATTGTAGTACTCCCTCCGTCCCATAATGTAAGATGTTTTTTCACACTACGCAAGTATGAAAAAACGTCATACATTATGGGACGGACGGAAAATATTTATGGTAGGAGTTCCTCAGAGTTTTAGTTGAACAATCTCCTCCCTTTTACTGGGAATGTATCGGGTGCTCTCACCTTTGGGATGCTTCCGGTGCTACACACATTTAAAAATGTTCATAACATTTTTTTTAAAGAACTAGCAGTCGCACAACAACATGTATATTGTCATAAAATTTTAAATTTGCTTGAGATACAAAACTGATAAATTCGACACCAATGTGATAATGGCCCAAATCTAAAGCCCAACGTATGTTATGTACTATTTAATGTAAAATTTGTCATTTATGTTTCTCAAGTTATGTTTCAAATTTTGTGACAACATACATTTATGTTGTGTGAATGTGCTAATTTTTTTCAGAATTTGTTTCACATTTAAAAATGTGCTACCGAGTTCGGAGTACCCTAGGGGTCGGAGCACTAGTGTAAAAAAACTTCTCTACATTATGGGACAGAGGGGGTACATTTTTTATTAATGCAGGACACTTCTTTGATATACGTTAAATATTTTCAAATATACGATGAACATTTTTTGAATGGTAATAAACATTTTTATTGAATTATGCAATCTTCTTACATCGTCTTAACATTTTTTCAAATACATAATGACTTTATTTCAGATACATTTTTTACTTTTTTAAATAAATGTAAAGCATTTAGTATAACATATTGAACATTTGTTTTGAATGGTATGAAACCTTTTTAATCTACATGAGCATCTACATTGCATATACCATTTTTTAAATGTCATGAACATATTTCTGAAAGTCATGCGATTTGTTTTTCAGCCTGAACATTTTTTAAATGTGCGCTTAACATTTGAAAAATTCAACATAGGAAGGTAAGTACGGAAAAGGAAAAAAATGAAGAGATAAACTGATGCTAAAAAGTGCGGGCTTTGCCCACTGGAAAAAATGGTACCGCTGCAAGCGTACGACTTTATTATTTTGCTTGGGCCCTTGCTCCTAAGGCACGGCCCACATACCATTGTGAGATATTTCTGCCTCAGTTAGCCCTAAAAAAAACATGGCCTGCCCGGTACGTACATGGAGAGAGAACGGAAACCTCTTGATCGAAACAAACAGCAACCAAGAGCAACTAGTTAACGACCGCTCCTTCGGGAGTCTCGCAACGATCAGCGTCACTTGGCGCGCTCTCAGTCATTCGTCCTGTGTCGCGCTTTGGGAGCTCCCTTCAGATTTTTTTTTATTTTCCCGCATGTGTTTTCGGCTTTTTAAACGGGTTTTTTCGGGTTTTTTCGACATTTTGGTTTTCCACCGGTCTTCCTTAGCTTTCGATAAAAAAAATTCCAAAAAACATCTGCGTGAAAAACGCGTTTTTTCCTTGCAAGAGTCATGGTTTTGCTTTCGCAAGAGGCACGATTTTGCTTTCGCGAGAGTCATGGTCGTGCCTCTTGAAAATGGGAAAAAGACGTGTTTTTGTTTTTTTTCCTTTCGCGAGAGTCACGGTTTTGCTTCCACTAGAGGCACGCTTGTGCTTTAGCAAGAGTCACGGTCGTGCCTCCCGGAAACGAAAAAAACGCGTTTTCTATTTTTTTCGCGAGAGTCACGGTTTTGCTTCCACGAGAGGCACGGTTGTGCTTTCGCGAGAGGCATGGCCGTGCCTCCTGGAAACGGAAAAAAGAGAAAACTTTTTTTTCTGTTTGCGAGTCACGGTTGTGCTTTCGCGAGAGTCATGGCCGTCCCTCCTCGAAAATGAAAAAAAACGCGTTTTCTCTTCTTTTTTCTTCCGCGAGAGTCATGGTTTTGCTTCCGCGAGAGGCACGGTTGTGATTTCGTGAGAGGCACGGGCATGTCTCTTTCGGAAAGGAAAAAACCCCATGCTCTCAGTTCAGTTTTTTCGTGAAATTATTTTTCGTCAAAACCTGTCAACATGGCATCTAGTTTTGAAGATCTCGATGCGAGGAATCCAACGGTGAAAGCGGTTCGAGATTTGGACGCACAGTTTAAGAGATAAAACATTTTGAATAAATGGATCTACGAAAAAAGGGAAAACTCTCGTGTTGCGACAAGTGCCGCACATGCAGCGCGCCATAGCACTCTCACGATTAGCTTTCATGAGTACTAGGGAGTCATCCGCAAACAATAGATGGTTAAACCTTGGAGCAGCATTGCAAATCTGAATTCCAGTCAACTTTCCCTCCACCTCCTCCTTGTTTAATAAGGCTGAGAATCCTTCCGCACATATGAGGAATAGATAGGGGGATGTGGATCCCCTTGTCTCAACCCCCGCTGTGGAACAATCACCTCCGTGCTCTCACCATTGATCTTGACTCTGTAGGTCACCGAGGTTATACATAACATGATGCGGCTTATCCACTGTTCATTGAAACCCATTTTGTACATCATCTTCCCCAAAAAGTGCCATTCAACACGGTCGTAAGCTTTGCTCATATCCAACTTTACAGCTGCATACCCCTCCTTACCCCTTCTCTTCCTCTTCATATAATGTGTACACTCATAGGCTAGAAGTATATTATCCGTAATAAGACGTCCGGGCACAAAAGCACTCTGATTTGCGGAGATGATGTCTAGAAGAATCTGTTTCAAGCGATTTGCCAATACTTTGGAGATTAACTTGTATACCACGTTGCATAGGCTGATTGGTCTCAAATCCTTCATACTCTCTGGATTCTTCACCTTTGGAATGAGTACCACACATGTCTCGTTCCATCCCTCCGGCATAGGACCACCATTCAAAACGTTCAGCACTTCCATTACAATCTTGTCTCCCACCACATCCCAACACTGTTTATAGAAAACCGAGGGCATACCATCCGGGCCCGGAGCTTACAAATCACCGATGCTTTGTAATGCCTCAAAAACTTCTTCCCGGGTGTACTCTTTTTGGAGGAGCTCATTCATATTCGGAGTAACACGTGGCTCAATACAAGCAAGTAGCTCCTCCTGCCTAGCACCTGCGTGTGAAGTAAAGAGGTTCAAAAAATAGTTAGTAGCAACTTCTTTCATATCTTCCTCCTTATCAACAACAATCCCATCCTCCTTTCGCAATCTCCTGATTCTATTTCTCCTTCTTCTTTCCGAAGCAGCAGCATGAAAAAACTTTGTATTTCTATCTCCTCTCCTTAACGATTAACATGAGAGCGTTGCTTCCAATATATTTCCAATTGCTCTTCTAATCGGTTCAGCTTGAAGCGAAGCACACCCTCCCGTCGAACCTGCTCATCACTGATGGCTCTCCTCCTCACCGCTTCCAACTCCTTCTTAATTCGGTGTATTCGCTTCTCCAGATCACCCAATACATTTCGGCTCCAGTCTACTAAGTCCCGCAGAACTCCTCTCACCGCCCCCGCCGCCTCCTGTCTTTCCACCCCCACCTCCCTCTCCCAGGCGTTCTTCACTATCTCCTTACAACCTTCCTCCTCCAACCAGCCCGCCTCAAACCTTGGATTGTTTGCCCGGTTATTTACTCTTCTAATAGTTGCTGCACCCGCCGTATCGATGATAATCGGCCTGTGATCTGTATGGCGGGGGTCGCCATTTACTACTCGGTATGCCATGAACCGGTTACACCATGCTTGAGAAGCAACCGCTCTGTCAATCCTCTCCTTTATGTATTTTTCAGCTGTATGATTGTTATTCCTCCAAGTAAAAGTATCCCCAACGAAGCCAAGGTCTCCCAACTCGCAGAATTCTAGAGTCGCCTTGAATCTGTCCATATACACTTGGCTTCTTAGCACACCACCCTCTTTTTCCCATTCATGCAGCACCTCATTGAAGTCACCTGCACAAAGCCATGGTAAGTTGTTCTGATGCTTCAGAGTTCGTAGAAGTTGACATGTCTTATGTTTCTCCTCCATCTTTGGTTCGCCATATATACCCGTAAATCTCCACTTGAAACCATCCTCTTCGGTTATCTCTGAGTCAATATGGTATTTGGACATGAAACCCACTACTCTCAAATTTACCTCTTTCTTCCAAAACATCGCCAGACCACCACTTTGCCCCTCACAGTTTTTTACCATCATGCATGTCATGTTCATCTTCCATCGCAACCACTCCAACCTTCTTTGCTCCATCTCTTTTTCTTTTATAGGGGAGTTCCCTTGCTCCGACCACAATGCAAAGATAAACCAGGTGGTGCATTACACTAGCGCCCAAGATTAAAGAATCAAACCATTAATTTGCAAAAAAGAAATCAAATGGAATTTAGTAAACCTCTTGATTTCTTAGTTCCCACTCTTGTAAAGACATGATTGTTTTTTAATGTAAAACATTGGGGTTTATGAAAATTTCAAAAATTTAACTTCCGGAGATTGACCTTTAAAACTTTCACAAATTTAAATTTGCAATTTTGTAACTTAAAATTTGAAGAACTTCAAAAATTAGAGGTTTCTCACTCACAAAAAGGTGGAAAACTACCACGTGAGAGAAAACTGAGAGTGGATGACTGGAGCCCCCTTTGTCCCGACAAGGGCCGCTTACTCCAACGTGGTTTGCCCACAGGCATGGGCAACAACACAGGAGTATTATTTACCGCATTTTTTATTGCGTCAGTAAATTTTCTGACCGCTGGATCTGTCACCAAGATTCATGTTGGTTTCCTTTTTTATTTTGGTTATTTCTTTTATTTGATGGTTTTGTGGATCAAATATCAGGTTCGGTTTTGTACCCATTTACGTCACGCCACCGTGGAGAGGTATAGATACCCTTATGCTCTCGGCCCAGTAAGTCCATTTCTTCTCCGTTTTTCAATATGGTTTGTCCACTGGTTGCGGTTGTGCTATGGTTTGACTAGTTTGGTGTTGGATTTATTCTAGATTATCTTCTTTGAAGATCTTGTAGAGCATTTGTTGTGGTTCTTAGGGAACTGATGTCTTGGTGGTGTAAATTTTGGTTCTTTTTCGAACAGTTAGTGGATTTTGGTTCTTTGTGTGTGGATCTATTAGCGGAGAGCTTTTTTGGTGGTGAGGTTTTCTATAAACACTAACTTTCCCCACCCTCCTCAACCACCCACCCTTCACTGCCTTGTCCCCTCCCATCTGCTCTGTCCGCTCTCTCTTTTCTTAGTGTATCGTGCATGCGTTTTGATGTATTTCTTGGTATGTTTGTGCTTATATCTATGACTCTAGTTATCCACTCTAGTTATGTGCACTGATTCAAAATTAGCTTGCTTGTTTTTAGTTTATTTTAATGCATTAGTGGTAGTTGGTTGACTTCAAAATTGGGTTCGGGCCTATCCTCCACGTCGCCAACAAGATCGAGGCAAGCAACCCACCCGTCACATACCTATGTATGTTACCTCTGCTAATTCTCTCTACCTTGGCACATTAATTCATTTATTCGATGTTGGTGTCCTTCCATTAGAGGCGAGCAACGAAGTAGCTCAAAGAACCCCTTCCATTAGAGGTGAGCGAAGCAAGGGGAAGCCGACGTGTTTGGTGGTTCTCCGGATGCAGGATTGCAAGAACGGAGTTCTGGATGCATGTCGTCCGGAAGAGCGACAAAGCAGTTCTTCAATTCGAGGAGAGAAAAGCAAGAGGCTGGCATGCTTTGGTGGATGTGAAATGGCTAGCCGGAAGGGCCAGGCCCAAGACATCGAATCGCTGGAAGCAATCCCTCAACAAATACAAAAAATAATCAATTTTTATGTTCTTCTGTTATTACAATAATTATGCTATTTGAAGTACAAATATAAATCATGCACATGTTGTCTATTCATTAATGAAACCAACTTCCATGATTCATTTGGCATACCCTAGAAGTTTATATAAGCATGTCTATTAGTAATACTCTAGAGAACACAATTAATATTTTTGTTAGATTATATGCTTTACAAATTGTCATGGTGTAAAATGATAATAATATATAGAAACACACACACACACACACACATGCAAATATATATTTATAAACAATATAGTTAATAAAATATTTAAATATTGCTTTGAAGGAAATTTTTGTTATATCATAAAATAAATTTAGGAGAAGCAAAATTTTATTGATATACATTAAAACATTATGACAAATAGAGAGTGTTATATGTATTATTTAGCAACAATTTTATTTTGTTAACTAAGACATCTAAGTAATAGAAAATTCTACTAATTAAAACTATACTATTATACAACTATTTAAACAAGTACAAAAGTTTGATATAAAAACTAAAAATTCTATAGGTTTGGGACCTTAACGGAGCGACATATCTCATTTGTTTTCATGAGCACTTGCGCGACATCACACATGTTAGAACTCTGACTTACGTAATCGAGATGGTAGTCTAATTTTGTCGGCCGGAGAGCACTGTAGATAGGGATTTGAATTTTAGTTCAAATTGTGGCTAGTTGTTGGTGCGATTCCGATTGATGAAGAGATATTGTGGTACCAGCGGGTGAGCAATCATGATTTTTTGCACACTTTATTTGAAAAAAAAATCGGTACACTTTGTTCATCTTGATTAGTTTGTATGCATGTGTGCGAAAACAATTATGTGGCATCACTCCTCGTTATTTTTGATAACGAGTGCAGTTTCTACACATGTACCCAAATAATAAATAGACTTCTTTCACGTGATATTTGTTTCAAAAATGGCCGAATAGTCAGAAATAAAGCTTGTTTGACATGTCTTTTTAGTTACTTCTGATCCAGGTAGATTCATTCAGTAAAAAATTATTGCATTAATAGTAACTAGCAAAAGAAGTAACATCGGCCACCTTGTTGTCAGTGTCGTAGGCCGCTCCACACCTCCGGCACCGGCCCGAGGCTGCGAGCGGAGGCTCCGATGGCGAGCAAGACGAGGAGGAGGCGGACGAGTCGAGGATGGTGGCGCGGCGGGAAGGGGCAGTTGGTGTGAGCATGGAGCCAAGCATCGACGCAAGCGACATGGAAGGAGTGGCCGCACCGAGACAGTACCTGATACGTCCATTTCGCATCATGTTTTCCTACTGTTATTTATTATGTTTTGGGTTATTATTTCACTTCATGATGCTATTCTAATGCCCTTTCTCTCTTATTTTGCAAGGTCTACATGAAGAGGGAGATTGCGGGCAGCTGGAATTCTGGACCCGAAAAAGCTATCGTATAGTTGGATATTCTCCGTATCTCCAAATGACCTGAAAATTTATGGAGAATTATTTTGGAATATATAAAAAATGCTGAAAGAAGAAAATCTGGAGGGGGGCCACCAAAGAGCGACGAGCTCAGGAGGCGCGCTTACTGAGCTCGTGGGCCCCCGGCTAGCCCATTGGATAACATACATCAGTACATTTAATCATCTAGAAAAACAATATGTACTGAAACTTTTACAGAGACTTTGGACCATTGGATAACATGTTTCTATCATATCATTCAAGCATTACTAACTAGATTATGAGTTTTTGCTAAACTAAAATTGAAGAATATGAACATGCATAATGTACAATTTCAGGGGTGCAAACATTTCTCTTTGTTTGTCCAGAGCTTAATAAACTGATAGTTTTTAGCCAACCTTTTACCACATGAAAGCAAAATGATGCTTTCCAAGAAGGAACAAAATATTTTCATAGAAGGCATACTGGAATAGAACACATCGAATCAAGCAAACTGTAGCCCTAGTTACATTCAGGAGATTACTCGATCTGGTGCGCTCAGCCCTACAGTTATCTCGCAAATGGGTGGAGGCATCATGTCCCACGGCGAGGCTACACACCAGCTCTTTGCCGAGAGGGTATCATGGTGCAGCCACATTATATTACAATGGCATCCACATCGGTGCAGCTCGACACCTAATCACCGATTTCACGTGCACAAATCAACCACATTAGTGACCCACATTAACCGCGTCTTAATGGATGTTCGGGGAGGAACAGATGCCCGCATTAAAGCATGCTAAAAAGTAGAGGTAGTTGGAGGAGTGTATTCCAAGTCCTTGTTGGCAACCCACCTCTAATCTTGTTCCACTGCGATTGAGGGGCGGGTCATCGTCAATGGCATCAGACATGTGACGACAATGCTTCTTTATCAAAGTTTGTTCATTGTATTAGAGAAGCTAACTACCTCGCTCATGTCCTAGCAAAGTATAGTTTTTAGAATAAGATTTCATGTAATTAGGTCGATGGACCCTTTGAATTTAATTGAGCACAATGTGAACAATCTGATCATGTTATGATTTAATAAAGATAACCATGATGGCTTCCCTAAGAGTATGTTCATATAGTGTTCAGCAAACAAAAGATGAAAAAACAAAATAACGGCATAGTTCATTCTACACTTACTACGATGACAAAACATACAAGCCTGGCTTATAAACATTGTTAGTAGATCAAAAGTACTCTTTTCTTCACACTGAAATTAAAGAAATGAACTTTGTCCGCATCATCAGCGCCAATCATTAATGTTTTATCTAAGCTTTCACACCCATCACTCCAGGCATCTACACTCCTAAAAACTTCTTTGAAATTGTGAACAAAAGACCAAGAGAGGTTGGATGATTGCATAACTGAAAAATAAATGAAGCATGATCAATTGTTGTTTCATAAACAAGTGCATTTCTCCAGATTTTCCAATAAATAGTTGTCCCTCCATAGAGGACTAGCTTTCTCGGTTCAACTAGGATAGAGAAAATTCATCCTCCAAACATGTTGGCAATGCACTCAGGTGGCCTACTAAATCCAAATGCATGAAGGACTCCATGATATAATATATAGTTTAGCTAGAGCACAACAAAATAGCAAAGGGTCCACTATTTCCTTCAAACCACAGAAGTGGCATCGGTCATTCCGACCAACCTCTTTTGATTAGATTTGTATGCTAATTTTAGCATGCACAACGGTTCTAGTAATGTCACCTCTTTTCCTTCATATTCTTTGGGTACCTTCGAACTGTTAAGACCCCAAAGAGATGGCATGCAGATTGATGAACCAATCTCTTTATTATGCTCTGGGACTTAATTGGCGGTTATTGAACTATATTGTACTGGACATACATCATAACTGGCCCATTGTGGAAAAATAGCCATCAAAGCAAAAAAAAATTGATCAATAAATAATAAAATAAGTAAAATTTGTTAAACTATATCATAATCAACTGCACTGCTAGACGCACCATGTCTCCTTGTTTGGGTTGAGTGTATTTTTTCTCCACTCCCTATTATATCTAGCACGGAATAAGTACACTCGATCCAAGATAATTTGTGCTCCAAGAAGATTAGTCATCCTTATCTTGAAGGCACATATGCTCAGCCTTCTCAAGCAATGTATATTGGATAAATCATGACACTAGTGATGCAATTGAGGCTTGCATTTTCCATAGAGAAATAGAGGGCACGCATAAGCACAACCCGGGGTATATCAACGCTTGATTGAAGGAGAACATAACCCATTTTCGAAATGAACATGGCCTAGAGAATTCTTCATAAAATAGAATGTTCTGTTAGCAATTTCCATTGGGTGATTCCACACACACACACACACACACACACACACACACACACACACACACACTATTAATGGGAATGCATATGTATCTACCTAAAACATGGGGTCATGCATGTTTGTGGCGAAAAAGAGCTGATCGATGCCTGAATATACTTTGGGAGGACCATTGAGCCTGCAAGAGATGATCCGTCTAATTGATAACCTATGTCTACTAGAGAAAACACAAGCGTGCGTTCAGCAAGTGTACATACGACCAACACAATACAAACCTAACCATGTGTTTAATTTAAACACAACACACTTAGACTTGGTAGGCAATCCCTAGATTATATGTGCCTCCTAATTATGATGAATTGAAGGAATTTTTCCTCACCATTAGGCCCTCTTTTGATTGAAGGAATTTCATAGGGATTTTGTAGGATTCCAGTCCGTATGAATTGTTCCTATCGAAGTCCTTTAGATTGTATGAATGGATACACAAAATTCCTATGGAATTCATTGCTATGCACTCCAGTTATTCCGTAGGAATCTAAATATGAGCTCAAATCTCTTCTTTTATAAGTCGAATGGACTTATAATCTCTCTCTCCCTCTCTCTCTCTCTCTCTCTCTGTGTGTGTGTGTGTGCGTGCGTGCGTGTGTGTGCGTGCGTGCGTGTGTGTGTGTGCCGTCAATCCTCTAAATTCTTGAGTTCGTTTCCATTGAACCAACTGAGGCTCGCATTTTTCCTTGAGAAACATAGCGCATCAGTACAAAACAAGGTATTTATCAACCCATGATTGAAGGAAGACATAAGGCATTTTTCGAAATGAACATGTCCTAGAGATTTCTTTCATGAAATACAACATATGGCCAGTTAGCATTGTCTATTGTTGTATCATTCCGTAGTCATAAACCGCACGCAGATTAACGGGAATGCACATGTCTATCTATTTATGTATCTGCAACGTGTGGTCGTGCATATTTGTGGGGAGAAGAGCTGATTGATGCCACTCATAGTGAATATACTATGAGACTGAGAGCACAATTAAGGCTGAAAGAGATGATATGTCTAATTGATAACCTATGTATACTAGAGAACACAGGCGGGCGTAGAGCAAATGTAGATATGACCAGTACAACACAAACCTAACCATGAGTTTATTTAGCGCACACGTCGTTGGACATCCCTAGATTTTTCTGGTCATGCATGAGTGCTTTCATTCATCTCACGGTGTAAAATAAATAGAAACCGAACATCTAGTGAGACTACCTTTCTTGTACTGAACAAAGGTAGGAAAGAGTATAAAAAGCATATGAACAAGGGAGTGAGAAAATTTGACTCCCGAGCAGCGTGGAACCCAAAATTTTCAAAAGGTCAAAATTTAAGTTTGAAAAAAAAACTGTAGAAATATACACACTTACTTAGAGATGGACACTCTACATATGTGAGAAATTTCATGATGAAGTAGATTTTGATGTGAGCTACACACAAAATCATGTATTGTACTTATATAGTGAATAGTACATGTGCTAGAAATACATGATTTCTTGTATAACTCGAACGAAATGAATTTCATCATGAACCTTTACAATACATCCATATGCATATGTATTTTTTCAGAATTTGTTGGAACTTACAATTTTGATTTTTGAATCTTTAAAAATGTGTACCCCATATATGGCCAAAGATATTTCCGATGAACAAAGGGGCTAGCTAGCTAGCACCAAACAAGACAAGCACAGACAGCGATTACCGACGGAGCCTGCTTAACTAGATCATGTATCTATCGGTTTAGCACCGCTACGTACCTAATCAAGATGAATGCCATGTTTTCTGTTCGTTTTTCCTCACCATTAGGCCCTCTTTGGATTGAAGGAATTTCATAGGATTTAAATCCATATGAACTTTACCTATGGAAGCCTTTGGATCATAGGAATGGGTGCATCAAATTCCTAAGGGATCCATCCCTATACCCTCCATTCCATAGGAATCTAAACATGAGCTCAAAGCTCATTTTCATTTATTTTTTCTTTCGAGAAGTCTGGTGCAGTTGCAATCCTCTCTCTATCTCTACTGTCTGTCCTCAATCCTCTAAAATTCTTGTGTTCATTTCCTGTGAACCATCCAAAAACACATCTTATAAAATTCCTGTGTTTTGACACCCTGTACGAATTTATAGGACATGGCATGTCTGAGTTCTTGTCACACAAAATTTTAGTTGTCTCACCGAAACTAAAGATGGCGATCAACACAACAGTCCAACCAAGGCATGCAGTCTGATTGAGTTCTCTCACATAGCAGCAATTATTTTGTATCTACCTCACCAACACTATTCAATTTGTAGGAGAAAAACAAAACTTGAGGCCAAGCATTGGAAATTGTGTCCATCTCATCTCCGGCTGCTGCTGCTGCGCCTCCCGCTGGCCGCCGAGGGCCCGCTACGACGAATGCTGGCCGCCCGTGGAGACACCTAGGGCTGGCGGCGGCGGGCCCCCAGGGGCTGCTGCTGCTATGCGTCATCCGAGGCATGTGAGCAAGACAAGATGGACACAAAATAATGACTAGAGCACCAGTTCATCTTCATGAAGACGTAAGGCTGACCCAAGCACCACACTAATCATGTACATGTCCTCACGAGACAATGGCCCAGTACTCGCTGGTCCGCTGCTCCTTCCATCACCGCCAACCCAAACACCATGCTTCTGCTAGCACCACGGGGATGGGAGATATAACAACATATTTCCGTGTTGTGGTGGAGAAAAATATTCTTTCCATGTTCCTAGTTTATAAATTGACTTAAAACAATCAGGCATGGACATAATTTTTCTTTTTAATGTGATTTTTCCTGAACATGCATGCATGCATAATGTTCCATGTATTCCACATGGTGATTAATTATTTTTCTTCACCTAGCTTTGTGGTGCCTCATGTTGATCTTCCTTTTGTTTGCAAGCACGCATGACCATTACCAAAAAAGAACCATGATCCAACTGCTTCATCATGGCTATGTCCTGCTAGAAATAACTTCAGTCATGCTAACATATATATAGAACAGAACTTGTATTTTTGCACAAAAGTCAGCTAGGCCAGTTGATTATCAAGGTTAGCCTTACCTATGAGGTTGCAAGTTTGATTCTCCGCAACACGCCAGTTTTTTAGCTTATTACGGGCGAAAGCACAAATCAACGTGACTTTATTTATTGGGATTTTTTAGCCCGGGCGCACGCTCGAGGCTGAGGCCCACGTGAGTGAAAATTCTTCAGGCGGATGGGCGACGGACAAAAAGGATAGACGAGCAAAACACGTACGAAAAACCAGTTTTGGATGAAAAAAGTGAAGGAACAATCCTCTCTTTAATATAGGTATAGAAGAGCTGATAGATGCTACTCCTAGTGAATATACTATGAGAATGAGAGCACAATTAAGCATCCTACAATTGATGATCTGTCTAATTGATAACCTATGTATACTAGAGAACTCAGGCGGGTGTTGAGCAAATGTAGATACGGACATCCCTAGATTTTTCTGGTCATGAGTGGTTTCATTCATCTAGCGGTGCAATATAAATATAAACCAAACAACTAGCGAGACTATCATTCTTGTTCTGAAAAAAGGCGGATCAGGTATAAAAAACATATGAAGAAGGGAGTGAGAATATTTGGCTACCGAGCTTGCACGGAAACAAAAATTTTCAAAAGGTCAAATTTTAAGTTTGAAAAAAAAAACCTGTACAAGAAATCGTGCTGAGCTCCCCAGCAGTGGGAGGGGAAAGTGATCTCTGACCGTGTGCCTATTGAAGAATGAGCCAGTGACTCAAATATACAGACTTAATTACTTAGAGATGTAAACTACTCTACATATGTGTGAAATGTCATGATGAAGAACATTTTGATGTGAGCTACAAACAGAATCATCTACTTATATAGTGGATAGTACGTGTGCTAGAAATACATGATTTTTTCTATAGCTCGCATGAAATGCATTTCATCATGACCCTTTACAATTTATCCATATGCATATATGTGTTTTTTTCAGAATTTCTTGGAATTTAAAATTTTGATTTTTGAATCTTTAAAAATGTGTACCCCGTAGATGGACAAATGAGATTTCCGAATAAACAAAGGGGCTAGCTAGCTAGCACCAAACAAGACAACCACAAACAGGGATTACCGACGGAGCCTAATTAACTAGACAACATATCCATCGATTTAGCGCCGCTGCTTGCCTAATCAAGATGAATGCCATGTTTTCTGTTTGTTTGTCCTCACCATTAGGCCATCTTTGGATTGAAGGCATTTCGTAGGATTTAAATCCATATGAACCTTTCCTATGGAAGCCTTTGGATCATAGGAATGGGTGCATCAAATTCCTAAGGAATACACTCCTATACCCTCCATTCCATAGGAATCTAAACATGAGCTCAAACCACATTTTTCTCTTTCTTTTGAGAAGTCCAATGTACTTGCTATCTCTCCCTCTACTCTCTGTCCTCGGTCCTCTAAAATTCCTATGTTCATTTCATGGGAACCATCCAAGAACACATCGTATAAAATTATTGTGTTCTAAAATCATCTAGAGATTTATAGGACATGGCATCTCTATCCTATATGTTTTCCTATTAATTCCTGCGTTTCTAAATTCCTGCAATCCAAAGAAGCCCCTAGTAGTTTCATTCACCCCGCTGCTGTTGCAAAATGAACTGAACCCAATTAAGCAGATAGGAAAACTAGTGTTCTTGTGCTGAAGATATAAAAGCATTCACGCATATGAAGAAAGCTAAATAGCTAGCCCCAAACTGCATATCCAACTTTTATTTCAGACAGCTATTATGGAGTTGCACATAAAACAGAAAAATCACATAGAGATATGCAATCAATGTCGTCAGTTCTCACACATAGAAACCATTTCAGACATGAAATGAAAAATCACATAGCATGTCTCACATAAAATTTTAGTTGTCTCACCGGAACTGAAGATGGCGAACAGCACAAACAGTCCAACCAAGGCAGTCAGGGCACGACCGATCTGATTGAGTTCTCTCACATAGCAGAAATTAATTTGTATCTACCTCACCAAGACTGTTCAATTTGTAGATGGGATCGGAATTCCTGTGTTTTGAAATCCTATAGGAATTTATAGGACATGGCATCTCAATCCGAGGTTTTTCCTATTCCTGTGTTTCTAAATTCCTGCAATCCAGAGAAGCCCTAGTAGTTTCATTCATCCCACTGGTGTTGCAAAATAAACTGAAACCAATTAAGCAGCGAGGAAAGCTAGCGCTCTTGTGCTGAAGAAATAAAAGCATCCATGCATATGAAGAAAGCTAAATATATAGCACCAAACTGCAGGCACATAGCGATCTATGCATCCAACTCTTATTTCAGACAGCTATGATGGAATTGCACATAATAAGAAAAAGAAATATCACATGGCGATCGATATGCAATTAACCCAACCATGTCGTCAGTTGTCACACATAGAAATTAAATTAAGCTAAATGGCACCAAACTGCAAGTACCACATATCCAACCATTTCAGACATAAAAAGAAAAATCACATGAAATTTGGTGCATGTCTGAGTTCTTGTCACATAAAATTGTACTTGTCTCACTCTCACCGGATGGAACTGAAGATGGCGATCAACACAAGAGTCCAACCAAGGCATGCAGTCAGGGTACAATCTGATTGACTTCTCTCACCAAGACTGTTCAATTTGTAGATGGGGTCATGGGATCGATCGATGTGGTGCAGGAGATAAGCAAAACTTGAGGCCAAGCAATTGGAAACCGTCTCCGGCGGCTGGCTAAGCGGCGCCTCCTGCTGCTGCTGCGCCTCCTGCTGGACCTGCACGTCGACCCAAGCATACATGTGAGCAAGGCAAAATGGACACAACCTCAAGCACCACTTCGTCTACGATCGTGGAGGGGATAACCTGCGCCGTTGGCCGGAGGCGGCGGTGGCGATGGGACGTAGACGTAGCCGAAGAACTGCCTGACGCGGGCGGTAGGGGGTTCGTCCTCCAGCTCCTCCTCGAGCACACGCAGGATCTGGACGAGGGCGTCCAGGTTGGCAACGCCCCGACGAGCATGCCGAGCCGCGGCGGCGCATGCGTCGGCAGATCCCTGGGACTGGGCCGGCGCCGGCACGGCGAGGAACTCGTCCACCTCCGAAAGCACAGCCCCCAGCTCCAACCGCGCCCGGGACAGCCTGCGGACCGCGTTAGCGACGGCCGACTGGACGCCGGCGAGCCAGGCCGGATACCACTCGTGGCGGCTCCTCTGCCGCGGGTCCCGCAGCGAGAAGGAGCGCATCACGACGGCGGACGGCTCCGAGCCCAGCAGCAGGTCGATGCCCGCCTTCACGTTCACGAGGAGGCCGCGGTTGGGGCGCAGGGGCAGGTCCGCGGCGGCGTCCCCGGCCTTTGCTTCCTCGCTGCGGAGGGCGGCGACGCGGTCGCGGGCGGTGTCGAAGACGTAGCGGCGGAGGAGGCGCCGGACCGGCGCGTCGCTGGCCGAGTAGGCGTTGGCGGCGTGGTGGTCCACGGCCCCCTCCAGCTCGTCCGCCGCGTGGTCGAGCGTGCGGCCGGCCAGGTCGGCGTCGGCGATGATCCAGGCGAGGACGGCGAAAAAGCGGTGCCAGGTGTGCGACTCCATGCCCATGGATTGGCCGCCGGTCGCCGCCGGCTGGCACTACTCAGCTGGCTGCTGCTTGTCGGAGGGGAAGGAAATTAAAGGAGGGAGTTTTGCTGGGTTTGAACGGAGGCTAAGGATTTGCTGGGTAATAATAACTTGTTTCCATTTTTTTGTTTTGTTTTGTTTTGTTTTGTTTGGGGCATTTATTTCCTTCAATAAAACAACAAATCTTTTACTAAGATTTTGCTGGCTAATAACTTCTCTCCGTTTTGGTGCTCATTCATTCTAGTTTTGTAAGACAAAAATAAATATAGGCACCCAAATCTCCATTATAAAGGTTTGCCAAAAGTATGATGAAGTATCCAAAACATAATAAAATTTACATCGAGGTCACTGGATTACCCAGCGACCACCAACGTCGCCACTCTGGAGCCAACCTAAGTGCCTAACCGTGTCGATGGCATCCAGGGAGTCTTTGTGCACGTGCCCTTATAAACCTGCATCACACAACCGTAGATTGTCACCGTTGAACCCTTGAATGAATCCAAAGAACCAACTGGCAGTGACGTAGCCAGCCCAATAAGCCAGGGTGGTCCATCAATAAAAATATTTACATAAATTTATTTATTTTCAAAGAAATATTTTTTTACCACATTATATACAAGCTATAGGAAATTCCAGGATGGTCCGTGGACCACCCTGGCTACCCCCTAACTACGCCACTGCCAATTGGTACCAAATCTTGTCGTTGTGTATGCACAAACTGGTACTAGATGAGGTGACAAGGACCCACGACAAAGATCCGTCAAATCCATCCCGACGAACAAACTCAAGGAGGATCGTAGCCCGAAAAACCGACTCAAAAATGAAGCACCACCATCCACCCAGACGCCGCACCTACAAGGACTGAAATCTATACCTAATAATAATAAAGGGGCTATTGTTTCTGGCGGTATGTCACGGAAATTGCCCCCAAAGTTGTAAAATATTACCCACCAATGTCACCGGTAAGTGATTAAAAACGTTTTGCGCACGGGTATCCCCTACCTGGGCCGGCCCATGCAGTATGGACCTCCTATACCGCGCTCTGCATGCTGGGAGAAGGCGCAGCATGTCCGTTTGGGCCAGCCCATGTCCGGGCGGCCTGTTTTTCTAAATTCCGTTTTTATTTTTCCTTTTCTGTTTCCGTTTTTATTTTTCCTTTTGCTTTTCCATTTTTTTTTCTACATTAAATAATTTGGGACTTAAAAATTTCCAAAAATTAATTAAAAAGAATATTTAAATAAAATGTTTAATAAATCATAAAATGATTGTGGATTCAAAATATGTGCGTGATTTTGTAAAATGTAATTTGCTTATTTAAAAAATGATCGAAATTTTGAAAACAAATGTTCGGGAAATGAAAAAATATTCATGATTTTTAACAAAGTTCATGTATTGGAAAATGTTAATGAAATTGAACAAAATTTCAGCAATTCAAAAAAATGTTCATGAATGGAAAAATATCCTAAAAATTTAAAAATTGTTCGTAACTTACAATATAGTTTATTCATTCGTAAGATGTTCTCTGACTCAAAAAATGATCATGCATTTCAAAAAATGTTTGTTAAATTCAAAAAATGTTCATTAAATCCAAAATTTGTTCCACCTATTTTCAAAAAAATGTTCGTTGATTCTAGAAATGTTCGCCGATTATTGTTTAAAAAATGTTCACAAATTTTAGAAAAATGTGCAAATAGTATAAAATGTTCATAAATTCAAAAATGTTCTTCTTTTTAGAAAATGTTGGAAAATTTATAAAAGTGTTCACGGATTTGAAAAATGTTTACAATTTCAAATATATTCACGAGTTTAAAAAAATATTCATGATTTCAAAAATTTGAGAATGATTGTGTATCTTGATGATGGAGCAAAATGTTGTCATGGCAATTGAAGATTATGAATTTTTTTTCATTGCAACGCACAGCCCTTTTGCTAGTTGTAACCTATGATAGCCCTTTTTTTTCATTCCCCTCCACACCACCGCCGCTAGAGCAGCAAGCAAAGGCGAGCCTCGCCGGCGGAAATTAAGGAGAGGAAGGCTTCACCCTAGTCGCCTTGCGAGAGGGGGAAGAAAGAGTTGAACGATATAATCTACTTGGAGAAGAAGACACTGGCCAAAAAAATAACACATTCTCCTCCTTTTTACATGGAAGAGACCACACAAGCAGGCACCAGAAACAGTTATAATTACTAATCACCAATATCAGGTCAGTGTAGTAGATACCATGCATGCCTCCTCCCTCTACTACTACTACTACTACTACTACTACTACTAGTACTACAAACCATACAACCATGCATCAGCATGACTTTCTTGTTCACTACATTCTACAGCAAGCAAGCAGGCAATCAATCCCATCCTCCAATCCATACTACAAAGTAGGATACCACAAAACAACCAGGGTTGCTACATACTAGTGACAAACCACAACTACTACAGCCATCCAGCATGCATGCCATCACCACCATCTACCTTACTAGCTACTACATCAATCGATCTATCTACCTATCGTCCTTGCTCCGCGCCGCCCGGTCCTTCTTGTGCCCGCCCAGGATCCTCGAGATCTGCAGCCCACGGCTGAAGGCCTGGTTGAAGAGCATCCGGGTCTGGAACTCCGACACGAACGGGAACCACGCCAGGAATGCGATCGGGGTGAAGAGCAGCAGCCCCATGATGATCTCGTACCCACGAGCCAGCGCCCGGATCGACCCCCACAGCCCCACGCTCATGATCGCAGGCTTCAGCGCCTGAGCAACCTGCAACCAACCAAACCACCATACATTCGTTAGAATGTTTGTTTGAATCACCTCATAGCAGGCAGGATACATGAAGAAAGTAAAAGAAAGAGAATTACCAGGAGCAGGCCCCATCCCGTCGGCATGAAGGCGAGAATGCAGACGAATATGTCCTGGATCGTCATGTGGGGGATCACGATCAGGATCACGATGGTGGAGATGAAGACGATGAAGATGAGCCCCTTGAGCAGCCGGAACACGAGCTGGAACTCCGCGCTGAATTTCCGCCGACCAACCGACACAGCCTGCGTGCGTGCGTAAACAGTCAGTCAACAGCCAAGTTCGCACAAGAGGACACCCCTAATGTCTGTTGCAGCACAAGAAGACAAGCAATGGCCCGGCCTAATCTCTGTCGCATCACAATTGAAAAGACTGCAGTTAAATGGCCAGGCCACTAGTTAATGCTCACCTTCATCACCAGCAATATGAAGAAGATGACAACCCATGACAAGCAATACACCTGGAAAGACAGCGCATTCATTAGTTAGTAGCCTTACTAACACAGAGAGGCATCATCAGGATAATAAGATCGAGCAAATAAGTTACCAGGACGCTCTTGGTGTGTTTGGTTATGTTGAGATGGTAAACAAGCCCATACTGGTAGATGAAGAAGCGCACCGCCAGCACGATCTCCAGGACGGTGCCACGTTTCCCGGAGTATTTAAGGGGCTCGTGCTCTTTCTCCCACCATGACTCCCAGCTTTTGTCGGGCGAAACACCGATACCCCCGCGGTTGCTGATCCACTTGTTCCAGTCGGTCCAGTCGTCCACAATCTTCTGCCACTCAAACCCAGAAGGATTGAACAGGAACGGCGCGAAGAGCCAGGTGACAACCATAAACCACATGGAGAAGGTGATGAAGATGTACGCGATAGCTCCTCGGTACGACTGCCCGAAGATCTCAAACACGATAAGCAGGATCATCAGCTCGATGCCCTTGACGAAATGGCTGCGCGAGTAGAGGCGGTAGTTCTCGGCGAATTTGGCATGGAACACCACGAATCCACGTCCAGTGGCTCTGTACTCGGCTCCTCCGTGGAGCAGCGTCTTTCCGTAGTAGTGAGTCTTGGTTCCGAGGGAGAATGTGAAGAAGACGGACGCTAACTGAAGCTGCATGAGCACAAAGTCGCTCAACGCTGTCCTGAACCCTCTCTCCAGACCGATCTCCATCATCATAGGGAGTGCCATCAAGAAGCCAAGCTGCACAAACGACTGCGAGGCGAGAGCGACCTGGAGAGGGTCGTTGTGTATAAACCTTCTTCCAGTGGCTAGTCCTTCATCGAGGCCACTGAGGACAAGATACAGACGCCCGTAGAGGAACACATATACAGTCCATACAGTGATCTGAAAAAAGAACAGAAAAACCACAGAGGTTAGGCTAGGATTAACAAACCAACACAGAAAGCTGAAAAGTCCAGCAGGGCAAAGGCATCAGTACCATTGTGCTGAAGTAGAAGCCAATGGTAGTATAGTAGCAGGACAACATTCTGAAGAAATCAAAACGATGGCCAAGTCGGTAGATGTCACGGCTCAGTGTCTGTTCGCCATTACCATACGCAATTTTTGCCTCGAATAGTGAAATCTGGTTGAGACCAACATCCCTTCCCTTGCCAACTTGCATGTATTCATGATGTGTAACGTTTCCTTCACGCAGTGTTGAATTGAATCCTGTCACAAAGAGACAGTTATTACTTATTAGCATAACATCTTCAAGAACCACACACAACAACAGAAAGATGTTGACTGCATGCATACCAGCAAATATGTCCTCACTAAGATTGATAATCTTAGATGCTTTGCTTACACCACCCCTTGTGAGATGGAAAAGTCGATCAAAGATATCAGGATGTCCATAGTGAAATCGAACCCTGCACGTGAGAATGACCAGGAAAAGAAATCATAAACGAACATTCTTTAAATCTCTTCAAAGAAAGAGGAGTAACACTGCACAGAGTAACACTAACAGAAAGAAACAAAACCAAGACGACTCAACCAAATGGACAAAAAAAGGAGTGCTAAATTGAAATAATCAACAATAACTTGTTACTTGCAGAATTAAGGGCAAGTTATAGTATAGAAAGAAACATATAGAAAGTGAGTAACTGAACACAGTAAGCCCACAAATGAGATGAACTACATTGTGATTCAGTCAAGATGATTTATTACCTTAAAGGATTGGCAAGTACACGCTGTCCAATAGTCACAAAACTTGTCTCTTGGTTTGACATGAACCACGCAAGCGAAGAAACACTGCAAAAGCAATCATAGAAAGTAATTTATCCAAGTAAATAGCAACAGTGTATGAAGTCACACATTAATCGCAAATTTCAGGGTGAAGAGACAGTCAGAAATGACATATACCTGCCAGTGAATATATGTTCTCTTACACCAAGTATTGTCGGATACCTCACACCATCATGTTTCTTGGTAAACTCTTGAAGCAGGTTTCTCATTTTTAATGTCTCCTCCATATAATGCTCCTGCCATGGCATGCATCACGCCATTAACTAAATGGCCCAAAAATCCTAGCAGCACGAGAAGAAGCACAAATGACGCATACCTGATTCATGTCTATGGTTTGTAGGCCTTCACCTCGAGTAAAAATTATCGCATGGTTCTGATTTTCTGGTTTCCCTTCACCCAACATTGCATTGCCAGGAAGTTTTATCCTGTATATGTCCTACACGACAAAATGACACAAGTAAATTTATATCAAATCGGCACAGGTGAGATCACGAAATGCACCTGTTCCAAATAGGGATGATTATTGTGTCTATGCATGCTTGAAAAATAATAATCAAATAGGATAGAAATTAAAACACAGAAGCTCGATTTCTGTGGATCATTTCTTCCATATACCACATTCTTTTTCACAACATTGCCCCATTATTAATCCCATTAATGCATCTCCAGCTGCCTAACATATATAGGTTGTTATATACCCGTCGACATCTGCTATGAAATTCAGCCCCAGGACCCAAAAGTAGAAAAACTAACTTTGCTTGGATGCAATTCTGTTTAAGCATCACAGATTGACAGATTATCCACTAAAGACAAGTTTTTTCAGGCTTTGCAGGCAACTAAAGGCTAAAACATAATCAAGACTGAATTAAAACCATTTCACAGTACCTGATCGAGTTTCTGACCAGGATCATCAGGCTTAGTTACTGCTGCCTTCACCAATGCTGAGTAGTAAACCTTCTCTATCTTCTTGCTTCTATCTTTGCTTGCCTCCCCCTCTTTGCTTGTCTCCTCGACTTCGTCAATATAGGCAACCCGAAGTGATGGATAACTGACAAATAAACATTCATTTTCAGGCATTGATCACAATACCCTCTATAGAACTTTATATTCTTGAATAAAGACTTACGTTGTCATGAGTCTCAGAATATCCTGTGCACGTGGATCACCAGAACGTTTCTGGATACCGTATGACTGGCATGATACAACGTATGTAAACTTCATGTCGGCTACAGCTTTGGACTGAGTCAACAAGTGTGATTCCTCAGATAGTATATCTGCAGCCCTGAAGCCTTCCATGAGATCTGAGAAAGCAGGCAAATTAGTTGATACATCATCATACTGTGCTCGAATCACAATCAGGAAACATGCAGGCTTAGTCGCATAGAAATACCATTCTCTGGGGCCATATCAAGACAAGACTGAAGCACCAAAGCTTGTCGGTAGTACATCATCCCTCTTACTGCAAGATTGAGCGAGCATTACCGACGGAAAAAAAAAATACAAAACACGATACCAACGCTTTCTTTTGGAGAAGTACAGTGCCTATGACAGAAAGAGGCAAAGGGGGATAGGATACCAGTTCTCGTCAAAGTTTGGCCCCTGTATGATGCCCAAAGGCGAAGCTCATCTTCCGTTTGTTCAGTCTCACGGAGTTCCTCTTCATTCTTGCAGTCCACCCTTTCAAGAAAGTTTTTCCATTCATCTGCAAGGAGAGACAAACATGAGTTTAGTGTCCAGGGACTGGAGTTACTAGGATATGCCGACTCGATGGATGGGATGTACCTGGGTAGATTTTTTGCAGGTAAAAAAGGATAGAAACCCCATCCTCGTTCTCTTCCTCGAGTGCTTGTGAGGAGAAAAGGACGTCTTCTTTGTAATAGGGAGTCAAGACACTGCAGTACAAAGTTGCCCCGTAAAGAAGCAACAAGCCAACTGTTCATTAGGATATCATTCTTACCCCTATTAACATGAGCTGGAAACAGAATTCAGAAAGGGCAGTTCTACATGGGATGCAGTTCTATGTTGAGTTATACTAGCATAACGGTGCATGCATTTTGTTTAGCAAGTAACAGAAGTGTGAATATTTACATATATATATGAAGGCAAAGAAGCGAAACTCCATGGAGGGAATGATGATTGGTTACCCGTAAAATACACAAGGAAGCTAATCCAGTACACGACGATTCAAGATAGAACAGAATACATCATACACATAAATTCTAGAGGGAAGAAAAACTTACGAGAAGGGCAGCATATTGCGCACTTTTGGAGCTTTTGGCATGTCCATAAAAAGAGAATTAGCAAAGAAAGATATCCTCCTTCTAGCATCCAGGTTTGTAGGAACATCCATAGCAGATTCCTTCACTGTGAGCAGAAGGTGAAGCCTTTTTATCTGAAGCCAAGAACATGAGCAACAGTCTTAGAAGCTCATCTTTATTTCAAATATGCATGTCCCTACTACTTGAAACAAAAAATAAATAAATAAACAAATCTGAGATATAACCTTTTCCTTCCAGGCATCTGATGCCTTGACAGGAAATTCAAATTCAACGGCTTTAGTGAACAACTGTTCCTGTTCCTGTTGATCAAGTGGCGTAATCCCTTCATGTTTTCTGTTATTTCCACCATGTACCGGTTCCAGTAGCCTGATCAAGAGAAGCAATACATATAAGAAGTAACGAAAGACAACGCAACAACCAAGAATCTAAAGCATGTGATTTCCCAGAGTGGGAAAAGACCATTCTGCTATTTTCCACAGTAGAATGAATGATAGTTAGGTCTCTCACTCGGTGAGTTGGTCTTCCATTATATCCCTTGTAACCACCTCGAGCATATCCTGGAACAAAATGATGACCTGACCCAGATCTTCTTTGTTATTCTTTTGCTGCATGCATAGAAAGAATAAGAAGAATTAGGTGGTATACACATTCATTCAACATGACCCGTGCCATGACGACTAATTGAATTCTATACCAGTATCACAAGCAGCTCAATAAACTTCTTGCTCAGGGTAGGCAAGTTACTCATGTGCAGATCCTTTATCAGAGTATCGGCTGCTACGAGATCATCCACCACCTTAAAAATCTTTTGGATGACACTGAAAGTGAAATATATACATCATGAAGTGTGTTGAGAATAGAAACAATCAAGACTTGGTGCTTTTAAAGAAGTGAGGAGAATGTAGAACATACTCGCGCTCCCGTGGACCAACCACTACAGCATATATTACGTTTTTGAATGAAGCATAGCATTCCTTGATGGCATAAGTAAAATATGGATCTGAATTCATCCTTTTCTTCAGATCACGATCTTTTCCTCCACTGTCCGCTGCCATATCCAATGCTATTGGGATCTGAAATGCAGTTAACAAAATAAAATGAAACAAGGCCTCATTCCACCAAAACAACAAGCAGGAGTTGAATGAGAATATGCACCTTGCTAGCAAGCAGGAATGGTGGCCATTGGATCATATCCATTTCACGATCCTTGCAGTATGGAACAAGTAACAAGTCCTTCTCCCTGACCGAAGCGCAACAAACAACAGATCAGCAGGAAGCAAACAAAAACGGTCAATATGTAAGAATAGATGTCAGGACACCACACCTGTTATCTATCAAGTCTTCCTGGCGGAAGCTTGTGATAATTAGATTCCATATCTGAGCAAATCTTGCAGCTATTTTGTCTTCTTCTTTGCCATCCTCAGGTTTCTAAAGTAACTTAAGCGGGTTAGATAAAAGAAAATACATAGATGCTCTATCATAGCAGGGATCCACACCTAATGTGGCCTCAGATAAGATGTGAGAATCAAGAAATCCCCACCTTATAAGGTTTACTGGAGAAAGCGGAGCGGAATCCTCTCCTCTTTGAGTCATTTGGAATCAAGTGGTCATTGAAAGCCTTTGGCAAAGACTCGAAGCGAGACCTTAACATTCCTAAGGTCCGTATCTGATTTAGTGAAACCAACAACAGTATACTCTGTAAGTAACTTTATTCGAAGGAGTAGAATCATCTAGAAATAGTGAGTAATAAGCAAGGTTCACAAAAAATTGGAAGTTTTGACAGTGGTTAATTAAAGAACAATTTCATGTACTGACCCAGACCTAAAAGGAATAGCTAAGTAAAATGTTGGTCGGCTTTACTAACCTCACCAAGACGACGACATGCCCCATAGATACCACCAACTAATGTTGAGAAAATTGCATACCATATTTGGGTATCCATGAAATAGACCTGAACCATTAAACCAAGTCAAGTCAAAATCGGATGAACAACTTCTTCTGTTCTACACAAGGAAGAGGACAGAAGGCGTACAAGAATGATAGGAGCCCAAAGTGCAATGACAACACCAATGTTGTTCTTTGCTGCAGATAAAACCAAACATAAGAACATGTTCGAGCTCAACCAGGTTAGAGAGAGAAAGAGAGAGAGACCGACCATGTGGGAAGAACTCGTGCCACTGAAATGTTGTTATTGGCACCTTCATTATATCTTTTGTTGGTTGCACGAGTGGCCTGATCTGCAGATCGGGCATATGACAAGATGAGCAACCAAATTATGATTTCATAATAACCAAAGGAAACAGCTAGGAAATTCACTCGATAACCCTTAACCAGCAAAAGCGTACTTATGAGTAGTGGGGAACGTCGTAGGTTTCTATAAATAGCCCTCAAGACATTAATGGGACAAAAGTTCCATTGAAATGGCTAGCAATAGTTTGATGCAAAATTATACAACATATATAGGAGATGAATCACCTCTGGAAATACTGGGACCTAAACATCCATTCACTTATTTAAGTCATGTTGCTCCTGGACATGCATAGTTTTGACCTAGGTACGTTACTTATGGAGATTTAAATGTCTCAAGTTGACCGACATTGCAACTTCCGCTTTCAAATATATGTGTGGCACTCTGGCAAGTTAAATCTCAGTTATAGTGATCTCCTTTAACTGTCAGTGCTATAATATAAATCTTAGGTCTATGAAACTGCCCAAACATCTCAAATATTCCACTAAGAATGCAGAAATATAGTCAGATTTCATGTCTAGCAAAATGGTGGTGAAATCAGTTAAGAATAATACCTCCACGTAGAAGCTCACTACCAATTTTGTGGCCAGAAGAACGACCCAGAACATTGTATACCTAGAAGAAGAACAATGCTCAGAAAGAGCATGTGCAATGGTAATTCATAAAGAACAACAAACGCTTAGACGGGCAAACATACTTGAAAAGGGAGAATGCGCCTTCATGCATTCCTCTGCCTACGAATAAGCGAGGCTGTACAATGTTTTACATCTTAGTATGTATAAACAGGGTATCAAGAATCAATAACTTGGATAAAACTGCCAAAGCAAAATTACCTGTGACCACCACATTATGAGGGCTACAACTTTAAGATTTGACTTCTCAAGAAATCTCCTCAGGACAGGAAAAATGAATAGCGTAGCCGCCAGCATATTTGGTGACAAATATATCACAACAGCCAAGATGTATAATGATGGCTGGTTCCGGCCGTCACCAAACCAGCTTTTGATTGTTCTATTGAGTCCAGTAGGATTGTCTGAGGTGTATGCGTAAGTTACTGGTAAAACTACAACCCATGCAGCTCCTGATAGTAATTTCAAGATGTACCGGAGTTTAACAGCAAGAGACATGCTTCTTCTTGCTTTCCAGCTCAAGACAATGTCCAGAATTGCTGCATTAAAATATATTTAGTAAACCTAACCAATGAGGCAATGATAAACATTGCCTAGGGTGTACAAAAAGAACAACCAACATGCATACAGTAATATTAGGATAGGAAGGGGTGTATTGTCAACATACCTTGGCCCATTTTCATTACTGCAGCAGTTATAAATATGCTCAAAACTTGTTTGAACACTCCTGCATCAAAGATGTCACCTGGCGTGCCACCATTCCAAGCAACTATAACCATGGCCTGAGTGAACGAGAAAACCAACTCTAAGGTTCATCTCAGGTAAACAGAAAACATCCAAAAGTGCAGTCGAAAGAAGAAGAGCAACACGAAGGTGGGAAATCACAATTAACCTGTAAGGATAAAATTAAGAAGCTCCACATCCTGTCAAAGCTACGGAAGATGTGCCAAAATGACCGTATTTCAACAAAGTTGACTTTTCCCATCCAATGGTCATTACCAGCTGGTCTGTGCTCCTGTAGCAGAATAAGAAATATCAATACCAAAAGAGACTATGAATATTAAACTGCAAATTTTTTAGCTTATTTCTTTTCCTATCAGACAGTTGAATGCATTTATTTTTGTTACTACTGAATGGTTTATTTGAAGATTAAATAAGGTAGCTGATTGCTACCAACTTTCGTACTAAGCCAAATCTACTCATTTACATGAAGGTAACGCAAGTACATTCATATTAAAATGAACTTACTCCATTTGTCTGATCACGAGTATTGAGAACAAAATTTGGAGTCTTGAAAAAATCAGCATCAGCTCTCATAGGCCATCCTAACCGAAAACAATCTCTTGACCTGTAAGCAATGTAAAATTAATTGCACGGGTGTCCTCCAAAACTGGCTCAGGAAATTACAAGGAAGATAACAAATTATGGTGTATTTACCAAAAGTACTCATTGAGATCATCATAATTTCTCCAATGTGAGTGTTTTGATTTTATGGTCTTGCTCCTTTCAGCTTCCTATGTAAAATCCAAAAGGATATGAGTTAATTGTGCTTGGAATTAAAACATGAGAACGGAAATATAGAAATATACCATCTCTATGATTTTGTAAATTGGGGTCACAACTTTCTTCAGGAAGGCTTCTTCAGCACCACCATAGGCTGGTTTAACATTCTCACCAGTTGTTGGGCTCACATTTCCAGCCAACATGCCATACAATTCAAAAGCCATCTGCAGCGGAACAACAACAAAACATGGCCGTCAATTGCCAATAATCATCTCATCGCAAGAGCTATGGCCTAAAAATACAGTGATGCCCCAAGCCAATCAATCACTTGTGCAGGTAAGTCCTCATGTCTAAGGTAACTCACGGCCAACATATACTTTCTGGACAACAGAAGTGAACAGAATGCGACTCCTCAGAAGATGCCACCAGATTTGCGAAGGTTCAAGTCAGAAAAGATAAATGGCGTTTGGTTTCAGCCCAAGCTTGCCCTACCAAAATATTGGTCATGGTTTTGGCTGCCCATGAGTTGGTTAATGTTGGCAAGAAAAATGTACTAGTGTACCAAAGGTCATTTGGCATACCAAACAATTGAAACTTTCGGTCACCTACATAAAAACTGGTAGGGTACATTTTTGGCAACTATCCAGACATACCCAAATAGCATAGTATCATTTGCATCGTTTTCGTTGTAACCAGAAAATCACATTACGACTTTGAACTAAGAGTTCAAGACCCAGTTTACCAGCTCAGTAAACAGATCATGTGTTTAATTTGACAAAGAAAGGAATTGACCATACATGATGGTAGATGTAGCAAAGACACTCTGGCATAAATCGCAAGTTAGCTGCCTCGCCCCATATGAGCAGATAAAGGCCCATATAGAGAAGCTTCCGCTGTTGTACTTCTTGTTGAATTGTCGGCAGCCTAGAAACATAATGATCAATTAATTAGTGGACCAAGCGACTATGAAGAGCTTATGATTGCAGGCTTGAATTAATTAAATCAAATAATCATGGTTAACTTCCAAATTTTCCACTGGAGATTGAACATCATACCATAAGCTGCTTTTGCGGCCAAGGTATTTGCACCATCTTTTGTAGTTCTTGAAGAGCTTCTTCATCACTATATCTAGCGCATGGTCATCTAACTGAAAATTTCACCAGAAAAGAAACAAGTAAATGGCATTACTACTCAAGGATCCGTGTGCGTGCACCTCACGTGAATGCATGTCGGGAAATGCAGTACCTTTGATTGTTGGTCAGGTTTGGACATCTCCCTTATATGCACGTTGGCAAGCAAGAGTATGAGATGTTCTCGTTGATTGGACACGTTATCTTTCTGCAGAGTGATTGTTGGAGTTAGAGAGGATTGATGTATCAGACAGCTCACAAATGAAATCATCACCGGTACAAATATGTTTGACATGAAGGCAAAAGTGTCGCGAGAAATAAGATATGAAAACAGAAGGTAGGCAGTAGCCATGTTGTCATAACCTGAAACCCAAACAGTGCTTGAAGCCACTCAAGAAGATCCGCGTCATCCTTCTTTTCATGGTCCTTGGGCCATGGCAGACCCCTTGTGTTACGAAGAGCGTGAAAAGAGGCTTGGATCTACATGTAAGAACGGGAAGCAGCGCATAAGCCCTAGTGTAATCATCTCGACATCTTGCCAGAGTGTGATAAAGCTCGTAGTGAATTCGGGATGGAAATCAGGATTGGTGGGAACCTCAGGATATCGCATAATAGCCTGATTAGCAGCACTGTCAGGGTCGAGCGGGAGGATATTGTAAGGAAGATAGAGCTTCTTCTTCTCCTCGACTTGGTTGTGCGTCTCCAAAATCTGCAACAATCAACAATCACAGCAGGGATGTGAAAACAACTTCTTTTTTTCTCGATAACAACCGTAGCAGTGGGTTTTTTTTTCCTTTTTTGTGAGGAAACATTAACAGGTGCATTGTGTCAAACAAACAAAAGAAGAGAGAAGGCTGCAATGTCTTGTACTAGAGCTTACCGCCTGATCGACTTCGATTTTCTGTGAGACATTGACAGCCTTTAGGACCTCGAACAGGACAGCCGCGGTCTGATACGCCTTTGTCAGCTGGGCACTGAGCAAACAGAAAAGCAGAGCAGGCGTCAGGCAAGCCATAGATGAGTCAGCAACAGCATACGGGGCGGGCACATTAAGAAAAGAAGATGGGTTGGTTGCGCTGACCGGTCAGCTTTATCGGCGGCATTCTGGAGCGCCTGGATGTACTTCTTGTAGTAGTGCTGGTAGAAACTCTGCATTTCGCGGGCATCGCTCTGCTTAACCCTCCCCTTCAACGTGGGGTCGTTTTCCTGAGGAAGCACATGCATGGCAAGGAAGTCAAGCACTTAATATGTTGTGCAATTAATTTCGCTGTGAGGAAAAACAAATGACTAGTATTAGCCTCTGTATGCACTTAATATGGTGGTATGATTTGGAAGCTATAAATAGAAGACGGCGCAGGAAGGAGCAGAAACGGAACGTAATCAAAATATGCTGCAAGTTTAAATGTGGTGTACATACCCTTTCGAGCCTCTGTAGGAGCGCGGTCTTGAACTGCCGGACACCACGGCCGCTGGAGGTGGGGTCGAGTCGATGAGCCTTCTCGAAGGCGTAGAATCGACCTAGCAGGCAATAGACAGAGTGAATTGTGTGGGTGAGACAAGAAAACAGTTAGCAGTCCATACAGCATCTGGAGAATTATGGGCACTTGAGTTGGAGTTAATGAACTCGATAGACTGTCAATGGCAGCAAGACACTAGTACTAGTGCTAGTCTTGTACGTAGTAAGTAGTTGAGGAGGAAGAATATAATACAGTGCTACCACACAGGTAGTACAAGGTAATAGAATAGACACAAGTAACAAAGTGGACTAGTAGTAGAAGCGGCCTAGCTAGCAGGCAAGAGACATAGTAGTAAAATTGTTGTTATGGGTGAGAAAGGGAATTATGGACACTTGGAATAAATTAACAGAGTGAATAGCCTTGTACTCTAGCATGAAGAATATATAATACGCAGGCAACAGACTTGGTCATAATAGAATACATGAGCAGTGAGTAGTAAATAATTAACAAAGAGAGAAGAAGAGGATCTGCTCTGCTTTGGTAACAGTAATAATTAACAAGCAGAGGATGGATGGATGTGGTTGCTTACATAGGTATGCGACTCTGGGGTTGCTTGCCTCCACCTCGTTGGCGACACGGAGGATGGGGGCGATCTCCACCAGCGACGAGGGGACGACCTCACTGTCGAAGATGGACTCGCCCAGGTTCCCCGCCGTCTGCGTGCGCAGGATCCTCCTGCCGCCAGACGCCGGGGTTGCCGCGCCCGATGAGGAGGGCTCCCCGCCCCCGCCGCCGGGGCCCGCGCCCGGCCGCCTCCCGGAGGAGGAGGCCATCCCGCCCGCCCGCCGGCCGGACGGCCTGGAGGAAGGGAGGAAAAGAAGGAGCTTTCGCTGGCTCCCTTCGGGCGGCGCCTCGCCCGGTCGCTCAGCAAGCTCGGGAGGGTTTGGTGGGACGGTGGAGTGAAAATGGGGAGGTTGCTTGCTTTTTCACCTTGGCTCTGCTTGGCTTGGGGGCAGTTGTTGTTGCTTGGCTTGGCTTGGGCAGGGGAGGGAAGCAAACCCTAGATCGGCCGATCCATGGATTTGGGTTGGGGGAAGGGATTAATGGTGAGGTGTAGCAGCAGTGAAGAGCAAAAGCAGGGAGACAGTGGGGGAAAGCAGAGGGAGGGAGGTGGGGGAGAGCGACGGCCGAGCGAGCGAGAGCTGATCGATAGATAAATTTGGATTCTTTTCACTTCTTTTTCTTCGTTGGAGAGGGGAGAAGACTGTTGTGTTGGCGGAGTGGAGAAGACTTCTCTCTCTCACGGTAGAGTCCAACCCATCCCATCCAAAGATCATATTGAGCTGCTGCTTTTTGAATTTCCTTTTCTCATTACTACTGTCTACTAGTAGTAATAAATTCTGCTAAAAATCCTTTCTTTCTTTCTTCACAAGGACAAGATTAATTGATTGAAAAAAACTAATAAAAAAATTCTTCAAGGGGTCCCAACAAGTCGTACATTATGTATCGCGTGTCCTTACAAACACACCCTTACAGAAAAATAAAATTGCATTGAAATTCTTGGGGCATTCTGCCTCCGCATCTATACGCGACACACACCGTGTGAGCATGCGCCTAGGCCTACGCCCCAGCGGACCAACCTTGCTTAAACCCAGAGGCTTGGCTTGTGTAGGTAGCGGCTTACGGACAAAGTCGTTGACACAAACCACTTGACGGCAGCGGGTGAAACCAAAATCAACTGCATCTCTAAAGGCACCGCTCAGCACACCAATGGAACGGGTGAAGGGCGGGAGAACAAATATTCACGTTTGTCGTTGCACCCCAAATCCGAGCATGATGTTGAGCTCACCAACGCCCTCTCTCCGATGACCCAGATATACTAGGCCACTGTTGAAGACTGCAACTCTGTATCACCAGCGCCGTCGTCGAGCATCGCCTACCGAAGCCCACACCTTGGCCACTCATCTTTATCGACGACCCACGACAAGTCACCAACTCCCACATAGCAGGGAGGCACCACGATCAACAACCTTGTTGCCGCCGTTGCCGAAGACGCACCCCCTGGCGGTGGCGAAGTGGGCAGAAGACTGGGAGGCGGCTAGGGTCTCAGTCGCACACCTTGACCCTCTCTCACTAAGTTTTTTTTTCTTTTATGCCCGGTAAACTTTAACATGTCGCACTGGACGCCTTTTGACTTTATAGGCATACAAATCGAATAAACCTCGATTCTCCGCACTAGTACATTATACTACAATTATACTACAATTAAACTACCAGCGATGATTGATACTACATGTAATGTAGTGGTGGCGTAAAGCGGCTGCATGAGACCACACCCCAAAAGAAAAGAAGAGAATTTGAGGGGAAAAGACAGACGAGGGGAGAAAGTCGTGTCTTCTGTTGGGCCCTTCCTTCCTTTTGTGCTTTACTACTTTGGGTGCTCAATCTAGTCAGCATCATCATCATCGATTCCTAGGTGTGTTTCCTCGCTAATTGTTGCTACCATGTCTCTTGTTTATGACTGTTAAACATAAGCACACATGGACAACGTCAGTCAAGCACCCACCCACTTCAGATGGCCACTAAACTGAGACCAACACCAATTTAGCTCCTGGATTTTGTCCCCTGTTTCTTCTTCTATATTGCAACCTTCAACTTTGATTTTGTTTGTTTAGAATGCAATCCTAAGCTCCTCGTTTTTTGCTTACAATCGGCCGACTTCTTAGTTCTTTTTCCTGTTGCTAAAACAAATTCCTAGAAGATTCCAAAAAAAAAAACATCCTAGAAGATTTTTATCATGAGCCCCAACTCCCGGCGGCGCCCTTGTCCTGGCCGACCGCCCACCGCCGACGCTGCTCTTTCTACCCCGAGCGCGCTGCGGGAGGCACCCTACAGCGGCTCGCAAAACCTCTGTTCTGCTCAGCCCCGTCCCCTGCTCGTCAAAAATAAAAAATTCACTAGTTCAAAAAAATAAGAATCAAAAATCAAAAATAAAATCATGAATTCAAAAATGATTCATGAATTTTAAAAAATTACAAATTTGAAAAATGTTAACAAATTGAAAACTTCGCAAATTCGAAATGGATCAATTGTTTGTTGACAATCGATCGAGGACAAGCATACAATTAATCTCGGCATCAAACCATGTCAATCCAACGACCTATATTGCTATGGTGAGTATTCAGAATGTTTTGTCATGCAGTTAATATCATACCAAATATTAAAACATATGTGCTAATCACATAACTAATACATAATTGTTATCGTGCCTCATATAAGAGTACAATTAATCTCCTCCTAATATTATGCATTGCACGTGCACATTTAGTAGTAATAACAATATAAAAACATACTTCCTCCATTCCAAAATAAGTTCTAGTACAAAGTACTCCCTCCGTTCCAAAATAGATGACCCAACTTTGTACTAACTTTGTACTAAAGTTAGTACAAAGTTGAATCATCTATTTTGGAACGGAGGGAGTAATAGAATTCCCCGCAAAAGAACATAATCCGAACATAAGGTCGATTCGTTGCAGCAGTGAAACAGAATGGCTATATGACAGCTTTTGTAGTACTAACAAACATAATAAAGTCGATAGATACTTGTATGAGACGGAGTGCTGAGCTGGCCACGGCTGAAAATGACTTTGAGAGGAAAAGAGGAGGAGAAAGTTGAGCCTTTCCTTTCGGTGCTTAATCTTCTCGTCATCGATTCCATCTCTCTCAATCTAATCGTCTTTCTTTGATTAGGGATGATGATGATGCATGGTCACGGCGGATGCATGCCCGTCTTCTCACTCATTCATTCCACCTAGGTGTTAAATGGATACCGTTAGTTAAGCATCTACCCACTAACCGAGACATGGCCAACTTTACCCTTAAACTACACTTTGTCCCGAGGTGTGGGTTACAACCTTCAGGGCTCCTTTCGTTCATAGGATTTTTATAAGAATTCGTTCGTAGGAAAAAACTAGCACATATGCCCGTGCGTTGCAACGGGATAGAGAATTGATGTATAATTGATTAAGTAGTTTTAACTGAGTAGGGCATTTTGGAGACCGAGCTCCATGCAGCCCTTTATTTTGAAAACTTTAAAATTCATAAATTTCAGTTTAAAAAAATTCTGAAAAAAATTACACATGTATGCCAGGATGTAAAGTGTATGCATGGAAAATTTCAGGATGAAATACCTTGAATTGCGAGCTGCACACAAAAAACAAAATCGTGGACTTTAAAGATAAACAGTACATATGCTAAAAAGCCCCATATTTGTCTTTTTTGTGTAGCTCACATTTTATTGTATTTCTACCTAAATATTTGCACACATGTACATTATGTATCTAGGTATATGTGTATTTATTTTCAGAATGTTTTGAAATTGAAAAGTTTGAATTTTGAAGTTTCCAAATAAAGGCCTCCATGGAGCTCGGTCTCCGTTTTGCATTTTTGGTTTTAACTGACATACTCAATTGCCCTAGGGCACTCGCCATTATATTTGAAGTTATAATCATATATATTAACCCTAAATCTAGGTTGTGAATGTGCAGTTGATAAACCTACAACACGGCCAAGTTAGACACTGTCCGATTGCCATTATATATTAAGTTATACTCCCTCCTTCCCATACTCCCACAGTCTCATAATATAGCACCTGTCTCATGTTCACCCATGATCCCGCATACAAAGCATCCAAAGTATTAGGAGTTAATTTCTTCTTTTTGAGAAGTGCGGACTTAAATCATGCAAGCTCATCTGTAACAAAACAATGGCGTGTTCCTTTCTCTAGGGATAATCGGGACCCACTCTTCATCCTCTATCGATTCCTGGAGCGGTTTATTGATTTTTCGTACAACTTGCAAGCATATATAAATTGATGTAATTTAAAGTAGAAAAATGAGAAGTGATTATTTAATTTAAATTGAAACAGTTTCCACGTAAAACTTATATTTTAGCTACCACGTGGGCTAATTGGGCTCGCATACAATGCACCGGAGAGATTAAATCAAGCATTTTTCTCAATCACCAAAAATAATGGACGTACTCATTGTACCTGAGTTAATAATAATAATAATAATAATAATAATAATAATAATAATAATAATGGATGGATGGATGGATGTAATAGATAGAAGTACGAGCTAGCCCACTATGTTTGACGAGGAGGTCTCAAGGTCTTGTCCTCGCAACGCAATTTTTTCTAAAATCCTATTTGCTGCTTGTAAAGAATGTTCGAGTCTTTAAATTTTGTTAACATATTTTATAATGTTTGTTTTGCCAAAAGCATTTACTTTTGTGAAAAATAAAATCACATTCAAAATTCAAAAGGGTATAAATCTTTCGCTACCTTTAGTTTATATAAACTGAGGTGCCATTTTTGGACAAAAAAATTCAAAGAATTACTATGGTAGGGACGTGTGGTTAATTCATGGGAGGTCATGTGTTTGATCCAAGTCTCGCACCGCTATTTTTATGTTCTGCCAGTGACGTCTGTTTCTTTATTAAACGTCGTGCCGCAAATTCATCAGTGAAGGCAGCCGTTCCGGCTGGTTAGCAGCGCTGGTGTTGCCTTCGCTGGTCACACAACGGATGAAAAAAACATGTGGACCCACTGCAAACCAAAAAAAGGAGAGAAACAATCCGTCCTTTAATATTATATATAGGTAAAGAAAATCTTCTGACCAACTTTGAGTTCGTTCCTTCAAATTACAACCTAAGCTCTGAAAACCGTTCGAAACACAACTTTTTCCATGTTTAGGCGGCTTTTAAACACACACACACGGATCCACGTTTTCATGCCAACTCATCACACAAGATTGCCGTTGCTTCACGAGCCCACTACCTGGACATGGATGCAGCTTTGCCCAATCAATCACTCATACTAAGCCGCAAAATATATCTTCAACCATCTCCAACGTGGAGTGGAGATGCCACGGCGAGGGTAGTGCCAGCAAAGCAGCTGCAGACGCCGGTGAGCGTAGTGAGAGCTAGGCCAGCGAAGCAGCAGCAGCCGCCGGTGAGCGTAGTGAGAGCTAGGCGAGCGTAGCAGTAGCAGCCACCGGTGAGCATATGACCGGAGCAGTAGCTTCGATGATGAAGCGGTCATCGTTCATCGTCCGCGGTTGGCTGGCAGGAAGAGGATAAGGCTTGCTCTATCATACTTGAGGCCGTGGCCTCACATGATCTCTGGATCCGGCACTCTTTCTTCGGTAGGGTCGGATCGCTCAATGATATCAGTGTGCTTCAACGCTCGTCAGTGTGTGCAAGGCTTGTCGAAGGCAACTGCCCACCGGTAAATGTTAACATCAACGACCATAACTACAACAAAGGATACTATCTAGCAGTAGCGGACCTACCATTGGGGTGAGCAGGGACGGCCGCCCCGGCTCTCCTGGTGCGGAGCATCCTACCCAGCTCAGCCCCTTTCAGTTTTAGTCAAACGCCATTGAGGATGAGGATGAGATCCGTTTCTGTCGAATAGTTTTTTTTTTGAGCTAGTGTATCCTTTATTAGAAGTTCAAAAACAAGGGGATACAGATAATTTCGGGCAAAATACTAAGCCACACGTGGCGCCGGGACTGAGAGAGAAGCAGCTGCCTTTGCCAAGGCATGGGCTTCTCCATTGTGCTTTCTATTTTCATGAATGAACTCTACATCCTGGAATTGCCGCCTTTGGTATTTGATATCCTGCAAGATGGAATGATAGTTGCAGGGAACTTCAGCTTGTATGCTCAACCTCGCTTCCGTGCAATCTGATGCAACACATATTGATTGAACATGCAAATCTGCTGCAAGTGAGAGGGCCTCACTGCAAGCCTGTGCCTCGAGGATGGTAGGATCAAGTCGGTCTTCATGGATGACTGCCGAGGCACCTAGGTACTTGCCCCGTTTGTCCCTACATACTACTGCTGAAGCTGCTCTGTCCCCGATCTTGGAAAATCCAACATCCACATTTATTTTAACCTCATGATGCTCGGGCGGTAGCCAGTTAGACCGGGTCGGAACCACTTGACCATCTCCTGTTACATGCAGGTCCCTGGAGTTCACATGCGGGTCCTTGGGCCTTGATTTTCTGTCTGGTAGCATATCTAGCTCGGCTAAGAACTTCTTGATGAAAATGTGGGTGCTTAGTGGACTCTGAAATTGATTGTCGTGTATAGCTCGACGTCTTGCCCACCAGATGGCCCACATGGTGACCAACACTTGTGCTAGTTCCGCCGAAGGTAGAGTGTCAACAAGCCATAACATCCATCGCTTAGCATCTGCCTCCTCGCTTGAGATGATTGTTACCATCGATCCTCTTCGGTGAGGGCCCAGACACACCGGGCCATGCGGCGATCAAAGAGAGAATGGCGCCATGTGTCGATCGCCAAGTGACAGATCGAACACTCCGCAGAGTCAGTCATGCTTCGATGCTTCCGCATTCTCCGTAGGGGATAGAGCTCTTCGCCAACCGCCAGGCAAATACACGAACTTTGGAGGGTACTGCAGCGCCCCAGAGTGTAGACCAAGATCTGCGATCTGAATCAATGCGCGAGTGACCCTCATTGTTTTCCAGCCAATCCGTGCGTTGTCGCTTTGTTATGGACAAGAGTTTGTAGGCTGATCCGACGGTGAACATTCCTTTCGCTCATAATGCCACGCCTGTAAATCTTCCCACACACGGTGGCTGAGCGGGATATTGCAGATTGCTTCCTTGTCCATCATGTAAAAGTGCGTCTCAAGCATGTCAATATCCCAAGATGATGTGATTGGGTTAATGAGTTCTGAAACCATAGGAGGGTTCAGCGTTTTGGGACACACCGGTCGGAGCTTGAAATCCCGTGGTATCCAGTTGTCCCTCCAGATGTTGGTATGTTCACCGGAGCCAATACGTTTAACTAGCCCGAGCCGTAGTGTCTCTTCCTTCCATCAAGGATCGTCAAACCTGTGAGGGGTTCTTGCCTAGCTCAGCTTCAAGAATGGATGAGGTAGGATAGTAAACCGCTTTAAGGATCCGGGCGCTCAGGGAGTTTGGATCCTGGAGAAGACGCCAAGCTTGCCTAGCAAGCAGGGCTAGATTGAAGAGCTCGATGTCGCGGAACCCCATATCTCCCATGAACTTCGGCTGTGTCATGACTTCCCACGATACCCAAGCGGTCTTTCTTTCACCGTTTTTTGATCCCCACCAAAACTTCCTCAAGATGCCATTGATGTGCTGGCATAAGCCTCTAGGGAGCTTGAAGCACGTCATAGAGTATGTAGGAATTGCTTGAGCCACAGATTTGATGAGCACCTCCTTCCCTCCAACCGAAAGTGCTTTCTCCATCCAGCCTTGCACTTGCTTCCAAATCCTGTCCTTAAGGTATTTAAAGGACCCCTCCTTGGCTCTCCCTACATCGGCAGGAAGGCCCAAATATTTTTCGGACAACTTCTCATTTTGAACTTGAAGTATTTGCTTTACCTCTTGCCTCGAGGTTTCTGAGCAGCCCTTGCTGAAGAATATGGAGGATTTCTCCTTGTTAATTCGTTGTCCCGAAGCCGCACAATATTTCTGGAGGAGTGTATCCACTCTGCTTGCCATCTCAGGAGTAGCATTAAAGAATAAAAGACTATCGTCTGCAAAAAGCAAGTGATTTACCTTGGGTGCGCCAGTTGCCACCGTGATGCCATTTACAATCTCATCCGGTAGCGTGGATTTCAGCAGGCAAGAAAGTCCTTCAGCGGCCAATAAAAATAAATATGGGGATATAGGACAGCTCTGCCTGAGCCCTCTGGAAGGCTGAAACTCCTCCTGCTTGCCTCCATTAAAGATGACCAAAAAAGAAACCGATGTGACACATCACATCACTTTTTGTGTAAAGTGCGGGCTGATTCCCAGTTTGAGCATAACTCGCTCCAAATAATTCCATTCTAGCATGTCATAGGCCTTCATCATATCAAGTTTTAAAGCGCAATACCTGTTGCCCTTCAACTTCCTGGTTTTCATGAAGTGGAGACACTCGTAAGCTGATATGAAGTTGTCTGTAATAAGACGTCCTGGAACAAATGCTGATTGTTCTTCGGAAATGATGTGGGGGAGAATGAGCTTGAGCCGATTTGCCAAAGCCTTGGATGCAATCTTGTAGATCACGTTGCAAAGGCTGATCGGTCAAAACTGTGCTAAATTTTTTGGACTAGCAATCTTGGGGATTAAAACAATGAACGTTTTGTTGATCTCCTCCGGGGAATCCTCTCCTTGAAGAACTCTGAGCACCATCGCAGTAACCTCATCACCACACAACTCCCAGTGTCGTTGGAAAAAGTGTGCAGGGAAGCCGTCGGGCCCTGGGGCCTTGGTCGGGAACATCTGAAAAAGAGCCGTTTTCACCTCATCATTGTTGTACGGTGCAATAAGCGATGCGTTCATAGAAGCGTCTACCCGTAAGGGTATATGTGACAAAACCTCCTCGATGCCCACCGTGTCTTCGGAGGTGTACAAATTGCTATAAAAAGCTGTAGCCATCTCCGCCATCTCATGTTCGTCCGTGCATGCAGAACCATCTGGGCGTTGTAACTCAGCGATCTGATTTTTGGCCTTTCGAGCACTTGCTTTACAGTGAAAATTTTTGGTGTTGCTATCTCCTTCCGCGAGCCATTGGATTCGCTCCCTCTGGCGCCACATAATCTCTTCCTTTAGGCACAATTCTACCATACGGGCCTCCACTCTCTCCTCTTCTTTCGATGGTTCCATCCGGTTGGGAAGCGAGCGTAGCTCCTCAAGCTGCTTACGTAGACGGCGAAGTTCTGACCTCACCGCACCGAAAGTGGTTCGTCCCCAGTTCTGTAGCCTGTCCGCCACCGATGCTAGCTTGCCCGACAGTTCTGTTACCGTATTGGCTCGGCCCGTTGAATTCCATGCTTCAGAGAGTATGTCACCAAACCGCGTATCCCTCTCCCACATGCATTCATAGCGGAAGCGCTTTTGGTTGGCCCGCACACTTGTGTCAGCTAGATCAGTCTCCAAAAGAATTGGACAATGGTCAGACTTGGCCGCCGTAAGATGTTCAAGGGAAGCAAACGGAAAAAGGCCCGACCAGCAAGGTGTAGCCAAAGCTTTGTCCAAAGGGACGCGGCAGAAGTGACCACCGGCGACCTTCTTCTCCCAAGTCCAATCTAACCCTCGATAGCCCAGATCAGCTAGACCACATATGTCCACAGCTTCTCTAAATGCATCAATCTGTGAGCTGTCACGCTCATTAGGACCATGTTGCTCTTCCGGCCGCAAGATTTGTTGAAGTCGCCTATGCACAGCCACGGGAGAGTGCTCTCCCCCCGCAAACGCTTCATAGTATCCCATGTCTTGTAGCGTAGGCTCCTAGTGGCCTCCCCATAAACACATGTTAACCTCCATTGCTCTTTCCCTGGTTCCATGACCCATGCATCAACATGATACTCGAAATAATTCTTTATTGCAACATCAAAAGAGTTTTTCCAAAAGATACAAAGGCCGCCACTGCGGCCCGTGCTACCAACCCCAAAACTGAAATCATAACCTAAAGTAGTCCGAAGACCTTCAACACGGCTCTTCTGCAATTGAGTTTCAACTAAACACAAAATAGCAGCGTAACTTATCTCCACAAGATTGCGGAGTTCACGAACTGTCGCAGGATCGCCTATCCCGACAGTTCCCAAAGCATAAGAGTTTCATTGGGCTGGCGGCGCCTCAGTCGGAGCCCGCCAACAATGCCAATTGTTTGTGGTCTGTTTCATTGGTGATGATGCTTTCTTTGCTTTCTTTGCATCTCTGGGAGATACGTCTTGTGGGGTGGTGGAGGACAGCTACCATAGCCCATCCATGGCGCCCGGCTTTGTCTGTTCCCTCTCGAAGTTTCGTCCGTTGGTTTGCTGAATTTGGCCTCGGCGTGCTGCTGGTCACGGCAAAGTTCAGGTTTCTTCGAGCTCCCATAGCTCCTTCCTGCTCCTTTTGCTCTGTATTGATTGGTTTCAAGGAGCTGGTAACTTCTTCCTCTTCCTCTTCTGCACCTGAATTCAGACCTGCTTCCTGAGATGTACGTTTACATACTGGAGATGGTTGGCGGGGTGGTGGGGTGCCTCGACCTGTTCTTCCTCTGCCTCGGCCTCCAAAACGGCCCCCTCGAGAGCCTCGGCTGCCACCCAACTGTTCCTGAGCCACCTCCCTTCGTTGTGCCAGCATCCATCTACCCCATTGCTTGTCTTTCTCCTCCCAAACTCCATCTCCACACTTGTCAGGACCCCGATTCCAAGTCACATCGATCTAGCCGGTAACACCTCATATCACTTTGCGGCCTCACGCACGGTATTCCCACGGGTGTCGCCTTACCATGGCCCGGGACCGTTATGCCTTTGGGCTCACGTATATGATAGTGTCGCTAGCATCCATATGACAGAGAACCCGGGCCGACATGGCTAGTCATGAACCCAAAGCGGCACTAACCCATGGGGACAGGCATACATGAATCACATCGAGCATGTCGGTCATCAACGTATGAATTAGGGCTGTAGCACTGGGCTAGCAGGACTCCGGTATCCCGGCTGTAGCGAGCTAGGCAGGACTCGAATATCACCGCGTGACATTTCCCGAAGGCGGACATATAGGAACAGTGAAACACATGCCCGGCCAGATCAAGTGTCCAGAGCAGTAGTCTTTGGGCTAGCAGGACTCCGGTGAACCGGCTGTAGCGGACTACTATCGCCAGGAAGCACGAGACTACATTTCCCCATATGAGAGGCTGCCAAGGATAAACAACTAGATTGTCGGATCCCACACATACCAAGCATTTCAAACATACACACAATATGCTCAATATGTGTAAATACAACATGGCATCACAACATAACTCTACGACTCAAATATTTATTCATTAGGCTCGAGGAGCGAGATATTACAAACATGGGTCTCATGACCCAACACTCAGAAACATACAAGTCAAAGCACAAGCGGAAACTTAACATGTCCGAGTACAGACATCTACAAATAAAAAAGGCTGAGAAGCCCGACTATCTACCAGATCTCGCCGAGGGCACAAGATCGTAGCTGAGGTAACAAGCTAAACGTCAAGTCCACGCTGAACTACTAGCGAGATCAAGTCTCTCTCGCAAAAACATAAAATAGGCAAACGTGAGTACAAACGTACTTCAGCAAGACTTACATCGAGAACTAACTACATATGCATCATTATCAAAAGGGGTGGTGGAGTTTGACTGCAGCAAGCCGACTTTGACTCGGTGGCTATCTTGAACTACGCATCGCAAGTAACTCTTTTGAGGTGGCGCACACGAGTCCACATATTCACCATATCAATACACCACTATGGATCCGCCTCCGTCCCTCACGAGAACGCCATCCATAGCACTCACGCTTATCTTGCGCATTTTAGAGTATCCACTTTCACTTGTCTATGAACTGATATAGGCAACCTGTAAGTCCTTTTCATGGACACGGCTATTCGAATAGATCATATTAACCCTGCAGGGGTGTACTTCTTCACACACGCTCTCACCACTTACCGTCGTTTACACGACATGTACTCGGCAACCTTCAAGCGGAAGCCCAGCGAGGGTGTCGGCCACGGCCTACCTAAACACTCAAGTCCCTAGTCCAGGTTTATCGCCTATTCGGGTTCCATCCACAGGGAGTCCGGCCGAGGTTTCCACTAACAGCCCCGAACAATGTGTGCAGGGTTCCCGAGATACCAACGGGCATTGATTTTGCAGACCCACGGTGTATCTACCGCATCATAGCCCACCCCTAGGGTCAGGCCACGCATACGGCCTCCAACACATATCCTACAAACACGAGAAACTAGTTGCAACTCCCGGACGAGAGGACAAGGGTGATTAAGAAGCCGAGAGAGTCAATTAAGGATCCCAATGTGTGGTAGTAACTGTTTCATGGATCACAAACACGTAACTCAGTTCTCGAGGACGGCTGCAATGAGACAACCCACCATGTACTCCTACATGGCCTCTCACCGCTACCTTTACCAAATCATGTTCACACACTTAGCTCACACACAGTGGGACATGTTCACACAACTCCGAGCTCATCCTCGATGAATCGGACTGACTCAACTCTAAGAGTAGCAGGCATGACAAACAAGCATGAATGAGTAGGCACAACAGGGCTCAAACAACTCCTACTCATGCTAGTGGGTTTCATCTAATTCTTGTGGAATGACAGGTCATGCACGAGAGGATAAAGGGGTTCAGCTACTGCAGCAAGTAACACATGAGTCGTGGGTGTCCTAATGCAATAAAATATAGCAGGAGCGATACAGTGGGATTATATCGGAATGAGCAAGGGGGTTTTGCTTTCCTGGCACTTCTGAAGATAATATATTTCTTCATCGTGTCATCGATCACGTCGTCGGTGACACGCCTTCTTGAGAGGGACAAGCACCGGCAAACAAAGAAGAAGCGCAATCAATGCAATGCACAAATATGATGCATGATAATGTCATGGCAATATGCTGTTGATTGAGCTAGTGCAACTAGCAACCATATTAAATGAAGTTGGTTTGAACCAAGGGTTCAAATTCAAACTCTATATGTGAAATTCGAATGCCATTTAATTGAAATGTCCTAAACAGCAACTTTAAGTTGTTCCAACATGCATGAAAATGGTACAGATGGATAGATTGGATTTTTCTAATCATTTTTCATATATAAATTATTTCAATCTGAGCTACGGTTGAATTACTATGAATTTTAGAAGTTTTGACTATTTCCTGGAATTTCCTGAATTACAATAAATCCAGAAAGAGTTATTGGCGTCACCGACATCAGTGTGACATCAGCAGGCCATGAAGCCGGGTCAGTCAAACCTGACCGGGGGCCCACCGTCGGTGACTCAATTAACTAACAGTGTTGATTAGGATTAACTAATCAAATTAACAGGCGCTGGGCCCACTGTCAATGTCAGAAGTGGGGTGATTAGTCCTAAACTAAACGAGTCAGGGGCGGGGCCCACATGTAATGATCCAAGGGAGGTCAAACCTCGGGTCGAACGGTCAAACGCTGGCGTTGCCAGACGCCGAGGCGAGGCGACGCGGAGGGCTGCGGATCGCGTCTCGGCGACCAAACCAACAGCGGAGGCCATCTACGCGTTGCCCGTGCTCGTCCGCATCGACTAGTGCCATTGGTTTCGCCGGAGGTGGCCTAGAACGACGGCGGCGTCCGCTTGGGCGGCGGCCGGAGTTCGGCGGGGAGGGGGGAAGGAGCTACGGTGCACGGCAGGGGCGGGTGTTGGTCGTGTTCGGCTCCTGGGAGCTCGGTGAGCACGGAGACACGCTCAAAAACGGGCGGGGCGACTGTGGCCACGGCAACGACATGGCACGGCAGCGGCCAGCTCGGCCGTGGTCGGAGGACGGGGCTAGGGGACGGGAATGGAGGGGCGAGCAAGGGGGAAAAGAGCAGGAGCTCACAGGGATGCGACAGGGTAGGTCAGCGGCCTCGGAGACGCTCTGGACGAGGCGGATCGACGGGGTCGATCTCCGGGCACCGGAGATGAAGACGACGATGCTCCGGTCAACTGGGGCATCCTCCGTCGCGTCGCGTCGGGTGTGTGGATCCACGGGTCGTGGCGGAGCTTAGGGATGCGAGAGAGATCGAGGGAGTGGCTGCGGCCGTGGTGGAGCTCGTCCGTCATGGCGGCTTGCTCGGGTGAGCTCGGGAAGAGAGCCGGGGAGGAGAGAGGGAGCAGCGAGTGAGGGAGAGGAGCGAGGGGACACGGGGCGTCGTCGTGGCGTCGCTAGGAGGGCCGGGGAAGCAGGAGGTGGCGTCCGATGCGCGTGCGGGCGACACGCCTCTGCCAGTAGGCAGAGGTAGACGACGGGTGAGGGGGTTTGCGGTGGTGGGCTGGGCCAGAACGGAAGCTGGGCGGCTCTGCTGCAGTGAGCGCCAGGTAAGTTTCCCTGCTCTGTTTTATTTACATTCTGTTTTTCTAGTTTTTGCTATTTGTTTTGATTTAGTAATAATACCAAACCATTTCATAAAATCCTGGGAACAGTTATGGGTGCTTTCTGAATTATTTCAGGGACCCTTAACAATTTCCAACATTTTTGGAGCATCTAATATATATATATAGCATTTAAAGGCCCCAATTCAAATACAATATGAGTTAATTTAAAAATCCAGAGTGGCCTAAAAAATAAGTGCATTATTTTTGGCAGAGGTTTTCACCTTCATCAAAAATAATGAATTTTTCCTCAAGGCATTCAGGTTCATTGAAAATATTTTTATTTTGATCCTAAATGCATTTCATTTAGTGCTAGGGTTTGTTATCCCCATTTCAAATTTCATGAAAATTAAACATGATGCATGGATGCAATGCCACTAGTTACAAGCAAGCTCTAGGGCTGTGACAACTCACCCCCACTAAATAAGAATCTCGTCCCGAGATTCAAGACGTGAGGTAAGAAGGCGGAGGGACACAAGCTAGCACAAACTTCACGATCCAGATGTCTTTCTCGAGGATGTTGATTCATTGCATCATCTTGATCTCGACGTCTTGCTTTGAGAACTACATCCAACATGACAACGAGTAAAAGGAAGAATTTTAAAAGAATCGATCTCCCTGAGGTTCGAGCAACTTAGGATCATCTTAATGATCACAAGATCAACTCACGGAATGAGACATAAAAAACATCTCTGGGGCGGAGAGGCAAAACATGCATCAGGAGGGACGGAAGAAACAATTTTACGAGGGTTTCAAAGTAGCGAGGGAAATTGTCATGATTCCATAGCGGGGCACCTCAGGGGAGGTGACGCGAAGAACTATTCCCTTAAGTGGCAAAAAGAATTACTTTTGATTCAGAGACCATTGAAACTCTTCGTACCAGCCTAAGGCAATTCACAACGATCGTTTGGCGGAGTGCAAGGGAATGGCATACCCGGACTAGGATGGATGATGTGGACTACCTTGTTGAAGACAACGCAATGGATGATTTTGCTTATCATCGGAAATGGATGGGACCCATATTAAGTCCACTTTTGAGGATGATCCTAGACAGCAACTGCTGGGAAGGACAGCCCATGGAGAATTGGCACAAGGCGGTGCAAGCTGGGAACAGAATGCAAATGTCGGAAATGTTCCAACCATCATATCTGCCTGAGATTCAGATCTGGTTAGAAATAGGATACTTCAGACTCAGGATGTCTGAAAAGAAAGTTTGCAACACAATTCGACGAGATGGCATTGCGAGATTCTCGAGGAATGAACCAAGGTAGCAAGCTCCAAAACATGAGCTGGTTCTGCTAAACACATGTGAACATGCTGTCCTAGACAAACATGATCACATGGTAGTCTTATAATGAAACACTACCGAGTTCAGGTTGGGAACCATCATCGAGGATAACGAAGTCCTAACATAAGTCATGATTCTTAAGAAGGAACTTCTTCTCCTTGAGCAAATCAGTCAGTGGCTTGGTGTGCTAGGAATACATATAGAATGAAGGTTGCAAGTCTCCAGACTACAGAATACTTCGCACATATGCATGACTGACTTGGGATGATTCCAAGGGAAACAAAACAAACCTTTCTCAAATTCATGGCGGCAACTTGCACCTAATGCACGTGAATTAGAGGAATTCACTTCTTTCATCCAAACATAGGCTTCATGAACGAAGCACGAAGGTAATGCTTACAAAGTTTCCAACACTAGGTTGATGTTCAACATGAATCATGGGGGAGACAAAATGCTGCTGATGGGCTCAACAACAACTCATCGGAATTTCCATATCACTTTGGACTTCCACCATCATGTGAACACGGTGATAGCATTGGTCGGACCAAAAGATGTAATGGTGTATGCGCGAGGATCAACCACGAGTAAGACAACATTACGAGCATCGTTAGTCTTGATTTGATTTGACGATAGCCCACACTCAAATCAAAGGATTGATGAGACAATAGGTCCAGCAACTGATCACAGGGACCAATCGATGAAGATATCATCTTTCTTCAACACACACTACACAAGAATATCCCTTTGGAACGAACTAAGTTAGGCAAGCTTTTATCTTCCAACTTTCCAAGTTGTTGTCTAGCTTAACCAACTAGCTCAGGGATAACCAACACAGATTCTTGGAGAAAGGGTGGTTCACAAGAAACCAACTTGATCACGAACTCAACATAGCGGTCAGGTGACAACCTGGTGATACTTCCGAGAAGATATTCAGAATATCACGAACCACTGGTATGTTACTAAGCTCGAGAGCAATCTTGCTTTTCAGGGCAAGATGATATGATCAAAAGAGTGAGGGATTGACGAAATCCTAACTCATCAATCGAAGTGTGCACCAGAAATAAGGACTAGGTAGCACGATCAATCTTAGGATGATGATTTAATAACCAACACGCTAAGAATGAGAATATTGTCCATTAGCTACCAAGCAACGAGTTGCTCGGAGTATTGATTTCACACATCACAATTCACTTGCCGGCATTCCGGTTACAACAATACGAGGACCGAAGAATGAATGATGATGGTGAGAAGTATCACTACGGCAAGAATTCATGAGAGTTGGTGCAGTTCTCATGACAATTCTGACATAAAGGGGGTAATACTCCAAGGTAGAACAGAAGAAAGCTGAATTGGCATTTTGATCTGCGGGATACAACTACTTTGACCCAATCCTAGAAATGGATGAGGTACTGGAGTTTGTTTCTCCTAGTCATTCCGGATTAGAATGGCTTGACGGGCCACAAGAGTAAGAGGGCATCAATGAACACAAATGCACACATACTCTTGGTTATCAACTGATAGAGGAGGGTAGGAATACAACTAAAGAGAACAACCCAAAGGAACATATAAATTTTTTTTAAGTTGTGGATGCACAAATTAGTATGTCGAGCAAAGCTCAACATTTCTTCCGGATAATCCATGCAGAGAAGGTAGAACTGGCAGAGTCACAATATAGAATGGAGTACCCCTCAAGAGCACCCTGGTTGTGATCTTTTAATTCAAAGACCTCTGCCTTATTGGTTCATGGTATTCGAAAGAAAGAAATACCACGGACCTCGAGGACTAATGCAAAGGTTACTAATATCCTAAAGGAACTAGCAAATACTAACAACATGAAGTAGGGTGAATCTCGGGTTCAGAAACCCAGGAGTAGAATGCCTACTACTAAATGGCATCACGGGATGCTCTCAAGAATAATGGTCAGAATCATCACACTGGGGATACAAAAGCATTGCTAAATTGCTAGGTGACTTCCTAAACACCTAGGGTCATAATAATAGCTCCAACATATATGTAGAGGCAATAGGGTACCTCAACTCACCAATTAGTGTGCTTAATCTGGCCCAAAAAGACATCAGGAATGGGAGGAAGGGATTTGCAAATGCATCGAGATAGTTTAGAAACACGGAATGACTCGGACAAAGATAATTGTAAATGCTCAAAATGATTTGAGACATCATGAAAAATGGTGGCATAACCACTCTACAACATCATAACAAGATTCCGAGATCAAAAGTTAACATACGGAAATAGTAGGAACTGAACTGGGGCTTAAATCAAACAATCTTGCAAGTCTACAGATTAGTAACACGTCATCCTGATAGATAGATGAGAAGCCTAGTTCTTAACCCCGTAGAAGAGAAGAGGATGACTCAGATCAGAAGGCCATGAGGTATAAGGAGTAAAAAGAGCCTTACGTTCCTTCCACAATCAATTCCCTTACATAACTAAAGCATTTCTAGACACAACCCGACCGGTTTGGCTTGGTAAACCCTCTGCAATCAAAGCTCGATACCAACGCTGTCGGGACCCCGATTCCAAGTCACATCGATCTAGCCGGTAACACCTCATATCACTTTGCGGCCTCACGCACGGTATTCCACAGGTGTCGCCTTACCATGGCCCGGGACCGTTTAAGCCTTTTGGCTCACGTATATGATAGTGTCGCTAGCATCCATATGATAGAGAACCGGGCCGACATGGCTAGTCTTGAACCCAAAGCGGCACTAACCCATGGGGACAGCATACATGAATCACATCGAGCATGTCGGTCATCAACGTATGAATTCAGATGTAACCTGGGCTAACAGGACTCCGGTATCCCGGTCATGTAGCGAGCTAGGCAGGACTCGAATATCACCAGCGTGACATTTCCCGAAGAACGGACATAGGAACGGCGAAGTGAAACACATACCCGGCGATCAAGTGTCGAGAGCGGTAGTGCTGGGCTAGCAGGACTCGGTGAACCGGAACTGTAGCGGACTACTATCGCTCAGAAGCACGAGACTACATTTCCCCATATGAGAGGCTGCCAAGGATAAACAACTAGATTGTCGGATCCCACACATATCAAGCATTTCAAACATACACACAATATGCTCAATATGTGTAAATACAACATGGCATCACAACATAACTCTACGACTCAAATATTTATTCATTAGGCTCCGAGGAGCGAGATATTACAAACATGGGTCTCATGACCCAACACTCGAGCATACAAGTCAAAGCACAAGCGGAAACTTAACATGTCCGAGTACAGACATCTACAAATGAAAAAGGTTGAGAAGCTCGACTATCTACTGAGATCTGCCGAGGGCACAAGATCGTAGCTGAGGTAACAAGTTAAACGTCGAAGTCCACGCTGAACTACTAGCGAGATCAAGTCTCTCTGCAAAAACATAAAATAGGCAAACGTGAGTACAAAGCGTACTCAAAGAAGACTTACATCAGAACTAACTACATATGCATCATTATCAAAAGGGGTGGTGGAGTTTGACCGCGACAAGCCAGCTTTGACTCGGTGGCTATTCGAACTACATTTGCAAGTAACTCTTTTGAGGTGGGCACACGAGTCCACATATTCACCATATCAATACACCACTATGGATCCGCTCCCGCCTCTCCCACGAGAACGCCATCCATAGCACTCACGCTTATCTTGCGCATTTTAGAGTATCCACTTTCACTTGTCTATGAAATGATATAGGCAACCCAGAAGTCCTTTTCCGCGGACACGGCTATTCGAATAGATCATATTAACCCTGCAGGAGTGTACTTCTTCACACACGCTCTCACCACTTACTGCCGTTTACACGACATGTACTCGGCAACCTTCAAGCGGAAGCCCAGCGAGGGTGTCGGCCACGGCCTACCTACACACTCAAGTCCCTAGTCCAGGTTTATCGCCTATTCGGGTTCCATCCAGGAGTCCGGCCGAGGTTTCCACTAACGGCCCCGAACGATGTGTGAGGGTTCCCGAGATACCAAACGGCATTATTTTGCAGACACCGGCCACGGTGTATCTACCGCATCATAGCCCACCCCTAGGGTCGGGCCACGCACGGCCTCCAACACATATCCTACAAACACGAGAAACTAGTTGCAACTCCTGGACAGAGGACAAGGGTGATTAAGAAGCCGAGAGAGTCAATTAAGGATCCCAATGTGTGGTAATGGCTTGTTTCATGGATCACAAACACAGAACTCAGGTTCCTCGAGGACTACTGCAATGAGACAACCCACCATGTACTCCTACATGGCCTCTCACCGCTACCTTTACCAAATCATGTTCACACACTTAGCTCACACACAGTAGGACATGTTCACACAACTCCGACTCATCCCCGATGAATCAGACCTGACTCAACTCTAAGAGTAGCAGGCATGACAAACAAGCATGAATGAGTAGGCACAACAGGGCTCAAACAACTCCTACTCATGCTAGTGGGTTTCATCTAATTACTGTGGAATGACAGGTCATGCAGAGGATAAAGGGGTTCAGCTACCGCAGCAAGTAACACATCAGTCGTTGTTGTCCTAATGCAGTAAAATAGAGTAGGAGCGAGAGAGTGGGATTATATCGGAATGAACAAGGGGTTTTTGCTTGCCTGGCACTTCTGAAGATAATATAGTTCTTCATCGGTGTCATCGATCACGTCGTCGGTACACGTCTTACTGAGAGGGGACAAGCACCGGCAAACAAAGAAGAAGCGCAATCAATGCAATGCACAAATATGATGCATGATAATGTCATGGCAATATGCTGTTGATTGAGCTAGTGCAACTAGCAACCATATTAAATGAAGTTGGTTTGAACCAAGGGTTCAAATTCAAACTCCATATGTGAAATTCGAATGCCATTTAATTGAAATGTCCTAAACAGCAACTTTAAGTTGTTCCAACATGCATGAAAATGGTACATATGGATAGATTGGATTTTTCTGATCATTTTTCATATATAAATTATTTCAATCTGAGCTACGGTTGAATTACTATGAATTTTAGAAGTTTTGACTATTTCCTGGAATTTCCTGAATTACAATAAATCCAGAAAAAGAGTTATTGCGTCAGCCTGACATCAGTGTGACATCAGCAGGCCAACGAAGCCGGGTCCAGTCAAACCTGACCAGTGGGGCCCACTGGTCAGTGACTCAATTAACTAACAGGGTTGATTAGGATTAACTAATCAAATTAACAGGCGCTGGGCCCACTGTCAATGTCAGAAATGGGGTGATTAGTCCTAAACTAAACGAGTCAGGGGCGGGGCCCACATGTAATGATCCCAGGGAGGTCAAACCCCGGGTCGAACGGTCAAACGCGCCGGCGTTGTGACGCCGGCGAGGCCAGACGCGGCGGAGGGCTGCGGGATCGCGTCTCCGGCGACCAAACCAACAATGTGAGGCCATCTACGCGCTGCCTGCGGCTCGTCCGCAGACGACTAGTGCCATTGGTTTCACGGAGGTGGCCTAGAACGACGGGCGGCGTCCGCTGGGCGGCGGCCGGAGTTCGCGAGGGGGGAAGGAGCTACGGTGCCTGGCAGCGGGTGTTGGTCGTGTTCGGCTCACAGGAGCTCGGTGAGCACGGAGACACGCTCAAAAAGCAGGCGGGGCGGCTGTGGCTACTGGCTGCGACATGGCACGGGCGGCCAGCTCGGCCGTGGTCGGGAGGACGGGCTAGGGGGACGGGAATGGAGGGGCAAGCAAGGGAAAAGAGCAAGAGCTCACGAGGGATCTGGCGGGGTAGGTCGGTGACCTCGAGACGCTCTGGACGAAGCGGATCGACGGGTCGATCTCCGGCACCGGAGATGAAGACGACGATGCTCCGGTCAACTGGGGCATCCTCTCTGCAGCGTCGTCGGGTGTGTGGCTCCACGGGTCGTGGCGGAGCTTAGGGATGCGGAGAGAGATCGAGGAGTGGCTGCGGCCGTGGTGGAGCTTCGTCCGTGGCGGCTCCGTTCGGGTGAGCTTCGAGGAAGAGAGCCGGGGAGGAGAGAGGGAGCTTGAGTGAGGGAGAGAGGCGAGGGACACGGGCGTCGTCGTGGCGTCGCTAGGAGGGCCGGGAAGCAGGAGGTGGCGTCCGATGCGCGTGCAGGCGACACGCCCTCTGCCGATGGGCGAGAGGTAGACAACGAGGTGAGGGGTTTGCGGTGGTGGGCTGGGCGAAGCAGGCTGGGCGGCTCTGCTGCAGGTGAGCGCCAGGTAAGTTTCCCTGCTCTGTTTTATTTCTGTTCTGTTTTTCTAGTTTTTGCTATTTGTTTTGATTTAGTAATAATACCAAACCATTTCATAAAATCTCGGGAGCGATTATGGGTGCTTTCTGAATTATTTCAGGACCCTTAACAATTTCCAACATTTTGGAGCATCTAAAATATATATATAGCATTTAAAGGCCCCAATTCAAATACAATATGAGTTAATTTAAAAATCCAGTGGCCTAAAAAATAAGTGCATTATTTTTGGCAGAGGTTTTCACCTTCATCAAAAATAATGAATTTTTCTAAAGGCATTCAGGTTCATTGAAAATATTTTTATTTTGATCCTAAATGCATTTCATTTAGTGCTAGGGTTTGTCATCCCCATTTCAAATTTCATGAAAATTAAACATGATGCATGGATGCAATGCCACTAGTTACAAGCAAGCTCTAGGGCTGTGACAACACTCCTCATGGTTGTGGCCCATGAAACCGCAAACTTGGAAAAAGTAGGGGATCTTTTCATATTTGACAGGGAGGAGTCTTCTTCCCTCGCCCACCACGTTCAGCGGAATCACCCTCGTGAGGGGTTTATTCACCAGAATTCTAGCACGGACCCGCACATAATCATCCTCATAGAAGAGCCTAGGTGAAAGTTGTGTCTCCTTGACCCGGCCGATCCGACGAGCTAGCTGATCAACCACCTCAATCTTGCGATAAAATTCGGGATATTATGGATCCGAGCCCGGACATACAGGCCATCGAAGACAAAGGAGGATGGTTCTTGCTTGCCATCATAATCTTCAATGAGCATCCCCATCCCTCCGAATAGCCAGGTCCTCCATGAACCACTTTCTTCCAATCTCCAAGACAAAACATCTGAAAGATGTATAGGTTCTCCCTACCTCTCTCTCAGATGTTGGCACTTGTGCAGGCCCCCAGATGGACTTCATGGTTCCGAACATCGCAGATGAACTGAACTACCGGGTTGTGTTTACCTTCCCAATCGCCAGGCATCGCACGTCCGCCTCATACTTCTTTGAATCTTCCTCTCCCACGATCACGTCATCCAATTCATCATCCTTGAGATCAAGGTGTTGCAGCATCTCCTCAAGTTTCTTGCCCGACCAACCCTCTGAAGAAGATCCCGCTTGATGCCGCCATCGGGTCAACACAGGACAAAACGAGGGTAGCGATCCTCCCTCCGCTTCCTCACCCGGCGGGATCGACAGAGGGCACGCTGGCGTTAGATCCGAGAAAGACTCTAGACGGAGGCAGGCGCCGCCAGAGGCGAAAAACCCTAAACGAGAGGGTAGGTTAAACTTGACGTGAGTGTTTACATCGAATAGTTATGGTCTGACGAAGAAGGAAGAAAAGATGGGCCTAGACGGCTGGACTTTGTGGGCTTTAGTTAGTTGTGGAAGGCCCATTTTTATTTTTTCAGGAATCGACACACCAGGTACACTAGGCGCACGAGCCTGTTGCCTGTTGAATCGATTCGATTCAGTACTGTTCGATTGAGACACTGCCTCCCAAATTCCATTCCCTAGCCAATTTTGGGTCATGTTGTTACTCCCAATGAGTGTTCAGGCAACAAGAGACCATGGTAGCGGAAATGCACTTTGGCGCTCCTGCTATTGGAAAAATATTTCAAAATGTCAAAAAATTTCAAACAAAAATCTAACGTGTACATCTTGATATTCTATGTAGGCACGCCAAGTTTCACATAAAAGCGGCATTTTTTGTGGTTTGTGTAAAAAAGACAAAAAAATGTCTAGTGAAAAGCCCTTTGTAACACCAAATTTTATCTTTTTCACACGCAACACAAAAATTATCTGTTTTTCCACGAAACAACTTTGTGAGTATGTAGAATGTCGAGATGTACGCGCAAAACATTTTGCCAAAATTTTGTGACATTTTAAAATACAAACACATTTGAAAAAACAGGAGCATATGCTCCTAGGTGCCAAAACGCCGCTCTCCCATGGTAGTAGTTTCTAATATGTTTTTTTAAATATAATTTTCCATGTTCTTAGTAGTTGAATCTTATCCGCATTGAAACTGAATCTTTCGAGGCCATTTATTGTGTTGACAACACTTGCATTTGTGCTTCAATTTTTTTTGTCCTATCATGTTCGCCTGACTAACTTGAATTCCTGGGTCCGCCACTGCTACCTAGCTAACGATTATCTAGCCTCGGTGGACCACTATTGTGAAGACGAAATCCAACCCTGGAAGAGATTTGTCCAAGAGCAAGAGAGTGCTAGGAAGGATGTCGAGCATGCATTTGGTGTTCTGCAATCTCGACGGGGCATCGTTCGGTATCCTGCTAGAACTTGAAGGACCAAGAAATTGTGAGAGATGATGACTGCTTGTGTGATCATGCACAATATGATTATAGATAATAAGCGGAAGCATGCAATAAATAGTACTCCCTCCGTCCGGAAATACTTGTCATAGAAATGCATAAAAATGAATGTATCTAGAACTAAAATACATCTAGATACATTCATTTCTCCGACAAGTATTTCGGGACGGAGGGAGTATGAGAAAAAAATTGTAGATGACAAGATCCTCATAGACATGTCATAAACTCTAGAATTTTCTATTTGCTTGTATCTAGATCTAGCATCTATTTTACATCGCATGTTTCACAGATCCTAGTTGAAGTATTTAAGGATATTAAATTATACACAAACACGAAACAGAGATACACATCATATTTCTGTATAATGTTTGAAGCACGTCAAAAATTATTATACCATGTTTGAACAATGAATATTTCAACCGTACATAAGAGAACGACACAACACGGTTTCCTTTGATTATGTATACTAATTAAATTAAGATATACAAAAATAATGTTTTATGTTACATTTTAATAAACTAAATCAAAGAGTAAAAGTTTGGTATAAACTAAATCAGATATGATAAACACGATAACGTCCCTTGAGGTATGGCTATATGCTATAATCACAAAAGTAGAAGCACTGAGAATTCAGTCACAAAAGGTTTGTTTCATGGCAAATCAGTCATATAATAAACCCAAATTGGCTATTTCTGGCACCACTCACCTTATTGTATATGTATATTCCAAAGCTGTAAAAGAAAATAAAAGTGTAAAATGAACAGACAACCATTATACTTACTGGATCTAGTATGAGAGCAAAAGTAGAAGATCCAGCACACACAATAAAACAGAAATAAATTGATGTAAATAGGATGTTCTCTAGACACATCTTAGCACTAATGGCAACTCATCGACAATAACAAATTATGTAAAAAATAAATCATGGAAAATCATGCCTTGTTAAGGTACAGTAGGACATATGCTAAATGAACATATCAGATTCCTTGGAGCAAACAAAATAGATCAACCAGTTCAAGGTGGAATCACAACCCTTCACAACTTACAAGCACATGACCACATACCAGGCCTGAAAATAATATTTCATAATAAAGGGCACGAAATTCTTCAAAAATCTTATAGATGTTTTGTTGATTAAAAGTCAAACTTCATCGTACAGTCAAGTACACACCAAACATGGAGAGTATCTTTGAAATATGAGCAGACATGGACACCGTCAGTTAAGCACCCACCCACTTCAGATGGCCACGTCTCTTGTTTATGACTATTAAATATAAGCAGACATGGACACCGTCAGTTAAGCACCCACCCACTTCAGATGGCCACTAAGTGAAATAATCATGGTTTAGTATTTTGCTGTGAAGATGCCTGGCGATAGGATTTTGTTGGGTAGAAAGAATTTGACGGGATCCATGACGATATACTAGGAGTAGTAGCTAAGGGAATTTTGCTCAAGAACCGACGGAGAAGGCAGAGCAATTTGACGGGATCCATGACGATAGACGCCGGAGCCCGAAACAAATTAACGACAACCAACGATCATTTTCTCCATCTTCTAAATCAATGTGTTATAAAAAAAATCTGTTGTAGTCGACATAGTTGTGCTCTTCTTTGCAGTTTCAAAGTGTATCTGTTTCTCCTATTATATCGATTTCAGAGTCTGGTTTATATAGGCCTTCTCCACAAGTACTCGGGCTTGACACATGTTCGATCAGTACAACTTTTCAGGCGCTAACACCCGTTGCTCCAAAACATGTGCCCACGTGCGACGACCGCTCGCCATCCGCAAGTACGATACGTATCTGCACCTTTTGTCTCCCTATATTCCTAGCACTGCACTTGCATATATGAGAGTTAGTAAATGATGGCACAAATTGTGAAGTAAAGTTGAACGCCCAGAATTTAGGGTGCATTTGGACCCCAGAGCCAAAACACCCTCCCCATGAGATGGAGCTGCTGAGCTGGCCTTGGCCACAGCCAAAAAAAGACTTTGAGAAGAAAAGAGGAGGAGAAATCTCTTTCCTTTGGGTGCTCAATCTACTCATCATCGATACCATCCCTCAATCTAATCTTCTTTCTTTTCCCTGATTAGGGATGATGATGATGCATAGTAATGGTGGATGCATACCCGTCTTCTCACTCATTCATTCCACCTAGGTGCTAACACATAGCATGCACTAGTACAAATGGCACTGTCAGTGGCGGATCCAGGATTTGAAGTTACCAGGGGCGGACTTTTGAAGGAAACAAAAAATCAAAGCCACAATACAATCAAATAAGACAATCAAGAAAATAATTGGCCAAGAGTATGCATGCAGGCAAGACGGTCAACACAATAAATAAATTTATCAAAGTAGTTTACGTCTCAAGAACTAGGCCAACACGACAACAAATTAAAAATGATAGAAGATAGAACAGGATAGAAGACTAGGCGGCGAAAGAACCCGGTCCTTGTTGCCTCTGTTATTGCTCGCTTTCTTGTTTTGAGCAGGGACGATGGCAACCATGGCGGGCGGCGCCGACTACGCTTCCGATGTGGACGGCATCGCTGAGCAGCGGACTCGTTTCTCCTTCTCCATCTAGCACCATCGGCTGGACAGACCTGGGCAGCGTTGGCGACTGCGAGACGGTAGTGGAGGCGGCGCCGCGTCGGCAGGGCGTGATCGCTCGAGGCGTGAGTTCAGGACGATCGGTTCCACGATCGATAGAAAAGTAAATTGTGTATGTGAAAATCAGGCTGCGTACCGTAGCATAACTAATGGGCTCATCTAATTTTTATTGGGCTTACTACTTGATTGGCCCATCTATAGGTAGCGAGCAGTTACCTGCCCAATCGTTTTCCTCTTCCTAAATCGACAGCTGAGACCTGATTCCTTCGAAGCGAACCTGCTCGCCTCCCATGGTGGGCGCCGGGCAAAATTAGTAAGGGGGGTACCCTAGGTTTTGAAAATTTACCCGGGGCGGCCGCCCCTACACGACCGGTGGAGCCGCCCCTGGGCACTGTCAATTAAGCATCCACCCACTAACCCAGACAAGACCAAATTTGCCCCTAAACTACACTTTGTCCCCAGGTTTGGATTACAACCTTCAGGCCTCGATTTCTATGGAAATTTTGTACGAAATAAAATCCTTTGAAGAACTTTGATTTTGCTCCTTCAAATTACAACCCTAAGCTACTGAAGCCTTCTGAACAATTTTTTTTCACGATTTGGCTGCTTTTAAACACATGCACGCGCGCGCACACACATCCACGTTTTCATGCCAATTCATCACACAAGACAACTACTGTATCATCGATAAACTACCTGGACCTGGAGGCAGCTTCAGCCAATCAATCACTCATATATATTAATCCCTAAAATATATCTGCAACCATCTACAACATGTCGTGGAGATGCCATCGGCTAGTGCAATGAGAGCTAGGGCAGAGAAGCAGCAGCAGCTGCTGCCGGTGAGCGTATGAGCGGTGCAGTAGCTTCAATGATGAAGCGTCTGTCGTTGATGTTAGGCTGGTAGAAAGAGGGGGCCATTATTGGGGATGGCAAGAGGAAGACGAGGTCTATGGGGGGCATGGGCACGGGCTTTAGCGTAAAAATGGAGTTGAAACCAGTTTAAATCATGTACCGTGGACTGTTTTTAGATTTCAGGGTTGTATTTTGAACGAAATCAAAATTTTGGGTTGTGCGTTGAACCGAGGATAATTTTAGAGGGGTGAAGTGGTGATTCCATATTTGTCACTCGTCGCGGCAAATTGCCGCCCAATCACACCAAGGGAAGCCAGTGAATGATCATAATGGGCCTACCCATTCAACAATAACACATGTATATATGATGAGTTTGGTTACCTGCATCGTTTTTAGGCACTTTGCATACTCGTCCCAACTGGGCCTGGCTGAGCATATGCAGATAAAAAAAAAGCAACATCTGCATGTTGATTAGTTGCTTGCATCCCCTCTAGCCCGCATGTGCTGAAACAGAAGGCCTGATGTTTGGTTGCAGACTTGTTTCAGGGGAAACACAAGTCCGGTTGTTTTGTTACATCCAGGACAGTTGTGTGGTAACCTCCTCGTCGATGTGATGAGGTTACCAGAGGCACATATGAAGAAGTAACAACTAAACTAGAGCAACAAAACAAATGTAAGGACAAACACAAGTCTTAACCACGCATCACAACTTTCAAACCAACATAGTACGATAAGTCGTAAACGAAACCCAAGTCTTAAAACAACAACCAACAAGGAACGGGGAACAGGAGCTCAGGCGATCATGGCGAGGAGTAAACGACGCAGGCCCAACAGTAAATATGGGTAACGAAACGAGCCATTTTCTTCCCACGCGGGCCTGGCTGAGGTATATGCGGCCTGCGGAACGCGTTCACAGAGTTCTGGTTTTGGGAACTGTACTTTTTAGACGGTTTTGTTCTTTTTTTGTCCTTTTCAGTTTTTTATCCGTATTTTATTTTTAAAAACCGTTTGGATTTTTAAAAAAATGTTCTTATATATATATTTTTAAAAAATCAATTTTTCTAGCGTTTATAAATTCTAATAGGTACTTACAATTTATAAAAATCTCATTTTTCAACGCATCTTTTAGCAAAAAAATTAGAAAGGAATAGTAAAGTTTTAGAAAAATTTGCATGTTTTTTCAAATAATATATTACAAAACCCTCAATTTTTTTTAGAATACGAAATCCCTAGAGAGAAAAATGGGTGAAAATTTGCTGGGCTGTTTTGTCGAGTAGGAGGTCCGTATTTGTAGGGAGGAGGAATTAGACAAGAGATTTGGGCTCATGCACAGTGGACAGATAGACAAGAGATTTGGGCCCAACGAAGCAAGGAAAGTCGTCGTCTTCTCCGCAGCAGCCACAACCAACCAACCCTATCCATCTCCCTCTCTCACTCCTCACCTGCTGCCGCCGGAGCCCGGAGGGAAGGGAGCCATGGAGACCTCCCTGCGGCTGCGCGGCGCCGACAACACCGCCGGGCAGCAGCTGGGCCTCCGCATCCACGCCAAGCAGAAGCTGCCCCTCGCATACAACGCGCTCCTCCAGGCAAATCTTTCTTTCTTTCTTTCTTTACTCAACAATGAATGAATCAGTCCTCCTCCTCCTCCGGTGACCTGACTCCTGCCCCAACAATCAATCAAATGAATGAATCAGGCTCACGCGGAGATCGACACCGCCACCCGGAAGCCCAGCCTCCTCGCCATCCTCGCAAGGCACTTCTTCCCACAGGTCCTGCTCTGCATTTCTTTCCTCTCCTTCTCTTCCAACCATTCCAATCCAATCCATTCCAATCCAATCCAATCCAACGACTGATTTGATTGATGTGATTGATTCGTCTCTCCTCCATTAACGAACCAGTTGTCGGCCAACGTCGGGGCAGGGGTCCAGCTGGAGAAGGGCAACATCTTCAGGTACACCCTCCGGGGGAAGAAAGCCGTCTCCTTCACCGACGACGGCCTCCTCGGCCTCAACATCAAGGGCCGCCTCCTTGCAGACAAGAACTTCAAGCCGGTACTGTAGAATCACTGCCCCAACCATCAGCATTTGCCATAACCAATCTTAATTTTGTATACCTGTACCTGAACCTGTACCTGAACCTGAACCTGAACCTTGCCATTCTTCTGTTCCTGCCTGCCTTCCTGCAGAGGAGGAAGAGCGGCGCCGTCGAGTTGGCCTGGACCATACTCGACTTCAGGAAGGGCCAGGACGTCAGGATCAAGGCCGGATACGAGCTCTACCGAAAGGTACACCGCCACAGGGTACTGTTGGTTAACCCGACCCGTCCCCTTTCTGCAATGCCTACAAACCCCATTGCCGTTGAATATACACATACCTGTATAATGCATTTATCTACTACAGAATTATGATGCTAAATTCTTATGCAAATACGTATATTATTCGGACATGCTCTGCTGCTTCTCTTTCGATTGTTCCCATTAAGATCGCCACCGCGTGTGCCTGAATTTCTGTCAGTCAGCAGCAACATACCCTGTTACCTGCACTAAATATTGTATGTTTATGCAGTGGGAAAGTGCATGCCAGTTGCTCTTCCTAAAGCAAAAGGGTTCAGAGCAACACACACCTGTTACTCTCACCACTCACTCAGTAGCTGAACAAACCTTAGGAGATATCAGCACAGCACTAAATATTGTATGTCACATATTCAATGGGAAAGTGCTTGCCAGTTTCTCTCTCGTAAAGCGAAAAGCTTCAGAGCAGCACACACTTGTTCCTCACTAAAGCAGAGAAGTTCAGAGTAACTTGATATGCCTTTAATACCTGTCAGTGTCTGATACGCACACATCTTCTCCTCGTGGTTTGTTAGCTCTTGTACAACTATTTTCCAGAAACAGCCTCATGTTGAAATATGTGGTTCCATCTCCTTCCCCTTTCGCCATATATTATTGCTGATGTACTAGTTCATATCTGTATAATCTGACGAGCATTTCTTCTGCACACCTTATACCGTAGTAATTAATTGGAGTGCAGAACATTGGGCTTTCCATTTTTTCACTGCTGACTAATACATTAGCAAGCATGGTTAAATTCTGTTTTCTATCTGGCTGTAATTTTCATCTGAAAATGTGTTTGTGATTGCAGATGCCTTACTTCCAGCTGAGGGAGAACAACTGGACTCTTAATGGTTACATGGATGGAAAATGGGATGTCAGATTCGATATGTGATCGACTAGGAAGGACCTGTTTGTGGAGGAGAGCCTTCTCCGGCGATCAGTTAGCGCTCTAGTTGTGTTGTTTCTCCTTTAGAAGCCACCATTTCATTTCATTTCATTGTATTGCTCTGGAAAGATGTCATTCACTAGCAAGCGCCAGTTTTATGGAGAAAGCCGTATGTAGAAGTAGGAACCTAGACATTCCATTGATGTGATTGAGTCTGTGAAATTCAGGATTCATTTGTGTCTTCATGTAGCGCTGATGAGATTATTGGTTGGATGAAGGCATGTAAATGTCTATGGATGCGAATAAGAAGAATGTACAAGGTGAAGTGCATGTAAGAGGAACAACAAATTATAAACTTGAGTGTTTCGCTTCTTGTCGAGTTCAGGAAACAATTTCCCAGTGACTTTCACTCCACCTCAACATCTTTTGGATTCATCATACACATTCTTCCCTGTTATGGTCTGCAGCTGCTTCCACTTGGCAGCAACTCAGCCTTCCATGGAGGTTGAGATTTTCTTCTTCTCATGAGTAAGCACTGAAGGTGACCTCGGCCGCCACTGGAACTGCAACAATCATTCATTCAGTCATCAACAAAATAAACGGCTGAGCATTTCAATGACAGAGCACCAAGAAGCATGGATCGATCCATGGAAGCTCCACCAGATTCTGTACTCCTTTGACACCTTGTAAATCATCTTGCCAATCAATTACCGGGTTCGACTATCGCTGTCCCATCTCATGGCCGACCGATGCAATTGCAACGAGTCTGAAAAAAAGCCAGGTTCTGAAATCATTTCGGCTCCACTCAATAAACTGGATGTGAATCAATCTAAATGTGCTTGAAACGATCTATGTATGTAGCCAGCTGTTTAGTTGTCCATTCATCCAACTGTTTAGAGTTTCACTTGAGGGGTGTTTATTTCAATAGTTCAGGTTCAAGTAATAATTCATATACTTAAGCTATTCTGTACATGTCCAACAACTGATATTGTAAACATCAAGAAATAGTGTTTTCAAAGAACTCCTGATTATGTGGAACAGTGAGTATTACACCACAAATTAACCAGTACCCGTGGATGAGAAAAGCGCATTAGGCGCTTAAACTCGCCATCGCCGCCTCACGCTTGGGCGCCCTGCGTGTACCGAGAGGAGACCGCTGAACAAAACTATCCATTCAGTGCTGGCAAGCAAAATAAAATGGGCAAGGCAAGTGTGTTTTATGAACTATACTTTTCAGCATTCAGACTGTAAGCAAGAAGTCCTGAAGAAAATTTGGGCACCTGCTTCTGGTACACAAGCTCAGGTACCGGCGCACCACGGTAGAGGTACCGGCGCGGATGACAAACTTGAGGGGTGTATGGCTTTGGTTTCAGCATGCGTCCATTCGTCAGGGACTTCCATGTATGTACTTGTCAAAGTCATCGAACATGTTAACTCTACAATGTGTGGAACATGTCTAGCGCGTACAGGCAACTTCGGCTTCCTGGCAGATGAGTTGACAGGTAATTAACTTTCAGCTGCCCAACATGGGTATTGATTATTGGATAGAACTCGAAACAATCGTAGTCGAAAGTTAAAATGTAAGAGCGTTTTTTTACATTTGTGTAGTGTAAACAAAGCTCTTATATTATGGGACGGAGGGAGTATTTATTAAGTTTCTGTTCTTGATGGATTGTTCAAACTGAGCTGAGCTGCAATGGTTACATATGGAATGAATTTTCATTGCTCAAACTGGACTGGAATGTGGCTTCATTTGCATGTTCTGCAGCTGATCATAAGCCTAGAAATGCGAATTTTGCAGCTCATCTTTGTGCAAGGTTGATTGTTTGCAAGGTTGCGTCTCGGGATGGGCTGGCGGCGTCTCCTCATCTGCAGCATAATTAGGATTTTGTGATTCCTCAAGCATGTGCTCTTCCTGCACATCCTTAGCCGATACGGGGTTGCAAAGACCTAGAGGAGATCATCTAGGTGGCGGTCCAATGCCCTGGTCGGAGACGGTGTTCTGTTTGGGGATGGCTTTTTCCCACTATGATACGCATTGCAGGGCACTTGAGGTAACCAGCAAAGCATTCCGAAAGGGGCTGCGGCTCATTACCCTCTTGTATAATGTTCTGTGGCAGAATCAAATTGTGTTATTCTGGGAACACCATAAGCAAAGAAACCTCCCGCACGTTCTCATTTAATTTGATGTTGTGCGTGATATTTCCTGTAAAGACTCTAGCTTTTGCAACCTCCAACAAGTCGCCACTAGTACTCACTCTAGCTAGGAGAGTACAAGGAACTTTTGCTAAAAGCGGGACGTATAGAATGCCAGAAATTCGATGATATGGAGGTGAATCAACATTTCATCAAAACTTTGGCACTCTTTACTTTGGCACTCTTTTCTATTCCATGTAAATCAAACCGTGAGCATCGACATACATTACAATGAATTGTATCCTATTCATCCATCATAGCGCAACAGCCTCTGAACATGAACATATATCAGACAAATGACATTTCTTTTGAGATACCTTAGCAAGCGTTGATTTATCATTGAATGGTTAGTTGGAGTCGAAGATGTTATGGAAACATCATCAATTTTTACTCTTGAAAAATTATTCACTAATATTGCATTAGGCATATAGCAGGTCGGAGAACAGTACTATGATTGGGCAAGCAACATGCGTGGTGAGTTCAATGGCTTGAAAGCAAATATTGTTGTGAATTCATGTCTTTAATTCCAAGGTAATGAACACATTGTTGTGAATTCATGTCAGTTTAATTTATCATCCTGTCTGCTGCATGTTCGTTCTGGAAGCGGTGAAAAACCCATTTCCGCATCCAAAAGCTGAGGGCGATCGAGTGCAGACATGAGCGTGAATGGGAGGAATTTGTGTGAACACGTGGTTGCCTCTGTCCGAAGAATTCAGACAAATCAGCATGCATAGATGGTGCCTTGTTGGATGTTATCAGGTTGAGCCGTTCTTGTTTTTGCTGATGCTGCTCGAATGATCGACATCGTACGTGTCATGTGACACATACATTCAGAAGAAAAGTAGCACGGTACATGGTTCACAAATGTTACATGTAAAAACAATGTCCTCGATGTATATCTATATACACACTGCAAACAAGAGAATAAGAAGGATTCATTTATTAGTATTACCCTACCCATGACAATATACAGGTATACATGCATATTGTATCGAACAAATTAAGATACAGAAAAAATAATAATACAAATACGTTTACAACAGATGCCTGCCCTGCCATGAAGAGAGAGAGAGAGAGAGAGAGAGAGCTTATAATTTATTCAGGATGGGCTTGTTTCTATTCAAAGCGACCTGGTCCCGCAACTCCTCGGTGATATGGTGCTGATGGATCCCTACTTCCTTGATGCTTCCGAGAGAGTCCAGTCCAAGATACCTAATCAGGGTAGACGAATACCTGAGGAGAAGCTGCTGGAGTTTGGGCATTGCTCCCTGCTCAAACTCAATCAACCTCATGTTCCCTGTGCGTGAAAGCTCCAGCACGACCAGGCTCCGGAATTCCTCCGCCCCAAAATGTACTTCTTCACCACGGAAACTAACCACATCCAGACGCAAGACGGCTAGGTTCAGCAGATTCCCAAAGGCTCCTATAGCAGCATCCTGCTCCTCTTGGCCAGATGTTGCGAAGCAGATCCTCAACTTGACAAGGTTCTCAAGCTTCTTGACCCATTCCGGCAATTCGGGCATGCTACCGTCCAGCTTGAGGTTCCGGAGGTTACTTGGAGGCGAGGAAATGCCATCCAGAAGCAAATCGTGTCCATACTCTGAAGCCACTGACAATGACTCTAGGAGGTTGAGACTCGAAACGACAGCACAAAACTCTGAAGCATGCTTCTCTTGTAGGCGGACCACTCCTAGCTTACGCAGGCCCATGAGTCCTCCTTTGATGTTCCGCAGAAAAGCAATGCCTCCGGACGCGACCAGGTCCACACCCTGTAATGTATGCAGGGCCTTCATTCTCCCCATCCCTCTTGGCACCCTCACGCCAACACCATTGTCATTCCCTCTCATCAGAAAAGGGATAACTGCACAGCATGTGAAGGTGCATACATCACGCCTGTTGGAGCCATCTGTTCCCATTACTTCCCGAGGTATGCAACATCCAACACAAAAAACCACGCATGTCTTCAAATTAGGATGTGAACCAAGTCTTCTTATCAGTCCAACACGCCAACTAAGCTTGTTATTACCGCAACGAAGATATTGCAGCTTCCGAAGCTTGACGATGCTTCTCGGCAGTATCTGTATGGAGGTACCTCTGATATCAAGTGTTTGCAGTTGCATCAGGTTGCTGATTGAATCTGGCAGGTGATAAATATCTTCACATCCTCTCAGAGATAGGTATATTAGGTGAAGAAGCTTCCCAATATGCTTAAGGTGATGATCGACAAGACCTGTTGTGTCTTCCAAGTCCAGAACTCGTAGCATCCTCATCTTCACCGACATGAAGAATGGCCTCCACTTCCCAAAAACTGTTACTGACCGTACACGGGGCATGTCCACCATCCTCTCAAAATCACTCCGCTCTCCTTCCCAATTGCCGTTTATAGCAAGATGGCGTGCATTGCCCTGCTGGCTATTCAACTTACAACCTTTCTCTAGTCTCAAAACAAGGTTTTCTTCAAGGGACTTTGAAATGCTTATCTCACGAATGAGATCATGGACTTGGCACGAATCATTTCCTTTTATGCTGTGAATTGATTTTTTAGATGGCAGTATCATGCTCCTGCTTATAAGTTCCATGAAGTAGCTATCTGATATTTCCTCTGCCGACTTATCAGACACCCCCCTTGAGTAACCCTCTGCAGTCCATCGAAGCACCAACCGTTTGCGTTCAATCTTACGGTCTTCAGAAAAGATAGATGTATACAAGAAACAAGACTTGAGTTCATAGGGTAGACCATCATAGCTTTTCATAAGAACACTTCTTATGGTTGTAAGCTCGGGATTCATCTCCATCTCGGCACTGATATGATCATAAAATTTCCTCCATTCCAGAGAAGTCTTTGGTTGGTTTGCTAAAAAGCCACCTACGGTGACTATTGCAAGGGGTAGTCGGCCACACTTCCTCATGATCAATTCGGCTGGTTCGACTAGCTCTGGATAATGCTTATCCAAATCTATTATCTTCCTAAATACCTGAAAATTTGTACATGTATATTAGTACTCTAACAACTAAATAACATACAAGTGAAACAAGACAAGCTTGTCAAAAAATACTTGAAAACTACTATCTTCACACTAATAAAACTAGAATGATTATCTAGTTTGCAAGAATTCCACCTATAGTTCCCAAAACATACTTTATGTCAAATAAATATAATAAACCTTCCGACATTCATCTTTAACGTTCCTCCATATTAGAAACACGGTCGTGCAACTCAAGATATTGTTCAGATGGTTCACAGAAACATTCTGTCATTATATGTTCGAAATACATTTTCTAGATATGTGCCACTATATATATGAAGAATTCATGTATTTTAAATGAAGTTCTACTTGTTGTAGAAAAACATTAAGTATTCCTTTTGCATTGAAATAGTAAAATTGTATTTAAATAAGTCATGTCCGTTGGACAGACTGAAACCGATTAGCAGAAAATTTGAGAAAAAAGATAATACTAAAATATGACTAGATGAATTATTTTCTTAATCCCTACGTCACCTCAACAGATCGATGAAACACAACATAAAAGAACAATGTATTTATTTTTATGGGAAATATGGACCATGGTTGTAGAATAGGAAATCTTCCCCACAAATGGAAATACGACATATTGAATCAAACAAATGAACATGAAAATACTTAGCAACTACCTTTTGAGTGAAGAGCTCACGCGCATACTCGTACGCTAGATCTTCAAGCTTGTATATATTTTCTTGTTTCTTCTCTGAACAATGTAGAGCAATACTCTTCTCCCTTGTAGTGACTATGATTCGGCTTGTATTTCCCATCTTCTGGAAAATTACTGGTTGTATTAGCTGATCCCATTCTGCAGTAGATGATACATCATCAAGAACAATAAGGCATCTTTTTTTGTCCAGCAATATTGCTAACTCATCGATCAAGTCATCAACTGTCATTGATAGTAATCTCTCTTTCACTGATGGCAATCTCTCCTTTTTGCTTGCAGGCAAACCCACAGCAGCCTTCTTTTCAGAAGTTTCTGTGTCAAGTTGCATAAATAAGCTCCTGAGGAGATCTAGAAGACTGAAAGGACGCAAGATTGTGGCACAAGCACGCTTCTCAAACGTGCCAACGAATTCTTGGCTTTGATAGATGTCTTTCACTATAGTGGTTTTCCCAAGACCACCCATTCCCCAAATGGATATCACCTCAAACCTTTCTCTAGTTGGATGAGATATTAGTTCAATAATATCTTTTTTCTTGAGCTCGTCCAACAATATGAGATTCCATCTTCCTGTTCCATGTGAGGCTCTTTCCATCAGCAGCTTCTGTAGATGTATCCTCAATTATCTCAGAATTTGGCACTGATGAGTTGTCAGTATTATTCATAATGTCTTCGTTTGAGCATGAACTTGTCCCAATTAAGTCTAATGTTTCATGCTCAGAGCGCTGTGCACAAGCAAACACATGTATTAGCTTGTAAAATAATTAACTTGTAAAACAGGGGTTTATGTACGACATGCACATCACATTCCAAAAACCACTAGTATTATTGATTTTTTTTATGGTTATTGATAAAAGGAGTATAAAGATGAATTACTACTTTTATAGGACATATTTTCATAAATCCATTAAGTTTCCTGTTAATTACTTGATAATTAATACAACTGCTATTAATACTAAGAAGTATATTTTTATCTGGCTGATGAACTAGCTAGCTATAGGCATAACATATTGATTCAGCAATGATGGATGTACATATATAGGAGGAGAGGTTTAGTTGAATAATATTACCATGTTGTGGAAAGCATAGATATACTGATGAGCTGACAATTGCTTGAGCTTTGATACATTGTATTCTTGCCCTGCACATAAGGTCGCAACTTCAGCTTGCGGTGTGGACACTATGATTCTACACCCGATGTTGTTCTTTGGCAAACACCTTTTGACCCGGTCCCACTCTTCGATGGTGGATAGGTCATTGATCACAATCAGATACCTCTTCTTGTTCACATAACCATTGAACTCGTGAGCCAGCTGCTGCGGCGTCTTCTGGTCCATTTCCAACATAAGAGCAGCTGTTGTAGTATGATGAAACTGCTCCACTAAGCTCTGGATGAAGTCCTTTGGATTAAAAGGATGTGTCAGCCTGACCCAAGCTCGACATGTGAATTTTGTTGTGACATCTGGATTCTCGTAGACTGCCCTGATGATGGACGTCTGCCCGAGATCAGCACTTGTTCCCCACACGGCGATCACCCCAAGCCCAAGATCATCATTATTGCAGCTGACCATGAGCAACTGGGTAAGATCCACGTTTGATTGGTTGTGCTGCTTGGAGGCTCCATGGATGCTAACCATTGACGCTGCTGCAGATCTGTCAGCTGCTGGCTGCTTGGAGGAGGAAGAAGAAGCAGCATCTGACGAGCCCTTGATGAGCCGGTAGCGTATGTTCCTCTGGCTGACATCGTCCACTTTGGCCCTGAGCTCTTTCATCTGATTTGCCACCTCGTGCCGGTGGATGAGCGTGCGCCACCATGGTTGCCTGTTGACACGGACGGCGAAATCCTGGAGGCAGTCCTCGACGATGTAGGCCACGTCGCGGACCTGCTTCACCCAGGTCTTCACCACCATGTTGTCGCCGTCTCCCTCGTCGTGCGCCGACATCAGGAATGATTGCATCATCTCCAGCTCCCCCGTGATGAAGGCCTGGTCGCGCCCAACGCCCAGCTGCAGAGCCAACTCCTCCGCCACCGCCGATTTGGCGTAGCTAAGCGCCCCATTTAGCACCGACTTGCCGACGCTCAGCGCCGTCGCCTCCATGATTAATTGGTGAGTTGTGGATTGGTTGTGGCCTGTGGGGGATAGTAGCGCGCGAGAGTAACCTACGAGGTGCGGTGCGTGCAGAGGAGATGTTGATCTTGATATGTATGCTAGGCTTTTGCTATTGGCTTGGGCATCATATGTATGTTGCTTTATTCCTCATGTTGCCTAAAGTAAGAAAGCAGCCTGGATTCCTAATGAATGAATGAATCAGATGCTTTGCTTGCATGCGTGGTTAACGCCTTTACCTCTTGTCGAGGCAAACATCAATTGATTCCTAATATAAACAAGTTGGGACTTGGGAGCTAAAGCTAGCCTACGTATGGTAGTAGCAAAAATAAATATATCAGCATCGTACGTACGTATGTATGCTTTACCTGTTGTTGCTTTATATATCTGCTGCCTTTGCACATGGCAAAAATAAATAAAGCTTATCAGCAGCGTACGAACTGGAGTAAATATTTGCAGACTAGAAGGAAAATCTGTCTGTCTCCGGTTCAGCAGCGGCGTTGCCTTTGTTTTGAACTCTTGATTTAGATAGATTGTGGCAGATCCTGGAGTACACCGATCGAGGTTATCGGGCACACCTTTTTCTTCAAGCCCGACCAAAAAAATATTCCCTCCGTCCGAAAAAGCTTGTCCCTCAGTGCTAGATACATCCATTTGAGAGAGAAGCTTGGGACAAGTTTTTTCGGATGGAGGGAGTAAGAACTTATTATTTACCGATTGGGGGTCGGTGCAATCCGGCTTGGGAGGAGGTGGTGCGAGTCAGTCGTGGCCGCCGTTGCCGCTTGCCGGTGGCAGACTCCGGCCGGTCTTTTTGCTCGAGGCGGCATACAGCGGTGGCCTTGTCGCTCAAGTGTGGGCTGCGATATTATTACCAGCGGAAATGTTTGTGTGTTGCATACAATCTAGTCCATATTACAGAGAGAGCAATATTAGAACATGCAATATCTGGTTTTATCCTCGATAAAAAATACACATTGGATGTGAAAATATCATGAGAAAATTACTTAAAGTAGTACTCCCTCCGTCACGAGCAGCTCACTGTCCCCAGGCACAACCATCACTTGATGGAAAAGGCATTGACACTGCTGCATGGTCTCGGCAACCGGCAATTCTACCCGACACTTGAAATTCCAGACCTCGGCTTGGTAGTCCTGCATAACCCAGATATCAAAGGCTGTCTCTTCACCACTAAGAGACAAGATAGCAAGCATGTCACCCATCTCAAACAGCCGAGCGTAGCCATAAGAAAACGGGATGCGGATCTTCCTGAACGACTCATCGGTGGTGTCGAATACCAATATCCCATTGCCTATGTACCAGTATATGCTACCTTGGAATAGCAGTTGGAGCCTTGGAGGCAATATCGAAGAGCGGTAGGATCAGGGCAACGTATTTTCCTCGGTGGCTGGCTGGAGCCTATTGTGAAAACATAGATGGTACGCCGATCTTCTCCCCATTCACGGTACAACAGCAGTCGGTACTCACCACCAGTAGTGGGGTGAGGGTACATCTGCACGGGCCTGAAGCCACAAAGCTACTTGAGAGGAGCATACTCTCGAGTTGCTGGGTTGCAGATGCAGATGATGCACAAGAAATATTGGCATTTTTTCCCTTTGTGCCAGCGAGCTATCATTTCGAGCTTTTTTAAGGGATAGTGATGACTCTAGCTGCTACAGAATGTCGGAGAGCACGCGGAGGGTGAGAGGAGTCTTAACCACGACCTCAACAACTTCGAGATGGTGTACCCCACTAGGCAAATATATGTGTAAAACCTGAGACGATTTTCTTGAATCTTGATGGAGCTGGAGGTGGGTGGCATGAGGTGCCATCTAGAGGCCATCGATGTGCATTTTGCATTGACCGATTCTGCTTTTAATCAAGTTTTCTTTTACCCGCAAAAAAAAAAAACACTTGATTGAACTTTTTCTTGCGGGGGAAACTTGACCAATCTTAAACACGTTGTACTCCGTATTTTTCTACTATTTTCACACAAAGGATATTCATTAAAAAGTTAAGCATCCAATAAGTACAGCATCGGCGTGGACTATACAAGCTCTATATTACACACAACAATAATTAATAGGTGATAGTCATTTGTTGCCAAGCAACCAATACTGCAGTTCACTCACTGGTCCATCACCAACTGTCAACGACCCATGAGCTCTGGCGAGCCTCCTCCACTCCACCACCACCGCCGCCGCGACCGTTGGACCCAAGACCTAACTGTGGCCAAGATGAAGCACACACACTTGTGGTGTGGAAGAAGAGCACAACTCACACAGGTCGCTATTCTTCTTGAAAAAAATCAGCATCGGCTCTCATTGGCCATCCTAATTGGAAACAGTCTCTTGACCTGATAAGCAATGTAAAATTAATTGCATGGGCAACAAAATTGTAACGAGTATGGCGAATTATGTTGTATTTACCAAAAGAACGCATTGAGATCATCGTAGTTTCTCCGATGTGAGTGTTTTGATTTTATTGTCCCGCTCCTTTCAGCTTTGTCCTATGTAAAACCCAAAAGGATATAAGTTGATTGTTCTTGAAATTAAAACACCAGCATGGAAATAAAGAAATGTACCGTTTCTACAATTCTGGAAATTGGAGTCACGACTTTCTTCAAGAAGGCTTCCTCTTCGCCACCATAGTATGGCCTAACATTTTCACCAGTTACTGGGCTCACGTTTGCAGCCAACACACTGTATAATTCAAAAGCCATCTGCAACGGAAAAAAAAAAGCACAACCATCACTTACCAATAATCATCTCATCACAAGAGCTATGGCAGTCAATCAACCAACAGAAACAGCCTTGATAATCAAGCATTTATTAACTAGCATGTCCATGAACACAAACTGTACAATTGCTAAATGGGAACAAGTATGAAAGGGCAATAAAAACATAAATGGTATGTAAAACTTTCCGGCACGGAAATATAATGTACTACTAACCTCAACCTTCTGCCGATTTACAATGGTCTAAACTATTATCTGACCTTGTGCATCAATGGAAGAAAAGGGATCAAGCAAAGATAGGGACCACATTAGAATTTTTTTTTGTTAGTCTTTACGGGATCTCCTCGGGAAGAACTTATCCCTAGAGTTAAGTTGGCATGACAAACAATTGGCGGCCATCCAAACAAAGACCATTTTTTTTATGATGACCAGAAAAATAGTTAGGATACATTTTGTCAACTCTCCAGACATACCCAAATACTAGCATAGTAGCCTTTGCATCAATTTCATTGTAATCAGGAAACATAATTAGGACCTTGAACCCCTTTAGTTAAGGGTTTAAAACCCAGTTCTCCAGTTTAGTAAATAGATTATGTGATTAATTTGAAAAACAAATGAATTGACCATACATGATTATAGAGGTAGCAAAGACACCCTGGCATAAACCGCAAGTTATCTGCCTCGCCCATTTAAAATGGTAGACGTAGCAAATAATCTGAAATATAGTGTACTATCCTCAAGCTTTCGCCCATTAAAAATGGTCTAAAATACTAAGGTAGCATCACTGGAAGAAAAGTGAGCACACAAATTAGATCGTATCTCTCTTGATCAGCGTTTAGGAATTGACCATACATGATGAAAGAGGTAGCAAAGACACTCTGGCATAAATCGCAAGTTAGCCGCCTCGCCCCATATGAGCAGATAAAGGCCCATATAGAGCAGCTTACGCTGTTGTACTTCTTGTGGAATTGTCGGCAGCCTAGAAACATAATGATCAACTAATTAGTTGAGCAAGGGATCAATCAGTGGACCACTCAAGGTTAATCATTATACCATGAGCTGGTTTTGCGGCCAAGGTACTTGCACCATCTCTTGTAGTTCTTGAATAGCTTCTTCATTGTCGTATCCAACACATGGTCATCTAACTGAAATTATATCCAGAAAGGGAATGAGTCAATGTGCCTTATATATCAGCATGTTGGAAAAGGCGGTACCTCTGGTTGTTGTTCAGGTTTGGAAATCTGCCTTACATGCATGTTGGCAAGCAATAGTATGAGATGCTCTCTCTGATTGGACACATTATCTTTCTGCAGAGTGATAGTTGAAGTTAGAGAGCATTAATGTATCAGCACTCACAACCAAATTGTGGGCATGAGATATGAATGCAAATGCTAAAGAGTCACCAAGTTGTGATAACCTGAAACCCAAACATGGCCTGAAGCCATTCAAGAAGATCTGCATCGGCCTTCTTTTCATGGTCCTTGGGCCATGGCAGACCCCTGGTGTCACTAAGGGCATGCAAAGCTGCTTGGATCTACATGAATAATGAAAAACAGCACAAGTCATACCGTAATTATCTCAACATCTTGCCAAAGTACTCTGGAAGAAATCAGGATGGGGATGGGACCTTGGGATATCTCATAATAGCCTGATTAGCACTGTCAGGAAGATACACCTTTTTCTTTTCCTCGACTTTGGTTGTTTGTTTCCAGAATCTGATACATCAATCAATTACAGTGATTTTGTTTGTGAGGAAACATATTAAGCAGGAGCTAGCAGTGTGACAAAAGAAACAAAGGGCTATAGTTAATGTTGGGTACTAGCTAGAGAGCAGCTTACGGCGTGATCAACTTGGATCTTCTGTGAAGCATTAACGGCGTCCTTTAGGACCCCAAACAAAACATTTGAAGTCTGATACGCCTTTTTGAGCTGAGCACTGAGAAAATGAAATAAAAAAAAGACATAAATGAGTCAGCATAGCACTCAGTAAATAGCATAAGAAAACAAGAAGATGGGTTGCGCTCTCATCGGTCAGCTGTATCGGCGGCATTTTTTAGTGCCGTGACGTACGTCTTGTAATAGTGCTGGTAGAAACTCTGCATTTCGCGGGCATCACTCTGCTCAACCCTTCCCTTCAAGGTGGGATCATTCTCCTGAGGAAGGAAGCACGTGCATTGCAATGAAACCGAAGCAATTAGTTTTGTTGCTGGAGTAGAAACGTACTATTGCATACACCTATGATTTTGAGGCTATATTAAGTCGAACGCACAGCAAGGCAAAGGTCGATCGTGTTGGGTGGAAAAGTGAGGCGCGCGCGCACACACACACACACGCAAAATCAGGGTAAGAACCGATCTGGCGTCCATATTTCTATTGTCATTGCTCACTCCAAAAGGGGATCTTTCTTTGGTTGGTGTTCTGCTCATTGATTTCGCTGCGGTTCGTTCTTCTTCTCCCTGATGTTGGATGGATCTGACTAGATGAGACTTTGAGACTTCTGCATGTGCCACAGATTGGTTCCTAGGGCTCATGCGGGTGATATTTTGGGTGGCGGGATCGATATTGTCGAGTCTATGGTTGCTTCCATCCATGAAGCTGGCGGGCGCTCCACTGATGTGATGTCTTCTGAACCGATGGATGGCAGTAGCGACAAAGTTAAGGTTCATGTAACTTAATTATGCATATGAAAGTGCAGGGCATTTTAAGGTTCAGAGCAGCACATACTTGTTCCTCTCACCAGTCAGTCGCTAAAGAAACCCTAGCGGACGGCACTATATTGGTCGGATTACGAGTAACTTAATTTGCTTTTATAATATCTTTCAGTATGTGCCTTGTTAGCTCTTGTACAAATATTTTCCAAAAGGCATGCTCTTGTCCTGGTCTCTGGTTACCCTATCAGGGCATTTCTAGCCGATCCCCTATCCGGCGTTAGTGTAATGATCGTGTGAGCCTTGTATTGTAATGGGTGTTTTACCCCTAAAAAATATGATCTGATGACAATTTCTTATGTATACCACATTAGTTGGAAATGCACCCTAATCATCAATTAAGCAAGAAAGCTTTATTTTATTTTTTTGGGAAGAAAGCTTAATTTATGTTTCCCAATTTGTAAAAAAGGTACCCTACTACATTGCTATAATTTCTATCTGAAAATGTGTTTGTTATTCCCATTCGAACTGCAACGATCATTCATTGAGTCAACAAATAAAGCGCAATGGTAGAGCAACAAGAACCAATGATTGATGGAGGCTCTTCTACCTACCTGGGAAAATTGTTCCTTTGTCACCTTGTAAATCTGCTCGCCAGTGAAAGACCATATTCAAATATCGCTTTCCCTCCCATGGACAGCCGATGCAGTTGCAACATGTCTGAACAAAATAGCCAGGTCCAAAGTCATTTCTGGATAGTTCCACTAAATTATTATAGATGGGAACCAATCTAAGCTTACTTATATATAGTCAACTGTTTAGGTTGTATGCAATAAGCATTGAGTCTAAGAATTCAATCATACAGTTTGAGAACGCAGGTGTCTAGAGTTTCACCTAATGAACATATCTTTCAACACTTCAGGTTTAAATAATAACCCATATAGTTAAGCCATTATGTAGTACATGGCTAACATTTGACAATTTTCCAGAACTTTCCAAAATAGAGAGGGCACAAAACATTATTGGTGATTAGCACACTCACCTTCTTGTGGGATCCCACATGACATCAGTCACCATAGAATGCTCTTCTGTGGCCATGATCTCAATATCAAAAACATTGTAGAACTCTAACTGCTCTTCTGTGGCCATGGTCTCAAGATCATCAATACTGTAGAACTCCAACTGGCCATTGGTACCCTCCAGCCCAAAAGAACAATGAAGTTTCCTGTAGGAGACCAGAACACTACACTAGCATGTCTGTTGCTGAGTGTTGTGAGCCTCGACACACAGCTAACATTGTCGGTTGTGCACATCTAATAGATGCTTATATCGTGATTACTCCCATCGCCATGAATAACAACAAACTGGTGGCCTCCGGGCACCCACAGAAAGGCGATTATATTGTCATTCCTGGTGTCCAATTCAAAGACTGGGATGCCCCTCTCCTTGATCATGCATAACTCAAAATTAGTGCAAGTTGTGTTCTCTGATTCTGCGCACCTATCTACCTGGATGGCAAGATACTCTCCATTGTCTTGCTAGTACATTTTGCAATTGCTGATGTTGCTGGGAATTTGCACCAGACTCAACTTTCAACAGATAGCACATATTTAGACCATCCACCTTCAAACACGTAAAATTATATACATTAAGCATCTGACTATATATGACAACTTGATGAGAAGTTCGGCGCTCGTTAAAAAGAGGATTGTCGGTGTGTGTTTCACCTGAAGATTGGCCATGAAAGATCAGTTCTTCCACCGATGATGAACTCATTGAAACATGTATGACAACATCTTCGGTTGAAGTTCCACATCACTTTACTAGTCCTCACATCAAAGACATTTAGGACAACCCACCTCTACACACATGAGAATGAATGACAGTCAAATGGGACAACTTACAAACAGTGGGAATAATACATCTACGACAACCTTAATTGTTTACATGTGCTATTTGAAGTAAAATACAAGTCATGCACATGTTTTTGACTTTTAATGATGAACTCAACTTGCAGGACACATTTGGCATACCCTAGAAGTTTATATGAAGTCGCCTAATAATACACTAGAGACTAGTATTAATATTTTTGTTAATTATATGCTTTACAAATTTGCATCATGATATTTAATGATATTTTTGCATGGTTGATATTTAATGATATTAATATATATGAAAACACACACATACATGCAAATACATATTACACTATAGTTAATAAAACATTTAAAATTAACATGAATATAAATTTTGTTATGTCATACAATTAAATGTAGGAGAAGCAACATTTAAGTGATATACATTAAAACAGCTTGAAAAACAAAGAAAGTTATATGTGATATTTAGCAACATTGTTAGTTTGTTAACTATGGCAGCTAAGTAATAGAATTTTTTGGCAATTAAAACTATACTATTATACAACTATTTAAATAAGTACAAAAGTTTAATATAAAATCATTAGGATGTGGTTGGTGAGGACACGGCGGAAGTCGGCGACGAGCTCTTCCGGGGGAGGGTGGGCGTCGTACCGCTCGACGACCCGCGCGAGGTCAGGGAGCTCCGGAGAGAGCTCGGAGATCTTCATGGCGGCGGGGGCTAGGGTTCCGGCGGCCGGGATTGGGTGTATTTGGGCGGGATGCAGCGCGGCGCGGCGAGGCGAGGCGTGGGGAACGGGGGATGGGGCGAGGGTTCGTGCCGGTCCTTCCTTCATTCGTGCCCCCATTTTTTTAGGGATCGTGCCCCCGTTTCTGAGAGCTCTTCTCCTTGGATCAAAAAATGTTACTGCTGCTGCTCTACCGCTACGCTAAACTCACTTTGAAGGCTGCAAAATATTCTCCAAGCTGCAGTTTTGTCGGTCCAATGTGTTTGAGCATGATCAATGTTATCAAATAAATCAAATCCATTAACAATCGCTACAAGGGCGCATACGGACCATCGCCCACGTGTCTTTTCTTGTGCCCAAGGGCTGCCATATCGCTCCTCTGGCATTGCCCATCGAGAGAGAGATGACCGTAAGAGGAGCAGCGGTGGAGCCCTCGTCACGATGAAGCAACGGGAAGAGGAGCCCCACCGGAACGAGTTTTTCCCCGTCGCCCACACACACACACACACACACACACACACACACACCCTTTCAAGCTTGACAAACAAAGAAAGTTATATGTGATATTTAGCAACATTGTTAGTTTGTTAACTATGGCAGCTAAGTAATAGAATTTTTTGGCAATTAAAACTATACTATTATACAACTATTTAAATAAGTACAAAAGTTTAATATAAAATCATTAGGATGTGGTTGGTGAGGACACGGCGGAAGTCGGCGACGAGCTCTTCCGGGGGGGAGGGGTCGGGGGCGTCGTACCGCTCGACGACCCGCGCGAGGTCAGGGAGCTCCGGAGAGAGCTCGGAGATCTTCATGGCGGCGGGGGCTAGGGTTCCGCGGCGGGATTGGGTGTGTTGGGCGGGATGGCTGGCCTTGGGCGAGGCGAGGCGTGGGGAACGGGGGATGGGGCGAGGGTTCGTGCCGGTCCTTCCTTCATTCGTGCCCCCATTTTTTTAGGGATCGTGCCCCCGTTTCTGAGAGCTCTTCTCCTTGGATCAAAAAAATGTTACTGCTGCTGCTCTACCGCTTCTGCTAAACTCACTTTGAAGGCTGAAAAATATTCTCCAAGCTGCAGTTTTGTCGGTCCAATGTGTTTGAGCATGATCAATGTTATCAAATAAATCAAATCCATTAACAATCGCTACAAGGGCGCACGAAGGACTACGCCACGTGTCTTTTACTGTGCCCAAGGGCTGCCGCCCCATCGCTCCTCTGGCATTGCCCATCAGAGAGAGATGACCGTAAGAGGAGCAGCGGTGGAGCCCTCGTCACGATGAAGCAACGGGACGAGGAGCCCCACCGAACGAAGTTTTCCCGTCGCCCACACACACACACACACACACCCTTTCAAGCTTGACAAACAAAAGAAAGTTATATGTGATATTTAGCAACATTGTTAGTTTGTTAACTATGGCAGCTAAGTAATAGAATTTTTTGGCAATTAAAACTATACTATTATACAACTATTTAAATAAGTACAAAAGTTTAATATAAAATCATTAGGATGTGGTTGGTGAGGACACGGACGGAAGTCGGCGAGCTCTTCCGGGGAGGGTCGGGCGTCGTGCAGCTCGGCGACCAGCGAGGTCGAGGAGCTCGGAGAGCTCGGAGATCTTCATGGCGGGGGCTAGGGTTCGGCGGCGGGATTGGGTGTATTTGGGCGGGATGCAGCGCTTGGCGGCGAGGCGGCGTGGGAGGCAGGGGGATGGGGCGAGGTTCGTGCGGTCCTTCCTTCATTCGTGCCCCATTTTTAGGGATCGTGCCCCGTTTAGAGAGCTCTTCTCCTTGGATCAAAAAATGTTACTGCTGCTGCTCTACCGCTTACGCTAAACTCACTTTGAAGGCTGAAAAATATTCTCCAAGCTGCAGTTTTGTCGGTCCAATGTGTTTGAGCATGATCAATGTTATCAAATAAATCAAATCCATTAACAATCGCTACAAAGAGGCGTACGAAGGACTACATACGTGTCTTTTACTGTGCCCAAGGGCTGCCGCCCCATCGCTCCTCTGGCATTGCCCATCAGAGAGAGATGACCGTAAGAGGAGCAGCGGTGGAGCCCTCGTCACGATGAAGCAACGGGAAGAGGAGCCCCACCGGAACGAGTTTTTCCCCGTCGCCCACACACACACACACACACACACCCTTTCAAGCTTGACAAACAAAGAAAGTTATATGTGATATTTAGCAACATTGTTAGTTTGTTAACTATGGCAGCTAAGTAATAGAATTTTTTGGCAATTAAAACTATACTATTATATAACTATTTAAATAAGTACAAAAGTTTAATATAAAATCCTAATGATTGTCCAGATAAATCCTAATGTTGCGTCATATTCAGAAAGTCTAAGCACTTTAAAGTTTGCTGAAAGAGTTTCTGGAGTAGAGTTAGGCGCTGCAACAAGTAACAAAGACGGAAAGGATACTAGAGAGATTCTGGAAAAGGTTCTTATAATTTAGCCTCTCTCTAACTTGTCTTAAGCTGGAGTTTGATATAAGTTGCTGTTTGTATTAGATTTTGTCCTTGGAAGATGAGCTCCAACTCATGAAAGATGAGCTCCAACACAAAGGAGAAATCAAATCCTCAAGTTCTCCCAAGTAAGCATAGGAAACTTAACAACTTGGAAAATTTCATGTTGAGGTCCATATAATATGTTTATCTAGGCCTGAAAGTATCATAGATTTTCAAACTAGAGCCAATAGTTAACTTTCAAGATAGTAATGAGAATGGACCATATTGACAAATCAGAGCACACAAGGACCTCATCCAACTAGTTGGCGGGAGGCTCTTTGGCCAGGGCAGCCAAAAGATGGCAGAAATTTCAAGATCAAAACGAAAGGGTGGAGTTTTCAAGACTCCCAATTAAGCATGATTTTGGTATTAGTGCTCAATAAACTTAACAACTCAGAAAATTTCATGTTGAGGTCCATATAATATGTTTATCTAGGCCTGAAAGTATCATAGATTTTCAAACTAGAGCCAATAGTTAATTTTCAAGATACTAATGAGAATGAGATCATATTGACAAAGCAGGGTGCACAACGACCCCATCCAACCAGTTGGCCGGAGGCTCTTTGGCCAGGGTAGCCAAAAGATGGCAAAAATAGAGCACGTTCCAGCTGCTCGGTCTGTATTGAAAGGCGGAAATAGTTCCATTCTGACGAGGACCATGCAATGTTGAGAGATTCTGGCATGTTCATAGCTTTGATGAAAATTGACTTTTTGGCATATCATAACTGGTGGAACAGCCTGATTGATTGGTCCATTCTTCTATCACGCAGGTTCTGCCATCACTGGACCGATCGGGAAGGAGTGTGCCGGCCTGTGGCCCAGGATTGCCAGTGCAGCGAACGCCATCGCCTGATCTGATTGCCGGAGCAGCTAGATGATCAAAGCTTTGATAGCATGTCCCTCTTTTCTTCTAGTTTACTTGTGGCACCCGAGGATGAGTTTCCTGGATTATGTAATCCTGATGGATTATTACATGTTAGCTTTCTTAAGATTTTGCACTATGGTATGGGTACTGAGATTTGGCGTGTTTGAACCTGGAAGAGCTTTTGGTCGGATTTATCTTTGTTGTGGTCAGTATTCACCTGAGAAGTATGGCTTGGATGTTAATTAGTCTGTTGCTAAGTGTGCTAGCTTGTGATGAACAGGTGCATGTTTGTCACTTTTTTTTCTAAGCATTGCTGAGAGGCCAAACTGAGCTGCAAATATGCAGATGCCAAACTGAGCTTTTTATCTTTTATGTTTAAGAAGGGATTGAGTCTGCACATCATGTTGCACATGTGTCTCAATCCTTTGCAGTTTGTTCCTGTTACTTCTTGATTACAATCTTGAGTTTACTCTCAGTCTCTAGAAGTATAACTGGCAATTACCAATGTGTGATTCACATCATGATTCTGGTGTTCAACTACGTTTTTTTACTATAAGATGCATAACCTGTTTGATATACACAATTTTAATAGCCTCACTGATTTGCCATTTGGGGGTTTATAGTAATAAACTAATAATTGTCTATTGGCTCACATATTCGTAGAAGACAAATTCTCGCTAGTCAGCAACCTTGGAAAATAAGACGCTCCAATTATCTCAACGACTGAACAAGACCAGAGATTTTTTTTCACTGATTTCCTTTCCAAGTAAGAATTGGATAGGCCCTTACACTTCCCCAATGATATGATCAAAGATCCATTTTAGTCGACTGAGGTGGATCATCGAAGGGGTAATGCACACGGCCATACATCAATAATGAGTAAGTTTCGCAATGGAGAAGTTCCTCGGTTTGTTTCATCAGATATTAATGTAGTACAAGTACTGTCTGAAGTCACAGTTCCTAGTTTTCCAGAGTATAGGACATCTTACATTGAAAGGGATCTGTGCGGTAGTTCTATCACCTCATTCGGTACCTTATGTCAGCCATATACGGCAGCTTCCAATTTCACTTGAGATCTTCATATAAACAATGGGTCACCTAAAGGGAAACTGTCTTTTGGATCGCATGATATTGCAATATCTGGTTGTGATACTTCACTGCCATCAGCACATTCATCATACACGGGTAATCCAGATTATTTAAGGATGGTCTATCTATCTGAAGAAAAAAACTGGGGTCAAGAATCACTCCTAGGAGTATTTGAATATCCAACAACCATTGATGTTTCTGATCAACGAAACGTGATTGTTTTTTTTTTCGAAAAGGGGGATTCCCCGGCCTCTGCATCAGAAAGATGCATACGGCCATACGAAACGTGATTGTTAGCCAACAAAGACAAGGCATCATTACAATTGATCATATTGGACGCGGCTTGCCTGCTCCCCTCGTGTGCTCCCATCTATGCTCCCCTTCACTTACTTTTCATCCAACGGCCAGCACAAATCTCCTCCTCCACGCCCCCTTTTCCGCTGAGAAATAACACTAAATCTCGAAAGTACTCATGTGAGCCCGAGCTCACAGGATCCCAAAATCTGTGCCATTTATTCACCTCGTGATCAGTTCTGCCATGCATACAGTATCAGGTATATGTTGCTCGTTATTATTTTCTGGGACAGAATATGGCCCCCTGTCCTCAGTTGCGGTGGCCGGGTTTCACCTGGATTGCCCTGTCCGGCCAGAATGAGTTTTCCACTGTCATTAGCTCCGACATATAAATCAGAGTGAGCATTCCAGGAATCTGGCCCATGAGTACTTCGTCATGCTTTTGGATTTACTTGTTTCTTGTAGGCTGGCAGCTGCATTTAGTTCTGTCCCTCACTCCGCAAGCAAAACCGACAGGTTGGTGTACACCACATGTACTGCAAATCAGGGAAGTCTGCAAAGAGTTATGGATTCACCTAGCATCGTAATGCTGCTGCCGAGGCACCTTCAGTCATAGGCAGCATGCAGTTTCACTTCGAACCAAAACCAGCCTCACATTCACACCCAAGTGAAGACCATCACAGAATTTTCAAAAAATTCAGATCACACATATCTGTTACATATCTATGGAAACAAGTAATGGTTCATAACTACTTCAAATACATACCAACTATTCTGACAGTAATTAAGCTAGTTCTAGAACTCCATTGGGATGGTCTAACATTTTCACCAGTTGTTGGGCTCACATTTCCGGCCAACACACTGTACAATTCAAAAGCCATCTGCAGAAAAGCACAACCATCACTTCCCACAATCATCTCACCAAGAGAGCTATGGTGTAGAAATATGGCAATGTCCCAATTCAGTCAATAAACCAACAAACAACCCTGATAATCAATTACTTTTTACCTACATGTCCATGAACACAACTACACAATTGCTAAAGGTGAAGAAGTATGAATGTGCAATAAAAACATAAATGGTATGGCAAAGTTTTCAAGCACATACGTATAATGTAATATCCTCAACCTTTCGCCCATTTAAAATGGTCTAAAATAGTAAGAGAGCATCACTATAAGAAATTGAGCAAACAAATTAGATGGGAACTCTCTTGATCAGCGTTTAGGAATTGACCATACATGATGAAAGAGGTAGCAAAGACACTCAGGCATAAATCGCAAGTTAGCCGCCTCGCCCCATATGAGCAGATAAAGGCCCATATAGAGAAGCTTACGCTGTTGTACTTCTTGTTGAATAGCCGGCAACCTAGAAACATAATGATCAACTAATTAGTGGAGCAAGGGATTAATTAGTGGACCACTGGAGGTTGAACATGATACCATAAGCTAGTTTTGCGGCCAAGGTGCTTGCACCATCTCTTGTAGTTCTTGAATAGCTTGTTCATTGTTGTATCCAACCCATGGTCCTCTAACTGAAAATATTGCCAAAAAGGAAATGAGTAAATGAAATCATTACACAAGGGTCCATGTGCACACAAATCACACATGTGTATCTTAGAAAAGGTGGTATACCTTTGGGTGTTGTTCATGTTTGGATATCTGCCTTATATGTATGCTGGCAATCAGGAGTATGAGAAGTTCTCTTTGATTGGACACATTATCTTTCTGCAGAGTTATTGTTGAAGTAAGAGAGCATGTATCAGAGGTCACAAACAAATGTTAGACATGAATATGATTGATATGAAAGAAAAGGGTAAAGAATCGCCGTGTTGCGAATTGTGATAACCTGAAACCCAAACATTGCCTGAAGCCAATCAAGAAGATCTGCATCTTCTTTGTTTTCATGGTCCTTAGGCCATGGTAGACCCGTGGTGTCACGAAGGGCGTGATAAGCGGCATGGATCTGCATGTAACATTGAAAAAGTAGTATAAGCCATACTGTAATCATCATCTGGCCAAAGCATGTATGATAAGCTCATGGTGAACTCAGGAAGGAAATCGGGATGGTTTTGAATCTTGGGACATCGCACGATAGAATTATCAAGATCGACTTGGTTGTGTGTTTCAGAAATCTGCAACAGTCGATGCAGGGAGGTGAAACCAACACTTCATTAGAAAACATCAGATCAGTAATAGCAGTGGTTTCTTTTTGTGAGGAAACATGCAGGAGTAGTGTGAGAAAAGAAACAAAAGGCAGCTTACCGTCTGATCAACTGCCTTGAGGACCTCAAACAACACAGCTGCAGTCTGGTAAGCCTTTGTGAGCTGATCACTGAGCAAATGGAAAAGCCATATACAAATGAGTCAGCACAGCACTCAGAAGCTAGCACTAGAAAAGAGAGATGGGTCACTTTGTCTCACCGTTCAGCTTTATCTGCAGCATTCTGGAGCGCCTGGATGTACATCTTGTAGTATTGCTGGTAGAAATTCTTTATTTCGACAGCATCGCTCTGCTCAACCCTTCCCTTCAAGGTGGTATCGTTTTCCTGAGGAAGGAAACACATGCATTGCAAGGAAGGTGAAGCTCTTAATACGGTTTATATATGTTGGATGTTGTGCAACTAGTTTCACTCCTGCATTAGAAACATACTATTGCATACACCTATGATTTTGAAGCTATAATAAGTAGTAGAACGCAGCGCGGAAAGGAGCGGGAACGGAATGTAATCAATTATGCTGCACGTACCCTTTCGAGCCTCTGCAGGAGCGCGATCTTGAACTGCCGGACACCACGGCCGTTGGAGAGCGGGTCGAGGCGATGCGCCTTCTCGAATCCGCCATGGAATCGACCTAGCATGCACGCAAGCGACATACTCGGTAAATTCTGTTGGTGAGACAACAAAACAGGTATTGTAGCACTCTGTAGTGCGGCTAGAGAGGGGATTATGGCCACTCGGAATTAATTAACAGTAATCCATGGACAGTGACACTACTACTCCTGCTGCTGCTACTGCTGCTACTATCGCCACCACCACCACACCACCACTACTACTTTTCGTACTTGAGGAAGAATATAAAATAGTACATGTACTCCCTCTGTAAACTAATATAAGAGCGTTTAGATCACTAAAGTAGTGTTGTAAACGCTCTTATATTAGTTTAAGAAGGGAGTACCAAGTAATACAATAGACGCAAGAAAGTAGAGTAGTGGTGGGAGACTGAGTAATAGAATACATATACAGGTGAATGGAGTAGCAATGGATTAGAGTTGTGAGAAGGAATCTGTAACTAACAAGCATTGGATGAATGTGTGGGGAGAAGAAGAGGAAGCACACTACTTACATAGGTATGCGACGCGTGGGTTGATCGCCTCGACCTCGTTGGCGACACGGAGGAAGGGCGCAATCTCGATGAGTGAGGAGGGGACGACCTCGCTGTCCAAGATGGACTCACTGACGACCTGGACAATTGAGGAGGAGGATGCCATCCTGCTGGGAGGTGCTAGCTCCTGCTGTTCCTCACGCCCCCAAGGAAATAAGTATGATCGATTGGTCGTGGGTAGGGGATGTGAGTTAGTATATATAGTAATCAGAGAGCTAGCAGTGGAGTAGAGTGGCGCAGTAGGAGTGTGAAGGAAAGGCAGCAGATCAGATCAAAGCCGCTTTCACCAAGGAAAAAAAGTAGTAGCTGCCTTTCCTTGGTGGCTACGTAACAATAGTGGATGGATGGATAAAGCATATAAAGCATATGCATGTGATGGGAGCTGGGAAAAAGATGAGAGGAAAAACAAGTTGTTTGTATGGGTGGTGCATGCATCACTACTGAAAAAACTGTCAGACAGCTCTCACACTCGCTCGCTCTTGGTGAAACTCAGTGGAGGAGACGATGATTTGCGCAGCGCACAACTTGCTGCTTTTCTGGTTTTCACTTCCTCTTATTCTGTGAAAACTCAACAGAGCCGGCCGATTCGCGCGTCACCACCCCGCTCGTTCGAACGTGCCAACCCGGCGTGCTCACCGCGGCCGCTTCCTACTCCTAGTCGCGCACGGCACGCACAGACCACGGCCATGCACCTTATTACATGCACAAAGCAAACTAACGAACCGGGGAAACCGGCTCGGCTAAAACTAGTTCAAGTTTAACTAACATTGCCTCCCTAAACCCTGAACCACTACTGAATTTGAACAACACCAATTTCCTCTCGGAGTTCCTGAAACTTGATGCGCCCGAGCACCTTCGTCAGGATGTTGGCGAGCTGTCCACTGGTGCCGATGAACTCAACCTCAACACGCCCATCTTCAACGCACTCGCTCAGGAAATGAAACCTTGTGTCAATGTGCTTACCGCGGTCGTGGAAGACGGGGTTCTTGCTGAGGGAGATGGCTGCCTTGTTGTCGATCTTCAGCATGACCCGCTCGGCCTCCTTGTTCTTAATGTCACCAAGCAGCCGAGCGAGCCAGACGCCCTGGCAAGCCGCTATTGCGGCGGCAATGTACTCCGCGTCGTAGGTGGACAGAGCCACCACCCGTTGCTTGTGTGACTGCCAGCTGATCAGGCTCCGACCGACGAAGAAGAGGACGTCGGTCGTGCTCTTGCGCGTGTCAACGCTGCCTGCCATGTCGCTGTCGCTGAACCCGACCAGAGATGCCCCGGCCGCTCCCCTCGCATAGTAGCAGCCATGATGATGTGTGCCGGCGACATACCTGATGATTTGCTTGACAGCTGCGAGGTGCTCCGTCATTGGCGCCTCCATGAACCGGCTCACGTAGCCCACAGAGTAGGCCAGGTCCGGGCGCGTGTGCACCAGGTAACGCAGCACGCCCACGATGCTTTTGAACGCCGTCTCGTCCGTGGCCGGAGCTTTGCTCACCCTGCTGAGCTTGAACCATGGCTCCATTGGAGTGTGGCTTGGGATGCAGCCAGCAGGCCGGCCTTCTTGATGATCTTGCCGACGTACGCTGCCTGGTTGAGGGAGATGTCGTTCGCCGTCTGCTTCACTTCAATGCTGAGGTAGAAGCTCAGCAGACCCAGATCGCTCATGCGGAAGAGCTTCTGCATCTCCACCTTGAATTTGTCGATCTCGACGCAGTCGTTGCCGGTGATGATGAGGTCATCGACATACACGCTGACAAGTAGGCACGCCGCTCCCGCTCCCCGTCCGTAGACGTCGTGCTCCGATGGGCTCCTACTGAAACCGAGACCCAATAGGCAGCGGTCGAGCTTCGCATTCCAGGCACGCGACGCTTGCTGCAGTCCGTAGAGGGTCTTGTCGAGGCGGAGCACCTTGTGCTCTTGGCCCTCGGCGACGTAGCCCGGCGGCTGCGCCACGTACACCTCCTCCTTCAGATCGCCATTGAGGAAGGCGCTTTTGATGTCCATGTGGTGAACTTGCCATCCCTCGTGCGCGGCGAGTGCGATCAACAGCTGCACGGACTCGAGCCTCGCCACAGGGGCGAATACCTCCTCAAAATCAACTATTTGCTTCTGGACGAAGCCCTTTGCCACCAGGCGTGCTTTGTGTTCCTGGACGTCGCCGTTCGCATCACGCTTGAGCTTGTACACCCACTTGAGCCCGATCGCCTTGTGGCCTGCAGGGAGATCGACAAGACGCCAGGTATTGTTGGAGATGATCGAGGCCATCTCCTCGTCCATGGCACGGCGCCAGGTTTCCTCCCCTCGGCTTTAGCGAACTTTTGGGCTCGTCAATTTTGCCGAGGTAGAGCTCGTCATCGTGGGCGAGCATAACGTAGTCCTCATACCACCGGCTCGGCTGCACGATTCCATCTCGTGCGCGTGTCGTCATGGGATGCTGTGGACGCGGCTGTTCGTTGTTGCTGGTGTGGGAGGCGCCTGCATCCCCGCCTTGCTCCGAGGTGGGTTCAGGGCACGGCAGTGGCGATCCTGCTGTGTCTGGCGAGGCCGCTCCAGTGGCCCCGTTCTCGCCGTGCCCGCTCGCCGCTGCTTGAGCGCCTCCACTTGATGTTGACGAAGCCAGTCGTAGTGTCACCGTGTAGGAGTAGGTGTCGACGGTGAACTTGAAGGCCACTGGGGCTGCTCCGTTGCTCTCCCAGTCCCACCGTGCAGCCTCGTCGAAGACGACGTCACGAGACACTCGTACACGGTTGTGGACTGGGTCGTAGACGCGATACCCAGCCGTTCCAAGCTCGTACTTGAGGAACACCATGGGCGTGCTCCAGTCGTCGAGCTTGGCGGCGTGCGGCTTCACATCCTTGACATGTGCTACGCAGTCGAAGACACGCAGATGACTCACATTAGGTTTATGCCCATGCCATACCTCATAGGGGTCATGCCGTCCACGCTCTTCGTAGGTGATCGGTTGAGGAGATAGACGGCGGTGGCCACCGCCACTCCCCAAAACCGGGCCGTCACCCCCTTTGCCTTCATGAGGCTTTTGGCCGCTGCGACAATGGTCTGGTTGCGCCGCTCCACGATGCTGTTCTGCTGTGGGGAATAAGGCGTCGTGAGCTGGCGCCCCACACCCTCGTCGGTGCAGTACGTGGCGAACATGGCGACGGTGAACTCTCCACCACGATCCGTGCGGAGGAGGCACAGCTTGTGGCCGGTCTCGACCTCCACGCCGGCCTTGAAGCGCCCGATCTCTGCGGCCGCCTCGTCCTTCGTGGTGAGCATCCTGATCCACATGTAGCGGCTCAGATCGTCGACGAGGAGGAGGAAGTAGCGCCTCCCTCCCGCCGTGGCCGGAGCGATCGGCCCACAGAGGTCGCCATGTACCAGGTCTAGAAGCCCGCATGTGGCTGCCTGCGGAAACGGTGCCCGCCTTTGCCTCCCTGCCAGGCAGCTTTCGCACAGCTTATGTGCGTGCTCGATCGTCGGCAGTCCACGTACCATGCCATGGCGCGCGAGCTTACGAAGTGCGTCGAAGTTGAGATGCCCATAGCGCTTGTGCCACATCCAGGCCACCTCACCAGCGTGCGCGGCAAGGCGCACCGGCTGCATGGCAGCCAGCGTAACCATGTACTGGCGGTTCCGTGTGCGCTCCACCTTGACGAGGAGCCATCGCTGCTGGTCGCGCAGGCGGAGAACGCCGTGCTCGATGAGGGTCTGGCAGCCAATCTCGTCGAGCTGCCGAGACTGACAATGTTGCTGCGTAGGCGCGGGATGTAATAGACATCAGTTAGGGCGCGGTGCTCACCATTGCGACATGCGAAGAGGATCGTGTCGCGGCCCTGGATGTCCACCAGCGACCCGTCCCCAAACTTGACCATGCCCGTGACGCCGGTGTCGAGCTTGGCGAAGTATCCCCTTGCGCCGGTCATGTGGTTGCTGGCTCCCATGTCGAGGAATCAGACGTCGTCGCTGCATCCCTCCTGCCAAGTACACTTGGTCCTCGACCAGTGCTACATGGGTGGGAGAGTCGTTGGCGGATCCGCGCGCCGCGGCGACGCCGTCCTCCTCCTGGTGGACTCCGGACGGAAGCACCGTGGCCATCAGGAGTGCGGGCTCCCGCTCATGGAAGGTGCAGGTCCGGGCCAGCAGAAGGCCAGCCTCGTCGTCTTTGATCCTGGCCAGATTGGCCCTATGCTGAGGCTGGGGCTGTGCCGCCGGTGGCTATCCCGGCGCGGGCTGTCCCTGACCACGATGCTCGCGATGTGGCTCCTTGCAATCCCTGGAGAAGTGCCCTAGTTTGTTGCAGTTATAGCACTTCACCTTTGACATATCACGGTCGCGCCGCCAGGCGGCTTGCCTTGCCGCTGCCCGCCGCTGCCGCCCGCGCCACCACCCGAGCCAGAGCCCTGCCCGAGCTCGCGCTGGTTCTTGCGCGCTTCCCACTCCTGCTCCGTGAATAGGAGCTGGGCGCCCTGATTATTCGTGTCGTCGGCGTATCGTTCCTCCGCAGATCAGAGGCTGCTGACTAGCTCTTCCATCGTCAGGGTCGACAGGTCGGGGAGCGTCTAGATGGCGCAGGCGATCTGCGCGTAGCGTGCCGGCACCACGCGCAGGATCTTCTGAACAACACATACCTCCACTAGTAGAAAAAGGGCCTGTTGACCCGGTTGGTGAGGGCCTTTAGTCCCGGTTCATGAACCGGGACTAAAGGGTCGGTACTAATGACCTGACCCCTTTAGTCCGGTTCAATCCAGAACCGGGACGGAAAACCTCCACGTGGCCTGTTCGCTGAGCCCAGGCAGGAGGGCCTTTGGTCCCGGGTTGGTGGCACCAACCGGGAGCAATAAACATCCACAGCGTCGACATTTATGTGGCTGTGGTTTTGTTTTTTTTGAAAAGGGCGGGGGGGGGGGGGGGGGGTTTGGAGGTTTTGGGGGGTTAATTTAGGTGTTTCATATATTTTGCTATAGCTAGCAAATTAAAATAGAAAAGTTTCCTATCTTTTTTCCGGGCTTGGTCGACGCTACGTATCATACATACGTATAGAGAGGACTAGCTAGACACGCTAGCTAGCTAGTAAGCAAACAGAAGATCGTCATGAACATATATATATGCATACAGAGAGAAGTGATATCGACCACCTCTCCTTCTCCGAGAGATTGGTCGAACAACAAGTTCTCGTATATCTATCCGACACTACCGGCTACATATATACAATAATTATCTTTTACAAATATATAATCTCCTAACATACGGAATGGCGTGGTCCACATAGTATTCTCCGTCTTCAGCGATCACGTGGTCAAGAAAGAATGCCGCCAATTCCTCTTGAATTGCTGCGCATGCGATCTGGTGCTAGGAGTTCATCCGCATCCGAAACATCTAATTTTAAGAAGGGGTCAATACATATATATATATATGAATGAATGAAAGTCAACACAAATGATGGTAATAAAATAAAATTGTGAATATTGTTATTTACGCACTTCATATTGTTTGTCGGAGTAGCCCGCTCACAGTCGGTGTGGCGGATGGACTGCAAATGTAGTATCCACAGAAATCATTCCCTTGTTCCTGCCACAACCACTTTACAAGAAATAGAGGTCAATCAAACTGATAATTAGCAAGCATGCTAAATGGTATTGATGAAACTAGCGCTTGAATCACTAGGAGATGCGTGGAATATGCTACTATATAGTACTTACTTTCGGGTGCCTAAATTGCAGGTTCTTCGGTAGTCCCGAGCTTTTTGGTGAATTTTCTCCAAGCCCTGCCATACAAAGAAAACAATTACTTGATATCAGAAATGAACAAAGTTGCTGATATGGTGGATAATGATCGATTTAACTTACTTCTCGAGCAGTTCAGTCATGTCCGCATACTCCTTGGGATCTTTTAGCTTCGAGTCTAAGACAGTTACTACTCCCTTCTCAAGCTTAATCTCTAGGAGCATATAGTGGTAGCTACACATGCATAACTCATCAATATTTACATTACTATAACTTGAATATGCCACAAGGCAGTAACACTTACTCGAAGTTGTAAGGAAAGAGTATTATATCTTTGTGTTCATTTATTTCCAACGATCGTAACAAGTTGGCCTCGGTTTCTTGGGGACGATATTTAACCTCAGTTGCATCTATGAGATACGTGTTAATGAACCCAATATCTCCCCTTGTCTTTTTCTTCAATTCGCGATCTTCAATCTGCATAATATAGTGAGGATAATTATAAATACATGCAATGAAAGGGCTGAGTTATATAGAGAGACTTAATGACAGAAGTAGTACTACTTAGACGATGTAGCAGGTGACCGTTGATTTATCGAGGGCCAATTGATTGAAAAACTGATAGAAATCCTCAAATGGAATAGGCAGCAGTTCAATTCCATGGAGGTCATGCTCCTTTTAACTCTCACATACAAAGTAATCCTCCCATCAGACTCTTTGCAGGTTTTCATGTACCAATCATGCAATCTTCGCATCATCATTGATAGAGAACTTTCATCTTTGACGAGAGGCTTCCCGTACTCGTATCTTTGTATCTGCACCTCCAAGAAATCATAATGTACATCGTCGGGCAGGTAATCTGCAGGATTGCCATAACGGCCACCATCCTCGGATCGACGATGTCGCTAGCGAGCACCTTGGCGGGGGCACGATTGCGCCCGGCTTGTTCGCCGAGCTGGGCAATTTGTTTCCCAGCTCGTCGTTCTTTCATCCTTTGATCACTTTTAGTACTTCCCGACCTCTCCGCTTCGCAAATGCCTTTCCAATAATGCGCTCATAGTTGCCTTTCGGCGGAGACTTGGGTGGTTTTGTCGAGGCAGCCAGAGTGCGCCCGCTTTCACCGGATCTACCTTCTCCTCCGGAGGTGGATGTCTCTTTGCTTGCAACCCTTGAAACCAGTCATCCACTTCGGTCTGCGCGATCTTCGCGTTTTCCTCCTCGCTCCTCTCAGCGGTAACTTCTCCGAGTCTTGAGAAGGAGCGAATCTGTATCTCCTCCCGCCTTTGGCTGTCTTGCTAAACGCCCGGCAGAGCAGGCGGAGTGGATGTCTTCTTTCCTTGCTTACGAGGCGGAGGAGAAGGACTACGACAGCCGGAGCAGCCGGAGCGGCGGCGGGTCTCTTCCGCCTTCTTGAGGCGGAGAAGGAGGAGGCTGGCTGCTCGGCGGCCGGCGCAGCGGAGAAGGAGGCGGAGTGCCGCCACGCAGCGCCGGAGAAGGAGGCTGAGTGCCACGATCACTCACGGGAGGAGGAGGCGGAGGAGGAGGCGGAGTGCCACGACTCACGGGAGGAGGAGGAGGAGGCGGAGGCGTCAGTTCGTAAGGAGTTGATGAGATCATTCCGCCATAGGCATGGAGTCTTGAGCGAGAACCCAACCGATACTCCCTTCACGGTAGGGTGGTCAAGCCGGAGGTCCTCAAATCCTCCGTTATTTCGCCGACCATCACCTTAGCATATCCTTGAGAATCGGCGGCGGTGAAAAGTTGAGTCGGATTTAGTAGGATAAACTGAGCCAACAGCCGCCTTGACCTTCAAATTGCTCCATTGCGCCATAAGGTGGCAATTTTCAGCACCGTGATAGCATCCACGGGATAGGCTGGAGGCATCTTGCTTTCTGGCTGAAGCAGCTCGGTGGAAGCCACGCTGCTTCTCCGGCGAGATGGCGGGGTAACCGGGGAAGCTTGGCAGGTCGTTTGTTGTGATCTGCTGCTTCTCGTTCCTCTTCTCGTTCCTCTAGCCCCATTACCCTTTCGTGCAGCGCTTGCATTAGGCTCTGCTCCAGTTTCTTCCTCCTCTCATGGGTTTTGTAACCCCCTGCGTCCGGAAATCCAGCCTTCCACGAAAGGGAGCCTGGCGTGCCTCGTGTCCGTCCAGGGTGCTTCGGGGATTGCCGAGGGCCATTGTGAGCTCGTCCTTCTCCACATGCAGAACGAACTTCCCTTGCTGCTTATTTGCCCGATATATTGCTGAAGCCTCTTGTTTGGTATGTCCAATTGTTCGCCCGTCCAAATGCACTTCCCTGTTATAGGGTCCAAGGATCCGCCGACCCCAAAGAACCAAGTCGAACAGCAGTGCGGCGATTCATTGTCTCTGGTTCGATCCCTTTATCATGCAGATCATTCTCAGCCTTGGCCCACTTAGGCGGGCTAAGAGGTAGCCACGACCCGTGCGATGGTGAAGCTTCTTCTTATGACATTTCTCTTGTTTGTCACCGACATCTTTTTACTCTTTTCCGATGTCTTGTAGGACACAAATGCGGGCGATCATCTTTGATCTTCTCATATTTGCCCTTGAATTCTGGTGTCTCATTATTTTCGACATACCTATTGAGGTCTTTCTTCCAATTCTGAATAGGTACGCCATCTTCTTGAGCAAAAGACTTGATTAATGGCTCTATAACTGGCTTCTCCGGATCATTCTCCGGCGGTAGGGTGAAATTTGACTTCAGCTCGGTCCAAAGATCATTTTACGCATATCATTGACATAAGACACCTCGGGGTCTTCGTTCTTAGGCTTATACCATTGGTGGATGCTGATCGGGATCTTGTCCCTAACGAGAACCCCGCCTTTGAGCAACAAATGCCTTCTTTGTCCGGTAGGGTTCAATCGGTTGGCCGTCCGTAGCGATTTGTATGATCTCAAACTTTTCATCCGAGCTCAACTTTTTCTTGGGCCTCGTCTCTTTACGAAGTTGTGCTTTCGATCCGGAGGGCTAGAAAAAGAACAAAGGCGAGAGTTAATTAATATGTGTACATATATACCAAAACAATGAATGCATCAATTAGCTAGTCGTACAGGCTTAACTAATATATATACCTGGCGGACTCGGTTTGGTGATCACCGGGCCGTCCTCACGGTCTACTTCTTCACCCTCTCCTTCTTGCACGGCATTGGGTCATCGGAGCCATGTAAATAGCCATTGCTTCTTCACCCTCTCCTTCCGGACCATCGTTGTCGTTGAGAAACATCAACGAGCGTGACGGCATCACTTCCTTGTGCGATTATGTCCCTCAACAACGCTTCTTGTGCTTCCGTCTCGGGGTGTCCATAGTTTCTACAAATATTTACAACATGGCAATTATTATTCAAACATGATGAGATATGGATATATTAGTGGCAAGCGTAGAACTAGCTAGCTAATCACAATAAGGAATCATATTAGTGGCCTCGGCTGCTTCTCTCTAGGGTTTGGGGTGGCCTCGACAACGCTTCAAGGATTAGGGGTGGCCTCGAGAACGCTTCAAGCTAGGAGGGGTAATATTATTCCCCACGTGTTGAAGCTATCGGGAGGGGTCGGCGTTGAACACTACATCTATGTCCCACAAGTGACATGGGCATCGACGCTTGCATGATAGGGTAGAGGGTCGTGGATCGCCGAGCGGTCGAGGCTCAAGGGGTCAAGATCGCCGAGGGTCGGGAGGTTGCCTAGTGTCAAAGGATTCAACAAAACCATGTCTTCATCATTAAGTAAATGTGAGGTGCATGATGATGCAGAAGCTCTCCAAAGTTATTTTGGAGCGGAGTCCCGGATAGGATAATTCGCTTTTGGTACAAAGTTCAGCAAGAACCTTCCGAATATCGTTATTTGAAAGGCCTTTGCTGAGATTAGTACAAAAAGGCAAATTATCCTATCCGGAACTCCATTCCGAATAACTTTGGAGGACTTCATACCATCATGCCATGGTTACTTCCGGCTAATGATGAAGCCATGGATTTCTTCAATACTTTGACACTATAGGAACCTCGACCACGAAACCTTGACCCTTGACCCCTTAACGACCCTCGACCCTCTACCCTAGTTCCCGACCCTCGACCCCTCGGCGATCCTTGACACCCTCGTTATATAAACAACGACGCAACATACATATACATGGGAAAATAATGTTATCGGGGAGGGGTATCGGTACCCCCTCGTGTCAAAGTTTCTTCTTTCTCCTCTATTCCTTTCTTTCTTCTTCTCCTCTTCTTTTTCTTCTTATCCCTCGAGAAAGGAAAATAAGGAAAAGGAAGAAAAGAGGAAGAAGGAAGAAGGAAGAAGAAGAAGAAAAAGAAGAAGAAAAAAAAAGAGGAGAAGAAGAAACAATAGAGGAGAACAAGAAAAATAGAATTTTTCTATTTTTCTTCTTCTCCTCTATTCTTCTTCTTCTTCTCCTCTTCTTTTCTTCTTTTTCTTCTTCTTATTTATTTCTCCTCTTCTTCCTCTCCCCTCTTCTTCTCCTTTCTTCTTCTTATTTATATCACCAAAAAATCTATCAACAGAAAAAAACCTAACTTTTCTAAAAATCTATCTTTTGCATATATGAAAACATTAATACACATATGAACAATAAATACATATATGAACAAAACATGCCCTGAACAATTTTTGAACATTACATACACATAGCCACATACATACACATATACATTATATATATATATATATGAACAAAAAACTAAACTAATAAAATGAAAAAAAAAACAAATATATATATATATATATATATATATATATATATATATATATATATATAGCCACATACATACACATATATATATACATTGAACAAAAAATTAAACTAATAAAATGAAAAAAAAGCCGGTGTGGCATGGCAGCTCACAATGATGGCTGCTGGGCGGCAATGACAGTGGAAGCGAGGCTCAGGCGCGTGAGCGGCGACGGCAGGGCAACTGGCGGCGGCAGTGGTGAGCCAGGGAGGCGCTGAGCTCGGGGAGGCCGGCAGCGACAACGGCGAGCGGCAACGGCGACGGCTGAAGCGGCGGCGTCGGGGCAACTGGCGGCGTCGATGTGCTCGGCGTCGTCGGGGCAAGCGGTGGCGATGAACTCTGCAAAGCGGCGAAGTGCTACTTATATACAAGGAGCATTGGTCGGTTAGTGTACGAACAGGCCTTTAGTCGGTTGGTGGCACCAACCGGGACTAAAGGATAACATTGGTCGGTTGGTGCCACGAACCGGGACCAATGCTTTAGTCCAGTTGGTGCCACCAACCGGGACAAAAGTCCTCTTGCCTCAGCGCCCAAAGTTTAGTCCCACTCGCTAGTTGAGAGGAGCCGCACTGTTTATAAGGTGCGGTGGCTTCCCTCTCGAGCTCCTCTCTAAGCAGGCTTTCGGGCCTAATTTCGCAATCATGCTGTGGGCCTAGTGGGCCTTCAGCGGGCACTGAATCACGGCCCATGGTAGGGTTTCTAGTCGTATTCAGGCCGTGGGGCCCGATGGGTGGCACTTTTTTTGCTTTATTTTTTATTTCTTTTTGCTTTTAGTTTTAGAAAAATTATGAACTTTCATTAGTGCCATTAGTTTTCAAATTTGAAAACACTTTTTTGTTTTCTTTGTTGCTTTATATATTTTATTTTGTTTCTACTTACAACAAAATACTTATTGTTGCTATTTTATTTTTTTTCAAGTTTTTTGTTTTGTTTTCTGCATTATTTATTTTCTTTTGTTTTTTGCTTTATTTTTTAATTCTTTTTGCTTTTAGTTTTAGAAAAATTATAAACTTTCTGTTAGTGCCATTAGTTTTCAAATTTGAAAACAATTTTTTGTTTTCTTTGTTGCTTTATATATTTTATTTTGTTTGTACTTACAACAAAATACTTATTGTTGCTATTTTTATTTTTTTCAAGTTTTTTGTTTTGTTTTCTGCATTATTTATTTTCTTTTGGTTTTTGCTTTATTTTTTAATTCTTTTTGCTTTTAGGTCAGCAAAATTATAAACTTTCTGTTTATGCCATTAGTTTTCAAATTTGAAAACACTTTTTGCTTTATTTATTTATTTTATTTTGTTTCTACTTACAAAAAATACTTATTGTTGCTATTTTTATTTTTTCAAGTTTTTTTGTTTTGTTTTCTGCATTGTTTATTTTTTTTGGTTTTTGCTTTATTTTTTAATTCCTTTTGCTTTTAGGTCAACAAAATTATAAACTTTCTGTTTGTGCCATTAGTTTTCTTTGAAATTTGTGTGAATCACAAGTTTGTGAGCTCAACAAAGGCGTGTAGAGGGACGGGCTTATAAACCGGTGTGAGCTCCCTTCGGTTGGCGTGTTTTTCTAATTTTTAGTTTTCAATTGTACTCTGAATATGTTGTGATAGCATGTGCTTGTACTAAACGAACAATGTTATCATTCTCGTCTGTTACATAGTTGGCATGGTTTCATCATTATAGTTATGCGGAGAAAGTCTTCACTTTTTCTTCGCTTGTGTCGTTGCTTATTGCGCCGTAACCATGGATAATCTTCATCGTTTATCGGGATGCTTGGGTCAGCCTTGACTTTGAAGGGGAATTTCATGAAACTTTTCATACTCTTGAGACATGTACATCTTGCCCTCCACTCCCGGGATGTCCTTTTTCCTGAAAAGAACTATGTGGCGCTTTGACTCATTGTATGATATATTCGCTTCCTTATCTTTTCTTTTCCTCGGTCTGGTAGACATGTCCTTCACATAGATAACCTGTGCCACATCATTGGCTAGGACGAACGGTTCGTCGATGTACCCAAGATTTTTCAGATCCACTGTTGTCATTCCGCATTGTGGGTCTACACATACCCGCCTCTGACAGATTGACCCACTTGCACTTAAACAAAGGGACCTTAAAATCTACTCCGTAGTCAAGTTCCCATATGTCTACTATGTAACCATAATATGTGTCATTTCCCTTGTCGGTTGCTGCATCAAAGCGGACACCGCTGTTTTGGTTGGTGCTCTTTTTCATCTTGGTCAATCGTGTAAAATGTATTCCCATTTATCTCGTATCCTTTCCAAATCATTACAGTCGAAGATGGTCCCACGGACAACAAGTAAAGCTCATCACAAACAGTCTTGTCACCTCTACGAGACGTGTTTCCAACCAACTGCTGAAAGTCCTGATGTGTTCACATGTAATCCGATCGTCGCCTTTGCTCGGGTGTTTGGAGCGCAGATCGTTCTTGTGTTCATCGACATACAGGGTCACCAAGGTAGAGTTCTGTAGAAGCGTGTAGTGTGCTTGAGACCAAGAATATCCGTCCCTGCATATTATTGAGTCCCTTCCAAGCGTGTTTTTCGGTCAGTCTCCCCTCATACCGCGATTTAGGGAGACCTATCTTTTTAAGGCCAGGAATGAAGTCAACACAAAACCCGATGACATCCTCTGTTTGATGGCCCATGGAGATGCTTCCTTCCGCCTAGCGCGATTCTGAACATATTTCTTTAGGACTCCCATGAACCTCTCAAAGGGGTACATATTGTGTAGAAATACGGGCCCCGAATGACAATCTCGTCGACTAGATGAACTAGGGCGTGCGTCATGATATTGAAGAAGGATGGTGGGAACACCAGCGAAACCGACAAGACATTGCGCCACATCACTCCTTAAGCGTTAGTGCGATTTCTGGATCGATCACCTTCCGAGATATTGCATTGAGGAATGCACATAGCTTCACAATGGCTAATCGGACGTTTTCCAAGAGAAGCCCCCTCAATGCAACCGGAAGCGATTGCGTCATAATCACGTGGCGATCATGAGACTTTAGGTTACGGAACTTTTTCTCCGGCATATTTATTATTCCCTTTATATTCGACGCGAAGCCAGTCGGGACCTTCATCTTGAGCAGGCATTGAAAGAATATTTCTTTCTCTTCTTCGTAAGAGCGTAGCTGGTAGGACCTTCATCTTTGCTTGGAGGCATGCCCTCTTTTTCGTGCAAGCGTTGCAGGTCCTCTCGTGCCTCGTGTGTATCTTTTGTCTTCCCATACACGCCCAAGAAGCCTAGCAGGTTCACGCAAAGGTTCTTCGTCACGTGCATCACGTCGATCAAGAGCGGACCTCTAGGTCTTTCGATGAGGGTAGGTCCCAAAATATAGATTTCTTCTTCCACATGGGTGCGTGATTCTCGGCGTTATTCGAACAGCTAGTCCGCGGGACCCTTTCCAAAGATTACGTGTAAATCATTGACCATAGCCGTCACGTGATCACCGATGCGCATCGCGGGCTTCTTCCGTGATCTGCCTCGCTTTGAAATGCTTGCCTTTCTTTCGACATTGATGGTTGGTCGGAAGAAATCGACGATGGCCTGTGTACACATTCTTCCTGCAGCTTCCTGTATATACTATCGGTGTCAAGTAAACAGTGCGTGCATGCGTGGTATCCCTTGTTTGTCTGTCACGAAAGGTTACCGAGAGCGGGCCAATCGTTGATGGTCACGAACAGCAACGCCTTTAGGTCAAATTCCTCCTTTTGTGCTCATCCCACGTCGTACACCGTTTCCATTCCACAGCTGTAAAACTTCTTCAACTAATGGCCTTAGGTACACATCAATGTCGTTGCCGGGTTGCTTAGGGCCTTGGATGAGAACCGGCATCATAATGAACTTCCGCTTCATGCACATCCAAGGAGGAAGGTTATACATACATAGAGTCACGGGCCAGGTGCTGTGATTGCTGCTCTGCTCCTCGAAAGGATTAATGCCATTCGCGCTTAAAGCAAACCATACGTTCCTTGGGTCCTTTGCAAACTCATCCCAGTACTTTCTCTCAATTTTTCTCCACTGCGACCCGTCGTGGGTGCTCTCAACTTCCCGTCTTTCTTACGGTCCTCACTGTGCCATCGCATCAACTTGGCATGCTCTCCGTTTACGAGCAGACGTTTCAACCGTGGTATTATAGGAGCATACCACATCACCTTCGCGAGGAACCCTCTTCTGGGAGGCTCGCCGTCAACATCACCGGGGTCATCTCGTCGATCTTATATCGCAATGCACCGCATACCGGGCATGCGTTCAGATCCTTGTAGGCACCAGCGGTAGAGGATGCAGATCATTAGGGCATGCATGTATCTTCTCCACCTCCAATCCTAGAGGGCATACGACCTTCTTTGCTGCATATGTACTGTCGGGCAATTCGTTATCCTTTGGAAGCTTCTTCTTCATTATTTTCAGTAGCTTCTCAAATCCTTTGTCGAGCATGACATTCTCTGCCTTCCTTTGCAGCAATTCGAGTACGGTACCGAGCTTTGTGTTGCCATCTTCGAAATTGGGGTACAACCCCTTTTGGTGATCCTCTAACATGCGATCGAACTTCAGCTTCTCCTTTTGACTTTCGCATTGTGTCCTTGCATCGACAATGACCCTGCGGAGATCATCATCATCGGGCACATCGATGCGGTTCCTCTTGATCTTCAGCAACCGCCCGTTGCGGCACCATCGTGCATCGTAAATGCAGTGCATCTTGATGTTCAGTAGCATCATCGTATTCAGGGGGCACATAGTTGTCATCGTACTCTTCTTCCTCGCCGTCTTCCATCATAACCCCTATTTTTCCGTGCCTCGTCCAAACATTATAGTGTGGCATGAAACCCTTGTAAAGCAGGTGGGTGTGAAGGATTTTCCGGTCAGAGTAAGACTTCGTATTCCCACATATAGGGCATGGACAACACATAAAACCATTCTGCTTGTTTGCCTCAGCCACTTCGAGAAAATCATGCACCCCCTTAATGTGTGTCTGTCACCGTACATCCATTGCCGGTTCATCTGCGTGCATTATATATAATTAAATGTGTCAAAAATCATTACAGAACATCATGAATAGATAATTATAAGTGACCAAATTAATAGAAGTTCATCATCACATAAAAACCAAAGTACATACATAGTTCTCATCTAACAACATAAAGCTCTGCAGAGCATCTAAATTAATTAAACCATACATTGAAACTATGTAAAACATTTCAATGAGAAAACAAATGCGATCATAATCGCAACCAAGGTAACAACTGATCCAACGGCATAATGATACCAAGCCTCGGTATGAATGGCATATTTTCTAATCTTTCTCATCTTCAAGCGCATTGCATCCATCTTGATCTTGTGATCATCGGCGACATCCGCAACATGCAACTCCAATATCATCTTCTCCTCCTCAAGTTTTTTTATTTTTCCTTCAAGAAATTGTTTTCTTCTTCAACTAAATTTAACCTCTCGACAATAGGGTCGGTTGGAATTTCCAGTTCAACAACCTCCTAGATAAATAAAATCTATGTCACGTTGGTGGCATAATTTTCATAAACAATAAATGAACCAATAGTTATGAAAAGATAATATCTACCACATCCGAATCATAGACAGGGGACGAGGGCCGACGGGAGGCGGATACCAAAACCATCGCACTATATAAGATGCAATAATAAAAGTAAGAAAATAATACAAGTATCTATCTAAACATACAAGTAAGAATGTTTTTCCTTTCAGAAAGAAGATAAGAACAAGAGGCTCACCACGGTGGTGCCGGCGATGAGATCGGCGCGGGTGATCGGCAGCGGTGAAAGGCAGGGGACGGGCGTGACGGACCGCTAAACCTAGATCAATCTTGAGGAAAGCGGAGCTTGGCGGTCGAGCTTGGAGAGGAGAAACCTTAAATCTTGTGGCTCGGGCATTCCATCGAACACCTTGTGTGCATAGGAGGTGAGCTAGAGCACCACCAGCCCTCTCCCCTCGGCCAGAAAAAAGCAGAGCAGTGTGCTCGCTCTTGCGCTGAGGGCTATATATAGGCAGCACCATTAGACCCGGTTGGTGGCATGAACCGGGACTAAAGGGCAGCCTTTGGTCCCAGTTCATGCCACCAACCGGGACCAATAGTGGTGAGCCAGAGCCAGGGACCATTGGTCGGTTCGTCCACCAACCGGGACCAAAAGGTCCGGACGAACTGGGACCAATGGCCCACGTGGCCCGGCCGCCCCCTTGGGCTCACGAACCGGGGCAAATAGCTCCATTGGTCCCGGTTCTGGATTGAACCGGGACTAATGGGCTAAACTGGCCTGGACGAAAGCCCCCTTTTCTACTAGTGCTCCTCTACGTTGTCTCCCAGCGATCAGAGGTTGTTGACGAGGCCGGAGATGCGCATGGCGAAGGCGTCCAGGGTCTCGCCGTCCTTGAACGTGATCTGCTCGAAGTCGCTACGGAGGCGTTGCATTGTCGCCTCCCTGGCGCGAGTCGCTCCCATTCACATCGTGCGCACGGCCTCCCAGGCCCGATACGCAGAGTTCTTGATGGCGAGGACACTGTGCATCTCCGAGGGCACGGCGCGGATGAGCGCGGCGAGTGCCGCCATATCCTCCGGTCCATGACCATGCCCTCGCCAAGCATGGCCTCCCAGAGACCCTGCGTGCGGAGATTGATCTGCATGATCAAGGCCCATTCGATGTAATTGGTGGAGGTCAGAGTGGGGTAGACGATCGCGCCGCCGTGGCCGGTCGTCTCCTGGATCACGCGCTCGTGGACGACCACCTCGCCGAGGTTCCTCCTGACACGGCTGCGCCCGCGGCTTCGTCCCGGCGTCTCCGTGTGCGCCTGTGGCGTCGCCTCCCCGTCGTGTCCTTGGGCAGCCGCAGCCGGCGCCTCGTCGGCGTCAGGCTCTCTGCTGCCCGCCATGGTCCCTCGTCGCTGGTGGCTTTGATGCCAATTGTCAGGAAGCTCTCACACTCGCTCGCTCTCGGTGAAACTCGGTGGAGGAGACGATGATTTGCGCAGCGCACAACTTGCTGCTTTTCTGGTTTTTGCTTCCTCTTATTATGTGAAAACTCAACAGAGCCGGCCGATTCGCACGCCACCACCCCGCTCGTTCGAAGGTGCCATCCCACGTTCACGAGGAGGGCGTGCTCACCGCGGCCGCTTCCTTATTACATGCGCAAAGCAAACTAACGAACCGGGGAAACCGGCTCGGCTAAAACTACTTCAGGGTTTAACTAACAAAAACTGTCTACGCCAAGAGCCAAAGCACAGTGTCTTGGCAAAGATGGTCTAAGCCGAGACCCGTACTCGGCAAAGACATGACGTGTCCTTAGTTATATATGGTCGATCGATCGGCCGTGAGTGGGGAATGGAAGTTAGTGGGAAGGAAGGAGGGAAGGAAGGAGGGAAGGAAGGAAGGAAGGAAGGAAGGGAGGGAGGGAGGGAGGGAAGGAAGGGAAGGGAAGCATATTAAATCCACCTGCTCGCCATGCGTAGCTGCAATTTCTATTACTGAATCCTTTCCTTGGTGGCTACGTAAGAGTAGTGGAGGAGTGATGGATAAAGCATCTGTGTACGTGTATGCGAAAAGATGAAAAAGAGTCGTCGTCGTTGTTGTTCCTTTCTTTCTTTGGGTGGATTGCTTGCTTGATTTATTCTCAGGACAAAACAATCATTTTTTGTTAGTTCATAATAAACAAGCTGCACTCAGTCAGAATGACCGATCACAATTACTAGTAGAAGCGCAGGATAACTCCAGGTTTGCTGGACCGCCTATTTTCATTTCCTTTTTCTTTTCTTCTGTGTTATTTCTTTTTTTGGGGGGGGGGGGGGGGGGTGGGGGGGCAAATTTTTTTATTAATATTTAAGTAAACTGTCATTGTTAAAAATGATACCAGGTGTCTTTATGTGGCACTGATGAGATCATTGGTTGGATTATCTGTCTATGAATGCGAATAAGAAGAATGTACAAGATGAAGACATGTAATAAAATACAAATTATAAACTAGAGGGTTTTGCTCCTAATCCAGTTCATGTTCAAGGCAAACAGTTTCCCCAATGACCTCCACTCCACCTCAACATCTTTGGATTCATCATGCATAGACTAAGCTTGTTCCTCCTCTCGGCGCGCTCTTAATTATCCTGTATGGTCTGAATCAGCTGCTTCCCCTTACCAGCAACTCATCCTTCCCTGTAGGTTGAGTTGAGATTTCCTTCTTCTTAGGAGTAAGAAGTGAAGGCGGCCTTGGGCGCCATTGGAACTGCAACAGTAATTATTCATTCAGTCACCAAATAAAATGGCACCCCCGCAAAAAAAAAAGGGTGAGCATTGCAACGACAGAGCAACATGAACCAAGCATCGATGGAGGCTCTTCTACCTACCTGGGAAAACTGTTTCTTTGACATCTCGTAAATCTGCTTGCCAGTGAAAGACCAAATTCGAATATCGCTTTCCATCTCATGGCCGACCGATGCAGTGGCAACGAACCTGAAATGAAGAAAAACTAGTTATGTATAGTTCCACACCAAACGTGCTTATATAAAGCCGCCTGCTTACTTGCATCCAATGAGCACTTCATACAATTTGAGAATGTATGTATCTAGAGTATATTGCAACAGTTCAGGTTTAAGTATAATTCATATAGTTCAACCGATAGCACATATATATTTAGCTTACAATTGACCATCTATCTACCTTATGAAAATCTTAAATAATGTGAACCGCAGAGATTTCTTTCTACTTACCCTTGCAAGCTGATTTCTATTACCCGGATCTTGAACAAAAATGCATAAGATGGAATCAGTCGGCGACCAACTGAAGTCTACCACATTTTCTAACTCCAAGGACATGTTGACAACAAGGGAGAACGTTTCGGTTTCATAAAGAGATATGGTACCCTTTCCAAGCATGGCAAAGTATCGATCATCTCCTCCACCACTCCACCTTCATACACATAAAACAATATACATTAAGCATCTGACTATATATGACAAGATAATGAGAAGTTGTGTGCTCGTTAAAAAGTGTGTTATCGCTGCGTGCTCAACCGAAAGACCAGTCCTTCCATCGGTGGTGAACTCGATGAAACATTTATGAAAACATCTTTCATTGAAGTTCCGCATCACTTTCCCAGTCCTCACATCAAAGAAATTTAGGACAACCCACCTCTACACATATGAGAATAAATGCTGGTAAGATGGGAAAACTTACGAACAGTGGGAATAATACACCTAAGACAGCCTTAATCGTTTACATGTGCGTCTCCAAGGTTGGTGAGCTCATGGTTGCTGTATGTGACCAAATATCTCTCACCTGGGGAGAAATCGATTAGCTGAACCTGTAGAAATTAAGCCACTGTCAGCTGGAACACAACACTGAATTTTTGCATAGAACAATTACAGTAGTGTGGCACAACTTAGTTAACCAGTACCTGTGGATGAGGAAAGCGCATTAGGCGTTTGAACTCGCCATCGCCGCCCCACACCTGTGCACCTTGCCTATGCACCGTTGCCAAGTATGTACCAAGAGGAGACCAGTCAACAAAACTATCGGTCCATCGCTGGCAAGCAAAATAATGGGCAAGGTAAATATGTGCATGATACTATTTCTACTTATTGAAGTGTGGCATGCCACACGATTATCCTTTTATCAATCAAACTGTATGCAATAATGGAGGAAGTCCGAAAAGCAAACTAAGTACCTGCTTTTGGTAGGCAAGTTCAGGCACAACATCGTTCCAGTACACCTCAGTAGACGTACCGGCACGGATGACAAACTGGTCTCTGGCCTTCTCATCCATTAGCCACCTTTGCAAATTAGGCTGCAATACATTAAACTCATTGTCGAGACATTAATTAGTCGGCAAGGCATCAGAAATATATCTGATCTGGCTATGTCCAAAAAATGTTACCCCAGGTGTGTATGGCTTAATTTCAGCCTCAGGGACTTCCATGTACTTATCGAAGTCGTCGAACATATTTACTTGAAATCTGTGGGACCTGTCCAATTTGTACAGGTTGGTTTTAAGCCGCAAGCCTCGGCTTCCTGGTACATCAAACATTCTCTTTCAGTTGTCCAAATTGTGCCTGCGCATCCAGCTGCGGCCTCATTACTGCGGCCATGGATCGCTAGCTAGCTAGGGTTTTAACTCGCAGGGAGGTGTAGGTGGGGTTTTACGAGTAGTATAATAGTAGTCCTAAATATGCCCACACGAGGAAACCTTTCAAGGATTCCATCGTACAAAAAACAGTTCGCATTTTTTTTCATAAATTGTGGATTTGACAAGGGGCGTGCTACCTTTTGGCCCTGCCGTCCTTTTCGATGATGCAAGCTGTCCATTCTTCATGTGTTGTCGAGAAGTACCACAAAATCAAAGTCATCATGTGTTGTCGCCATCGCTTTCCATGATCCCAACAATTACATGCATAGCACGATCTTGAGGTGAGATGTCACGCAAGTGACAATCATACATGCACAAGTAGACAGTCAAGCCACAACAACTGTCGATCACCACCAAAAGGTCGAAAAGATGAAGGTCGTGGTTGCACATGTGACAAAGATTGACAAGGGAGGAGGGTCACTAGCACCACAGAAGCCCCACTTCGAGACACTCTAGGAGTTCCATAGCGTACACATATCCATTGACCTTGCTTGTGGCGGCAAAATTGGTTGGCAAAACATGCTCGTGAATGCCGCTGAATCTGAAGATCCAAAGCCCTATGATCTATTGTGATAGTCACCTAGCAGCGCAGGGCCACGGTGAACCATCAGCACGTTCTTGTTGGGATGCAGGAGACCGGTGCTACCGTCAGTTTACCTGTAGAAGGGATCACGGCCACCATTGCCTTGCCACCAAAGATCATCATCCTGGTCGGAAAAGCCACCACCACCGCTGCACAATCATACCCTCTACCTCAGGTCGTCGCCAATCCATGGCATATCGCCGCCGAAGGCTACCCGTAGCATCGACCTCCCCGCCGCCTCAATATCCCCTGACCCATGCATCCCTCTATATCCCCAACTAATAGCTAAGGGGAAAAAAAAGAACGACACGGTGGCAAGAGATAAACAACAGCGCAAAAATCACTAAAAGACAATTACACATGTCAAGGTACAGCAATCCTCAACTGCAGTAATTGTTTTTTGGAAGAAAAAAAGGAGAAAATGGGATCCGATCAAGGTATAGGGTTTTACTTATATCCAATGTACAAGCATATACTAAGATGAGCTCGAAGCCTGTGGATTAACTGAAGATTCAGTGCACAAGCTTATATTTAGAGGAGCTCTAAGTCTAGGCAGAAGAACGCTAAGCTAGGAAGAAAAGACAATCAAACCTAACTTCTGTTCCTTGCCACTGTCGTCTCCCATCCACTCCTGCATGGGCTTTGCCGTCCTCCTCTCATGGGGACATGAACGCAGCGGAATCATGATTTTTGGTGGAGCATCTGGCCTGGAGGCAGCAGCTTGAGGACAACGGACCATGTCTGTCCCTCACCGGCATTGACAAATCCATCGGACAGGAAGGCAAACCATATGAAATGATGGTTAGTAGCAGGCCCAAATCGGGGAGCTGCAAAATCCCAACTTGCACAAACTTACATGTCCATATTGCAAGATATATCCGAGAAAGAGCAGGAGAGGAAAAATAGAGGGGATTTCTTCTGGAAACAAACGAACATGCGTTGATTTGTGTATGAATTCTCACCTATTGCCTGTGAGACGAATGAGCGTTGGAGGAGAAGATGTCAAGAGCGACTGACGTGGACGCCGAGCTTGACCTGGCTCCGTCGACCTTGTCCACCTTGCGGGGTTTGGGGAGGATAGGGGATACGGGGAATGATGGATCTTGATGCCAAGCTCAGCACGGCGCTGTCGGACCCGACCTTTCGGGTGTATCAGAGCAGCTGGTCCATGGCCTTGAAAAAGATTGAGAGTTCATGGTTGGGTGGGAGGTGCGTGAGGTGGCAAGTAGTTAAGGATGTGCAACATCCGCAATGATGGACCAGTGAAATCGGGAAGCTAGGCTGGGTTGCAGCAGTGCAGAATTCGGCATGTTTGACGCGACCCGTTTGAAAATGATCCAGGATGTGGAGGCTATGTAGTAGACGTGGAAAACACAACATACAACCAAAGGCACGGCTGACAAAACGAATGCATGTTCTTATGATACACTCGATCTAAAATCCGCAATATGTGCATGCATAAATGGCACCGGCGTGCGCAAACGCAACCAAGAATGGGACGGCAAGTTGATGCTACTCAACAAAAGAAAAAGCATGTTTCCAAAAACGCATGGACTACAATACTTGCAACTACACGATGTATGTAATTTTGTAGGCCTATGAGTTTATAGACTATAGATGAGGTCGGTGATGGAAAACAAGAAAATCTAAGTGGGGAAAGCGATAGAACAGAACCCCACATGACTACAACGGTCGAGATTGTAGTGGCCAAATGAGGACAAACTGATTAGCTTGGGAGAACTTGCACACCGCTACAATATTCCATGGAGAGACAATTTGCCCATCTACTGGGTTTTTCTGATTTGGCAAACAAGAAAAAATATATACTTGATGAGACAAAAGCAAGACACACGAGGATTATGACCTCTCTAGAGGGTCACATACATGCATAGGAGTGTCAATTTGAAATTGCTCAACTAATTAAGGAACATGGGTAGCATAGGAGTGTTACTTCCGCTGGTTGGAAGCAAGCTTGGCAATGAGCTCCTTCAAAATGGAGGGGTAGGCCGTGTATACATGATCCCAACCATTAGTTGTCATTATTGCTTGCAAGCACATCAGAGACTGGACTTGGATAAACTTCAAGCACACCTCCTTCAATTCCTGGCAGTGGTGTTGCTCGGCTAGAGCAAGAGTGGACATCACCGAGAGCACACCCATGTGTTTGGACAGCTGCCTCACACAAATGCATTTGAGGCGTTGGACGTCATATTTGTCAGCCGCTACAAACAAGTCTCGGAGCCATTGCAGCAACATTCCATCTTCTATTGCTTCCGTTTCTTGTCCTTCTTCCATAAGTTGTGACATTTCATCCTCATCCATGTCGTCATACTCCATCATAGGGAATGAGTCTGTGTAGATAAAGCTAAGCAAGGCCTTGAAAACTTTTGCTTCCATGTCTTCAATCTGTATGACAGCAGGGGTAACCGTGCCCTCCTGCATTGGGCGAAGAGTTGTGCCATGAAGACTTTAGATCGGGCTGCAAGCACACATCGATGTGCATCAAATGACTCGCCGTCGACCTCAAACTTCACATCAATGCCCACCTTGTTGTGAAGGAGATTGTTGAAATGGTGGTGCATGTCAGGTAGGAGCACCTCGGCTCCATGGCCGCTGGCATCCTGGGGGTTGAAGACCATGATGTCACACCGAATGGTGAAAGAATCATCCTCCCCTAGATATACTGATCGTTCAAGGGCGTCTCTTCTCATAAACGTGCCGCAGCCCCAATAAGAACCATTGAAGAGGGATCTGCGTGTTTCGCTTTCGCTTTCGTGAATGTATACTGGGTTCTGCTTCTCAACCTGGTCGACAAAACTAAAAACGAACCTGGCTTCCACATGCTTCCTGTCACCACCGTCGAGGCGGGATACATAGAGAGAAACGAAGTCCGAGCAACTCGAGTTCTCACCATTGGGGTAATACTTGATGGACCAACGATGGCCTCCTACCCCGAAACCACGAGACTCGATGCTCTGACCAGTGGGTGTCTCCTTTTTGGTACGTGAGTAACCTTGGACCACAAGCAGGTGGTACCCGCAGCGGGAGCGGGTCTCGACGAAGGTCGTGGTGGAAGGGCACAACTTGCTGTCCCCCAAGATAGATACACCGGCGAACGATGACATGATGGACCTACGAGTCCGTCGGAAATCTGTCTACTCAGTCACGAGATCGATAGAAAGTTTGATAGTTGGGATCGATGTGCAAACCTGGCCACGTCCGTCGCTCCCGTCGTTGTTGATCTTATCTAAAAAACCTCTCGCTTGTTTGTCACGGTGGGTGTTACAAGCCTATGTATTATATGTGTATATATACATGGCTGGGTCATGTCCTAGACGGACACCAACTAACTTGAACGGAGGAGGATACAAAGTCCTGATCGGACACCACGGAAACACTTGCCGCATTAGGTACGGCAACCTGCCAAATTGCACATGCTAATTGTATTTTAGTTTTTTTATAGACTTTAGGCAAAACTTATCTGTAGTAGTAACTTCGTAGATTCAGTCAAAAAATCCCCACCAAAACTTGCCTACTTTTGTGTGGAACATGTATCAAATTAATTAACGAAAATGTTATGCATCTGACGGTTGCTGGGAATGATTCCGACGCGACGCGACGACAGCCGTCTGATTGCCCGCACGAATCAGGATGCAGATTTCGTTGCCACGTCACCAGATGGGAACCGATTGATCGGAGCGATGGAGGGCATGACCTCTTTCCTTCGCGTGCCTTCACTCCTCTTTGACTTGCTCCTGACGGGGAGAGAGATGATTTCGTTCCCAAATGTCCCCCGGCTTTTATCCATTCCCAGCAACAATTTACGCAGGGGATAGCAACAGGAACGGCGCTCGTGCCATCACCACCATGGCTTCTCATCCGTCCCAGCATCAAGCGGACACCACCTCCTCCATTGTGCTGATCTGCCACCACCGCCATGTCCTGCGGGCTGCTCTTCCCCTCTGCCTCCACCTCCGGCGTCGCATCGCCATTCCGTAGTTTTGCTATTGCGAGATCCATGGGAGGCGTGAGTGGTGGCGCAGCTCCATCACCGTCGCCCCAGGTAATGGACCTTCTCTTTGGCGGTCACAAGGAGGAGACAATGCTGGACGCCTGGCAGTGCTGCATCGCCACCCGTGGTTTTTGGAGAGATCCATGGGAAGATGCGGCGGTGGCGCTGCTCCATTGATGTCACCCTAGGTGTTGGACCTTCTCTTAGGTGGTCATAAGGGAGAAAGCGGTGTTGCACGCCTGTCGGTGCCAAATCTCCATTCCATGGTTGCTGCGGCGACATCAATGGGGTGGCATGGCTCCATTGGCGTCATCCTTCATCCACTCTGGCATTCGTAGGGGAGCTTGGCTGAACCTGTCTGAGCTCACCCCCTAGTGAGACAACACTCGGTGGCTTCTCATTTGAGACGGTTGTATGACCTGATGTTGAGTTGATAAAGACTTGACTTCGATCTTTAATGGTGGTAGATTTTTTGGAAGGATTAAATACTTATTTATTTATTTATTTATTTCCATCTCTTTCATTTCTACGCCTCTATCAAGTAGCCAATCCTAGCAAATCACCACGTGTTCCAATCACCGTTCCCTCCTCCTCTGGCTGCCTCTCGGGAGACTAATCATGGAACAACTCTAGGCACTTGTCATGAAACAATCCAAATTTGGCAAAACAACTCTAGGCACTTTTTTTATAAACAAGTGATTCTTGGCGGCAGAAAACTAGGCAACTAGGTGGAAGGCATGATGACCTTTGGCTACAGAGACAAGCACTTCAAAATATCACTTGTGGAATATGATGTTATTAACTTCATGAGAAGATTAATTTTTTTGATTGAGTAGATCCTTTGATTATTGATTAATTTGATGTATTCATTTCTACCTCTATTATGCTGCAATCATGCTAAGTAAAATTCCTAGATATGACATTACGCAACATCATTTCACAAGACAATACATGGATTGCGAAATCCTATATCACTTGTTTCTAGATTTAATATTTAACCATCATCATGCACCATAATGTCCGTAACTCACCCTATCTGAGGAAGTTGGTTTGGCAAAATAACTGCATATGCTTGGCATCAACAAGTGGTTTTTGGCAGCAAGAAATTGGGTGATTGGGACTTGGAGGATGGCACGACAAGCCCCAACTATGGATACAAGCACTTCAAATATAACAAACAACTGGGACCCGCCCCAAATTTGCACTCCCTCTGTCCCAAATTAAGTGACTCAACTTTGTACTAACTTTAGTACAAAGTTAATACAAAGTTGAGTCACTTATTTTGGAGGGAGTACGACATTTGGCACCCAGTCCATAATTTCGCTGCATAATTGATTGTGTGTGGACGCAAATAGTTTCCGCTATAAGGTTTTGATACAATTTGAGTCTAACTTGGACGAATAAATGTAACTAGAGATAACCAAATGCCTAACTATTTTTTGGTGTGTTATTCAAAGTTTCTATTCTTCATGGGAACCCACGTTTCATCCTGAATTTATTCTGCTGATACAATCGTATCTGACGTCTTGACTTGCTCCACTGCTCCGGCGCCATCCTTGGAAATCTCTGATAAAACCCTGGCCAGGTGTGTCTCATCTTCTTTTCTGCACTTGATTTCTATCAATTTCAGCTTCTTGCACCAAAAAACTGTCGGTGTAGTTGAGCCATGGCATTCCGAAGATGTCGTCTCCTTCCTCCTTTTCGTGATTGGGGGAGCTTCAAACTATGGTTGCACATGTGAGATTATTTGATTAGCTAGAGAGGCAACAAGCCTGGAAATTATTGATGGAAACAAAGCAAGCATAGGTGTCATGCGTGCATGTTGCGTACCGTGCACCGATGCAATGCAAGCTTTTCCAAGTTAGGTGTGTTTCTGAGGATGCTTGTCAACACCTGGTAGTTGACTCCGACATCACATTCTTCTAGGTGCAAGTTTGTCAAGTTATTCAACACTGGGAATTCTTGGGACTCCTTCTGAAGCAATGCCTGAAACACACACACATAAAAAATATATATATATATATAATGAGATTGGCGATCGAGTGCATGCCTATGAATGCTTACTAGAGCCTGGTATCATATGACCATAATATTTATGATAATTGTATAGCTAAAGGACATGTTTCTAGGTTTTGGAACAATTAGATTTCTAAATGTGGTCTACAAATCTTGATCATGCGATGCTAGGATTGAAAAGTTGGTTGTGAGATGCTTACCATGGTGATGAACCCATGTAGATGTAGGCTTACAACATTGGTAAGGAGGGCTAGGAAGCCACACATGGATTCCAAGAGATACTGGTTCTCCCAAACATGGTGGGCGGGCATGGGGACGTCGGTGCCCGTGTGCGTGAGCCGGAGTGACGCCTCAGTAAGAGCCGGCAAGTGATACTGTGGGACCGGCCCGACTCCGGTTTTCAATCCGTCGGTGACCACCCCGCCATACATGATGTCGAGGCGGAGGGAGGCGAGGCGGGGGGCCTCCAGCCCAGGAACGACGGCGGCAGTGAGGAGTGAAATTGGGGCGATAACAGCGAGGCGCCTGAGCACGGGCGAGACGAGGGAGAGCATGCGCATCATGCACCTCTCGGTGTGGAGCTCCTGGAGGGTCGGGCAGTTCCGGCCGAGCTCCTCAAAGAAGCCGCGACTGATACTGGCACCGACCAGCCGCAGGGTCGTCAAGCGACGGGTGAAACCGGCGGCGCACGCCGACATGCCCCGCTGCTGCCAGAGTCCGGCGGCGGCAGGGTAGCGGAAGGGGTTTCGGGGCAGGGATGATAGGTGCGGGTTCCACCAGACCATGCCGTGGCCGGCGTTGGTACCGTGGATGCTGACGGCGGCCGGGAGGTGGCTGAGGCCACGTCGGATCCATCTACTAGAGGTGGCGGTGTCGCAGCTAACCACGTGCAGGCGAAAGGCGTCGAGCCGCATCCCTGGCGGGATCGACGTCGACGCGTGGTCGACGAAGTCCTCGAAACGGTCCCAAGTCTGGCCGTCGCCGGCGAACTCTCGCTCGTCGATGTCGACGACGGGCATGCCGCGCCACAGATTCTTCCACCGCCGCGACAGCACGCCGGTCTGCACGGCCTGCCGGAAGCCGAGCAAGGAGATTATGACTTGCAGGAGGCTGTCCGGCAGGTCACCAAGTCGGTCAGCGCCGTCGGCGACGTCCACGCAGCGGCGCTTGCTGGCGCTGCAGTCGGCCATGACGATCGGATCGGATCGGATCGGATCAGAACAAAATTGGTTGGAATATTGCCGGCTGGTCGTTGTTGACTGATTTCTCAAATAAAAAATCTGACGTTTGTTTGTCACGGCGGGGCCTATGGTCTGGCTATGTGTATGTTATAAGGGAGTACCTAGAACTCATCTAGATGAGACATAATTTGGTCTCATTCACTTTGAAAACAAGAACAGATACAACCCACGTCAGCACACACGCATCTTATAGCATCACATCCAATGGCTATAAGAGATGAATGAGACCAAATTATATCTCATCTAGATGAGTTCTATCAAAACTGATGTTATAATAACATGCATGACCGAATCATGTCCTACTTGGACACCGACTAATCTGAACCTAATCCACAAATCACGTACTCTTGCTACTACATCTTCTAATCGGACTCGGACCATCGCCGGCCATCGGGGCGATGCCCCCGTCCTCAATCGTCGCCGTCATCGTCGGGTCCCCTAATGAGGTACGTGATTTGAACATAGTTTTCAAAAATATAATGTTTGGTGACATGCATGAACATTTTATTAGTTTAATCTATGGTCAAAATTTGACACGGAATACAATGGGACTAATAAACCCGGACGGAGGTAGTAAATGGCAAGTGCGATTACTTTGTTGCTCTGTTGGATTAATCTTGGGGTTGATGAGCCTGCTGTATAGTCTTTTATATACTTATAAAAGGAAGGCATTGCATTTTCTTTCTGTAATAATTAATTAATTGATGCAACCCATATAGTATGAGACACTATTTATGTGGTGGTCACTGGCAAATGGCAACTAGTGCCTGACTTGATTTCCTGTGTTTGAATCAGAGTATCAGACAGCTGCTGCATGCTATTTATTTTGTGTAATGCTCCATTCTGCTAGCGGCCGTTGTTGTTTCATTGTTGACATTTATAAGTTTCTTTCTGCATACATGTACGTAGGTGGTGGTGTGCTCGCACATACCTGCATGCAGTTCGTTCATTGTTTCTCTTTCTCCTCACATGAAGAATGCATGCATGTGTCACTCTTACAACTGGAAACGGCTTCTGCATTTGAGCTGACCAACTTTAGGAAAGTTCCATTTTCCCGAACAACCAAGCTGTATGCAGTCACGTGGAACCTTTAGTGAGCTCTAATTCTTGATCAAGTTGACCTCAAGTGAAACATGTCTGTCGGCGACTACACTTGCACAAGATTAAGAGTCTCTCTGCTTGACGGAACCATTCCTAGGATATCGATGACGATATTGCACAAAGATTGTCTGAACTCTGAAGCTAGTCGAAACTGCTCGTTTCACATTCCTTTTCTTGATTCAGATAATTCAGTTCGTCCTGTTAACAAAATGCAGATAGTACCCTACAATAGATAGTGTATAAAAGCTTAATTAGTTCCTTGCAAATAATATAGTTTCAGGTTTTGACTTCTTGATCTTGTCATTTACGGAGTACTCTATATTGTTACTGATTAATGGTCTGATGCATAACTGACTCATTATTTCTGTTTATTCAACCTATATGGTAGGCTGCAATACCCAGATGTCCACGCAGAGTAGCTAAACCTTGCTCTGTTTTGTCGACGTGATCACTCTTTCGGACAAACCTATATGGTAGGCTGCAATACCCAGATCAACCTATATGGTAGGCTGCCTGTTCTGACTTCCCCGTCCTATGCATGCTCCAGATCACTCTTTCGGACAACCTTCGATGGCGCTGGACTGCTATTCTGCAAAGTCTTGCTATGAAGCCCTTTTTCTTGTCTCCACCAAGTGCCCGCATGCAGCACTCACTTGGAAGACTTGGGCCCCCCTCAGCGTCAAATTCTTCATGTGGCTCACCCTGCAGGACCGGTGTTGGACCAATGAGAGGCCTACCGCGCAGCCCTGCGTGCGTGTTCTGCGAACTAGCTGCCAAGTCCATGCAGCATCTCCTGATCGGCTGCCCCTTCCCCCACATGGTCCGGCATGATGTCTTCTCCAAGCTTCGGCTGACCGCCAACATGCCGGAGGGGCATGAGCCATTCTTCGACTGGTGGCAGGAATCCACCGCGACTGCTCCGGCCTCCCTTCGTAAAGGCACCGCCTCTCTTGGAATCATCGTGGCCTGGACCCTCTGGAGGCATAGGAATGCTTGCATCTTCGACAACGCACGACCATCCACTACTGAGGCTACCCGGGCCGCCCTTGCCGAGGCTAGGTTTTGGGCTGCGGCAGGGGCCAAGGGGCTACGTGTTTTCATTTTCGAACCACCTTGATCGAACCTTGTATTCCTGCTATTGCTAGTCTAGCCACCTAAGTGTGTGTCTTCGCCTAGCACATGTAACTCTCCTCTCCTATCAATGCAATGATACGCATATTGCGTATTTGAGAAAAAGGAAATGATTCAAAACAGCTGAAATCGTTGCCTCCAGCTGGAGTGTCTCTCTTCTGGCATTCATTTCTGTGGTGCTTGCTGGATGAAGCATTTACCTGTATGGGTTCTTGCGATGGGTTGATAATCTTAAATTTCTTTTGGAAGATGATGCCCTTCATATAAATGAGAAGGCAATGGTTCTTGTTATCTTGTTCACTTCGCCATTTCTTTTGTAAGATGATGCACTTCGCTATCTTTCACTTCACCATTTCCAGCTGCATTTCTCTTAGATGAAGCATCAGACATCAACATTGATTTGGCGGCGCCGGTTAGTGAACTACAATATTTGATATACATGTTATTGATGTGTACTTTACTAGTGTTTATAGAAACCCCTCAGTATTTGATACTGGTTCAGTTGCTAAGAGTAGTAACTCGAAACGGGAGTTGCAAAATAAACAGAGACTAGTTAAGGGCGAGGTGATGATGTGAGTTGGAAGTGATTCGAAGGTTGATAAGATCACCATCGCACACTCCCTTTACCTTCAAGATTGGTGTTGAACATAAAATAAAAGTTATTTGGTGTTTTCGTTGAGCATGAATACGATTGGATCATGTTTATTGCAATACGGTTATTCATTTAAGTCAAAGAATAATTATTGTTCTATTTACATGAATAAAACCTTCTATGGTCATACACTCAATATAAATGGTCTATTCAATCTCGATCGTAATGATACACATATTCATAATATTAAAGCCAAAAGATGCAAAGTTAATAATGATAGTGCAACTTATATGTGGCACTGCCATTTAGGTCATATTGGTGTAAAGCGCAGGAAGAAACTCCATGCTGATGGATTTTTGGAATCACTTGATTATGAATCACTTAATGCTTGCGAACAATGCCTCATGGGCAAGATGACTAAGACTCCGTTCTCCGGAAAAATGGAGCGAGCAACTGACTTATTGGAAATAATACATACTGATGTATGCGGTCCGATTAGTGTAGAAACTCGCGGCAGGTATCGTTATTTTCTGACCTTCACAGATTATTTGAGCAGATATGGGTATATCTACTTGATGAAACATAAGTCCAAAACATTTGAAAAGTTCAAAAAAATTTAGAGTGAAGTGGAAAATCATCGTAACAAGAAAATAAAGTTTCTACGATTTGATCGCAAAGACGAATATTTGAGTTACGAGGTTGGTCTTCATTTGAAACAATGTGGAATAGTTATGCAACTCACGCCACCTGGAACACCACAGCGTAATGGTGTGTCCGAACGTCATAACCGTACTTTATTAGATATGGTGCGATTTATGATGTCTCTTACCGATTTACCACTATCGTTTTGGGGTTATGCATTAGAGACAGCTGCATTCACATTAAATAGGGCATCATCTAAATCCGTTGAGACGACACCATATGAATTGTGGTTTGACAAGAAACATAAGCTATCGTTTCTTAAAGTTTGGGGTGGCGATGCTTATGTGAAATAGTTTCAACCTGATAAGCTCGAACCCAAATCAGAGAAATGTGTCTTCATAGAATACCCAAAGGAGACTGTTGGGTACACCTTCTATCACAGATCCAAAGGCAAGATATTCGTTGCTAAGAATGGATCATTTCTAGAGATGGAGTTTCTCTCGAAAGAAGTGAGTGGGAGGAAAGTAGAACTTGATGAGGTAATTGTACCTTCTCCCGAATTGGAAAGTAGTTCATCACAGAAATTAGTTCCAGTGATGCCTACACCAATTAGTGAGGAAGTCAATGATGATGTTCATGAAACTTCAGATCAAGTTACTACCCAGAACCTCGAGGGTCAATGCGTTCCGCTTTTGAGTGGTAACGGAAATCCTGTTCTGGAAGTCATGTTACTAGACCATGATGAACCTACAAACTATGAGGAAGCGATGATGAGCCTAGATTCCGCAAAATGGCTTGAGGCCATGAAATCTGAGATAGGATCCATGTATGAGAACAAAGTATGGACTTTGGTTGAATTGCCCGATGATCGGCAAGCCATAGAGAATAAATGGATCTTCAAGAGGAAGACAAACGCTGATAGTAGTGTTACTATCTACAAAGTTCGAATTGTCAAAAAACATTTTGACAAGTTCAAGGTGTTGACTACAATGAGATTCTATCACTTGTATTGATGCTTAAAAGTCTGTCCGAATCATGTTAGCAATTGCCGCATTTTATGAAATTTGGCAAATGGATGTCAAACCTGCATTCGTTAATGGATTTCTTGAAGAAGAATTGTATATGATGTAACAAGAAGGTTTTATCAATATTAAAAGTGCTAACAAAATGTGCAAGCTCCAGCGATCCATCTATGGACTGGTGCAAGCATTTCGGAGTTGGAATATACGCTTTGATGAGTCGATCAAAGCATATAGTTTTATATAGACTAGCGGTGAAGCCTGTATTTACAAGAAAGTGGGTGGGAGCACTACAGCTTTTCTGATAAGTATATGTGAATAACATATTGTTGATCGGAAATGATGTAGAATTTTCTGGAAAGCGTAAAGGAGTGTTTGAAAGGAGTTTTTCAAAGAAAGACATCGGTGAAGCTGATTACATATTGAGCAGAAAGATCTATAAAGATAGATCAAGACGCTGATAAGATTTTTCAATGAGTACATACCTTGATAAGATTTTGAAGGAGTTCAAAATGGATAGTCAAAGAAGGAGTTCTTGTCTGAGTTGTAAGGTATGAAATTGAGTAAGACTCAAAACCCGACCTCGGCAGAAGATAGAGAGAGAATGAAAGTCATTCCCTATGCCTCAGCCATAGGTTCTATAAAGTATGCTATGTTGTATACCAGACCTATTGTATACCTCACCATGAGTTTGGCAGGAGGGTACAATAGTGATCCAGGAGTGGATCACTGGACAGCGGTCAAAATTATCCTTAGTGGAATAAGGATTTGTTTCTCAATTATGGAGGTGATAAAGAGTTCGTCGTAAAGAGTTACGTCGATGCAAGCTTTGACACCGATCTGGATGACTCTGAGTCTTGATCTAGATACATATTGAAAGTGGGAGCAAATAGCTAGAGTAGCTCCGTGCTGAGCATTGTTGACATAGAAATTTGCAAAATACATACGGATCTGAATATGGCAGACCCATTGACTAAACCTCTCACAAGCAAAACATGATCACACCTTAGTACTCTTTGGGTGTTAATCACATGACGAGGTGAACTAGATTATTGACTCTAGTAAACCCTTTGGGTATTGGTCACATGGCGATGTGAACTATAGAGTGTTAAATCACATGACGATATGAACTATTGGTGTTAAATCACATGGCGATGTTAACTAGATTATTGACTCTAGTGCAAGTGGGAGACTGAAGGAAATATGCCCTAGAGGCAATAATAAAGTTGTTACTTATATTTCCTTATATCATATAAATGTTTATTATTCATGCTAGAATTGTATTAACCAGAAACTTGATACATGTGTGAATACATAGACAAAACAAAGTGTCCCTAGTATGCCTCTACTTGACTAGCTCGTTAATCAAAGATGGTTAAGTTTCCTGACCATAGACATGTGTTGTCATTTGATGAACGGGATCACATCATTAGAGAATGATATGATGAACAAGACCCGTATGTTAGCTTAGCATAATGATCGTTTAGTTTTATTGCTATTGCTTTCTTCATGACTTATACATGTTCCTTTGACTATGATATTATGCAACTCCCGAATACCGGAGGAACACCTTGTGTGCTATCAAACGTCACAACGTAACTGGGTGATTATAAAGATGCTCTACAGGTGTCTCCGATGGTGTTTGTTGAGTTGTCATAGATCGAGATTAGGATTTGTCACTCTGTCTATCGGAGAGGTATCTCTGGGCCCTCTTGGTAATGATCATCACTATAAACCTTGCAAGCAATGTAACTAATGAGTTAGTTTCGGGATGATGCATTACGGAATGTGTAAAGAGACTTGTCGGTAACGAGATTGAACTAGGTATGAGGATACCGACGGTCGAATCTTGGGCAAGTAACATACCGATGACAAAGGGAACAACCTGTGTTGTTATGCGGTTTGACCGATAAAGATCTTTGTAAAATATGTAGGAGCCAATATGAGCATCCAGGTTCCACTATTGTTTATTGACCGGAGATGTGTCTCGGTCATGTCTACATAGTTCTCGAACCCGTAGGGTCCGCACGCTTAACGTTCGATGACGATTTATATTATGAGTTATGTGATTTGATGACCGAAGTTTGTTCGGAGTCCCGGATGAGATCACGGACATGACGAGGAGTCTCGAAATGGTCGAGAGGTAAAGATCGATATATTGGAAGGCTATATTCGGACATCGGAAAGGTTCCGAGTGATTCGGGTATTTTTCGGAGTACCGGAGAGTTATGGAAATTCGCCGGGAGAAGTAATGGGCCTTATTGGGCTTTAGTGGAGAGAGAAGGGAGAAGGGCCAAGAGGTGGCGCTGCAGCCCCCGCCCAAACCAAATTGGACAAGGGGTGGGGCGGCCCCCTTCCTTCTCCTCTCCTCTTTTCCTTCTCTCCTACTCCGAATAGGAAAGAGGAGGGGAATCCTACTTGGACTAGGGAGTCCTAGTAGGATTCCCCACACCAGGTGCGCCCCCCTTGGGCCGGCCACCTCTTCCCTCCCCTCCTTTATATATGTGGCCAGGGGCACCCCAAAGGCACTCAAGATTTTTCTTAGCCGTGTGCGGTGCCCCCCTCCACAGTTACACACCTCGGTCATATCGTCGTAGTGCTTAAGCGAAGCCCTGCGCTGGTAACTTCATCATCACCATCGCCACACCGTCTTGCTGACGGAACTCTCCCTCGGCCTCAACTGGATCAAGAGTACGAGGGACGTCATCGAGCTGAACGTGTGCTGAACACGGAGGTGTCATACGTTCGGTACTAGGATCGGTCGGATCGTGAAGACGTACGACTACATCAACCGCGTTGATATAACGCTTCCGCTTTCGATCTACGAGGATACGTGGACACACTCTCCCCGCTCGTTGCTATGCATCACCTAGATAGATCTTGCGTGATCGTAGGAATTTTTTTAAAATTACTGCGTTCCCCAATAGCCGCCCTGGGCCCGAGCCAGGTACGTGCGAGGCTAAGAGCAACCACCCGATCTGCCCTGAGGCGCCATTAGAGCACTAGCTGTTCTGTACTTCTATCTCCACGAAGAAGTTATCTCCTTTAGCAAATTGGGCGTTGGGCCTCTCTGTTCTTTCACTTCTCATCCAGTTGAAAGTAAGTTACTTTGAGCTCCTTCATCTAGAATAACACTTATGCTCTCAGTACGACAATCGCTACGTTAATTGGCTTGTCACACCAGTTTTGGTGCAGAACAGTCAGCGTGCCTGCTCTGCTTCGAAATTCAGAAAGAAGCCTTAATGCAACAGTAGGGCCTGTTTGCAACTTGTGCAGCACAGAATTCCAAAGCAGTCAGCCGTTCACCTGGGCTGCATCGCTGTCTCCACGGAAATGGGCCTTTCTCATATTTCCTTTTGCAGTTTTGCTTTGGAAAAACAACACTTGTGTGTTATGTCAGGTCGACCTCGTACAACCACGTGAGCTCAATCCCTGACCATGAGATGGGAAACACGTCGTGTAGTTGCTTTAGTGCTTTACTGAACCTTCTACACACCACCATGGCATGAAGGGCAATGATTCAGTAATTAGGTGTTTGCTCCCTAAAAAGAGTAATTAGGTGTTTGTAGCCTTGATTCTAAAAAAAGATGTTTGTTCCTTGCGGAGATAGAAAACAGTGGCTCAACCTAACAAACTAATATCTCTAAAAAAGGTGGTTGTTGCTTGCGTAGATAGAAAACAGTTATCTATATTTTCGGGTATCCTACTTTGGTCTTAATATGCTTATATTGGTGAATGTAGTTATTGTGTCGTAGAACTTTAACTTTATCTTTGTGCAACCAGAAATGTAGTTTGCCCTTCGCCACCTTGCGCCGCCGCAATTGGCTTGATCCCCCTTGTGATTCCCCCTGCTATGATCGTCTAATAGAGAGAGATTCATGGGCCTTGTCGGTGTCAAAACCGGCGGATCTCAGGTAGGGGGTCCCGAACTGTGCGTCTAGGAGGATGGTAACAGGAGACAAGGGACACGATGTTTTTACCCAGGTTCGGGCCCTCTCGATGGAGGTAAAACCCTACTCCTGCTTGATTAATATTGATGATGTGGGTAGTACAAGAGTAGATCTACCACGAGATCAGATAGGCTAAACCCTAGAAGCTAGCCTATGGTATGATTGTTGTTCGTCCTACGGACTAAAACTCTCCGGTTTATATAGACACCGGAGAGGGCTAGGAATTACAGTCGGTTTACAATGAGAGGAGATCTTCATATCGTATACGCCAAGTTTGCCTTCCACGCCAAGGAAAGTCCCATCCGGACACGGGACGGAGTCTTCAATCTTGTATCTTCATAGTCTGGGAGTCCGGCCAAAGGTCTTAGTCCGGCAAGCCGGACACCCCCTAATCCAGGACTCCCTCAGTAGCCCCCGAACCAGGCTTCAATGACGACGAGTCCGGCGCGCAAGTTGTCTTCGGCATTGCAAGGCGGGTTCTCCTTCGAATTCCCTGTACCCATCGAATAGTGTCCGACTTCTAGTGCGTGCTGTCCTCCTCGGCTTCTGTGCCCCATAATGACCATCTTCCACGTGTCAAACGAATGCGAAAAGCCAGGGGATTTTTTCATTTACCCCCCGGTTGCGTTAATGAGCCGCCCATAAAAGAGACGGGGATTTAGATCCAATTCGCACCATCTTCCCTCCGCGAGTCTTCATCAGAGTGCCTTCGACAGGGATCCATTCCACCATGGCCGGTCGGTGCAGCTCCTCCTCTCGCCTCTCCAGCCCTCGGCCCGGAGATCGGGGGCGGTGTTCCGTCCCGAATAGCGAGTTAGTAGTGCTTCAGTCCAAGGGGCTTCTCCCCCCAGCATATATGGTCCCAGTTCGAGCCGGGATTGCTGCCTATAGCGGCGGAGAGCAGGCGGAGAGCGTCCCCAATCCCTCTCAAGGAGAGCGGGTATGCTTAGTCCCTTACTTGATGAGAGGACTAGGATTTCCAATTCATCCATTTTTCCGAGGGTTGCTGGAGTTCTACGGCATCCAGCTACACAACCTCACACCCGCCTCCATTCTGCACATTGCGGGCTCCGTGGCTCTCTGCGAGCTGTTCTTGGGCGTCGAGGCCCATTTCGCGCTGTGGAAGAGGTTGTTTTGCCTTGTGACCCGTTCTCAGGAGGGCTCTATTTATCAGGTGGGCGGAGCCGAACTATGGCGCATCGCCGGGACCGGATATCTATCCGGCACCCCAAAGAGGGCGTCCGAAGACTGGCCCTCGGAGTGGTTTTATATAGATGACGTCCCCCTGCCGGACCCTGTACGGATCGGCCTCCCCGAGTTCAACAACGCCCCGTTGAAGAAGCGCTGAGTTGGCGCCCATGAACTCTCGTGAGGGAAGCTGACCGGGCCCCTGCACTGATGGGCCGGATAAGGTTGTTGGCTCATTCCGGACTGACCTTGATCAAGGTCATGGCCATATGCATTACGCGAGGGGTGCAGCCGCTTCAATACAGAGGCCACCCCATGTGGGATTTCAATGGGGAGGATGACGCCACCGGTGCGGTCCAAGGGGCCAAATTCGGCCGCCACTTTAACGAGAATCTTATCCGCTTTGTACAAGGAGAAGAAGAAGAATTCGCCGTGTCAACCGGAGGGCGGATTCTCCATGTGCAATCCACCTAGTTGGGTGAGTGGACACTTTCACTTGTCTATCCGCTTTTGAAATTCCCGTAGTTGAGTACTTAGTCTAGTAATGTTAAACGCAGGAGCTGCGCAAGGCTGTGAAGGAAATAAACAGCCCTCCTCCACAACCCGATGACCCGAACGGTCCCTCGATCCGGACTCCCAAGAAGATCCGGACTTATGTGTGGAGTTAATCGATGGGGTATTTCATCAATTGAGCAAGGACAACTCCTTAGTGGCCATCACGGCCGACTATCCCGGACTACTTCCAGCCTCAAAGGTAATCGAGACCGAGGTCCCAGTATTCTCATGCTTTATCTTGCATGCCATAAACTAATAGTATTTCGCAGGGTAAATCCTTGAGGCGGAAGGCCGAGCCCACGGTGGGCAGCCAACAAGGGCCGCTGAAGCCAGGCGGGCCAAAAAGAAGTGTGGATCAGATCGAGATTCCGGCAAGCAGTGCACGGGCGTATGAATTTAACGCCTAGGGTTTATGCCCTTGAGTCTTACTAATGCTCATGATTTTCTTAGAAAGAAGAGAGCCCGCGGACTATGTCCACCGCCAAGGTTCAAGGCAGGTCGGAGCGAGAGGCAGATTGGCGCGCCTCGGGCGCTCCTCCGACAGAGGACGCCACGGGCTATCTGCCACCAATTCAGAGGTGGAGAGCCCTGAACCACAAAGGCCGCCGGACTGTTCTTCAGGACGCATGTTTTTCTTGCAGGCGTTGGACGCCTTAATACAGAGATGCAGATCTCGCATGCTCAAAATGGTCTAGCTGAGCCACGGAGCAAGCGATATATAAAGACATACAGTGAGTAGAATTGAAGGTTATATATGTCAGTAGAGCTCTGAGACTTGAAACAAGTTGAAGATAATCATTTTTAAGGATCATGTGCTATCTGAGGTCTTACAAAGAAGAATACGCAACTGTCGGGAGCTTGAAGAGTGCAAGGCCCAACTCGAGGCCGCGACCGCCACTTCGAGAAAATGCCAAGGGGCGCCTGCAGGGTAATATATGCTTCAAAGATAATTCCGTTGTGAAATCACGGCGGTGTGCAACCCTGACGATATTAGTGCAGATGGAGCCGGAATAAATCCGGACAAGAAACAACTCCTACGCCAACTAAAGGCTGGCGAGAGCGTGCTGACGAGGGTGAGGCAAGAGGAGAACAAGCTTCAAGACGCCAATACCCAGCTGGGCGAAGAACTAAAAGATGTTCGTATTCAGCTGTCTTCTGCCGTAAAGGACAATCGGCGACTTCGACGCGACATTTTTAGTAAGTGCTTGAACGAATCTTTGAAAAAAGAATTCGGCGAGCAAGTCGATTGACAGAGCTGTCTGTAGGTCTGCTGACAGGTCGTCCTGCGGAGGAAATGCCCGGTTCAACGGGAGACCTTCTTCCCGAACTGTTGCAACTACACGAACGAGTTCGGCAGACAATGCAAAGCGTCATCCAGGCTATGTGGCCGTCCCTCTCCATGCCCGAAGGCCTTGAGGAGCTTACGAAGAAGCTGGAGGGAGTGCGGCAGCGCTTCCGGTTGTGGAAGATATTGGCCTGCCGTCAAGGTGTTGGGGAACGTAGTAATTTCAAAAAAATTCCTACGCACACACAAGATCATGGTGATGGCATAGCAACGAGAGGGGAGAGTATTGTCCACGCACTCTCTCAGACCGTAAGTAAGCGGAAGCGTTATGACAACGCTGGTTGATGTAGTCGCACGCCTTCACGATCCGACCGATCCAAGTACCGAACGTCACGGCACCTCCGCGAAGTTCAAGACACGCTCAACTCGATGACGATCCCCGGACTCGATCCAAAGCAAAGTGTCGAGGGATGAGTTCCGCCACAAGACGGGCGTGGTGACGATGATGATGCTCATCACGGCGCAGGGCTTCGCTTAAACTCCGCAACACGATATGACCAGGGTGGAATATGGTGGAGGGGCACGACAACACCGCCAAGGAGAGCGATCACGAAGATCAACTTGTGTGTTATGGGGTGCCCCTTGCCCCGTGAGCATAAAGGAGGGAGGGAGGTGCGGGTCGGCCCCAAGGGGTGTGCTGGAGGAGTCCTACCCCCATCGGAGTAGGACTCCCCTCTGCCTTGTTGGAGAAGGCTGAAAGGGAAGGGAAGAAAAGGGGCGCGCCGCCTCTCTCCTTGTCCTATTAGGACTAGGGGAGGCGTGCGCCTGCAACCCGGCCCTCCCTCTTTCTCCTCATGGCCCACCTAAGGCCCATTATCCCCCGGGAGAGGTTCCTGGTAATTTCCGGTGTTCCAAGAAAATCCGATTTCACGGAACCATTCCGATATCCAAATGTGAAGCTTCCAATATATCAATCTTTATGTCTCGACCATTTCGAGACTCCTTGTTATATCGGTCCGGTGGATCACATCCAGGACTCCAAACAATCTTCGATTACATCAAAACTTATAAACTCATAATAAAATCGCTGTCATCGTAATGTTAGCGTATGGACCCCACGAGTTCGAGAACTATGTAGACATGACCTAGAACTATTCTCGGTCAATAACCAATTAAAGTGGAACCCGGATGCCCATATTGGTTCCTACATATTCTCACGAAGGATCTTTTATTTCCCGGTCAAAATCCCGCATAACGACATCACGTTGTTCCCTTTGTCATCGGTATGTTACTTGGCTCGAGATTCGATCTTCACTATCCAATACCTAGTTCAATCTTGTTACTTGGCAAGTTCTCTTTACTCGTTCCGTAATACATCATCTACGCAACTAACTTATTAGTTGCAATCTTGCAAGGCTTATGTGATGTGTATTGCGAGAGGGCGAGAGATACCTCCGACAATCGGAGGACAAAACCTAATCTCGAAATACGCCAACCCAACATGTACCTTGGAGACACCTGTAGTACTCCTTTATAATCACCCGCATTCACGTTGTAGACGCTTGGTAGCACCTAAAGTGTTCCTCCATTAAGCGGGAGCGTATAATCTCATAGTTACGAGGAACATGTATAGGTCATAAGAAGAAAAGCAATAGCAATATACTAAGCGATCAAGTGCTAGGAGCTAACGGAATGGGTCATGTCAATCACATCATTCTCTCTAATGATGTGATCCCATTAATCAAATAACAACACATGTCTATGGTTAGAAACATAACCATCTTTGATTAATGAGCTAGTCATCAAGTAGAACATACCAGTGACTATATGTTTGTCTATGTATTCACACATGTATCATGTTTCAGTTAATACAGTTCTAGTATGAATAATAAACATTTATCATGATATGAGGGAATAAATAATAACTTTATTATTGCCTCTAGGGCATATTTCCTTCACAAGGTGCCAGGGAGGCCTGGGCCATGGTGAAGACTCGGTACATGAAGGCTGACCCAAACCACATGGCCGTAGGCTCGACCCTTACTAGAGTCTGACGGAAAGAGAGATCCCTGGGTCGACTTTAGTATATGACCAGGTGGAGCTGTTTAGGTAAAGTATTCTCAATAGGGTACTGTGAAATTAGACACTTTGTTGGATGGTATTGAAGAAGAATATGCCGAGTCGCATTGACTCGGTAATTTTAAAATGACATGAAAAATGCCTTCTAGCGGATTGTAGATCGTTTGTCATTGTGGGACTTTTTAACCATTCTCTTGGACCCTATAATGCAGAGTGTGTTAGAATACCCTCTCGATTATGTAAGAACCTTAGGGGTATGCATAGGGAGAAAGCAAGGCGTAAGTGGTCATGAGTGCTTTAGCGGAACCAAGTGCCCAACTAGTTATGTTATATTACATGGTTAGTAAGAAACATCTTCCAGGGAGAATAGTTCCGTTAGGGGTTCTTTTCCCTGGGAGGCATGCCCTAAAGTGCATGTCCAAACTGCTAGAAAGAGCAGAAAAGCATCTCAAAGGGAGGCGGATGAATAAATCGGTAAAGATCATCTTTTTAGTTCGCAGGCCGAATATTCCCTTAAGAATGCTAGCTTCGGCTTCACCGATCTGAGGTACATCCAAGTCCGGTGACCCGGCAATAACAATCACCAGTAGGTGCTCCCTTTACCACCTAGCCCGAACAGAGCAGGAGCGTAGGGGTAAGCATGCGAGCCAGAGACAACCCAGCTTTTGGCCAAAACTTAAGTCATGTCGATGCATATAATGAGGTGTATAAAAAGGTTCATGCGGAAGTATCACACATGTTTTTGGGCATGAGGCCGTTTTATATAAACTTCGGTAAAGAAGCCTCCAGATATTATGGTGAGCGGATGGATAGCGTGCGAATGCATGTCGCGAACAATGTACGAAGGCAAAGCCCCTAAGGGCTTGGAAGAAGAAAAAAGGTACAGGGAGAAGAGCGAAACTCCGGACAGCTAATGCGAAAAAATAAGAAAAAATAAAAGGGGACCCGGAGGAAGGAAGCGCAACCACGGAGTCGGTGCTGGTAATGATAGGCGAATCGCCGAGGGCGTGCTGATATTCCACATGGGGTTCGATCCGAGTGGGTTGTCCGTCGTTTGTGGCCAGACGATACGCTTCACGCCGGTCAGTACTTGGTAGATTATGAAGGACCTTCTCATTTGGGCTTTAATTGGTATCCTTTTTCTTGTCCGATGTCGAGAACTAGTTCTCACGCCAACGTTATAGGTTTTGGCCCGTGCTTCTCTGCTTTTGGTATCTTCGAGCCTGCTATTGATAGAATGCTTGGAGCCAGCTTTTTGCCACGTCAGCGCTCCTCCTCCAATGCGTCCAAGTTGTCCCCGCCCGATCGAGCTCGGCTTCTCTTTCTTCGTGACATGCGACTTTTCGAGGTGATGAGTCATGGATTACGTCGCATGGCAAGTACTGCCTCTGCGCCCGTATACCATAAAAATGGTGTGAATCCGGTGGGTGCAATTCGGTACGTGGTCCGCAGCTCCCGTGAAAGTACGTGAGTCAAGCTCCTCTACCGAAAGTCGTGTTAGATTCCTTGAGGGATCTGCGACTTAGTCTGGGTTTTGATGTCACGCTCATAATGAGTCCGCGTTAGGTCTGCTCGGGACCTGGACCCGTTAGTTTGAGGGTGATAGGCTGAGCGTGGTCGAGCTTGATGCCCATGTTTTTTTGCACCAAAAGTTTGACTTCATCGACCGTCAGAAGTTTGTGCCGTCATATCGATTATGATGATTTGTCAGGGGAATGCCGTAATGCTTGATAATGCGACCCCGGATATATGAAGTCTATCACTGGTCCCGGATTCAACCGTCTTTATGTGCTTGGCTTAGCTATCCATTTGGTGAATTTGTCCACCACCTGACCAGTAGATATTATTTGCTTGTATAGGTTGCCTTCCTTTGACATGGGGTCCAACCATATCGTAAGCCCCCCGACCGCAATAAGGCGATGACCAGGTAATGGGTATAGTTTGTAAGGGGCGGTAGTATGCCATGTGGCTTCTTTGCTGGCGAATAACCGGCAACCAACACATCACGCATCTAAGTCTCGAAGGCCGTCTTGCCCGGTCAGTTGGCGATAAAAATCCTGCAATGAAGGGGCTCGTTGACAAGGGCCCGGTTAAGCGGTGCCCGCCATGAGTCCGGCATGAATTTCAAATGTATAGTCTCTTCGCCTCTTCCTCTTGGAAAGATACACCTTTGAGAAGGACTCCGGTTGAAGCTTTTTTCTTGTAAAGCTCTCCTCTCATGGACTTTATGCAGCTTTAGATCGCCGCACTATGCAGCCGGGCCTCGCTTTTAACAGTCCTCGGGGAGAGTTCTTGCTCTTGCCTAGTTAGGTAGGCTAGGAATGGGTTATGTCCAAGGCGGCAACGACTACCATTATTGTGTGTGGGTTTACGGGCGCCCGTTGACCCCGTTGGTGGAGCCCCAATCGCTGTGTCGAGTGTCTTGCGGTGAGGGGCAGTGTTACGGTTGTGTCAGGCAGGGGCTATTGTTTCCGGAGCTCTCCTTCCCATGATACTTGGATGGCTTGAACAGCCTCTTCTAGGAAAGATGTTGGGAAGGGCGGCCTGCGGCGCTTACGGCGCCAATGCGTGCTGCTAAATTGCACTGGCCGATTTATTTTCCTTTGAGCTTATGTGATGAAATTCGAGCCCCTCAAACCGAAAGAACATCTTTAAGATGGCATTGTGGTAAACTGCCATTTTCGGATCCTTGGTGTGAAGTCTCCATTTATTTAGGATATTAGAGGTTTGAGTCCCCGCTGGACCTCTAGAGTGCTTGAATGCCCATGGAGATCGCCATCCGGAGAGACCATGCGTAAAAGGGCCTCAGATTCGGCTCGCGTTGTTTGGAATCCGTGTACATTGATTCTGCGCAGTCGACATGCATTGGCCTGTATTATCTCTCGGTTAGGGGACGCTTAACGACGCCAGCCCCTGTGCCGAGCCGATAACATTTTGGAGCCGTCGAAGTGCATGATCCGGGCTTGGAATATGCGCCGTCACTCTTTAGGGAGTATCGGCTTCCGATCCATCGGCGATGAAGTCGGCCAAAACACTCGCGGGCTTAATAGCTCGCCTTAACCTTAGAAGTTATGTCGGAACGGGAGGAGCTTCTGATGGCCCATTTGGCAATCTGGCCCGCTGTATCGCCGCGGATTTGTTTACGTAATATCATTAAGGGTACTTCGGATGCCTACCTTTGTTATTGAACACTCTTGAAAATAGTGTCGAAGCTTCCGGATGCCATGTGAACACCGCGTATAAAGCATATCTTTTGATAATGCGAGTACTGCAAATGACTTGCATGGAGTTAGGACAGTTGGACCACGAGTAGTAATACCTTTGGTTTTGAAGAGGGAACTTGTGTCAAATGCCCGCATTTCTCGTTTGACAACGAGCATCAAGGCGCTTACAACTTGATGGAGTTGCCGTGATGTATAACAACATTGGTTACGCCCGATGTTGGGCACGGCGGTGACCGGATTTGTTGCCGATTATGGCAAACTTTTATTTCTTCGAGAGTCCGGCCGTGCATGACATCCAGTCCCACTTTCGAAAGTGTTAGAGGCAGCGCCGCAGAGAGGGAGATAAAGGGGTAATGCTCTTTTCTCCTAGCCGGGAAGATGAAGCGGCTTAGAAACGCCACGCATCCTACTCAGTTTTTGTATATTTGTTTGAGGTCTTTTTGGGGTATCCAATTGTGACAGAGCTTCCCGGATCTTGGCATTTGGATTTGCTTCCCAATTCCTCTACCGGATACGATGAAGCCCAAAAGAGCTTTGGCCGGTACGCCCGAAAAATGCATTTTCGAGTTGAGCTTGATGTCATATGTTCGGAGAGCGGGCCGAGCGTGAGCCTTCAAGTCGTCTAATACTAGAGTATCGGCGTGTTTGGTTTTAGCCAGCAGACGTCATCTACGTGATGCGCTTCAGCTGCATTTTGCCCGATTCTGGTTGGCGGTGACATATGTCATTTCATGCAGCACCTTGTATATATTTGTATGCGCTGGCGCTTTTTTGAGCCACAAAGGGCATTGTGTTGAAAGCGTAATGGGCGTGCGGAATGTGATGAATGCCGTTGTGGCTTGGTGCGACTCTGCCATCTTGATTTGAGTGGTAGCCGTAGTATGCGTCGAGGAAACACAATAGATGGAATCGTGAACCTGCGGATAGCGTGTCGATGATTTGATCGAATCTGTGTGGAGTGGGAAGAAAGCGGTCCTTTGAGGCAGGAGCCTTATTTAGAGTCTTTAAGGAAATCGCGACACATAAGCGCCCAGATTTGTCCTTCTTGGTAC